>OX336388.2:1955758800-1957088800 GCA_946902985.2 Meconema thalassinum
TCCGACAATCCCGTCATATTTCCCTGTACCTTAAAAACACTCATTTACTTACATACTACCCCCCTGTGTGACTTCTGATACGCCTGCCTGGAAGACCATCTCCTCCCACGCACCAAATACCACACTTACTCATTTGATAGGCTGGCTCGCCAGCTAAACACACTCACTTTATGACACATATTTTCGTAGACTATGTATATTATACGTCCCGTATAATCTGTTTCCCTTACTATCCTCCAGCACATATGCTGTTTTTCCAATACGTTTGGAAACTATAAATGGGCCCTCGTAGAGATAAAAAGAACTTGGACATGACTTTCTCTAGCTTATTTGACTGTTTCGGCACTCTAAGTAAGACTCTGTCTCCCGGCTCGAATAGGTCAAATTTAGTTTCTTTTTGTTGGCGAATTCTCTTTTGTGCTGACTTAGATAAATTCTGTTTCGCCAACTGGACAATGTAATCCATCCCCGGTTGCTTACCCTCATTTAATCCCAACACCCTCGCTAGTTCATTTTGTGGTCTTTTTCCGAAGTGAACTTCGTATGGCGTCAATTTCGTGCTCTCATGCTGGACAGAATTCAGCCAAGTCTCGACCTTGGGAAGATGTCCAACCCAGGCCGCATGCTTGTCATACACTTGAGTCCGAAAAAGACGAGCCACTTCCCTTAATGGACGCTCTGCAGAATTACCCTGAGGGTACCTTACAGAGGAATGAACGTGTGTTATACCAGCTTCCTGCATACTGGTTCTCCATTTCTTTGCAGTAAACTGTGGTCCACTGTCAGATAGTATCCTGAGAGGAATGTCAAACTCAGGTACATACTTATTAATGATCTGACGGCTACACGCTAGTCCCGTGGCTTTCCTTAGCGGATATAGCTTGACATACTTACTAAAAGCGTCAATAACAATAAAAATGTACTCGTAGCCGTACTGTCCTTTAACGATCGGGCCAAATAAATCCACACACAGTAGTTCGCCGGGACAACTGGTGAGAACTGCCGATCTCTCCCCCACTAAATATTTAACTGGATATTTACTCCTTTGACAGGTGTCACACTTAGCTAAAATCCTCCTAACATCCCTTCCCATTTTACTCCAAATGAAGTCACGACCAATTTCATAGAAGACCTTGGCAGCACCAAAGTGTCCTAATTCCCTATGAATGAACCAAATTAGCTCCTCCCGCAAAGTGGCAGGAACACATATTTCCCACCGATTATTCCTACATTTCCTTGCAAGAAGCTCATCCTGCATCTTGTACGTGAACCGTCCTACTTTCACATACTCTTCTTCACCTATTTCCAACCTAGCCAGTGGCTCCTTTAACTTAACGTCATCACGTTGCTCCACTAGCATATTTCTCAGTGTCTGTAACGATGCCCTGTTGCTACTGTCCACACATGCACATATTAAAATACCGTCCTCTGCTTTAACCACAGGATAATCCCTACATAAATTAGTGTCCCTCGATAGCAAGAATGTTATCTTTACCTTTAATATATTTTACTGTGAATTCGTATTCCTGCAGAGCAAGAATCCACCTACTAACTCTGTTAGAACTGAGTTTACAAGTTCTCATAACAGTAATGCATGGTGATCTGTGTGGATCTCAAATTTCCCCCCTACTAAATACATTCTAAATTTCCCTAAACTGAAAACAATACCTAAAAGCTCTAACTCAGTAATCGTGTATCTTTTCTCTGCTGCTGTCAGTCCTCGCGAGGCTAAAGATACAATGCACAGATTACCCTCATCATCTTTCTGACATAATACTCCAGCAGTGCCTGTATGTGAAGCATCTGTCATAACCACATATTCCTTATCTTTTAACGGAAATTTCAGCACTACAGCTTTCTCAAAACCTTCCTTCAGCGCTCTAAAAGCCTGATCATGCTTGGACTCCCATCTCCACCGAGTCCCACTTTTAAGCAATTCCCTGAATGGTTCTACAAACCCTGAGTATTTAAGAACGAACCTCCTGAAAAAGTTGCAAATTCCCAGGTAAGTTTTTAACTGTTTAACATTCTGTGGCACCTCTGCGTGAAGTATCTTATTAACCCTACTTTCTTCTGGTGTCACACCTCTACTCGACACTCTATGACCTAAAAATGTCACTTCTGACTGACAGAATGACGACTTAGACAGCTTCAAAGTGAACCCTGCCTGATCTAACTTCTGAAAAACTATATCTAAATGACGTAGATGCTCCTCAAAACTGCGTGAACTAATTACCATATCATCTATGTAAATGGTTACAAACTCACCTGTGTCATCCCCTAATGCGATGTTTAAAGCCCTAATTAAAGCTGCTGAACTACTCTTTAACCCATAAGGTGTTCTACAAAATTGATAAAGGTTATATTTATGACTAAAAGCTGTAAATGGTCTATCTTCGTACATAAGTGGCACTTGCCAAAAACTGGAACTCAAATCTACACAAGTGAAATACTTCTTCCCCTCAAATGTTTGCATTAATTCCTCTATTGACATAGATTTCAGCTGATCTGAACTAATTCTACTGTTAAACAAACGAGCGTCTAAACAAATACGAACAGTGCCGTCGGTCTTGGGTACCGTGATCAAAGAATTAACATATGGACTGTTAGAGTGCTCAATAATCCCATCTTCAAGCATCTGATTAATTTGTGCCTCAACTGCACTCTGATAAGCGAAAGGTACAGGATATCTATGTCCTGTGAATACTGACCTATCAATAACGTTCAATGAATGTGTATAGCAACTGGCCATACCAATGCGATCCTCAAAAACTCTCCTATTACACCATAACACATCATAGAACCGAACACACTGTTCATCCTCTATATTTCCCTGAAATGCAGCATCACGTAACGAGTCCTTTAGACTACCGTTCGTAATCACACTGCCCACAAAACATGGAGAACCCCGCTTTACGGCTGGCGATATCTCATTTAAAGTACAAATCACACCTACAATACTACTCCTCTGAATATGGTCATTGAACGCTACTTCTACTTCAGAATCTCCACATTTAAATTTCAAACTCCCTACATCATAACATAAGTTACCATACACTCTACTTAGCCACTCTGAACCCAAGATAACACTGAATACTAAATTTGGAATTACAAGACAAATCTGCTTCTCTACATAATTATTAATTTTAATGTCTACTAAAACTTGCTTAGAAATTACTTTAGACCTCTTCCCAACAGCTGTGATAACAAAAGTGCTTTTAATTGGCATCTCCTCAAAATTTACTCCAGTTCCTTTCATTTTATCATAAAATGCACTACTTATGCAACTCTTCATACAACCACTATCAATTAAAACATCTGTGTACGCCTCGGACACGTTAAATTTAACTATGGGGCTCTTACTAACCACTTCCTGAATAATACCTTCATCATTTAGTTCATGTAATAATTCATTTCTTACATTTAGGTCATAGGGTTCCTGTATAATTGTATGGACAGGGCATGCTACAGACTGAGATTCTGACCTTACTTCGCAGCCTGGTTCGCGTTTAAAGAACCGCTACAGCTAGCCGTAGTACTACTAACTACTGAACTGGTCTGGTTGTTCAGGGCTGTGTTGTCATTGTTTGGCTGTATATTACTACCACTAGGCTGTCCTCTTCCTTGACCCCTATTCTGGTTGTAATTATTGTCATTATAATTTCTCCCTTGATTTCCCCTGAAATCATTTACTCCCTTGATTTCCCCTGTAATCATTGTTCCTCCCTTGATTTCCCCTGAAATCATTGTTCCTCCCTTGATACTGATTACCATAGCCATTTCCTCTGTTCTGATTTAGCTGATTATTGTTATTTCTATTTTGAGCGTTGGCCCCTTCGCCACCGTTCCCTTGAACTTCTTGATGCCTGGCTTCATTAGGTCTATTATTATTATTACCCTGGTTCCGATTGAAATTGTCCTCATAACAATAGTGCATCAAATGTGCTTAACAAATTTTCTACTTGTGATATTGTCTTTACATTCTGGATACAAGCAGCCTCCTTGATCCTATAGGGAAAGTGCCTAAGTAGCAACCTCACCACATCACTTTCCTCCTTCAACCCATCCAGATATTTACACACTAATACCTGCCCTAAAAAGTATTCGGTCATGGTGGAGCTTCCTTTAGGGTTATATTTACCACACACTACTCCCTCACGATGCTGCGACTGAATAACCTCATTCCAGAACTTTTCACAGAATTTCATTTTAAAATCATTGATATCAGTAAACTTGTCTCTGTAGACAGCAAACCAATTCCTCGTTTTCCCCACAAACACTTGTTCTAAAATTTCAACTACCTGGCACCACTCAATACTACCATTTTCCAACCTCTCCCCGAATTTATTTTCTATAGTGTTCATGAACTTCATTGGGCACCCCTGTCGATTGCTGAACTTACCCAGTTCTACCTCCCTGTGTGTGCTATTCACAAAAACTGGCCAATTCTGACTATTTTCTTGCCTGATCCTAGCTTTTAATTTTAATTCTAATTCTGCGATTTTCTCCTCAGCCTTCCTCTCAATACTGTTTACTGTTAATTTAATGTTTCCTTCTGATTCTTCCACTTTATCATATAGCTTTGCTTGTTTCTCCTCAATCTTGCTAATGCTCTCTCTATTACTCTCTCTTAAATCATTTACTTCTGCAACTATTTGTGAGTGGACTTTCTCAATTCTACCCCCCAGCTGTTCCTTAACCTCTTTAGTAGCTACCTGAATTTTGTCAATTTCTCCCCCCAATTGCTTTTTGACCTGCTGTGTTTCCAGTTGCACTAGTTCTTTTAAATTTTCAGCCTGTGTACTGATTCTAATTTCCAACTCCTCCTGTACTTTTCCTAATTTTCTGTCTACATCTGCAATAATCTCTTTAGCCTTTTCTTCCATCACCCCCCTGATCTCACCTCTAATCAGTTCGAATTCGTCACTCATTTCCCTACTGTTATGTTCTAATTTAGCATTTAAAGTTTCAGTACTCTCTCTATTTTCCTTACTGTTTTGTTCTAATCTGGCGTTTAAAGTTTCATTACTCTCTCTATTTTCCCTACTGTTTTGTTCTAATTTAGCATTTAAGGCATCTGTACTTTCTTTATTTTCCCTACTGTTTTGTTCTAATTTAGCGTTGTTTTGTTCCAGTTTAGCATTTAAAGCATCACTACTAACTTTGTTCTGATACATGAACTCGAGAAGTAAAGTTTTTAATTCTGGTTGGCCGCCTACACTCCCTGTTTCAGTATCGGGATTTACCTCCGCTACCCCGGTACTACCATCACTCGACATACTGCTCGTATCATCACTTTCCCGTTGATGACCACTACGTAACCTCATCTGTCTTTCTTTCTCATCCCCCATAATGATATACACTGATACAGACAAATAACCCCCAAAATACAGGCACAGAAATATATACCCTTCTCCTTCCACAAATGTTATTAGGTTTTCAGCCCCAAGTTGTCGGCGACAATTGTAACGTTATTTAATTTGCTCCACGTTGAGCGTAACAAGTATAACGTTAATTAGTTCCCCATGTTGGTAGCGACAAATGTAACAGTTTCACTACCCCTAACTGTTGGGTGATAAATGTAACTGTTTACCTTTGCCTAAGCGATGTTATTTTAATGGGCGCCAAGACCTCAATGCAATGCTGAAATCTAAATTTGTATTTAACAACGTCTAGCTCTGGTAGAACACCTTCAAGAATCTATTCACTCAGATCGTGGTATGATTTGATCATTAACCCAACAAACAATTGTATCAGGAGAAGGAATTGGTCTATATCTAATGCTACCTACTGAAAGCAAAGATTGCATTGTAAAAGAAATGAATTTATTATATAAAACAAGTATAGCAACATTAATAATAATAATAAGTTTAAAATTTAAATTGGAGCGTTGCGATTTTAATATTACCGATAGAAAATTACGTGAAAACGGAGTCTGATAAATTGATTTTACTCTTATTTCCAAGCTATGAAGTTACTGAAATATGAAATATAAAACAAAGAGAAATGAGAGATTGCGTATTTCTGCGTCATTCGCGCTTACCACTGGAAATGGCCGAAGCCTTTCCCTCGTACTGGATGATGCTGTGAGCTTCCCACAGTCTCCTGGACGTCGCCATCTCCGTCGATATTTGATGATATTCTTGTAGATTTGGTGACTTTATGGTCCTAACAACGGAGCCATACCCTCGTACAACCAAACTGGTTAAGTTTTAAACAGATAGTTCTCCACTCCACGGAACATCGGAGCGACACACACTTGCAACCGAACTAGTCAAGTCTTTCACAGATTGTCCTCGTTCCACGCCACGCCGAACGATATATGCACACGTCGCATCCCCACTCCAGTCCCAACTTCCAGCTTGCGTGGTCTCCACTGATTGGCTGAGCACCCCGCTACTTCCCCTCCTCTGGCTCATTACACACGGCGCGCGAGAGGGAGAAGTCGTTTTCCGTTCCATATATCCGCCTTTCCTTGACGCTGCGACCCAGGATTGCGTCATGCTTTCCGACAAGATTAAGCCTGTATTTGAATTCCCCGTGACTCATCTCTCTCAAATACCCTAACTGACGAAACTCCGTAAAATTCCGTAATCACATAATTTTCTATGATATTGTCGTTCGTAATAATTTGCTTGATAGCGTTTTCTAAGACATAGAAAACCTATCTGTATGCTTATAATTTTTATAAAATGCTCCGAAAATATCTTAATAATAATTATAATAAATTAATAATAATAATAATAAAAAATTAACATGAAAAATTCTCTTGGCTGAACAATTTGCCGCGTAAATAAATATAGAATGGCTTCCTACTGACTTATGCCAGTTGCATAAAAACCCCTCGAAAAACACGTTACACAGCTACTCTTGGAAGGTGTGCATAAGTTTTGCTTGAGCATATATTCAAATTCTTGTCGGGCTGCTTTCAACTTCTCAGCTGTGAGTCTCCTTGGTTTGGCAAGGTTAGACACTTTGAGTCTCGATGTGTTGTTCTATGTTGTGACTTCTGATTTTCCTGTTTACTATATTGGGGCGTGTTAAGTCTGGAAATTTATTTAAGATAGACTGGTATGAGTTCCCATGTTCTACTACTCTAACCTCTTCTGCACTATTTTGGTAAGTTATGCAATTGGCAACCAATAAGGTATTGCCATCGACAAAGCGTTTGCGCTGACTGTCGACCAGCAGGTTATAATGTGAGAGAAAATCCATTCCAATGATGGGTCTACTTACATCAGCTAGGATGAAAGGCCACTGGAATTCTCGGCGTAACCCAAGATCAAGCTTTAACAACTTCTGGCCATATGTTTTAATGTTCGTGTTATTAGCTGCGAAGAGTTCAAGTTTACTTACAGTTTGCTTTTCATCTTTCGAAGGTGGGACAACTGAGATATCTGCTCCCGTGTCTATCAGGAAAAGGGCTGCTGATTCCTTGTCACTAACATAGAGGCGACTCAGCTGAGGCCCCTGACTCTCTGTCGCCGTGGAGAGACGGGCAGTTAGTTTTCCGAATTATCTGGCTGGACTTGCAATGCCGTATTCATATTGCATGGCTGCAGACACTTATACGCACGTTCACCGAACTTCGAATGGTAATAACACACGTTTGGAGTAGCACGGGAATTACGGCTGTTGGACCTCCTGCCTGAATTTGATCTGTACCGCTGACGAGAACGAGATTGTAGTTGCTTCTTTAATTCTGACACTTGAATGGAAAGTTCAGATACCTGCTTCTTCAAGTCTTCCATGCCATCTCGTTGGGACTTGACAACATTTATAGGTGCTATCTGGAAGGATGGAGTTGGTTTCAGTTCCCAAATTTGATCGGCCATGGTGGCCAGCCTTGTCAGATCGTCACTGCTCACTGATAGAATAGTACGCATGTCGCGAGGCAGACGTTGTAACCATAATGTCTTAAGGAACTGTTCACCAACCTTATAATCGGCTAAGTTATTCATTTCGCACAACAGCTGGGAGGGTTTGCGATCCCCAAGCTCCAGTTCCGTTAACAGTTTCTGTGTTCTTTGAGTCTCACTATCCGAGAAAACTGAAATTAGCCGTTCTTTAATTGCGTCATATTTTCCGGTATCGGGCGGCTTAATCAGGATATCAGTCACTTGGGATTGAACTCACCACTGAGTCGTACTTCGTATCATCTCGTGTTATGTTTCTCGTAAGGAACTGAGCTTAAAGTTGTATAAACAATATTTTGGGGTCTGGTTTCCAGAATGGTGGGACTTTAACACTTACGCGCGTTACCACATTTTCTTGTCCGCTATTTGCTGTTTCGTTTTCTTGCGGCATCACGTCAGGATCACCAATGTGGGTATCTATGTGTAGGTATTCACAATTAACGCAAGTCTGCACTTGAAAACTCTTGTTTTATTTCTTACAACAACTAGGCAGGAACAAGCACAGAACACCAAATACAAGAGCACGAAATATATACAAAAACAAAAGAAAGTAGTCTGTCTTCTCCCTGACCGCACTCTTTGGTCAGAAGATAGTTCACTTACCTACACTTGTCAGAAGGTAGTTCACTTCCACTACGAAAGTTACCCAGAAAACAACAACCAAATACAAACAGCAGACGAACGCAATGCTAGCAAATACGATCCCCATCTCAATTAAATAAAAATAAGTTACATAATTAACACGGACCTCTATTAGGCAAACTAAACGTGGATAAAGAGAAAGATTACATTAATAAAACAGAAGTGAATATTAGAAAGCTTTATCCACACAGCAAGTAGAAAGCCTCCCAACTACGTGAGCCAATCACGGTGGTGACCTTAAGTTTTAAATCAAAAAGCACAAAGGTTAGATTACACATGCACCCCAATATATATAATAATCCACTTACTTCTCTTTTGGAACATAATACCTTTTACTAAATCTTCACAAACTCCATTTAACCACATTTGGCCTCTTATAGAAATCCACGACATATAGGTGTGCTTCACATTAAGTTGCCTCAACAACATATATAAACAATAATAAAGGAGCAACTTATATTTCTTGCTGACATTACCACGTAGGTAATTCAAGCTTTCGTTGATGAAAAAACTTGCGTCTCGCGACAGACTTGGCTGGATAAGCTGATTGGTTGAATGGTGTGACGTCATCAAAATTCGACGTTACTTCCTTAACCTATCCTCCAGCTTCTCGTACAGTACAAGAACAAGGGTTGTCCAGCCAAGTCTGTCACGAGACGCAAGTTTTTTCATCAACGAAAGCTTAGCACACTGATGAAATGAAATGAACAGTATTATTCTTAATAAAATTATAGATTAAAGCGCTCATTCTTCTTTCGTCGCTATAGTGGGCTGTTAGTGACAATACAACAGAATCTTTCTGTTCGTTATCTTACCGAAACTACGTTAACGTTTAGACATTAAACCACTCGTAAGTATGCAAACTTTTATAGATTCCTGTAATGAGATTTCAAAATTTTGAACAAATTTAAATAAATATAATTTTGTAAACATCGGTAAAACGTGACTGGGATAATAATCGCCTGTGTTACAAAAGTGAGGTTAAAGTTATATCTCGATCCTGGTCAGGGCAACCAATCAGCTTGTCCAGCCAAGTCTGTCGCGAGACGCAAGTATCCGTTTCAAACCGAAGTACAGACCATCACACATCCCAGGTGTACACGAGAACCAACCTAATTTTTCTGCCACATTTTACATGAAAAATTAATTAATTAAAAGGAAACTATTCCATATCGATTCATATTTTGGTAGAGCCACTTACGACGAGGTTTACGAAGCAAGACATCCGATTGAGTAGCAAAAACCTACTCAATATACGAAAATATCAGCAGACTACATGATGTTATGTCCTTTTCAGATCATGTCCCAGCACATAATAATCATCGTATCTAAAATAGTAACAGTTGTTACCATGGGATACCATCTTTACTTGACAAGGAAGACTACCATTCTACATGCGGATAAGATTACTGTCTTCACCACCAGGCGAATACGACCATTTTTACAACCTTCATCAGGCACTGCTTCACTCTAGCGGAGATAAAGTGCACTACAACGTTTCACCACGAAAAGTTGCAGACAGCTGTCAAAATCATGTGTACTTACAGTCGAGGCGAGTTAGTATTGTAACATAACTCCCTCCCTTCAACCTTGGCGCCGGTCAAGTACCAAGCCAACGTAATTGTCAAACTGAAAATGTGCATGCACAAATACCAATCTTGCTCAAAACCAATCTTCCATCAATTTCATCAATCAAAACAGGTTTTGTTTTAGGCATGCATTAAATGAGAAGGTAGAAATAAACACTTCTTCACAAGTAGGCGAGTATCGTTTTCATGGAATAGTTTACACAAACGTTTGATATAAAACAATATCATTACATATATCAATAATGTGGCAGAAATTTTCCTAACGCAAAACCTATCTCAGAATATCCACACCTTTTACAAAATAATTAAGTTTAACTTACACATCTTTTAAATAAACAATTAGAAGTGTTGAGGAGTACTCAATACAATCAAGAAAATGTAGAATTGACAAACCAAATTCATAACAGTTACAGTGAAGCAAGCAAATCCCAGATGAAAAATGAGTTCTTTAGTACCCCCCAATATATATATATATATATATATATATATATATATATATATATCCCAATTGAATGTTGGCATAAGTCCCCTATCACACATCTGTCTCAACTCATTTAGGCGACAAGCAGGAATAATCTACCTGAGAAAACCACTAACAGATTCCAAACCCAAGAAAAAGAAAGAAAGAAAGAAAGAAAGAAAGACCAAGAAAACAACAATGAACGAAGTATCAACTGACCACACGTGCAGACCTAAGAAAACCACAACACATTCACACACACATCACTGCATAACCTCTAAATTCACCAAAGAAAACAGTTACTACCTACAAATATCCCCAAAATTTTCCACCTTAATATAAATAGGGGGCTCGTTAAACCCCTGACACATTACACAAAATACCCTTTAAATAAACAATTACCTTTATGTTGTCTCGGATGAGAATTTCAACAAATTCACTTCAACGAAACAACGACCATTACCAAATTAACCTCACAACACACACAACTCACCTATAAGTACTTACTTCCTCAGTTCAACAAGCAATAAAAGGTGCACAAGGTCACCACTCGGAGAAACAATTCGGAATGGTTTGTAAATACTTACCTTCGAACATATTATCCGCTTATGCCACCTAATATTTAAGTCCCAAAACTTCATACGTATACGTTAGGATCGTAAGCTTAACAATGACATTTTAACAACCCCATTTTATATACTCGGCTGCCCTTTAAAACTTCAAACAATAAAATAAAACCTAACTTTACCCTTAAAAACAAGAAACAACAACAAAGTCCCACCCCAAATTAAAAGACAAATTAGAGATTCACATTCATACCAACACAATACACGTACACACAATTATACTACATTCCTCCAGAGGCAGAACACAATTTTGAAGATTTAAAAAAAGGTCACATTACTACAAACATGCACCAAAAGCATCATGTACATCATACACAATCTTGAAAATTCAAAATTATTACCATAACACAAAATAAAATTCCTCTCCGTACCAACAAAATGTCAAAAGCCATTTAGAAAAGTCTATTCTTTCGCCTACACACCAACTTGACGCAAAACACTGGGTCGCTCTGGTCATACACAATACAGAAGATTCCAAATAGAGACATTTATACACAATATACACAAATCCATCCATCGCTCATCACACATACAATTCATACAGAAAATACATACATACTGTACATACATACATGTGTGTGTTTCCAAAGATCAAACACAATTTAGAAAATACAATGCATACAAGATCACCACAACATCTTCAGGAATAATGATTAATTCTGGCATCACACCAACGTCTAAGGTGATTATACGACCCACATAAGTCGCACCGCTTACCTTGATATGTGCCTCTCTCACCATATATCCGGTTGGAACGACCCTGAAAATTATGGTATGGACCAGAAACAGGAACAACATCCTGACATACCTCTCCCTGAAATAAAGCATTATTAAAACCCTGAACAGGTTGTCTTCCTCCAGACTGAACAGCACTCGTCCACTGAAAAACAGGCTGAGAACCAATTTGCCCAAAGGTACCCTGAATAGAAGAACATGGTAGCGATGCATTTGCCATGCGAACAGCATCTGCCTTTTTAAACTTCTCAGCAGTAAGAACAATATCATAAAACTCCTTATAAGTCTTCGGCCTAGCACACATATTAGACACAATCTATAAATGGGGTTGATTCCTTCGACTAATGAGGCAACGATTTGTTCTTCCGACAACTGAACAGCAAAGACTTTAGCATAATACCTAACATCCACAAAATAATCGTTCAGTGTTTCATCCATTCTCTGTCCTCTGAATAAATAGCTTCGATGAAGATCTGACAAAGTGTGCGGGGTAATAAAATAATTTAAAACTTCCATCTGAACATTAATTAAGGAATTTCCAGCAGACATGTTATTAATTAAGATTTATCTAAGCATACCCGAGGTACAAGGAAAGACCATTCTAAATATTTGACGTTCGGACAGTTCAAACACCACGGCACTGTCTTTTAGTTCTACAAATTTCCTTAGGAATTGCACTAATAAATCATTTTCCGTACCATTACAGATGTGAAAATTCTTTAAAATCAAGGCTACAGGATTGGGTAACGTAGAAAATCTATCATTGCCATTTGACATGACATTTCCAGGGTCACACACTTGAGAAGAATCACCTAAATTCAAATTGTGCTTCATTAAATTAAGCTCGACAACATCAGTTACATTAATTAAACTTTCACTGGTTTGTACAGACTTCCACAACGAGAAATTCCAGAAGTTAGATTAATTGAGGCATTCGCACTATTTTCTCTCAATAAGGACACAGATGACAAGTTGCATCCATTATTTAAATTAGCCTGGTCAATAGTATTAGGCCTAACTAAACATGACATATTTCTCGGAGGCTGACTAGACGACCCTTTCCGATTCTGCATAAAAGCAGGATTACTAATTCGTAAATCATTTATCGACAACACAGATTCTACATCTTCAACCAAATTATTATCAACATTCACTTCACACCGATTACCATTCTCAGAACATCCACTGATTGACGACGCCAAAGATTCACTTTTATAATCACAGGTTACACCAGAAAACATACGTTCGTAAACAGCAGCAAACCTATCACGCCAACCCGACAATTCATTCGCAAATTAAATACCATTATCAACTTTTGACAAGACATAAATCAAATCAGCTAATCTCAATAACCAATGCCGAGCACGCCACTTTATTTTATTTCTCTGATATCCAGACGAATCGATATCACTTTCCAACGAAGCACAATCATTTAATAAGCCAAAAACAGATGTAATGACACTATACTTACCCATCATCCAATATTATAAGAATTTATTGCAGCCGAAAGGCCAAAAGAAGAGAAATTACATCTTACTGTACTCGGTCAATGATAATGTTCTTTTGGAGCACTTTGATAGGTGGTATCTGTCACATTTCTGGTTACACAGCTCACATACACAGCTTTTGCTTGGGTTGTGGTACGATATTGTTGCACACACTCTGTGATGAAAACCGTGGATGGCGTGTCTCGTCACGACATGTCTCAGTTCCTGGTTTTCATTCATCCAGTTCCTGTCCACCATGGCGCTTGTAGCGTAGAAGTCCGGATCTATATCTTCGCTTTTGGCTTTCCTCCTCTCCAGATGTTTAGAGTAATGTTCTGTAGCTGGTAGAAGCAGTTGGGTCCTTAGGTCTTCTGCGTAGTAGGTCTCCTTTGTTAGTCTATAGACCATTCTTGTTTGTGCTGCTTTTCCCACTCTCAGTGCATTTTTGAGGAAGCGGGCTCTGACTCGTTCTATTTTTTCAAAGTCACTGAGTTTTAGACGTTCCCAGATCAGTTCTAATCCGTACGTTAATATAGGGGTTATGGCGGCGTTAAAAAGTCTCATTGCTGTACCTAGGGACAGAGCTAGAAGGTTCTTTATGGCTGAGATTAAATGACTTTGTAGTAGTTTGCAAGGTAATTCCAAAATACCTAAATTGATTGTCAATTTTCAGATGTTCTCCATTAAGAGTAAGGGAGTCTCTACCTGTAATTTTTCCTCCTTTCCGATATAATATTTGGACTGTCTTCTCCAAATTAATTGTGAGGCGTTTTTCCAGTACCCATTTCTCTATTTCTCGTTGCAGGTCATTTCTATTAGGTAATCCCAACACCATGTCATCCGCGTATACGATAAGTTTCGTATTCGATGTGCGCTGAAGGATATCTGTGATGTCTGCTGTGGCGATGTTGAACAACAAGGGGCTCATTGGATCTCCCTGCAGGACTCCATTTGTTTGTTCGAACGTGTCTGATACGTCGACTGTATCCTCAATCTGTACAAAATTGACTTTTAAAATGTTTTCAATTGCTCTGACAAGAGGATTGTTGTCCCAATCATGTCTTTCAACTTTGTCATCAGTATTTCCCTGTTTAGGAGGTCCGCTGTCCTTGGGGTAAATCTGAGACTTGTCTCATACAAAACTGTCGCTTACAGTGACATCGGGCAAGAGTGTAAACTCTCAAAGATTACCACGCAAGTGGGGAAAAGCAGCGCATCACCGCGGTTCTCATCAGGAGGGAAAAAATCCAATATTCGCTGTCAATAGGCGGGATATTTACATGAGTATCACGTAAAGACCTTAACAAAGCCAAGTCAGCATCTCTATTACCATGTGGAATCCTTCCAAGAATTAAGATCTCAAACCCCAATTCATCCTTTCTCAAATAGTAAATCACAGGAAGAACTCGTTTTTCCATTACAAGGTAGGTTTGTATACATGAAACACAGAAAACATAAAGATTAGTAACAGTTACAGAATACAACTTTTATACCTTGATCACAATTTAATTTTGGTATACCACTTCTAGTTCCTAATTCTGAACAACTCTCAAAATAGGCATAAATGGGTAAAACACATAAAACCACGCTCTCGTTACAAGTGAACTGTTGCAAAACCCCTTAACAGGATGTCTTATAAAAAAACTGACGTCCTGTGGAAGAGAGGCGACTGGGCCATTTCCAACCACAACCCGAGGTGTCTACCTTGAGAGCAGTCTACAGAATTCCAGAACCAGAAATGATACACACGATTCATATTTTAAAATAACACTTCTATTCATAAAACAATTTTACAAGAAACATAATATAAACAATTACATGCAGGGTAAATAAAGGAAAAGGTGTGGTACCTGACGTAGGATACAACTTACTTGTATTGGCTCCCAAAATAATCCTCTTAGGCCAAAATATCAATCCACGTTAAATTATTATCAGTTGACTCGATAGCATAAGAAGTAGGCACCTACAAGATTCCACATTTGCGTATTTTATCCAACTTTCAGTTATAGTCAGAAAACCAATCTTAAATAACATTTAATACCCGTCAATCAATAGGTAATATCATAAGACGCTAAACATATTAAATCTTTGATTATTTCCTTTCTTAAACTGAGCGAACACGGAACAAAATCTCAATTCGGCTAACTTTTAATCATGGCGCTTCGATACTCTTTTGTCATCTATCAGCTGACAATCATAACAAAGTTACCCAGAAAACAACAACCAATTACAAACAGCGGACAAACGCAATGCTAGCAAATACGATCCCCATCTCAATTAAATAAAAATAAGTTACATAATTAACATGGACCTCTATTAGGCCAACTAAACGTGGATAAAGAGAAAGATTACATTAATAAACCAGAAACGAATATTAGAAAGCTTTATCCACACAGCAAGTAGAAAGCCTCCCAACTACGTGAGTCAATCACGGTGGTGACCTTAAGTTTTAAATCAAAAAGCACAAAGGTTAGATTACACATGCACCCCAATATATATAATAATCCACTTACTTCTTTTTTGGAATATAATACCTTTTACCAAATCTTCACAAACTCCATTTAACCACATTTGGCCTCTTATAGAAATCCACGATATATAGGTGTGCTTCACATTAAGTTGCCTCAACAACATATATAAACAATAATAAAGGAGCAACTTATATTTCTTTCCGACATTACCACTTAGGTATCCGTTTCAAACCGAAGTACCGACCACCACCCACCCCAGGTGTACACGACAACCAACCTCATTTTTCTGCCACACTTTACATGACAAATTAATTAATTAAAAGGAAACTATTCCATATCGATTCATATTTTGGTAGAGCCACTTACGACGAGGTTTACGAAGCAAGACATCCGATTGAGTATACGAAAATATCAGCAGACTACATGATGTTATGTCCTTTTCAGATCATGTCCCAACACATAATAATCATCGTATCTAAAATAGTAACAGTTGTTACCATTGGATACCATCTTTACATGACAAGGAAGACTACAATTCTACACGCGGATAAGATTACTGTCTTCACCACAAGGCGAATACGACCATGTTTACAACCTTCATCAGGTACTGCTGCACTCTAGCGGAGATAAAGAGCACTACAACGTTTCGCCACGAGAAGTTGCAGACAGCTGTCAAAATCATGTGTAGTTACAGTCGAGGCGAGTTAGTATTGTCACAAATTTTATTATAGGGAGACTGAACATTCGGGTGGTAAATTTTAAATTTGTTACTTTTGCAAGCTTGTGTTGGTGATTTATTTACATTATTGTTATCATTATTGTTTTTATTCTTGTTGCTAGACAAATCTGAAATACCATTGTTACAGTCAGTTAAATTTGATATCAATAGATACTCATGTGAATGTCTTTTGCCAGTTTCCCTGCTTCCACTCTAAGGATATTACTGTTGCACTATTCTTACCAATCGGATTTGCAATTTTGCAGATTACATCACTAAGATACTCTTTTCCTAACCTATTTAAGTGTAGGCCATGCCAAGTTAAGAATTTACTGTCTAATTTATTTATATCTATAATTTGACATTGGAAAACTCTTACAAATTTTAGTAATTTTCCCATTTGTAGCCTCTATTTCTACATTTACACATGATTTGGGAATGAAGTCATATCTCTGAGGAATGTTTACAACAATTACATTAGTGTTATGCATGGATGGCAATGTATCCTTTAAATCTTTGATTACCTTTTTACTCTCGTTCCAGTAGACGTCGTTTGCTCCATCGATGATAACTGCAAAATATTTTTACGTTAGGGACGCACTTTCTCCTACCATCCCGTCCGTGACCGCTGCAATTGGAGCTCCTGGGTTTACATTCGAAGTGACCTCCATTTTTCCACTTCTCTTCAGAACGTTCGCTGCTATATCTCGCCCGTGACTATCCGCAAATATCCGCATCTTCCTGGATTTTCTCTTTATCACTGTGTCTTCTTTTCTTCGTTTTCTTCGACGAGCGCTCCAAATGAATTTGAGACGGGAATTTCAGTTACTCTATTTTTAGGCCTAGGCGTATTCAATCTTACACTACCAGCAACCACTGTTGACCAAGTTTCCTTGCTTTCTTCTCTGTTTCCTTTTAATTTATTCAACTCTTCCACTAACTTAGCAAAATCTTCCTTTAGCAGCTTTATAATGTCATATTTGGAGGACAGTTCGTTTCTCAGGTTCTGACATTCGCATGACGGTACCGGTACATTACGACAATCGGTTTCACTTTTCTCCTCATTCAATTTTACCTGAGATCTTGTGATGATTTTATTTGCATTTTTGACTTTTATTTTGCACGACGAGCATAAATCCGTAATGGTTACACTACCTGACGAGACACTAAGACTGTTTACTGACGCCATGCTAGAGATCTAAGTTAGCCTAGATGTTTACACCAAATTACACTAATTTTAGTCCAAGCCTTTAAGAGAAACCCGACGTCCAAGGTCAGTTCAGAGGTGAACTATCCGAAAGCTTTCAAATCAGAACTGGAGTTAAGATAGGGTGATGGTCTCTCCTGTATTCTCTTCAACTGGAAAAGATCATTAGGGAATGGAGAACGATGGTACCACCGGGAGCTGAACTGAAGCTTGGTTACAAGAGAGACAACCTCTTCGCCCCTTGCCTAGCCTTTGCTTATTACCTCATTCTACTGGCAAATAATATAGAGGAGGCTACCTACAACTTACAGAGTCTTTATAGTGTAGCGGTTAAGGCTCGTTTGAAGATCAACATCCAGAAGACTAAATTTATGACCAATATCAAAGATACCCCTTAAAATATTCCTCTCACAGACACTACCATACGAAAGGTACCTGCAGTTAAGTACTTGGGAGAATTGATTTCTGCGAATCAGAGCGAGAACCTAGCCATAGATGCCAGATGTACCAATTTTGAAAGGGATTATCATTCCTGTCGTAGTATCTATTCATCTAAGTGCCTCTCCAAGAACCTCAAACTCAGACACTATATCTCGGTCGTCAAGCCATCTATTCTGTATGCTTCTGAGTGCCTTTTAATGACCATAAAGGGCCCACTCAGAACACTGGAGTTAAAAGAGAGGAAGATACTGAAGAGGATCAGGTCCAATTAAAGAGGAAGGAGGCATTAGAGAATCCGTAATAATGATGAATTTTATGAACACCAGGAGGACATCATCACGTCAATAAGGAAAAGACGCCTGACCTAGTATGGACACTTGGCACGTCTGGATTTTGAAAGACTCGCCCTCATGATATTCACAGTAACAGGGAGAGGCAAGGCTTCTAAAAACAAATGGATTGCGTCAGTTAAGACAGATATGGAACAACTACTGTAGATATCCCACTGGAACAAACTCGTGACCGACTGATGTTCCGTCAAGTCATCCGACAGGGCGTTTTCCCAACGTCTCTTACAAGTAAGAAGACTACAGGAGCTAAGTGACAGAAGAAATAAGACTGACTCACAGTCAGAAAACGAGGGACTATTGGAAGAAGAAGAAGAAGAAGAAAGCAACAACTTTACCAAAGAGTAGATACGAGCCCCGTGGTCCTAAGTAGGCCTAAATGATAAAGAAAGAAATATAGGGATAGGAATATAATATACCTTGGGAGATAAAATTTTTCGTGAAGAAGTAACAGACCGTTAGATAGTTATATATCAGTGTTGAAACCTTTCATAAGAACAGTGTGACAACCAGTAGGCCTATAAAAATAGACCCCAAATGACATAAGACAATGAAATGTTAAAATATGGATAAAACCACGAAAATCAAAGTTAAGCTCAAATTGTAAAATAGTTCTCACAATGAGGGGTTTATAATGAGATGTGTCTGGTCCTTCTACGAAAACCTCCATATTTTGACTATTTCAGCCTGCCCGACTGCAAAGATGGTGAAAGTCTAAAGAATATGCTATATTTCAAAACGGAGATAGCTCTATGATTGATCTGGGTATCTTATAAAATTTATATTCATGCAAAATTGCATCTTAATCGGTTGGGTAGTGTTTGCGTGAAATAGTAACAGACACCACTACATGTTTAGGTACATTTCATGAACATGCTACCTATTGCAATGGGTATGCCTACCATTTTGCGACTTCTGGAAAATTTCGACATAGGCCTATCATCGCGTTTCACATCCCCCAGGCCCCAAAACCACCATCAGCTCAAAAGTTTATAGATAATTTTTTATATATATCACGTTATTGTGGACATTTTGTACCAATCACGTTAAAGTTTATACATAAAATATAACCATTCAAAATCTCGGTCGACTTCGTTAAAGGGCAAAATGGTATCCAGAGGTGTGGAAATAGGGGCCCTTATCAAAAAAGTGAAATATCGCTATAACTATTCTACTGTGTGAAAAATCGAATTCATTCAAAGTTCGTACTTATCTCCGTAAAGTATTTCGATAGCACCAATCTTTGACCAAAGAGGTGAGAAAAATGGAGTGTTGAGAAGGGTGAAAATCATGCCTTGCTTAATAGGTACAATATCAAAACAATTTTAAATGGTCAATAGTCCACTAAAAAGTACCTAAAACCTTTGTCTCAAAGAATTTATGATATGACCCACCCTTAAGCCTGTATCACACGACACTCGCTAGCATGGAAGCTTCTACCAGTACGGTATACACGCTGGTATACACGCCTCTATCACCATGTGATTTGTATCTTCCATACAAGGTTCTGCCTTCAATGGTAGTTTCCATACAACTCACGAAATTGAACCGGTGCTATTTTTCCTGGCAGTTTCCATGGAAGGTTGAGTACAACAACCAATCGGATTGCTTTTCTCGTTCTAGTAGAAATCTTAGCGACAACGTAAACAAATACATTTATGTAGGTAGGCCCTCGAATAAATACATCTGAACGAAACTATATTTTCTCTAAACAGCGTTTGTGTGAAAAGCGCTTGCTATTCGCGAACTCAAGAGACGGTGCTGCCGTTATCTGGAACTAGCGGAAGGGTGATGGAATCATAACAAACAAACGGATGCAATAACATGTGATTTGAGTTGATGGGTGTGCTCTTCTCTCGTTTTTTCAGTTATTTTCATACAAATTGAGGCTAAAAGATGAGTAATACTATTGCTCACTTCCGCTGTGCTCCTCGAATACAATAATTGCCATATCAATGAATTACTTCCACAAAAAGAAAGCTTTTCAGACGGAATGGAGTCGATTGCTTCGCGTCGCAATGCCGATTTCGAAGTATATGATCGCATGCGGCTGGCATTTTACAAAGGAGAATTATATATTAATAAATACTATTGAATTTCTTACAATAACCAGTACCCTACGTTCTTCCCTGCACTACAAACTAGGCGACTTAGCAAGGTCGATTTGACAGCTGTTCTTCCGATGAGGCAAAAATTACTTTTAGGGTTCGCTTTATCGTAGGCCCACATGTGGTCGTCTTTCTTTAACTTGCCCCATTGCTGCTTCAAATCTGTGAAGCTCTGATCTTTTAAGTTTATAATCAGGCGCCTATTAAAAATTTAAAAAATCTTTATACGGTAGTCAACTTGTAGGCTATGCTACAGTCGTTGATGTATTGACTTCGACAGTATTAGGCTACCGGTTTATCTTCCAGATTTAAATGTATCTACTTACTGAAGTATGTAAAGCAATGTACCGACTACACGCTTATTAGGCCTACATATTCCTGGACAAATTATTTTTTTCTTGGCAACTGGTAACCGAATTTCATTTTGAATCGGATAATGTACTCCTTTCGAATTACTAGTTTGTAAGCATAAAGCTTCAAGTCTCATAAAACCTTCTGTTTCTAGCACTTTCCCGCACATAATTATGTGCTTGGCATCTAAAAATGCCTGCCCTTCAACAAGAGCCCGCCTAGAATTGCCAACAACATTCAATACAATCATAGTCTATATGAAGTCTATCACCCTTGTCGCGACCGACCTACATTCGATTCAGTTCGCGAATATCCAGTAAATACAGAACGTGTCATATTATTATTATTCTGGGATAAATTCTGAACTGTTTAAATTCTAATAGCTATCACGAATAGTATCTGTCCATGGTTTTGAACAGTATTTAGGGAAAATAGAATTTTATGAGAGAAAACGTGTTTACTATCGTCCTCGTAGATCATGTAGACAAAACTAAATTGCAATATTGTTGTACGACGTGAGGAGGATATAATAAAATAATTAAAAAGAAGTAAACATTTTCGCCGTTGGATAGACTGGAACCCGGGATCTTCAAAACAGCAAGGAGACGCGATACCACTTGCACACTTTCCAACAGACTTCACCTCATTTTGTTACTCGTCTTATTAGCGCGTATGGTTATATACCAATTATTACAGTTAGATCTTAAATTTTGATTGGAATGCATTCATTTAGTATCAGGCATGTTTTCTGTTAGTTTTAATGTAAATCTTTATTTATCAAGTGAGAAATACAATACAAAATACAAATCATCTTTTGAGACGCTTGTCACATGTCACGCGAACACGCACAGACGTTTCACTGACTCGTATTTTGTTCTCTTCTTTACTGTACATGTCTATTTCGCCAGGTGGCGCTACTGTGCTATTTTTCTTTCAAATATTAACACTTCCTCCAAAGAAAAATCAAATACAAATGAAAAAAATAAACAAGATGAACTATTGAACACTTTACAGCCTCTAAGATGTCATCTTCTGCACGCCAATCCTCTCACGCAGCATCTCGAATCTGACCCTCTCCAGAGGTTTAGTTAGAAGATCAGCTAATTGATTGGTCCCGTCGATGTGCATCAGCTCAAGGTCTCCGTCCAAAAATCTTTCCCTCACATAGAAATGACGTACCTCAATATGCTTGGATTTTCGATGGTACTCCGGATTTTTAGCCAATTTAACTGCACCAGCATTGTCGATGTAAAGCTTAGGAGGTTTGTCAGCAGTTCCCAGTAATTCAGAAAACAGTCTTTTCAGCCAAATCAACTCCTTTGCTCCTTCACTTGCAGACACAATTTCAGCTTCAGTTGTCGATGTTGACACAGACTTCTGTAACTGACTTCTCCACGATACAGCTCCATGATTGTAGGTCGAAATGACACCCGTCGTTGATCGTCTCGTCCTCTTGTCACCGGCGTAGTCAGCATCACTGTAGACCTTCAAAACGCCCTCTTTCCTATAGACGATTCCATGGTTCACTGTGCTCTTTAAATATCAAAATATCCGTTTCACTTGACTCCAGTCTTGAACTGTAGGATTCTCCATGGCTCGAGCAGCTTTGTTGACCGCGAATGCGATATCTGGACATGTAGCTGTAGTCAGGTACATCAAGGATCCCACCGCCTCACGATAAGGAACCCTGGCCGAAACCTTTTCTCCGTCTCCACTTTCTTCGCTTCCAACTGGGGAAGACACTCCATTTGACTCGGCCATCCCAAATTTTTCTAGGATTTTCCTCGTATAATCCTCTTGACTGATTGCAATTGATCCATCATGGTTTTGTTGTATCTTCATGGCCAGGAAATTGTTGAGAGATCCTCTGGTCGTGTGAAATTCCTGCTGACGTTTTTCCATGAACTGCTCGATGTCTTCTTCGTTGCCAATTACCAGACCATCATCCACAAAGATTACAACAGCCAACCACTTTCCATTTTTGTTGCTGTAAAAGCGACAAGGATCAACTTTGCTGTTTTTGAATCCAGCTTTCTCCATGAATTTCTTGAAACGCTTGTTCCAGCAGCGTGTAGCCTGTTTTAAACCATATAAGCTTCTTTTTAGATGACACACTCGGCCAGTACCGTCCTGATGACCTTCTGGCTGCTCCATGAACACATCTTCTTCAAGCTCGCCGTTCAAGAAGGCCGTCTTGACATCAAATTGACCAAGTTTCATCTCCTTTTCAACAGCTACTGCCAACAGAGCTCGAATGGTATCATACCGTGCAACAGGGCTGAATGTTTCTTCATAATCGATTCCTTGCTGTTGCACATAGCCTTTGGCTACCAATCGTGCCTTGAAGCGAACTTCTCCACTGTCCGTTGTCTTCTGTCGTAGAACCCACCGATTTTTCAGGACCCGTGCACCATTTGGACGCTCAACCAATTTCCAGGTATCATTTTCCTTTAAGGACTCCAATTCTTCATTAATTGCTTTCAGCCACTGATTTTTATCACTAGACTGCAGCGCTTCAGAGTATGAGTCAGGATTCTTTTCAACGATAGATGGTCCAGCCATGTACATATAATTTCCACTGATCATCCACGATGGCTTCTTACTTTCACGTTTGCTTTTTCTTCTTTCTTCAGTCTCTCCTTCTTCCTCATCTTCGCTTCCTCCGGAACTGGATGTCGAAGCAAAATCTTCAATTTCGCTTAAGTTCTCATCTGACTCTGACCTCCTCTGTAGGCCTACATCAGACGATGAATTAGACTGATTCCTCTCTACACGTTATTCAAGCGTGACTTCAACCTTTCCGGCGTTGGCGCGCAGATTGCACATCATGGTTTGAATTTCACATCATGGCTTAGAACAACCTTTCCCTGAGTTGGAATCCAGACTCTAAATCCATCCCTGTCGTTCACGTACCCAACCAGATGTCCAAAAACAGCTTTGTCGTCGAACTTTGAACGAAAATTCTTGTCGATATGCACGTAGCATTCTGTTCCGAAGATCTTCAGATGACTGAGACTTCCCACTGGTCGTCCATACCACAATTCATAGGGAGATTTGTTTTCAATGGATGACTTCCCAGTGCGATTCAGGAGGTACACCGAAGTGTTGCAGGCTTCAGCCCAAAGTTGTTTCGTTAACTTGCTGGGATTCAGCATAGATTTTGTGCAGTCCACAATCGTCCGATTTTCACGTTCCGCAACTCCGTTTTGTTGTGGTGTGTACGGCGTAGTAATGCTGTGTTCTATGCCTCTGCTTCCGAGTAGTTCAGAAACCTTCTTGTTCTCAAATTATTTTCCTCCATCACACCTGAACAGCTTCACGACGTGTCCATTTGGTTTGGCTTCATTCAGGAATTGTTCCAGAACGGTGTACACTTCACTTTTGTGCTTTAAAAAGAAAACTCGTCGAAACTTGCTGAAATCATCCTTGAAACATACGTAGTAGCGTGCCTTTCCAAGAGATTAAGTAGACATTGGTCCATTCACATCGGCGTGGATTTGTTCACCGGTGGCTGTTGGTCGATTCATTCGTGTCTTGAATGACAGTCGATGCATTTTTCCCTGTGCACATCCATCGCAGAAATCCTCTTTACACATGTCTACATTGATGTTCATCTGCTTCAGTACATTCTTGACATGCGCTTTGTGTTGATGACCAAATCGTTCATGGTAGATCTGCAGTTTGTCCGACGATGTAGCTAAATTCACTTGAATGGGTTGCGCCGGTTTCACGACGCGCATGTCAAGTACATACAGACCATGTCTCACACGTCCAGCCATCATCGCCTTTCCAGTAACCTTGTCTTCAATTCTAACAGTTAGTTCGTCAAGTCTTGCACAAAAACCTTTCCTTGCAGCAGCTTTCACAGAAAACAGATGAGCCATTGCATCGGGAACATACAAAACTTCAGTCATCTCAGCACTCAACCAAGTGTTGTTCAGCCGCACTTGAATGTTTACAGTTCCTTTGCCGTGAGCTAGCATGCTCACACCTCGTTTTCCTAGCAAAATCTTCTCTGGAGCAGCAAACTTGACGTATGTTGTAAAATACTGTTTGTTCGCAGTGATATGATTTGTGACGCCACTGTCGCAGTACCACTCGTCGCCTTGAACAAAGTCGCCGTCTAACGCACTCATAGCATGTGTCAGAAACGAAGCATTGTTCTCCTTATTTTTGTTTCTAGTGTCACCCTCCTTCTTCTTCACTGGACATTCACTTGCCCAATGGCCCAATTCCTTACATTTGAAACATGGAAACTTCTGCTTTACTCGTTGAACATTTTTCTTCGACTTGTCATCAGCTCTGCCTTTGCCACTGCCATACTGGGAATGCTTCTTGGGAGCACTACGTACCACAAACGCAGTCGAGTCCACGTTTCCTTGGTCACGCAGTTCAATCGTGCACAATTTTTCAATCAACAAGTTCACAGTTTGATTTTCCGTCGGAATCGTGTCCCACACATCCTTGAAATTATCATATTCTTTTCCCAGCGTGGATAAAATTCGACCGTTCAAAATCCTTTCAGATAACGTATTTTCGTTGTGCTTTTGGAGTTCGTCGTTCAGATCCTGATAAAGCTTCTGTAACTTCGCGACATGGGTGCTGATGTCCTCCTTGTCGTCACGTGTCACTCGGAAGAATGACTCGATCAACATGTTCAGTCGCTGCGTACTGCTTCGTTCGAACCGTGCGCTCAATTTTGTCCAAATTTCACTGGCATTGGTGCACGTCAACACGAACTCGGCAACAGATTTTCCTAGCGCACCTGCTAGCAAACTGGCCGCTTTCACGTCTCCTTTCAACCACTGCTTATATGCCGATTTTTGTTGCGCAGTTGCATCTGCCGGCAACAAAGGACACTTTTTCGAACCATCAACAATATTTTCCAGTTCATACGACCGCAAAACCATCAACACATGCCATTTCCACTTTGCCCAGTCTTCAGGTCCTTCAAGTTTATCCATTTGAACTTTGTAGTCACTGCCGGTTGCCATTTTGAGGTTATCCTTACTCACAAAAAAAATACAGCACGTGTTCCACAGGCGCTCAGCTTCGGATCCACTCGAGAGATAATACCATTTACACGTGGCCTGGGCCCATAACCTGTTAGTTTTAATGTAAATCTTTATTTATCAAGTGAGAAATACAATACAAAATACAAATCATCTTTTGAGACGCTTGTCACATGTCACGCGAACACGCACAGACTTTTCACTGACTCGTCTAATTGTTCTCTTCTTTACTGTACATGTCTATTTCGCCAGGTGGCGCTACTGTGCTATTTTTCTTTCAAATATTAACATTTTCAAATGTACTTAAAGCACGTTTCTCGACCGCTCTGCGTTAATAATGCGAAACGACTGTCAATTTTACCCCCAAACGACAACCGTCCTCCATGTTTTATTTCTTACAACTTGGCGCACGAAATGCTAGCGTGTGATACACTGCAGCCATAAAAGCAGGTGTACGGACGAGGATGAACAGAATCATACAGGATTTTATACCAGCGATCACAACAGCTTCCATGCTAGCGAGTGTCGTGTGATACAGGCTTTACGCTAAGAGCAAAAAGTTTTCGGAATTATAGGAAGATGGGGCTTCTCGTATGCTAAAAAATGTAGAACATTTGTAGGTATACAACAATTGACAAGTTTAATGTATTCGATATATTTTTCTTTGTCCGGTGAAATCTACCTTCGCATTCCGGCATGCGGAGAGGGATTTGTTATAACAGTCAATGGGATATAGGCAGCATGTTTTATTCACTTAGGCTACCGGTACTCCTCTTTATAATCATTTTTATTTCAATTGGTTAGTAAATTACATGTGTCAGTAGTTTGTAAATAGTCGTTTTCATGTTCATTATTATCATTATCATCAGGGGCAGATGACCTCGTAGTTCTGCCCCTTAAAACAACAATAACTAATGGGAAAGAAAACGGAAGAGGCCGTGCTCAGGGACGAAGACAAACTACAAGCCGCAGAGAAAAGAGCCTAGCTTTATGTAGGGAGGGTAAAGGCAGGCACGACAACAGAAACAGTGAAGTCCTACAACTTATCACCATCACAGAAAGTCTTCCTCGACTATTATTTTTAAAATATGTTTTTTTCTCTTACAATCGTTTGTAAGTTTGATCTGTAAGTTCAGTAGTAGTATTCATTGTCATCCATAAAACAAATAATTAAATCCACCGGGTGAATCAAGAACTGTATATAATAATTATGTAACATACGAGCGTTCATTAATATTGAATGTTTGGAAGAGAAAATGACTGGAAAAGAAAACACAGATATCTTAACGGAGAAAGTAGAAAAAATAATGGATTTTTAACCAACGAACTGAGCGTATTAATAGACGAGAAAATAACCAAAAGCTTGCAAAATAGTAAAACTACAGACAGCAATGCGGCAGTAATAGTAGAGAATCACCTCAATACTGACCAAGCAGAGGTAACAGAAGAGAACCCAACCAACGATGATACATGGGCAAGGGTAACACATAATGGAAGGACACAGAAACAGGAGCCAAAGAATCTTGTGATAATGGGAAAGAAAACGGAACAGGCCGTGCTCAGGGACGAAGACGAACTACAAGCCGCAGAGAAAAGAGCCTTGCTTTATGTAGGGAGGGTAAAGGCAGGCACGACAACAGAAACAGTGAAGTCATTTCTTCACAAATATGGAATCCAAGGACAAACAGAGTGCGAGGAACTCTCAACGAGAGGGCAAGGAAAGGCATTCAAAATAGGAATCCCTTACAAATACCTCACGATTACAGCGGACCCAGAATTCTAGCCCAAAGACGTCCTAGTGAGAAGATTTCGATTTTGCTTCTCACAAAGAAGACACGAAGGAGCATCTCTCGAGTAAAACCAGCTCGATTAAGAAACTATTATGGAACACAGAAGGAATGAAAAATGCACTTCCTCACATTCCTCAAACGATCATGAAAGAAAGAGATATATTGATAGCAACAGAAACGTTTATACTTGAAGACTTAGATCTACCAGGATATTATGGCATTCATACATACGCAACACCCACAGAGGGATGACCGGAGGGAGGAGTTTCATGCTTCCTGAAAGCAACAGCAGGCAAGTTGAAAGCAACATACAAAGAAAGACATATGGTAATAGCTACTACGTCATTAATAACACTAATCTGCCTATATAGCAAACCAGACAATTCGATAGAAGACGTGATAGAGTTGTTATTTAAAGCCATCGAGAAAGTAAGCAATGATGCAAATGTCATTATTGCAGGAGACATCAATTGCAGAATTGACAAACCTAACCAAAAGTCAAAAGCGATCCTAGAGATGCTAGCAGAAGAGGGCTTCACCCTAGTAAATAAGAAAGAAGACAAAACGTACTTTGCAGGCAACAGATCTAGTACTATAGATATAATCTTCTGTAGAGGAACAGCAATTACCATACAGAAGCAGGAAGTCCTCTGGAACTCAGGTGCAACTCCAATAAGGAAACACATACCGGTGGCGACCGACTTCACAGTTATGACAGCCATATCAAATGTCAAGCATACATACTGAACCCTTATTCTTTATTGCATTAGAATAATTGTTCATATATTTATTTTATATACTGCAATGTGGCCGCAGTCAAGTGAAGCAGAGTGCAAGCTAGATGTCACCAGGAAGAGGGCAGTTGAGCGCGCCTGACAGAATTAAACTTTTTCCTGGAAGAGAGGTAAATGGCCGTGACCTCGAAGCTCTAGCCTTTGTTAGCCAGGTCGAGCAGTGAGGAAAGAAAGAGAAGGGTGCTGGCAACTGGGGGAAACGACCTACTGTACTCAACGATTTTACGTTTGGATGGACGAATCACGTGCAACCACGCCAACCTCGGCATCATCGTGGCGTACCCTCTGAAAAGCCCGCGAATGCGGTATCTAATTAATCATCGATGCGATTTTATTCCGCGAGGCATCATTTTGACGTTCAGATGAAATGCTGAAGTTTGACACTAGCCGCAAGTTTCTACGATGTTTGGTTCAAAATTTTAAAAAAATTATGTCCCCTCTACCACACTTTTGGCCAGATTGTATAAATAAGATGTATGTTTTGCATATTAAGGCTTTCATGGCCCGGATTATTATATAAATAATTCATTCTTTTGGGCTAAAATTAAAATTAAAATTAAAAATTAAAATTAAAAATACACACGGCATTAGCCCAAAAGAATGAATTATTTATATAAGATGTATGTTATCAATAAATGATAAGAATGGTCCGGTTAGCTCAAACAATGCCAGCGTTTCACCCCAGTGCGCCGTTGGGCTCGTCAGTTGGTACAGACACACCTACCAATACGCGTGGCTAGCACATACTGAGAAGGCCATGCAAGACACAAAATACAAGCAGTATAGACGTCACGAGCATGCCAATGTGCTACGGGAGTCAAACTCCCTTTCATAAAAACAAAAGCCTTACCTTGGCAATCCAATATAAGGTTTTGAATATTCCCGAAGGGAATATGATGTAGTTTCCATTTGAGCGGATGAATTATCAATAAATGATAAAAATGGTCCGGTTAGCTCAAGCAATGCCAGCGTTTCACCCCAGCCCAACGGCGCACCTTAACAGAACAACTAATACAAGAAGGACAATATTAAACGAAGCAACTCAAATCGCTACTGATCTAATTAGGGAGGCGATCATGCCAGCAAAGGAGATAAAATCAAAACCATGGTTCGACAGTGAATTCTACGACAAAAGAAAGGAAACCTTGAAGTTGTTACACGAGGCAAGGACAAGAAAAGTGAGCTACCAGAATACGCCAAGCACAGGAAAGACTATAAAAAACTCTTGATACTGAAAAAAAAAATTCTATATGGAAACGGAGGCTCAAAAATTAGCGGAGGACGCGAAATCAGACCCCTTCCTGCCCCTCAGAAGGAAAATCGCAACCAGACCGAAAGAAATTCCAATGGACAGGTGGGAGACACAATTCAAAAAACTTCTGAACCAGGAGAACAAAACATGCGCCTTCAAAGTGGACGCGATATCCTCAAAAGAGAAAGAAAAACAAGACATCCAGGAACAAACGGAGCAAACCATGCAAATAACACCAGCAAAAGTAACACAGGCGATACATCAAACGAAAAACAAAAAGGCCGCAGGCCCAGATCAAATACACATGGAACACCTAAAACAATCACGAGAGACCTTGGTACCTATTTGGACAAAATTATTCAATGAATGCCTTAATTCTGGAACGATCCCGGACTGTTGGAGAATATCATCCATCAGGACTCTATACAAAAGGAAAGGAGATACGAACGACCCTAACTCATACAGGGGAATTTCACTGGAAAATAATATATTTAAGATATATACAAAAATTCTAGCGTCAAAACTGGAAACATTAGCAAATATTCCTGAATGCCAGTTTGGTTTCATACGAGGTAGAAACACAACACAGGTAGTCAGATACCTCCTTGAAGAAATAGAAGAAGCTTTGAGACATCCGAACGGAAAATACTACGCTGTCTTGATTGACTATACGAAGGCGTTCGACCTCCTAAACAGGGAAATACTGATGACAAAGTTGAAAGACATTATTGGGACAACACATCCTCTTGTCAGAGCAATTGAAAACATTTTAAAAGTCAATTTTGTACCGATTGAGGATACAGTCGACGTATCAGACACGTTCGAACAAACAAATGGAGTCCTGCAGGGAGATCCAATGAGCCCCTTGTTGTTCAACATCGCCAAAGCAGACATTACAGACATCCTTCAGCGCACATCGAATACGAAACTTATCGTATACGCGGATGACATGGTGTTGGGATTACCTAATAGAAATGACCTGCAACGAGAAATGGAGAAATGGGTACTGGAAAACCGCCTCACAATTAATTTGGAGAAGACAGTCCAAATGACATATCGGAAAGGAGGAAAAAATTGCAGGTAGAGACTCCCTTACTCTTAATGGAGAACATCTGAAAATTGTCAATCAAATAAGGTATTTTGGAATTACCTTGCAAACTACTACAAAGTCATTTAATCTCAGCCATAAAGAACCTTCTAGCTCTGTCCCTAGGTACAGCAATGAGACTTTTTTAACGCCGCCATAACCCCTATATTAACGTACGGATTAGAACTGATCTGGGAACGTCTAAAACTCAGTGACTTTGAAAAAATAGAACGAGTCAAAGCCCGCTTCCTCAAAAATGCACTGAGAGTGGAAATAGCAGCACCAACAAGAATGGTCTATAGACTAACAAAGGAGACCTACTACGCAGAAGACCTAAGGACCCAACTTCTTCTACCAGCTACAGAACATTACTCTAGACATCTGGAGAGGAGGAAAGCCAAAAGCGAAGATATAGATCCGGACTTCTACGCTACAAGCGCCTTGGTGGACAGGAACTGGATGAATGAAAACCAGGAACTGAGACATGTCGTGACGAGACACGCCATCCACGGTTTTCATCACAGAGTGTGTGCAACAAAATCGTACCACAACCCAAGCAAAAGCTGTGTATGTGAGCTGTGTAACCAGAAATGTGACAGATACCACCTATCAAAGTGCTCCAAAAGAACATTATCATTGACTGAGTACAGTAAGATGTAATTTCTCTTCTTTTGGCCTTTCGGCTGCAATAAATTCTTATATAATGTGTGGAAGTTCATTTAGACACTCAAATCATAAACACAGAGATGATCTCATCGCCCTTCGTCTTCGTTAGAGCAAGGACAAAGGGACATGGAACAAATGCGAATTGGATACTAGTGCTTTAAATGGAAGAAAAGAAATCCTATGGTACTGGCATGTTCTAAAAAGTGGAATAGATATAAAATTCCTACCGTCTCCAAAATAGCAATCACTAACACCTCACTCGGGTTTTTGTGTGCGATTTTTACCAGCTACAAAATGGAATACTTTTAATATGGAAATATAATGAATATGCTCCAATTATTACCATTGGACACAGAATTGTATTTTAATTAACAAGAACAAAATTCAAGTACCAGAAACATTTTCATTAATCTTACTCGCATTGTTAAATTGGTCTAGCGAAGGTTCATTTCTACAAATAATAGACAGTCTTCGACCTTTATGAATAACTTCTTCTCTAAACGTTGAGTTGTTATTTGCTAAAATCTCATGCGTGAAATTATATCTGGCACTGTCCTTCATTATATAGAGTGACTTTCGTTTCAAAAGGACATGAACATGCACGTCTTTCTGTTCGTGGTGAACAAAACGCATAACACAGTTTGACAGAAGACTGAGTCCAGCAATTGTGTTCCCGCAGAAGCGAATGCTGTCGACGTGCGGTTTAATGTAGCCCTCTTCAGCCAAGTCCAACACATGTATAAGATTTAACTGCGAAGTCCCTGGTGGGAAAGCAATGTGTCGAACACGGTTCAGTATCGCTGAATTGTTCTCATTCCATTGGAGACGCTCAGTCTCTCTGTATTTATGTATAGCGTCATCCCAATGATCAGATTCGTAGCGTAACCTTTTCATGTAAGGTTCCACTTCCTGAAAAAGAGAATTTTCTTCTGTGTCGCTTAAAAATTCCTCGATAACTGTCAAGTCTGTGACTAATGACTTTTTAATATCTTCATCGCAACGGTCATTAATATCTAGGTATTGATTCCAACGTTGGCGACTAACCTCCAAGATGTGCGAGAGTCTACAGCTAATATTTACAAGGGGTGCGATCTTAAGTGAAAATGTGTATACAAAACTGAGCATATTAGTCTTAAACGAATTGAATGTTGTTAAGCCAATACAGTCTACATCCTGTATACGTATTGCAGTCAAAAGACATTACGAACCAATGGTTATGCACAATGTTAGTCCAAAATAAATAAATCCCTCTTAAGCCCGTATCACACGACACTCGCTAGCATGGAAGCTGCTACGACAGCTGCCATCACCTGACATAAGTTTCCTTCCATGCTCGCCGGCATGCCTCCTTGTGTGGCTGAAATGTATCACACGTTATTAAATAAATGTACCTGAGCACATGGAAGGTTCCATAGCAGAAACATCTGTTCAAATATGGAAGAACGTAGGAGATTCTCGGTGCCGCTGCACTAATACAGTAATTGGCAATATGCAGACAACCAGAACCAGAAGCACTGTGCATATTGACCGGTTTAAACTGCCACATTATATACAGCATCGGTAGCATTATAATACCAACAAAGTGATTTGGGTAAAACGTCTGTGGTTTAAAGGCAGCTTCTTTCTTTAACTAGTTTCCAAATAGGTCAATTAATGGAGATATTACAAATATCTGGCATAAAACAATAAAATTTAAAGACGAAGTGTTGTACAGTAATGTATTGGGTTAGAAAAATCTCTATATTTTATCCATAGATATACATTTTGTAGGAAATTTAAAACTGAAAAAAAAAACCGGTTTATTCTAGTTAATGCCGTTATCATTCCATGTAAAAATAAAAAATCAAAGGAGCCTAAAAATCCTACCTTTTAATAACATTGTGTTTTGCAATTATTAACAGACATAACTGAACAATTTTTGTAGCAATGAATAGCACTATTTCTACCTGATTTCTTGTGCTATTTTTTTCAGGGCATCTTGGCGCATAATTTTGTTATGTTATAAAGACATGGATTACTTTCGTACATTTCAATAAGCGAAGAAATAACCTCATTTGCCCAAGGTCGTGACATCTTGTGTAGAAATACGTTGCTTTCGAGAAAACGATTAACCAAGATTACCTGGAGATGCTACCGCTAGGATCTCTGCAAGGGCATTCTGATTGGCTCAGGTGCTGAACCCTCCATACAATCTTCCAGCGAAAATAGCACCGGACCAGTTACTGAGATGCCATGAAGGCTGTCATAGAAGGCAGAATCTAGCATAGAAGGTAGAAATCACACGGTGCTAGACGCGGCTATACCAGCGTGTATACCCGTACTGGTAGCAGCTTCCATGCTAGCGAGTGTCGTATGATACGGGCTTTAGTCTTCACTTCATCCACAGCCAACTCGATGCATCGCTTCCCTCTCTGGACAAACATAGCTGGTCGCATTTTTGTCTAATTCAGCATTGCTTTCGCCATGATTTATAAAAGCGCCTCGCGATGGCAGCTCATGTGGCACTACAGATTTTGGACCAGTCTTGAAAGCCTGCGATCCTAACCAGGAACTTGTGATGAGGACTTTGTTGAAGAGGTCCGTCATGATCTGCGCGGTGGTTTTCAGGGAGAGCTTGCCCAGGGCTTTAGATTTGTCTCGCCGACCGAACTGCTCAATCTCCTTAAGAAGCTGAAAACCCGAAAGTCTCCCAGCCCTGACGAGGTGTCAGCTTACTATCTCAAGCATTTAAGCAAAAATGCCTTAACTTGTCTAACCATAATTTCTAATGTCATATACCGCTTTGGGTATTTTTCTACAGCCTGGAAAGTAGCTAAAGTTATTATGATTCATAAGCCTAACACAGACGGCACATTTCCCCAAAACTACAGGCCAATCAGCCTACTTTCGGTCATTTCCAAACTCTTCGAAATGGCCCTGATTTCCAGGCTTAATTCCTACATTTCCGACGTCAAAAATGATGAGCAGTTCGGATTCCGCAAAGGCATTCCACGGTGCAACAACTTCTTAGCAAAGCAAAGTCAACTCCGTACAGGCAATGGAGGCCCTGCGAGTAGTGGAAGGTCTTCGAGCATAAATACAACAGAGTGCGCATTGCCACACTGCGCCTGTACTGTGACGTGAAACCACAGTATAGATATCATATGGTTACTATACTGTGCGTGAAACCAACATCTCGATCAGCTGACTAAAGGGTAAATAGAGGAACTCGTAATGGAAGGTGATAGGAGTAGGTGGGGAAATGATTTTTAATGAGGGTTTAATCACGCATTTTCGTAATGTATACAACAATGGAGAAAGCATCGCATGTTTCTTTACGTACCGGAAGGTAGCAAAGGTTAAGAATGTAACATATTTGGTGATAAAAGTGTCTGTCGTGTTCCGTAATACTCATACATGCAGGATCCTCTCTTGCAAATAATTAATAACAAATCCAATTCTGAAATAGGCCTACTGATTTTTGAACAGATTTGTGTTTGTGTAAAAAGTGGCTGTCGTGTTCCGTAATACTCATACATCCAGGATCCCCTCTTGTAAATACTTAATAACAAATTCAACTCTGAATTAGGCCTACTGATTTTTGAACAGAATTGTGTTTGTGTAAAAAGTGGCTGTCGTGTTCCGTAGTACTCATACATCCAGGATCCCCTCTTGTAAATACTTAATAACAAATCCAACTCTGAATTAGGCCTACTGATTTTTGAACAGAATTGTGTTTGTGTAGCTGGTCATTTTTGATTGTACGCCCGAGAGCTTCAAACAAGTTCAATCTATTACTACATCATTTCCTAATTTTTTTTCACCATTAGAAAATGTATTTTGGCTAATTTCAGTACATTACTTTACAAAATTTTATCGTACGATTAGCTCTTATTCAGCGTTACCTTTCACTTCAGTATTTTATAAAAGTGATCAAAACATGGGCAAATGGAAATAAGGAAGTTAATTGATTTAGTAAGCGTTGCTTTTTAACAAATATGCATTACATTTGCTACAAAGGAAAACATTACAAGCAATGAACTGTTTCCTTTTAAATTCCATTTTCCATGAATCATAGAAACCTTCGCAAAAATAGGCCAGAACTTTGAAACTCTACGAAGAATTCACTAATTTAGGGCTGCAATGTATACTAGAGGAATCTGAAAATTTCCTCAACCAAACTCACTGTCCATACGTTTAATAAGATGACAAATATTACCTCAGCGTATTTATTATCGAAGACTACATCGTCACATCAGTAGCATAACCTGCAATTTGACACTTAACATGATTGAAAAGGAAGGTTCTTTGATGTTATGATGGTCCTAATTTTGCTTCATAGGCCCGTTCAGTGGAGTAAGGGATACGGTAAATTTTAATCATTTGTAATAAATGCCAGCATTTACATGATAAATTATTTTTCTTTCATGTTTTGGAGTTAAGAGGAAACGTAAAGAAATACCGTACAAGTAGTGAAGTCAAGAATTTTAGGGTTATTTTACAATGAATTAACTAAGGCCTATGGCGGCTTCGGTGGCGTAGTCGGTAGCATGCTGAGCTTCTATGCAAAAGATAGCGGGTTCAAACCCGGCCGAAGCCGTCGGATTTTTTAAGAGCGTTAAAAATCCCTCAGTATGCCTTCCGTCGGAGGGGAAGTAAAGCCAGCGGTCCCATGTCATAGATTTATGGCATGTTAAAAAACCTTCCACTAATTGCACCTGTGTGAAGCTAAATTGAATAGGTTAAGAATGTAAACAACGCTCTTAGGTTTCTAGGTTCGTTGCCAAGAGCCGACAGCGGTGGCGTCTAGTAGCTGAGTTCTGAACTTGGCCTAGCAGTGGTTGACGGTGGCGTTTGGCGGCAAAGTACGAACTATTTGAAAAATTCTAAGTTGCAGTACTTAAATTTAAAAAAAAAACAGATAACACACACTAATACAGTCATCACAATTAACACCGGTTATCAGACAGATTCTACACACACCCAAAGTACACGGGGCTACATGACCGCGTTGTCGCAGCCCCTAAACTTAAGAACCAACCAACCAACTTAGGCCTACTTATGGAAAGAAATACCCGATCCTTTTCTAAACGTCTCCTTACATCCATACGCTGCACAGTAATACACCACTCTGGCTTAGTACGGTAATTAATAGAAAAGCACAATTCAATCATCACGTGTAGTATTTCAGTGCTCCAAACTATCCGCAGTTTCCGGCAGTTCCCTTTAGTCAGCTGATCGAGAAGTTGGTTTCACCAATGTAACGTCATCATCCATCTATTGGATATATGATCTAAGTGGAAGGTAGAGACTTTCACTTTTTGTGACATCGGCACTAGATGGGATGGAGTTGTCAGCTCCATGCCCGGCTTTCTTTGCTCCAAGGGATTACTCTGGTACTAATTTCCGGTGTAGGCTGAGTGAACCCCAGGGCTATTGGTTACGTCTCAAAACTCACGAATCTCAAAACTCACGAGCTAAAAATAGTAACAAATAGTATCAAAACTCAGACTACAAACTAGTAGCTGAATTAACATTCTAATTAGTCTCAAAATTCACGACTCCGGAGAGCACGTACCTGCGATGACCACAGGAAGTATGAACTATACGGTGATGCACACAGCCTTTCAACCCATATTTGTCCATCCAGTTTTAGAATGGGATTTCGTTTGTATTGTTTTAACATTATCAACCTACCACAGACCTAATTCTCCAAGTATAACACTGATTTTAACTCAGTCATTCTGCTTGGTGTCATCAAGCAGGCCTTAAAATTTCATTGGAATCACGGAGGTCCTTCGACGCGCAGGTCGCCCACGGGCGTCAACTAGAAAGACTTGCACTCGGCCTCTCCAGAGGACACACGATCATTATCATCATTATTACGGAGGTCGTTATTTTGTGTTTGGATACAAAGCGACAGCCAATAGTCATTAGCAAAACAATTGAAAGACGCCTAGTAAGCACGTGGAATGCTCATATCAGCCAACCCTATCAAGTGACTTAGGTGTCTATTGTGTTGGTCCTGTACAGAAACAAATGATTAGAGGCTTATTCGACAATGATAATAATAATAATAATAATAATAATAATGTTATGGGTTTTACGTCCCGTTTTAACTACTCCGGCTTTTAGAGATGCCAGGGTGCCGAAAAATTTGCTGCAGTTCCGGCTGGCGCTAACAATGGACCTTTTCCCATTCAAATAATATTTTATACTGGCCCAGGTACAGAAACCGGCTAGAACCTACTTTTACTAACCACCATCTTGAAATTCGTGAATTTTGAGACTCTTGAGTTTTAATACTCGTTAGTTTTGAGACGACACGGGGCTATTTTCATTTCCGAAATTCGTAGTTTTGTTTCCAGATCACTTAAGGTCATCAATTCCTATTGAACCCACTCCCTTTCAATTAGAAGCTCAGCGCCTCTACCGACTGCGCCACGTAGCCCCCAACAACTCCTTAGGCTATAGAAATTATCACGCGCGCCTTTAATGAACGACGTATGACAGGGAGTCTGCTTCTCGGAAATCAGTCGTGCTTTTGATAAAATTTGGCACAGCGGTCTGCTGTGCAAAATGAAGCACAAGGGATTTCCAGATCACTTACTTAAGGTCATCAATTCCGATCTTCCTATCAATTCCTATCTTAAGAAAAGGAAATTCTATGTCCAAGTGGATGACGCCCAATCCTCACTTAGGAGAATTAAAGCCGGTGTACCGCAATGTAGTGTCATAGCTCCCGCCCTCTTCAAAGTCTATATTTCTGATATTCCCAAAACAGACGCTACCAGTCTCCACGTATATGCAGATGACACTGCTATCTCCACCACCTCCTGGAGAGGACATAGAGTTGAATCCAGCCTCCAAGTCGCCTTAGACACCTTAGAACCCTGGCTAAGGGATTGGAGAATTAATATTAATGTCAGTAAATCTTCTGCCACGCTGTTTACCAAAAAAACGCAAGTATACCGAAGTCCAGGATCTCAACTTCCTTGGCGAAGTAATCAGATGGCAGTCAGCTACAAAGTACTGTATCTGGGAATCACGCTTGATCGAGGCCTTACTTTCGCACAGTAGTTTACGCAGCGCGCAACCTAGCGAAAGCGATTCATGCGAAGCTCTGGCCCTTACTTAAGTCCCGAAGCGCACTAGCTGACGCCAGCAGGCTCCTCACATACTGCACAATTGTACGTAGTGTTATGGAATACGCCGCTCCCTCTACTATCAATAAATTTCAGGTCGTTCAGAATCGAGCGCTGCGCACGATATCAGGCGCCCCCTGATACGTGCGCAATGCTCAACTACACGCTGACTACCATCTCCCGACTATTAGTCAGAGAGTCCACAAACAGGCAGTAAAACTATATCGAACAGCCACACTTAGTACAAACCCACTCATAAATATATTGGGTGATTACCAATTCAGGGGGAGCCGTCATTAGCGCCCCCGCATTATCATTGAATAATTTCCCTCTTCGCAACAAACTTGCTACTATAGCACACATTTTCTTCTCCTGAGAACTTTCACTTTTCGATTTCACTTTTAATCTTTGACTTCTCTTCAAAATATTTTAGCTTTACTATCCTTTCTAAATTCAAAATTTTTTGCACCTAGGTCACATTCTGACCAATTGGATTTCATGGTAATCACCCAATCCCCCTCATACTATTGCAGTTGGTCGAATCTCCTTTTGATACAGCACTCAAGGCCCTCGGGCCGATAGGCTGCGTGAGTCTGGTCAGGACGTTGTTTCCATTTCTTAATCATGAGTTCACAATGGCAAACTGTTGCAGTCACCTCTCTAAGGAATTTTCCATGCTATATTTGTCGACTTCTCGAAGGCCTTCGACCTACTAAACAGATCGAAGCTTATTATAAAACTGGAGCAAATGATAGATGAAAAATCCGAAATCACGTATATGATAAAAAACATCCTGGCTTTCAACAAAGTAGAGATACATGATGGGATATCAACCTCAAGAGAGATCGCCCAAACCAACGGAGTACTACAAGGCGACCCACTGAGTCCCACTCTGTTCAACGTCGCGACAGCGGATATTATTCGGACTATTGAAAACACAAAATCAGTATCACTTTACCTGTACGCAGATGACATGGTTCTGGGGTCTACAAACAGGCAGGAGCTACAAGAAGTGCTCAACAACTTGCAGGACTGGGCGGAGGAAAATGAGCTCAGTATAAATGAAAAGAAGACAGTGTATATGGCCTTCCGAAAAGGAGGAAAACTAACCGCCGAAAACAAAATGATCCTGGGAGAGACCGAACTTGAGACAGTCAATTCCTGCAAATACCTCGGCTTCACCCTACAACGTGCCAATCCTTTACACTACATATAAAGGAACGGGCAGCAGCAGCCATTAGAGGAATGTACGATTTGAACAATATTACCAAACTATCTCTACAAACAGCAATGATTCTCTTCCACGCGAAAATAACCCCCGTCATTACATATGGTCTAGAACTGATATGGGAAAGGCTATCCATGTAAGACCTAATCATAATTGAAAAAGTTAAGGCTTCTTTCCTGAAAAGGGTGCTAGGAATTGCAAGAACGTCCCAGTCCAGGCTGGCATATGTCCTAACAAAAGAAACATACTACATCGAAGATCTCAGGTTAATACTACAACTCCATCTCAGTGGCGATTCCTCCATGTAGGACGTGAGGATCATCCTACAGTCAGCTCTCAGCTGTAACTGTTTTAAAAAAAAGTTTTGTAAAATAGTCTTTGGGGCCACCTTGTGCGCCCTCTCGATATGCTCTGTCTCACTGTTACTATCAGTACTTGTAACTAGTTCTACATTTCACCCCTAGATGGGTGAAGTGTGACCTTCACCGCCCGGAGTAGAAAGCTGTGAGGAAGTAAGCCTTGCATCCTCAAAGCACGTATTTATAGCCTTAGAAATGTGTGGGTAGCCCCTGAGGGGGAAGGGGAAGGTTTGGTCTGTTTAATGGCACTCTGAGGACGTCGACTGAGATCCTCAAGTCTCGCTATTGGTTGAATTTTAAACCAACACTACGGGCTTATTGGTTACGATTTTGCGCGGTCACAATGGATAGTCTGTTTTCAGCGTGTGCACATCTTTGGAGTGGTATTCGATTGTATTGTATTGTATTGTGTAATGTGTTCGTAATAGTGCTGTGCGACAGAATAACTGAGTCTAATATCTCAATTTGGCCCAGCTATAGTCTAATAATTATCTTAGGTTAATAAGTAGCCTATCTTATTACGTCCTACACATTGTGAAAATTAGGAGTCGCCACTGCCCATCTACTAAGAATATGAAGAAACTCCTCGAGATAAGACATCAGAAGCAGAACGAAATCCCGCTTGGATTCTACGCAACAGAAGCAATGGTGGACAGAAGATGGACAAACGAGAACCAGGAGATGAGACATGAGGTAACAAGACTTCCCATCCACGGTTTCCACCACAAGATCTGTAAAAATGTTAAATACCATGAACCGAACGAAGAATGCATATGTTCTCTGTGCAATAACCCCTGCGACAAATACCACATCACATCATGCAGCAAATGGACAAAGAGCATAGTTGAATACAGTAAAGATTAATCTACCTGTAATAATTATTTTTAAGCACACCTTACTACTGTCCATTATGGCCACTTGGCTGCAATAAATATTTATTAAATGAAGTGTTAACCCCAATACAGGTACACAAAGAGAGTAAGCGTAGTCACATATGGCTCGGGTTTGATTCTGGCACTGCCATCGAGGATTCCTGGTACGAGGGTTGGAACATGAACTCAAAATTGTGATGGAAACTGAGAAATAATTTTGAATCTCAATACAAAAAGTGACTATCTACTTCAACTCGAGATAAATAACAGTGTCGAGAAGGTTCCTAGCTCAAGGCTACAGCTACTTCCTCCCAATCATAGCTCCATAAGTAGACCCTACACACACTGGTAAAAACACTACGATGACGCAAGTTATTAGATTGCACACGCACCGCAGTACACAGAGATGATATCACAACCTCCCGAATGAAACAAAACTCCATGCAACCTCTTTGGATCCCAGGACGATATGACTGTGCACTCAGCCCCATTTCAAATTGCGCATTTACATTCTGAATGATTCACTTATTACGTTTCAATATTACGCCCGGTCGCCATCTTGACAATTTAAAGTCGCTGTCATTTGTCTTTGAACATTATTACGTTTCTGCCGTATTATTGTAGTTCTACAGTAAAACATAGAAAGTTATTTATTCTTTAATTATGAAATTTCAGGATGTCCACTGCACCCTATGGGGTGCAATCATTTGCCTCCATTATGTAAATTTGCGTGTGCCATGGCTTGCTGCCGCCACACGATGCTCCTCGGCAGCGCTTACGACTCGCCGTTGCTAGAAGACTCTGTCCATCGCTAGCACTTCTAACGCCAGCGGTGTCGGTGGCGTAGTTAGTAGCATACTGAGCATCTATGCCCAAGATCGCGGGTTCAAACCCGGCCAAAGTCGTCAGAATTTTTACGAGCGTTAAAAATCCCTCAGTATGCCTCCCTTTGGAGGGGAAGTAAAGCCGGCGGAATCATGTCATATATTTACGGCATGTAAAAGAACCTTCCACTAACTACAATTGTGTGAGGCTAAATTTGTAGGTTGGTTTTGAAAATCGCTCTATTAGTTCCAACGTTCGCCACCAGGTGACGGTTGCAGTGGCATCTAGTAGCCTAGTTCACAGCTAGGTAGTATTGAAATTGATCGTCTGCTGTCCTTACCAGAAATATAGATAACACACACTAATCCAGCCGTCACAATTAACACGGGTCATCAGACAGATTCTACACACACTCAAAGTACACGGGGCTACATGACCGCGTTCTCGCAGCCCCTAAACTGAGGAACCAACCAACTTCTAACGCCTCATTTACAAAACTCCTCTTCTACCAAGTGTTGCCTTAAATGTGCAATATCATCCTGAGTTACTAATAGTGTATACAGGGGCGGTTCGACCTTGTACATCTAGGGGGGGTGAGCATTTAAAAAATGCCGACTGGCTGTTTAACATTGCTGACTATTCGCTTGAAAACTGAGCAAGGTGAGGGAGAGGGCGGGGGGCGGGGGAAGATTTTTTTGTCGTGTGGCCTCCTCGGAGGCCGAGTGCAGGTCTTTCTATTCGACGCCCGTGGGTGACCTGCGCGTCGGGATGAGACATGGAATGGATGAATGAAACTGGCAACGATGTGGAAGGAAGCGGCCGTGGCCTGTGAGAAGGTACTGTCCCAGCATTTGCCTGGTGTTGAAAATGTGAAACCACGGAAAACCATTTCAAGGACGGCCGACGGTGGGGCTCGAGCCCACGCGTCTACCGAGTCAGCAGAGAGCTTGGCCCCATGACCTAACGCTGCGCTTTAGCCAGCGTAGCCACTGCTGTCGGGGGGCGGCAGTGGCGGCAAACAATACACAAGGCAAATATACTTAACGGCTTTCATTTAAAATGTGTTTTATTAGTTCCAGAATTTTGAATCGCAGGAAAATTTGATAATTAACAAAATAAGTGTTTAAATATTACAAGAATAAAAAAATCTAGTTATTCTTTCTAAATCCCTACTCTACGATGTTTTAACAAGGACCACTTCTCCACTATCTCCGTAATTTCAATGTCGTCGACCTTATCTTTCGTTGAAAACAACATAATGAGGGAGTATAAGCGGTCGTCACCCATCGATGTCCGCAAATGATTGAAAATGAGCTTCAACTTGCTGAAGGACCGCTCGGAAGAAGCAGAAGACACTGGGGACGTTAAAATCAGTCGAACTACTTGATAACCACACGGGATAATCCTCTTTAATTTAACAGCAACTTTTGCGATCCATTTAGGAGATGAGCACTGTTTACTGGCTTCAAGCAGGATTTCAATCTCAGCCAGCACAATTTCTTCATCTTGAAGGGTGATTTTCGGGTGTGATTGCTTTCTAGATCGGACGCGCTCGATGGTGCAGTTCTTTCTGTCAGCGGGTATCTTGAAAATTATGTGGAATGACTAGCAAATAAATTAGTTTTGCGAGATTGTCTTGCATGCTTGTAGTAAATACATGCACAAGTATTCGGAATTCATTTCTGTAGAATGTACGGAAATACATTTCTGCTGTCGTTTCAGGGTGCACGTCATACTTCTTTGCAAGTCGCCGGGTGCTGCGGTGCTTTAAGAAGTCTTCCTCCGCATTTACTTGCATACTTTTCGCAAATGACGATGCACACTTTATCAAAGCGTTCATCTTGCCTTCGTCGTTGATATCTTCAAAAGACTTCAAAGCGCTCTGAATCAGATGCATCGCGTCCACAACATTCAGCTCCTACGCTTCTAAAAGCCTTAAACATGATGTTTTTGGTGAAGTATATGCCGCAGATAAAATCAAAGTCTAGAAGCTTTTTGTGCAAGTCTGACGCAAAAGTTCGGGTTTTACTGTCAAATTCAGAATCGAATGAGGTTTTCATTGTTTCCAATGATGTGACGAAGAAACAGCTTTCACCGATTCGGCGCATGCAGTCCACCTTGTGTTTGGTAAATTCTTAAGTTGAAGTGAATTTCCAATTTCATCCAGCTCTTTCTGCAAGCTTAAATGTCGTTTCGTGCTACCCGAAAAAAACGTACAATGCTTCAAGAGTGTCAAAAAACTCTCGGATAAGCGCGCTAGCATTACAAGCTGTCTCTACGAAAATGTTTAACCTGTGAACTTGTCATGGAACGTACGGAATATCTATTTTGCACTTCTCTGATAGCTTTTTTGAGTGCCGTTGTATATACCAAACATGTTACTAGCAAAGTCGTACGATTGAAACGATAGTTTATCGAGTGGAAGTAAGTTCTTCTGAATTAAAAATATTTCTTTCAGCCAACTCCTCTTCAGTCTATTTTTTTTTTTATTAAAACAGCGTCTATTTTTAAAAGACGCTCCACAGGAACGAGCTCTTCATCTTTTTCGACGACGTTTCGGATATTCAACGAGAGGCGGTCTTTATGTGACGTATCGGGAGTAGTATCTGCTATAACGGAGAACATACCAGTGTTCTTGATCTCTTCTGCAATTATTTCACGAGTTTTCTCTCCAAGTCGATGGATGAATTCATTTTAAGAGTCATTCCTCATATACGTAACGTTGTGCTTCCGCGTATTCACTTCTTCCAACCACCTATTCATGACCGGACTATGCCGTGAAAGTAACTTCACAATTTGCGTGAAGTTTCCATTATCTTGAGCGATTCCATCCTCGTGACCTCGGAAAGTCAAACCTTGCCGACAAAAGGTTCTTGCTGTGTTAATAAGTATATGGATAACTTTTTTGTGGAGCTCTTTTTCTTGTTCTTCCTCAATTCTGACCGTCCGTAAAAGTTTATCAAGGAGAACGAACGTCTTCGTGGCCTTTTCCATTAACAAAGTGGCACAAATCTGCCATCGCTGCTTGATGAGCTTCTGAAGTGAAGTGTTCTTGTAATTTGCCCTTTTTCTTCTTTCCGCGACTTTTCAGTTTGTGCCACTGACGTACTCCAGCGTGCGATCATTCTTCACTTTTTTCTTGTTAACACCATTAAACATAAACATGGCTGAAAATACGCATGTAATTATTGTATTATTATTACTTACGTTTGATGGGTACGCGATGCTCCGTGAAAATGTTCCATGTCGGCGAAAACTCACGTCCCACTGCCACTGTATCTGCACCTAGCTATCACTGTAAAAGTTGCTGGTTCAGGAACGACTGCTTTCTCTCATTCTCGGCGACCACTGCACTAAACTTAGTGAGCACCCCAACCCTTGAGGAACCTTGGAACCATAAACCTGTCAATTTTGTCACAATAGCGCGGATATGTGAGGACGCGCCGAGACAAGCGGTAGCAGGTCATAACATTCCTCCGACAACATCTCAATGAGTTGGCCTGACCTGAAGTTATCAATGCGCTCACCAACACCTTTTGTCTAGCCACATGGCACAGATGCTTGGCTCGCTTCGCTGTGTAGCTGAGTCGCTCTGCATAATGAACGCGGGAAGTTACACCCACCCAGGAACGTGCCGATGAGTTCATCCCTTGTCTTTGGTCCCATATTGCTCATCTGTCATTCTTTCTTCCGTTGCCATACAAAGAAACGAAATGGCAAGTGGCAGCCGGTGCACCAAGGATTGGAAGTGAAACTTTTAAAATGGTTATTTTGCTGACTCTTTCCCTTGCCAAACTGGGTTATAGCCTGGCTGTATGGAATCATTGCAGCGTCCGTTTGTAACGACTGTCGGTAAAATGCCGACTGTCAGTATAATATTTATTTAATTATTTTTAAATCGGACCAAATCGTATATGGCCATGCCCCGTTTTGCTTTTTAAATGCTGTTTTGGGAAATGTTACGGATCCTTCAGGTTTTGCCGACTGCCGACCGATGTCGTATTTGCCGACTGAGAAAATACCTGAGGGGGGTGAGACACCCCCCCCCCCAACACCCCCCCCCCCCCCCCTTCCCAATCGAACCGCCCCTGAGTGTATACATTAATGGTACGCCTAGCCACCATCGTGAATGCACCGGGCATACGAAGTGACTTATGAGGTTCTATTTTATTACTAAATTTCGTTATTATAACTCTATGATACCTATAGCTATTAATTTATTTTGAAATTTAATTATGGCCGCTATGTTCTATTTTGATTGTGATAATCTTCTGACGAACGCATGTGAGAGCTCTTTGATGATCAACTGTTGACAAGATTTGTCTCAATTTCCCAATTTTACTTGGATTTGTCGATTTTAATTTTAATACATCGTACAGCCGCCATCTTGAATTATGGAGAGTGTGTTCTGTTGTCTTGGCCATACAAGTGTATATACGGTCCTACCTTATCACTTATTTTCGTTACAGTAACTCGTTAAGTGCTGAGTTATGTATTATTATACCGTATTTTATAATTTCAAGATGGCGTCTGGTGTAACACACAGTTACATGTAGGCCTAGTTATCACGTTGACAATAGAAGGTCCTTAAATAAGGCTATCTGAATTCCAATTACTGTAAATATTGAGTGATTGGAGTATATGTTATGGATTATAATGCTTGCATATTCACAAGGCAGCCGTATTGGAATTATTTGGCTGATGAGCTTGTAGTTTGGATGCCAGTTGCATCCTTTGTAAAGGTATATTTTTCCAACATTTGGCAGAGTAAGGATAATTAGTTTAGTTGTAATTTTATAAGCGTTCAACATTTGGGTGGCCGCCATTTTATTTTGATTAAGATGGCGGCGATATAAAACATGACATAGAGGTGATCCTTGCTAGTGTTACCTCTGTATAAAATTTGGTTCAATTCGGTTTCCCGTCATGTTTGAATTGATAGTGGGGAACAGACATACACACATTCAAACAGACAGACACTTTTGACCCATGTAGAACTCATGAGTCTACTTTCATTCTTGACAAAAATCGAAGGTGCTAAAAATATCGCTATCCAGAATTTATGCTTCAAAGAAATACACTTCAATACAAGATCAAGAATTAAAGAAAGACGCCTTGCTAGGTAGTGATTTAAGTAACTAACGTTTGAATGACATTTTCGTTGATTGTGTTTTCCAATTCGGAAATATCCTGGTCTTCAGCTGATATTTCTTCATGCACTTTTGCGACTTGTAATTCTCCTGTCTTATCGGGAAAGTGCGGCTCTGCAGGAACTTCCCATTCTTTTGGTTTTTCTAGTTCATCTGATTCGTTTTGTGCTGATAAGCGTGGTTCTCCTGGAGCATCCATATCTGATTTGCCTGATACTTCGGGAGTTTTTGGTATATGTGGCTTCACGGACGCTTCATTCTTTTGTGGTTCTTCTGGATTGTCTGATACTTCTAGATTTTCTGGTAGGTGACATTCTTCACGTGCTCTCAGATTGCCTGGTTCTGCTGGTTCACCTGATACTTTTGATTTTTCTGACAAGTGCATGTCTTCTGGAACTTTCAGTTCTTCCGACTTTTCTGTGTCATCAGGTGAATTCGGATGCTCTCTTGGGCCCGCTTCTTTTTCTACTACATGTTTCTCTTGTGTTGCTAGCTCCTCTTCGTCTGTTATCCATGCATCAGAATCATCCTCCTCAGAATTTTCCCCTTTATTAAATTCACATTTCACTTGTTCATCAGATCCCTCATGTAGTCCCCCTTCGGAAGTCTGTTCTGTGTCTACAGGAGGAACTGTGGTTTCAACGGGAGCTTCTTCTGAATGAGCATTAATCTCATTTTCATCTCCTACGGCCGTCTCTTCAGGATCTGCCATTGTAGACTGTAAAGAGGACAAAATTGCCAGCCGGTTGAGTGAAGAGAGGTCTGAAAGAAAACAAAAAAACGGTTAGATTCAACATGAAGTTTTATTTAGCACTCAGAATCTCAAGAGCGTCGGATCTATAAGTGATCACAAGTTAGAAGGGTAGCATACGAAAATATGAAAAAAAATGAGCTTGTCGAAAGTGGAACGGTTTTTAAATTCAATGTGGCGTTTAGCGACTACAACTTGTGAGCATTTTGGAAAGTCGAGAAAGCAATTAACTGAAAATTTGATATGCTATTGTAATTTTACTCAACATGGTTTCACTTTGAGGATATTGGACATAACACGCCTCAATTGTTAGTTAGTTACTGTAGAATTAAGGGGTGGAACAGGGAGGTCATCTGCTCCTCTTAACAAAGCTTAAATTATACAAATTTAGAATTAAGTTAAAATTTAGAGTGGACGCCTAAGTATGAAAAAAGCCTAAAAATAATAAAAAATTAAATAAAATGTAACAGGCTAATTATTATTATAATAATAAACAAAACAAAATCACGGAAAACAAAAATTCAAAATTTCAAAACGAAGAAGTTTTTGAGTAAATATTCACTTGAAAATATTATATTGCTGGCCCTAACCCACTCTCACTTATAAAGTGGATGACGAGATCAGCAGCCATCACGTCATCGGCTAATATAAGATCGGGCTTCATCTAAAACCAAGGTTTCTTCGTAAATCAGTAAGATCCACATACGCCCGACGAGAGGTAGGGGTAAGCGGGGCTGCAGTACAGGGGCCCGAACTTGCTGAGGGGCCCGAGGTGGCTTACAGTTGACAACTTTATTCAAATTAACTTTTAAACTTAAAAATAACTTAAACTTTTAAAAATAACTTTTGATAAGACTAAATTCAAAGTAAATGCAACCAATGAATAGTATCCAAAACAAGTTGCTAATCACTGAGATCTTACACCTGTAGATTTTACTTCTTTCAATAGGACCGACCGTTACCGAGATATAATGAATCGAAAAAAAAGGATGAAATTGAGGGCCCCAAAAATAGATCCGGCCCTGCACCGATTTTAACGCCCAACAATAGGGTTCCTCAAAGGCCCTAACCCTTTCACCGGACCAAATTTCAGCTCGATATCTTGCAAATTGCGATCTGTACTTTACTAAACGCAAAAACGTCACGCACATGCATACGTACATACGTAGATACAGGCAGGTTTTTTTTTTTTTTTTCGAAAGAAAAAAAACGACCCCGATTCGATTGGTGTAGGTTTGAACCCTGGGCGACGCTTAGTTCCCGATATCTCGAAAAAAACTACCACGGCTATATGAAAGCCTATATTGATCTAGGCGATCTGGCTTTCATAACGAGCACGACAACGCCACGGGACTAAATAAAACCCAACATTTCATTTTGAGTTGGCATTCGGAACTTTGGTCTAGAGTTGAGCGAATGAACTGTGCAGATCTGTTCGCCAGTGTTTGTTGTATGGATATTGTCCCTTAAAAGTGTGGATAGATGCAAGAGCATGGATAACTCAGCTAATCCAAGTTTGTTGATGCCTCGTAGCGTCTTGAAACTTGTGACAGGCTGGGGCAATATTGCGAGCCTCCTGACAAGACACGTGCTATGGAGTCCACGCCGCACGACCTGCTTTGGATAGGACGGTTGCGCAACATAGCGGCGAGCAAGAGGGGTAATAATCCCAAAAAACAACATCGTTGGCGGCATGGCCTCCGGCCTTGCTTTTCGGGCCTTCAGGCCGATTGCGTGGAAATATAGGAAAATTATTAAATGTTATTCTAGGCAATGCTGACACCATCACGTGGTAATGAAAGCCGGACGTCCTCGGAAATGGAAAATATCTTACAGCTGTAAAGACATTACTCCACACATTTTTTGAGAATTCATAGGCAATGCTTAAACCATCACATAGTTATGAAATATCTGTAATAGCTTTCTCGCACTCGTCAGCCTCGAATAGACTGGACTATCCTGTATATTTGTTTACCCAAAAGTAAAAAGCCCCTGGCTGCCCTTTGCTACAGGCTCCGTGCTGGCTTATTCCGTTTAGAGATGCCGAGCTGTCGAAAGAAGAAGAATAAGAATAAGAAGAACAAAGGTTTGTTTAACCTATGACGTATGATAACCTTTATTAATTACTGAGATCACTCTATGTCAAAATTCGAGGCTCATTCTAATAAGTGTATGCTTTTTCATTGAATACGGCTGTACTCGGTGGCGCCTTTTCGAAGTATTTAGCGGTTATCTCGAAAACGAATCAACATAGAGCAAAATGGTTTTCGCAATTCCGTGCCTCTATTTTGCGAAACAAACGATGGTGCAATCGAAATCATCGCGACCCTCTTGGTTTTCGAACTACTGGGTGATTTTGAAAAATCTGCATTTTGGGACCCCCTTGTATTTCGAGCATTCTTTAACTTATTGAAAAGGTGAAAACGGGTTATTATAGAGAATATTCCTTAGAATTCAACTAGACCAACCGTTGAATTTTTACAAATTTTTATATACATTTGGGCCCCTTTTTTTCAAAAAACAAAAACATTTAATAACATCAAAACAGTGAGAGATATCAAAACGTCATACGGGGTAGAAAAGTTGCTAATCACTGAGATCTTACACCTGTAGATTAACGTTTTCGATAGGACAGACCGTTTCCGAGATATAATGATTCGAAAAAAAAGGATGATATGCAGAGCCCCAAAACTAGAAACGGTGAGAGATATCAAAAAATCATAAGGGGTAGAAACGTTGCTAATCACTGAGATCTTATACCTGTATATTTAACTTTCTTGGATCGGACAGACCATTTTCGTGATATGACGATTCAAAGAAGGATAAAATTCAGGGCCCCAGAAATAGAAAACGGTGAGAGATATAAACAATTTTAGGGGATAGAAAAGTTGCTAATCACTGAGATCTTACACCTGTTTAACTTTTTCGATAGGACCAACCATTTCCGAGATATAACAATTCGAAAAAAGGTTGAAATTCAGGGCCCCAAAACACGAAAACGGTGAGAGATATCAAAAAATCATAAGGGGTAAATAGTTGCTCATCACTGAGATCTTACATCTGTAGCGGTAACTCTTTTCGAAAGGACCAACCGTTTCCAAGATATAACGATTCGAAAGAAAAGGATGAAATTCAGGGACCCAGAAAAAGAAAACGGCGAGAGATATCAAATAAGGGGTAAAACAGTTGCCAATCACTGGGATCTTACACCTGTAGATTTAACCTTTTCGATTGGACCGACCGTTTCCAAGATATAACGATTCGAAAAAAGGATGAAATGCAGGGGCCCGAACACCGATTTTAACGTCCAACAATAGGGTTCCTCACAGGCCCTAAAACTTTCACCGTACCAAATTTCAGCTCGATATCTTGAAAATTGCGACCTTCACTTTGCTGAACGCAAGAACGTCACGCACATACATACGTACATACAGACAGACTTTTTTTTTGTTTTTGTTTTTTTTGTTTGTTTTTGTTTTCCAACCCCGGTTCGATTGGTATAGGTTTGAACCCTGGGCGACGCTTAGTTCCCGATATCTTGAAAAGAAACTACCAAGGCAATATGAAATCCTATATGGATCTAGGCGATCCGGCTTTCATAGCAAGAGGAGAGCTATAACGAATTTTATAAATAGCAATTTTTCCTTTGGCTTCTCAGCCGGGTTGTAAGAGTTGTTCATTTAATTTATAACATACGGAAGTTGAAGATTATCTTTATAAGGTGGTAGGCTTCTAATTCAATCTCTGATAGGAGGGGCGATCAGAAACTAAGGTTACAGGGCCTATATTCCTGGAGTTTCAACTGTTATAGAGAAATTAATATTATAGGAGTAATTCGAATACATACGTTTGGTAACTGAGCACAGTTTCAGTCACCCGCCACCTACAGCGCTAGTTGTAATGGCGACTCGTTTGGAAAACTCGTTTCGCGAAGAGATTCGCTTAGTTATTCGATTTCTGTGGGCGAAACATGTAACCGTGGTCAGGACTTCTCACCGAGGGTACCATCTTCCTTTATGACAATGCGCGACCTCACACAGTCCAGAAGACCACCACGCTGTTGTAGTGGATTCACTGGGACCATTGACCACCCACCCTACACCCCCAGACGTCCGCCTGTTTCCTCACTTGAAGGAGCTCCTAAGAGGTCGACAATTCACTTCAGACGTGGAGATGAAACACTTCGTAACAACGTGGCTGAACACGTAAGGGCAGGATTTTTACCATGAGGGAATATTCAAACTCATCTAATGAAGCGACATGTGCCTATACCGATATGGAGACTATGTCAAAATATGACCTAATGTATGTACTATCAGTTGGCTGTATTGGTTGCACGCTTTGTAGCCTTAGTTTCTCATCACCCCTCGTAATGTTCACTGTATACTTCATATATTTCAGAAAGAAGTACGGCTTATTTTTGTGGAGCCGGATCACGGTCAGATACAACAAAAATTACATTTTAAAAGCACAGTGAATAAAATCTTGAAGTAGCCTAAAACATCAAGCAATGAGAGACAAACAAGTAGTTCCGTGAAGAGCTATACAGCCTCTCTTCTTATATCCTATTAATGTTAATTGCCTCTAACAATTAAAAAAAACGTTTAATTGCTGTAAATAGATTCGTAGATATTGAGAACCGTCTAAATATTTCGGATGGTTGACGTGTTGGTTTTTTATATATGTACGTCTTAGACTTATGTACTATTACCTGAAGATTATTGTGTAGGTGTAGTATTCAAACTTCAATCGCATGATTAGGACACAAGAACCAAAAACGAGATTTTAAAATTTCGCACAGCTGTCATCTTGTGGTTATGTAAACAATTGAACTAAATTAGATGCCAGTGCATTACAATGTGTATAAACATTTATTGTACAATATTTCAGATGGTTCAATCGTGAGAAAAGTCTATCAAAATATCTTAAATTCGCTTGGCCACCATGTTCGTTATGTAGTTATCAGGTTTTTGAAAGTCTCATAGGTGAACTTCCAGTAGTACCCTTTATCACTATACAAAATATCAAGGTGATATGGGTACAGTAATAGTTTCGGAGATATAGAATGTAGTTCCGCCCCTTAAAACAACAATAACTAACTAGATATAGAATGCCGGTGAAATATTCCGCACAGCCGCCATCTTGAGGTTATGTAAACAATTGAACAAAATTAGATCCCAGAGTATTACAATTTATATAAACATTTGCTGTACAGGGTTTCATTGAGTTTGGAAGGTTAAATCGCGAGAAAGGTCTATTTAAAAGTTTCAAATTCGCTTGGCCGTCATGTTCGTTTTGTAGTTAACAGGTTTTTGAAAGTCGCATAGATGAACTTATAGTACCGTCCTTTTATCACCGTACAGAATTTCTTGGTGATATCAGTAATAGTTTCGGAGATATAGAATGCCGGTGAAATATTTCGCACAGATGCCATGTTGGATTAGTGAGACGTAATAAAATTTGATGGGCACGGTCGGGGTCGGCCAAAATAGTACAATGACCTAACCGAGTTTCATTGAAATCGCTCCTGCCATTTAGAAGTTATTAGTAGGGGGGAGCACACACATACATACAGTACATACATATATACACCCCACACACACGGACAAAAGGTGATCTCATAAGCCTTTTTTTTTTTCATAAATGAAAATAGGCTAAAAATAGGAGTGGCTGAAGAACTGAAAATCAAGTAAACTGATATTCAATTTGGAGCCAGACATTCTACCATTGACCCTCAGATGAAGCTATTATGGTATTGCTAAGCCAACTTGTATTCACTAGATACCTAATCCGATACTGGGTTGAATTAAACAAATGGTTCTAACTTCTTTCATAAAAATGAACTAGCAGAAGTACCCGTTCTTCGAACGGTGTTTGGTTTAACACCAGACATTATCAATTGAGCTACTGTTGCAATGGTTAGCGGTTTGTCATTCCTTCATAAGTTTATCAGAACGAAGTTAGTTTTCTGGAAATATCACACACACTGTTAATTTAAGGGCCTTAAAATGTGGTTTACGGAGACCCTTTATAGACTCCCTAATTTTGTGTCTCACATTGAGAAGCGCAACATATGCTTTGGTCGTCCGTCTAGGATATTTTTTTAATATATTTTGCCTATTTTAGCATGTATTTTGAGAAGTTTTTCCCTATATCCACCTTTCTACTGTATGAAAAGTACGGTGAAGAGTTTTATAAATGATTGGTGTATTGACTCTCATGGATACCAAACCTAATTTTACGATGCACCAAGCATCCGAACACGAGTTATAGGCGTACATAAAGATACACAGAAAGACAGACAGACAATTCTATTGTCTACAACATATCACCCAGATATCCAAAAATGGATATATCTACCACACAGTATCAACAAAATCAACCTTACGATGAACCCATATGTCGACGACAACAACAACAAAAGATTGCTCTCAAACTACAGTAAATTCACCTCACGTGTACTTCCTGACGTGAAATAAAATTGAAAGCCTTGTAGACGAAACGCAATACACGTCACATAAAAACTGACCCTCTACGTTGTGTTAGGTCCCCATACACAGAAAGACCCCTTTCATAAATTATAAAGGCTTGTGGTGCATGAAAATTCAGGTTCTTTAGCCTCAAATGGCGCAAATTCCTAAAAGCCGCAAAAAATGCTGATTCAATTCAGGAATTTGTGAAAATAATGTTGCTGTTTGGAGATATAATACACCTTCTGTACTATATATTGCACGTGAAAATTGCGTGAAATAATTCTAGGTTACCCCTTGACGCCCTTAATTGCATTGATGAATTATACAGTCTAAGTTGGTTCCGTGATAACCTTATAGCCATTTGCAAACTTTCACAGAAATGTTATATATGGAGTGACATTGCTTCTTACAGAAATAGATGGAAAGTTGGATGTCACCCCTTGAGATAATGTTGTCATGGTTACCGACTTGTATTCCTTCATTAGTTTGTTAAATTAAATTAAATTAGTTTTCTGGGAATGTTGGTTTTAGAGCCTTATAATGTAGTTTTCTAGTTTTGTTTCTGGCACCGAGGGGCTTTGTCTCGTCGTTGTACGCCATAATATAATACTAATAATAATAATATAATATAGGGGTAGGAATATAATAGACCTGCCGTATCACACCCGCAGGTACAAATCGCGTGAAAAAAAATCTAGAGTACCCCTTAACCCCCTTAAGCGCATTATACGTATCCTGGAAAATGGAGAAATGAGGTCCAGTAACCTTTCCCGGCCATTTGAAATAAAGGAATTACAGAAAGCTATTCAATGTGCCAAACATGGAAAAGCGGCAGGATTAGACGACATCACAATGGAGCAAATAAAACACTTCAGTTCAACCACACAAGGATGGCTTCTGAACTTCTTCAACAATTGTTTTACTTCTCTGAAAATTCCTAAAATATGGAGAAAATCCAAAGTGATTGCATTTCTGAAACCTGGAAAGGATCCTTCGGACCCAAAAAATTTCAGACCAATCTCCTTACTCTGCCATCTGTACAAAATAATGGAAAGGATGCTGTTAAACCGCCTAATTGGAGTAGTAGACCACGCTCTAATACCTCAGCAGTGTGGCTTCCGCCCAGGAAAGAGCTGCACAGCACAGGTTCTACATCAAACTCAACACATTGAGGATGGATTTGAGAAGAAGAAGATCTCTGGTGTGGCTTTTGTGGATCTCTCCGCCGCCTACGATACGGTAAATCACAGGATATTATTACACAAGATCTACAGAATGATTACAGACATCAAAGTAACCAAGATGATAGCTACTCTCCTGGAAAATCGTCGCTTTTTTGTTGAATTCCAAGGACGCCGAAGTAGATGGAGAAATCAAAGGAATGGACTCCCTCAAGGCAGTGTACTGTTTCCTATTCTTTTCAACATCTACACAAATGACCAGCCATTGCCAGAAGGTACTAAAAGCTTTATCTATGCCGATGACCTAGCACTTACTACTCAGACTAATACCTTTGATGAAGCAGAGACCTCTTTAACTGTTGCATTAGAAGAGCTAGGTACCTATTATGAGAAAAACCAACTGAAACCAATCCCAGCTAAGACCCAAATTTGCGCGTTCCATCTGCGGCATGCACAGGCATCTCAGAAACTCAAAGTTATCTGGAAAGGGAACTTACTGGAACATTGCTTTACACCAAAGTATTTGGGAGTTATGCTGGACCGCACACTAACATACAAGAAACATTGCCAAAACGTAAAACAAAAGATAGCTGCTAGAAACAACATTCTACGCAAATTGTCAGGAACCATTTGGGGAACACAACCACAAACAATCAGAACATCAGCTCTAGCTTTATGCTACTCTGCAGGTGAATATGCCTCCCCGATTTGGTACAGGTCAGCCCATGCGAAGCAAGTCGACATCGCTCTCAACGAAAGTTGCAGGATCATTACTGGATGCCTGAAACCTACACCCATTGAGAAGATCCAACTTCTAGCTGGTATTGCTCCTGGTGAGATTCGTAGGGAGGTAGCAGCTAACAAAGAAAGGCTCCAATCATCTACTTCAGAAGCACATCCCCTCTATGGATACCACCCAGCCACCCGGAGGCTGAAATCCGGGAAAAGTTTTCTCCGCACATCAGTTAACCTTGAGGGGAAAGCGGAGAATGCTAGGATCAAGATGTGGAAAGAAAGAACCAGCCATCTCTCCAACTGGATGGAGCCGAAGGAAAGTCTTCCGTGTGGACACCAGGAGAAGTGGACAACCTGGAAATCCCTTAACAGACTCCGTACAGAAGTCGGCAGAACAAAAGTAAATCTTCGGAAGTGGGGTTTCTCAAGCGACTCATCACTCTGTGATTGTGGAAAGCAGCAAACGATCCAACATTTATGTCAGTGTGTCTTATGTCCCTCAAAGTGCACTATGATAGACTTGGTTGCAGCTTCCTCTAATGCTATTGACGTCGCCCAATACTGGGCAAGAATTATCTAGCTTCCGATTTTGTTGCTCAGTAGGATTGTTTATATGTGTATATCTGTATATTTGTATAGTAGCAATGTATATATCGTGTATTTTAAAATATCTATGTGTAAAGTCGATACTTCTTACACGAATAAAGAAAGAAAGATTATACGTATTGAAGAATTTTACAGCTTAATTTGGTTCCGTGATAACCTTATAGCCGTTTGCAAACTTTCTCACTAATGTAATTAATGGAATTGCATTGCGTCTTACATATAGATTCTGTTGCCATGAAATTAATTTTCCGGGAATATCTCAAAAACGGTTGGTTTTAGGGCCTTAAAATGTGGTGTCCTTTAGGGCCCCCGAGTTTTGTCTCTCATATTGAGGGGCTGAAAATGAGCTTTATCTTGTCCTTCTACGCCTATTTCAGCATTATTTTAAAGGGGTAGGTCCCCTTTTATGAGAGGTACGGAGAAGAGTTATATCAATGATTAGTGTCGTGCCTCTGATGGATATCTGTACCAAATTTTAGGTTGATACACCCAGCTGTTCTCGAGTCATAAGGGAACAAAGTTGTCCACAGACAGGCAGACATACAGACAGACAAAAAAAATCGCGCGCATCCATCATAAAACAGTCTGAAACGCGTAAATAACTCAAATTTCCGTAGAAATTCTGAAAAAAAACAGACAAACTTTCATTTTTATATATAGAGAGATAAACATTTGTAGCAGTTCCGTTAACTGCCAACAGATGTCACTACTTGTCTGAAATAATTTATTTAGTGTGTGGCTTGTTAGGCCTACAGCTACATAATTACAAACTAAGGAACACATTAAACATAAAAATTTGCATTTACAAGAACAATAAATATTAAAATCAATTTTGATGAGAAGACACATATTCAGCAGTAAGCAAAATTTTAAAATGTTCATGTTTACAAGTTAATATTTAAATTTGAAATCCAATCAAGAGCTGGCTGCGTTGCATCATGAAAGTCTTTCAGGTTCCCTTAATAGGCTCGGAGGCTGCAGTCCTCCACAATATGCTGGATGGTCTGTCTTTGAAATCCACAGTCGCACTGGGGTGAGGAAGCCTTATTCCACTTGTATAAGCTGTATGTTCGAATCCTGTTGAGTGATTTCCATGTATGGCGTGGTAGTTCCATTCCAGCTGGTGTCTTGATAGGATCAATGAAGTTTCTATATTTCTCATGGAATAAATTATTCCATACCTCAGACCACTTGTTTTCAATCTGAAAGTTATTTAATTGTAGAAATTCCGCTGTTAGGATGGGTGGTCGGCGGGATTTCAAGAGACCTATCTTTACCGTAGGTATGTCAGAATGAATAGGAGGCTGTGGAGTGAAGATTATTCTTTGATATTCTCTCAGGAGAGAGTTTTGTCTACGTAAGTCAGGTGGTGCAATGTGACTTAGAGGTGAAAGCCAGTATAGAGGAGTCGTCCTGATGCAACCTGATTTTATCCTCATCGCCGAATTCAATTGGACATCAATCTGCTTCACATGTGGACTGTTAAGCCACACCGGTGCACAGTATTCAGCAGCTGAATAGACAAGTCCTAAAGCAGAAGATCGTAATGTTGTTGCTGTAGCTCCCTATGTGGTTCAACATAACTTCTGCAAGATGTTATTGCCTGATCTTAGTTTTGCTGCAGTGTCCAGCAGGTGCTCCTTGGTGAAGGACAAAGTCCCATCGAGAGTAACGCCTAAATATTTTTGGAAAATGTTGATGATGGAGGACTTTCTCATTAAAGATGACATTCAGCTTTGTATTTGCCAACCTGTTGTTTAGGTGTAAACAACTAACTTCAGTCTTACTGGGATTCGTAGTCGACACCGGAGTCGAGATTGTCGGTTCCAGGAGCCACAGTGTCGACTCTTCTCGACTCCGTTCGCAACACATCACTAAATAATAATAAATAACCCCTGGCACTACAGCCCATGAAGGGCCTAGGCCTACCAAGCGACCGATGCCCAGCCATTTGGCCTGCAGATATTGGGGTGACGCGTGGTCAGCGCATCGGGTCCCCTCGGCCGTTAATCTTGGTTTTTGTGACCGGGGCGCTGCTTCACTGTCAGACAGCTACTCAATTGTCCTCACGAGGCTGAGTGTACCCCGTTCCAGCCCTCTCGTCAGTATTTAAAATGCATGACGGAGCCGGGAATCGAACCCGGGCCTCCGGGTGAGAGGTAGGCACGCTACCCCAAGACCACGGGGCCGGCCCGCAACACATCACTAGTAAACACTTTCTCCTGCAGCCACCAATAACGACAATCACCATTTAAAGTACTTTAAAACGAATCCCACGGCCAATTGACGCTATATTAGCACTAAAAGTAGAAAAATAAATGTAATCACATAATGTAAATAGAACGGACAGCAATGTTTAAATACAATATTGACAAGATCGATAGTCTTCTCGTATATGGTTAGAAAGTCGAATCAGAAAGAACCTATTCGTGTGTTTGTAGCGTTTTTCATTTAATAATAGATCACAGACACTTTCTTTGCATTCTGATATTCAGAAACGATCATATTACTTAAAAACACGCAATAATTATCGAATTCGATGCATAAAATAAAGCTTCCATACAAATCGATAAGTTCCATACCATCTATTGGATCTGGGGTGAACTATTATTAGCATGCCATGAATACTAGCGCTCCTACAGAGCCTTGTTCGAGGCAGATGACCTCGTAGTTCTGCCCCTTAAAACAATAACTAACTAGAAACTGGTTCTTTACTACTAGACGCTAAGCTAATGATGGAATCAAAAGCTTCATAAGACTTTCACCTACCCGATCCGGATTCCCCGAAAAGAGAAGGAAGAAAAGTTCAAGACAGCCATCGACAGGGAAAGTTACGAACATGTAACTTACTCTTGAAATAAACGGGGTGAATTTTGTTCGGTTTTCTAGAGCTTGGTGCAACTGACCATTCTGAAAGCTACAAGACGATGCTGACTAAGCTGAAAGCCCGCATTTGCCGAGTCAGGCCAATGAAGCAGACGAACTTTTGCTTGCAACACGGTAACGGCAGACTCCCGTAACTGATTGGTTATCACTGCACACCCACCTTATAGTTCGCACATCTTCAGATTTTCATATTTTTCTAGACAATGACTGCAGCTGAAAAATAAGTGGTTGCCTTTGTTGGCGCCGACTTTTACGAGCCCTTCATATAGGTTCTTGTTCATAGCTGAAATGTTGCTCTGCTTAATGAATTTGTTGTTTCCGTGTTAAAATAGGATACATTATTTATGGAACGTCATAATAATAGTAATAATAATGATGTTAGTTAGTTAGTTATTGTTGTTTTAAGGGGCGGAACTACGAGGTCATCTGCCCCAATAATAATGATGATACACGGCTTGAGGCGTAATTTGTTTTGCACCAATCCTCAAAATCCGAAGTTCTTAATTTTAATCTAACTTGAGACTTCTTGCTCATCATTCCTGTTTACGTGCATGTGTATTAAATATGTCTGATAGCCTTTGTTTTAGCGGCAGAAGACCTCTTTATTTCGTACCTAGACTCTAGTAGTGAGAGTCTGAGATTGAGGTAGGTGCTTCGAGACATGGAATAATGTATCATCCTGGCAGTTTTATGGAAGGAGTGTGGTAAAGCAGAGGAAGAACTATTCATCATGGACTCTAAATGAGAAAACATGGTGATGTTTATGATTTTGTTTGAATTGCTGTAAGATACCTTCTATAGCAGTGAATACGAATGGGCTAAAATTCTGGTTTAACAGATATAACAGTTTGGGGCCTTGGCATCAAATCAGGCTGTAATATCGTTCTGTTTCAATAAACATGTTAGTGATGTTTATTAGGAGAATTATAGAAGCTAAGGGAGCTTCGGCAAGCGAAAGTGTAACGAAATAGAAGAATTTGAAAACGAGGATGATATTACAGAGTGAAGGAAATGGCACTCCTCTCCCAGTTGTATATCCACGTGGGAGAGGGAAGACAAATGCAGAAGATGATATGGGAAGACCTGACTCGATTTAAACGGGATACAGGCAGGAAGGGTGTCTCGCAATTGACGCTTCTATTAGGAAACACTCCAATTGTTTTAAGCAATTAACCTACGTCTCCCCAACGCTATGTGAATGAGGCTATAAAATGTATTTCTTAAAAAGGAGATTTAAATAAACTTACGAGTTGGAGAATCCTAGAATTTAGCACTGCGTGAATGTTATCAGTTCGTTAGAGCGAATCAACTGTCGGATGTTGACATGGTGATGAAAGCATTGTTCCATTAAACAATACCAACATTGTATCTTGTGGTGTGCAGCGCACAGGGTTGCGATACGTATGAGAATTCTCGTACAGTACACGCCAGTGGTCATTGATGTTTTACTCGTATTTCACGGTGATTGTAGTGGCGTGACCTTCAAGGAAAGGTACTGAACAGTGTGTACCAAAATCTAGGGTATTATGCTCGCAGATATAAAACAAGTGAACCTGAAAAGAAAAAAAAAGGAAGTTTGTAGTATGAAGGAACGAAATTTGTAGTTTTACGTGACCGTCAATCTTGCGATCATGAGCCACGAGACCTCCTTTTTACGTGGAATACGAACCACAGGACATGGCATTTCACTTTGAAAATTTCACATGGATTAACCGGGAATCGAAATCGGTCCGCCATGGTGAGAGACCGCTGCGCCACCACGTCCCAAAGTTAATCTCACGATCATGAACTACGGGACCTCCTTTTTACGTGGAATCTGAAGATTACAATAGTAATCCAAGCGACAACAGAGGGTTAAGAATGGCATGTAAGTGAACGAAAGAAGCGTGCAATAAACTCTGGTTGCCAGACGTCGCGTTTATGACACGAGAGACTACAACGTTTTATCCGTGAAACTAGCCCTTATATTATTATTGTTGTTGTTATTGTTAATTAGTGTCAGGAGCTTGGGACATAATTGGTCATCAGCCACATGTATTTCGGTGTGTATTGCATTTGTCTTATAAAATCTGTGTGTCTGTGATGACTGTAGTAGTGTGTATAGCTGTAACTATTAGGGTGGGGGATGGGGTGGGTGCTCCGGGACTTAAAATAAGACACTATCTCAGCTTTTGCCTGGAGGTAGTTTGGAAAGATTCGGGTAAAATCCATACTCAAGATATCCACTGTTAGCACCGAGATTTGAACCTCCGATCTTCGGACTTGCACGGTCAATGTAAGCGATTTGTACACTGCGAGAAGTGCATGGGTGCCAGGATAAGGGAGAAAATACGTTGGGAATTTCCCCTACAAGTTGTCTCTAAAAATAACAATTTAGAATTATTTTTCCTACAGCTACAGGTATACCAAGTTTACAAACGAAAGTACTCATTCCCATTTCTTCTTCATTTCAGGAGATAGGTCGTGCGATAGAAGTTGTGGCAACTTTTATTCGGAATGTTTCCATTATTATTTTTCCTTGTGATGTTCTGTTTCGGCCTCAGGAGACTTCTTTTTTTACGATCCATGGTCTCCTACGAGAACTTTTTTATGTCACTCCGATGTCTAACTGCATGTCTATTTGGCTACCATAGCCTGGGATCACTCAACCGAGTTAAAATGCTGCACCGATTTATATAGTCTATCATAGTAGCCATCAAGAATGAACTTTGAATTTGAAACATGATCATAGTTTATCGTACTATGCAGACTGTGACTATACCAAGTCACAAGTGTGACCAACCCTGCAATTCCACGAACTGATTTTGAAAAATAAATTAATATTATGTTAGACTAAGGTATCATTGAGCCATCCATCAGTTAGTATTTGAACCTGTTAGTTGTAGTTGGTAAGAGCGACAGTTATGTTATGCTTTTTATTGACGCTAAACAGCTGAATTCTAAGATATCTGCGGACTCTCTGAGGCCAGAAAGTATACAGGAATTAGTGGAGAAATGTTTCGAGTTTTCTTGAACCCCTTAACGTCATTCTCTATAGTTGTCACTTTCATATAGGTAGTATGAACAATCAATTTTATTGTACCCAAAGAGCATCACTATCCAGCCATTACATTCAGTTACTCAAGGCCTGTTTCATCTTGCTCATCAACGCCCCAAGGGTGCCAACTTACAAAAATCAAATTTAATTACAGAAATACATTCACAAAATTACAGAAGCACATTCACAACATTCTCCCACCTTGAAACGATAGGTTTCAACTAAAAGCACAAAATAATACAAAACATAGGAATAAACATGGAATTAACAAATATTTACAAATTCAGTTTGGTTGGCCTTTTAACAACCCTGCCCCTTCTTGCCAGAGCAACAGCTTCACTCTCAACTACTTGAGGGGGGTTACTAGAGTCACAATCAGGCACCAAGTCAACAGCATTGGGACCACACAAAGAACCATCACTATTTTCATAAGGAGATCCAATCTCCATCAAGCACAAACGTTGGACTGGTCGCAACAACTCACTCTTAACTGATTTTACCTTTGCCACTCTAGTTACTCCATCTTTACCAGGGAAGATCTCAAGCACTCGAGCCAATTCCCAATCAATTCTTTTCTTTTGGTCAGACACAACCCATACAACATCTCCCACCCTGAAATTCTTAGAAGACTTAGCAGTGTTTAACATCAGAGACCCTAGGTATTCCTGACAAAAACGTTCCTTTAGGTTTATCCTAACCTCAGCTACATATTTCACCCTAGCAGAAAGACCCTTTTCATCCACTTCGTCAAGATCAGGCACCTTTGTCTCAAACTGCTCCTGCAAAAACATAGCAGGCGTTATTGGTCTCAACTCATTAACATCTTCAGACATGTAGGTAATGGGACGCGCATTCATAACAGCCTCAATCTCGGTAATCAAGGTCATTAGTTCACAAAGATTCAATAACGCACGACCAAGGGATATTTTCAACAGTCTTTTCATCACCCCAATAAGCCGCTCAAAAAATCCACCCCACCAAGCACCTGTGGGAACATTAAATAGCCACTGAATTTTCAATCCACGTTCAACTGTAGTCTGCTTAATGAGATTCCAAACTCCTACAAAGTTAGTACCGTTATCACTGTATATAGTTGTGATTCTGCCTCGCCTGGCGATCATTCTCCGAAGAGCATGTAGAAACGATTCTGTAGAGAGCGACTCTACCACTTCAAGATGGACTGCACGGTATACAGCACAGGTGAACAAGGCAATCCAAACCCTAGTACCATCTTTTATGAAAAGAGGTCCTGCCAAATCGACTCCGCATACTTGGAACACCTTTCCAAGATTTACACGGTTATTAGGTAACCTGACAGGTGGCGTTCTCACAGGTTGGGCTTTGTGCCTAAGACAACGAACACATTTACTAACAACACGTCGGGCTAATCGTCTACCTCTGACTATCCAGTATTCTTCTCTCAGGGCTCCTAACACAGTACTTGCTCCAGCATGGTGCATTTTCTCATTACATTCTACCACCATGGACTCCACTAGTTCACACTGAGGTAGTAAAATGGGTTCCTTGAACATGGGTGTGAACTCATCAGATAATATTTTAGTACGAACTCGAATCAAGCCATCATCATCAGTTTTAATGTTGAAATTATTTACATCTAGAGGGTAACTACTCTGAATCCACCGTACTAATTTTAATTCGGCATGTCGTACTTCTTTGCCAGTCAACTCCTCTCCACAGTTTGAACTTTTCCCACTAGCTTTCTCAAGAAATCGGTAGATCCAACCAACAACACGCACATTTTTCGAGAAAGAAGCAAAGTGTGTGAACATGTTTTCTCTTACATCGCCTGTGTTGTACAAATTAACAGCCGTTTTCTTAGATTCCTCTTCCGTAGGGGCAATTTTCACAGTTAACCACTTGTTCTCATTCTCTAGGAGCCACTGAGGACCCTCCCACCATTTTGGTGCAACAAATTCGTACAACAAGTATCCTCGGCTGAGTATATCAGCAGGATTACAATCGCCAGGAACAAATCGCCACTGCTCGGGTGACGTCAACTGGTGGATTTCCTTTACCCGGTTTCCAACAAAGGTCTTCCATTCACCTTTCTTGATCCAGTAAAGAACAATCATAGAATCAGACCAGTACACAATGTTGGAAATATTAGTCGATTTACTAATAACAGAACCAAGCCTTGCTGCAAGTGTTGCCGCTACAAGATCTTTACGAGGGATTGACATGTCTTCCATTGGTGCAACTCTGGACTTAGCTAAAACAAATCGAACATTAAAGCCATCTTTGTTTTCATACTTCATAAAGGCACAAGTGCCCAGTCCAAGGAGACTGGCATCACTGAATACATGTAAACAAGCTGTGTCAGAGACACCTCTTAAACATCTAGGCACCACAATGCTGTCAATCAAATCAACTTCAGTAAGCCACTGCGAGCACTTCATTTGAATTTCTTTTGGAAGGGGTGTGTCCCAGTGTAGTTTGAGCTTAAATGCCATTTGCAATGAAATTTTCAAATGGAGTAAAGGTGCTGTTAACAAACCCAATGGATCAAACACCCTACTTATAATCGACAGCAATTTCTTCTTAGTCAATTCATTGATTTTCTCTTTTGGATCGAAGCTAAAGTTGCATCCCAACAGATCATCTAAAGCATGCCATTTGACACCTAAGACATTTTGTGTCACATCATCTCCTGACAAAACCCACTCACGGAGTTGGAAACTGGCTTGAGACATGACATTTGTAGCTTCGGACACAAATTCCTTGCCATCACTCAGGGACTGAAATGAACAAAGGCAATCATCCATGTAAAAGGAAGTTTTCAGTCTTTCAACTAAGTCACCACTTAGAGTATTCAAATGATGAGTGATGGTGGCATTCAGCAAAAATGGGCTACACACAACTCCAAAAACTACACGACAGTGACGCAGCGTTATAATATGCCCATCACGCCACCACAAGAATTTTAACATTTCTCGATCCTCAGGGTTCAGTCCAATCATTAAGAAAGCCTGTTTTATTTCTCCCACAACACCGACCTCCTGTAACCTGACGTAATAGGATAGGTACAATACTAGCAATCAAGTTGGGTCCCGTTGCTAAACAATCATTTAGAGAGACGTTTCCAATACTTTTCGCCGATGCATCAAAGACTGGGCGGATTTTAGTTGTTTTCCCATAATTTATAACTGGTCTGTGAGGTAGAAAGTGCCCTATGTTTTCATCAGATGTTATTTCAATAATCCCATCTGTTTCCCATTGTTTAAAAACAGTATCGTAGGCATCATAGAGTCCATTGTTATCTAAACGGCTTACTGTTGATTTCAGACGACTTTCAGCTATTTCACGATTAGTGGGAAGAGGGGGGTGCTCATCAATCCAGGGCAATGCTACTACATACCGACAGTTTTCACCTTCGAAACGAATTGTGTCTTCAAAATTTCGCAAACATCTATCATCTACGTCCGACCTTTTTGTTTCTGTCTGTTTCTCAATTCCAATAACTTCTAAGTCCCATAAAGGATGGTGTAAATTGAGCAAAGAGGTCACAAAGTTTGTCATACTGCTTACTTCTTGCCTCTCTGCGGTACCCAGGAGACACCATCCAAGCTTCGTCTCAAATGCTAACAGCTTAGAGTCAATACATTTCACACCTGTAACAAGTTCGCCCATAACATCAGCTCCTAACAACACATCAATAGGTCGGTTAACTCCATCATCTGTCAATGTAATACCATGTGCAGCCACCTTCCGTAACAAATGCGGATCATTCACAGGTGGTATCAAACCACAAATCGTCTTCTCCCTAAGTGCCTTAAGAACAAAACTGTTATCACCCTGTAAGCTAGTTAGTTCAATTTCATGATTTGGATGTGATATTTCAGATGACACACTCCCACCAAACAGCATATGACAAATATTTTCACGACCACATTCGATCGAACCCAATTTTTCACAGATAGCTTCCGAAATATAACTGCGGTGTGAAGCAGTATCAAGTAATATTCGAACAGTGACTCCACGCAATTGTGCTACTAATGTTTTTAAAATGACAGTTCCACTAGGCCCTGCAAATAACGATGCTGTTCTGCTGGGTTCACCAACACACATGATATCATAGTGCCTCCCTTTACATTTACCACAATCTATTCTTTTCCTACACTGCTGTCTCGAGTGACCTCCCTGCAAGCATGCAAAACAAGCTCGCTTTTCTTTTACAATTTTACGACGGTCCTCAACCGACATTTCTTTAGAACACTTGTAAGAGGGATGGTTCTCATTACAAAACAAACAGGTTAGGGTTACTTTGTGTGGCCGCCCTGTTTGCTGATAACTTACCCGATTCTGCCTGACAGTAGGAGTGAAAGAAACGAGAGCTGCTGCTGTTGGATCTGTTCTGGGCGCAGTGAATTTATCAACCTCATTCACCTTAGCATGATTACGCAGTCTTTGTTCACTCTCGGCTTCTTTGCCCAGAAAACACAAAAGTTTATCAATTTTATTACCACCATCATCGTCCTCATATGCTGCTCTTCTTTCCCATATTTTCAAAACGTCAATGGGGAGACATTCTTCAATGAGTGGAACTAAGATTGCTGCCCTATCAGAATTCATGCCTAATGTTTCTAGGGATCTCAACTTAGTACTTATATTATCATACAAGTCAGTCACAGATAAATCTGAGCGAACCAATTGCAACAAATCTTTATACATACAATTTATAACCATCTCATCTTTACCAAGACGATTCTTTAAATGTTCCAAGACTTTAACATAATTCTCACTTGTGTGTGGATAACTGTCAACTAACTTCTTAGCCTGTCCCTTCACTGACATTTTTAAGTAACTAAACTTATCAACATTCGTAATGTTAGAATCCTCATGAATCCTTTGAAATTGTGTCCAAAAATTTATCCAGTTACCTGGACCCAAGTCGAATACCTCAAGCGTGATTTTCGGTAGCCTTAACCTCTCTGACGACATGGATGACGACGCCGAAGCCACCTTGCTCTGTACGCTGAAATTATCTCCCTCATCAACACAACTGGCAACACTAGGTTTTAATCCTTCCACTTTATCCTCGGCTTCAAGACGTGCTTGCAGAAGGTCTTCTTGAACGGTAACACAGTGCATTGTTTCTTCGATACAGGCATCCTCGTTTCCGTCAACATTCAACAACTCGTTCAAGATGCTTTCGTCCAATTCTTTTAAGGTATCCGCAATTGTTCGGAGAGTTTTTATTTTCACACGTAATTTTTGGAAATCGGCTTCAACTCCGACCGCTCCAATAGCTTTCGTCGCACTTGCCCGATACGCACTTCTCTTCTTTTTCAACTTTTCAATCGTGGCCATTGCGAGGCAACAAATTCAAAACAAAACAAAACAAAACAGGGAAATTGTTTACCAAACCAACTTTTTCAATACAGTCCTGTCAATGGTCGCAAAAATGTTACAAATCAATTCTTCAACTCATGTCTACAATTCAAGAACAATCACTTTTATTGTACCCAAAGAGCATCACTATCCAGCCATTACATTCAGTTACTCAAGGCCTGTTCCATCTTGCTCATCAACGCCCCAAGGGTGCCAACTTACAAAAATCAAATTTAATTACAGAAATACATTCACAAAATTACAGAAGCACATTCACAACACTTTTTATTGACGCTAAACAGCTGAATTCTAAGATATCTGCGGACTCACTGAGGCCAGAAAGTATACAGGAATTAGTGGAGAAATGTTTCGAGTTTTCTTGAACCCCTTAACGTCATTCTCTATAGTTGTCACTTTCATATAGGTAGTATTAAATACTGTAGTCCTGAAATAATAATTTACACAAGTAGCGTGGAATTCGTCCAGGCTCCCTACATGTTGAACCTACGTTTTGTGGAAATATTGGACCGAGACACAGTACTCGTTGGTAAATGACTTCTAGTTTTAACTCCTTCACGAGGGTTTGAGCCGTGACCTACGTTAGGCTGCTTTCACACGGTCCACCTTCCTCCACACCACTCCACTCCACTTTTCAGCCACTCCGTTTTTCTTCCCTTTCCACTTCCATCAACTTTTATAATAACTCCAGTTTGACTTCGGCCATGGATGTGAACGTTTGCCTTGGTATTTATGTTCTGGTGCGAAGAAGATTACGGATAAAGAAGAAAAGGGCTCATTGGGTCCATCTATTAAATGCATATCGCATGGAGCGAGGAACTCACCGTTTTCTCATGGAAGAACTTGCCAGTGATCTGAAAAAATTCTTCAATTATTTTCGTATGAGTGGAAGTTCTGCTGATGAATTGTCATCTATCTTGAACCAAGCTTACAGCGTCAAGACACCAACATGAGAAAATGTATTCCACCCAAAGAGAGGCTAGCTGTTACTCTGAGGTAAGTAGGTACTATAAATGCATTATCTATGCTCAAAGGCTATTTATTTCATAGGTTCATTTACTCGTATTTCATTAGAAACGAACCATAAAATAGTCTACAACGAAAAGGAAAGAGGTGACAATAATGGAGGAAGTTATATATTTCTCATTTATAACCTAACTTATAATAATTACCACAGGGGGATATATAAGAAACGTATGAAATTGGTAGGTACTTACTACTGAATATGTGTATCATTAGGGGCCAGTACATCAGAAGGTATCATCGTCGGGCACAGGTTTGTTTGTAGCTGTATGTATGTATCAGGAGTATATAGTAATGGGGAGGTGTTGTAGTGGATTGGCTGAAATGAGGCGTTGGGTGATGGTTGATTGATAAATGAAGAGGAGGAAGAATAGGATGAGGGTGGGTGCTGGTAATAAGAGTGGTAGGGTACGGCATGAGAATATGTCGACCCACGTCGACCTATTTGATTTCTGAATTGACGAATGGTGGACATTAAGGCCATCTTGCACTCTAATTTCACATCTTCATCAATTTGTTGCATTTCGGGCAAGAGCGAAAGGAGGAAGTGCTTGTCTGCATCAAATACTTCCTCCTTTCCCTTTCCTTGACTCAAAGTTTTGTTTAAATTTATTAAGAGTAGTCCCTCCTGTGATATCTTCTTCTGCTTCTTGGGGGGACGTGGTTGGTCCTCACGGTTTTCAGTTATAATGTCCCTTAGCTCGGTGTCCATGACGTCCTCCACGTCTTCGCTAGCATCAGTTTCTTCAACTTCCTCTTGCTGGTTAATGTTGGAAACAGTGCTGGACACAGATCAAAGCGTAATAATCACATATAAATAATAATGCAACGGTGAATATTGACATATAAAAATAGATACACTGAGAGTTCCTTACGTTTTGTTGGCCATGACTGGTAGAAGAAAATGTAACAGGTCAAAGTATATGTACGTTTTCCTTGTGGCGCTGGCGCCACTTCCTGTCGGTGGGTTTTTCAGTTTTTGCAGTTCTCTGGAAAAACTGCTTCTAATGCCCTTCCACTTCTTCTGTATATCTAGTTATGAAAACAATATAACTTTTGTTGCAGATACCTTGCAGGTGGATGTTCCTTGACAGATCTACATTACATTTACAGGATTGGAGTGTCTATATTGAGTGAAGTCATACATGAAACATGCGATAAAATGTGGAATCTACTTCAGCCAACAGTGCTTCCTATTCCGACAGCAGAAAAATGGGAAGAAATTGCTCAACTGTTCTTTGTGCGTGCTAATTTTCCAAACTGCATTGGTGCCATAGATGGCAAGCACATTAGAGTTATAAAACCAGCATATAGTGGATCATTATACCATAATTATAAGAATTTTTTTTCTGTAGTGCTATTGGCTGTGTGTGACGCTAATAGGGATGTATAGAACTAGCACCGATAGAGCGCACTGCTGTTGTACTGGGTAAGCGCAAGGCGCTCTTCATTTGTCTCCTGTGTTCTCATGCCGCTAATATCCACGAATTCAAGTCGTTTAAATTGCTATTTTCGTGACTATGCCGAGCTATTGCAGTGTTCCTCTTTGCAAAAATCAAGGAAGCCCGTTATCGTTTCACCAATTTTAACAAAATAAAGAAATGAGGAAGAAATGGTTACATGCTATTAGAAGGAAACATTTCGGTTAAGAAAATCTGACCGAAAATATTAGTGTTCCCATCATTTTCAACTCGATGACTTTACGAAAACTGTGTTGGGCAAGTGTGATTTACAAAGGGAAATAATTCCTACCTATAAACTGATTAGACATTTCGATAACAACCACTGAATTTATGCGTTTGTATTTGAAGGTAAGAGAGCAAGATTAAAACCGGGCGCTGTTCCATCGCTTTTTCCGTGGACCACGAACACAACAAAAATAAGGAAGAGGCCATACACAAGAAAATTGCCGGATTACCACGATAAGCCTACAATATCGAAATCTGCAGAAATTATATCCATTGAAGTACGGCACAGGAAGAAATCGTCAATATACAGGAAGAAGTGAATCCCTATATCCCTATATCCCTATATATATTATAATTGTGAAAGTCTGTGTGTGTGTTAGTTTGTTACCTCTTGACACTAAAACGGCTGGACGGATTTGGATGAAATTTGAAATGGAGACAGCTTATACCCTGGGATAACATATAGGCATCCTTTCATCCGGAAATAAATCATTGTTCCCGTGGAACAGGCAACATAACTGAAAAGTCACCAAAAATACTCAACCGGGACAAAATATCGAAGTTGTCGCAAAAAGACCGGACAAAGCTCATTTTACGCCCCTCGATGGAAGGAACAATACTCGGTAGGTCCCTACGGGACACCGAAAACCACATTTTAAGGCTCTAAAACCAACCGTTTCAAAGATATTCGCAGAAAACTATCTTTACTCTGATAAACTGATGAAATAATGGCAAGTCCGTTTCCATGGCAACTGAACCTCACGGTATGACATCCGATTTTATATACATATCCCTGTAGGAGGCAAAGCCAATCAATTTGTTATCTTTTTCAAGATATATATGAACACAATAAGAACAGGGTAACGCGCCTGCCTCTCATCCGGAGGCCCCGTGTTCGATTCTTGGCTCCATCAGAGATTTTAGACACTGACGTGAGGACTGCAACGGAGTGCACTCAGCTTCGTGAGGACAATTGAGTAGCTGTCTGATAGCGAGGCAGCGCCCTGGTCACGAAGAACAAGACTAACGGCCGAGGGGACACGGTACACTGACCACGCGTCACCACAATATCTGCAGGCCAAATGGCTGGGAAGCGGTCGCATGATAGGCCTAGGCCCTTCATGGTCTGTAGTGCCAGGGGTAAAAAAATAGGGAAAGCGCCTTCTAATACCACCTTTAATTTGTAAACTCTACAGTAGCGGCTTCTAGGGAAGCGTGATGGCGCAGTGGCTTAGCTTCTCGCCTTTCACCAGGATAGCCGGGGTTCGAATCCCGGTGACAGCGGGGTGGAATTTTCACCTGGAAAATCACGTGGCGTCAGGAAGAGCATCCGGCCTTAAATCCCCGGCCAAAACCGAAATGAGCCTGGCTGGCTACGGCGACCCCAATTAATTGGGAATAGCTGAAGAAAGTTTTACAGTAGCAGCTACTAAATAAAGGTAGCGATATAGCTACGTTCAATTTCATAAACACTGGGCTCACAAATCCCGTATAGTTAAATAAAAATAACAGTCTGGTCGTTATTTCAGTAGCAACGAAGCTCTGTGGTGGCTATTGCCGTGTCCGTAACACTTAAGGCATCCCGCCGTCACATACCTCAATGTGCACTTACAAAATTGTGAACCAGTCTATTTTACTGAAAAGAATTTCTACGAGCGAGTATCCACTCCGGCAAAAACCACACTCACTACCTTTTCCAAAATTTACACAAGACATGATTTTTAAAGCACTCTTCTGTGTGTTGAGGTACAGACATATACCACATGGAAAGATACAATAAAATGTTGGCAAATCTGAGTTCAAGGAACTGCTGTTCAGAATAGGCTTTCGGTGCAGGTTATGCGGCCCATGTTCGTAACATGGAATGTTTTCTTTTGACAATGCATCTACACCATGTGCGAGGGCAACGCATTTCAAAGATCTCTAAAAACACAATAAACAGGTAGTTGGAGAAAAATTTTAAGTGGGAGCGAAGATTCAAAGAGAAATAATTTCATCTTAGAGATTTGCTGATGAGATCGTCATCTTGACCGATACGCCAGAGGAATTGAATGAGTTATTGAATGGTATGGACTCCGTCTTGAGGAAATAATTCATGATGGAAATCAATAAATGTAAAGCAAAATTATTGGAATGCAGCCAAAATAAATCAGAAACCTCTATGCACATCAAATTGGCAGGTGAAACGCTACGGGAAGTAGGAGACTTCTGTTACTTAGGAAGAAAAATAGCCAGTGATGGACGAAGCAAAGAGGTTGGCTCAGGCAAGGACATCATTTCTACAGAAAAGGAATCTGTTGACATCGAATATACATTTAGATATTAGGAAGTAATTTTTGAAAGCTTTTGTCTGGAGCGTGACACTATAAGGAAGTGAAACTTGGTCTAATGGTGCAGCAGAAAAGAGGAGAATTGAAGCGTTTGTAATGTGGTGTTACAGGAGAATGATGATGATCAGATGGGTAGATGGGGTAACAAATAAAGAGCTATTAAGACGAGTGGGAGTGGAGAGATGTTTCTGGCGACTGCTATTGAAGAGAAGATATAGGTTGGTACGACACATATTAAGACACCCAGAAATAGCAAGCTTTGTTATGGATGGGAGGGTTAAGGACAAGAACTGTAGGGTAGACCAGGGTAAAACAGATTGCCTCGGATGTAGGGTGTGGTAGCGATATAGAGATGAAACGATTAGCTCAGGAGAGGGAGTCATGGAGGGCTGCATCAGTCCAGTCAAGAAACTGAAGACTCAAACAACAACAGTTGGGAATTTTAATTACTTAGAGAGGCATGTGAGGCAAAAGGGTTGTTGGAGAATTTCAATCCCTGGGATGTAACACTGGAAGAGAGTGCATAATGTACATCAACGGCCAAGGTCAGAGATATTTTACTATAGGTAAGGAAAAATACTTTTGATTCCCCATATTCCGATAGATTTGCCATTCCAGTGTGCAAGAGTGCAGTTCCCTCTTCAAACAATATTCGCAATTTCTATTAACAAAGCGCAATCGCACACACTTAACAGCAGGTGTACAATTGCATCGTCCCCATTGACTTGATCGCGAGCGAAGCCGCGGGTACCTGCTAGTGTAACATATTTTGTAACTCCCATTTTCAAAGGCATCAATACTCGGACAAATACTTCAAGAATACATTTCACAACATTAACAGTCACAAACGTATTATGGTTGGTTTCTTGAAATCAGAATTAATCGTCAACTTCCATCTGCCCGACGGAGAATGTGGTACCGGTAGTGACTGACTTCTAAATTCTTGAGTCATAAGTTAGTCAGATGAATGGAAACGGTTCGTGGCCCTAAAGCAGGGATTCTCAAACTTTTCAAATATTGTACCCCTAAGTCGTTACGAAGGGGTACGGGAACGATTCGTATTGAGAAATTGACATAATTACATAAGAACCAAACGTTGCGATGAATTTTGAGGTATACAATACCGGTATTAACTTTCTTTGATAATGTTTACACCTTAAAACATGACAGTTTCATGTAAGCTATCAACCAAAAAAAAAAAGACATGAATCCTATTGGTCTATAAGCAAGGGGAGCAAGTGCATATTTAAATCTCTATTAATGATTTAAGTCTTATGGGGATATATTTATCAATATAGGCCTACAATACTCAAGAATTCTGACTCCTATTAATTATTTGAATAATAAAGCGTGTTAGAATTTTGTTATTACCGTTGTAGCCTGTTAATTCTTCCTTCCTCCCGCTAGTTTTAGCACCTCTAGTCCGTAGCTCATTTTGCAGCTGTTTAACGCTTAAACGCTGAAAATCGTCCATAATATATTAGAAGATATACCTATAAAATTAATTAATATAGTCTTGGAGTAATATTAGAGAAGATATAATTTACTTTAGCTTAGAAAACACGGTCACAATCTATACATTCCTCGCAGCTGACTGGGGGAAACATAGGACGCTGGACGATCGCCTTGCGCTTACCTAGTACTACACGGGCGCTATCTGGCGCGAACTTTCTCAGGCTACATCCCTATTATTGTTTCACATTGGTTGATATAGGCAATTATGGAAAGAATCCAGACTCTTCTATTTTCAAGCAATCCAATCTTTCGAAATCGTTGGCCAGGAACACACTGAACATACCTCCGTCTCGGCCGTTTCCAGATTTGGCTGAACCTAATTTCCCACTAGTGTTTGTTGGAGATGAAGCCTTTTCCTTGTCCTCTCATATAATGCGCCCATACGCGGGATCTCATCTCTCTCACAAGAAATAAATATTTAATTATAGACTTTCGAGAGCAAGAAGATTCGTAGAGTGCTCGTTTGGCATACTTTCAAATAAATGGCGTATTTTCCACAGACCTCTCAATGTAGATATTGACTTTGCTACAAGTATCGTGAAGGCCTGTGTCGTTCTACATAATTTTGTTCAAGCCAGGGATGGATTCCAATTTGAACATACTTCAACTGAAACTGGGCTGTACGAGGAAGTTCATTCAGATACCCAACATCAAAGGTCTGTTAACAACGTAAGAGACTTCTATGCAGATTCTTTTGAAGGGGAAGGGGATTTACCCTGGCAGGATTCTATGATTAATCGTTAGTTGGTACTACCTCAAGACACAACAGCTTGTGCACAGTTTCATCATCATCATCATCATCAACATTTCCCCTTTTCCAGTTGGCACTGGGTGGGGGCAAATATGGTTCCTCTCCACTTTGTTCTGTCGTTCCACCATTCCTCTTACGACACAGTGTTCCAATCCAGGTTCCGTTTTCTAATACTATTCTCCACCGAGTCCATCCAACGCATTCTTGGTCTTCCTCGTCCTCTCTTCCCTGTCATCCGTCATTCCAGTGCTCGCCTTGGTAGCCTTACTTCATTCATCCGTTTGACATGTCCAAACCATCTCAATCTGTTTTGCTCCAGTTTGTCATTTACTTTCTGTACTCCCAGTTCTTTCCGTATATCTTCATTTCTCACTCTGTCCCTCCTCGTTTTCTGGAATATACTTCTCAGGAATCTCATCTCAGCTGCTTGTACTCTGCTCTCATCCCTCTTAGTCATTGTCCAAGTTTCTGCTGCATATGTCATTATAGGAACATAATATGTATGCTTTGTGCATAACTTCTTTAGCCTTAATTGGTATATCCTTGTTCCATACTAGTCCCCGTACCCATGGCCGTGGAGAGCGGCGACGGGCCCTGGGGCTGGAATCTCCCGGGCCCCACTCTAATACCAAATACAGTAAAATCTTCGCAAATTTGCACAAACTGATTTTGGACAATTTTTATTTGCACTAAATGTTCATCACGAAATCAATTACAAGAAGATAAAGAGCCAAGCAAGCAATTGTAATAATAATAATAATAATTGTAGCATGCTGAACTGCAATGCCCAAGATCGCGGGTTTAAACCTGGCCGAAGTCGTCGGATTTTTAAGAGCGTTAAAATCCTTCAGTATGCCTTTATTCGGAGAGGAAGTAAAGCTGGCGGGCCCTTGTCATAGATTTATGTCTTGTAAAAGAATCTACCAATACAACTGGTAGTGTGTAGACAAAATGTGTGGGTTATTTGGTTAGAAACGCTCTATCAAGTTCCAACGTTCCCCACTGGGTGTCAGTGAGAGTGGCGTCTGGTAGCCAAAGTTGGAACTACTTGAAATTGAACTTGTTGTTGAGCCTACGGGCGTTCAATTGAAATGTCCTGATATGACCATTGGCTGCAATTTATATATAATAATAATATTTCAATTATATATACCACTAAATCCAGGCTATATGGATTATCATAAGCAGAGCGTGAATTACTATCAATATAAATAAGTTAATGCTGGCATATAAAATACACAACATTTTAAGTGGCGGAATGCATCCAAAATTATTTGCAAATTCAATGTTTATACCTGACAAGCGCGTACTAATGCATTATTTTCAATTAACAAAAATTAATATCAGATTAAAGCCATCGAAATCTAGGTACCGTAATAATTTTCATTAAATTCACTATACTGTTTTGGCGTTTGACAAATCTAAATTTGTCTCGATGAGGTAACGCTGTAAGCATGCACAGTGTTCAGATTTAAAGTTCTGCAGATCCTCTTTGATATCAATAATTTTAGAACTTCAGTGATACTCATAAAATCAACATGCTCGTTTGTCGTACACAAATTTGGAAAAGTTGCATTTGCCGGACCAGAAACTGCATCGGTTTTACAGCATTTAACTTTGGGAAAATACTCACATTGAAAAAAGCTGTTGTCCATGAACTCGGAAACAGGTGGGTTGGAATTCCAACGACGGTGATTCTATGCTTATTGTCCATGATTCATCGTTTTAACCCGTACATTCATTTCCTCCTCAATTCCATCCCTACGTCATAAGACCCAAAATTTAATCAACATGAAGTTCATCTCACTGAACTGCATGTTAAAAGAGGTGGAAAGGGTATACTGTATACTGTGCAGTACTACGGCCCCTGTGATATATGGCGTTATCTCTTTTCATAATGGAAACATGATTTTTACACAAAGTCAAGAAGTATTTTAAAATACGTTTTACATAGAGTGTTTTTAAGTTGACATTCTTAAAATTTGCTGCCCTTGAAGAGTCACACCCTTGGGTCTAAGCCTAAACACTGATAAGTGTTTTGGTTGAACGGCGATCACACATCTTTGTACATTAATAAAGCAAAATATATTTTCATAATTAACCACAGGTATACAGTACTCATACTGTGATGGTTTCTACAGCCCTCACTTTGAGCGACAAGTGTAACGTTTTGCTAGCCCCTAACTGTTGGGAGATAAATGTAACTGTTTACCTTTGCCTAAGCTATGTTGTTTTAATGGGCGCCAAGACTTCAACGCAATGCTGAAATCTAAATTTGTATTTAACAACGTCTAGCTCTGGTAGAACACCTTCAAGAATCTAATCACTCAGATCGTGGTATGATTTGATCATTAACCCAACAAACAATTGTATCAGGAGAAGGAATTGGTCTATATCTAATGCTACCTACTGAAAGCAAAGATTGCATTGTAAAAGAAATGAATTTATTATATAAAACAAGTATAGCAAAATTAATAATAATAATAAGTTTAAAATTTAAATTGGAGCGTTACGATTTTAATATTACCGATAGAAAATTACGTGAAAACGGAGTCTGATAAATTGATTATACTCTAATTTCCAAGCTATGAAGTTACTGAAATATGAAATGTAAAACAAAGAAAATGAGAGATTGCGTATTTCTGCGTCATCTGCGCTTACCACTGGAAATTGCTAAAGCATTTCCCTCGTACTGGATGATGCTGTGTGCTTCCCACAGTCTCTTGGACGTCGCCATCACCGTCGATATTTGATGATATACTGGTAGATTAGAAAATTCTATGGTCCGTACCTCGGACCCAAACACTCGTATAACCACACTGGTTAAGTTTCACAAAGATAGTCGCTAACTCCACTGAACATCGGAGCGACTCCCGCGTGAACCATACTCGGGAAGTTCTATACAGATAGTCCTCGTTTCACGGCGCGTCGAACGATATATCCACACGTTGGCTCCCCCACCATGGTACCGTCTTCCAGCTTACGTTGTCTCCACTGATTGGCTGAGCACGCCGCTAGTTCCCCTCCTCTGGTTCATTACACACGGCGCGCGAGAGGGAGAAGTCGATTTCCGTCCCAACAATTCGCCTTTTCTTGACGATGCGACCCAAGCTTGCGTCATACTTCTCGACAGGAATCAGCTTGTATTTGAATTCCCAGTGAGTCATCTCTCTCAAATACCCTAACTGACAAAACTCCGTAAAATTCCGTAATCAGATAATTTTCTATGATATCGTCGTTCGTAATAATTTGCTTGATAGCGTTTTCTAAGACATAGAAAACCTATCTGTATGCTTATAATTTTTATAAAATGCTCCGAAAATATCTTAATAATAATTATAATAAATTAATAATAATAATAAATTAACATGAAAAATTCTCTTGGCTGAACAATTTTCCGCGTAAATAAATATAGAATGGCTTCCTACTGACTTATGCCAGTGGCATAAAAAACCCTCGAAAAACACGTTACATATTCGCCTCGGATCATCGGATGATTTACCGTGACGACGGTCCATTATCCGATTATCCCAGACACGTTAATAAACCCCATCCAAAATACATCTAATATATAAAAGTGAAAGTCTGTATGTGGGTATGTGGGTATGTGGGTATGTGGGTCTGTTCCGTATACAAATCCACACCGTTCCACCAATCTCAACCAAATTTTGCATACACATAGTTTAGGACCCGGAAGGAACCGCTGGCTACATGAATTTTCGATAGTCTTTCTCATTCTTTTGATTTAGGCCCTTTTGGACTCAAGCACAGGCTAATCAAATCATAAAATATACTCATGAAGTCGGATTTTTTAAGAGCGTTAAAAATCCCTCAGTATGCCTTCCTTCGGAGGGGAAGTAAAGCCGGCGGTCCCATGTCATAGATTTATGGCATGTTAAAGATCTTTCCACTAATTACACCTGTGTGAAACTAAATTGGATAGGTTAAGAATGTAAACAACGCTCTTAGGTTGCTACGTTCGTTGCCAAGAGCCGACTGCGGTGGCGTCTAGTAGCTAGTTCTGAACTAGGCCTAGTAGTCGTTGACGGTGGCGTTTGGCGGCAAAAGTAGGAACTATTTGAAAATTCAAAGTTGCAGTCTCTACTTGAATTAAAAAAACAGATACACACACTAATACAGTCATCACAATTAACACCGGTTATCAGACAGATTCTACACACACCCAAAGTACACGGGGCTACATGACCGCGTTGTCGCAGCCCCTAAACTAAGGAACCAACCAACCAACCATACTCATGAAGGAATGGCAAGGCAGATAGTTTCCATGGCAACATAGCTCAAGTCGAGACACGGCCGTCTGGATGCCAGTTGTGTCTAATATATAAAAGTGAAAGTCTGTATGTGGGTATGTGGGTATGTGGGTCTGTTCCGTATACAAATCCACACCGTTCCACCAATCTCAACCAAATTTTGCATACACATAGTTTAGGACCCGGAAGGAACCGCTGGCTACATGAATTTTCGATAGTCTTTCTCATTCTTTTGATTTAGGCCCTTTTGGACTCAAGCACAGGCTAATCAAATCATAAAATATACTCATGAAGGAATGGCAAGGCAGATAGTTTCCATGGCAACATAGCTCAAGTCGAGACACGGCCGTCTGGATGCCAGTTGCGCTCTGCACTACTGGTATAGAAAATGAGCATCTTTACTTTAAATCCCGTTAGTTACTCACCTACTCACACAGCACTGTCAACCGAGTTTAGCATAACAAAGACTTGACACTATCTTCTACTATATATTTGTCAAATACCACTCACTCACTCATTCATTCATCACGAAATCTCAGAAACCACCGAACGGATTGGAATGAAATTTGGTATGCAGCTTCCCCAAGGACCGCAAATGCCCACTAAGAAAGGATTTTTGTGTATTCAGGTTCTAAAGGGGTGTTAAGGGGGTAGACCTGCATTTCATTGACTAGCAATATCTACCGATTGGTTTCATTGGGGGATGTGATACTCGGCACATAAACCCATCATTAAAAATAAGAAGACACGAGTCTCAGGGTTTTTCGATGTGGTGTATATTATGAGGTGAAAGGGGTGAAAAGTGGGGATTGAAATATTCCTAAATGAGCGTGTATCTCTTAAACGACAAAGGCGAGGAGTTTGAAACTCAGCGAAAAAAAAATCAGCATAAAAAATAAGTAAATATGTGTTTGACCGTTTTTTTTATAAATCCAATTTAAGGGGCCCATGGGGAAGGGTGAAATTCTGGTGGGGGGGGACAGGAAAGAAAGTGTCCTAACTGATTGACTGACTGACTCACTCATCAAACTCAGGGGGGAAAACTGCTTTAAAGTAAGTAAATAGCTGTTCGACAGTTTTTTTTTTCATAAATCAAATTTAAGGGGTTCATGGGGAGGGGTGAAATTCTGAAAAAAGAAAATTGAAAGAAAATGTCCTGACTCACTCACTCACTCACTCACTCACTCATCATCATCGCCCTGCCAAAATTATTGAAGTTAGAAACATGACCGTTTTGGGATATGTTCATTGTATGTCAAAACAGTCTACTAAGGGAGGATTTTCGGATATTCAGGTTCTAAAGGGGTCTTAAGGGGGTTAAACCTGCATTTCATTGAATAACAATATCTCTCGAATGGTTTCATTGGGGGATGTGATTCACGGCATATAAACTCATCATTAAAAAGTAAGAAGACACGTGTCTGATGGTTTTTCGATGTGGTGTATATTATGAGGTGAAAGGGGTGAAAAGTAGGGATTGAAAGATTCCTAACGGAGCGTGTATCTCTTAAACGACATAGGCGAGGAGTTTGAAACTCAGCGGAAAGAAATCAGCATACAAAATAAGTAAATATTTGTTTGACCGTTTTTTCATAAATCCAATTTAAGGAGCCCAAGGGGAGGGGTGAAATTCAGGGGGAAAAAAACTGGAAAGAAAGTGTTCTAACCGATTGACTGACTGACTCACTCATCAAACTCAGGGGGAAAAACTGCTTTAAAGTAAGTAAATAGCTGTTCGACAGTTTTTTTTTTTGGATAAATCAAATTGAAGGGGTTCATCGGGAGGGGTGAAATTCTGAAGAAAAACAAATGAAAGAAAATGTCCTGACTCATTCACTCACTCATCATCGCCCAGCCAAAAATTTTGAAGTTGGAAACATGGCATTTTGGAGATATGTTCGTTGTATGTCAAAACCGTACACTAAGGGAGGATTTTTGGATATTCAGGCTCTAAAGGGGTCTTAAGGGGGTTAAACCTGCATTTCATTGAATAGCAATATCTCAAGAGTGGTTTCATTTGTGGATGTGATACTCGGCATATAAACTAATCATTAAAAATAAGCAGACAGGTGTCTAAGGGTTTTTCGATATGGTGTATTATTATGAGGTGCAAGGGGCGAAAAGTGGGGGTTGAAGGATTCCTAATGGAGCGTGAAGGCCTATTTCTTAAACGACATAGGTGAGAAATTTGAAACTCAGAGAAAGAAAATCAGCTAAATAAATAAGTAAATCGGTGTTAGACCGTTTTTTTTTTCATAAATTAATTTAAGGGGCCAATGGGGTGGGGTGAAATTCTGGGGAAAAAAAAGAGAGAAATTGTCCTAACTGGGGACAGGGGAAAAAGACAGCTTAAAAAATAAGTTAATAGGTGTTCAAGAGTTTTTTCATCAATCCAATTTAAGGGGCCCATGGGGAAGGGTGAAATTCTGGTAAAAATAATTGAAAGAAAATGTCCTGTCTGACTCACTCACTCATCACGCCCAGCGAAAACTATTAATGTTGGAAACATGAAATTTTGGGAATATGTTCGTTGTATGTCGAAAACGTCAACTAAGGAATGATTTTTGTTTATTCGGGATTTAAAGAGGTGTTAAGGGGGTAAAGGTGCATTTCATTGAATAACGATATCACATGATTTGTTTCTTTGGGGATGTGATATTCGGTATAGAAACTAATCATTAAAAATAATCAGACATATGTCTAAGGGTTTGTCGATGTGATGTATATTATGAGGTGAAAGGGGTGAAAATTGGGGGTTGAGGGATTCTTAACGGAGCGTGTATCTCTGAACGACATAGGCGAAAAAATTTAAATTCGGCGGGAAAAACAGCTTAAAATACAAGTAAATAGGTGTTCGACCGTTTTTTCATAAATCCAATTTCAGGAGCCCTTGGAGAGGGGAGAAATTCTGGGGGGGGAAACAGGAAAGAAAGTGTCCTAAATGATTGACTCACTTAGTCACTCATCAAACTCAGGGGAAAACAGCTTTAAATAAGTAAATAGGTGTTCGACCGTTTGTTTCATAAATCCAATTTAAGGGGTACTTGGGGAGCGGTGAAATTATCAAAAATAAATGAAAAAATGTCCTGACTGACTCACTCACTCATCATCGCCCAGCCAAAATTATTAAAATTAGAAACATGAAATGTTGGGGATATGTTCATTGTATGTCGAAAACGTCCACTAAGGAAAGAGTTTTGGATATTCAGGTTCTAAAGAGGAGTTAAAGGGGTAAACGTGCATTTCATTGAATAACAATATCTGACGAGTGGTTTCATTTGGGGATGTGATACTTGGCATATATACTAATCATTAAAAATAAGCTGACACATGTCTAATGGTTTTTCCATGTAGTGTATGTTATGAGGTTAAAGGAATGAAAAGTGGGGGTTGAAAGATTCCTACCGGAGCGTGTATCTCTTAAAAGACATAGGCGAGGAGTTTCAAACTCGGAGGAAATCAATCAGCTTAAAAATAAATAAATAAATATATAAAATAAATAGGTGTTCGACCGTTTTTTCATAAATGCAATTTAAGGGGCCTATGGGGAGGGGTGAAATTTTGGAAGAAAAACGTCCACTAAGGAATGATTTTTGGATGTTCACTCTCATCGACCAACCAAAACTATTACTGTACATATTAGCAGAATGATATTTTGGGGATATGTTTGTTGTGTGTCGAAAACGTCTACTAAGGAGGGATTTTTGGATATTCAGGTTCTAAAGGGGTGTTAACGGGGTTAAAACTGCATTTCATTATATAACAATATGACACTCATTCGTTCATTCATTCATTTATTTGCAATGGAGGGTGTGGCCCCCGGAGGCAAATTGGATATACATAACAAATAAATAATTACACATAACAATTCAATAACAATTATACAACAATTAAACTGGAGTATTTACACAAATAGTCAGTCTTTTCTTAAACACACCTATCTGTTTGGGAAAAGGCTCTAAGACTGCGGCAGGTAGAGAGTTCCAGTTATCAATGGCACGGTTTACAAAAGAATATTTACCATAATTTGTTCGCTGTGGTCGGCCCTTAACTTTGAAAGGATGATCGCTCCTACCCATGTAAGTAATGTAAGTAATGACGCGAGCGAAGCAAGGCTAAAAATGAGATGGTGTGTGTCTGTGTATTACTCAATCACGCAAGTACCACTGGTCCGATATACGTGAATTTTACATGGAAGTAGATGATTTACCTGGTTAACATATAGGTTACTTTTGATTACAATACTTTGCACTATTTAAAGATGGCGACCATTTTAGTGACGTCACTACACCCTTTGGTTTCAAACTCATATTTCCATTTGAAATAAAAAGAGAACGCTAAGAAATAGCAAACTTTTGATGGCATATACGAGGTTTAAAATTACATTTTCTATCCGAAAGGTATCTCCAACGGTTAGCGAGTAAAATCTAAATTTGTGCTATAAAACACGGTCAACGCCGAGCGTTGTAGTTGGACAAAATGTTTCATCCTTAATCTCCCTCTGCGCAGCACCTCGCCTATCCCCTATTTTAACTGTCACCTTCACATTTTAATTTATTTATGACGCGTAGCGAAGCACGGGTTCTTCAGCTAGTATTACATAAATGAGATCACCCTAAATTACAGATATATACACTCATAATTTTTCTTCACGCACTTTGCGTCAAAGTTTGTTGTCACTATGGATTGCACTTTGCAACCAGTCCAATGTTTTACATATGGAATAGTGTTCCACGGATATTTCCGCCTCTCAAATTTCTCTATGTTGGAGAAATAGACATAATTAATGTGTGAGCACTATGTATTTATGATGTCATATCACACGCATTGAAGGTGTTCTGATATATTTATATCACCATAGAACTTCCTAATTTCACTGGAGGTCCCCTCCTTATGGTGACATTTAATTCCACTTATCACTGAGCACACGATCACACTATTGTGGCAGCGCCTCGTGACCATAATACTTAATCTCTCTTTAAAGTAGATTAAATTAATATTGACTTCTGAAAAAAAAAACAGTAAATGCGCATTACATATAACACCAAATATTTCTGTGCCGTAATCGCCCTGTCTTGTTAAGTTCCCGTTAACCATATTCTACTTAATACTAGTTCTCAACACAGACCATTTCTCCTCACACAAATAATACCATTGTACATATTATCTTAAATTACACACTTACAAATCTTACATGGCGAGGCCGTAAACAGAAATCACGTGTGCTGATATGTATGAGTTTCATGAAGGACTGTCTCGCCTTCTGATGGCCCATCTTTTATCTCGTGGACGCCTTAAGCTAACAAGCCCTATACAAGCGCTCCCCCATCTCTTGGAGATAAATGGGAACCCATCAGCGCTGCCAAAATGGCCTTGGTGCATCGAGAAAATTTAGTGCTCAACGGCATCCGACAATCCCGTCATATTTCCCTGTACCTTAAAAACTCTCATTTACTTACATACTACCCCCCTGTGTGACTTCTGATACGCCTGCCTTAAGACCAGATCTTCCACGCACCAAATACCACACTTACTCATTTGATAGGCTGGCTCGCCAGCTAAACATCCTCACTTTATGACACATACTTTCGGAGACTATGTATATTATACGTCCCGTATAATCTGTTTCCCTCACTATTCTCCAGCACATATGCTGTTTTCCCAATACGTTTGGAAACTATAAATGTTACTGCGTCACCTGCTTCCAACCTTGCAAGTGGCTCCCTTAAATGAACGTCCTCCCGTTGCTCTACCTACCTATTTCTCAGTGTCTGTAACGATGCCCTGTTGCTACTGTCCACACATGCACATATTAAAATACCATCCTCTGCTTTAACCACAGGATAATCCCTACATAAATTAGTGTCCCTCGATAGCATGTCTGCAAGAATGTTATCTTTACCTTTAATATATTTTACTGTGAATTCGTATTCCTGCAGAGCAAGAATCCACCTACTAACTCTGTTAGAACTGAGTTTACAAGTCCTCATATACAGTAATGCATGGTGATCTGTGTGGATCTCAAATTTCCCCCCTACTAAATACATTCTAAATTTCCCTAAACTGAAAACAATACCTAAAAGCTCTAACTCAGTAATCGTGTATCTTTTCTCTGCTGCAGTCAGTCCTCGCGAGGCTAAAGATACAATGCACAGATTACCCTCATCATCTTTCTGACATAATACTCCAGCAATGCCTATATGTGAAGCATCTGTCATAACCACATATTCCTTATCTTTTAACGGATATTTCAGCACTACAGCTTTCTCAAAACCTTCCTTCAGCGCTCTAAAAGCCTGATCATGCTTGGACTCCCATCTCCACCGAGTCCCACTTTTAAGCAATTCCCTGAATGGTTCTACCAACCCTGAGTATTTAAGAACGAACCTCCTGAAAAAGTTGCAAATTCCCAGGTATGTTTTTAACTGTTTAACATTCTGTGGAACCTCTGCGTTAAGTATCTTATTAACCCTACTTTCTTCTGGTGTTACACCTCTACTCGACGCTCTATGACCTAAAAATGTCACTTCTGACTGACAGAATGACGACTTAGACAGCTTCAAAGTGAACCCTGTCTGATCTAACTTCTGAAAAACTATATTTAAATGACATAGATGCTCCTCAAAACTGCGTGAACTAATTACCATATCATCTATGTAAATGGTTACAAACTCTCCTGTGTCATCCCCTAATGCGATGTTTAAAGCCCTAATTAAAGCTGCTGAACTACTCTTTAACCCATAAAGTGTTCTACAAAATTGATAAAGGTTATATTTATGACTAAAAGCTGTAAATGGTCTATCTTCGTACATAAGTGGCACTTGCCAAAAACTGGAACTCAAATCTACACAAGTGAAATACTTCTTCCCCTCAAATGTTTGCATTAATTCCTCTATTGACATAGATTTCAGCTGATCTGAACTAATTCTACTGTTAACCAAACGAGCGTCTAAACAAATACGAACAGTGCCGTCGGTCTTGGGTACCGTGATCAAAGAATTAACATATGGACTGTTAGAGTGCTCAATAATCCCATCTTCAAGCATCTGATTAATTTGTGCCTCAACTGCACTCTGATAAGCGAAAGGTACAGGATATCTATGTCCTGTGAATACTGACCTATCAATAACGTTCAATGAATGTGTATAGCAATTGGCCATACCAATGCGATCCTCAAAAACTCTCCTATTACACAATAACACATCATAGAGCCGAACACACTGTTCATCCTCTATATTTCCCTTAAATGCAGCATCACGTAACGAGTCCTCTAGACTTCCGTTCGTAATCACACTGCCCACAAAACATGGAGAACCCCGCTCTACGGCTGGCGATATCTCATTTAAAGTACAAATCACACCTACAATACTACTCCTCTGAATATGGTCATTGAACGCTACTTCTACTTCAGAATCTCCCCATTTAAATTTCAAACTCCCTACATCATAACATAAGTTACCAGACACTCTACTTAGCCACTCTGAACCCAAGATAACACTGAATACTAAATTTGGAATTACAAGACAAATCTGCTTTTCTACATGATTATTAATTGTAATGTCTACTAAAACTTGCTTAGAAATTACTTTAGACCTCTTCCCAACAGCTGTGATAACAAAAGTGCTTTTAATTGGCATCTCCTCAAAATTTACTCCAGTTCCTTTCATTTTATCATAAAATGCACTACTTATGCAACTCTTCATACAACCACTATCAATTAAAACATCTGTGTATGCCTCGGACACGTTAAATTTAACTATGGGGCTCTTACTAACCACTTCCTGAATAATACCTTCATCATTTAGTTCATGTAATAATTCATTTCTTACATTTAGGTCATAGGGTTCCTGTATAATTGTATGGACAGGGCATGCTACAGACTGAGATTCTGACCTTACTTCGCAGCCTGGTTCGCGTTTAAAGAACCGCTACAGCTGGCCGTAGTACTACTAACCACTGAACTGGTCTGGTTGTTCTGGGCTGTGTTGTCATTGTTTGGCTGTATATTACTACCACTAGGCTGTCCTCTTCCTTGACCCCTATTCTGGTTGTAATTATTGTCATTATAATTTCTCCCTTGATTTGCCCTGAAATCATTGTTTCTTCCTTGATTTCCCCTGTAATCATTGTTCCTCCCTTGATTTCCCCTGAAATCATTGTTCCTCCCTTGATACTGATTACCATAGCCATTTCCTCTGTTCTGATTTAGCTGATTATTATTATTTCTATTTTGAGCGTTGGCCACTTCGCCACCGTTCCCTTGAACTTCCTGATGCCTGGCTTCGTTAGGTCTATTATTATTATTACCCTGGTTCCTATTGAAATTGTCCTCATAACCCCCTCTCCCTAGTGCATCAAATGTGCTTAACAAATTTTCTACTTGTGATATAGTCTTTACATTCTGGATACAAGCAGCCTCCTTGATCCTATAGGGAAAGTGCCTAAGTAGCAACCTCACCACATCACTTTCCTCCTTCAACCCATCCAGATATTTACACACTAATACCTGCCCTAAAAAGTATTCGGTCATGGTGGAGCTTCCTTTAGGGTTATATTTACCACACACTACTCCCTCACGATGCTGCGACTGAATAACCTCATTCCAGAACTTTTCACAGAATTTCATTTTAAAATCATTGATATCAGTAAACTTGTCTCTGTAGACAGCAAACCAATTCCTCGTTTCCCCCACAAACACTTGTTCTAAAATTTCAACTACCTGGCACCACTCAATACTACCATTTTCCAACCTCTCCCCGAATTTATTTTCTATAGTGTTCATGAACTCCATTGGGCACCCCTGTCGATTGCTGAACTTACCCAGTTCTACCTCCCTGTGTGTGCTATTCACAAAAACTGGCCTATTCTGACTATTTTCTTGCCTGATCCTAGCTTTTAATTTTAACTCTAATTCTGCGATTTTCTCCTCAGCCTTCCTCTCAATACTGTTTACTGTTAATTTAATGTTTCCTTCTGATTCTTCTACCTTATCATATAGCTTTGCTTGTTTCTCCTCAATCTTGCTAATGCTCTCTCTATTACTCTCTCTTAAATCATTTACTTCTGCAACTATTTGTGAGTGGACTTTCTCAATTCTACCCCCCAGCTGTTCCTTAACCTCTTTAGTAGCTACCTGAATTTTGTCAATTTCTCCCCCCAATTGCTTTTTGACCTGCTGTGTTTCCAGTTGCACTAGTTCTTTTAAATTTTCAGCCTGTGTACTGATTCTAATTTCCAACTCCTCCTGTACTTTTCCTAATTTTCTGTCTACATCTGCAATAATCTCTTTAGCCTTTTCTTCCATCACCCCCCTAATCTCACCTCTAATCAGTTCGAATTTTTCACTCATTTCCCTACTGTTTTGTACTAATTTAGCATTTAAAGTTTCAGTACTCTCTCTATTTTCCTTACTGTTTTGTTCTAATCTGGCGTTTAAAGTTTCATTACTCTCTCTATTTTCCCTACTGTTTTGTTCTAATTTAGCATTTAAGGCATCTGTACTTTCTTTATTTTCCCTACTGTTTTGTTCTAATTTTGCATTGTTTTGTTCTAATTTAGCATTTAAGGCATCACTACTAACTTTGTTCTGATACATGAACTCGAGAAGTAAAGTTTTTAATTCTGGTTGGCCGCCTACACTCCCTGTTTCAGTATCGGGATTTACCTCCGCTACCCCGGTACTACCATCACTCGACATACTGCTCGTATCATCACTCTCCCGTTGATGACCACTACGTAACCTCATCTGTCTTTCTTTCTCATCCCCCATAATGATATACACTGATACAGACAAATAACCCCCAAAATACAGGCACAGAAATATATACCCTTCTCCTTCCACAAATGTTATTAGGTTTTCATCCCCAAGTTGTCGGCGACAAATGTGATGGTTTGGCTAGCCCACACTTTGAGCGACAAGTGTAACGTTTTGCTAGCCCCTAACTGTTGGAAGATAAATGTAACTGTTTACCTTTGCCTAAGCTATGTTGTTTTAATGGGCGCCAAGACTTCAACGCAATGCTGAAATCTAAATTTGTATTTAACAACGTCTAGCTCTGGTAGAACACCTTCAAGAATCTAATCACTCAGATCGTGGTATGATTTGATCATTAACCCAACAAACAATTGTATCAGGAGAAGGAATTGGTCTATATCTAATGCTACCTACTGAAAGCAAAGATTGCATTGTAAAAGAAATGAATTTATTATATAAAACAAGTATAGCAAAATTAATAATAATAATAAGTTTAAAATTTAGCCTCCGTGGCTTAGGCGGCAGCACGCCGGCCTCTCACCGCTGGGTCCGTGGTTCAAATCCCGGTCACTCCATGTGAGATCTGTGCTGGACAAAACGGAGGCAGACAGGTTTTTCTCCGGGTACTCCGGTTTTCCCTGTCAAAATTTCATTCCAGCAACACTCTCCACTATCATTTCATTTCATCTGTCATTCATTTAATCATTGCCCCAGAGGAGTGCGTCAGGCCTCGGCAGCCGGCACAGTTCATATCCTCGCCGCTAGTTGGGGGCTTCATTCATTCCATTCCTGACCCGGTCGGAGACTGGAAACAGGCTGTGGATTTTCATCAATAAGTTTAAAATTTAAATTGGAGCGTTACGATTTTAATATTACCGATAGAAAATTACGTGAAAACGGAGTCTGATAAATTGATTATACTCTAATTTCCAAGCTATGAAGTTACTGAAATATGAAATGTAAAACAAAGAAAATGAGAGATTGCGTATTTCTGCGTCATCTGCGCTTACCACTGGAAATTGCTAAAGCATTTCCCTCGTACTGGATGATGCTGTGTGCTTCCCACAGTCTCTTGGACGTCGCCATCACCGTCGATAATTGATGATATACTGGTAGATTAGAAAATTCTATGGTCCGTACCTCGGACCCAAACACTCGTATAACCACACTGGTTAAGTTTCACAAAGATAGTCGCTAACTCCACTGAACATCGGAGCGACTCCCGCGTGAACCATATTCGGGAAGTTCTATACAGATAGTCCTCGTTTCACGGCGCGTCGAACGATATATCCACACGTTGGCTTCCCCACCATGGTACCGTCTTCCAGCTTACGTTGTCTCCACTGATTGGCTGAGCACGCCGCTAGTTCCCCTCCTCTGGTTCATTACACACGGCGCGCGAGAGGGGAGAAGTCGATTTCCGTCCCAACAATTCGCCTTTTCTTGACGATGCGACCCAAGCTTGCGTCATACTTCTCGACAGGAATCAGCTTGTATTTGAATTCCCAGTGAGTCATCTCTCTCAAATACACTAACTGACAAAACTCCGTAAAATTCCGTAATCAGATAATTTTCTATGATATCGTCGTTCGTAATAATTTGCTTGATAGCGTTTTCTAAGACATAGAAAACCTATCTGTATGCTTATAATTTTTATAAAATGCTCCGAAAATATCTTAATAATAATTATAATAAATTAATAATAATAATAAATTAACATGAAAAATTCTCTTGGCTGAACAATTTGCCGCGTAAATAAATATAGAATGGCTTCCTACTGACTTATGCCAGTGGCATAAAAGCTCCTCGAAAAACACGTTACAATACTTAACACAAGTTATTATGTGCTATCAGTAGATTGCAGCTGATCAGTGATTGTTTTCACAATAGAAGAAAATGTGAAATTGAACTATATTTTGTAATTGGCAGTCAGTGGATTTCTTATAATTTAATATTGCTTTGCAATAAGCAAAACTAGAGCCAGGTTCTCCTAAACATCCTCAATCCTATCTATGACTGGTGACCATCATGAGCGGATTTAAGCCAAGATTATGGGGGAGTCGACACACCGGGGATCTTGGGGTATGGAATATCACCAAGCTCCGAGTGGGGTCCGGGGGCCTTCCTCCGGAAAAGTTTGCAAAAATTAGGTCCAAATTATTGAGTTATAGGATAGGCCATTTGGGTAATTATTTTTGGGATATTTTGAAGTAAACATTTGGTGACCATTGACATTTAGTGGCTATAGAAAAGACTATCCGATATTGAAGTAAAAGCTCTCACATCTTCAAGTAAGACCCCGCGGTGTAGCTCACCAATTACCGTGATGGGGTCCTACAGCAAGTCTACAGATTGAAGGTTCGAATCGGGGCGCTGACAGCGGCTATCCTGAATGTGGTTTTTCACACTCCTTCCAGACCAATGCCGGGGCAGTACCTTATTTCAAGTCCAGGGACACCTACCCTACTCTTAACCCTAATAATTACAGTAATAGTCGCGACGGCCAACGCATTACCAGTCGGCAAATGAGAATACGGCATGCGATTGATCATGTCACAGAGGCCATAGCTAAAGCCCTGCGCGGATGCGGATATCCGCAACATTTTTCGCCATGCGGATACAGTTTGCATGGCTTTGCGGATAGCGGATAAGCTGCGGATAATATGAGGAGTAAATTTGCGGATAGTTTTTAGAATACAATCCGAACTTGTTGAATATCATGGGGAAAGTTGGGTAATTGTGCGGAGCTATGTTTTTCGAGTTGGTAGTACAACTAGCAACTCAGTTCCCTGCTACCCTTTTAAGCTGTCATCGTACCTATCAGATAGGGACAGTCAGCATGATGCCAGTTGCTATTATCTATTATGACACCATCACAAGACCGATTCTTGCTTAAGTGCGCACAATTCCCTCACTATCCCTTACTAGGGCCCGGATGTTCATGACTTTTTTTTCATTATGTTTTTTCATGACAAATGTAAGATGATGATTTACGCTAATTCCATTCAAATTATGTCACTAAGGATAATCAACACTCCGAACTGAAAAGGGTTGCAATTCTGGCTGTGTAATATTCATTTTAAACATAGCACATGACATACTGTACAGTACATAGCCTAGGGCACTTTCTGCTCAAATGTCTAAAAGATAAAGTATATTGTAAAGCAACACATTGAAAATATTATTGTAATGCCAGTAGATTCGGATAACAAACTTGTGGAAAGCATTCGTGTGGATGCGGGGCGGATGCGGATAACAGCCGTGCGGATGCGGGGCGAATGCTGACAACATTCATGCGGATACGGGGCGGATGCGGATAACAGCCGTGCGGATGCGGATAACAGCCGTGCGGATGCGGGGCGGGTGCGGATAACAGCCGTGCGGATGCGGGGCGGATGCGGATAACATCCGTGCGGATACGGGGCGGATGCGTATAACAGCCATGCGGATGCGGGGCGGATGCGGATAACGTTCTGTTTATCCGCGCAGGGCTCTAGCCATAGCACAGCACAGTGTATACACTGCTTTTCGTCCAGCAGTTGATGGTTTTAAGAGGGTCTAAGTTTCTACTCTCCAAGGTAAATAGTTACAAAAATGTTGCCAATACACCTCACTTATTATACAACAACCACTAGCCTCCCCTTCAGTCTACACAATTCGCACATTTTTTGGTTTTCTATTTTGTTAGCTTCATTAATATTTGTGAAAACTACTGTTTTACCGTCAACTTCATTCAATAACGTGGAGGCCGTCAGAAACAAACCGTAAAACTAACGCAACAGCAAATACTGAATTATATCTACAGTACTATTTGATGCAAACCATCCACAACCGAGCGCCAATGGTCCACTGCCCGCCAGTGATACTAGACATACTAGCTACCAAGTACACGGGTTGAATGTTGCAAGCCCCTAAATGAATTAACATCTGTAACGACAAACAGGCCTTTTTATAAACTGTTGAGTAAGACTACGAATAACACCGCAGTCGGGAAACCAAATCCTGCATTCCTGCCGCGGCTTCGTCAGGAACCGGAGTCATTTCTAAGTCGTAGATAAAGAGAGCAATTAATTTTATGATTAACGGTACTGAGACGTTATAGCGTATCACGTAAGGGTTTGATTCGCAAGGGAAAATATCTCTTCGCGTCCTGAAAAAGTGCTTTGCACAACCTCCTAGGACGCCGGGCCCCCTGGGAGGGTCGGGCCCCGGGGCACCAGCCCTGCCTGTCCCCCCCCCCTCCCCCCTCTCGTTGGGCCTGCCCGTACCTGTTGGTAGAAAACACTCCCGAGTTGTATTCTTCTGCTAATTTCCAAATCTAGTCTTCCATCTTCAGTCAGTTCACTTCCCAAGTATTTGACGTGTTCAGTTTATTGTTATAAAATAATTATGTTGTAATAATACGGGCTACAAATAAAAAAGTGTACTTACCAACTTCTCTCTTCTTGGAGTCATTTACTTCACTATAATTAGGAATAACGGCTTGGGCAACTTCAGCCCACATTTGATGTTTTAAAGTTTTATTGGCATAATCTGTGGAACGAATGTCCCACAGACAAGGACGCTGTTCAATTTCAAATATTAATTTTTCACTATCTATAAATGACATTTTTTAATTAAAAACAGAGTAAAAAATAGTAATATTTTAGCCGATTTATTCTTTACAACCCAAAGAAGCAACAATACAAAGACACAGAATGATACAAATATATATATATATACCAATCAGTACCACCAGGAAGCGGCACCTCAATATAAATGGTGAAAATAGAACACGTAGCACACACAAAGTTGACCGTCTGAGCGATTTCATGCAACTGAGTAAGCTACATGTGGCCGAGAGTTGCCTGAAGTGGAGGCGGACTTGCAGCTGACAGGCACCAACTGCTGGTTGGCGAGAGCGGACGGGTGTGGAGCCACAGAAAGTGTCTCATCTGAAAGACCCCACGCTCTAAGCTTTACCTACAGTGGAGTGGCGTGGAGTGGTGTGGAGGAAGGTGGACCGTGGCCTGGAAGTAGAGCAGGAACCAAATCTGTGGCAGGAACTCGGAGCGCCAAGCTGGTAGTTCCACTTTAAGCCACTAAGATCGCGGTTTGGCGCCCTAGTTGTCTGCTGTTGACTATGCATTACATGGAACTCAAATACACTAAACACAATTGGGCCGATTGCAGAGACGGTATTTAGACGCTGTTTAATGCTAAACAATGTCTAAATATGGCTTCCGCATTGCGAAGTCGTTATTTATCACTTAGACGTCGTCTAAAGTCGGCGTTTAAGGATCCATGTTTAAACACTGCCGAGAACACTGTTTAACCCCAAATGTAGGAGCGAATCTCAGCCGGTGGTTGTTTACCATGGAGCATGTAAATTATATCGCTATGTTGAGACGGTTCAGGAGCGAGTTGTTAGTCAGACGGCCTCCTGTACGTCGGATGCTGCGAGATCGGAGCAATCCTTGAAATGTACGGAGATGCACAGTTTAAAATAAGATTTCGCTTACTAAAAGAAACTGTGAGGGACTTGTTGCGTGACGTGGGAGATTTTCTCGAGCACGACACCAGGGGTTGCCCATTACCTGTCACCCTACAGCTACTTCTGACATTACGATTTTTGGCAACCGGTGCATTTTATACTATGAATGGCGATACTATAAATGTCAACGCAGCGACTGTTTGCCGGACAGTAGATCGTGTTGTGACTGCCATCAATAGTTTGAGGAGGAGATTTATCAACTTCCCTAATAATGATGAGTTACCCACGATCAGGAATGATTTCGCAGTCCTATCCAGGTAAATAATTGTTCTTTCTGTGGATTGTTAACTATCAGCTCTCCTTGATAACGTGTATAGACTATATATATATAATGCGATCTCCAGTGTTATCTCTTACACTGTGGAACGTGATTATTCTATTATTTCTAGGGCTAACTTCCCCGGAATAGTAGGTGCTATTGACTGTACCCATATCAGAATAACTTGTCCCGATCGTGAGAGGGCTGTCACGTACATGAATCGGAAGGGATTCTATTCTATTAACTGCCAAGTAAGTGCACACAACACTACTACACAGTAGTTCTTTTTTCCGTAGGCGCTGTTATTTGTACTCACCCTACGACAACAATATAATCAAAACTACATTTCATTATACGGCATGCACAACAGTGGATAAAAATACGGATTAACGAGTTCATGTTAACGCTCCTTTACAACACGTAGCAGCAGCGGCAACAAAATAAAGTATTACTACCACTATGATTTAAACCTACTACTCTATACAGCGGATTTTTATTTCATTTCAGGTGATATGTGACACAAAGATGAAAATAAGGAGTATTGTTGCTCGATGGCCTGGCTCGACCCACGACAGCAGAATATTTCGTAATTCCACTATTCACGACCGCCTGGAAAGAGGAGAGGTTAGGGGACATCTTGTCGGAGATTCTGGCTACACTTGTAAGAAATACTTAAAAAACTCACTCCGATTTTGAATCCAAGGAACGCAGCTGATACGCGTTATAACCGAGCGCATGTCCTGGCCAGAAATGTAGTGGAAAGAACTTTTGGTTCGTGGAAAAGAAGATTTCCTTGTCTTGCACATGGTCTGCGAACGAAAGTACCAAAAACCCTGAAAATCATCATTGCAACTGCTGTGCTACATAACCTCGCTGTGCAGCGCGGTGAACTTGACCTAGAAGCAGACTTACCAGATGATGAAGTGCCTGATGGTCCGATAGCTGATGATATGACAAAACAGATGGCGTCAGCTCGTAATTGATAATTACTTCAACCGCTAGAAATCATGCCAAGACAAGATCACCGCAAGTAAAAGAAAAATATATTTATTAATTATTATTTCGCTTACATTATTCTGTTCACTGTTTAATTCACTGATTCGTGCCATTGCGGCAGGTTTATAATCTCTTTCTCGATTAAATATAAGTCCAACAAAGCCTTCTTCTCCTGTAACTCTTAAACCCGCAGCTGTTAGGAATGGATTTCTTTCATCATCAGCTGATTAATGATGGTGCCAGCATCGATGAGTTTTCATTGGTCGCAGCTGGCAAAGAGTAGCATGGAAGACACTTCTATTTCCGTTTTCGTACTGAAATCGAAACATAAACGATGTCTAGCTAGACACCGTTTAAACACTGTCTAAGCAACGGAACATAGATCATTACTTAGACGTCGTCTAGGTAGACATTGTCTAAGTCTTAAAACTAGTCATCGTTTCTGCAATCGGCCCAATATGTTTACTTAGCACTTCTTATCTGTTTTACTCCAGTTTTCCCCAACTGTTGAATATGGCTCACTCTTGGCTGTATATCACTTCTCTTTGAGAATCTTTCTGTCAAGTGGCTTACTTCTCCTATTCAGAAACGTTACACTACTAATGTCATTACGTATGGCGGATACCAATATTCTTTGGTTGGCTGGTTGGTTCTTAAGTTTAGGGGCTGCGACAACGCGGTCATGTAGCCCCGTGTACTTTGGGTGTGTGTAGAATCTGTCTGATAACCCGTGTTAATTGTGATGACTGTAATAGTGTGTGTATCTGTTTTTTTTTAATTTAAGTACTGCAACTTAGAATTTTTCAAATAGTTCCTACCTTTGCCGCCAAGCGCCACCGTCAACGACTACTAGGCCAAGTTCAGTACTTAGCTACTAGACGCCACCGCAGTCGGCTCTTGGCAACGAACCTAGAAACCTAAGAGCGTTGTTTACATTCTTAACCTATCCAATTTAGCTTCACACAGGTGCAATTAGTGGAAGGTTCTTTAACATGCCATAAATCTATGACATGGGACCGCCGGCTTTACCTCCCCTCCGAAGGAAGGCATACTGAGGGATTTTTAACGCACTTAAAAAATCCGACGGTTTCGGCCGGGTTTGAACCCGCTATCTTGGGCATAGAAGCTCAGCATGCAACCGACTACGCCACCGAAGCCGCCACCAATATTCTTTAAAAGTGGCCATGATAAGTTTTTCAGATACATATGCAGAGTTAATTGTTAATACACACTTCACACCTTTTGTGTATTCGGAAAACATGTCAGTTAAAATATTAGTGAAATGTGACACTAAATCTTTTGAGATATGAAATTTACGTCTGTTTAAGTGACAAATTGTTTCCAATAGATATATAAAAGAAACATTGCCTTATCTTAATCGCCTATGTCTTGAAAATGTATTAATCTTAATTATGAGTTGGCACTTTCTGGAGCTGATATTTTCTTTAAGCTACCTTCGCAGTCTGTTCCGTCTTCTGCCGCTCCTAAAAGAAACCCCACTACTAATGCAATTGAAATGGAAGATAGAGACGCCGGCTTTTCTGAAAACAAAGAGATTTCAATGCTAAAATACAGTTAGTGTAAATCATAGTGTTTTATTGGCTATATATCCCATATTTTTACCTTGAATAGGGCTTTTAAGAATCTCCAAGATATGTGCCGGAAGCTGCGGTGTTTCTGTAGCACTTGCTAGGTTTTGCACCTTCCGCAACCATTTAGGCTTCAGAAACTTGGCCAAGGCACCTGTTGCGATTGTATCTTCCCGTAGTTCCACATTTCCACTTCTGGAAGATGCGATAATTCCTGAGCCAAGTGTTGACTCGATGGAATGCAGGCATGATCTCACGTCCATCATGTCATTGTTACCTCCCTTTTTCTCATGTGACTGAAGAGCAGTTCTACATCATTACTTGAGAGATTCCTCGTAATCACATAGTGGAATCCGCACTGATATGAAATCGCATGCAGGACACGGTTGATGAAGTTGTTAGCCCCAAAGCGTGATACTTTACCTTCGCAAATATCATATTTTAATCGGGATAACTTTAAATCTGTATCCTGGTATCCTGTAGAAGGATGACAGGCCGTTGAACAATACAGTAGGCGCATTATAATTTACTAACCAATTTATGTTTTATTCATATTACATCTTTCTCAATATCGCTAATGCCAAGAAACATGTCTAAATTCTTGCCGTACAATAGTCTAGACTTCATGGCCATTTCATCAGTGATTAATGAACCAATATTCTCATTCCGTGAGTCAGTGACTTTTCTTCAGCTATCAACCAAGCTTTTGCAATTCACGTGAGACCTGCCTCTTCGTTGGTGTACCCAATGCAGTTAGTTACAGTAGTTATTGTTGGTTTAATGGGCGGAACAGCGAAGTTATCTGCCCCCCACAAGTTTTGGTAATTCTTCGGGAGTGATGAACCAAGATCCTAAACTGTTACTTACCAATGTATGATTTTCATACCTTATTTGATATTCTGGGAGTCATTATCAATTGGAATTACTGTCCATTATCAATACTGCTCAGGAAATAAGTACTAAAATCACGTAAATATGTGACTTAAGTAGTTATTTATTGTTCATTGAACGACGGCAATTGTCAAGGCTTGTCGTTGTTCAACTGCTACTGAAGGATGCGCATTGGGTGTGTTCAATTGTTAACGAGACGTCATTTCACTGTTGCCAATGCATGGTACACAAAATACACGACACAGGTCATGTGTAGCGAGCTAAGAGAGCGTAGAGAGTTAATTGAGCGAAGCGAGAAACTATTGGCTTACGAATCGAGAGCGTAGATAGTTAATCCAGCGAAGCGAAAAACTATTGGCTTACGAAGCGGAGTTACCGAGCTAGATACTACTGTCATTTATGTCCGCTACTAACTTAGGCACTGTCTTGCCGAAAATTACTGCTAGTACTACAAGCAAGGGGATCTAGGGCGTAAGCCCCAGGTTAGGTTTGTTTTTGTATGTAAAACATTAATAAGATAGAATTTATGTCCGCTACTAGGTTAGGTACTGCCTGGCCGAAAATTACTGCTAGTACCACAAGCAAGGGGGGTCTGGGTCATAAGCCCCAGGTTAGGTTTGTTTTTGTATGTAAAACATTAATAAGATAGAATTTATGTCCGCTACTAGGTTAGGTACTGCCTGGCCGAAAATTACTGCTAGTACCACAAGCAAGGGGGTCTGGGGCGTAAGCCCCAGTTTAGGTTTGTTTTTGTATGTAAAACATCAATAACATAGAATTAGGGTTTTGCCTTTCGAATACGAGTATCAACAACCGCAACACCAAAGAATAGGGATATCGTATGCGAAAATTTTCCGCCAGATGGCGTAACTGTTCTATGTGGGACTCAATTGATTTGCCTTCCGTTGGAATTCTATACACATCGAATTTGAAGAATGACGAGTTGAAAATACAGTAAATTTTCATTTTAAATAGTTTGTAACAGTCAATTGTGTGTTTTTGTTAAATGCTATTTGAAATAAAGAACAAAATGATTCCACATAGTACCTGTGCGCTATGTGTTGCACCTAGTTCAGGATGTCCCTATAGAAACAGAAATAAGCGAGCGCACTCACATCGCTCACTCCACTCAAAACAAACAACACACGGCCGTGTTTACCGTACACGTGGGGTTGGCAATATCTTATTTGTCAAATAAGCCACGCCTACAATGGACGACACAACTGAAATTTCACTATATAAGTCGTGTTATTAATTGGGGAAGGTGGGTGGGTTATAGTCAGCGGAGGAGACAACATCTATTACCACATCACTCCTTATTATTCATCATTACACAAGGTATTTCGGCTAATTTAACTAGTTTTCTACTTAGTTCATCACTCCCGAAGTGTTACCGAAATAATACACTGACACAAACTGCAGTAACAACTTCTATTAACAAAAAACACTTACATACATTACATGACAACAATAATGACATGACATTAAAGACATGGAAAATACAACATTCTTTGGTACTTGCCTTATATTCTAAACGACAGATCGGCATTCACAGTAATCCAAGTTTCCAAACAAGCAATGACAACGGCGTATAATCTTTCACGACTTTCCTTCACTTGCATCGACTCGTCTTGTTACTAATATTGCCCAAATCGTCGATAGTTCCAATACAATGCTCATTCATGTTCCAACACATGTTAATAGGCCTGAATACATTTATCTCTTCCGATAATCCAAGAGCCTTCAAAGCAAACATTATCAATCCAACGTCCGCTCACTCTCATAAAATACTCGTCGACTTCTTCACAATATCAATATCAGCTGCTCGATACATATACATGCTTAAACACATGTCAAGATGTCGTAATTCATATCTTTCGATATAATTCTTGACTATCCTCGGAAGCAAAATTTTATAAACGTCTAAGCCCTGTCATGGCTTCCTGAGAACTTCTCTTGTTCACTCCTTGGCTGACGGAAGACTACTGTTACCGTTTGCCAACAGAAGATTCACAAAACAAAAACCAACAACAACAACCCCAATACATCATCCAAGGTTAAGGCTACCAAAGCAACTCACCACATATACCTAGGCCTATCTTATCACTCCCGGCTAAAATGATTCTTACCCGACAAGTAATATTTAACATCTCAAAGTCAATGCTTTTTGTACCACATAATACAGTACAGATATTTCCTCTCGGTGACACAAACAATCACCGTATCCCAGGTCACTTGGATACATAACAGGCCTAGCAGCAAACTCAACTACTGTCTTCTTCCATAGACATCCCCCCCCCCCCCCCCCCAAAAAAAAAACTAGCACTAAACAGCCCATGACGGGCTAAGGCCGGCCAAGCGACCGCTGCCCAGCCATTTGGCCTGCAGATATTGGGGTGATGGGTGATCAGCGGGTCGGGACCCCTCGGCCGTTAATCTTGGTATTCGTGATCGGGGCGCTGTCTCACAGTCAGACAGCTACTCAATTGTCCTCACGAGGCTGAGTGCACCCCGTTCCAACCCTCACGTCAGTTTTAAAATCCCTGACGGAGCCGGGGATCGAACCCGGGGCCTCCGGGTGAGAGGGTAGAAATCCCAGCCTAACCTAAATATTACAAGATCCCGGCACACTTCGGACTTGACATTCAACATAATAGTTAGACAAATGACAACTAACTCGGCGTTCTCTCACAGGACCGGAACATCAGCTGCATTCAGTACTTAGACCATAAATTCAATAGATGGCTGATGACGTCACATTGTTGAAACCAACATCTCGATCAGCTGACTGAAGGGAACTGCGGATAGTTATAATAGAATTATTCAATATGGAGCTCCTTTTGTATTCCTTGACTTTGCTTAGCATTCGCCATTAGCCAATTGTAGTCGGTCTTGAGCCATTACCCTTCAGTCAGCTGATCGAGATGTTGGTTTCACGTCACAGTACAGGCGCAGTGTGGCAATGCGCCCTCTATTGTATTTATGCTCTAAGATTCAGTAGAAAGACAAATATAAGTTCCTATCTTTCGGTGCAGCTCTCTAGCGGGAAAACAGAGAACCGAAGTCATCACACCAGGCAAACAATATTAAACATATCCAAAGACGTAGCAAGCGTAAAACAGTGACGTAATACCGGCACAATTTATATGGCTCTGCATTGGAGCTGCCCGCGGTTGCGAATAGGCTCTGGGATCAACCCTGATTGTTGGCTCTAACTCCGCCAGGGGTGTCTTTGATAGGGTAATTGTGGGCCTGGCTGTTACTTAAATGACTTGAGTTATTCACTGTGTGTTCATGTCTGTATGCGTGCTGTACTTTTTTGGCAATGTTAAGCGGCAATTTTACTGTTCTCATTTGCTGCTTGGGACATTTAAAGCTGTGTATGTGCCTCTCCTGCGCTTAGCTAATCATCCTCATCTAGCGTCTAAGCGCCCTTGCTATCCGGGGTGCCTCTCTTCGCCCCGTGATGACGGCATAGGCCTCTGGTAGCCATGTGGGCCCTTCTTTGCTGCCTTCTGCGGGTGTTTTCAGCAAAGTAAGTTTGGGGTTTCGTGCACAATAGTGCCCCCTTGTTGGGTGTGGTGTGCGCGTGCTTGAAGAGCTGTTCTCACGCCGCACTCCCCTATCAGTGTTTGGAGGGTTGTATCGTGCCTTTGTGTATGATTGGCCCATAGGGGTAGGAAGTAAGGTTTTCCTATTGCCCTGTGTGCTATGTCTGTTAACAGGCGAAGTGTGGTGAGGTGTGTGAGCTACGTCCTGAGTGGTTGGAAGCAATACTCTTCTGTATATCTGTCCTGAGGGGGTTGGTGTCAGTTTCGGTCTCCGTTCTAGCATGGCCGCCCTCTGAACTGGCGCTGTAGGACGTGTACGTGTTCGTGTGCGTAGTGTGCTGGAGCTCGGAGTGGCAGGCTTTTGATCAAGGGCCACGACCTCCTCCTTCCCCTTCGTGTTGTCTGCTTCAGAGATAGACATCTGTGCGAACTTCTCTGTTAGTGTGTCCATGTTGATGTACTCTCTTTGCTTTGTTGGCCATCCTGCTGCGAACTCAAATACCATATTGTTGGCCTGCAGCTCGCGATACGCTTCCCAGTTTTCTGAATATTCATGGTTCAGCGCTATTGCCTGTTCGGCTACTTTTGTGCCACATGTCCCTATATATATGTGTTCTTCCCTAAGGCTGTTATATTGCTGGAACATGACATCGTGCAACAGGTGTAACCTCCAGTGCGACTGGTTGAGCTGTTTTCTTAATGTTGGGATTTTGGCCCTAATTTTGTTTTTCTGAGCCATGCTCCGTGGCCGGATAAGTGCTCTAATTATCCTAATGTATTGGGCGTGTAAGAGCTGTTGGTACTTCCTAAGGTAATCCTGTCTTTTTGCGAATACCTTGTGGCATGTGATGAGGTCTTGATAGTCCCCAATGTTCTTTAACATGGTCAAACGGTATAGGGGGGCCATTTCTATTTGTGAACGACGAATGTAAATTATGTGAGTGTTTGTGTATGTAAATATATATCCTGGGGGTTGCGTGATACTTAGTTCCCCTAATTGATTGTGAGTGTGTAGATCGGTAGGGCTAATATAATTTTCAGTTTAGCCTGTCTTTAAAATTCTATCGCTCCTGGCCTCTGTACAATGTTTTTACTCAATGCCTGAATTGAATAAGTTGGCGCTATTATGTCCTCACTGTAGGGTGCGATAAATTTTCCCTAATTTAACTTGCTTCAAACAATGTCGTGCCCTGCCTGGCAATGCGTTTATAGCAATATCTGTATAGGGTGGGTGGCTAGAAATAATAATGTGTGTCACCCTTAATTTATCTGGCACGTGACTCTGTGCAGAAATGTGTATACTCGCTGCTACAAAGCAATTGTTACTCCTTGTTTCCCTATAGGGTGGGTGGGAGGGCTAATATATCCTAATGTAATCCTTTAAATTCTGTGTAGGGAAGGTAGGTGATTCAAAATTAACGGAGTCCCACGTGAAGAAAAATTCCCTCTAACGTGGCTCTAAGATAATTAAAAAACAATCCTACTGTGCTTGGCTACTTATTGTTAAGCTTCTACTGCGTGTTTCCCTATGGGTGGGTGGGAGGGCTAATGTGAAAAATGATATATCTCCCGTACAAAGGAAAAATCTGTGGCGTAGCTCTCTTGAATTTTTCCCCAATTCTCGCTTGGCTGTGTCAGGTACTGAAATCATAGTTCCGAACCTATTTGTCTGAGGTCCTTACTGAGTGGAAACTATCCTCACTCGTGGGAAATACCCGGCACCTCCACCAATTTTGTTCAGACCGGGAGCAAGGGTCGGTCGAACAAGGGGTCTTAGTGTCTAATTTGGAAGGTGTGGTCTAATTGGGCGAGTTTTGGTGAATGTGCGGAGACTTGGAATTGGGCGTGTGAATGGGAGCTCTGGTCAGGGGAAAGGCTCTAATTTACGGGGGGGGGTTGAATCGAGGGATGCCCTAATTAATTAAGCTATTAGTGCACGGAACGAGTACTGCAGAGGAGCGTTTAACTTACAGCTGACCGCGCACGGAGCTACTTGTCAGCCGTGTGACTCACACTCAAGGCTTTAATAATGAACCTGGCTGCTGCTTGTACAGCAGTTCTATTAAGTAGGCAACGAGAGGTCGGGGTAAAGGTAATCAGGAAGTAAAACAAAGTGTGAAATGAAGATGTACAAGAGATGGTGTGTGTAAGTGGTCACTGGTTTATTGGGCCGTAATTGTTAATGTAGGTCCCTCTTTTTAGGGATGTGTGCACAAATGTAGTACAGGTCTTTACAATAACAGTGTGGGTGTCAAATGGGTAGGAATACACTTGTAAAATCTGGTGTTAGGACTGAGATACACACTTACCTCTAGGTGATAAATCAGGAACCAAACCGGCAAAGCCTCTGGCGGCGACAGATCCTGAGTTCATGTTGGACCTCCTTCTTATTCGTTTCCCGTTGCTTGGTCAGCATTCCCCAGTGTTTGGTGTGCTAGATTCTTCCAAGTGTGCTTGTATGTAATTGGGGCAAGGTGTTGGCTAACCACTTATGTTAGGTGGCCGCCTCTTGCAGTGTTATAGAAGATGTATGGATTTTGCTGTATTTCCAGCTTGGGGTAGTTTCTGGGGGTAGAAGAGGATGTGGGATGTTGTGACAGAAGCGTGGTACTTGTAGAGTAGTGGATTAGTTTTAGATGTATTTGTAGATGTCCCACTTGTGGGTGTATGTGGGTTCAGTGGCGTAAGCCACCTCTCCCTTTGGGGGTGTATGTCCTGAGGGTGTAAACCCTCTGGGGCATGACACGATACTCCTAACGAGTCGTATCGATCCCCACAGGTTGGCCGAGTGGACAGGCGACCACATGTGAGGCAGCAGTTAACACAGTGTTGGCATGAGATCGATCTCGGGGCGTTCTGGGCTTGGGCTGTAATTACTGTTAGGTTCACTTCTCAATAAATCACATAGACTCCTCTAGAATGCATATTTTATTATTTGTTGTCGAAAGGTTCAGAATTCACACGATAGACACCATATTGTTTTTGACACTGAACTTCACTGATATCAAAGACTATGGCAAAGATACAGCACTACACTCTTGTGCTTGCTGCCAACACAACATTCTCCCACCTTGAGTTGTGGAAACAACTCAACAAAACAATAAAATAACATAACACATATATTTTCACAAAATAAATGAACACAGAAATAAATAAGTCACTCAAAATATCTCTTTGGTTTAACCACCACTCTCCCACTACTGGTTATGATGAGATCAGAAGTATTAGTAGATGGTTTAACCGTCTTTGGATTTTTCTCCGTCTTCTCATTTTCATTCCGCTCAACTTGCAGTCTTAAAGCATGATCTTCTCCAGATGTTACTTCAAGTGGATACACCCTCTGTACTGGCCTCAGTAGCTCTCCTTTTGTAGTCGCCAAGCGAACAACTCTCATGACACCACCTTTGCCAGGGATGACCTCCGTCACTCTTGCCAGCGGCCAGTCTAGTCTCTTCGTGTTATCACTGGCTACCAGTACTACTTCACCTACGCAGGATTTGTGATGACTTTTCCTAATGTGGTTCTTCTGTATTAGCTGTCCAAGATATTCATTCCTGAATCTTACCCTTAATGTTTCCTTTACTTTCTGTCTGTACCTGAATCTTCTGTCAAGTTTTATGTCCTCTAACATGTCGATATTGGGCATTCCAATCTCCTTGACTTTCTGTAGGAACATTGCAGGGGTGATAGCCATCAAGTCTTCTCCATCATTGGACAGGTAAGTGGTCGTGAATTCATGACAGCTTCAATGTCACACAGAACAGTCATCATTTCTTGGTACGACAGACATGACTTTCCCAGAACTTTCCTGAGCATTTGTTTGAGGACATCAATCAGCCTCTCCCACCATCCTCCCCACCATGCTGCAGTGGGAGGATTGAATTTCCATTTTATTTGGTGTACAGAACTATATTCAGCAATTTTATACCCCTGAATTGTCTCCAACATATTGCAGGTGCCTTGAAAGTTTGTCCCATTGTCACTATAGACAATCATTGGCCTTCCACGTCTGGACACGAAGCGCCGAAAAGCTTCGAGGAATGTTGCAGTAGCCAAAGATGTTACTAGCTCCAGGTGTACTGCACGAAAAACCGCACACGTGAACAGACAGACCCAGGCTTTCTCTCCACCTTTCAAAATCAGAGGCCCGGAAAAGTCGACCCCTGTTATTTCAAAAATTGAGGCTTCTCTTACTCTGTCTATGGGGAGATGAACTTGTTCTGCTTCAAGATGTTTTCCATGGTACCTTCTGCAGACAACGCATGTTTTAATTGCACCCTTCACCGTTCTCCTTCCTCCAAGGATCCAATATTTCTGTCTGAGCCCACTGAGCAGAATCTGGGTTCCAGCATGACATAAGTCTTTGTGCTTCTCCCTAATGAGAGCGTGAACTGCTGTATGCTTCGCAGGAAGGATAGCAGGACAACGGAAAGCATAATCATCTTTGCGCGATATAATTTTTGTTTTCAGTCTCATCACTCCCTCATCATCCATGAAAACACATAGTGAGTTGAATCTTTCATCCTTTTCACCAACAAAACACTCCTTTTGTATGAACTTCAATCATGACTTTTTATGCTTCTGTGGTTTCTTCAATGGATAGTTCGGTAGTTCTTCTATTATTTTTCTGTCGACAATTATACAGAAACCTCAAGATCCATCCTATCATACGAACTGTTTTACGGAAACTTGAGAAATAGTCAAGGTGCCAATCTTGGGTATTGGACTTGTCTTCCAACACCGTCATAGTGTTGACTTTCTGTTTTCTTTCTTGGAAGACTTCATCATCGTTTGTTGAAATTTCGGGGCTAGGCCATTGTGTAGTGGATTGTTTTAGCCATTTTGGCCCTTCCCACCATCTCTGTTGAAGTAACTGTTTTGTGCTGCATCCCCTTGATGCCAGGTCAGCCGGATTCATGGTTCCTGGAACATGCCGCCACTGTTCTATTCTGGACAGTCTTCGAATTTCTTGCACTCTGTTCCACACGAAGGTCCCCCAAGGTTCGTCTAACTTGATCCAGGACAACACAGTCGACGAGTCACTCCAATAATAAGTAAGGATTTCTTTTGCAGTTAATGTTGGCAGTACTGACGTCACTAGTCGAACCCCTATTGTAGCTGCTAATAATTCCAGGCGTGGTATGGTGATACTCTTCTTGGGTGCCACTCTTGTCTTGGCTTGTACAAATCGTAGCTCTATATTGTCAACCCTCTGTATTCGCAAGAATATAACTGCAGCATACGCAGTTTGACTGGCGTCGCAGAACACATAAAGAGATATATCTTCAACCGACTGGACACTACCGAATAAACATCTAGGAATCTTAATCTCAGACAGCTGAGGTAGTTCTGCCAACTACTTCATGAATCTTCACTTTGTTGTTTCGTCTACTCTGGTGTCCCAACCGAAGTCAGTGGCCCATAGTTCTTGCAAGATTAATTTTGGACAGAGAAATACCGGACATGAGAAGCCAATTGGGTCAAACACCTTATGTGCAGCTCCTAGTATAGCTCTTTTGGTGATTACATCATATTTGAAATCGTTAATATGAGTTAGATTCAGTTCAATGGTATCTTCTCCTTTATTCCAAATGAGCCCTAGTACATGAGTAAGATTTTCAGCTGTACCATCCTGAGAATACTCCCACCCTCGGAGATTGAAAGATGCCTTATCCATTATTATGCTTGCCTCTCGCATGAATGAATGAAGGTCATTTCTGTTGTTAACACTAGTAGCACAGTTATCCACATAAAAACATTCTTCCAATCTTTCTATTGTTGAAGTTGAGTAGGAACTATTATCAACTGTTTGTCTCTTCAACTCGTTCAAGTGGAGTTTGATGGTTGCCGACAATAGGAACGGAGAACATGCAAGTCCAAAGACAACTCTATTGTGACGGAACACTTCTACCTTCCCTGTACTTTCTTCCTCCCACCAAAGGAATCTCAGAAAATCACGGTCTCTAGGATTGACACTTATTTGAAGAAATGCTTTTTCTACATCGGCCGTCACACCGATCTCATTTTCTCTGAACTTCAGTAGTGAACTAGGGATCAACTCTATGAATGTAGGCCCTTTTTCAATACATTCGTTCAGAGATGGAGCGTTTCTCTGCTTCGCCGAGGCATCAAAAACAGGCCTGATCTTGGTGGTGCTGTTTTCTTTGAAGACAGGTCGGTGAGGTAGATAGTGTCCACTATTCTTCAGTTCTTCTTCAGGTACCCTCTCGATGATTCCTTGCTCCAACCAACTTCGTAAGACATTATCGTACTCCTGATAATGTTGTTCAGCTTGTAGTTTCTTTGTAGTGATTTTTAATCTGTGCTGAGCAATTTCTCTGTTGTCAGGGAGAGGTGGATGTTGTTCACTCCAAGGAAGACACACTTCATATCTGTTATCTTCATTCAGTCGTGCAGACTCAAGGAAGTTATTTCTAACACGCTCATTCCTCTCGACGATAGATTCTTTCACAACAGGGTCAGTAATTCCAAGGATTTCTAAGTCCCAGAGATCAGAAATTCTTGTATGTTGGGAAAACAATGATGACACTAATAATGATGCCGACTCCCTTTGTGCCTTGTTACCTATGACTTTTCCCATTAGTGTCCACCCTAGGGAAGTCTCCACCAAAACTAGGCCACATTTTAGTCGATGTTTGCTCCCAGTAAGCAGTTCACCCGCCTTATCGGCCCCAATCAGAATCTGCACAGGCCCTCGCTCTCGTACATCAGTTAAACATATTTTCAGATCCCTTATCTCCTCACTCCAAGAACCATTCTTAATATATGGGACATCTTCACAAATAATATCTTGGCTTAAAACTTCCAGCTCCTTGGAATAGTTTCCCTCCAATCGCTTTAAACTTATACTGTAACAGTCGTGTTTTGCTTCTCGAGAACGTACTCCACCAAACAAGGAATGTATTAACGTTTCCTTCCTGATTGACTGATACCCCATTTCTTCGGCTAGGTCACGTACAATGTAGGATTTAGTAGACCCAGTATCAATGACAGCTCGTACAGTTTTTTGTTTACCCTTTCCTTTAACGACAACTGCCAGGGTTTGTAAGTACACCTCAGGAGAACAAGACACATTAGCTAAAGCCTTATCCACATTATTGCCATCCTGGAGAACCAAATTCCTGTCTCCCTTGTAATTCTGTTTGGACACACTTTCATTTTCTTTGTCACGGAGCTTATAACACATTAACTCCACATGTTTACCTCCACAAACAATGCACCTGACAATCGATTTACAAGCTCTACTTGCATGGCCCTTCTTTAAACAATTGAAGCAACAGTGTTTATCAGTTAAGATTTTCCTTTTCTCCCCTAGTCATTTTTTGAGCTTTAATGCACTCTGGGCTCGAATGAGGTTTAAGACCAAAAAAACACACTCCTGTCTCTTAGAAACATCAGCAAACAAAGCAGAAGCAGTAGGTATATTTGGTTCAATGACATCCCTTGGTTTCTTGTCTCCCTTAATCTTAGATCCTTGGGATGGGCTAATACTAAACCCTTTCATTAAACGAATTCATTAGATTTGATATTTTGTTGATTTGGGTTTCTTGAAAAGCGGTTGGTTGACCAGCCAATGAAATTCTTTCTTCACTTACTACTTCATTTTGAAGAAAAGCCATGAGCTGCTGCAAACGATCTTTGGATACATAATCATACCTGAAGGAAGTATTCCTCTGCCATGCTCTTAATAGGTCTTCTGGCAAAGATGATTCAATTAGGGGATACAGCATTGCAGTACATTTTTCTGTAGTAACGCCTAAACTTTCCAGCGATCTGAGATGTGACTCTAATTTATCATACAAGCTACTCAGTGTTGGCCTTTCTTTGGAATTGACTGCATTCGTCAATACTAGTTTGAGCAATTCACGAACATAAACTTCCACCTGCAAGTCCTCTCTACCAAATCGAGCTTGAAGACTCTCTATAGCTTTGTCATAATTCTCGGCAGTGGGTGGAAAACTAGTAACTAATTCATATGCTCTGGAACCTTCTGTCATAGCCTGAATTAAATATTGGAATTTATCTTCCTTCCCAATGTCCTCATCCTCGTGAATTTTACGGAACTGGCTCCAAAAATATAACCAATCAATTATTTCACCAGAAAATTTCTTAAATTCTGTTCTTGGAAGTCTATATTTCTTTTTATCACAAACATTGTCATTCACTACACTTTGTGGAGGGGTAATGGAAACAACGGGATTCATAAAACGTGTTGCTTTTGTTCTACAGTTAAGGAATTTGTGTTTGTAAGCATCCGCTGATTCACATTCCGTTTCTATTTCGTCATCCTCACACTCGTCGTCTATCATCTGTTGAAATATTAATCCATCTAATTTAGAGATGTCATCATACTTTTCTTGAAGGATTCCAAGTTGCACTTGCACTTTTTTCCGTTTCAGTTTGATCATCTTCTAACAACGCCATTAGTTGATTGTTGTTGTTGTTTGAGTCTTCAGTCTTTTGACTGGTTTGATGCAGCTCTCCATGCCTCCCTGTCCTGAGCCAATCGTTTCATCTCTACATAGCTACCACACCCTACATCCGAGGCTATCTGTTTAACATATTCTAACCTTGGTCTACCCCTACAGTTCTTGTCCTCGACCCTTCCTTCCATAACTAAGCTTGCTATTCCTGGGTGTCTTAGTATGTGTCCCACCAACCTATCTCTTCTCTTCATTAGCAGTCGCCAGAAACATCTCTCCTCTCCCACTCGCCTTAATACCTCTTCATTTGTAACCCTATCTACCCATCTGATCTTCATCATTCTCCTGTAACACCACATTTCAAATGCTTCAATTCTCCTCTTTTCTGCTGCACCAATAGTCCAAGTTTCACTTCCATAGAGCGCTACGCTCCAGACAAAGGCTTTCAAAAATGACTTCCTAATACCTAAATCTATATTCGATGTCAACAGATTCCTTTTTTGTAGAAAGGCTTTCCTTGCCTGAGCCAACCTACTTTTTATATCCTCTTTGCTTCGTCCATCACTGGTTATTCTGCTTCCTAAGTAACAGAAGTCTCCTACTTCCTTCAGCTTTTCACCTGCCAATTTGATCTCCATAGTGGTTTCTGATTTATTTCGGCTGCATTCCAGTATTTTTGTTTTACATTTATTAATTTTCATCATGAATTCCTTCCGTAAGACGGAGTCCATACCATTCAAAAACTCATTTAAATGATATGATTGTGTGAGCGCGTAAATAACCGCCGCTTTACGGTTCTTTCTTTATCGAGTCTTTCCATCTTCTTTCTTCAAGGGAGCCTTTTACTATGAATGAATCGTGTCACTGGTCGCCATAAAATGTTAGGTTCACTTCTCAATAAATCACATAGACTCCTCTAGAATGCATATTTTATTATTTGTTGTGGAAAGGTTCAGAATTCACACGATACACACCATATTGTTTTTGACACTGAACTTCACTGATATCAAAGACTATGGCAAAGATACTGCACTACACTCTTGTGCTTGCTGCCAACACAACAATTACTGTACACCGTATTCATGCTCCCCGTAAAGGAAGAGGAAAGACGCCACAACACATAACAGAAAATTAAAGACATATTTTAGAAGGAAAAAAATCACCAAATAAATTTTATTCAAGAAAAACAACTGCCTGCTGGCAGAAGCAAAAACAATAGCACACGCACTTCCTATCTATTTTTATGCCTCTCAAAAATAAAAACAACTCATAGTCTTATGCAAAAGTGTCCGTTGGTTTAGACTATGTTTGGAAACCACACGTTAAATTGTTACTCTATACAATCCGAGATGGCATAAAATAATATTTAAATTTTCCCTATTATGCTGCACTGTTAAATAACCCTATTCACATATTTACAATTTATTATACACACGGGCATGGATTAGTTTCACATTCGATTCTCAATTCTACGGAAACACATAACTCTTAACGCAGTATGTTTAAATGCATTACAGTGATTATTACTGGGGCACAGCAGTTATAAATTTTACCCAAGAAAACTAGTAACATTAATAATAATAATAATAATGATAACCATTATTGGCTTCGTCGAAGTTAGCCTTAACTATCCTTTCATAAATTTCAGGATCTAATGCACTGAACATGAATCTAGCTGGCCACCATAAAAATTGGCATGACAACGTTGCTTGTAATAAATCAGTAATCTGAGCTGATAATATTTCAGGGGAAATCTTTAGGATTTGGAACACATTGAAGCATTGTGGGACGGGATATCACTCCCGCAACTCCCATTTTATTTCTACTTAAAAGCACACAGCTTTCTGTGGATTAGGATACTACTCCCGCAACATCCACTCAATACGAGGATCAACGCCTCATCTAACAAACTTCACTAAGTGCATTGGCACGTAATCAACATCAACATCAATTAAGCTTCATTTATCAACATCCCATAAGATTACAGATCTAAGATCCCAAATGTACATGAACAATTAAATGTTTAATCACTATTCAACAAATTTATCATATTCTTTTATGTTTACCATTCTTAATGAATATTACTTCCACAGCTATCCATTAGAAGACAGTATTAATTAATTATTAATTCATGGGAATATTTCTTATTATTATTATTAGAAAAATATTTTCTGTCATACGGAAGAAAGAAAATGTTGCTGCATATTATGTGTTATAAATCTGCTCGGTTATGAATGGGGTAGGACTTCCCATATTATTTATCACAATATCATGTGTAAAACATTGAGGATTGCACCTCAGCTACAAGTCTAAATTGACTACAAGGAAAAATACGCCTAAAAATATGCAACCATTCTAACTATAAAGACGTTTCCTAACAAACGAGAAAGTGAATTGGTTTATCGGAAATGAGGAAAATTCATGGCTCGAGAAAATATGAATGCTGTTCAGAAGTCTACTACATCATGGGTTCTGTGGCGGTTTGACCTCCCTCGGTGCGGATCGAATCCTGGTACCACAGATCTGTGAAGACTAAACGCTGGGCATGGGACATGTTATAGCGTTCAGCTCCCCTGTCATCCACAGAAATAAGCCGCAGGTGGCTTGGCTCTTCGTCCCTAGTGGGTCATCCTGGCATGTTCCTCTCACATACTGCCGCTTTAGCTGCTAGTCATCCTCGATAATTCGGGCAGTGAATTTATCATATGACGGGGTTGGTTCCAATGCACACAATCATGCTGCTAATATGGCCCATTGTCTATTGTGAAATCCACTTATATGTCCAAGTGATATGACGGGACAGGCAGATGGTAATAATGCCTCTATCAAACATGGGCGGAATCTGGCATGATATTCCCCGTGTAAAATATAAGCTGTTAGGGTAGCTTATTAGCACTTGCAAAATGTTCTATGGCTAACTTGGACGTGGTCCCAGTTCGTATGTGTTGTGTAAGTGGTATGAGTGACACACAATCAATAGTCAATCACTTGTGTAGAACAAGTCACACTCACATACCTGTGAATTTCTTGAAGTATTCAACATGATGAATAATTATAAGTTTTGAAGCACTTGGTAACACTTTGACGTTTCCACTAGCGCAGCACAAGGCTATGTTCTTTGGACATAACAACGTGGTAGAGATTGCCTATCTCCAAGGAGCACTCGCTCATAATAACGGCGTATTATACTATCGTAGCGACACACACACGTAGACTGGTAGACAAGTGACAGTAACTTGTAGGACGACTGTGTCTGACCTCTAACAGAGCCGGCTTTTATACAGCCTCAAGGGCACATATCGATGGTTCAACTCGCATTACGTAATGCAAGATCTTACATCCCATTGGTCATCTTCATGGAAACATCCAGAAGGTTATTAATTTCCATTAAAACATCAGGAATAAACTGGTGAATTACTCCAAATGTAATTCTGAAGTGCCGATATAATCTTCTTCCATAACAAAAGCTTAACAAGTATACAGCGTTCCAATATTCGCTGGTTGCACGTGAGACACGCGGCTGATTCAAACTATGGTGGGTCGACAGCTTGTCACCGCCTCGCTGACGTCATGAGCGCGCTCTTTTCAAACTCACGCCCAACCAAACCATCGTAAATGGGCACAGTATTGAGCCCGTAATCCTTATGTCATTTTTGAGAACAGTCTGCAATTGTGTAAAGCCAGTGTTGCAAACAGTATAACTAGAGTCAGTGAAAACTTCACCGAACCATCATGAAAATTCTTTCCAACCACGAGGAACCATATACTGCCCCTTATGAGACGATGGGCATCCACCCATGGAGAGGCGGTGGCTGAGGTTAAAACCCGCATAAAGGATGAATACTTACTTACTCCTTGGCGCTAGAGCCCTTGTAGGGCCTTGGCCTCCCGGACAATCACCTCCCATTCCATTTCATCCGCCTGGTTTCGTTTGTCCTTTGGTTCCGTAAGAAGTGTTTTTTCCGGGGTAGGGTTATTAGCTCAACCCCCGACCTGGAGGACCGGGGTGTCTGGCCCATCACTTTAGGCCTGTCCAGCTTGTGTGGCCCTATCAGGAGCCGAAGCTCCCGCTGGCATAGCCCCAAGGATCATTTGAGCTCGCAAGCCTCTAAACACCCTGAAATACCTGATTGCCTTCTGCAAGGTGATGGTACCGGCGGGAGGATAAAGGATGAATGCGGTGACGAATTGCAGAGCCGAGAATCGAGCACAGGCCTCTGCTCTTGGCCATAGCTCTTGTTGTTTAGAATAATGCCGCACTAAACAACCAGCCTAGGTAGGATGTGCTTAATACATATTTCAGATTTTGCTACAGTCTCTGGTCAAGCTTTATCGACTAATAATATTCCCAGATGTTAGTGAGCGCTGTGTTGAAACGTAGTGAGAGAAACGTAGGGAGGGGAAATTGCCAGCATATGTTTGAGAGAAACAAACATAAATCAACAGGCCCAATCAGCATTAGTTTATGTCTTAAATTATCATGGGTAAGCCACTAGGCTATCATGCCCGTCTAATGTCTTTATCATTCATGTTTCTTTTCAGATCTATCGCGAAAGAAATCTTTAATCCGCTAAATGCCAGTGCAAAGCCGGCCTCTCCCAATGCTGTAAGCATATTGCTGCGTTGTGTTATTATGTTAACACAGAAAAAGACAATTCTAGTACTTCCTCTCTGCAGCGGTGGGAGAAACCTAGGAATGATCCCGTAGGATATACTAAAGGTGAAAGCATAAGTCAAATGATAGAGAAGAAATCAACTAAGCGACCAGTTTACTGCACGCCAGAAAGGGGAAATGACGAATATTTCAGTAAAGAAGGACTAGGCTATATGCCCGTCTTATAAACATCGCTTGTGCATTAACGGGAGTTATAGACCACGTCGTGGATAATGCTGTAGGACTAGCTAAGAAAGCGTCTGTGACTCAGTGCCTCCATGGATTTGACAACCAATCTCAAGTGCTATGAAATCACTCACAAGGGCGGTGGTAAGATAGTGCTAGTGAAAAAAGAATATGAAGATATGTTGTCCAGTGAAGTGTTGAGATTGTATTGTGACAAAGTAAAAATCAATATTTTGCAAAAATATGAAATTGCATTTGAGACAATGGCACAGTCTCGATGTCACTTGTGGTTTCAGCAGAGATTGATTTGAATTTCCGACAGTCAGAATGTGCACAGGATCATAACATTACAAAGTGGGGATTACCAAAAACTAGCAACTGTATTCATAACTCCAAATACATAAATACTCCTGCAGTTATATATGGAAGGGATAATGAAACGAATGCGATAATGGAATTCTGTGCATTGTTCCAATATTCGGTAAGGCAGGTAGGATTGCTTGTAAAACATTAACAACCATGGCTCTGCTGCAGTCGGGATTGCTCTACGGGAACATCATGAAGGGTTTCAATCTCTTCTCGAGATCAAGTGTCCGTATTCGTGCCGGGAAAACCCTGTTACTGAAAGGAAACTGTGCAACATCCCATATTTGTACATTAATAATAATGGGGAAGTAAAATTAAAGAAGAACCATGTTCTTCGGAAATCCTTTGTCACACATCACAAGGTCACTTGGCTGAATGTAGTTCAGAATTCCTGTAATGTAGCTATCAGTAGCTCTTCCACCATAACTTTTAGAAAGAAAACAAATATATTCGGATGGGGTGATCGCAACAAGAAATTTCACAGTAAAGGTGTTCCTATAATGCGACAACATTAAAATTCTCTGACGGACACTTTGAGGTCTTTCACAAGGGACTTCACTGCAATCTATTTTGCATGTGCAATTTTCAAAATGTATTTTAAATGCATTAGGCATGGTATTCTTTATACTGGACCGCTGTGGCCAGAAAATCCAATCTTTGTTATTCTGAAACATATTCTGCAGAATAAATTTCAGGGTGGCTGATGTTGCAGTCCTGTAACAATTAAAAAATATACCAAGAGTAGCAAAACTAATTCCTAGCTTCAGCTTCATGAGAAAGAGAAGTAGCATGTTTTCTCTGCCTAGAGAGCAATTCCGATTTATAGCGGGTACCAAGGATAACAGAACAGTCCTAATTTTACACCCGCTATTTCAAGGAGATGCGTACCTTATCAGGCCACAAGCAGTGTGCCCCGCTTGTCAGCTGAGCGCGACAGTCATTTGTCTTTCCCGGGGAGCAATGTTATATTGAGACAACGGCAGACTGAGATAGACTTGTAGGAATTTTGACTGCCCGTGTTAATTTCTCTTGCAGAGAAGAGGACGCTATTAGGCATTATTGTCACTATTTTTGATACATTCACGTTATGTTTCAGGCCATGTTTAGCCAAGGAGAGTATGCCACACACATTGGTGTGCATTTAATATAATCTCTATTGAACCCTTGCAAAGAAGCATATGAGACTCAGTTTCGGGGGGTGTAACGGTTCATATCGTAAGTTGTTGTCAAGGCGCTTCTTTAACTTGCAGGGTAACATATAACAAAATAACATGCAGGAAAGAGTGAAGCCAGGGTTAAAACAAATGAATTTAATAACAAATCACCATATTTACACTTAACAAATAAACAACAAAAACTCCCATCTTACTCCCACTTAATAAAAATGCCAAAAACTAGGCGAAAATCTCTGGAGAGATTAATTACCTGGACCAAGTGTCCCTAAGATAAAATACAAAAGTGACCATTTATGTGCGTATGCTGTTCTACATGCATCACGATGTGTACACTGAATGCGTGATTCGTCATCATCCAGAATGACCCTTCAGACAACGAATCCACATTTCTAGAGCTAGACCGACACGGGGGAACACAACTACAATACTTAAAATTAAACCGACACTTCCTAAATCTAATATAAACAAACACAAAATGTCCGTGTGAAATTGGAATCAAATTGCCGTAGCAACATTTACTGCCTAAAAACTTAGGACTTCTCACACAAATCAACACAAGTACATTAACACGTCACCAAATAAAAATACACAAAATGACCGCTGTCAAAATTTACAAATACTCTACCACTACACCGCACGGGTGTGACACAAAAAAAATTACATGAATCGAGTCATAAACAAAGCAATAGGCACAAAGCCAACATTTACGTTAATAATAGAATATTTTACCCATACAACGTACAACAAGCCGTTACACACGTGGCGAACTCCCCAATTAATTATGGCTTAAAAATCACCATCACAATGAACAGGTTTGCTACATGAAAGCTTACAGGGGTCAGTCGGACAAATCAGGACTGGCTATCAAAAATAAGTCACAGGCAAAACGGGCGGTTTGTGGAACTCTGCATGTCTGTCAACCCACGTGTCAAATATCTCGGCCTCCCAGGACATGGGGTCGAATCTCGAAGAAGTGTGCCCCAAAGCACAATAATACGTGTGTGTCAGAAAAATATGGACAAGAACAGCGGTCTCCCCAGAGCACCCTGTCTTTCCATCTAAAATACAACAGCAGCAAAAATATGAGAGCGGTAGGACCACTACCCCCTCCTCACGTAGAATCAACACACACTTGACACAGTAACACACATAATCACACGTATGGATTTTGACAGACCCTGAAATAAAAAGACACAAATAATTTCCACATGCTGGCGCCACCGTTCTATGCCGTAACTAGTCAACCTGAAAAGGACTCAAAGAAATCTATCAAAATTAGAACGAAGGTGTTCTACAAATTACTTTTAAGTTGGTGCGCTTGGCAACCCTAATATGAATAATAACCTGTTCAGCAAATATCTTACAGTAATTACCTCCCATTCCTATTTCAAATATTAACGTTAATAAAGCACCATTTATCGAATGTAACGGGTTCCGCATTTGCAAGGATAAAAATCACGCACGCACGCCGCGCGCATTACATATGACTCAAGGAAAAACAGATATCTAACAAAACACTTTGGCCACGCGCCAACGGACATTTAAAACATTCAGTGCCGGTGCAAGAAAAACTCTAAACAACAAGAAAAGAAACATGACTATTTACAAAGTTCCCCGGCCAAATCTAACTACATAATTGAAATAATCCAATTTTAGTACATCACCGTTCTGCTTGTAGAACTAAGGACATCCTCCTCAACCCATTGCCCCTATGGACAAATTAGCACTCCATAGTAGTCGTCTGCGTTGATCTGTTGAAGTTCATCCCAACTCCAAACCACGTGCTGATCATCTTGGTATCGACTCCTTGGCAGAAAAGTTCAATGTTAATTATTTTACCTATCTATAATCGCTTTGCAGGTTACTCAGTTCACCCACAATTGTCCTAATGCGATTAATAGCGAAGACTGGCCCTAAATATCTCGCACACACGCACAATAAAACACATATAAAATACACTGCAATATGTACATAAATATACACCTCGAGACCACGTCACTGGCTCGTTAACAAGTTTAAGATCTTGGCTACACTAGCAGTCGCTATCTTGCTCGGTATTTCCGTCCTGTACTGTGGACCTTTGCTCCGGTGAGCGCTAATTAGGGTGTTACAATACTTCCCCCTTAGAGCTGAACTCGTCGTCTTTAAATGAATGTTACAAGTTATCACGCACTGGCGTGAAATGTTTAGCTCACAAAATAAAGTTGATTCCAGAATTTAAAAAATGTATTCGAGCTTTAAAATTCGATAATGCAATCGCTGTGACTTTAGCTCCTCAGAGCTCCCAAATAAAATGACTTAACCAAATTCAGAGCGTAAAAATCACGATACAAACTGGCGTGAAGTAAGCCTCTCACGGCTCCACAAAGAATGACCTAGAGTGGCGTCATGCCAAACTATTTATTAGAAAACTGACAGGGCGGAGGAGTGGGGTGGAGTCGGATAAAAACTTCCAGAGTTTTTGTCTCACAAAGATGGGACTAGTGTCATTCTTCTTCAAATAAATCAAACGTCTCAATTCACTTGCGCGGAGATTAATCCGTTCGGCGGTTCTCTAGATATCCATTTCCGCGGGCTTTTTACTACTGACGCTGTCCACCGCGTGGTCATGGCTTGGTCTCTTGTGATTGGCTGATTCAATCGTATGTTCGTTGCAAGTGCCTCGTGCTCCTTCCTTTATGCTTCCAATTTTGGTACAGTAGTTGCTCAATTTGGCCTTGAACCCGACTAATTCAAGCCGTCCCCCAAGAATAGCTACCAGCTCAGCTTCTGTTGCAATATTACGAAATGCTGGCCTCCCTTATATCCATGTCGACTTCCTCAAGTACTGCCTGGGCCGTAGTAATAATAATAATAAATATGAATACTTATTTATCGGAGATCAATAAGGGTTCACTATATATAAAAGAAAGTCGTGTTAGTTACACTATTTATAACTCAAGAACGGCTGAACTGATTTGGCTGAAAATTGGTTTGGAGGTAGCTTAGAACCAGGAGACGGACATAGGATACTTTTTATCCCGTGACGCTGAGACCATTAATTCAATAGATGGCTGATGACGTCACATTGTTGAAACCAACATCTCGATCAGCTGACTGAAGGGAACTGCGGATAGTGATAATAGAATTATCCAATATGGAGCTCCTTTTGTATTCCTTGACGTCGCTTAGCATTCGCCATTAGCCAATTGTAGTCGGTCTTTAGCCATTACCCTTCAGTCAGCTGATCGAGATGTTGGTTTCACGTCATAGTACAGGCGCAGTGTGGCAATGCGCCCTCTATTGTATTTATGCTCTAAGCCGTGACGTGACATAAAACGTCAAAGAGAATACAAGTCGCTATAAAACGTAACGCAAATGACAGCTAAAGCAAGTCGTTTCCAGGCAACAGGAGCTCTTGACGAGACACGACCGACTGGATGCGAGTAGCACTCTCCACTACCGGTATAGAAAATGAGGCTCCTAACATGAAATCCCGTTAGTTACTCAACGTAATTTGTATAGGAGTAGTAAATCCAATTTACAATAGATGGCGCGAGTAGCTTCAACAAAATGGCGTGCGTTTGTTTCAAGAAAGTCCCACATGCGTTCATATACCATTCATCCCACTGCGATGAAACTTGGGTGAGCTGTTCTGTACGCTTCAGGTAAGGTTTCTGGCTGAGTAAATCCACTTAACAATTGGTAGCGCACGAGTAGATTCAACAAATGAGCGACGACGGGCGAAGCGTTTCAACAAAGTCACGTATGCATTCACATACCATTCGTCCGATAGCGATGCAACTTGGGTGAGAGGTTGTGTACACTACAGGCAAGGTTTCTGGCTTAGTAAATCCATGTTAGCATTCCAAATGAAACCATCTGAACAAGATGGCACTGCTATCCCCTTGTTCACACCAGATGAGGTTCGTAGTACTCTAATGACTCTGAAGGACAGAAACGCGTCTGGGCCAGATGGCATCTTTAATGAGCACATTAAAACAGCAGGTACCGTGCTATTACCGGTATTTACAAATTTAATGAATCTTTGTTTGAGATCGGGAGACGTTCCTTCCACGTGGAAACTGTCTACATTGAAGATGCTCTATAAGGGCAAAGGAGACCAGTTTGACCCCAATTCCTATTGAGGGATCGCGTTAGAAAATAATCTTCTCAAAGTGCTCATTAAACTTGTGGCAAAACGGCTCACCGATGAAATTGATAGTAAGATACCAGAAGAGCAATTTGGATTTAGAAGGGGGAGGAGTACAATTCAGGCCATTAAAAATCTCAAGGATGATGTTGAAAACGCCCTTAAATCACCACGAGGCAAATTTCACGCAGTTTTCATTGATTTTACAAAGGCTTTCGACAACTTAAACCGGGTCATAATTTCCTCGAAACTAGATGAGTTCGTGAAGGACAACAAACCACTCACAATCCTGATCCATAATATATTAATGAGTAACTACGTTCAAATTTCTGACAATGTAACAGTATCGAAAGAGATATTGCAAACGGCGTGCTTCAGGGAGACCCCCTGAGTCCCTTTCTTTTTAACGTCGCAACCCACGATGTTGTTCGAGAGATTAAAGAAGACTCACCGGAAATAAAACTGTACATTTATGCGGATGATATGGTTCTGGGCTCCCGTGACATCAGTGAGCTACAATCGGCTGTTTCCTCTCTGGAGGTATGGGCGTCTACCAACGATTTGCAGGTTAACGTCGAGAAAACGAAATATATGATCTTCGGGAAAGGCGGACGAGCGTCCAAGGACGACAGTATAATTTTGAAACAAACTCCCCTTCAAATTGTAAATAGCTTCACCTATCTAGGCTTGACTCTGCAAACAACCATGCAATCCTTCAGGATTCACATAAAACAGCGGGTGGCATCGGCCACTAAAGCTATTTTCGATATTAGAAACATATGTCGACTTTCACTGAAATCCGCCTTAGCACTCTTTGATGCCAAGATTGTTCCGGTCCTCACATATGGGTTAGACATAGTCTGGGATAAATTAAGCTTGAGCGATCTCAGATCAATTGAAAAAGTCAAAGCGCGATACTTAAAGGCTGCCCTGGGAGTATCAAAATACACGCACTCCCGACTTGTTTATGAAATTGCCAGGGAAACCTTTCTTGTTGAAGACTTAAGATCTCGATTGCAGTTGCCTTCTACTGGACAGGAACAGGAGTTCCTAAGGATGAGACAAAGAAGGCGAGCGGAAATCGACATAGAATTCTATGGGACTGATGCCATGTCTCAGAGAAATTGGACTAAACCGAACAATGAAATGAGGAGTGCTCTGAATAGACATGCTGTGCACGGCTTCCATCATAAGCTGTGCGTGCGGCGTGGCATTCATGAACCTTCTGAGCAGTGTGTGTGCATATTATGTGCTAAACAGTGTGGTCGATATCATTTTAGTAAATGCTCTAAGAGAACACTGTCCTTATTGGAGTACTCGAAAATGTAATGCACATTTTCCGCAGTTCCTTTATTATTATTGATATCGATCACAGACCAAGGATCATGTAATGTGGGGCGCGCTCTAGTCGGTGGGTTGGTGGGATCCGTGTCTTGAGCGCGGTTTGTGGTGGAGGCCTGTGGAAACCATGCACCGCTGGTCTATTTATTTAACTTCTCATCTGACAGTGTTTGTGATATTAGCCTATGATGTATTTATTCCAAATGCACGAAAGTTACGGCTGTGAGTTTGTTTTGTCGCCTCGCCGCGTTGAGTCACAGTTGCCCCGGGCTGTGTGTGCTCTGCCTCAGTGTATTACGTGCGCGTTACGCAACGGGCTGCGAAGTGAAAGGGATGGTCCAGAATATTCGTGACCCAGCCAGTGAAGGAAATCTCGAGAAGCCGTGTGTCCTGGACGATTCTAGAATTCATTGAGTCACCAGCAGTGGAAAAGAAATTCGACGCCTTACAAGTGGAAGTTGCCGAGCTGCGCCGACGCCCGCTGATGGGGGTGGAGGAGAAATTCAACGCCTTACAAGAGGAAGTTGCCGAAATGCGCCAACGCCCACTAACGGGGGTGGAAGAGAAATTCAACGCTTTACAAAAGGAAATTGCTGAGCTGAACCAACGCCCACCGACGGGGATTGAAGCGAGATTCATCGCTCTTCAAGAGGAAGTTGTCGAGCTGCGCCGACGCCCGCCCACAGGTACACCGGGAACGTCAGGAACGGGACAGAGCAGAGTGACGCCCCCAACCTTCGACGGAAAGGTCCCGTGGAGCACATACTTACGTCAGTTCGAGGCGGCCTGTTCCATAAATAACTGGAACAACACAGAAAAGGCTACAGCTCACATTGTAGCGCTGAGAGGTGACGCCCTTAACGTCCTTCAGGCCATCCCGACTGGATCCCAGGACTACGCTTCACTAATCGCCCATATGGAGTCCCGATATGGAGATAGCCATCTTCAGCAGGCCTACCAGATGCAGCTCCGGACCCGGGTGCAAAAGAACGCGGAAACCCTGCAGGAGTTCGAGATGGACATCGCACGCCTCATAAGGCTCGCCTATCCAACAGCGCCGGACGACTTTCTGAAGCAGATAGCGACGCAGACCTTCACCGACGGGCTACGGGACTCGGACACTCAACAGGCGCTGCGACTCGCGCGCAATAAGACCCTGGCAGATGCGTTGAGCCACGCACTTGAGTTCGAGACGGCTAAACAGGCATCTAGAATGCACGCTCGGGTGCGTCAAGTGGACGTCGACGAACCAGCCAAAGCCGACAAGACCAAGCCCCTGGCCGATGAACTGATGGAGGCGCTAGGCCGGTTCTTCAAGAGTCGCAGTACCACCAACAAAAACGTAGCCGAAGGACATCCGGAGAGGCGGCCCGGAAGAGGACTACCGACCTGCTGGACCTGCCGTAAGAGAGGCCACCTGAGCAAGGACTACGGTGATCGCCGCCGCCAAGGGTTTCCGTCGGGACAGTCAGTCGTGGGGAAACCGCGCGGCCCAGGAAAGCAAGTATCAGCCAGCCTTGGGGGGCAAAGGTTGGCTTGTGACAGTCGTCAAGCCCCGGCAGTCCAAGTTCGTGTGACGCAGTTACGGAGGGATAATAGCAGCCTGATGGTCGACGGAGTCGTCAACGGAGAGAGCTGGCCCATGCTAATCGACACGGGAGCATCGAGGACCATCGTCAGTCCCAGCGTGATCCCGAAGTGGAGAGTGCAACCCACACAAAGGAACCTCCAGCTAATAACCGCGACCGGAGAGACCGCACCGGTTCATGGCGAAGCATCACTGGAGTTCGTCATTGGTCGACGGGCGATAAAGCATCCAGTGTTTGTGGCTGACGTATCAAATGAAGTGATCATCGGGCTGGACTTCCTGGACCAGAACAACATCATCTTGGATCTGAGTACCAACACTCGGAACTTCGGAGGTGAGGAACTTGCTTTGCAACCAGCACACGAGGCCATCACCGCAAGACGAGTAAGGCTGAGAGAGGACGTCATCGTTCCCGCCAGGACGGAAGTCAGCGCTGCCGTAATTGTCGACGGATCAGCTGAGGGAGTGGCGGCTGTCATCGAGCCAAAATATGAGGACATCCAGACAAAAGGATTGCTAGTTGCCAAGACTCTCATCAACACGACGTCTCGGCCGTACGTCCGCCTGTCCAACCTGAACGACTACGATATTACGGTTCACCGGGACACCAACCTAGGAGTCTGCGAGCCCGTTACTTGGATTGCCCGCATCACAGACACGACGGACGGACACCTGCAGACGGGCAACTGAAGAAGACGCGCCCTGCCAGAAGAACTACAGAAGCTGTACCAAGGATCTCAGGACCATTTAGACGGGGAACAATCACGCCAACTTCGGGACCTGCTACATGAATTCCAGGATGTCTTCTCTGTGGGGAGCAAAGATTTCGGCAGGACAAGCTTGGTCCAGCTCAGAATCGACGTTGGGAGCAGCGCACCGATTAGGGCCCCATTCCGACGTGTCCCGCTCGCCAAGCAAGCCGAAGTCGACCAGATGGGTAAAAAGATGAAGGAGCAAGGGGTGATCGAGCCATCACATAGTCCTTGGAGTTCTCCGGTCGTGCTAGTGAAGAAGAAGGACGGTTCCACCAGGTTCTGCGTGGACTACAGGCGGGTGAACGACGTCACGAAGAAGGACAGCTACCCCCTACCCCGGATCGACGACACGCTCGACACCATATCAGGATCAAGATGGTTCTCCACCTTGGATTTGAAGAGTGGCTACTGGCAGGTTGAGGTCCACCTTAAGGACCGTGAGAAAACGGCGTTCTCTGTGGGCAGCGGGCTCTGGCAGTTCACCGTCATGCCATTCGGTCTGTGCAACGCCCCTGCGACCTTCGAAAGGCTAATGGAGTCCATTCTGAGGGGACTACACTGGAAGACCTGCCTGGTCTACCTAGACGACGTCATCGTTCTGGGAAGAAGCTTCGAGGAGCACTACAGCAACCTGAAGGAAATCTTGATGAAGCTACAGGCTGTCCAGCTGAAGTTGAGCCCCAAGAAGTGTCAGCTCTTCCAGAAGCAGGTCCAGTACCTTGGGCATATCGTCTCCGAGGAAGGGGTGCGCACCGACCCAGAGAAGACCACAGCTGTGAGGGAGCGGCCAGTTCCGAGGGACAAGTCCCAACTACGAAGCTTCCTGCTCTTATTACCGTCGCTTAGTGAGAGGATTCGCCAACATCGCCAAACCACTGCATCGACTGACTGAGAAGGACCAACTCTTCACGTGGACAGCAGAATGCCACAGTGCCTTCGAACAACTCAAGCAGGCTCTGTGCACCGCACCTATTCTGGCCTACCCCAGACCTGGAACAAGGTTCATCGTCGATACCGATGCCAGCGACTTTGGCATAGGGGGAATCCTGTCGCAAATAGTGGACGGCGAGGAGAGAGTAGTGGCCTACTTCAGCAAAGCCTTGTCAAAGCCAGAGAGGAACTACTTCGTCACCAGGAAGGAGCTGCTCGCCATCGTGAAGACCATTGAACACTTCCACAAGTGCCTGTACGGAAAAGAATTCCTCATCAGGACCGACCATGCATCCCTGCGGTGGCTCCTGAACTTCAAGCAGCCCGAGGGTCAACTCGCGCGGTGGTTAGAGAGGCTTCAACGGTACAATTTTGAGATCCAGCACAGGAAAGTCCAACTGCATTCTAACGCCGACGCCCTGTCACGAAGACCGTGCCCCGAAGACTGCACCTTCTGTACCAGAAGGGAGGAGAACACCGGGATACAGTGCCGAAGGACTACCGTGGAACTTCAACGGAGCTGGAGCCGCGAATCTTTCACGCGGGCGCAAGCGGAAGATGATAACCTGGGACTGATAGCCGAATGGAAGAGGGCCTGTGTCCCCAGACCCGGGTGGAACATTGTGAGTGACTGCAGCCCAAATTTAAGTCCTACTGGGCGCAGTGGGACTCGCTGGTTGTAAGGGATGGCCTCATCTGCCGTACCTGGGAGAGCACCGACGGGAAGACATCTCGGGAGCAAGTCGTCGTTCCAAAGGCTATGACGGAGGAAGTCCTGAAGGAAGTCCATGGAGGATCATCTGGTGGATACCTAGGGATAAAGAAGACCCTGGAGAAGCTGAGAAAGCGGTTCTACTGGATCGGATGCCGAACTGACGTGGAGAACCACTGCGCGAGGTACCACGATTGCGCAGCCTGCAAGGGCCCAGGACGAAGACCTCGGGGTCCATTGAAGACCTACAACGTGGGCGGCCCCATGGAGAGAGTGGCCATCGATGTCGCTGGGCCATTCCCGTTAAGCGAAGCAGGGAACCGCTACATATTGGTCGTCAGCGACTACTTCACCAAATGACCGGAGGCGTATGCGCTCCCTAACCAAGAAGCCGCGACGATCGCAGAGACCCTGGTGAAGGAATTCGTCAGCCGGTACGGAGTACCCCTGGAGCTGCACTCCGACCAAGGGAGGAACTTCGAGTCGCAGGTGTTCCAGAATCTATGCCAGCTGCTGGGAATTCGGAAGACAAGGACAACGCCGCTACACCCTTAGTCCGACGGGATGGTAGAGCGATCAATCGCACCTTCGAGAACCATCTCCGAGTAGTCGTCAGCGAGCACCAGAGGGATTGGGACAAGCATCTTCCACTGTTTCTCCTGGCCTACCGCGCCGCCGTGCATGAAGCCACCGGGTGCACACCAGCCCGGGCCATGTTTGGGAGGGAGCTCCGTCTACCTGTCGATCTTGCCTTCGGCCGACCTGGAAATGATCCGGTCCAGGTAAGCCAGTATTGTCAAGAACTGGTCGACCAACTGGAGGACGTGCACACGTTCGCGAGGAGGAAGCTGCTGATCGAGCCCGACCGAATGAAGACCCGATACGGCCAACAGACGGATGCTGGCGGATTCCACGAGGACGAACTGGTCTGGCTCTTCAACCCATTACGGAAGATAGGTCTGTCACCCAAACTGCAGAAGTCCTGGGAGGGCCCGTACCGAGTCGTGAAACGGATCAACGATGTCGTCTACAGGATCCAGCGGAGCCCGAGGGCGAAGATGAAGATCGTGCATCGAGATCGCCTGGCAGCCTATGGAGGGACACAGACGGACCAATGATTGATAGGGACGATCAGCCTTTTAGGAAGGGGGTGGTGTTACGGCTGTGAGTTTGTTTTGTCGCCTCGCCGCGTTGAGTCACAGCTGCCCCGGGCTGTGTGTGCTCTGCCTCAGTGTATTACGTGCGCGTTACGCAACGGGTTGCGAAGTGAAAGGGATGGTCCAGAATATTCGTGACCCAGCCAGTGAAGGAAATCTCGAGAAGCCGTGTGTCCTGGACGATTCTAGAATTCATTGAGTCACCAGCCTGCTATATAAGCGGCCTCAACAGTGGAGGGACGGAGTTTTTGAGGACAGTGTTCTTGAGCGAGTGTGATTTCATTGAGCGACAGAAGTGTGGTGACGAAGTGCCGTGCGAGTTACGAAATCCAGTGACATTGTTTCCCCAGCTTGTGGACAGCGAAACAGCGTGTAGCAGGTTATCGTAAGTAACTGTAGTTTGTGTACACGAGGAAGAGGTGCAGGTCAAGGCCACCGGACTCATTAAGACGGTTTAACTTCTGTAGTTTGTTGAGAAGTGAAAGGGGCAAGAGCGCTCAAGGAAGAGACTCGAAGAAGCTGGAGTAAGGTTCTAATTGCTTGTATTTGCTGTAGAGTGGTGTATCTTTCTGGCCGCAATAAAGTTAATTATTTCTTTAAAGGAACAATCTGTGTTGTGCTTCAACCCACCGTAATCCAGTTAACAAAAGTGCCACTAGGGGGGTGGCACGCAACAATACTATTAATTAAATCCATGTTATCATAGGTAGCGCACGAGTAGATTCAACAAATGAGCGACGACGCGCAAAGCGTTTCAACAAAGTCCCGTATGCGTTCATATACTATTCGTCTGATAGCGATGAAACTTGGGTGAGATGTTATGTACACTTCAGGGCTTCAGGCTTAGTAAATCCACTTTACAATAGGTATCGCACAAGTAGATTAAACAAATGAGCGACGACGCGCGGATTGTTTCAACATAGTCCCGTATGCGTTCATATACCATTCGTCCGAAAGCGACTAAACTTAAGTGAGTTGTGTACACTTCAGGGAAGGTTTCTGGCTTAGTAAATCCAGTTTACAATACGTATCGCACAAGTAGATTCAACAAATGGGCGACGGCACGCGAATCGTTAATACAAAGTCCCGTATGCGTTCATATACCATTCATCCGACTGCTATGAAACTTTGGTGAATTGTTGTGCACCCTCCAGGAAAGTTTTCTGACTTAGTAAATCCTTTTTACAATAGGTAGCGCACGAGTAGATTCAACAAATAAGTAACGGCGCGCGTATCGTTTAAAAACAATCGTATACGTTCATATACCATTCATGCGATTGCAATGAAATTTGGTGAAATGTTGTTTCCACTCCCGCGAAGATTACTGATTTTGTAAATCCATTTTACAATATGGTAGCGCACGAGTAGATTCTACTAATGGGCGACAGCGCGTGAATCGTTTCAACCAAGTCCCGTATGCGTTCATATACCATTCATCCGATTGTGATAAAACTTTGGTGAGTTGAGTGTAGTCCTGCAAAGGTGTATGAATTAGTAAATCCGTTTTTCAATGGGTGGCGCACAAGTAGATTCAACAAATGAGTAACGGCGCGCGAATCGTATACAAAATCCCGTATGCGTTCATATGCCATTCATTCGATTGTGATGAAACGTTGATGAGTTGTTGTGTACACGCCAGGGAAGGTTTTCGAATTAGTAAATCCATTTTACAATAGGTAGGGTACGAGTGTATTCAACAATTGGGTGACGGCGCTCGACTCGTTTCAAAAAAGTCCCGTATGCGTTCATATGACATTCATTTCATTGCGATGAAACTTTGGTGAGTTGTTGAGCACGCTCCCAGGATGATTTTTGAGATAGTAAATCTATTTTACAATAGTTTAGAGGTGGTTAACGGAAAAAGAAAAAAATATTGGGAATCCAAAAGCACTTCAACAAACAAAGTTACAACGCCAATACTTTCTTTGATTGGCATTGCAACGCATGCCGGGTACAGCTAGTATTCAGATGTTATAGAAATCCCTTCACGTTGGTGTGAACCTGTAAGACCAACCCAGATGATGTATAAGGCTAGTGAAAATGAAAATCCACAGCCTGCTTCCAGTCTCCGACCGGGTCAGGAATGGAATGATTGGAGCCCCCATCTAGCGGCGAGGATATGATCTGTGCCGGCTGCCGAGACCTGACGCACTCCTCTGGGGCAATGATTAAATGAATGACAGATGAAATGAAATGATAGTGGAGAGTGTTGCTGGAATGAAATTTTGACTGGGAAAACCGGAGTACCCGGAGAAAAACCTGTCTGCCTCCGTTTTGTCCAGCACAGATCTCACTTGAAGTGACCGGGATTTGAACCACGGACCCAGCGGTGAGAGGCCGGCGTGCTGCCGCCTAAGCCACGGAGGCTCCTTGCTTCCTTATATATTTGGAAATTTGATCTTAAGTCAAACGCCTTAACCACTCGGCCACCCTGACAGTTACTAATTTAATTAGTCTTGTTGGACATCAGTGTTTACTGAGCCGTGCAAGCTGTCTCAAACATTTTCCTGCATCCTTTCGACGTGTATTCCCTACATTTTTAAAAGTGCGCGCCAAGTTGACTTTGTTTAACTTATGTCCTGGAGATTGCAGCACTTTCTGGCTGACTCTGTTGATGATGTAGTTGAAGTGCTCCCTCTCAGAGCGCAGCATCGTATACTTATGAAAGTGAAATGTTCAATTAAACATACGTCATTGAAACAAAGGACTGCAAGTAAATTATACCGCCAAATTAATATTATAATATTGTGCATTGTCACATTGTGTTTCACTCGTTGATTGGACTATTTCAAAAGTACCAGGCATACAATGCGGTCTGGCTTCCTGCCCTCCGCCACGATGGATTTCTTCGCACTTGACATTACTGGATTGAATTAGCAAGTCGTGAAATTCGCTTCGCCATCTCAGGATGGATGTATTATTTAATATGTTTTGCGTGAACTAAAGGATTATGGAGTTGTCAAACTCCTAAGAAGAGCGTGTGTAATTTATTCTGTCTATTAAAGGTGCAGTGATGTTACATCTGCGACTAACGGCGTCTGTGCTTTGGTAGCCATGTTCCCTAAATTTGTGTTGTTTTTTTCTATTAATTAATATCTGTTAGTGTTTGTTATTTTGTGTCTTCCTAAAAATGGATTTAAGGTATGTTATTGTTTCATATTATATAGTTTTTGTCATTGGAGCTCCGATATTGGCCTTAATATTTAATTTGGTACTCTAGGCCAAATATTTTTTATGTTTTCTGATACGTAAACAATTTTTTTTCTGTACCTTCCTGGGACACGTTTCTAGTGTAATTTTGTTTTTAATTTATTTGCCTTTCTTTTATTTTCTTAGGGGGTATTCTCCCCTTGGTTAACTTATTAATTTTCTTTGAAATCCTAAGGTAAATAAAATATCCAGGGTGCATCTGTCGCACATAAAACGAGGTGGAGAAATTTGTAATGAAGAAGTTGTATCATAAAATTGTAAACTGGTCTATTGTATAATGTAGAGTATCCCAATCTTTCAATGAAGCCTATGGGCATCTGTTCCTTCTGGAATTATGAATTGAAATTGCAAACTCTACTGGGATACAGATTGTAACTTGTTGGGTAAATCTCATTTAAAGGTAAAATTTTAGCATCGTGTAAAACCCTTTGTAAAATTGTAACTAGATTTTAATGTTTCACGTAGCTGATGCTTGCATGTATGTAATACTCGGTGGGAGACCTAACTCATGGTAATTTTGTGTACCTGTTTCCTTGGGAATTTGAGTGGTCATTCCTCTACCGTAGCTCCTTCTGAATGTATGGTCGTTCTACTCGTGTACCCTAGAAAAGTATAACTAGTATGTAAAATCTTAACCTTGGTAATGAACTTAAAATCTGTAGATCTTGTTTGTTTAATGAAATATTGTGAGCACGGATCTAGGGCATTGTCAGGATTTTCTTAATATTAATTTCAAACTTGTTTCTCATATGTAAAATCTATTAATAATTATTTATTTCTGTAAGCTTTTATTTTTGAAGTAAGATTAATGACTGTATATAAATGGCTGCCCACACGTCGTATGGTACCCAGCACATCGCATCTACTTTCTTCTTCGAAAGCTAACAACAATGGACTTATTGAAAATCTACCTAACGCGTCTTGGTTGGTTGGTTGGTTCCTTAGTTTAGGGGCTGCGACAACGCGGTCATGTAGCCCCGTGTACTTTGGGTGTGTGTAGAATCTGTCTGATAACCGGTGTTAATTGTGATGACTGTATTAGTGTGTGTATCTGTTTTTTAATTCAAGTAGGGACTGCAACTTTGAATTTTCAAATAGTTCCTACTTTTGCCGCCAAACGCCACCGTCAACGACTACTAGGCCTAGTTCAGAACTAGCTACTAGACGCCACCGCAGTCGGCTCTTGGCAACGAACGTAGCAACCTAAGAGCGTTGTTTATATTCTTAACCTATCCAATTTAGTTTCACACAGGTGTAATTAGTGGAAAGATCTTTAACATGCCATAAATCTATGACATGGGACCGCCGGCTTTACTTCCCCTCCGAAGGAAGGCATACTGAGGGATTTTTAACGCTCTTAAAAAATCCGACGGCTTCGGCCGGGTTTGAACCCGCTATCTTGGGCATAGAAGCTCAGCATGCTACCAACTACGCCACCGAAGCCGCTAACGCGTCTTGGACTCTGTAAGCACTGCAAGTGCTGGTGTAATGCGTTTCTGAAGAAATTTGGACACAGTGAGGCTGTTAACTAGTGGTTTACGAGGTGATTAATTATCCCTTCACTGATAATCTGACCCTGCACTCTTCCTAACCAAAACGATGCGGTTTAATCCATCAATTGGGGTTAACTGGTGAACATTATCTTCTGGAAACATTGGACGTACCACCTTTTTGTGAATCGACTAGTTATGGTGTACTACCTATGCCTATGCCTATGTTCGTGAACTGTGTTCACGCTTAAGGGAGGGAGAATGAGCCGTGCAAGCTGTCTCAAACATTTTCATGCATCCTTTCGACGTGTATTCCATACCCTACATTTTTTAAAGTGCGCGCCAAGTTGACTTTGTTTAACTTATGTCCTGGAGATTGCAGCGCTTTCTGGCTGACTCTGTTGATGATGTAGTTGAAGTGCTCCCTCTCAGAGCGCAGCATCGTCTACTTATGAAAGTGAAATGTTCAATTAAACATACGTCATTGAAACAAAGGACCGATGTAAATTATACCTCCAAATTAATATTATAAAATTGTACATTGTCACATTGTGTGTCACTCGTTGATTAGACTATTTCAAAAGTACCAGGCATGCATTGCGGCCTGGCTTCCTGCCCTACGCCATGATGGCTTTCTTCGCACTTGACATTACTGGATTGAACTAAGTCGTGAAATTCGCTTCGCCATTCGCCTTCCCCCTCAGAATGGATGTATTATTTAATATGTTTTGCGTGAACTACAGGATTATGGAGTTGTCAAACTCCTAAGAAAAGCGTGTCTAATTTATAACGCCTATTAAAGGTGCAGTGATGTTACATCTGCGACTAACGGCGTCTGTGCTTTGGTGGCCATGTTGCCTAAATTTTTGTTTTTTATATTAATTAATATCTGTTAGTTTTTGTTATTTTGTGTCTCCCTAAAAATGGATTTAAGGTATGTTATTGTTTCATATTATATAGTTTCTGTCATTGGAGCTCCGATATTGGCCTTAATATTTAATTTGGTACTCTAGGCCAAATATTTTTTTATGTTTCCTGATATGTAAACAATTTTTTTTCTGTACCTTTTGGGTACACGTTTCTAGTGTAATTTTGTTTTTAATTTACTTGCCTTTCTTTTATTTTCTTAAGGGATATTCTCCCCTTGGTTAACTTGTTCATTTTCTTCAAGTAATTAGGGGTTGGCCTATATTTTGGTCTGTAGGTTGTTTCAAATTACCGTTTTTGTTGTTCTTATTCTTGTTAAAATGTAATAATGTATCTCTTTAAGTGGCATTTCTCAATGGCGGAGTTTTAATTTTTAAATTCTTTGTTTCACATAATTCGGCATGACATACAGTCATCTGTTCGCGGCCATTGTAGTTTTTTTTTATGATGCATTGTGGCCTGTTGAAGAAGTCTTTCTGTGTGTGGCGCGGCACTCAAACGTAATGTCGTAGTTCTTGATTATTTGTTTCTTTTTTTTATCTGGCTTGTTTTTTTTTTTATTGCGGCTTTCTGTTTGTAAGCTTGCCTGCGTGTGCCGCTGTAATATTAATTTTGTTTTTGTAATTCCTGGCTCTTTTATAATATTTTTTTTGCATCTTGGTATTTGGCGTGGCATAGTTGACTGTATGTCTAGTCTATTTTAAGTGTTTCGTGGTTCATTAAGTCGCTTCATTTTGTAAGTGCTCCTGTCGTTTACCTTAATTCATTATTTCTCCGATTTCTCTTAAATGTATGCATTTTTGCTCCTCAAGCTACATTTAATTTTTCTTTGATGCCCACCAGTTGGTGTTTGTTTGTTTTGCTCCAGCCATAAGATTGTAAGACCCCCTAGTGAAACTTACGTAGGTGTAATAGTATTAAGTTTTGTTTTAATTCTGACTGAAACCCCTGGTTAATTATATTTGTTTCCTTTTTGTATTAAATTATTTTTGTTATAATAAGCTAACCTTTGTGGCTTTATTTCGCCGGTGATGGTTCTGTGGGTTATCGGTGGTCCCTGTAGACAAGTCTGTGAGATTTCCTCCTCTCCGCCTCCCTTCCTAGTTAGGTTTTGGTGTGCGCTGATTGGGGTGAGCTGCAGTTGCGAGCGGACTTCTGAATAAAAGTTAAGTAGGCCCCTCCATCCATCCCTTCGCCCGGTGGCCCTGTCATTTACAAAACTTTTTCCCCAGCGTATATTTGTTCAACCACTTTTTTGGTTTTTGAATGCAGATTTTTGTTTTGTTTCAATTTTTCCGTAACATTGCAGTTATCAGTCTTACAAACTGTGTGTTTAATATAGGGTTAGAGGCATTTTAAACAAAATTACGAGCCTTACAGTAGTTGCATATCATGTATAACATGTAACATGTTATCCTACATTCCACATAGGGCTGTGCCTTGTTAACAGTAAACTCTGTTGGTCATTAAAATAACTACTTGTAAAATAATTCCAGTGCCAAATCCCATATGTTAAATATTTTCACACCATAGAACAACAACTTCAAAATCATTTATTGTAGGAATAGCTTTAATGGGGCAACCAAACCTTCAGGTATGTCATATACATTTCCACATAGTGTTGTATTTTGGTCGATAATGCCTCCAGTGCTTACATTAAATGAGAATACAGTAAACGTATAAAAATTTAATAAATCATAATTGTTTTCATAAAATAGCATATAATAAATATTCTCACACCAAAGAATGACCATTTCAAGATAGTTTAATGTAGGAATATGTTTATTGGGACCTCCAAACCTTCAAGTAAACCATATGTGATATACATTCCACATAGCTACTTAACCGACAGTACATTGTGGTACGAATCACCACCACCGCGCGCGGTCATTATCTGTTTTGCATTTCTGTCTCATTACTAAAACTGTACTCACTAGTCAATAACCAGCATAGTGGCCAAAGTGTTTCCCTGGTAGGTAACTCATGTTTGGTTAGTCAATTCTTATTGCAATGCCAGTCAAGATCTAAACAAATTAGTCTTAACGTATATAACAATCATCAACACCATATCATTAAACCAATCAAACCATCTTAAGGTATTTATTAAATTTAATTGCATTCTAGGAACCTTGCAAGCATCTTGCAACCTTGAAGAGGAAAGTATAGACAGGAATTGTGAAAAGGAAACCGTTCAATCATTCAATGTAGTTAGTGTTATGAACCTCAACGTAAGAGGTTATGAAAGTCTATGTGAGGGTGTGGTTTTTACAGCTAGATGTCTTTCCTGACACCCACCTCAGAGACGAGTTTATGGGAGATGAAACTCAGATAACATGTCGAATGTGGAGGTCCTAGTCTAGGAGAAAGTCATGTTCAGGTACTTGTCTGCAAGGAGTGTGGTAAACGAAACAACAACAAAAAGCATACATGTAAAGGGAATATTATGGAATTTTCGAGTACATCTAGTGAATTTCAAACACATTTGAATAAATTTCATGGTTTGTAGTCCACTTTGGGTAAGTTTGGTAAATTTTAGTGAATTTTCATATATATTCATGTAATTTTATATCAATTTCAGGTAGTTTAAACCATTCTTGGGTAAATCAATGGAATTTCAATAAATCTGGTAGTCATTTGTTGGATTTTGTTGGAATTTTGTGTAATTTGGTCAATTTGTGGTATATTTAGTGGATTTTAGAAAATTCTAGTCAATTTCAAGGTAAATCTGAGATAGCTAGGTGACTTACTTGACTTGACTTAGTTCCTGTTGTCCCTCGTGGAACATAAGGCATCAATGAAGCATCTCCATCTGGTCCTGTTTGCTGACAACCTCTTCACCTCACTCCAGGTCTTTCCCTCCTCTATTGCCTCCAAGTGGACAGATCTGCTTGGGTCTCCCTCTTCTCCTCGTACCCTGTGGGTTCCAATCCAGTGCCTCTCTCTCGATTGCTTCATTTCCTTTCCTCAGGGTATGTCCGACCCATTTCTATTTCCGTCGCTTAATCTCCGTTCCACCCGTCCTTCTCCAAAGTTCTTGGTTGGAGATTACTTCCAGCCAGTAGATGTTTAAGATCTTTCTTAAGCAGCGATTGACAAAGGTCTGCAGCCTGGAGGTGATTTCTTTAGTTACCCTCCAAGTCACAGACCCATATATCAGAACGGACCTGACATTACTCCGGAAGAAACGAAGTTTGGTCTTCATGGATATTTTGCTGTTCTTCCACACCGGATAGAGCCGCACAAAGGCGCCGTTTGCTTTTTGAATACGTTGGGAGGCATCCTTTGCCGCTCCTCCATCTTTGGTCACCCCACTGCCCCAAGAAAGTAAAGCTATCGATATCCTATATAGGCTCATCCTCGAAAACAAATGGGTCAATTTTGTTGGTGTTAGTTCTTAGGGCCTTGGTCTTTTTTGAGTTTATCGTTAGCCCCACCTTTTTCCCTTCTACAACCAGGTCTTCAAGCTTTGTTTGCATTTCACCATTTCACCGTGTGCCTCAGACAGGAGACACAAATCGTCAGCAAAATCCAGATCTTCCAGTCTATTGGTGAATCCCCATTGGATACCACGTTTCGCATTTCTAGTCACATTTCGCATCACCGCATCAATCACAATCAAGAACATGGTTGGCGACAGGATACAACCTTGGCTTACTCCTGAACATACAGATATAGGCTCGGATACACGGCCCTCATGAATGACTCTGCATGTGTACTCCCGGTATGTTTCTTGAATGAGACTAATAATCTGTGATGGCACTCCATAGCGCTTCACTTCCTTCCACATGGCTTCTCTATTGATCGAATCGAAGGCTTTCTCGAAGTCAACAAACACTACATAGAGGCGAGAAGACCATTCCGCACACTGCTCCAGAATTATCCTCAAGGTGTTTATTTGGTCGACTCACGAACGATTTTGACGAAAACCTGCCTGTTCTCATCGGAGCCTTCGGTCAACATATTCTTTGATTCTATTTAGCAAAACCCTCGTAAAGACTTTGCTAGGGATTGAGAGAAGTGTAATGCCTCTCCAGTTATTACAGTTTGACGTATCTGCCTTCTTTGGCAACTTCACCAGCAACCCACATCTCCAGTCCGCCGGCATTTCTCCATTTGTCCATACCTTCTCAAATAGCGGCTGCATCATATTTGCTGTGGTGTCTATATCAACCTTCATGACTTCTGCTGGAATATTGTCAACTCCTGCTGCCTTACCAATATGCAACTCTCTCAATGCTCGTTTGATTTCCTCCACTGTGGGTATGCAGGTTTTAATCCTTGGATCATGCTGGATCTCTTCTTCATCTCCTCCTTCTCCCTCTTCTAGTTGATCTTCCAGGGAGTGGTTTAAAACGGCACAAAAATGTTCCTGCCAACGCTTCAGTTGATCCTCAGGGTTTGTTAAAAGGGTACCATCTTTGGTCCTGACTGGCCGGTTTCTCTGCATCTGCTTTCTTGCCAGTACTCGGGTGATTGTATATAGTTCTTTATGATTTCCCTTCTTGGCTGCCTCTTCTGTCTGTTTAGATAGGTCATCTATCCAATTTCTTTGATCTCTTCTTGCACTTCTCTTAACTTCCTTGTCCTTTGCAGCATAATTTACTTGTAATTCTGCCTTTTTTGCTCGTGTCCTACATGTGTTCATTTCCTCCTTTATCTGTTTCCTTTCTCTGATGATATTCCATGTCTGTCCAGTCAACCACTATTTTTTCCGCCTATCTTTGAAACCCAGGATGTTTTCACTTGCTTTGGTAAAGACAGATCTAATCTTCATCCAATTTTCCTCAACAGTTTCATCCTCCACCTGAGCAAGTGCTTGGAATCGATTCCTTAACTCTATCCTAAAGGCCTCCTTCACCTTTATGTCATCATTCAGCTTTCCCACATCATACCGGTTCCTTTTCTGGTCCATCCTCCTTGCCTGTGCCTGAATCTTCATTCTGAAGGTAGCCACAACAAGGTGGTGATCACTGCCGATGTCCGCACCTCTCTTATTTCTCACATCCAACAAAGAACGTCTCCATCTCCTTTCAATCGCTAAATGATCTAACTGGTTTTCTGTCTTATGATCTGGTGATACCCAGGTCACTTTATGGCAATCTTTATGCGGAAATACAGTACCACCAATAATCAAATCATGGTTGGCACACAAGTCCACAAAGAGTTGTCCATTTTCATTTTGATCTCCTAAACCATGCCTTCCCATAATATGCTCAAGTCCTTCATTTTCCTGGCCCACTTTTGCATTCAAGTCTCCTCCAACTATAATGATATCCTTCCTCTGCTGTTTCTTAATTGTACTTTTTAGATGTTCATAAAACGCCTGCTTATCTTCTCCCTGTGCTGCCTCCGTGGGTGCATAGCAAACAATCATCACAATATTCCTAATATTTGACTTAAAACGTGCCACAATTATCCTTCCCGACACTGGATACCACTCTATAAGGCTCCTTTTGGCCTCCTTATCCATCATTATACCTACACCTTCACAACTTGCTCCATCACCTTCGGGCCTTCCAGAGTATATAAATGTAACTCCATCATGGGTGGCCAGCTCCCCAAAATCTTTCCATCTTACTTCACTCAGACCCAGGATGTTCATACCATAATTCTTCATACATGCCACTGCTTGCCGTAGTCTTCCGCTTTCCCGCAGAGTTCTCACATTCCATAATCCAATTTTCGTCAACCTTTTGAAGTCAAAAGTCGTCGTCTTAGGATCAGTCCGGTTTCTCTTCATTGATGTTTCTTTAATAAGTTGTTTAAGGTGTGCGAGTTATTAGCCCACAGCACCCGATCATGGTGGTGGGGCTGCCACCTGCGCCTCCAAGCTTGTGGTTTTCTGTTGGGGTTTTCTCCCTTAGCCTATGAAGATCCCTCTTCGCCTCAAGGCAGTGGTTTTCCTCCTTGTTTGCTCCAAGAGGGAGAGTTGCCAACTTCGCTGTACTAAATGTCTCCTTCTCCGCCTCCGTTGCCGTTATGGACTTCACCAGAGCCTCGTTAGCCATTACTTTTCAGGGTTCCTGTAAGGCCTTCACAGTTACCGTAGCGGTCCTGGAGGCACAAGGTCCTCACTGTTCTTCACCCTTACAGGCTATCCCCTACTTCATAATGTTGCCCGTCCCCCACGACGTGGACGAGGGGTTGGACTTCAATGGGACCGATAGTTAGGTATTTGACAGATAAACTGTCACTATTATGGTTGTATTAGAGTGTGCCTTTCACCATGAAGGGTAGGATTGGGGAGGGAACCGTCATGACCTTAAGTGCATAGCCATTTATATTGACTTTAAGGATGCGTATTGTGGGGAATCGAACACTCCTCTTGTTAGTTTTGAGGGAAGTGTGCTCCATTCCATTGTTAAAAGCCGCTAATCAGGTCCTAGGCATTGGACAGTTGCAACCATTTCACTATTCTTAACATCAAATGTTCGTCACTTGTTATGTCAAGTACATGTTCACAAGCAAGAATGAAATTGATGTAAACATAGCTTGTTTCGGTTTTCTTTGCACTTGTCTATGGGCAGCCATGGTATTTGCCTGGAGTAGAAGTGGGAAACCACATGAGTTTGGCGTTTAGAAAACTCACCTCACCTCACCCCAACTGCTTGGAAATGGAAATAATTTGTTTTTGTCTTACTTAGGGGCTTGGAAATCATGGTCATCAGTCCCATATACCATACTTAGGCAAAATGATAAGGGGTTATACATAGTAGTATTATTATTTGAGTATCTAATATAATTTTGCATAGCCCTAGGACCAGTATCGGATCATAAACACATGCCATGTGTTACCGTCCTTAAAGCCAGTGATATAACACAAAGAGGTCTTTATTTCCACCCCCTCCCCAAGGGGTTACATCTAGTGGAATGTAGGTTGACGATCGCGGAGCCCGAGCTGAGTCCGACATTGCTTCCACTGTCTTGTGCCAGGCTCGTCTCTGTCTTCTTTCCTGTCGACCTCACTTGGTCAACCCTTGCTCTCTGCCAACCCCAACGGTATTAGGGTATCCGAGGCCTAGGGAGTCTCTTCCTTTTGCGACTTGATTGCCCCATTGTCTCATCTCTCCTGATACCCTCCATCTGCGAGGGGTCAGCCTTCATGTTATTTCATGTTATTTCCTCCCTTTTTGCTCAAGCCCCTGAAGAAGGTAGGGTGTATGTAGCTCCACCACTTGTGGTGCAACCTGGATATGGCTACACCCTCAGGGGGCTCACGGTTGATGAGTTCGGAAGTTGACAACCCCAAGGGATTCCTGAGCTGGGTTCAGTTTTCCCCCTTTTTATCCATTACCTCTGGGGTGGACCCTCTCCTCTTTCACATTCCTATCTGCCTTTCATGGCTCTCCTTTTTTCAAGTCCCTCAATTCGCATTCTTGGAGGGTTGAGGGCATTTCTCTTCCTCCTGTCATTTATTTGCCTTATTTTCCTGTTTTGTCTTTCATTTCTTTTTCTAGTCTATAAGTGGGTAGTTTACATTTTATTTTCATGTTAACCATCACCCAAACCATTAGGGATCGATAACCTAGATGTTAAGCCCCTTAAAACAACAATTATCATTATCATCATATTTATTTGCAAGAACCTGGAAATTGTTTTTTGTCAAGGATAGGTTTCAAAACGTGTTGCAATGTGACCAGAGTAACTCGTGCAAAAGGATTGTTTATCATTTTAAATAGGACTGGTTGGTTGGTTGGTTGGTTGGTTGGTTGGTTCTTAAGTTTAGAGGCTGCGACAACGCGGTCATGTAGCCCTGTGTACTTTGGGTGTGTGTAGAATCTGTCTGATAACCGGTGTTAATTGTGATGACTGTATTAGTGTGTGTTATCTGTTTTTTTAATTTAAGTACTGCAAATTTGAATTTTCAAATGGTTCCTACTTTTGCCGCCAAGCGCCACCGTCAACGACTACTAGGCCAAGTTCAGAACTTAGCTACTAGACGCCACTGCAGTCGGCTCTTGGCAACGAACGTAGAAACCTAAGAGCGTTGTTTACATTCTTAACCTATCCAATTTAGCTTCACACAGGTGCAATTGGAAGGTTCTTTAACATGCCATAAATATATGACATGGGACCACCGGCTTTACTTCCCCTCCGAAGGAAGGCATACTGAGGGATATTTAACACTCTTAAAAAAATCCGACGGCTTCGGCCGGGTTTGAACCTGCTATCTTGGGAATAGAAGCTCAGCATGCTACCGACTACGCAACCAAAGCCGCCTTAAATAGGACTGCTTCGTGGTTAAGTTTATAGAACGCTTGTCTTTTGTCTAAAAGAACACCAGCTTCAATTCCTGACTGAGATTGTGAATTTTCATTTTAAACTGCGGTGTACAGTGTAGAATTGGCAAGAGGGCAACCGTGGCTTTTAAATTAAAGCTATGTTTGCGTGGAGGCAGGTGATAAAGGAGGTCAAGGTTCTTCAGGGACTGTAGCGTCGATCAGTAAGTAAGTAAGTAAGTAGTGTTTGTCTAAGCGAAAATTTAAAAAAAAATAAGCTTAATGTAGGTCATGAACTGTTTTAAAATTAAGTTCTGTATTGTGCCCAATCGGTCACGGCAGTCTGGCATCGAACTCAGGTCTCATCAGAGAAGACCAGGCACATGGTTATGCCTAGAGTCGAACCATTGATCTCTGCGGGGGAGCAGTTCAGGGAACCCAAAGAGCAATGAGAGGTATACTGACATATAAGAATGTAGCGTGATTTCACGATCTATAGGTGAATATCATAGCAATTTAAGGGAAGAACTGTAGCCAAATTCAAGAAAATATACATTTTCAGAGCATACGAAAATGAGAGGAGGCCAGTTTGAAGTTTTACAAATGACCCTTAGCAAGTGGGCGGAGAGCCTAGGCGCCGACCGAACTATTTACGTCTGGAGCGGAAAGACAGCTCAAAATTAATGACCCGGGTATCCACCGCTTGACAACGGTGAAACTGAGGGTAGGGATGATGGCTCATGGAAATTAATTAATTACAGCCAAGTGGAGTATTGCAATGCATTGAAATATACACCCAGGTGAATATATTCACGGAGAGGTAATTTAGGAGTGGTTTTTCACCTAAATTAAGGCTTATATCTCCAAATGAACGAATTACAACCTAGCCTACGCTCAAGAGCAGTGACTTTGTGACCAGTCAACGGGGAATTACCACGATGGCGTACCCACGCGCTGAACTAAGGCAATTAATTGTAATTAATTGGCAGAAGCGATCGCCGGCACGCGAATGTTTTTGAAACCTCCACACCTAAATAAACAAGATGTAGATGTCATTTCGGCTGAAGAGGTATTATTTCAAGAAAGGAGTCGCTCTCATGTGTCCAGTGGACTATTTTGTACAAGAAACCTTTATATAGGGGGAGCAAGGCAAGCCAAGCCAGTTCGTTCTACAGTTGTTCTCCAGTTTTCACGTAACTAAGACGCTGCTAGTAGCGCGCCAAATGTTAAAGTATCAACGCGTTGTCGTTGGAGAAAAATAGAAGCAAGTTATAAAGCTTCATAAGTAATCATGAAGCGCGTCGAAAGTAAATTATTACAGATATTTACTTATTATCTGACGCAAATATAAATTCGCCACAGCGAAAAGGAACTTATAATGTTTTTGAACAGTTCTGATACCGGGAGGTATTGTCAGAATTATATATGACATCATCGTCAGAAACACTACAATGATGGGAGCTTGGAAATCATTGCCACCTAATCTGGATAGTGAGATGAACAAGATTGCAGGGAACGAGGATCGAACGTCCGTAAAACGCTGTTAGATTTTCACGGAGACCAGCGGTTGTCATAATTGCATCGCATCTCTGAGATCAGGCGTAGGAGAAGTCCAATTTAAGGATCAACATGTGAAGTAGTGGATAAATGTATATAAATTGTGAAATAGGGATTTAAAGTGTTCATGTGTATAGTAATTAATATGCAGTGTATAGCAATGATAAAGGCCACTGATAAAAATATGTGTATCATGTGGAAAGTGTATGAATCTAAGTGTTGTGTAAAGGATAACATGATGGCTTAAGTCAAGCGTCATGGTAGCGCTAAAGCTGAAGCGCTGGTACTATCCAGCAAAGAGGAAAAAGTGAGTACCCATTTTTATAATGTCATTATAACTAAATAGTTCACCATGTAACGATTTATCACTTTGAGAATAAGATGTAATAGTCACTTACTGAACGAGTTTTCACCACTCGTTTTGAATAAAATATGGCTTGGAAGGTGATTTGTTTAAGGCCGTTCAGGCAAAAATAGTGATGGATGTAACGGTAACGTTAAATGATAATAATAATAATATTATGGGGTCGGCAACAGTAAAGTAATAGGCATTTTTGGCCTAAATAATGTTCAAATAGTGTCGTGTCTAATGTAAAGATACTGTATTTGATAAACAGTAAGAGTATAACGTGAAATATAGAGAAATACGAGAGCTTTTTCAGTGTCAGTGAAATATGAATGAATATTTGATATGGTCAATCCTTAGGATTATGTTTGAGGACCATTAAAGTAAAGAAAGCCAGTAAATTTATTACATTTGTTAGGAGCTATGTAAAGCTTTGGCTTAAGTGGTATGATAGAGAGAACGCGGGTGCCTTAATAATGGAGTCATCTATGTGAAGTATTGTTTGAGCCGCATGTAAGCGTGCAGAATTAACGTAAATCCAGTGATTTACGTAAAATATTGCGGGGACAAACTAGTATAGCTTGCGCGTTAGGTGAGAAGTTGGCTAAATCTACGAGTAGTATCGCCCTTGAGCATACTGTATTATTTCGCAGCGAATTGGACAGAGCCTGTCTGTATCCAACGTTTGCTTGAATTATGCCACTATTGACGTCCGTCGAGACGCTGTGAGCATGTGTGTATTAATGACCTACCCTGTGAGGTAAGGATCATATTCGTCGTTTAGGAACGCAGATTTCCTTATATTTTATTGACAGCTGCTGGTGAAAGTCGTGGATTTTCACTATGATGCGCGTCTAAAAGCCACTAGTAGTCACCATAGAACGGCAAGGCTATCATTAGAATTCCACCCCAGCCATGAATGTTAATTAAGGAGCCAGTTGAGCCCAAGACACTATAAGGATAGGTGTTAAATATTTAAATGACTCAATTATTTAGGAGCCACACTTAGCGTTACTCCAGTACTGCATTTTGTAAACAAACCTGACCTTGGTCTTGACAGCAGAGAGAGGGGGGATTGTAGACCACTTCTGCAGCGGCCATCTTGGATAGCCAGCTGGAACGAATTTTATTGCCTGCTGAGGGGGAGGAAGGTCGTTCGACCGGTCCCTTGGAAATTAGAGTCACAATAGGACACTGAGGAATCTCGATATTTCAATATGCAATTAAGATTTGAGTATTATGATGATGCCAAGTGAATTGAACGGTGGGTTGCAACTCACATACGTTGTTGGATCATAGAAATCAGATAATATTTGGCTCAGTTATTCTCTGAGGAGGAAAGCTGAACCAAAATAATGTAGGCATTTTCTTTTAGAGTGCATTTTGCCAGTTACTGCTAAGTTATGCAGACGGGTATGTGTTTTCCCAGAACATGACACATTTGTAACGATGATAAGCCCGACAAGACCCAGAAAATCGTTATATGGTGAAACTATAATATATTCTATCCATGTTTATTTTGGAAGGGATAAGTACCACTTTTCTTAAAGCGTTCATATGGATGGAAAGAAGGAAGATGATTCACACAACACAACAAATATTTGTTAATGATTGCAGAAAAGAATGAATTCATGCTAATCAAGGTAAATGCCATAAGAAATGGAGTAATGTTTTATTAATATCATTTTTACGTGATACGTGATTTTTGTGTTATGATACTCCCATTAACTAAAATTGTGTCAGTTGATGAACACTATGGAAACCCATGGAAGTCTGAATATATCTTTGACAGGATGCTAGAATTAGATTTGAGTGCAGTGTAGCACTATTTTAAGAAGAAAGCTCACAGAATTACCCTATTTTTATTTGTGGGAATTAAATATAATTTGTCCTTTATTTGTATTTGTTGTATAGCCATGATTTAGACCAGTAAATTGTTATCTTTAGGAAAATGTTGTGTATTTCCTGTAGAGTAGTTACCAGGTAGACTCAAATCCTGAGCATGTGGTCGTATAGTGGGCAGGAACGTCCCATACCTCGAAAGACCGTGAATTAGTTGGGATACGAACACATGGTCCACATGATGACAATCGGGTACATGGAGGAGATGTCTCTGTACTAGGATTGAGTCACAGGTACTGCTAAAGTCGGCCAGGATATAAATGGTAGAAGCAAATATAGCATAGAAATTAGGACAGAATAGGAGAAGGCCGCGTCCCATTTGTTAATAAGCCATCGCGTAAAATAAATGTTGATAATCCTCCATAAAACATGCTTAAATGTAAATGTAACTTACACATAAACCCCTTTAATTATCATGGCCCAAGCAATGTGGAACGGTATTAATTCATGATGGAACCGCCTGCATCTGTGCAATATGAGCGATCTTGGCATTGCGCAAACTGGCCAGGGCAACTACCACAAAGCATGGATACCCTTCATTATCATGACGGCCCATATGTGGGGCATTCGGCAATAAACCACTCCTTGGACAGTTTTATTAATAATTCAGAATATGGCCGATGTCTTACAATAGGACCAGAATGATAATTATCTCATAATTATCATGGCGCCCAGTACGTGGATGGCTTATGGGATTCAGAAAACCCCATAATAATAGCATGGTTTTCATGAGGAAAACCATAAAAATAATATTTTTCCTCAAACTTTGTTTGAGCGATTGTGAGTCTTTCTAGATGATATTCAGACGTCAGACACTGTTGTCAGACGGGTACGAGGGTCTATACCCATTCCATAGTTGGTTTTGACATTTTATAATATGTTGTTGTTGTTGTCGTGGGATCGGAATCCTTTTCTTTCTAATAGAACGCGCCAGCATATTCAGCTGCGGCCTACCTGAATCTCAAATTAAGAAGTACAGGATGGCTGGAAATGAAGACGTACTCAGGTGTATTGCTGAGTTAAAGGAGCATTTTGATAATTCTAATGCTAAGAGAAAGGAAGAATTTAGAGAATTTAAAGATGAAATAGCGGATAGATTGGATGCCAATCAAACCGAAATAAATAATAGATTAGAGGCTAATCAAGCCGAAGTAAACACTAGACTAGAGGCTAGTCAAAATGAGGTAAGCCAGATGTTGGCTACAGTCAATACTCAATTAGAGGCTAATCAAGTTACAATAAACACGCAATTAGAGTCAAACCTAATAGAGGTCAATAAGAAAATGGATGACGTTAAAGAGTCTGTCCAGCGTGAGGTAACTAAGAATATTGTTAGCGTGGTCTCAGAAATGCAAGATGATAACGATAAACGCTTTGAGTCTATTGAATTAAAATTAGAGAATAATCTGCAAGCGTGCATAGAGTCACAGCTTGAAATTAACGATAAATTAAGCAGTATGTCCATGGAGCTTAAAGACATTCAGAGTCAGAATGAAGCTAATACTAAACGTCAATTAGAGCAGTTTAATACGTTCACTCAGACCGTGGATCAAAGATTCGAGGATAGCGATATAAAATGGAATACGCGAATGGCAGGTTACGCCAAGGCGGTAGACGAAGCCTTAAGAAAACAGGATCAGAATATCCTTGACCAATGCAAGGGAATTCAAGAAATAAAAACTTCTGATCAAGAGAATAAGGAGATAATGTCAAATATGACGAGGCAAGTCGGGAAAGTACAGAAAGAGTTGGAACAAACTCAGAACGACTTAGCAGTTATTCATAAAAGACAGGACGAGGACCAGGGAGAAATCACGAAAATAAGGACTGAAATCTCTCATATACAAGGTCACATTCAGAAGGAAGTCACAGGCTTACGAGAAGAATTAGAACTTCGAGAAGGCTTAAAGACTGAAGCCAGCGATAAGACTCTTGCTGAAGTAAGAGAAAGTCTAGCAGGGGAAATTATCCACCTGAAGGAAAACCTTAAGGATGATAAGGAAAAGGTATTTTCTATGGCAGAAAGAAACCGAGATCGCCTAGAGAAAATAGAACGAGAGGTATTAGCTCGTTTGGAAAGGGCAGAAAACAGACACAGCCAAATCGAGACTAGAATGATCGCGCAGGAGGAATCTATGTTGCGGAATCCTAGGTCTAGCGAAGGAAGTATAGACGAGAATAGGAGGAATAAATGGGCAGAGATAGAAATACAGCCCACTCCAAAGAATGCAGCCATGCCAAGTGACAGTCCGTATACCACACCTGGTATACCAATTGCCATGTCAACACCGCATGAAAATGCTGTTCAAAGTCAAATAGTCACAGTTATAAGGGCTAGTGATGAGAAACCAAAGAAATACTCTGGGAGTAATTCTAACATGACACCCAAGTACTGGCTTAAAGAAGTTTCCGAGTACTTGAATGACGCGAAAGTACCGCCAGAGCGCAAGTTGAGAGCGATTGAAAAACTAACCGAGGGGGAGTGTGCCCTATGGTTTAGGAGTTTTCGGTACACGTTCGACACCGTTGACGAATTTCGCCAAGCATTTTTAAGCAGATACTGGAACGCGAGCGTACAACAGAACCTCAGATTGGACTTGTATTCCAGGCGTTACAGTACTAGTAATCCGACTAAGTACGGGGAATTCTTTGTGAATCAATTGTGCCGTTTTCGAGAGCTTGATGAAGGGCTTAGAGAGTCAGATTTGTGCATAGCAATAGCCAAGCAGCTACCGTATGAAGTACAACGTCTGCTAATCTCGGCAAACGCCAAAACTGCAATCGATATGGAGGAGGTGCTGAGACAACTCGATCTAACCACAGTGCAGCACACAAGACAAAGTCGAAATGTGGAACAAGTCAACATGACGAATACACCGATTGAGCCAACCAAGGTGCAGACTAAAAGCAAATCTACAAGCACCGAAACAGAAAAATCCGACTGGCAACGCGAAGGACGCGAAAACCAAAATTGGAGGCCAGCATATCGAGGAGGATCGAACCGTGGTAACCGAGGAAGGAAAAACTGGAATCAGCATGGTACCAGAGACCAGCAGCTTGATAACAGAAGGAATTACGGCCGAAATGGGAACAACCAAGGATGGAGATCCCAAGAGCAGAGTCGCGGGTTCGATGAAGAGGCGGAAGAACGTTATCACGCATCTTTAAGATACATGGAAGAGCGCGGAGATGATCCGAGACAATCGCGAGTTCATTGGGATGAAGCGATTAGGAATAGAAGGTCACCCGACATATATAAAAACGATGACGGTGCCAAAAGTCTGGAACTTCAGCAGCATGAAGACAGACAGAAGAACTCCACAAAGAATGGAGCAATTGAAAAAAACACCAAATTTAAATGACCAAAGAGAGATAAGTTCAGGATGGAATACAGTGAATGTTGTTAACTGGATTGCCAAACCTGAGGAGCTTATCGAAGACCTCGATGAAAGGACGGTCAATGTAAGAAGGGAACTACCCATTATTATTGTAAACATTGCGGGTATGAAGATAAGAAGTCTCATTGATACAGGGTCAACAGTGTGTTTGATAACCCAGGCATTATGCAGTGAAATCCAGAGTAAAATTCACGTATTGAAAATACCTATTTCAAGCGTGAAAATAAAAGGTGTCATACCAGATAAAGTTATGATATGCAAATACCAAGTATGTTTAGATTTGCAGATAGGGAACTCTACATTCTCACAGAGCTTCCTACTTGTAAATAAGCTGCCTTTTAATATCATTGTTGGGATGGATTTTATAAGAGAGTATAAAGTTATAATAGATCTCTCGCAAGACATTGTTATGTTTCGCGCAAGTGAGGGAAAGGAAGAGTTAGAACTCTCATTAAAGCATAATGAAACGAGACCAGAAGAATACGTATGGCATACATACGGAGATATGACTGGGGATGCAGTGTCGACAACAGAAGACATCGAGGAAGAGTTGGCAACACTGGCCGCAGACATTGAAAAGGATCTCGAACCAAAATTTGAAGAATGCCTGGAAGAGAAGATTGAGGAAGCTAAATTTGGTCCAGAATATAAGCAAATGCTAAGGGAACTGCTATTTGAGTATAAAGGAGTCTTCGATTCGAGACCTGGCCGGATCAAGAATTTCCAGTATGCGTTCCAAGTCAGCGATTGGACACCATTTAAACAGAAGCCGTATCCTGTAGCTGAGAAACATTATTTAAAGGTCAAAGAAGCGATACAGGAAATGCTAGAAGCAGGCGTCATTGTAAAGACAGCCACACCCTATGTCAGCCCACTGGTAGTTGTACCTAAACAGGACGGAAGTGTGAGGATATGCCTGGACCTACGAAATTTGAATTCCAAGGTCATACCGGAATTTGATAAAGTGCCGCCCATTAAGGAGGTACTCAGGAGGTTCAAAGGAAAGACTGTGTTCTCAAATCTTGACCTGACGGCAAGTTTTCACCATCTTGCTCTGGAAGAGAAAACAAGTTTGTTAACTGGATTTTATTTGACCAGCACACATACTCATACGTGCGTCTTCCATTTGGATTAAAAACAGCAGGTTCAGCATTGATACGAGCGCTAGATCGGAACCTATCCGAAGAAGTAAAAGCCACAACCATATGTTACGTAGATGATATACTACTGACATCTGAAACTGTCGAAGAGCATGTCAGAGATCTACGCAAGTTGTTATATGACCTAAGTCAGGCTAACGTTAAGGTCAATATAAAGAAGTCTAACTTTGCTCAGAGAGAAGTTAAATTTCTAGGCCACGTAATAGATGCACAAGGAGTCAGACCTAATCCGGGAAAATGGGAAGTCATTAAACATTTCCCGAGACCAACGAAGGTAAAGAACGTCAGGCAATATCTAGGCGTTATTGGATTCTTTTCAAACCATTGTCCGAAGTATACCGAGACTGTAGCACCACTCCAAGACTTACTTAAGAAGGGAGGAAGATGGCGCTGAACGGAAAAATGTGAGGAAGCCTTCGTGAAATCTAAACAGATGTTGTTAGATTATGTGGAATTGGGATATCCTGACTAAACTCAGAAATTTATTATCCAGACTGACGCATCATTTATAGGGATCGGAGCAATGTTATATCAGGAGAACATGGACAGGCCAGAGGAGAAAACTTACATTGCATTTATCAGCAGAAGGTTGAAGCCTAATGAAAAGAACTATACGGTCACGGAGATCGAATTACTCGCGATACTGTATGCCTTACAGTATTGGCGAAAGCCAGTTTATGGTTTTAGAATTATATTGAGAACAGACCATAAAGCCCTAACGTTCCTGCTGAAAACTGACTTGTCGAGTCAAAGACTGACAAGGTGGTCCCTGTACATACAGCAATTTCAAGTGGAAATAGAGTATTGCCCGGGGAAGGACAATATCATACCTGACTTGCTGAGCAGATACCCTACAGCTGATGAAGAAGAAGTTCTAGCTATCGAGATAGAAGATAGAGATCAGAAGACCCTAGATGATCTGAGGAACATCACCGTTTTTCAACGTGAAGATCCCTGGATACGGTTGATGATTAATTACTTCGAGGGAAAGCTGGATAGAGGAACTCCGATGTATGTGGAAGCTGAAGCATTATCAACGGAATATCTATGGTTTAACCAGATGTTACATAAATGGAGCGACTCAGACCACACCAAACCCAGGATAGTCGTACCACCAGCATTGCAGAGAAGGCTAGTATGGTTAGCACACCGAGCTTTTGGTCACTCCGGTGTAGATAAGACTGTTGCCCTGCTTAAAGAAGCATTTATTTGGCCAAAACTTAGAGAGACGGTCAGGAATACTATCAGGACATGTGATATGTGCCAACGAGTCAAGCCTAACTCGTATTTAATGAGGCAGAAACCTATACCACTCTTACCAGAGAAGCCATGTCAGCTTCTGGCACTGGACAACTTTGGGCCGCTTCCTAGAGCTAGAAGAGGAAATAGACACATCCTAGTTGCACTAGACGTGTTTTCCAAAATGGTAGTCCTGTGTCCAATTCAGAAAACCAGTACAAAACAGGTACTTAAGAGGCTGACGGAAAGAATCATTCCTATGTTAGGACAGCCAGAGAACATCTTATCGGATCATGGGAGCTGTTTTACCAGCATAGAATTTCGCAGGGAGTTGGAGAATCTGGGCATAAGACAGATTTTGTCCACAGTTCGACACCCGGAGTCGAATTCCGCTGAGAGAGTTATGAGGGAACTGCAAAAGTACATGAAGATATATTGCTCTACTGAGAACTGGAAATGGATTGACGTACTTGAGATTATTGAATATTGTATCAACAATACCGTACACGAAGCGACAGGAGAGGTGCCAGTGTGCCTACATCTCGATAGAAGACCAGAGAGGCCATGGAATAATGTCATTCGGACACCCATCGATGCACAACCTGGACGTGAGTTGAGGATCCAGAGAACGTTCGAGTATCTCAAGAAACAAGCAGATAGACGGCAGCGGAGAAACAGGAGGAAACGCTATCACAGACCGTTACTCGTAGGGGAATACGTCTTATTGAAGAAACCCGCCAGTTCAGATCCAGAGAGCAGGAAATATAAGAAATTTCAGCATGCTTATCACGGACCATACCTGATTATAAGGGATCTGCAAAATAATGCATATCGGATCAAAGACGAAGCAACAGGTAGAGAAGTTGTTGTAAATGCAGCTAATTTGAAGTTATATAGTCCACCAGAAGACTATGATACAAGAGAGGAGCAAGCATTGTACACCCAAGTGGACGGGGAATCATTACGTATGCACGGAAAGAATCTTGAGAAAAGCTTGCAGTCTCAGGAAGGGACGGAGCGAAGCGACCAGCTCGCAGACCTAACGGATACGAAGGGAGAATGCAGCTGTCAACTGCAGGAACTTTATGACCAGTTGAGGGAAGCCGCTGCGGAGCTAGAGGGGATGAATGAACAATTGCGAAGGCAGAACGAGAGTCTACGAGAAAGCAGACAGAGTGGAATGGGGAACGAGAGAGCCCATTGCCGAGAGCACTGACCGCTTAAAGTAAATATTGCATGGAGTCGATGCCATCAGAAAGGCCCGAAAAATTCACTTATGAAATGAATTTTCCGAGCTTAGCAGGGGAAAGATGTGCCCAATCGGTCACGGCAGTCTGGCATCGAACTCAGGTCTCATCAGAGAAGACCAGGCACATGGTTATGCCTAGAGTCGAACCATTGATCTCTGCGGGGGAGCAATTCAGGGAACCCAAAGAGCAATGAGAGGTATACTGACATATAAGAATGTAGCGTGATTTCACGATCTATAGGTGAATATCATAGCAATTTAAGGGAAGAACTGTAGCCAAATGCAAGAAAATATACATTTTCAGAGCATACGAAAATGAGAGGAGGCCAGTTTGAAGTTTTACAAATGACCCTTAGCAAGTGGGCGGAGAGCCTAGGCGCCGACCGAACTATTTACGTATGGAGCGGAAAGACAGCTCAAAATTAATGACCCGGGTATCCACCGCTTGACAACGGTGAAACTGAGGGTAGGGATGATGGCTCATGGAAATTAATTAATTACAGCCAAGTGGAGTATTGCAATGCATTGAAATATACACCCAGGTGAATATATTCACGGAGAGGTAATTTAGGAGTGGTTTTTCACCTAAATTAAGGCTTATATCTCCAAATGAACGAATTACAACCTAGCCTACGCTCAAGAGCAGTGACTTTGTGACCAGTCAACGGGGAATTACCACGATGGCGTACCCACGCGCTGAACTAAGGCAATTAATCGTAATTAATTGGCAGAAGCGATCGCCGGCACGCGAATGTTTTTGAAACCTCCACACCTAAATAAACAAGATGTAGATGTCATTTCGGCTGAAGAGGTATTATTTCAAGAAAGGAGTCGCTCTCATGTGTCCAGTGGACTATTTTGTACAAGAAACCTTTATATAGGGGGAGCAAGGCAAGCCAAGCCAGTTCGTTCTACAGTTGTTCTCCAGTCTTCACGTAACTAAGACGCTGCTAGTAGCGCGCCAAATGTTAAAGTATCAACGCGTTGTCGTTGGAGAAAAATAGAAGCAAGTTATAAAGCTTCATAAGTAATCATGAAGCGCGTCGAAAGTAAATTATTACAGATATTTACTTATTATCTGACGCAAATATAAATTCGCCACAGCGAAAAGGAACTTATAATGTTTTTGAACAGTTCTGATACCGGGAGGTATTGTCAGAATTATATATGACATCATCGTCAGAAACACTACAATGATGGGAGCTTGGAAATCATTGCCACCTAATCTGGATAGTGAGATGAACAAGATTGCAGGGAACGAGGATCGAACGTCCGTAAAACGCTGTTAGATTTTCACGGAGACCAGCGGTTGTCATAATTGCATCGCATCTCTGAGATCAGGCGTAGGAGAAGTCCAATTTAAGGATCAACATGTGAAGTAGTGGATAAATGTATATAAATTGTGAAATAGGGATTTAAAGTGTTCATGTGTATAGTAATTAATATGCAGTGTATAGCAGTGATAAAGGCCACTGATAAAAATATGTGTATCATGTGGAAAGTGTATGAATCTAAGTGTTGTGTAAAGGATAACATGATGGCTTAAGTCAAGCGTCATGGTAGCGCTAAAGCTGAAGCGCTGGTACTATCCAGCAAAGAGGAAAAAGTGAGTACCCATTTTTATAATGTCATTATAACTAAATAGTTCACCATGTAACGATTTATCACTTTGAGAATAAGATGTAATAGTCACTTACTGAACGAGTTTTCACCACTCGTTTTGAATAAAATATGGCTTGGAAGGTGATTTGTTTAAGGCCGTTCAGGCAAAAATAGTGATGGATGTAACGGTAACGTTAAATGATAATAATAATAATATTATGGGGTCGGCAACAGTAAAGTAATAGGCATTTTTGGCCTAAATAATGTTCAAATAGTGTCGTGTCTAATGTAAAGATACTGTATTTGATAAACAGTAAGAGTATAACGTGAAATATAGAGAAATACGAGAGCTTTTTCAGTGTCAGTGAAATATGAATGAATATTTGATATGGTCAATCCTTAGGATTATGTTTGAGGACCATTAAAGTAAAGAAAGCCAGTAAATTTATTACATTTGTTAGGAGCTATGTAAAGCTTTGGCTTAAGTGGTATGATAGAGAGAACGCGGGTGCCTTAATAATGGAGTCATCTATGTGAAGTATTGTTTGAGCCGCATGTAAGCGTGCAGAATTAACGTAGAATCCAGTGATTTACGTAAAATATTGCGGGGACAAACTAGTATAGCTTGCGCGTTAGGTGAGAAGTTGGCTAAATCTACGAGTAGTATCGCCCTTGAGCATACTGTATTATTTCGCAGCGAATTGGACAGAGCCTGTCTGTATCCAACGTTTGCTTGAATTATGCCACTATTGACGTCCGTCGAGACGCTGTGAGCATGTGTGTATTAATGACCTACCCTGTGAGGTAAGGATCATATTCGTCGTTTAGGAACGCAGATTTCCTTATATTTTATTGACAGCTGCTGGTGAAAGTCGTGGATTTTCACTATGATGCGCGTCTAAAAGCCACTAGTAGTCACCATAGAACGGCAAGGCTATCATTAGAATTCCACCCCAGCCATGAATGTTAATTAAGGAGCCAGTTGAGCCCAAGACACTATAAGGATAGGTGTTAAATATTTAAATGACTCAATTATTTAGGAGCCACACTTAGCGTTACTCCAGTACTGCATTTTGTAAACAAACCTGACCTTGGTCTTGACAGCAGAGAGAGGGGGGATTGTAGACCACTTCTGCAGCGGCCATCTTGGATAGCCAGCTGGAACGAATTTTATTGCCTGCTGAGGGGGAGGAAGGTCGTTCGACCGGTCCCTTGGAAATTAGAGTCACAATAGGACACTGAGGAATCTCGATATTTCAATATGCAATTAAGATTTGAGTATTATGATGATGCCAAGTGAATTGAACGGTGGGTTGCAACTCACATACGTTGTTGGATCATAGAAATCAGATAATATTTGGCTCAGTTATTCTCTGAGGAGGAAAGCTGAACCAAAATAATGTAGGCATTTTCTTTTAGAGTGCATTTTGCCAGTTACTGCTAAGTTATGCAGACGGGTATGTGTTTTCCCAGAACATGACACATTTGTAACGATGATAAGCCCGACAAGACCCAGAAAATCGTTATATGGTGAAACTATAATATATTCTATCCATGTTTATTTTGGAAGGGATAAGTACCACTTTTCTTAAAGCGTTCATATGGATGGAAAGAAGGAAGATGATTCACACAACACAACAAATATTTGTTAATGATTGCAGAAAAGAATGAATTCATGCTAATCAAGGTAAATGCCATAAGAAATGGAGTAATGTTTTATTAATATCATTTTTACGTGATACGTGATTTTTGTGTTATGATACTCCCATTAACTAAAATTGTGTCAGTTGATGAACACTATGGAAACCCATGGAAGTCTGAATATATCTTTGACAGGATGCTAGAATTAGATTTGAGTGCAGTGTAGCACTATTTTAAGAAGAAAGCTCACAGAATTACCCTATTTTTATTTGTGGGAATTAAATATAATTTGTCCTTTATTTGTATTTGTTGTATAGCCATGATTTAGACCAGTAAATTGTTATCTTTAGGAAAATGTTGTGTATTTCCTGTAGAGTAGTTACCTGGTAGACTCAAATCCTGAGCATGTGGTCGTATAGTGGGCAGGAACGTCCCATACCTCGAAAGACCGTGAGTTAGTTGGGATACGAACACATGGTCCACATGATGACAATCGGGTACAGTATATGCTAACCAATGTTAATGCGATGGGTGTATTAGTGTGTGTATTTGTAATGCAGGTAAGCATTTCCATGTGCGGCCCTGGTTAAACTGCAGTTGCACTATCAGCCAGACAAGAAACCTGACAACGCTGCACTGCTCTTCTCAGCAACTCTCACTAGTCCAGCAAGCTAGTGTATGTTTGCAGACTGGAGCTAGCGGAAGCATGAAAACGTGTGTCTCTCCCTTTTATAAAATCCATCATTGATTATAATATTATTATAACTTGGCGGTCATCACAGAGGTCCAGGTTCGATTTCAGTGCTCTATCAAGACATTTTATCTCTGGTCTAAGGGCTGGAACAGGGTACACTGTGTCTTGACAGGTAAAACGTTTGGGTCAATTCATGGACCATGACAAAGGTTTGGCCAAGACAGTTTATCTCTGGTCTAAGGGCTGGAACAGGCTACACTGAGGCTTGACAGGTAAAACGTTTGCGTCAATTCATGGACCATGACAAAGGTTTGGCCATCCTGACTTCTTCAACACCTCATACAAATGTTTAATATTACTGGTTAGTTACCTATACACACATTAATCCATAATTACCTATTACTAAAAATAATAATAATAATAATCTTAATAATAATTACCTAATAATAATCTTAATAATAATTACCTAATAATAATCTTAATAATAATTACCTAATAATAATAATAATTAACAAGCCATCATCCTCCATACACAAACATCAATTAAAGCACGGTTTCACAAATCACTTAAGCTTTTTAGGTGTTTAATAACGTTTCCCCTGTAACATCACTATTCCATGTTTTAGGGGTGAAATAACCTATGGAGGTAAAAGCGTATGTCATCACCTATTTTTTGAACTATCACACCTACTTTTAGGGTTCTTAGTTTCCAAGATATCAATTTTTAATGAAAAAACAAAAGATCTTAGGTTCATTCAACATTTTTACACGTTTAACACCTTTTTCCCTTGTAAAATCACTATTAACTGTTTTAGGGGTGAAATGACCTATCCAGGTAAAAGCCTATGTCATGACCTATTTTTTAAGCAATCACACCCAAGGTATCAATTTTTAAATTTGGGGTTAGTTTTCACCCCCTGCTATTTGTCATCAAAAAACATAATATCTTAGCTTCATTTATCATTTTTAAGTGTTAAACACGTTTTTTGTCGTAAAATGACTATTTACTGTTTTAGGGGTGAAATGACCAATCGAGGTAAAAGCCATTATCATCAACGATTTTTTTAGCTATCACGCCTAATTTTAGGGTTGTTAGTTTCCAAAATAATGATTTTTCAATTCGGGGGGGGGTAGTTTCACCCCCTCCCCCCCCCCCCCCTCCCCAAAGGGTGAAGTCGCTCCCAAGTGCTAGACCCCTCATACAAGTCCCTAGCATAATTGGTTCGCGAGATATTAACCAAAGTGTAGTTAGGCCCTTTTGACAAAAATTAATCATACATTCAAATAAAACAGGGCGTCACCCCCAAGAGCTAGGATACTGCCTATGGCAAAATCCCATCAGGGTTTCAGAAAATATTAACAAAAGTGTAGTTAGGCCCATTTGACAAAAGCCGCCAGTGTCCATACATACCAAAAATCTATCCCCCCCCCCCCACGGGGTAAGGGTAGTTTTTATTTTGGGGTGAACATACCTCGTCCATAGAAAAGGAGAGTTCACCACGAGTCCTACGACACCCCATATGTTTGTTGTTGTTGTTTGAGTCTTCAGTCTTTTGACTGGTTTGATGCAGCACTCCATGCTTCCCTGTCCTGAGCTAATCGTTTCATCTCTACATAGCTACCACACCCTACATCCGAGGGAATCTGTTTAACATATTCTAACCTTGGTCTACCCCTACAGTTCTTGTCCTCGACCCTTCCTTCCATAACTAAGCTTGCTATTCCTGGGTGTCTTAGTATGTGTCCTACCAACCTATCTCTTCTCTTCATTAGCAGTCGCCAGAAACATCTCTCCTCTCCCACTCGTCTTAATACCTCTTTGTTTGTAACCCTATCTACCCATCTGATCTTCATCATTCTCCTGTAACACCACATTTCAAATGCTTCAATTCTCCTCTTTTCTGCTACACCAATAGTCCAAGTTTCACTTCCATAGAGCGCCACGTTCCAGACAAAGGCTTTCAAAAATGACTTCCTAATACCTAAATCTATATTCGATGTCAGCAGATTCCTTTTTTCTAGAAATGCTTTCTTTGCCTGAGCCAACCTACTTTTTATATCCTCTTTGCTTCGTCCATCACTGGTTATTCTGCTTCCTAAGTAACAGAAGTCTCCTACTTCCTTCAGCTTTTCACCTGACAATTTGATCTCCATATAGGTTTCTGATTTATTTCGGCTGCATTCCAGTATTTTTGTTTTACATTTATTAATTTTCATCATGAATTCTTTCCGTAAGACGGAGTCCATTCCATTCAAAAACTCATTCAAATCCTCAGGCTTGTCGGCCAAGATGACGATGTCATCAGCAAATCTCAGAGTTGAAATTATTTCTCCTTGAATCTTCACTCCCACTTTACATTTTTCTCTAATTTCCTTCATTGCTTGTTCAATGTAAAGATTGAAAAGTATGGGTGATAAATTGCAGCCTTGCCTTACACCTTTCTGAATACCAGCTTCTCTCTCATGTCCTTCAGCTCGAATGACTGCTGTCTGGTTTCTGTATAGATTGTATATCACCCTCCTATCCCTGTACTTTATTCCAATCAATTTCAAAATGTCAAACAATTTAGTCCAATCAACGTTATCAAAAGCCTTTTCTAAGTCCACAAAAGCCATGAACGTTCTCTTATCTTTCCTTATTCTACCTTCCAAAATCAGCCTAAGACTTAGTACAGCTTCCCTTGTTCCTACATTTCTCCTGAAACCAAACTGGTCTTCACCCAACTCCGTTTCTATCTGGCTTTCAATCCTCTTGTAAATTATTCTAGACAGGATCTTTGAAGGATGAGTAATCAAGCTGATTGTACGGTAATCTTCACATCTGTCAGCTCCCACTTTCTTTGGTATAGGGATGATTACATTCTTCTTGAAATCAGGGGGTACCTCACCTGTCTCATAAATCCTACACACCAAGTGAAATAACCTGATCAGACCTTCATCTCCTATGCAGCGTAGCAACTCAATCGGTATATCATCTATGCCTGGTGCTTTGTTCCTGCTTAAGTCTTCCAAAGCTCTATCAAATTCTGATCTCAATATTAAATCTCCTTTCGCATCCTCATCAATTTCCTCCTCCCTTTCCATTACATGATTCTCAATCTCCTTTCCCTTATACAAACTCTCTATGTAAGCTTTCCATCTCTCAACCTTTTCTTCCCTATCGGTTAGAGGCTTTCCATTTGTGTCCTTAATATTACAGCACTTAGTCTTCTTTTCCCCAAAAGTATTCTTAATCCTTCGATAAGCTGTGTCTACTTTTCCTAATTTCAGACAATTTTCTATACCTGCACATTTCTCTTTCAACCATTCTTCTTTCGCTTCCTTGCACTTCTTGTTAACCTCATTTCTCAGACGTCTGTATTCTGCTTTCCCCTTTTCATCTCTTACATTCTTGTGTTTCCGCCTTTCATCCATCAATTCTAGTATACCCTGAGTGATCCACGGTTTTCTACCTATTCTTTCTTTCCTACCAATGTTTTCTTCTGCGGATTTTGTTATTACATTCTTCAAAAGTGCCCATTCGTCTGCAATTGAAGTTTGTTTAGGGTTTTTCATTAGTCCTTCCTTTATACTCTTCTTGAATCTTTCGTTTACATCCTTCTCTTTCAGTCTGTCTATTGCCCACCTTTTTGGCTTTTGACTTTTCTTCAGTTTCTTCAACTTTAATCTACATTTCATTACAACCAGATTGTGGTCAGAGTTTATGTCAGCACCAGGATATGTTTTACAATCCAAAATCTGGTTTCGAAACCTCTGCTTGACCATAATGAAGTCGATTTGGTAACGCCCTGTATCTCCTGGTCTCATCCATGTGTATATTCTTCTATTGTGGTTATTGAATAAGGTGTTAGCTATGACCAACTCATGCTCGGTGCAGAATTCTACCAGCCTGCTTCCTCGATCATTCCTTTCCCCTAATCCGAAATCTCCTACTATCTTCCCTTCTCTCCCGTTTCCTACCACAGCATTCCAATCTCCCATTAGTATAACATTTTCATCACCCTTGATATACCTCAGAATTTCGTCTATTTCTTCGTAGACCTTTTCAACATCCTCATCATCAGCTTGACTGGTAGGCATATAGACTTGTACCACTGTGGTGCAGGTAGGTTTAGTATTGATTTTTGCTACAATAATCCGTTCACTATATTGCTCATAATATTCCACCCGCTGTCCAAGTTTCCTACTCAATATGAGGCCAACCCCTGCTTGGCCATTGTTTGATTTAGTGCTAATGACCCTATAGTCTCCTGAACAAAAGTCATATTCTTCCTGCCAGCGCATTTCACTAATCCCAACCAAATCCAACCTCAACCTATCCATTTCCCTTTCTAAGTTTTCTAACCTTCCACTTCCTAGCAGACTTCTAACATTCCACGCTCCGATTCGTAGAATGTCAGATTTCCTCTTAGTCACTTCTGTGATGTTAACCACCTCTCGAGTAGTCCCCACCCGGAGATCCGAACGGGGGACTAGTTTACCTACGGATTGAAATTTTACAAGGGAGGAGGCCATCATCACATGTAATTATGCATAGAGAGGTGCATATCCTCGGGAATAGCATACGGCTGTAGTTTCCCGTTGCTTTCAGCCGTGCAGCAGGACGCAGTGTAGCCATTATTTGGCTTATATTATCAATATCTTAACCGTCTATAAGACTAGTAAAGAATTGATTCTTCTGAAAGGCTGCTACTCCCTTTCAGAATAAGTAAAGAGCAATTCTACTAACAAAAATACTAACCTTCTACCGTACTAACAATTAAATACCAAAATTCTACTAACGAAAAAAATACTAAAGTTCCACCAACAACAAATACTACCACTAAAACAGTCTGTCACCAGGCACACTCACATGCACCCTCACACATCACAGTCTACTGAAACAATGAACTATAAATAATAAACAATGCAACTGCTACCAGACACTGCTAAGTAAATAAATATGTAGGTAAATAAACAAATAAGTAAATAAATAGATAAATACGTAAGTAAATAAAGAAGTAAATAAAAAATAAGTAAATAAATAATTAAATAAATACATATGTAAGTAAATGAGTAAATAAATATATACGTGAATAAATAAATAAGTAAATAAATAAATAAGCAAATAAATAAGAAAATACATAATTAAATAAATAAACATGTAAGTAAATAAACAAATAAGTAAATAAATACGTAAATAAATAAAAAGCAATAAATAAGCAAATAAATAAGTAAAGAAATAAGAAAATAAATAAATAAATTTGTAAGTAAATAAATAAGTAAAAATAAAATAAATATCTGTCCAAAAAATCTGTAAAAATGTATAATACAGCCATCACAATAAGACGGGTTATCAGACAAATTCACCTCACACCCAAGTACATGGGGCTACATGACCATGATGTCGCAAAGCCCCTAAATAAATCATCATCCCAATTTTCGGGGGCCGGAGGCATTTCTTTTCCCTGTCTTTTATTGTCCTTATTCTTTTCTTTTCATCTCGCCAAGTATGTAAGTTAGATTTAAGTCAGTTAGAAGTAATTATATTTTTATTATCGTCTGCATAATTACGGGAAAATGAGCTAGACATTTCGCCCCTTAAAAACAATTGCCTCCACCACATGTATTTTTGCTTTCCTTTATACTGAAAATTTGCCCGTAAGTATGTTTCTGAATACTTTTAGATGTTAGAATAACAAAGGAACTAACTTAGTGTAATGTTTTCACGTCCGTCAATCTCGATATTAAACCTCCAAACATAACAATACTTCGTTTCAGGTATCTTCCCCTTTAAAAAGCCGCGGCAATCTCAGTGCCTTGGTGCTGCACCTAGCGGTGAATTAATACATATATCTTGTACGTCTGTGAGTGTCGAATGGGCAGGCAGTTTAAAGCAACCAGGAGTGTTGCGATCCAGCCGGCAGTGGTTTTAAGCTTCTAGGATACATGGAAGTGTTTAATTGACTCCTGTCTACTTTTATTTTGCCATTATACATCATTACACTACGACATTACCTCCTTAATATTTTCCTCAACATTTTGTCGGGGTACGATGTTATAATTAAGTTCGGGCATTCAGGAAGCCTTTGAGCTCACTAAAACTATTGACGTCAGAAAAGTTGGATGGCGCAGCCACGCGGCAGAATGTTGAAGCAGTAACATAGTGACTGGTGAGATTTATTTAGATGGTGAAGCATTGACGTCGTGTGATGGAAACAGAAAGAAATTTGTCAAATTCGAGGAGGTACTGCTCTGTATACGGTTGCAAATCGTATAAAACTACTTCACTACTTTCCTGTACAAAAAGTTCAGAGAGAAAGATGGGCTTCGTCACTGTCAATTGGAAAACGTGTTACATGTTACATGACAGTGTGCAGCCTGCATTTTTGTGAAGACGACTTCTTTCCACCGGTACTGTTGATTATTGATAGTTATTGTCTCTAATTTGTATTCACATGGATTTAGCTACATCAAAAATACTGATAAACTTATAGCCTATTACTTCTGTGCCGTACAAAGAATGTAATCCGCTCTTCGTAAACTTATTTTAGGGGTTCTTCCGATTGACAATAGCCGAATGGTTAGAAAACTTAAGAAAAATGCTGTTCCTAGCCTTAATTTGAAAGAGAATTTATATTCTTGCCTTTGAACAGCAAGTATGTAGGTCATTGAAGTATGATTTGGCTTAAATTGTGTTTTTCGCTATGATCTCCCTACTGTTGAATTTGTTAATTAAAATGTAAAATCTTAGTTTTAAGTATCGGTTTGGTGACCCATCATCCCAGGCAGGCCGCCAACACCTATACTACTCAGGCAGATAGGTCACTTAGCAGTAATTTTGAAGTTATAGTGAGTTAAGTATACATTTGGTAATGTAGCAGGAGACCGGATCGGCCTAGGCTATTCTAACTTTAATTAGTTCTCATTTCAGGGTTTTACAGTTTTGAGTGCGAATAGTTGGTTTGAAAGTTGTACAACAGTAAGGAGAGTATGTTTTGTATAGGTTTTAATTGGTATTATGGTTTATATCGAGCTGAGGAGTGAATTTGGTTTGGCTTTTAGTGTAGTTTTTGATCTGTTCCGTTTGCTTATGACAAGTTCAAATGGAGACTCCAGCTTTGTTAAATATCTGTATTTTAAATATTTAATTAAATATATTGATAAAGAGGATGTCTCCATTTTAACTTGCCTGTGGCAAGAGATTAATAAATTAACATTCTTGCCTTTGAACAGCAAGTATGTAGGTCAATATTTGCAATATTGAAGTATTATTTGAGCATCCCATGTACGCTTCTTTGAACCAAAACATTCATGCAAATTCAGGGTTGCTTGATTCAATTTATTATCAGGGAGTCATCCTTTGTGTTATGTGAGATATATATATATATATATATATATATATATATATATATATATTGTGAAATTAATAAAAACATCGATACCGCTAGGCTCCCAAGTACAGGCTTCATATATGTAACAGCAGACAGTAAATTAACTATCTACATGTGGGTAATATTTTTAACTGGTAGTAATTAGGCATTGCATTTAAATTGATTATAAAAATATTTCTATCAATGAAAGGAAATATGTAGTATTTTGCCATCATAAATTAGAAGCCATAACAAACGCACACCCAATTACTTCACGTCACTATATCGCCGCCATATTGCAAACAGCTGACCGTAAGCTCCTCCCCCGTTTCGGACGTCAATAGGTAGAGCTCAGCAACTCCATCTAAACCCCCGGAATAAATGCGAACTACGAGCTCGCTGTGCTCTCTGTCACACTGGCTGACGGAACTAGCGCTCACACAGGGTCGCACATCAAGTTGCTAGGCTCTAAACGCTTTGGAAAAAAAGTCATCTATGGTTGAAGAACTTCTCCTAAGCCATCATTTCAAATCCCTCCAGCTCCACCCCGTCAAAAAAAATGGAATATTTTAGACGTTTTTAGAGATCGTATGAGTATCAGCTTCACTGGTATCAAGTTTCAAGTTTCTGATATCTGAAAATGTCTCATTAATTCATGTTTATTTACAGAATTTACCTACATATAGATACTAGCAGAAGTACCCGTTCTTTGAACGGTCTTCGGTATTAATAACCAGACGTTATCAATTGAGCTACCGTTGCAATGGTTAGGGGCTAGCCATTCCTTCATACGTTTATCAGAGCGAAGTTAGTTTTCTGGGAATATCTGAGACACCGTTGATTTAAGGCCTTAAAATGTGGTTTTCGGAGACCCTTTATAGACTCCCGAATTTTGTGTCTCACATTGAGAACCCGCGATTATGGGCATGCTTTGGCCGTCCTTCTAGAATAATGTTTATTATTTCGCCTATTTTAGCATGTATTTTGAAAAGGTATTTCTTATACCCACCCTTCTATGAGAAGTACTGTACGGTGAAGAGTTTTATAAATGATTGGTGTATGGACTCTCATAGGTACCATACCTAATTTTACGATGCTCCAAACATCCGAACACGAGTTATAGGCTTAGATAAAGATACACAGAAAGGCAGACAGACAAATCCATTGACTACAACATATCACAGCGGCTTCGGTGGCGTAGCCGGTAGCATGCTGAGCCTCCACGCCCATAATCGCGGGCCCAAACCCGGCCGAAGTCGTCGGATTTAAGAGCGTTGGAATTAATTAAATTAATTTATGAAAAAACGGTGGAACACCGATTTACTTATTTTTTAAGCTGATTTTTTCCGCTGAGTAACCGGACAATAATGAGAAAAAAAATTGCGCGTTTCAACTATGTGAATGCGAATATACATAAAATCACTAATCTATTGTTTAAATCGCATTATTGGTTAGCGAGGTACTAAAAAGCGGATGACCTATTTGTTTTTGGGTTCTTTATATATATATATATATATATATACCGCGGACAGGCCAACAAGGGTGACGCAAATACAGTATCAGTTCTTTATAGGTCTAGTTTCCTTCTTTCTCTTCCAGAAGTCTTTCATCCTGGTCGACTGCGCAGCTCTTCTTTCAGCAGTCCATTCTCCTCTGTTGAGATTCTTCTTGAGGCCATTTTTTTCTGTACTCTATTCGATTTAGACAATCTTATTCAGTAATTTTGATTTTTTTTAAGTTCTTCTTTCATTTGTTTTTCATAGCCTCCTTGCCCTTTATAGATACAGATTTTATCAAAAATTTGTTCGTTGAACATTGAGCAATACATTCGGACCATATGTCCGTAGAACTGAAGTCGCCGTTTTCTGATCATCACTTCAAGGTTGTCGATTTTACTATAAATTTCTGCATTGGATCTCAGTCTATAAGCTTACTGTGTTTTCCTAGGACCATAAATCCTTCTTAAAATTCTTCTTTCTATCTTGAGCAAATTCTCCATTCCGGTTATATTTGTAGTTTCCATGCCGTACAAGATGACTGGTCTAACAACTGTATTAAAATGTCGTAATTTTACAATGATACACAGGTTCTTTTTATTGTATATATATTTTTGTACACAAATTTTATCTTTCCAATTTCCCTTTTTTGTTCTCAATTGCCAATTTATCCTTCCCATTGCTACTAATTATTTCTCCAGGATATTTAAATCGGTCAGTGACCCTGATGCTCCCTTAATTTGTTTTTATCATTTTCTTAGTGTGTTTCTGATCACTTGTTATCATCTCTGTTTTTACCAAAGAAATCTGTAAGCCCGCTTTTTCCGCCGTTTCTTTTAACTGATCAATTTGGTTAATAGCTTCTTGTTCTGATTCAGCAAACAACGCTACGTCGTCAGCAAATGCTAAACCTTTGAACTTTGAGGTTCTGATTGTACCAAATTTAGCACTTGAATCGTTCTTCTCCCAAATCGTCCTCATGACTTTATCCAAGACCAAATTGAAAAGCAGTGGTGAAAGATTGACCCCTTGCCTTAGCCCAGTTTTTTGAGGGGGTTCTTTATAATAAATATTTAAAAAACTCAACTATACATAATCATTTATAAAGCCCGCTCTCTTACAAAAGCCCTCCAAGTGCGCATGCATACAAAAAATCACTACTTACACCCTCCCCCCCCCCCCGGGGTAAGGGTAGTTTTTATTTTGGGGTGTACATACCTCGTCCATAGGAAAGGGGGGTTCACCATGAATCCTACGACACCCCATATGCCCAAATCCGAGCATGGGTTCAGGAAATATTTTCCATTTCCCAAGTATTAGAAAATATTTTCCGTTTCCCAAATATTAAACAAAAGATCAGGTTACTTGTCTGTGTTTGATAACAGCACCTGTCTGCGAGCTAGAGCCTCTTATCTCTTTTGCTGCGGCCAGACGACAGCTTCATGCCCACGGAATGATAAGAGCAGTAGCCTGCAAGCAGCGGACGGTCTGAAGCTTCCAATTCTCTTTTGGCTAAGTGTGTGTGAGCAAATCCAAGCAATGCCAAATGATGATGTTTTAGTAAAAAGACAGCGCATGGCAGCCAAGACATTCATTCACCAAACACAATGTTACTTCAATCCTGGTTCTCACTTTTTTTCCTCCGTTTCCCCAAATATCTTGAAAAATAACGGAAACACCTTTTTAGATCAACAACCATGGTTCCACCTTTTCAAGGCGGCTTCGGTGGCGTAGTTGGTAGCATGCTGAGCTTCTATGCCCAAGATAGCGGGTTCAAACCCGGCCGAAGCCGTCGGATTTTTTAAGAGCGTTAAAAATCTCTCAGTATGCCTTCCTTCGGAGGGGAAGTAAAGCCGGCGGTCCCATGTCATAGATTTATGGCATGTTAAAGATCTTTCCACTAATTACACCTGTGTGAAACTAAATTGGATAGGTTAAGAATGTAAACAACGCTCTTAGGTTGCTACGTTCGTTGCCAAGAGCCGACTGCGGTGGCGTCTAGTGGCTAGTTCTGAACTAGGCCTAGTAGTCGTTGACGGTGGCGCTTGGCGGCAAAAGTAGGAACTATTTGAAAATTCAAAGTTGCAGTCCCTGATTGAATTAAAAAAAAAAAACAGATACACACACTAATACAGTCATCACAATTAACACCGGTTATCAGACAGATTCTACACACACCCAAAGTACACGGGGCTACATGACCGCGTTGTCGCAGCCCCTAAACTAAGGAACCAACCAACCAACCAACCACCTTTTCAACACCTACATCCCCGTAAAGAGGACGACGAGACAAAACATCATCATGGCCATCATACACATAACTCGTCCCATTTTCCAAATATCTGGAAAATGCCAAAAACGTAGGTTAAACCCCAAAAACATGCACAGGTTTCTACCTAGAGACTTGAAATTTATGGTGCGGGAGTCATGTCCATTGCCCAGTAAACCCCTTACTAGCCATGACAAGAAGCATCCCTTACTAATTTTGGGTTTTAAATGATAATAATTACTATTATAAATAATAATAATAATAATTATTATTATTATTATTATTATTATTATTATTATTATTATTATTATTATTACTGTCCATGAGAGACAGAGTATATTTTCTTCAGGAAGTCAGAATGTTACAACAGCTCACTCCAAGCTCACAGGCAAAGCATGTATAAACTAAAAGCTTGCTATTATAGACAGAAGCACTTTCAGTGAAAATATTCCTATTAGATATTTCTTAGAAGGCCAAAGCTGGGAGTTGGTCACTGCTAACATTCTTAACTTTCCAGACAATCTCCACGATTTCTCAAGGAACACATATTTCTGTTCCTTCCCCATAAAAATTCTTAGTATTGAGGTTTCGACAACAACTTTAAGGTCAGTCCAACCAAACCCCAACGCTTATGGTCTGATTGGCTAAAACCCCCTCTTACCACTAGAGATACACGCCATTGGTGAATCTCTACATGTGACAGTTTTTTCCTCTCCAGAGAAAGTTATAGTTTATATACTGATGCAGAGCTCATAATCGCTCTCTTCATAACCATACAGCAGACCATGTGGTCACTCTTCACGACAGCTATCTAGATACTGTGTACGCTCTGACTCACGGCGAGCAAGTCAGGCTTCATGTAAAAGTATTGTAATTACTTAGGTGTTGGTAACCAATAAATTAACATCTTCTCAACGTCTTCTATTCTTTTGTAAGTATAACAATATGCAGCGCGGTAGAACTTGAGCGGACCTAAATAGTAGATCCTCAAGCAATATTCAAATTAAGTGAGTGTCGATAAGTTCACTCTTCTCCAACTAGACAACTGGCCGGAGATCTACGAAAAACTTATCTGGGGGCCCTTGCCGGAATTGATACATGATCTATCAGATCTATATGCAGATTGAATCAAGCATTCAGATACCGTTCAGAGAAACGCCTTTCGTTGCTTGACCAAGAAGCTGTATCACACCGCAAACACTCTGTAGTATATACTCAAAAGAATCAGCAATCTGGGGTAGTCAGCAGTTAGCCGACACTGCTCAGAGAAGCGCCTTTCGCTAACCGACCGACTACGCACGCTGAAGGAGGGAAGTAGCCGACAACGCTAAAAAACGCATTATTCGACACCAACCGCCATCGCCGTTCGAGAGAGCCAACCACTCCAAAGAAGGGGCTTTTTGACTACTCGACGACGAACCGAAGACTTGAAGGAAGGAGGTAAGCTGATAGCTCTGAAAAGGGGCCTTTTCAAACTACCAACTTCTACATTGATGTACGTGCGATCTGATACCGTTCTAAGAGACTGACATCCCAAGTAACGCCTTTCACCACACGACATCAGGAAACCAACAACCGACTTCTACCTTGCTGTACGTGCGTGCTGATAACGTCAGAAGAAACCAACGTTCCAAGTGACGCCCTTCACCACACGACACCAGAGGAGGAGCACAGTACGAGGAAGATGAGGTCCGAACTGCCGATTCTCCTTAGCCTGTGAGTACAAAATAATACCTTATTTGTGATGCCTGAATATTGCAGTGAAAGCATGGTCTTTAAGTTGTGTTGAGCAAAAATTTAATAATAAATTCATTTTGCCTTTCAAATAACGCGAGTCTTCGCTTAATCGAAAGATCTGTTGCCTTTCCCGTGTTATTTGAATTAATACGTAGATTATAAGCTAATAATAACTTCAATCTGCCCTTCAAATAAAGTGAGATTTAACTTAATCGATGGATCTGTAGTTTTTCCCATTTTTATTTGAATTAATAATAATAATAAAATATATAATAATAGAATTCGTTTTCAGAAAGAATAATCAAAGTGCGCTCTGACTAGCAGACCCTACACTTCTTTATCCACTTTCTGAATTAAAACAGGAAACTAAACTTTTTTTAAACAAATATCATCACATAAATCATCAAACTTATTTCAGAAGGAAATACCATTCTCATTTTATAAATATTATTGTCATTAGAACCTTGTGGAGAATCTAAACGGTATATCCACATATCATTAATCATTTATAATAATAACTATCATCATTGGCGTAATTTCAGCTTTTTAACTGGGATGGCAAGTTTTGCCGGGGGGTCTGGGGGGGGGGTATGGAATACACCCCAGACAAAAGGGGGGTACGGGAGCCCTCCCCCGGAAATTTTTAAAATTTTGCGTTTAAACTGTAGTTTACAAGCACTTTTTAAACTGCTTTACATACCAGCATTAATGTAAATCATTTTTACCAATTATCTGTGTTATTATTTATGGGCCTAGTTATACCAAAATGTGTTATTTTTAATAACATCAACAACAAAATCGTTTGAAAAAATAACATCCATACATAGTTTTTTAAAGTTTGGTCTGTTGTTGATAATTATTAATTTTAATGCTTACCCTAGTTAAGTATAAATTAAGAAAACATCATACTAAAATAACAATGCTTTATTGAAGTTTTACTTGATAACACCATAAGTTGTACAAAAACTATTTTACACAAAATGAAGCCTTCTCTTTTGTTTTGAGTTAAAAACATCAATTACTTGGGGAATATCTATTTCAACACTCCTTTCAATTGCCAGAAGGGCCAATGACGACAACCTTTCTTGGCCAACAGTGTTTCTGGTGTAGGTTTTTAACCTCCTTAGACATGAAAAAGACCTTTCACAGGATGCTGAGTTCATGGGAATTGTAAAATATAAGCGGAACAGTTCAAAAAGAAGAGGGAACACACTTTTCAAAGATTTTTTTACCACAAGGTCAGCTCTTTTTTGAATACTTTTTTTTTAACTCATCCATGTTGTAAAAACATCTTAGTTCAGTTCACTTTCCCTACTGTAGTACTTGCACAAATACTGTACACTGGAAAGTTCCACGTCAGTTGCACCAAGAACTTTGCTTAAGTGGTTCAGTACATCAAGATTGTTTTCTTGAAGCTTGGCTTCTCTCTCTTGCCCCAGGATGTCAATAACTGGCCAAAGGGTTGAAACCTTGTAATATTGTTCCACTGTTTCAAAAGGAGTTTTATCCCCACCACCAATGTTTGATGGAATTCTCCCTCTTCTTGGCATGTGTGCTGCTTGGAATCCGCAGTGCTCAGAGATTTCTGTGCAGTGGTTAAATAACTTATTAAAAAATTCATCTGTTCTGAAGGATTGTAAGACTTCAATTGTGCTGATTTTGACAGATTTCACAATTTCGTAGGTCACATCGCTTGCTTGTAATGTTTTTGACAGTACATCACATTGCGTAAGAACTCTCCTCAGTAACAGCAAGTCAAACACAAAGCTGAAATCCTCCATGCTCTTTAACAAAGCATTGGCCTGTCCACCACTATCAGGGTCTATGTGTGCAATTTGTTGTAAAGTGTTCAAAGTTGTTTCGAAATTGTCTAACGAAGACCGCACTGCTTCAACACGGCAAGCCCATCTGGTATCACTTAAAGACTTTAATGTTACAGTTCCACCACTAAAGCTTTTGGAACTGTTTTGAATTTGTTCAAAAACTGCATGTCGTTTAGTTAATTTCTCAATAAAGTTGTAAAGACTTTGAAGCACAAATAAAGTGTTTCTTATTGATGTTACGCTTGTACAACTGCTTACAATGCACAAATTTAATATATGTGCATTGCAGTGAATATACATTGCTGTTGGGGCTTCTTCCATAATTCTAGCTGCCACTCGTTTATATGGACCCCTCATGTTTGAGGCCCCATCGTAGCACTGAGCACGCAGATTTTTAATGTTCAAATCCAGTGAAATCAAAACATTCTTTAGTTCATTTGCCAGAGTTTCACCATCAGTTTTTTTGGCTCGATAAAACCCTACAAACGACTCATAAACTTGTAATTTATCGTTGACATGCCTTAAAACGACAGCTACTTGCTCGTGCTTTCCTATGTCTTGAGTCTCATCAGCTATAATGGCAAACACTTTGGACTCTTTAACTTCTTTGGCAATGTGCAGCTTGATTTGTTCTCCAATAATGAACAGTAACTCATTCTGGAAAGTCGCTGAAGTGTACTGAAAATTCTTTCGATGCTCAGTGTAGAACTTCTTGATCAAATCACTATCTTTAGAACGAAGCTCCATCAGCTCCAAAAAGTTTCCTCTGTTCTTTGATTCTGCATATTCATTATTGTTAGAAATGTGTAACCCAACAGCTGATCTATGGTTTAAATACAGCGCCAGGAAGCGCAACGCCATTGGTGGCGGTTCTAGTTACGAGAATGTTCTCGTTGATTCTTTTGTCTGTTTTGTATATATACGCCTGCATTGTAACCTTGTCGTTCAGTTCGTATTAAACATGTATACTGCATATACGCCTAGACGTCTTTCACCTGCCATATACTCCTACAGGTTATGGGCCCAGCAGGATCATTGACGAGTGTATAGTTTTCTGACCAGTGTGATTCTATTTAAATTAACAAAACTGTGATCGCGTGCAATAAGTGTGTGCATCATGGCGGAATCAAGCACCGGTTCTCTTTAAAACTTCGAGAAACTGAAGGGGAGAGAAAACTACATTGACTGGCGTTTCCAGATGAAGAATTATCTTATGCACGATGATCTTTGGAAGTGCATATCTGGTTATGCAGAAGATGATAAAACGGGCGCAGAGGTTAAGGTACGACGCGACGAACGTGCTTTGTGCAAGATTAACCTTATGGTGGAAAAGAGTGTTTTTCCGTACGTCATGGAAGCAAAAACGGCGAAAGCAGCATGGAATTCGCTAGAGATGGCATATGAAGATACAGGCGCCAACAGGCACACAAGAATTCTTCGCCAACTGTGTTCCACCAAGCTTGAACAATTCAAGACTCTGGAAGAATATGTCACCATAGTTTTGGGGCTCTCCCAGCGGCTAGCAGCAGTTAAAAAACCACTTGATGATGAATTTCTAGGTGCCTTGCTCTTGCAGGGACTACCTGATGACTATGAACCTATGATTATGGCATTGGAAAATTCAGGCGCAGAGTTGACTAGTGACTTTGTGAAATGTAAACTGCTACAGGAAGACAAACGCAGCTCCAGCAAAGAAACAGCACTCTACACCAACAGGAGTGGATTCAAGAATACTAAACCCAAGAAACCGTTCTGTTGGAACTGCCGTAAAACTGGCCACTGGAAACAAGATTGCAAACACCAAAACAAGACAGCAGCACATCAAGCAGATGCCAAGCCACTAGAGAAGAAATAAGAAAAGAAGGATAGGGCTCTGCTCACAGCACTTGGAGTTGATACCCACTCAGCAGACAGCTGGTACATGGACTCCGCAGCCTCCAAACACATGACTGGTAGAGTGGATTGGATGTCAAAATTTGATGATAAAAGGGAGGTTGGATATGAAGTCACCGTAGCAAACGATTGTAAACTATATAGTGGCGGTATAGGTGATGTTCCAGTACAAGCAAATGATTTTACAAAGGTGAGCGATGTTCTGTATGTACCTAACCTTACAGCAAACTTGCTCTCTGTGAACAGTATTGTTAAAAAGGGTCATGTAATTGTTTTTGATGAAGAAGGTTGTAAAGTGTTTCAAGACAGTGACTGTCAAGTTACAGGTGATGTGCAATTATTGATTGAAGAGTCAAATGGACTTTATATCTTAAATAACTCAGGTTCTGTAAGTGCAAAAGCATCAGCAGTGTCTTGTTTAAGTGATGCTAAAAGTGTTTGTTCAAAAAGTTCTAATTCCAGAGAATTGTGGCACTAAAGGTTAGGCCATCTCAATCACGTGGGGATGGACTTGTTAAAAAATGGTTTGGCTACCGGTATTGATTTTTCGGGTGAAAAGCAGCTCTGTGTTCCATGTATAGAAGGGAAACAAGCTCGACAGCCCCTCAAGACCACCAAGCATCGTGCCAAGAACCGACTGGACCTGTTGCACAGTGACCTGTGTGGACCGATGCCTGAGGAATCCTGGGGAGGAGCCAGATATTTTCTCACCTTCATCGATGACCATACGAGGAAGGTTTTTGTCTTTTTTCTAAAAAGGAAAAGCGAGGTAAGAGAAATCTTTGAACAATTTGCTAATTCTGTTGAAATTGAGTGTGAAAGGAAAATCAAGGTCATACGCTCTGACAATGGTGGGGAGTATTGTAATAAAGCTATGGATGAGTTTTTCAAACAGCGTGGCATCAAGCATCAGCTAACAGTAAGGTACACACCAGAGCAAAATGGAACTGCAGAACGCATGAACAGGACTCTGAATGAAAGAGCACTCGCTATGATGCAAGGTGCAGCTTGTGACAAACGCATGTAGGCAGAAGCTGTCAATACAGCTGCATATCTTGTCAACAGGTCTCCTGCACGGAAAACACCAAATTCAACACCAGAACAAATGTGGACTGGAGAGAAAGTAGACCTGACGCACTTAAAAGTGTTTGGATGTAATGCCTATGTTCATATTCCAGATCAGCTGAGAAGAAAACTTGATCCTAAGACTGAGAGAATGGTATTTGTTGGGTACTCGGATGAGAAAAAGACGTACCGGCTCCTGCATCCAGTAACCCATGAATTAATCACAGCGAGGGATGTGATTTTTGATGAGATGTCTTTCTCTGCTCTAACAGATCCTCCAGTGGTACCAGAGAATACAATAATACCCCTAACCACTGAAAACAGTAAACCACTATTGACTGCATGTGATAGGGATGTTCCAGATCCAGCTCCACAGCATAATGAAGAAGTGGAAGTTGAGCCTGATCATCAAGATAATCCATCACAGCACAATGAGGAAGCGCGTCGCTACCCCCAACGAGAAAGAAGACCAAGACAATATCCTGATTACATTCTGCATTACACTCATTGTTCTGATCAAAGTGAACCATGTACAGTAAGTGAAGCCTTGTCATCACCCTACTCTAAGGAATGGCATAAAGCCATGAAGTGCGAAATGGATTCCATGATGGTTAATAAGGCGTGGGTTTTAGTTCCTAAATCAGAAGGTAAAAACATTTTACAGAATAAGTGGGTGTTTAAAGCTAAGCGTAATACAAATGGTGATGTTGTAAAATATAAAGCAAGGTTGGTTGCAAAGGGTTTTTCACAGCAATTTGGCATTGACTTTGTTGAGACATTCTCACCAGTTGTGCGGCATGGCACACTCAGAATGTTGTTTGCTTTAACGGTTGAATTAAATTTACAGATTGATCATCTAGACATTGAGACTGCTTTTCTCAACGGTGAGTTACAGGAGGAAATATTTATGTGTCAGCCAGAGGGCTTCCAGGTGAAGGGAAAGGAAGACCAGGTTTGTTTGCTCAAAAAGGCCATTTATGGACTAAAGCAGGCTTCACCTATGTGGCACAGAAAGGCTCATACAGTTCTGTCTGCTTCGGGCTACACAAACAGTCATAATGAGGCATGTGTTTACAGAAAGAGTATCGGTAATACTGTAATTCTTGTTGCTCTGTATGTTGATGATTTCTTTGTGTTCCACAATAATCCACAGGAAGTTAGTAAACTAAAAGATGTCTTAAAACAAAATTTCATGATGAAAGATCTTGGACCTGCTGCTCAGGTTCTTGGAATGCAAATAGAAAGGGACACAGATAACAATATACTCAAAATTTCTCAGACGCAGTTCATAAAAAATCTGCTCAATAAGTTTGAGATGACTGATGTTAATCCCATCGGTACTCCTATGGAAGTAAATATGAAATTGTCTAAAGCCAAAAGCGTGGACGATAAACCTTATCAGCAGCTGATAGGTTCACTCATGTATTTGAGTGTGTGTACTAGACCAGATATTGCCTATGCATTGCCATATTTAAGTCAGTTTAATTCTTGCCACAGTGAGGAGCATTGGCTTGCAGCCAAAAGGGTACTTAGGTATCTTAAAGGTACGATAAACCAAGGACTCATTTTTAAGAGCACTGGTTTAGATTTGGTAGGGTTTGCAGATGCCAGTTTTTCCACAGATAGTGATAGTAAGTCCTATACTGATTATCTTTTCAAGCTTGCTAATGCTGCCATATCATGGGAAGCTCATAAGCAGAGCTCAGTTGCTACCTCATCGACAGAGGCTGAGTATGTAGCTTTGTCAGAGGCTGCGCAGGAAGCAGTTTATCTTAAGAATATGATGTTTGATTTGATTGGTTCTAATCAAGGTCCAATTAAAATTGAATTTGTTAAAGGTGAATGTGATTTGCAGTGTGTGTTGATGGATTGTAATCAAGAAATTGATTTGTATAATGACAGTCAAAGTGCACAGAAAATTGCAAAAAATCCTGTTTTTCATAGGCGCTCTAAACACATCAACACCAAACATCATTTCATTAGGGAAAAGGTTCAAGAGAGAATCATTTCATTGCACTATTTGTCCACACAAGAAATGATTGCAGACATTCTCACCAAACCTTTCCCTAAACCAAAACATGTGTATTGTACCCAAGGAATTGGATTGAACTGTTAATTAGTATTTTAAGTATACATTGTGTTCAAAAATGTTTTCAGTAATTGTATTATGTTTATGTAGGGTACTCTATGATTGAAGTCTGGTTGATATGTCTATTACATTCTAGATCAGCTATTGATTTAAGTGGGTGTGTTAGAAATGTGTAACCCAACAGCTGATCTATGGTTTAAATACAGCGCCAGGAAGCGCAACGCCATTGGTGGCGGTTCTAGTTACGAGAATGTTCTCGTTGATTCTTTTGTCTGTTTTTGTATATATACGCCTGCATGTAACCATGTCGTTCAGTTCGTATTAAACATGTATACTGCATATACGCCTAGACGTCTTTCACCTGCCATATACTCCTACAATTATGTCCTCTGAGAGCAATGGATTGCCTGCCACAAAATATTAACGATTCACACAAAGCTCCTAAATACAATCGGTTTTCTTCAACTTCTTTGGAGTACTTTTCATTAACTTTTTCAATAACAGTACCACTTCTATCTGCTTCTTGTAGAGAGGTGAACTTAGTCATACTAGTCTTATGCAAATTACTACAATCATGTTTTTCAAACACTTTTACAGCTTTCTTCCACTTCGAAAACCCATTGATTGTGAAAGCGTCTTCAGCATTTTTTCCGTCTTGTAAAACACACGACAGACAAAACAGAATGCTTTATCGGTTAGAGGACTATATTCCAGCCAAGAAAACATTTTGTACCATTCAGGCCTAAACTTTCTTCCATCCTTTTTAGGGAAAACGAAATCTTGTGGTTGAAATGATCCTTCCTTAACATGCAATATGGTCATATCTGGCCCATGGGCAGGATCACGCTTGTTGATCAGTCCAATTGACAATAATTGGTCAATTGCAGTAGAGGAACAGCTGGAACTTGGTAAATTTTCCTCACTCGAAGTACTTCCCTTCGTAAGTGTAGATGACTGAGTGGATGAGGAGCCTAACACTTCTTCTGTAGGCTGAGGTGGCTCTGACTTATGTTCCAAAGAATCTTTTTCTGTTGGTTCATCTTCTAGACGCTGTTTCTTCTTGCTTGGTGGGCCTGAGCAAAAGTAAGACAACAACGAACTTTGTCCCTTTTTGTTCTTCTGAGCCTGAAAAGAAAGGGATTAAACTTGTTTTCAAACACCAACAATTCAAAAATTTACAAGATGTCTGTCTCATGGTAAATAAAAAGTTGTATCGGGCCTACAAGTTAAATTATTTTACAAGTTGCAAGTTTTTTTACCCTAGTATCAACCTCAAGAAAAGGGTTTAGTGTAATTTGAGGGAAAAAATAGACTCAGTTTATAAACAACAAAATAAGGCTGGCTTAAAATGACACACAACACGAGGAACGGTGAAAATATACTGTATGTTTTGAGGCAATTTTTCCCTCGTTAGAACAAGATCAAAAAATAATAACTGTAATATGATAAGGCAAATAATGTGAACATGGAGGAACGGAAGTAACGTGGAAAACTGCAAAAATAACCAGGCACACAATATTTTTCTTTCAGTAGCAACGTCTTAGAAAAAAATAAAATTTGTCTGGATTTAAAAAAAAACATTTAAATAAATCTAACCATATCAAAGTTACTTAAAAACGCAAAAATATTGTGTTTATTTTTTGTTACAGCACATTGGACAACACTAGACTTGTTCTATGCTATGCGTTTGAGGTTATGTTTCTCTGACAGCTGACTCTGTGGCGAGTTTAAATTTCGCGTGGTCTCAGTTTCCCGCGCTCGGCACTTTCGTGGCGCTTTATTTTCGCAGTTAGTGCATTTTTCTGTTCGCATATTGGGAACATAATGAGGCCAAATTTCGCAGTCAACGTGTTAAACCGCAGTGTAAGTGAATGGCCGTCTTTCATTTTACTCAAGACCGTTCTCAGACGCGTGATTTTGCTTTCTCTAGAGTCTAGACCTCATCAGTATTGCGGACACTGGCTTCACTATACTATTCTGTGCGCTGTGGGAGAAACTGGCTTATAACTTAACCTATAAAATAGGTAGACACTTGAACTGAAATTAATTTAACTTACCATGTCTCAGTACATGAAATCCAATCCTATGATGCAGATAGTTCACTGAAAGAAACTTAGAAATTTCAAAAAAATGAAGGCAACACGTTACAGGTATAATAGTATGAGTAGATCTCTTTCGAAAAGGCAAACGACAGACAACAGCTGATGTCTGCTTTGCATTACATATTACAGGGTTGCCACCTAGTGACATTTATATCGCTTAATCGCTTAGTCCCATTATTCACGCAAATGGTTTTATTACTTTTTACGCCATCATTTTGAAAATGAAAGCTATTATTGTTTGGGTAATTAAATTGTTTCTGAGAGATACAGTTAAAAACAAAATCAAGATTGTACCAAGTTTATAAACTAATTCTTTACTTGTTTGTAGGCAAAAAGTGGGGTTTGGGAATTCTGGGGTGGCAACTGCCACCCCTTGCCACCCCGTAATTACGCCTACGACTATCATTCTCATTTTATAAATACCATTGTCATTAGAACCTTGTAGAGAATCTAAACGGGATATCTACATATAATTAATCTTTAGAATTAATAATAACAATAAGTTATTTTCTTTATCGTGAAAACTTAAACGGAGCTCTTTCACGAGCATTCAAATAATAATAAGTTCTTTTAATAATAATGATATTTATTGCAACCAATGGTCAAATACAATAATAATTAAAATTGCACACAATGAAGTCATGTACAGAATTCTTTTAATGTCACTGTTCTCTTGCTACAAACTTTTGCGTGATATCTTTCACACGACTTTCCACACAACTCACACCTACTGTTCTCGTCTGGGTTGTGGTATACCTTCTTGCAGCACAGCTTGAAATGAATACCATGAACAGCGAAACGTGTCATGAAATGGCGAAGTTCATACATAGAATTCCTCCACTCTGAGGTCATCATGTCATCTGTTTGGTAGAAATCCATCCAGATGTTGGCTTTCTTCTCTTGAAGTTCTTGCAGTATTAACTGATATTGCTTTGTAGAAGGCAGTAACATTCTTATACGTAACTCTTCTATGTAAAATGGTTGTCTCGTTAGTTCATAGGTCGTCCTCGACGGTGCATTTTGTCCTAGAGACAAAATCTTTTTCATGTATATGGCCTTTACCCTTTCTATCTGAGCAAGATCGTTTTTCGAGAGATGCTCCCATATTAATCCTATTGCATATGTCATGATTGGAGAAATTTTTATGTGAAAGAGTTCGAATGCAGTCTGCATGGAGAGTTGTCTTATTAGTTTTATCTCATTCATGGCTATAACCGCGGTAGCAACTCTATCTTTTACATGTTTGGAGAAATTCCGTCCAGTCGTTTGGAGTATCAGGCCAAGATACTTGTAGGAGTTTACCCTTGTTAGCTCCACATTGCCATACCTGATTTTCACTGATGCTGGTAACCTACATCCATTCCTGAACGGCATGTGTACTGTCTTATGTGGATTAAGCTTGAGGTCATTACTGTCTGCCCATCTTACAAGTTTATCGAACGCCTCTTGTAACATTTGCTGCGAGATCGACGTTATTGCCATATCATCTGCGTACATATAAATGTTTACTCCTGGTGTTTCTATGGCATCGACAACATCTCGAACTGCGATATTGAACAGCAACGGACTTAATGGATCGCCCTGTAGGACTCCTGTTGTCTGAAGGATAGGCTCCGATCTTGTAAGATTGTTATCAATGATTACGTAATTTTTCATGAGTATTGTCGTTATTATCCTACTCAGATAATGGTCTCTTCCTATGATCGATTCCAACTTGCCTAATGTTTTTTTTCCTGTCAACTGAATCGAACGCCTTAGCGTCACAGTGAAAGTGTAGTGAAATAGCAGCTAGTGTAAATATTTGATAAAAGTGGTAAAATATTATAACAGAGGCTTAAAATCTATAAAGTTACTTTCCTTAGATCAAGTGTAATACGGAATATTGATAGTATTTAGAAATTCTTGTTGATAATTTAATAAACTTAAACTAAGTTGTGGGAACGTGTATCCAAAGATTCGGTGACTTCTTCAATCACTGTTTGAACCAAGTAGAGCAGTGGTGCTTTTACGAGACTTCACCCGATTGGAAGATATACGTATTTCACATTCTTCTTTATTGGTAGGTTATTAGATTAATTCTATTAGGTAGTAATAATTAAATTAAATTTAGTGTAATTTGGTGTAAACATCTAGGCTCACTTAGATCTCTAGTATGACGACAGTCAACAGTGTTAGTATCTCGTCAGGTTGTGTAACCGTAACGGATTTATGCTCGTCGTGCAAAATAAAAGTAAAAAATGCAAATAAAATCATCACAAGATCTCAGGTAAAATTGAATGAGGAGAAAAGTGAAACCGATTGTCGTAATGTAGGCCTACCGCTACCGTCATGCGAATGTCATAACCTGAGAAACGAACTGTCCTCAAAAGACGAAATTATAAAGCTGCTAAAGGAAGATATTGCTAAGTTAATGGAAGAGTTGAATAAATTAAAAGGAAACAGAGGGGAAAGCAAGGAAACTTGGTCGACAGTGATTGCTGGTAAGGTAAGATTGAATAAGCCTAGGCCTATAAATGGAGTACATGTAACTGAAATTCCCGTCTCAAATTCATTTGGAGTGCTTGTCGAAGAAAATGATGACTTTCCTCAAGAAGAAAAGAAGAAAGTGATAAAGAGAAAATCCAGGAAGATGCGGATATTTGCGGATAGCCACGGGCGAGATGTAGCAGCAAGCGTTTTGGAGAGAAGCCGAGAAATGGAGGTCACTTCGACAGTGAAGCCAGGAGCTCAGATTGCAGAAGTCACGAACGGGATGATAGGAGAGTGTGCGTCCCTTACTGCAAAGGACTACGCAGTGATCATCGCTGGAGCAAACGACGTCTATAGAAATGAGAGTAAAAAGGTAATCAAAGATTTAAAGGGTACATTGCCATCCATGCAAAAAACAAATGTCATTATTGTAAACATTCCGCAGAGACACGATTTAATTCCCAAGTCACGTGTAAATATAGAAATAGAGGCTACAAATGGAAAAATTCATAAAATTTGTAAGAGTTTTCCAAATGTCCAAATTGTAGATGTAAGTAAATTAGACAGGAAGTTCCACACTCGGCATGGCCTACACTTAAATAGATTAGGAAAAGAGTATCTTAGTGATGAAATCTGCAAAATTGTAAATTCAAATGGTAAGAATAATTCGACAGTAATATCATTAGAGTGGAAGCAGGGAAACTGGTAGAAGAAGCCAAACGTGAGGTTTGGCATTCACATCTTTTGAAGTCAAATTTAACGGAGTGCAACAATGGTATTTCGGATTTGTCTAGCAACAATAATAATAACAATTATGATAATAATAATGTAAATAAATCACCAACACAAGCTTGCAAAAGTAACAAATTTAAAATTTACCACCAGAATGTCCAGTCTCTTTATAATAAAATTGATTACATAAATCTAATGCTTAAAAATGAACTTAAAGACATCTCAGCACTATGTATTTCAGAACATTGGCTGAAAGAGGAACAACTTGAATTAATTCAATTCCCAGGGTTTATACAAGCTAGTAAATACTCTAGATCTAATATTAGCCATGGTGGTACTTGCATCTTCTTAAGAAATAATTTAGATCATGAACAGATAACAGCTTATGATTATCTAATTATGGAACAGGATTTTGAATTCTCTGCCGTAAAAATTCAGCAGTTTAAGTTAATAATTGTATGCGTATACCGTTCTCCGTCAGGAAAGTTTCCTCTATTTATAGATAAACTAGAATTGTTACTCAATAACATGAGCAAAGTAAATTTTGATATAATAATTTGTGGGGATGTAAATGTGGATTTCTTAAAACTTGATAGAAATTGTGAATTATTAAACCAGTTACTAATTTCCTATGGACTGAAACCTACAGTAAATACACCAACAAGAATAACAAAATTTAGTAAAACCACTCCTGATCAAATTTTTATAAATACAGATAAATATCACCATTCAATAGAAGTCTATTGTCCGGGTTTTAGTGACCACCATGGACAAATACTGAGTTTTGAAGTATCCGAAGTAATCAATAATAATGATAATGGAGTAAAATCAAAGTGCAGGTCATTCACTGAAGCAAATGTTACATATTTCAATGACTTATTAAATAAGGAAACATGGTCAGAAATTTATGAACTAGAAAATGTAAATGATAAATTTAATGCATTTAACAGTACCCTAAAACACTATTTTGAAATAGCATTCCCCTTTAAACGAAGAACTGTTCAAAATAACAAAACTAGCAATTGGATAACAACAGGGATTATAAATTCATGTCAAAGAAAGAAATTTCTACACAAATTATATAAACAATACCACACAACACCTGAATTCAATTTATACTACAAAAAATACACTAGCATATTAAATAAGGTAATAAGACTAGCAAAGAAAATGCATAATGATAATTTTATTTCCCAATCATCTAATAAAAACAGGGCTATGTGGTCCGTAATAAAGAAAGAAACTGGAAAATATGCTAAAATACAAAGGAACATTACACTGACCAGAAATAATAAAGTGATTAATAATCCAGAGGAAATAGCAAACACTTTTAATGACTATTTTCTGGAAATTCCGCAAAAATTATTAAATAAATCACAGGTAAATACACTAAATTCTAATAATAAAATAAATATATGCAGTGATTCTTTATTTATAAATCATGTCACAAGTGAAGAGGTAAGAATAGTTATAAAAGAGCTAAAAAATAAATTCTGTGCTGGCATTGATGGCATCCCTGATGCAATTTTAAAGAAATGTGCCGAAAATATAATAAATCCACTTACGCACTTAATAAACAGTTCAATTCTCTCAGGAACTTACCCGGATATTTTGAAGTTATCAAAAGTAATTCCAGTGCACAAAAACGGTTCAAAAGATGAATTAGATAACTATCGTCCTATTACCTTGCCAACTGGTATTGCAAAAATTGTGGAAAAAATTATGTATAAGAGACTGATAAGTTTCATAGAAAAAAATAAAATATTATCAAACTCACAACATGGATTTAGAACGGAAAAATCTACACAGACAGCAATTTACGAATGTAGTAATAGTATACTGAAATTAATTGACAATAAGGAACATGTAACTGGCCTATTCTTGGATTTATCGAAAGCATTTGATGTAGTTGACCATAAAATCCTCCTTACCAAACTAAATCAATATGGTGTTAGAGGTCTAGCTAATAAATGGATAGAGTCTTACTTAACAAGGCGTAAACAAATAGTAAGCTTGAGACACAAGGATGATGGAACCAAATTACTTAATGAAACATTGTCCAATGAGGGAATTATTGAATTTGGAGTACCCCAGGGATCGGTTTTGGGCCCACTACTCTTTCTTCTATATATCAATGATATAACACAGAACGTTCATTCACATAAGGAAATTTTGTTTGCGGACGATACAACACTCGTAATAAAAGGTGAAACTAAACAGGTCATACAGCAGTCTGCTGACTCCGTTACAGGAGAGTTAACCAAATGGTCACAAGATAATCGCCTCATAATAAACTATAAAAAGACAGTATGTCTAAATTTCCACACTGTACAGAATAGGAATCCTGCGATGCCCAATATAACATTAAATGGTCATCAAATAGAAAATAAATCAGAAACAAAGTTTTTAGGACTATGGATACAACAAGACTTGAAATGGAATAAACATATACAATATCTGAATACTAAACTGAACTCGATGTGCTTTGCGTTACGTATTTTGAAAACCTGCACTAGCATGCACACATTAAGAAATACTTATTTTGCTTATTTCCATTCATACTTAAGATATGGGATCATATTTTGGGGTATGTCGCCAGATGTACTAAGCACGTTTAGGATACAAAAGAGAGCGATTAGAATTATGGCAAATGTAAACTCGAGAGAATCATGTAGACCTCTGTTTAAAGATTTAAACATTCTCCCACTGCCCTGCATATATATCTTTGAAAGTATTATGTTTTTTAAAAAGAATTTAATGAATAAAGATGTTTTTCTTAAAACAAACAATGATGTTCATAGGCATAACACAAGACAAAATCAAAACATTCATATTTCACACACACACACAAGCATATATCAAAAAGGAACTTTTCACACTGGAGTTAAATTATACAATAAACTACCCCAGTATATAAAACTGGCCCCAAAAATAAAAACCTTTGATAGAATGTTGAAAGCTTATCTGCAGTGCCATTGTTTTTACTCAGTAGTTGAATATTTTAGCGTATAGGAGTGATGGAATCTATAACTATATTTTACTTTTTTAATTTAATTTTAATACCTAGCTGTATGTTGTTGTATTTATAGAATTAAGTTTTCATATTATGATAATAGAGTGAGGTGTAAATAGTTGTGCAATAAGATTGTATCTATTAAGATTTGCTATTATAATAAGTTATAAATAGTTATAATCTTAGTAATATATACCTGTTAGTTCTTTTATTTTATGCATGTAAATTCTGACGTGTCCTATATCAAAAATGTATTGAATGCATGTATTTGATCAAATGGAATTAATAAAAATCTATCTATCTATCTATCACATGTAGTTTACCTCTACAAAATCTTAGCGCATCGCCAATATTATCTAATAGGCACTGAATAGCATGTATCGTTGACTGGCCTTTCCGGAAACCGAACTGTTCTTCAGGCAGTTCGCTGTCTATTAATTCTCTTAATCTTTCTGACAGTATCTTTGACAATAGATCTTTGTAATCATTTCTTAAGAACAATTTTACATTTAAATTAATTTTCAATTAGTTCACATTGTGTAAATCATAAACGGGGCTCTTTCACATATATATAATTTTAATTAATATTTACATTCATAAATAAGTAACTAACCTTTTTAAGTAATCCATTTAAATTTATTAAAATTTTAATTACTTTAATAACCTAAAAACATTCTTATTTGAAATAAGAGGTATCCAGGAACCTCACTATTCTTATTTGAAATAAGTTTCCAAACAGCTTGTCCACTAAGCTACTCAGCATACAATCTATTTTACTAACACTTTGAAGCCACATTAAAAAATACATTGCCTAGCAGTATCTGATATTATTAATATTTAAAAAATTAAAAATAATAAGTAACTTTGAAATAAATTTTTAATTATTTTTAAAACAGTTTTCATTTAAACTAACTTTCAATTACAATAATTTAAAACGGCTGAAGCAAATTTATTATCAAAATTCGAGTACGCTCAAATTCAATTATTACCTGAATTTAATGGTAGTCCATCCTGCAGTCAAGATTATTTTATTGCAATGCGACAGTTTTCTAAACACCCATAGAAGAGCAGCCGCGACCGCCAACTCAAATGTAATTAATGAATTTTTATTCAATGTCATAAAATCTAAATTGAAAGGTGAAGCCAGTAGTATACTCGGCCTAGATGCGAACAGTAACTACGACAGGTTCAAAGAAAAACTAATTAGAAGGTTTGGGGACGTGAAAGACGAGAGACCGTTAGTACAAGAAATTTCTAACTGTTTCCAAAACGAAATGAGAGCTATACTGATTATCACGACAGGCAAGACGCTCTTGTCTTGCAATCTAAAAGCCTATGCAATCTCAACTACCGAGATCAGATCCTGGAGTTAAAACTCAGGGAATTGGACGAGCTTTGCTTAAACACCTTTAAGGCAGGTATTCTAGAACCATACCGTGCATATTTGCGCTACGCACAAATTGCAGACTTAAGTAGTGCGTTGCGACATTGTAGGATTTACGACAATGACCGCGCCCATGAGAGTTATATTGATCAGTTGAGAGGAACATCGAAATATCCTCCCAACAACATTTCCAGTCAGAAAATGTATCCACCTAAGAACAGTCAAACAATACAACCACTAAACCAGGTTTCTCATAATCCATTTACATATCCAAGACCTCACAATAACTATTTTCCACAGATGCGACAGTTTGTAAACACACCAAACCCGCAATTCAGATATCCGAGTCCACATCTGAACTTTAGACCTGTCCAGAGTTCAAACCACACCAGTGCCAGACCGCAAAACCAACCTTTCAAACCCACAAATCGACCCTATCCTACACCAAATAATATTGGTAGAAGATTTACTCCCAATAACCATAGTTACCCAAAACCAATGTCAGGAGTGTCCACCACCCGAGCAAACGTAAATCCACATGAAGAAGACATTGATAGAACAGATAGTTATCCTCCTGAGGAACAATTAGAATATCCTCAGCAGACACAAGGATTCGAACCCATGCATGAATATTGACCCACTACTAAAGTAATGGCCTTTGGGAGGGAAGGCACTGGACCATAGTAAGTTCATACTCAGAGGGTAATTGTCTGAAACCATCTTCGAACCCCGGAACCCAGAAATAATACTAAGATGATCGGGTAAAAACATAATATATTCACAATAAACATGCATACAATATAAACAAAACACTTACAAAACAAGATGTGGATTTTGACATCAAATATTTGTTCCTTCCAATTGACTGTAATAAATATTTTAGTAATCCAGCCAATGTTGTCATAATGAAGTAAATAAGCGGTGCTTTCAGCCAATCATCTGTTGTCATTAGTGAGAATCCAAGCCAAATATCAAGAGGACGACGAATTAAATATTCAATAGCTTCATTATGCCCCTGCATAATGCATCATACCGTATTTCATACATTTCCACACAAATAAATAATTAATTAATTCCCGAGACAATACATGTCACAAAGCCAGGCCTACGTATGTTACAATATCCAATATAATACGTTGCCTAAAACTGAAGAATTAATGTCTTCCAACTCAAAATATACGGAGCTAATTCAATTTACGTCTTTTCACCTCAATGGCTACCAAAAATCTCTCAAAAATTAACAACAGATGATCACTCATAGTTAAAAACAATACGACAGTAGCCATCATGAAAAACAGAAGAAAAACGATCACCGTACTAGCGCTGTAGAACATCAAAACAAGTCCTACATTAATAAATTTTCCACAGACCATAAGGCATACTACTCGTAATTAAAATGCATTTACAAATTAACAGAAAACAGAAAAAAAACATTAATTACGCAAAACAAATATGAGTGTCAGTTAACCTACCAGTGTGAATACACGAGGATGACATAAGTTTGAATGTATAACCTTGAAGGCCCTTATCATGCAACGTAGAATAATACCATATAAATACATTTACCTTGCCAGTCGATACAGTCACAAATACTTACGATGACAAAATAGCCTACCTTAATTCCATAATATACGAATCATATCCTGACGTTTATCTCCAGTAAGATTACAATTTGTAACCAGCCAATAACTTGACGAAGAGGGATAATATCATTCAATATTTTCACATACCGTAGAACTTCAGTTTACTTCTTAAGTATTTATAAGACCACGTAGATCCATGATGACTGGCCTAACAACAACAGTACTAATTTCATACATGTCTCGAAAAATACCAGCCTTCCTAAATCATAAAAGTCAACGTCGAGATGGTCAAATATTTGTCGCTAGAACATAGCTCTTCCTATCGGGCAGAGAGAGAAACTACAATCCCTGTCCTAGGCAGCACCGGCAAGATATGCTACCTATCGAGGCCAGCCACAACTAACTCCGCCGCTCGATTCAAATGTTCATGCCAAAGTATAAATTGTACGTTCGATCAGAGATTAGTGCCAAGAAACGGCACAAATATGAAACAGAACAGGAACGTGAATACCACACTGACTATTTAACGTTTGAAACACCTGTCGAGCATTATGCACGACATAGTCAACAATCACTTGAAGTTCCTTCTGAGCTTAATTATGCACAAGAACCGGATTATTCGCCTTACCCAACAATCTTAGCCGAAAACCTGAATGATATAAGAAATGCCTCAAAACTGCCCTTTATCACACTATTCGGATTAAAAATCTTAATAGATAGTGGAGCTTGTAATTCCATTATGAATCCAAGCGTGCATATGAACACTTTAGAGAATATTTGTTCAAAGAACCATTCTGTATTCAGTCTGTCCATTCGGAAACGATAGGCGAGGACAACATAGAGTTTCCCATCTTTTCAGAATACGAAATTAACGTACCAATAAAGTTTCGAGTCATGAAATGGCATAATTACTTTGACGCGTTAATTGGAACAGCTGATTTTGTGAACCTAGGAGTAAAAATAGATTATAAATCTAACCTAGTCACAATAAATAATAAAGTCATACCGTTTCACTTTCACTTGACAGATGAACATGTGAATACTCAACGCGAAGCTAATAAAATTAACTCCGCGATTCCCACTAGTAGTGAGAAAGAAGAGGTGTATTTAATGAATTTTAAATACGGTGAAATGCATTACGTAGACAGAAACCACCATACCATACATCCCTCAGAAGTAGAACAGGGAATTGAAAAACAGATTCTAGCTGAACCGCTAGAAAGTATTGAAACACAACCACCGGAATTGAATCCCGTTACAGGAGACGATATTCAAGAATATCTCCACAAACGCGTAGGACAGTTTGATTCTGACAATAAAATTGTTAAAGATAAAACTAACTATGTAGTTGACGCCCTTTCACGGATTCAAATTAACACAAACGAAGAAGCAATTTCTAATGTAGCCATTCCTGGAGATAAAAACATATCAGCAGGAAGTAGATAATGAAACAGTTCATTCTAACCAAGAAGACCCGATTTTCACTTTGAACATGTCAGAAAGAAACCTAAAACAGAACAGAAATCAGATAATAGTTAAGTATGGAAAGTTTCCAAAAGTTTTTGAAATAAAATTATTCAAGAAATTTACTCGCCATGTTATGATAGTGACACGAGAAAATCTCACTGAAGATTTAAGAAAACACCTCATTAAGTCATACATACTTCAAACAGATACGCCACTTATTTCTATGATGTGACACTAGAGATTCCATTCATCAGAGTATGCCAAAAATTATTTACCTCAGAATTAATAATTATTAGAGCATCAAAATTTCTGGAAGATATTGAAAATTCAGAAACACAGAAACAACTGATTTTACAATACCTTTCAATAAACCATAACGGAATCATTGAGACATTTGAACACCTTCGAACCAAGTACTATTGGCCACATTTAAGAGAACAAATTAGAAATGTGATAAACCAATGTAATTTGTGTCAGAGGAACAAATATGAATGACATCCAAATGTAGGACCAAATCGAGGTCCCATTATAGCTGACCACCCATTTGCACAAGTTCATATAGATACTTTCCATTTTGAACAAACCCGCATCTTGACGATACTAGACGTATTTTCAAAATACGGACAAGCTTATGTGTTAGCTAATGACACAGCCATAGCGGCCTTAAACCATTTACAAGTGTACTTTTCACACCATGGTTATCCCAAAAGAATTACCCACGACCAAGGCGGTGAATTCGAGAATAGTCTAATTACAGAATATTGTAAATCTGTAAACATCGAATATCATGCAACCACACCTTTGAATTCTTCTTCGAACTCCCCAGTAGAGAGATTGAATTCCACTCTCCTCGAGAAATTAAGAATCTCAAGAGACCGTGATAGATTCAACCCACTACCACAACTCATTATTAATGCAATCATGAATTATAATTCATCGATTCATTCGACTACCAAACAGCCACCATTCAACGCCCTATACGGTCCTTATTACAAGGCTTTAGATCACATCTTTTCTGCGTCACCGAAAATTAACGAGTATGTAGAAAGACAAGCGAATCAAATTAAGATCTTGAATGAAAAGCAATCCGATCCAAGGGATTCCACATTTACACACCCTATAAAATAGGAGAAACCGTATATGTTTTAGATCCCCTGACCAGGAATAAGAAATCTAAGAATTTGTACAACGAAGGTATAATACTCAAAATTGAGGCCAACCAAGTTCATTGTAAAATGAAAAACGGAAAAATTCATGTCCGGAACGTTAGAGGCATACAAAAATATTGATGATACTGTCTCCAGTCTAGTAATAAAAGGTAATAATACCTTCCCATATTTAATAAATAAATTAATACCAATTAATTCTAATAGAAATATATTAATTGAAATAAATAAAGAATTTAAATAAATTAATACCAACTAATTCTAAATAGGAATAAAAACATCAATAAACTAATATCTTTTCTAATTTAACTGCTGAAAACATTGACCTTGTAAGTAGTACTAATATGAAGGTAATTCAAGGTATTCTACAGGCAGAAGACTTCAAGATCAACCTGCTGGAAGAATCTCAATACGTGTTAATGTGTGTTAATAAATTTAACCAAATAGTACGTGTGCATCAAGAGACAATTTCTCTTTCCTTTAATAAAATGACTAACGTGAGATTATTTTCAAGAAGAGACTTAACTAATTTAGTAAAGCATTTTATTGTCAATATATCCTGTTAAAAGCATGATCCATGCAGATCAATATCACCAATTTGAAAACCTCAAATTATCAAAAACTCAAGTGATAATATTAGACGAAGAAATGATTGCAATCCTTTCTATGCCTATCACAAATGGCAGTCAATGCCAACTGTATGAAATTACCCCTCTACCTACTATTAAGGACATTATACTTGTCCCAACTGAAAGATACTATTTGCAAGGACCCACTTCTAAATGGTCCAGTATACCCTGTATCAAAAACACTCAATCATATGTGTGTATGTATTATAATATTAGACAAGAGTTTAGTGCTTTTCAGTCTGAAAAGCACTAAACTCTTGTTTACTAAGGCAACACTGAAAATATGGCTTCAAACACCACAATGTTCACGGCTAGTCAGGCAAATCGTGAAGCCAAGAAATTCAAATCACTCAGGCTTAAACTCATGAATTTAGACAAGTCAATTTGGTTCAACAAAAAATGTATAGAACTAAACCTCACCCCTAAATACGTACCAATTAAAACCGTACCGAACACACCAGCCTCGATCATTTCAACTAAACAAGCCAAAGCGCTTTGGATAAAAAACGAATTAAGATTTGCATACATAAGAAAGCAAAAAATTAACCAACAATTATACGACATTCAATTGCAACTAAGTAATTTCTGGCACGCAGCCCAATGGGACAGCTTCACCGAACACCTACATGACACCATCAAAATCAGAGCAACGAGGAAGCATGAAACGCTAGAAAATAAATTAAGAAAACTACCGACTGAAAAACACTAAACTCTTGTTTACTAAGGCAACACTGAAAATATGGCTTCAAACACCACAATGTTATAATATTAGGATAACAAGTTGCAACCTAACAGATACCAGTGGATGTGAATATGCTTCAATAAGCAATGAGATAAAAATATTTCAACCTATAAATAAAGAACATTTTGTTCTTTAGCAAAACAACTGAGATAATTATGCAAACATGTATAGAAGCTCAAAGTTCTCTACAAATCTCAGGTCCACAAGTAATATATTCAAATGAATCTTGTCCTATCTCTAGCCTAGGAATAACGTTGCACCAAAAACCTACCAACTATGTCCATAGTTTCCCAATCCTAATTATTCACGATGAACCTTTAATAAATAAAGAAATAAACCTTCTCCATTCCCACCTTAATGTAACAAAGCTCAAACTAGATTTGAAGCCAATACCAACAAACTATATTACAAAGAAACAGTTTATATCTATTAATGTAACATTTGTCTTTCTCATAACATTTGTGATCTTGTTTGTATTTAAACAAAAATTCAGTAACTTGTATTATTTTGTAAAACTTAAATGTAAGAACAAGGTAACCATCGCTGAGGTCAGCGATTCGAATCTTAGGGGTGAAGAGCCATGTCCATTGCCCAGTAAACCCCTTACTAGCCATGACCAATAAGCATCCCTTACTAATTTTGGGTTTTAAATGATAATAATTACTATTATTACTGTCCATGAGAGACAGAGTATATTTCCTTCAGGAAGTCAGAATGTTACAACAGCTCACTCCAAGCCCACAGGCAAAGCATGTATAAACTAAAAGCTTGCTATTATAGGCAGAAGCACTTTAAGTGAACATATTCCTATTAGATATTTCTTAGAAGGCCAAAGCTGGGAGTTGGTCACTGCTAACATTCTTAACTTTCCAGACTATCTCCACGATTTCTCAAGGAACACATATTTCTGTTCCTTCCTCATAATAATTCTTAGTATTGAGGTTTCCACAACAACTTTAAGGTCAGTCCAACCAAACCCCAACGCTTATGGTCTGATTGGCTAAAATCCCTCTTACCACTAGAGATACACGCCATTGGTGAATCTCTACATGTGACAGCTTTTCCCTCTCCAGGGAAAGTTATAGTTATATACTGATGTAGAGCTCATAATCGCTCTCTTCATAACCATACAGCAGACCATGTGGTCACTCTTCACGACAGCTATATAGATACTGTGTACGCTCTGACTCACGGCGAGGAAGTCAGGCTTCATGTAAAAGTATTGTAATTACTTAGGTGTTGGTAACCAATAAATTAATATCTTCTCAACGTCTTCTATTCGTTTGTAAGTATAACAATATACAGCGCGGTAGAACTTGAGCGGACCTAAATAGTAGATCCTCAAGCAATATTCACATTATGTGAGGGTCGGTAAGTTCACTCTTCTCCAACTGGACAACTGGTCTGAGATCTACGAAAAACTTATCTCGGATAGAGGAGTTAAATACCAACCATTCATGTCAAACAAACATTTTTGTCAAATTCACAGTTTCCAAAATAGGGCCCCTTTTTCAAAATTCATTTTTCTTTTGACCTACAGACTTGAAACTTGGTTTCTGCCTACAGGGGTTAGGGATCTTACATTTATGTCAAACAAACCTTTTTGTCAACTTCACCGTTTCCAAAATACACACCATTTCAAAAACAAATATGTTCTTCTTTTTTTAATACTGTAACCGTACGTCTTCTATTCTTTGGGGGTGGTGGTAATTGATTTACCATGAGGGATACTTTTTTAAAACTATTCCTTTACTTCTCTTTCCTCATAACTTTTCATAGCACAAAACAATATCTTTGCCAAGATTCACTTACAATCCTTCCACACAAAACCAAGTCATATCACTTCTACCCAAGGCTACTAAACTACAGAGGTTACTTCAATATGGAGCTCTTAGGAGAGGGGATCGCAGAGGGAAGGGAAAGGACGTGACGTCACACGTTTCCTCGTAGCGCGCGAGGCGCGAGATATGCAAGGAAAGTCAACTTATATTGTATGGATTGCAGTGGTTTAAACACGTGTTTTAATCCCTTTTGTTTATAATCATGCCAGGCCAAAGATGTGCTGTGGCAGTTTGTCACAGTTATTATAAAGTTGGAAATGACGTGTCGTTTTTCACGATGCCAAAAGACGCATACCTTCGCAATCAGTGGATTGCTGCCTGTAAGCGAAAAGATCATTTCAACCCTCAAACAAGTAGGATATGTTCCCTCCACTTCAAAAGTGAAGACTTTGAATTAGACTACAGGGCCGAATTGCTTAATATAAAGCCAAGATTTCCAAGGAATCTAAAACCAAATGGTAAGTGAGCCTAGCTGGCCTACTGCTTAAGTTTTGATGACCTGCTAGGATGATTTTATATCTGTTAATATTTTTGACATATTTCGTATATGGTATTTTAGTGGTTGGAGCACTAGCCGTCAAAATACGATGGCTGTATTATCAAATCATAAATGTAAACGGGAGGGTTAGCTTAACATTTATTAAAAAAACACTTGCTACATTACTACATACATCCCACATGAACTTTGGTGTTCTCATATTATTTCCAGCAGTGCCAACGCTACATTTAACTCCAGATCACACCAGTATAGGAGAGTCATCATCAAGGAAGCAAAGATTAATAAAAAGGGACCAGAGGACATTGTTTCAAGATCTACTCAGAGAAGAGGATGTACAAAATTCAGTGAGTGAACCAGAAGCACCACTTCAAACCCAGGCAGATGACAACAGTTATGCAATTCTACTTGAGAATTACAACAGGGTTTTAGAAGAAAGTGAGCAGTTAAAAAAGCAATGTTTACAAAATAGAGCACAAATTATTGATTACCAGAAGCAAATTGAGAAACTTGAGAAAACAATTGAAGAATTATCAGCTAAATTGGGAAAGACCTCTCAGATAGTACTGAACCAGCAAGTCATTGGTACATTCTCAGGGATGCTGAGTAAAAGCCAATTAGATATCATCATCAATAAAAAGAAGCACGTTAAATGGACTTCAGATGATATTTCGACTGCATTTACCATCAGATATTTCAGCAAACGGTGTTACATTTACCTCAGGCAAAAGCTACATTACCCTTTACCAGGAATTTCTTCATTGCAGAGATGGGCTTCAAGTTTAAATTTGAGACAAGGGATTCTGGCTGATGTAATTCGTGTAATGGAAGTTACAGGCCACACTATGAATAGTTTTGAAAAAACAACAGTTCTCTCTTATGATGAAATGAAAGTGGCAGCTACATATGATTATAATCAAAAAGAGGATGAAATAGTAGGTCCTCATTCATACGTGCAAGTTATTATGGCTAGAGGACTTTTTTCCAACTGGAAACAGCCTGTGTACCTTGATTTTGACTCTAAAATGACTAAGGATATGCTTGATCGAGTGACTATCGAGCTTGACAACATTGGGTACAATGTGCTAGCCTGTGTGAGTGACTGTGGAGGAGGGAACATGGGTTTGTGGAGGGAATTGTCTATCACTGTGAACTGCTCTTCTTACAACCACCCAGTAACTCAACAGCCTATATACTTTTTCGCAGATGCACCCCATTTGCTAAAACTTATCAGAAACTGGTTCTTGGATTATGGCTATATTCTAGAAAACGGACAGAAAGTTGCCAGTGCTCCTGTGGTAGAATTAGTGAAACAAACCAATTCTGAGATAAACTCATGCCATAAACTGACACCCAATCACATTCAGTGTGAAAAAACCAAAAGACAAAATGTTCGACTAGCAGCACAGCTTCTGTCACACACTACAGCTACAGCTTTAAAGCACTACAAACCAGGTCCAGATAAATTATTAGCAGAGGCAACAGGGGATTTCATAGAACTTGTAAACCAGTGGTATGATGTTATGAATTCATACTGTCCTAACCTGCCTTTACCAACAAAATTAACCCATGGATTGCTAATTGAACAGCAAAATATAATTTTGGACAAGATGGAAAATTTAATGAGCAATTCTCTTTGCATTGGTAAAAATTCTTTGCAAATATTCCAGAAAGCAGTCATCATTTCAATAAAATCCCTTCGACTTCTGTACCAAGATATGGCAAGTAGGCATAATATAAAATACATTCTCACACATAGGCTAAATCAAGATATACTGGAAAACCTCTGTTCACAATTGCGGACCCGTGGTGGCTTACACGATCATCCTTCCCCCTTTGACTGCATTTACAGGCTGAGGATGATTATTTTAGGGGGAAATCCAGGAGTAGTTCAAAACAAAACAAACACTGCTGATCCAGATTCAGATGAATATTTAGTTGCTAAAGCACTAAACAAAGCTGGCATAGTGTCTGAAGCAAGTAACGTGCTTCCAGAACCAACCTTAGACAGCAATGTGCAACCAGAGTCCTTCATTGCCAATATAATGGAACAAAGTGAAGAAGATGGCAAGGCTTATGTTGCAGGTTATGTGGCCCACAAGTTCCAAGATAAATTTCCACTACTTGGGAACTTGACCTATGGAATGCAAACTCAACACGATTATGCATTGCCAACCTGGATTAAACACTTGTCATACGGTGGTTTGACCGATCCCTCAGAAACTTGGCTTAACCAGTTCCGGCACATTTCAGCAACATTCGTCACATTTCACGGAAAATACGGATTTCAACGAGGCAAGAACGTTCTTAGAAGAACGACAGATTTTGTGTCGAGAGAAGTACCTGACGTACCGTCTGATGTGGTTGAGGCATCTGTGAGAACAATTTTCTTCATCAGATTGAAACATTCCAATTCTATCTTGCATAAGAAGAGGTTATTGGAAGTCACTATCACCCACACCAGCACCACTGATACTGCTACCGAGTCTAGGCGAATTACCAAGAAATTCAAGAAGATCACAACATAAAATGTAAGTAGGCTACATTCAGTTATTTTATCACCCATTTACCAATAATTTCATGAGACTAAACTGTACTTTGCGTACTCAACAGCTGATGTTGACAATTTCATCACGGTCGCCACATGGCGAGTTTGGTATCTTGTGACGTCATTCGCCTTCCGAGCGCTGATTGGTGAGTGAAAATTGAGGCAACCTCTGTAGTTTATAAGCCTTGACTTCTACCCTCATACCTTTCTACAATCACCATAGATGATCTAAACAGATAATCAGACTTCCTCTGTCTCAAAGAAATTCTCATACTATTCTCCCAAAAAAACTTTGGAATAACAACCACTTACAGAATATCAGTCAACAGTTGAGGTACCGGGTGAGTTAGCCGTGGTCGTTACGGCATGACTGCTGGCAGTCGCTCACATTCGGGAGGCGAGGAGTTCGAATCCCCCCGCCGGCAACCCTGAAGATGGTCTTCTGTGCAAAAAACAATAGACAATTGAAAAAGGAAATATCTTTTCAGATAAGGAACTCAAATTTTGCATGGCCTCCTACTCCTTTACTATTGAACTATTGCAAGGAATCTCTAAGCTCAGCGCTAAGGCCTTACAATAGTTACCAGCAAAGAGTAGCCATCATCCTAACCTAAAACTATGTAACCACATAGGGTTATAATTCGCCCCCCCATATATATGTTATTCTCGCATGAGAAGCATGTGAGAATCATATATATATTAAAAAACTATACAAATGAAAATGATACATATCAAACATACACAAAATTAACGAACACTCTACCTAAAACTATCCTTAAATTATGTTCACATTAATCGGATGTTAACATTAAGTCTCTTAGTTGTTTGAGTCTTCAGTCTTTTGACTGGTTTGATGCAGCTCTCCATGCCTCCCTGTCCTGAGCTAATCGTTTCATCTCTACATAGCTACCACACCCTACATCCGAGGCAATCTGTTTAACATATTCTAACCTTGGTCTACCCCTACAGTTCTTGTCCTCGACCCTTCCTTCCATAACTAAGCTTGCTATTCCTGGGTGTCTTAGTATGTGTCCTACCAACCTATCTCTTCTCTTCATTAGCAGTCGCCAGAAACATCTCTCCTCTCCCACTCGTCTTAATACCTCTTTGTTTGTAACCCTATCTACCCATCTGATCTTCATCATTCTCCTGTAACACCACATTTCAAATGCTTCAATTCTCCTCTTTTCTTCTGCACCAATAGTCCAAGTTTCACTTCCATAGAGCGCCACGCTCCAGACAAAGGCTTTCAAAAATGACTTCCTAATACCTAAATCTATATTCGATGTCAGCAGATTCCTTTTTTGTAGAAATGCTTTTCTTGCCTGAGCCAACCTACTTTTTATATCCTCTTTGCTTCGTCCATCACTGGTTATTCTGCTTCCTAAGTAACAGAAATCTCCTACTTCCTTCAGCTTTTCACCTGCCAATTTGATCTCCATAGAGGTTTCTGATTTATTTCGGCTGCATTCCAGTATTTTTGTTTTACATTTATTAATTTTCATCATGAATTCTTTCCGTAAGACGGAGTCCATACCATTCAAAAACTCATTCAAATCCTCAGGCTTGTTGGCCAAGATGACGATGTCATCAGCAAATCTCAGGGTTGAAATTATTTCTCCTTGAATCTTCACTCCCACTTTAAATTTTTCTCTAATTTCCTTCATTGCTTGTTCAATGTAAAGATTGAAAAGTATGGGTGATAAGTTGCAGCCTTGCCTTACACCTTTCTGAATACCAGCTTCTCTCTCATGTCCATCAACTCGAATGACTGCTGTCTGGTTTCTGTATAGATTGTATATCACCCTCCTATCCCTGTACTTTATTCCAATCGATTTCAAAATGTCAAACAATTTAGTCCAATCAACGTTATCAAAAGCCTTTCTAAGTCTACAAAAGCCATGAACGTTCTCTTATCTTTCCTTATTCTACCTTCCAAAATCAGCCTAAGACTTAGTACAGCTTCCCTTGTTCCTACATTTCTCCTGAAACCAAACTGGTCTTCACCCAACTCCGTTTCTATCTGGCTCTCAATCCTCTTGTAAATTATTCTAGACAGGATCTTTGAAGCATGAGTAATCAAGCTGATTGTACGGTAATCTTCACATCTGTCAGCTCCCACTTTCTTTGGTATAGGGATGATTACATTCTTCTTGAAATCAGGGGGTACCTCACCTGTCTCATAAATCCTACACACCAAGTGAAATAACCTGATCAGACCTTCCTCTCCTATGCAGCGTAGCAACTCAATCGGTATATCATCTATGCCTGGTGCTTTGTTCCTGCTTAAGTCTTCCAAAGCTCTATCAAATTCTGATCTCAATATTAAATCTCCTTTCGCATCCTCATCAATTTCCTCCTCCCTTTCCATTACATGACATGCTTTCACACATTTTTAGTTATAAATATGTAATATTAGCCGGTGATTTGAATGCCCATTTTGGGTCGGCTACATTTGAAACGAAAAACATAGTAGAAACTCTAAATACTTGCAATCTGTCGTGGCTCCCGTATCAAGATACACATCACACTGCAACCTCCTCTTCTACTCTGGATCTAATAGCATCCAACTGCAATGAGCACGTGATTGAGTTTGGCCAAACAGCTGCTTCTGGCTTCTCAGCACATGATCTCTTATACGCAGTATATACCCTGTCAACTCCAAAATATAAGCCCAGTATTCGAACTTTTCGAGACTTCAGCAGGTTTAATTATGAAAGGTTTAAGGCCGATGCCATCTCAGTTCCATGGCACACTGTTTTCGAGCAGCAAACTATAGATGAGAAGGTAGAAACATTCAACACATTTTTAATTGATTTATATGATCGCCATGCCCCAGTGCGCTCAGCTAACGTGAGGCACGCACCAGCTGCCTGGATCAACACAGAAATAAAAGATCTAATAAGATCTCGAAATAGAGCCAGAAAGAAGTGCAACAGAACACAGAAACCCGAGGACATTGTAGAATACAAAAGCTTACGCAACAGAACCCAGCAAGTTATTCGTAATACAAAGATACGTTACACTTATTCGCTAATTAATTCAGCTAAAAACTCTTCGGCTTTGTGGAGAGCTACAAAAACTCTCGGTGTTGGAAAATCCAGACACAAAAGCAATAACCCAACAATGAGCGCTGATGAGCTTAATAAGCATTATTTAAACGTATCAACCGTTGTAGACAGCAATAGAGTTTTGTCAACTGTTGCTTACTACAGGGAAAAATTTACTGACCGACGGGAAGAATTTCATTTTGGCTATATATATCCTGAGGACATTCATTTAGCCATATTTAGGATAACTTCAAAAGCCATAGGACCAGATCGTATATCTATTACGCTATTGAAAAGGAATATGGACCTCCTCATGCCAGTTTTATTGCATATATTTAACTATAGCCTGCAAATGGGTATTTATCCGACACAATGGAAAAAAGCCAACATCAAAGCAATACCAAAATTCACGAACGCCTTAAACTGTAGTGACTTTAGACCAATAAGTATATTGTGTGCAATTGGAAAAGCGTTAGAACGGATTGTTTTTGATCAGTTTTATGAATATATAAATTCCAACAATATCCTAAACCCGAACCAATCTGGATATAAATCAAAACATAGTACTCTGACAGCCCTTATCAAAGTCACAGACGACATTCGTCTAGCAATGGACCGGAAGGAAATAACTATATTATCTCTATTCGATTTCAGCAAAGCTTTTGACAGAGTTCACCATGAGATCCTACTAGTTAAATTAAGAAATCTAGGCCTTTCAAAGTCAGTAACGAACTGGTTTAGGTCTTACCTAACAGGCAGATGCCAGAGAGTAGTCCTAGCAGATGATAATGTTTCAGAATGGTGTGAAGTAACAACAGGTGTGCCGCAGGGTTCGGTCCTTGGTCCACTCCTGTTCTCCGTGTATATAAATGACCTTCCATCTGTCCTTAAATTCTGTCAACATCATATGTACGCAGATGACCTTCAGCTATATCTACACGCGGATCTGAAATCCATTCATTTGAACGTAGCTCTAATTAACAGTGACATTCAAAGCCTATCTCAGTACGCACTCGATCATAATCTAATACTTAACTTCGAAAAAACGCAACCGATCATCATCGGTTATACCAAATTACTCAGTTCCCTACCTGACCCAGTACCACCTTTACAGCTTGCATCCCAAACAGTTCCGTACCAGTCAGCAGTAAGAAATCTGGGAGTTATTTTTGACTCTCAATTATCGTGGCAGGATCACACAAACATGATTCTGAAAAGGGTTGCATCGTCATTATATCAAATTAGGCGAACTTGCTTCTATTTGCCTCAAAATGTACGAAAGATACTGATACAGAGTTTGATATTACCAATATTTGACTATGGATCTATAATTTACCATGATATGGGAGAGGTCCTCAATACAAAATTGCAAAGAATGCAAAATGCTTGCTTGCGGTTTGTTCTCAATGTACCAAGAGAGTCGCATATAACTCCATTTTACGTCCAGATTGGATGGCTTAAGTTAAAGGAACGAAGACAGTATGCCATGGCTCTGACTGTGATAAAAATTCTAAAATTCAAAATTCCGTCTTATATTTACTGCACACTAACTACCATGCAATCAGTGCATAACCGTGCGAATAGACACACTGCACAAATGCTCCAGATACCTCATCACAGAACCGAAAAATGCAAAGGTTCATTCCGTATTTCAGCTAGTATTCTCTGGAATAAATATAAATTGCACCAGTATTCAGGACTTTCTATCAGAGCGATAAAACACTCCCTTCATTGTAATAGATCAGCTATACAATTATCATGTTCAAGGTGAACGGATGTATTAACAAGAACTTCTATTGTCAACTGTATGTATAGGTTAAGTTTTTTTTTCTTTCTTCATTTATTCTATTGTATTTAACCGCCCTCTGAATGAAGAGAGCTGCATAAAGAGGCTTTGTAGCCTCAGTGGCCTGTATAAGAGAAACAATAAATTCAAATTCAAAATTCAAATTCTCAATCTCCTTTCCCGTATACGAACTCTCTATGTAAGCTTTCCATCTCTCAACCTTTTCTTCCCTATCTGTTAGAGGCTTTCCATTTGTGTCCTTAATATTACAGCACTTAGTCTTCTTTTCCCCAAAAGTATTCTTAATCCTTCGATAAGCTGTGTCTACTTTTCCTAATTTCAGACAATTTTCTATACCAGCACATTTCTCTTTCAACCATTCTTCTTTCGCTTCCTTGCACTTCTTGTTAACCTCATTTCTCAGACGTCTGTATTCTGCTTTCCCCTTTTCATCTCTTACATTCTTGTGCTTCCTCCTTTCATCCATCAATTCGAGTATATCCTGAGAGATCCACGGTTTGCTACCTATTCTCTCTTTCCTACCAATGTTTTCTTCTGCGGATTTTGTTATTTCATTCCTCAAAAGTGTCCATTCGTCTGCAATTGAAGTTTGTTTAGGGTTTTTCATTAGTCCTTCCTTTATACTCTTCTTGAATCTTTCGTTTACATCCTTCTCTTTCAGTCTGTCTATTGCCCACCTTTTTGGCTTTTGACTTTTCTTCAGTTTCTTCAACTTTAATCTGCATTTCATTACAACCAGATTGTGGTCAGAGTTTATGTCAGCACCAGGATAAGTTTTACAATCCAAAATCTGGTTTCGAAACCTCTGCTTGACCATAATGAAGTCGATTTGGTAACGCCCTGTATCTCCTGGTCTCATCCATGTGTATATTCTTCTATTGTGGTTATTGAATAAGGTGTTAGCTATGACCAACTCATGCTCAGTGCAGAATTCTACCAGCCTGCTTCCTCGATCATTCCTTTCACCTAATCCGAAATCTCCTACTATCTTCCCTTCTCTCCCTTTTCCTACCACAGCATTCCAATCTCCCATTACTATAACATTTTCATCACCCTTGATATACCTCAGAATTTCGTCTATTTCTTCGTAGACCTTTTCAACATCCTCATCATCAGCTTGACTGGTAGGCATATAGACTTGTGCCACTGTGGTGCAGGTAGGTTAAGTATTGATTTTTGCTACAATAATCCGTTCACTATATTGCTCATAATATTCCACCCGCTGTCCAAGTTTCCTACTCAATATGAGGCCAACCCCTGCTTGGCCATTGTTTTATTTAGTGCTAATGACCCTATAGTCTCCTGACCAAAAGTCCTGTTCTTCCTGCCAGCGCATTTCACTAATCCCAACCAAATCCAACCTCAACCTATCCATTTCCCTTTCTAAGTTTTCTAACCTTCCATTTCCAAGCAGACTTCTAACATTCCACGCTCCGATCCGTAGAATGTCAGAGTTCCTCTTTGTCACTTCTGTGATGTTAACCCCCTCTCGAGTAGTCCCCACCCGGAGATCCGAACGGGGGACTAGTTTACCTCCGGATTGAAATTTTACGAGTCTCTTAGATCAATCAATCAACAAAACATTGATATTGCAAAGATGGATTGTCACTGTCTTCTCTGAGCCTGTTTAAGTACATGCCATAATATCTCTTCTCTGGACTATGATACCAATCACTTGCTTCTGAATTGGGCTTAGTATCCGATATCCACTCTTTTAACATTATCGAGTACAAAATGCCGTAACCCACTGTTCTCAAATCTCTCAATATGTTGAAACACGTCATCACAAGTAACCTCGAATATTTTCGTATTTGTCAACACTTATACCGGAACAAATACCTCCAGCAAACATAACGCTATCATCCTCAGTTGACTCTAAAGAAATATAAAGTTCTACATTGGACCTCTCATATCCATCTTCATTCTCAGCAATACCATCTTCTTCCTCATTCTTCCACTTTTCGTTCTTCCTATTCATCTGTATCTCCTTCTTCTCCATTCTTCTTTCTTCCTCTGCCTTCCATCTCGTCTTTTTCTTCATCTGCCATATCATTCCATACCTTGTACTCCTCATCTTCCATCTCCACCATTCCTGTCTCCTTCCCTTCCTCATTTGCTTCTTCTTCTTCTGATCCTTCAATCTCTTATCTTCCTTTACCTGACATCTCATCTTCTTCCTACTCCTTCTCTTTGGTTTCCAGCTCATCCTTTTATCTAATCTCCAGGTCCTCTTTGTCTTCATTCTCAACCACTTCTCTCTTCTTCCTTTCCACATTTTCCTCCTCTTCTTTTTTGTCTGTCTCATCTTGCTCAACAGTTTCTTTCTCTCCTTCCACCATTTCTTCTTCACCTTATCTTCTTCTAGTATGTTGTCTTCTCCATGGCTCTCTCTTGCACGTCCATCCTCATCTTTAGCCTGTTTTTCTTGATTGCTACTTTCCTCCTCATGACCAACCTTATCTGATTCTTCTTTCTCTTCTTCAGTTTCTGCCACATCACCTGCTTTCTCACGCCCTTCTGTTTCACCTTCTTCCTTATCCGTTTCTCCTTTCTCTTCTGCCTTTTCCTTTCTTTCACCTGCCTCCTCTCCGTCAGTTTCTTCCATATCACCTGCTTTCTCACGCCCCCCACATCGCTGATAATTTTCTTGTTTTCCTTCAAGTGATTCACTTATCTCATTCACTTCCTCCTCTTTTATCTTATCCTCCACTTCTTCCTCCTCTACAGCCACTTTCCAGGATTCCAACTCCATACTACTATTAAGTACAGACTTATGGTCCTGTATTTCTTTCCTGAGACTCTCTATCCTTGTGTTCGTGGCCCTGTTGCTCTCCTGAATTAACTTACTTACAAATTCCTTCACTTCTACTATCTGTTTGGTCACTGACACTACATTCTCATTTACAGAGCCTACCTGCTCCTTAATCTCCTTACTCATAGACTCCTTCACTTCTACCATCCTCTTACTCATAGACTCCTTCACTTCTACCAACTCCTTACTCATAGACTCCTTCACTTCTACCATCTCCTTACTCATAGATTCTCCTTGCTTCTTAATCTCTCCTTTTATTTCACTCAGTAGCATTTGTATCAAACTATTGTTCATAACCTACATTCGTTCCCCTCGTTGGTGTGTCATCTTGTAATTTTTCTACTTGCACTGTACTCACTTTATTAAAGTTTACTTTTCTTCAACTTTCCTGGTTCCTTATCTTGCTCATATCCCTCTTTCGAGCCTCACGTTGTGTTCCTTCCCTTCTATCACAAATTTGTCAAATTTAACAATTAAATCTTCTGAAAAGTGAGCATCACAGATGTAGGACTTTTCAGTAAGTTCCCTATCCTTCCCTGGTATGGCCCCTTTGCACTTGATAAAATGTTCCTTATCTTTAGGAGGTTTGAAAAAAACGTCTGACCTCCTTACAGTCCCCATAGCTAGATCTGCATCCTGGTACAAAAGAGCAAGGCATCTTCACTACTCACATTAAGCACTCATGAAAATGTAAGGGCTAAACTGCTGTTTACTTACATTAAATAACAATAAAATTAACACACGAAGATAACGTCAACACACGACAAGAAATTAAATTCCATTTCAATTAATACTTCCTACAATAGCATTTCAGGTATTAATACTATGAAGTAATAGTGTAAGCACTTGTATATCAATAAACGTTTGCACATAACACCACCAAAACACTCCGACCGATTAAATACTTAATATATCGCACATAAACACATAAACATATGTGGAAATCAACAATCTCAAGTCGACTGTAGCGCCGCGTAGCGGCGACTGCCAACCCGATCCGTATTCATAACATGCTACTGAGGGAGAAGAGATCACACTTTATATTCTATTCGTTATGCTATTACGTTCCTCATAACAGTATTCCACCCAAAGTCGACACTGGGTAATATACTTGATTGCTGTGTTTGGTAAATAGCCTGCACATTGCGTCACCCATTAAACAACTATAACAACAGAGTGGGCCATTGAGTTGGGAATCGACTGAAGTTTTAGGTTGGAGGACTGGATTACAAAATTTTTGTTCCGTTTTGAAGCTACAATTTGACCTACATCCTTTGCGCTTCTTCATTCTTCTGACAGAGACATCTTCTGTCACTACAGTTTTTCGATTAAAATTATTGGAGTATTGACGTAGGTAGTTTATAAGGTAAATATCATATTTTAATAGCATCATTTTACTATCATTTTTACTACATGGCATTTAATTATTTGCAAGCTTTTCCATTTTTGATTTAAAACAATTTTTGTAAGGATATCCATTTCTTTTTGGCTTTGTTAACTAGGTTTAAGATTTAATATCAATCACGCTGAGGAAAGTATCAATGAAATACCGAAACATGTACGTTTAGTAATGTAATTAAACGTTTCTTTAGTGTTTGACTGGGCGGTTTTAATAAGAGAATAAAAGCTCAGCACCAACTAAGCCACCGAAGCCGCCCATCGGCTTTTGTGGAGGTGATTGCCATGGCATCTGTATCTCTGAAGTTTTCAGTTGAGATTGAACTTTCATTCATCTTCATTTATTTCATCTCTCATTAACTCCTCTCGTGAGGTTGGCGTCAGGAAAGGTATCCGGTCCTAGAAACCATCAGCCACGTGGAATTTCATCGTATACTACTGTCCCCGACCCCTTTGGGAACAGGATTAATAAGGGGTATTCACTATTCATAGATAGATAGGCCTCGAGAGATATCCTTTTGATCATGTGCTGCCGTTTCCCAGTAAAAGGTACTTCCCAAAAGATATTATTATTAAGGATAAGTGCGCACAATGTGCATTACATTAATTATTTACAAAATTCTGTAAGCGATGACAACCTTTTACTACACACGAGAGCGTGGTAAGTATCGCATGACTTTTGACACAATTTACAAATGCACCTTGGTCTGGGCACATGGAACACCTCAGTCTCACAAATCCTGTGGTGAAAACCGTGCACCGCGAATCGGGTCACTGTGTGTCTCAAATCATAGGCAGTGGCCTTCCATTCTGTTGACGTCATGGAATATCAAAGAATACTGAAATGAATTGTTTGCGACGTAGCATTTATTCTGTGCATGGCGCAAGTAGATTCATTTCTGAAGTTGGTCATGTTTACTAATCGATCATGTAGAACATCCGGTACTAAAAGAAAAATATGTACAAGACAGAAGTGTCATAGTTTAGATAGATTGTTTTTCTTTTTTATGACAACGAATTGGTGATAAAATAATGAAGCGTTATAAAACGTGAAAAAATGCAATATAGAGTATTTTTTCTTGGTTTGACGTATACATTGAGTTTCTCAGGTACTATCTGGTTCAGGACAGATGTAACTGTTGCCAATGTTATTTCTGTATGAGTTATATTCACTAATTTAATTTAATAAATTTGAAATGAATGTGTGTTATTGTTGAAACTTAGTGTAGCTATATTTTATATAACTTAGTTATATTGTTTGGATGTTCTGTAGTTGGTGTGACTTATGGAGAGTGTACTGATCTACATGGACGAACAATTTCACAAGGATTACACTATGTTCCTGGCCCTGATACATGCACCTTATGTGTATGCGACAGTGGACATCCTAAATGGTGCAAAGCTGTTCTGTGCTCACCTCCTCAAGTGAGTAATTTGTTTCTGTTAAGTTGTATTAAGCTTAGGTTGTATTCTGAGCTGACTGATCGAAATTGCTGGTAACACTACTGTAGACCAAATCGGGGGTGGGGAATGGTAACACTGAATGATGTATCACTCCTTGATAACTTTGGTAGCGCTGAATGAACATAGAACGAGCGATAACATTCCGTATAATACATGAATTGGCCAAAATACCTTATGAAACGAAAAATAAATCGGGGAGCAATGTTTTACTAGATGTTTCCTCCTCCGCCGTCTGTGACCCACCCAGTCATCCCTAATAGTTTCACGACTTATATAGCGAAAATGACAGCTGTGAGTGCCATTGTTCAAATCAGTCATTATCAAAACAGTACATTAATTGTGAATGTAAGTGGAATGCGGATTATGCACTTGCAGCAGACATGAATATGGCTTTTACGTATCATGTGTCCTCGTTTCATCTACTGGGCGATATTACGTATTGAAATACGAACCCTGATCACTACTGAACCTCATATATGTGCTCAAATTCGTAAATATGTGTTTTATTTCTTGCTCTAAAAACCGGGCGCCATATTTCGACAGCACTTTCATCTCGTTCAACTGTCAACAAGGTGCACTCGATCAGGACGCAGCGAGGCGCACACATTGTTGCCAACATGTGAGAACAAAATCACTGTTGATAAAAAGAAGTGAGATACAAAATCACTGTTGATCCAAAAAAAAAATATTCATCGGGGCGCGTTAGGCTGTAACCATTGTGTTGGACAAAACGAAGGTTAGAAGGTCGGGGGTAGGTGCGGCCTTCGGCCGCGCGCAGCTGGCGGGGCACGGTTGACTCAAAACCATTGACCTTTTGGGATGTCCAGAAAGTCACTTGTTGCATGTTACAGCAAGGTTATGTTTTATCCTGCGAACTTCAACTTCACGCTGGCATTTTGGGCACGTTAGTGTTATCTATTAAATTGTGTTGTTGCAATCTTTGGATCATCGTAGAAATTGCAGATTGTTAGGAGGCAATTTCCACAATCCATGATCAATAAACAATTCAATTGGGCGCACTATCTATGAATTGAGTGGTGCGCACAAATGATGCGCGCTAGCAACTGAATTGGATGCTTCTTTGTTTTTCATAGTACCGTAAGCGCGAGGTTGGCAGTACTGTCATGGTACTGTTTTGATAACGATCGACGAGAACAATGGCGCCGACAGCTGTAATTTTCGCTATATAAGTCGTGTTCCTATTTGAGATGGCTGGGTGGGTCACAGACATCGGACGAGGGAATATCTACTAAAACATCGCTCTCTGATATATTTCCCAGCGTTTCATAAGGTATTTTGGTTAATTCATGTATTATAGAGAATTTTATCGTGGCCGCACCTATGCCCGATCTTCTAACCTTCGTTTTGTCCAATCCAATGGTTTTTGACAATGGTTACAGCCCAGCGCACCCAGATCAATAGTTTTGTGTCAACCATGCCCTGTAGCTAAGCGTGGCCAAGGCCACACAGCTACGCCCAACCTTCTAACTTTCGTTTCGTCCAATCCAATGGTTTTTGACAATGGTTACACAGAGGTGCCAACTATTACGGATTGTCCGTAATTATTACGGATTTCACCTCACGATTACGGCATTACGGTCAAAGGGGGAAATTGTTACGGAAAAGTTACATTATCACGAGAACAAAAAATATTTCAATGAAAAAGAAAGGAAAGTTAACGAAAGTAACGAAAAAGTAGCTAATTTTACAAAAAGGTAACGAAAGTAACGAAAAGTAGCTAATTTTTATGTCTTAGGTAGTTGGAGGTAACGGAAATTCGCCGAGGCCGGTTTAAATCATTTAAACTCGTGCCGCTAGGCTCAGAGCGATGGAGCAAGTTTTATGCCAGCGTCGCCGATTGCGTAAGCTGTATTTCCCCGTGTCCGACCTCAATGAAATGCATACTGAGGATACCTTGAGCAGAATACATTGGTTCAACGTATATTTTCGGCATCAAGAAGATGTTTTAGTTTTGTGTGATATATTTTTCTGTTTTACTGTATTAGGAAACCTGACTTTCCGCGACGTTTATTCGCGAAAACTTCCGAAACTCAACAGAAACCTCTCATTTTTGTTATTGACCTCTAAATTTGGAGTCTCTCAAATTGAAGTCCAGAAATAACGCGAAATAATTTAATGTCGCAATCTTGAGGAATACAGTTTCGAAAAGAAATCGCGAAAAAGCTTCGAAATACTTATTTTTTAAAAATCTATCCATCTCGAAAATTTGCGACATCCAGTATGGTTAATTCGAAATTCCTTTATGTCAATTTTTCCTTCGAACTTTGGTTCCAACGGATAATCTAACTGGTTATCTCGAAAACTTGTATAACTTTTATAATGTGTGATTCGAATTCGAAAGAAAATGTGCCCTCTTGTATTATTCATGCTATCCTCTCAGAATAATTCCTAATATTCGATACATACTTCGAACGTTCATACTCCGAACTCACATTCTCAAGACGGCCGACTGACCGCACGACTTGCCTGCGGGAATCTAGTCAAACGAACCGAGATCAACGCCAGTTGCGTAAAATCATAAATCCCGTGCCCAATCGTGAACTTGTGACCATGCGGACTGTGGGAATCCTGTCAAAAGTGATTGGGCACCCTTCACGAAACATCCCGAAACCTACTCTCCACTTTTTCCATGATCGAATACGTAAAAGCGTACGGGGAGCGAGAAGTGCGTCAACCTACTTTGAAATGACAGTTTACGTAGCATCGCGATACTCATTTCTCCTAGTGATCCACCGTGAACTCCCAACCACAGCATAGGGACAGCGGGAATCACGGCGCCGACCATACATGTCCATATTTGGTCGTGAATATGCTCAACCTCGAGCTTGTCTCCGCCTTTCTGCCAGGACAGATACACAGGCAGACAATCTTTAAACGGCCGGGTGCAGCGCTGATTGCATATTATCGCGTTATCAGTGACCAACCGCGAGAATATCGTGATTCTCGTATAATGGCCGCAAGCGGCAGCGATTGCGATACATCGCGATATTTCTCCGCATTCGATGACGAGAACAACTGTATTCTTTTCAAGGGTACTGCAAGCGGCGCCGATTGCATAATTATGCTATATTTTCCCGTGCCCACCTCAAGGACACTGGAAATCTCGTCGATCGACTAAAAATGACACCAATTATGTAAATCGCGATTTTTCTCCGTGTTCTATCGTGAAAACTACGGGAATCTCGTCCAACGGCTGAGACCAGCGCCGATCGTAAAACATATCAATATTTCTCTTAGAATGAAGGTTTCCTATTCATTTCTTGATTATTTTGTTCAAAGATTCCCAAGTTTGGTCAAGGAAAGTGAGCATGACAAACTTGAAGAGGAATTTGCTGTTTATCAGTGTGATACTTTACCTGAATATATTTTACAAGGACCTAGAATTGGTGTAAACTGGGACAACATTACTGAGCTTAAAAACGAAAGTGGACAGTAAGACCTTAGGTAATGTGGTATTTGCAATATTATGTGCACGGTACCTCACAGACAGAATTCAGACCTACATTAAGCACATCTACACTGGAATCGCTTATGATTCAGAAGACGAAAATGTCATCACAGGGGGAAGTATGTTAAAAGAAAACGTTCACTGAAAAACAGCTACTGGGGGCAAAACAAGCTACAAGGAATTTTTTATAACATGCAGGTAATGTGCAAATATTATTGTGTAATATTCTTTCTTGTCCTCTCATGCCGTAGGTTGCTTCCGGGTGGGGCAAAAGAAGTGGTATCAATATCGCGAAGGGAGGAGCATGCTTTGGATTTGACGTGAACATTTTTGAGTGCGGGGGGGGGGGGGGGGGGGGGGGGCAGGCAATATAAGTGATTACTGATAACCCACTTCAAAGGTTGGCACCTCTGGTTACAGCCTAACGCGCCCAGATCAATGAGTTTTGACAATGGTTACAGCCTAACATGTCCCAATGATATTTTTTTTATCAACTGTGATTTTGTATCTCACATGTTGGCAACAATGTGTGCACCTCGGTGCGTGCCGCTAGAGTGCGCCTGGTTGACAGTTGAACTAGATGCATACGCTGTCGAAACATGGCAGCCATTTTTAAAATAGCAATAAATAAAAACACATATTTACGTACTTTAGCACATACTGTATATGAGTGACCAGGGTACCTAATTTCAATACATAATATCACCCTGAAGATGAAACAAGGACACAAGGTATGTATATGATAAGTCACATTCATGTCTGCTGAAAGTGTATAATCCACATTCCACTTACATTCAGAATTAATATAACTTTTTTATGTAAAGTAGCCGCCGGCATAAGTGGCTCCCCTCTTTCGCAAATTGCAGATAGGGGTCAGGGCACTCTTTTGTCCTTGGAGTGAGAAATCGCTCCTAAAGGTGGATGAACCAGCAGGATTTGGTCAACAGCATAAGAATGGAGAAGGCAACGGGAAACCACTCCATTAAAGACCTTTATGTGTATCCCAAGAAAACCTATGATGAGTCCAAAGGCAAATGTTACCGGTAGTGAAGTTGGCAACTGTGGGATCACACCTCAAAGGAATTATGTCGGGCCCGGCAGGAGAAGAAATGGGGCCTCTCAGGTCATTATCAGGAGAAATCCCTATTTTAAAATTGGAACTTGGAATGTTCGAACCATGTTACAAGCTGGGAAACTAGAGAGCTTGAAAAGAGAAATAGATCGATATAAATTAGAAATTTTAGGATTAGCTGAAACACGATGGAGAGAAGGAGAGTTCATAAGCGGAGACTTCAAAGTCTTGCACTCCGGAAGTGAGAATGGTCAAGGTCGTGTAGGTTTGGTACTAAATGCTAACCCTACTGGATGTTTAAGCTATTGGAAACAGAATTATCATAGCACGTTTTCTGGCAACACCCGTAAATTTAGTTGTGGTGCAGGCATATATGCCTACGTCCAGCAGTGATGATGATAAGTTTGAAGAAATGTATGAGAGGCTGGAAGAATTACTGCGTAAGACAAAGGCTAGCGAGAACATTATTATAATGGGAGACTGGAATGCAGTGATTGGTGAGGGAAAGGAAGGATTTGCAGTAGGAGGGTATGGTCTTGGTAGAAGAAATTTACGTGGTCAACGTCTTCTCGGATTCTGTGAACAAGAGAGGTTCGTTATAAGTAACACTTGGTTTACCTCACCAAAGAGGCGGAGATATACTTGGAAAAAGCAGGTGATGATCGACGTTACCAGATTGACTATATTCTTGTCATGGAAAGATACAGAAATCAAGTGAAGAAATCCATGGCTTATCTGGGCGCTGACATCTGTTCTGATCATTCTCTACTAGTAATGAGTATGGCAGGATTCAGGGAAAACCAACAAAGAAGTGGAATCTTGAAGTATTTAAAAGCGAGCGGACTAAAAAGCAATATCAGGAAACCACTGATGACCACATATCATCATATGCAAGCAACTCACAAACTGTTGATCATTTATGGTCAATAGCCAAATTCTCCATCGAAAAGGCTGCTGAAGACTATGTGGGATTTGTGGAATGGGTGATTCGCAAACCATGGATCACACAGGACATTCTCTTAAAGATGGACGAAAGAAGAAAATTTAAAAACTACTCTTCAGAAGTAGGCAGAAATAACTACCGAATGCTAAATAACCAGATTGATCAACTCTGCCGGGAGAAGAAAATGGAGTGGTGGCAGTCAAAATGCGAAGAAATCTAATTTCTGCAAAAACAAGGAAGAACAGATTTAGCCTACCGAAAGATCAGGGAAACAACTGAGAAACAAAAAGGATTCCGCACTAGATAGTTCCGTGATACACATGGGAATTCTATACGCAGAACTAATTCCATTCGTTTTGACAGCACCTGGCGAGGAAGACAGGTCAATTGCAGAAGATAGAATTATTAGATCAGAGTTCGATGAACCTCTAAAATCAATATCCATGGGTAAAACGCCAGGTATTGACAATGTTTCTGCTGAACTAATCAAGAATAGTGGGGATAGTACACTTGAATAGATATGCAAATTGGTAGTAAGAATCTTCGAGAAGGTAAATGGCCTCAGGAGTTTTATACCAGTGTCATCATTCCAATTCCAAAGAAGACTGTACCAGTTGAATGTAGTGACTATCGGACCGTTAGTCTCAACCCTCATGCATCAAAGATACTTCTGCAGATTTTGAGGAAAAGAATGGAAATATACATTGAACAGTATCTAGACAACTCTCAATTTGGTTTTCGAAAGAATATGTCTACATGTGATGCTATCGGGTCCCTGCGATGTCTTGGAGAAAAGATGTTAAGTGTAAACAGAAACCTTTACATGTGCTTTGTAGACTTCGAAAAATCATTTGATAAAGTCAGCTGGCACAAGCTGTTTCCTCTTCTGAATCAAATAGGATGTCCCCATCGATTAATCAGATTAATATTTGATCTGTATATAAATCAAACTGCTGTTGTTCGGCTTGGCAATGACGTATCAGAACCCGCTAAGATCCGCAAAGGTGTGCGACAAGGTTGTTTGTTGTCCCCTGGACTGTTAAATGCCTTCGCTGAAGCTATAACGAAGTTTTCTTTTAAAGGTTCTAATATGGGAGTAAAAGTTGGTGGAAGACTTATCCAGAATATTAAATTTGCTGATGATCTGGCATTACTTGCAGTAAATCCGCATACATTAACAAACATGTTGCAATGTTTAAATGATACAGCTACAGAATACGGAATGAAAATCAATTTTAAGAAGACCAAAGTAAGCATCAACACCAACTAAATATAACCATAAATAAAGAACCAGTACAACAGGTCAGTCGATTTAAATACCTTGGTCAGATCTTCACAGAAGACCTACGATGTGTAGTTGAAATCAGGATCTGTATAGCCATGGCCAAGCAGGCATTCCGTGAAAAGCATTCTCTAACTGTCAACACTCGATGTCCCTCAGCCTTAGAAAACAACTGGTTAAGACCTACATATGGCCAGTTGCAATGTACTGCAGTGAGACCTGGACAATGAATAGAGGTGACATTAAACGACTAGAAGCGTTTGAGATGTGGTGTTGGTGCCAAATGGAAAACATCAGCTGGGTAGAAAAAATGACCAACATAACGGTGCTGGATCGAATAAAGGAAAAACGGCAAATGATCCGCCAGATATATAGAAGGAGATCCACCTGGCTTGGCCACTGGTTACGACATGGTGGCCTGATGATTGACATACTAGAAGGCAAAAATACCTGGAAAACGCCCTCGCGGGCGGCCACGGAACACTTTCATGAGATCTTTCCTAGTTAGCTCTGGCCTACGAAGTTATGAAGTGGTCAAAAGGACGGCACAAGACCGAACAACGTGGAAAAGACTCATTGTAGGGGCAGACCAGTCACTTGACTGAAAAACATGACGATGATGATGTAAAGTACCAAAATAGCCAAATTACCTGTAGTAATGATCGGGCTTACGGCTTCCAGAAAACAGAATTGTACGCCAACTGGTGATGAGAAATCTAGGAAAGAAAACTGGAGGAAAATGGATCCAAGAAATCCAACAAGATCTCAAAGCAGTTGGACTTAAGATAACAGATGCCGAGGAGAAAAATAAAATTAACACCATTCTTAAAACTCACAAATTTTCTGCAGAAATGACACATAGAAAGCCTATGGAGATTTCAGATGCGTTGAGAAAATCCCGATCTGAAAGGATGAAAAAGTACTGGAAAGAGCGCAAGAACCAAGCAGTACTACCTTCAAAGAAGAAGTGATTGTGGAACGACTCAAGTGGTCCAATGTGACCAATCAAGATAATAATAATGATCGGGATGATATTTGGAGATGATGTAGTAACTTAATAGATGTTTTCTCCTCCACTGTCAATAATAATCTACCCACAGTCCCAAATTTGATCACGACTTATATAGATGAAATCCAGCTGGGTTCACCATTATGTGCATGATATACCAACAAGTACAGTATTGCCAACCCCATGCATTCGGTACTATATCATATCCGGTATCATATAATAAAAGAGTGCCGTCAAGTAATGTGAAAGTGCGCCAAGTTTCAGTCTTAAGTTAGACATGGATTGTGGGACTTAACGATCTCCAATTTCAATAAAGTATATCATAACTTAATACATCAATAATTTTCATCCGAACCAATGGTTTTTGCCTAGCCCAATCTTTTCATTACCGTAATAGTGAAGGAGACAGGTACCTGACTTTTTCAGTTCCACTTGGATGGTAAATAATAATATATGATTTTCATACCTTTTCAGGGGTTCCAGGGGACAATACCAATTGAAATTGCCATTCATTATGACTAGTTTACTGGAAATATGTGCTAAATTATGTAAATATGTGTGTTTCTTGTTTAATTTGAACTACGTCAGCCATGTTGCTCGCTCCAGGCTCACTCGGAAGGCATTCGTCAATTGTTATCTGTGTGAGACATGACATTGATGTCACTGCAGTGTTCCCAACATGTAAGATATAGTATACACCACCACTACGTAAAACCCATTTGTCTACATGGCTATGCTGTAACCATTGTCAAAAACTATTGGATTGGGTGTGTTGAGCTGTAACCCTTGTCAAAAACCATTGGATTGGATAATTATTATTTAGCATAAGGCAATAGGTTAGATACATATACACAAGTACAAATATACACAGACAAGAAATATGATTCCTGAGAGCAAGATTTAATTATATTGCAATGTTCAGTTGGGTGATCCACTGTATGGTTTCCTCTGTTGGTTCCAGAAAGTCATTTGGGCTACCTGTATAGGAACGTCACACACATTCACTTACAATATGAGGGATTGTTTGTTGAGAGGCACCACAGTCACACTCCGGTGATGTTAATATATTTCCACTTATAAAGGGCGTCCCTACATCGTCCATGATTTGTTCTCACCCGATTCAGTGTGGTCCAGAGCTTATGTGGTAGATGATGTCCACTAGGAAGATGTTCACCAGAACAGATGTTGTGTAGGGAACTGTCTGTGGCAACTTTCCAGCGACTTCTCCATTCTTCTAAAGGGTAGAAATTCCCATCGGCCAAAGCGACAGTATCACGCAAAGATGGATGACGTGACTTGAACCTCGGTATCTTAAGAGCAGGAATATCATCCAAAACAGGCAATTGAGGGTTCATTTCAATCTTCCTGTACTCTCGTATGAAAGCATTTGATCTTCTTAAATCAGGCGGCATTATACCTGACAGAATTGGAAGCCAATACAGTGGTGTGGGCTGGATAGTACCAGATATTAACAGCATCCTAGTGTTTAGTTGAGTATTAATGTGGGAAGGGATTTTGGCAAGCGAATAAACCGAACACGTCTTGTATTAATTTTAAGTATAAAAACTGTATTTAGACATAAGATCACAACAGATGAGATTGCACAAAACTTAGCATGACTTCACTCGACACAAAACTGTCACACCGTTCGCATTTCTTTCTCGCGACTTCCCCTCGACTCCTCTACGCGGCGCCACCAGGCGGTGCCAGGACTGGCGGGAAACCCAAAAACGGTTCAACATATTCCGATTCCCTCAATCGGCCATCCTGCAGATCATCCGCCTCGGATGATGAGTCGTCGCCAGCCCATGTAGATTTTGTCGATCACAGAACTTGAAGAGGATACCATCCTGAAGGGTGTAATCCTTGGATGGCTTCGTCTTCAGATGCTCCATGATCGCACACAGACCTTCATCAGCTTGCTGAGCTCGTTTCAGCCTGGCAACGAGTCCATCGACGAGACCGTAGAGGACCATGGGATGGAGACTCAAGGCATCGGCGTGAGGGATTCTCGCACCTGGTCTATGCTCGATCGAGTAATCAAACTCCTCTAACATCATGGCCCACCTTGCAACTCCTGGAGTGAGGTCCTTCTTGCCCATCATCTTCTGGAAGGCAGAGCAGTCGGTCATGATCTTGAACTTGATTCCAAGCAGGTACACTCGGAGCTTTTTCAAGGTCGTCACCACAGCTAACACCTCGAGCTCGTAGCTGCTGTACCTTTCCTCCTGTGGCATAGTCTTCTTGCTCAGATATTGAACAGGATGCAGTTGACCATCGTCTGGGAAACGTTGCAGTAGCACTGCTCCATAACCATACTTGCTTGCATCAGTATGGACTTCCGTCTTGTAAGCCGGGTTATGTATGATGAGGACTGGATCTTCGGATAAGGCTTTTTTTCAGACTTGTGAATGCAATCCTCTGTTCTTGCTCAAAGTTGAATCCACCGGTTGACTTCAACAGATCACTGAGCGGCTTTGCAATCTTGGCGTAGTTTGGGATGTACTTCCGGAAATATCCGGAAAGGCCCAAAAAACTGTGGACTTCGGCTAGCGACTTGGGTTCTGGATAATGTTGAACTGCGGCTGCTTTCCTAGGAGATGGTGAGACAGTTCCATCTTCTACAACGTGTCCTAGGAACTCAATTTTCTTTTTCAGGAACTGGCACTTCGAGAACTTAATTTCCAGATCATGAGTTTCAGCTACCTCTATCACATGCCCAAGCTTCTCTATGGCATCATTTTCATCTTTTGCTGGGATTACTACGTCGTTCATGTACACCAGAACTGTGCCGGCTTGAATCTGTTCTCTGAATACGCAGTTGATAAAGGGTTGGAACACAGGAGACGAGTTGCAGAAACCAAATGGAACTTTCAGGAACTCATATTGGTCTGAATGTGTCACAAAGGCCAAATACCTTCTGCTCTCTTCCTTGACTGCAACGTGAAAAATCCATTTTGTAGGGCATCACTCAGCTTGTCCAGGACGTCATCAATGAGTGGTAGTGGGTATCGATCTTGAACAGCTTTTCGATTTACTGGACGGTAATCGACGCACACCCTCGTAGACCCATCTTTCTTCCACACAACTACCACTGAACTAGCGTACTCAGACATACCGGGTTGGAGCCACTGCTGCACTTGCTTCTCTACAATCTCTTTCTCAGCTGGTGATAAGCGTCTTTGGTGACTGTGAATCGGTTCTTCTTGTTTCATCGTGATGCTCATCTCAACACTGGTACACTTCTCCTTGCGCGGCGAGTGTTCACTGACCATCTTTCTGATTCTCAAAACAGCCTCTTCCGATGCCTCTCCTATGTCCAACTCCTCGGCTGCTATCATGTCGATTCGGTGCAAGTACGCTTCTAATATCTCCTTGGACATCTTGACACCGGTTTTGCTGATGGTAGTTACGGCTTGGTCTGGAAAGTCGTTACCCACGATAGCTGGCAACTTGAGTACATCTCCAGACACCACATAGAAATCAGTCAAGTAAGTGTCGTCGTCAACCTGGACGTCAGTTGTAAAATATCCTAGGGATGGCACCTCACGATCACCGAAACCCTTAAGTACTATGGCGGTCGTCTTCAGCTCGGGATCGCCCATCGCTGCATAAATGTCTTCACGGATCAGATTGATTGGGCAGCCCATGTCCACCAATGCGTGGCTCCTCTGGCTCTGGAGCAACAGTTCCTTCATCTTCATATTCGACTTGGTTCCCAAAGCGACGTTCACTGTCTTCTTGTCTGTATTCTGCTGAAGGTTTGGGCACTTGGAAGCTATGTGTCCGAAGCTGCTGCAATTGAAGCACTTTGGACCCTGACTCTTGTGTGGACATTCTCTGGACTCATGACTGTTCTTCTGACCACAATTGTAGCATCTCTTTACAGACGAGATCTGCTTCTGCCTGTTGTCTTCTCTTGGTGTATGTTTGTTTGTCGTCTTCTCATTTTTTGTCAACTTCTGGGAGTTTTGTGCGTATGCTCTCTCATAGATCTTCAACTTGTCCTTGAATTCCTTGATGTCCCTTGCTCCATACAGAATCATCTTGGATCCAGAGTCGTCCTCGATGCCATTGATGACGTATTGTATCAACGATTTATCATCGATTGCCGACCTGCTGGCTATTTCTCGCATCACCAGGAAATATTACTGAAGAGTTTCAACTTTTGTTTTTCGTCGATTGGTTAGCAGTCGATGAATCTCTGCTGCACTGGTATCATCTCGGAATTACTCATAATGTTGAATTTTGGGCTTATGCCGTGTTTTATTATATTAAAATTCGACGCGTTTCGAAAGAAACCATGTCTTTCTTCGTCAGGAATAATCTGGAATACGACAATGTTGCTAAGAGAAAGCAACGAAGAACATATAGAAGGTGTCCAAAGATGGACGCCATTATAGCCCCATGTTAGGGACAACGGAAAGCAGCAGTGAATTACTTTCTCAGGGTTCTGATAATAGGTAGCCAGGACTCACTGAGATTGTAGCCGGTGTCGCGGTTGAAATTATCTGGGTGTTTACGTATTTCAACCGCCTCCCTGATGATTCTGGGACGATATTGCTTTATACGGGCAAGAACATCCACTCCTTGGAACATGACATCATGGCCAGGTGTTAAAGCATGATCGGCAACAGCTGATTTATCAGGTTGAATGAGCCTGATACATCTATTATGTTCCTTAATGCGAGTGCATATTGTTCTCGAAGTCTGCCCGATGTAAACCTTGCCACAAGTACAGGGAACTCTGTAGATACCCGGTTGTTGCAATTTAGGCAAACTGTCCTTAGTTGGTCACAGACGTTCTGCACAAGCATGGCTTTCTCTCCAGTATATTCAATTTTTAACACTGTGCAAATGGCAATTAGGTCAGCCTCGGTGAATTCGCTCTCAATGAACTTCAATTTCTCCAGGTGTTCTGGTAAGTCACGTTCAAACTCGAATCCTGGGAATTCTCTTAAGCGCTGCCTGTTCAGTTTTTCGAAAATTAGGTTATGTAACGTCTTAATCACGGCCGTAGGCGCCGTCTTAATGTTATTATTCACTTTTTCAATGTCTTGTAAACACGCCACTTTGTCCGCCATTTTTCTTTGTCTTTCGGCACTCGCACTAATCACTTTTTTTTTCGTTGTCGTCTAAGGATTCAGGATCCTGGAACTCGTCTTTTGTAGGCTGCTCGAACCACCACGTCTTTGGGAGTTGACCAGCTGCTCGTCTTCTATATTCCACGGACCCACGTCGACGTCGTAAATCTTGCCAGAAAAATGTCGTCAATTCCCGCCTTGGTTTTATCGTTGTAGCCAAAATTGCCGTTCCGCACTCAAAATCCTTCGTATCTCGGACGAGCCCCCAAAATGTGAGAAGGGATTTTGGCAAGCGAATAAACCGAACACGTCTTGTAGTAATTTTAAGTATAAAAACTGTATTTACACATAAGATCACAACAGATGAGATTGCACAAAACTTACCGTGACTTCACTCGACACAAAACTGTCACACCGTTCGTCTTTCTTTCTCGCGACTTCCCCTCGACTCCTCTACGCGGCGCCACCGGGCGGTGCCAAGACTGGCGGGAAACCCAAAACCGGTTCAACCTATTCCGATTCCCACATTAAGATAACTGTACCGGTTTTCGTCACTCTCGTATATAAGTACAAAAAATAAGCATGTCAACGGGTCTTTCTCAACGCACGAAGTCTTACGAGATGCATCATACCTTCCTTGCCGATAAGGAGCGACTTTGCAAAATCATGCGTGCGTCAAACATCACCTGTGACCTGTACTGTCTTGACGCGCCATTTGCTTTTTGCATGTGTTAAGCACGCGCGCGAGTTAATTATGTGCATGCATGTCATGTTCCGACATTTTAAGATGTTACAAGTGCGTGATATAGTTGGTAATTGTTTCTGTAACATATCTGATTTGTTATTTCGTGCTCACATGCCTAGTTTTGTTAGAAATGCCGGTGACGAACACTGGATTTTAAAAAATGCACTTTACCAATGCTCGTCATTTGTGACGAAAACTGGCACATTGTCATTTCTCCTTGCAAGACCTAACTAACAGCGGCAATATACTTATAATGTAGCTCTAAAGTACCCTGTATTAATTACATTATCATTTGATCATCGTGTCCAGTAGTCGTCATAGCTGACGAACTTTAGAGCACATTCGTGACGAACACTAGTGCACGATAATGTTAATGTTTGTGCTAACGTTTCGCAACCAATAAACATTTACAGGGTATTGTTATTATTACGTAGGTCTCTCTTCTTGACGGCCGCACCTCAGTTGGCCTAGGTTTTTTTGGCTAGGCGTGCTACAGAGGATTTTTTTATTTTTATTGAGATGATAAATAATATATTATTCTAAGACTAATAAATCTTTGCTTTCAGGCAATATGTTAGATAGTTATTGTTATTTTAAGGGGCAGAACTACGAGGTCATCTGTCCCAGGCAATATGTCAAAACGCACAGTTCTGAATTATGATATTGAGGAAATGGAAGCTGCTATTAAGGCCGTTGTGGAGGAGGGCATGAGTATTAAAAAGGCCGCGGAGAGGAATGGTGTTCCGAGAAACACCCTCTCGGACAAAATTAAAGGAAAATCTCCAAGAGAGAGGAAAATGGGGCTAAGTTCCATTTTAACAAAGGAAGCTGAGGCTATGCTAGTTCAATGGGTATTCTCACTACGAAAAGCGGGGTGCCGGTAACAAAGGACGATTTGCAAAAGCGTCCACTGCCTTGCACAAGAATTGAAGAGGGTCTTTCCTTTCAGAGATGGCCGCCTGGAAGGAAATGGCGTGAATCTTTCATAAAAAGAAATCCAGGTCTATCTTTTACGAACCCCTCAAAATTTGACAGTAAGCCGTGCTGCAATTACAGAACATCAAAATAAAACCTGGGTTTGAGAAGTCTACAGCTATTCAGTGGAAAACGACTTCCAGTCTATATTGTCAGACCCTCGGCGACTGTTCAACGCTGATGAGACGGTTTTCTTTCTCAATCCGAAAGGTAACAAAGTGCTGGCGAACAGGGGTTACAAGACAATATATCAGCAAGTGAATTCGGATGAGAAAGAATGCTTGACGGTACTTCTATCAGGCAATGCCCACGGCGATATTTCTCCTTCCCTTGTAGTGTTCAAGTATGAACGTCTGCCGCAAGACATCATTATTGCCTCAATGCCAGCACACTGGGGCATTGGCAAATCGCCAAACGGGTGAATGACAGGGGGAAGTGTTTTACGAATTTCTCAGTAACATATTTCATCCTGGGTTGGTTGAGAAGGAGTTTCCTCTCCCTGATATTATTCATAGACAGGCACTTCTCACACTTGACCATACATACTAGTGAATTTTGTGAGGATCATGGAATTGTTTCGGTCGCTTTACTACCTAATGTCACACACCAACTTCGACCCACGGATGTAGGGGTTTTTAAGCTACTAAAGACTGCCTGGAAGAAAAATGTACATGAGTGGGGAATTCAGAGGGTTTCTATGGCAACAATCGGTGTTAGGCCTCGGCGAATGGTCATTTTCCGGGCTGTTATGCCGTGGTCTCACTTGTTTCGAGCAGAATTACGATATTTTCCTGCTCGTATGTCTTCTACCCACCAATCTCGCTTCCCGTTGCCGTCTTTTTTTTATCCATTTTTATTAAAAAGCATAATTACTGGTACTGTTTTATTCGTAAATGTTAGCCTCCAAGTCGATAAATCGGTGTATTACCCAACAATTGACAGAAATGCATTATAAACAGCAGACAAGGAAAATTAACAATGTGACGGCTATTGGTGCAAATGGGTGACGAATATAGGAAAAATCCAAATACATCGTGCCGAACACTGGCGCAAAAACACACTTTTTAAAAAAATACGTCATTTTTCCTAAAATGAATATCTTTGATATTTGGTCTTTCCTAGTGTTTGAGTAGAGTTTGAGGTTAGGTACAGTGCTTTTGTTGATTAAATTTACCAAAATGTGTACGGTGTATATGATTTCTTGTCTAAATCTCCCTTAACATGATGACCATTGGTGCATTTACCTTAATGAGTCTTGTATACGAGCTATTTAGTCAAACTGGTGCACAGTACTTAGCACAGAAGTAAACCAGTCCCAAAGCAGAAGATCTTAAAGTATTTGCTGAGGAACTCCACCTTGAACTACACAATTTCTGGAGGATGTTATTGCGTGTTTTGAGCTTTTTGGACAGATTCATAATATGTTGTTTGTAAGACAGTGTGCGATGCAATACGAAGGTTAGAATGGTCGGGTTAAGGTGCGGCCTTAGTGGAGGGAAGCTCGCGGGGCACTGTTGACAAGAAAACATTGATCTGGATGTGTTAGGCTGTTACCATTGTCAAAACCATTGATTTGGACGCGTTAGGCTGTAACCATTGTCAAAAACCATTGGATTGGACAAAACTAAGGTTAGAATTATTAGTACCGTATGCGTGGTATTGGTAATACTAGGGCGAATAAAGTAATAAGTGAAGGAACTCCGGTAGTTGACAGTTTCCGCCGCTAGGTGGTACTAGCGTAACTTGGCCTGCGCGTGCAGGTGGACGGCTCGTTGTTTATTATAAGAAGTATTGCACTAAATACTAGGCAAGTTGTGAATAACAGAAACAAATCTTCAAGGGAATACGAACATATTAAAATACTATCCAGAACACACTAAAATAAATTTCTAAGAAGAGTAGAGCTTACCTCTAAACAGAAGAGACTTCATTAGTTTTCTCACTGATTTTGAAGACGATCTGGATCTCAGTTCCCTGGACATTTCTTTCGCCCGGAAAATGAACCGGCATTTAATGTAATGAAACTATCTTAGGGAAATATAGTAACAGGTGATCCCTCTGAGCAGCACACATTTCGAAACACAGGAAGTTCACAGATCATATCCACACAATCTGAAAATATATCGCCCCTCAACACTCCTTCATGCTCCAACTTTTCCTCCACTACTGCATCTACACGTTTCATCACGTGAAAGAAAGATAAGAACGGGTATTGAAGAAATTTAGATTTACTTCCACCATAGTCTCTCAGCTTGGAGATGATACATACATCACTAGCAGCATTGAATGTTTCCGAAACACTTTCCAATGACCTAATGCAGGAAGTATATTTTACAATCTTCTTTGCTGCTGTGTGAATCAGGTAACCACACAAATAATAAATAACATTATCGCCTGCTCTCTCAGAACTGTCATCATTAACTGACAGTTTTATTGGATCAAGTTCGGGTTCAATGTCTGTCAGTATAATGTTTTTTTTAATCTGCTGACAAATGTTATCCTTCACCTCTCTGCTCTTACGCATCTCATTTCTTGCAATTGACCATATTTGCAACAGAAAGCAAGAAAGCTTATTGTTAATAACGTCTTCACAATTAGCTTGAGAAGATAGGACTCCTTTCACTGGTATGTATATAGACTGAAGCAAATGGAGGTGAAAGAAGTCTGTAGAAGTAGGATGATAGTCACTGCTTAATCCTCTTATAAGTCCAAAATGCCTCTCAGCAGGGTCTTGATTTAATTTTGCTGTTAAAACTTACTTGTATCCTGAGGTCCAAAGAAATTCAGGTAAGTCAAGAGCGCTTCTGACGGTGACTCTGAGAGATTCCAATGTCTGGTTTGATGCAAATGAGTTATCATCACGCTGAATAACGTCATTAAACTGTTTCAAAGCAATGTGATGCTTATCGTCTCGTTTAAGTCCCTCAATCGGTAGTTTCAAATCCAACGCATCGAAAACATTGTTCATGTCTTGAGTGAATGTTTCAGTTCCCTCACTGTTTTCAAAACCACGCACACCAAGTTCTCTGTAAAATGCTAACCCTATAACAACTGACCGTAAAGAGCTGCGTTGCTAATCTGACACTCATCTTCTGGTAGGCTTTGGGATCGATGTGGGAAGATGTTAAACGTGGCACCGCCCTTTTGCCGACATTAGGTGTGGTTTCGGTGTCGTACAACTTTCTGTAATATTCAAAATCTATCATGTGGCCATTGTAAATTACTTTCCTGAATTTATGAATGTTATTTCGTACACATTTCACTTCGTGGCAGACGTCTCCCATGGCAAAAACTTTTCTACTTGAATCGCTGGGATTTAAAATATAATTTTTCACATCTCCTGCTTTTCCTGCAATGCCGAGCTCCTTCCAGGCCTTTTTGTTGGGTTGACTTCCATCACAGGTGAAGGCTACTACCCTATATGGCCATTAGTCGCATTCTTGCTCAGATAAACTGCAACAGGTTGTATCCAGTTTTTCATTACAGGAACAATGAAAAACACTAGTTTAAGGTCACCGAGAACATTTTTATCTTCCAGTTTTGTAAATTCACCCATGTTTACAAATCCATCAAAACTTCACTTCGTCAAATATAAGAACGCAGTTACGGTGATTCTCGTCATCCCCCTCAAATTCTTTAGCTATTGCAGCAATAGCATGTAGATTTACACCATAGGAACACTTCAGTCCACGAGACAACTTTCTTAGCAATGAAACTGACAGTAATGGGAGCAATTGATGCTTCTCGCAATATTCATACCCTTTCCTAGACTTAATCAGTAGGAGTAAGCTTTCTAGCATAAATCCAGGTTCGTAACGCATTCCATGCGAATTAGCTTCATTCTTTTTAATCATGGTGCGAACGATAAGCTTTTGCTTCTCCGATATACCATTCACATTATATTTCAGAATAAAAGATTTTAATTTTGCTATTTGTTTCGCTTGCTCTCCTCTCTGTATCTTTTCTGGAAGAGGTAGCGTTTTATAGGACCCTTCCTTTTACGAGGTTCAAAACTTAAATAACTAGGAGGCGAGAAGTTTGAAACTCAGGGGAAAAAATCAGCTTAAAATATAAGTAATTAGGTGTTCGACTGTTCTTTCATAAATCCACTTTAAGGGGCCCATGGGGAGGGGTGAAATTCTGGGGAAAAAAAGCAAAGAAAATTTCCTGACTGACTCAAATATTATCGCTCAGCCAAAACTAGTGAAGTTAGAAACATGAAATTTTGGGGATATGTTCGTTGTGTGTCAAAAACGTCCACTAAGGAAGGATTTTTGACTATTCAGGTTCTAAAGGGGTGTTAAGGGGATTAAACCTGCATTTCATTGAATAACAATGTCTCATGAGTGGTTTCATTTGGTGATGTGTTACTTGGCATATAAACTAATCATTAAGATAAAATAAGCAGACACATGTCTAAGGATTTTTCGATGTGGCATATATTAGATAGATAGATAGATTTTTATTAATTCCATTTGATCAAATACATGTATACAGTACATTTTTGATATAGGACACATCAGAATTTACATTTATAAAATAAAAGTACTAACAAGTATATATATTTCATTTTCAAAATCAATGTTACGTGATAGTTTGTCTCTCTGTCCCCTATGCGTTCATATAGGCTACCATCCATCCGATTGTGATGAAATTTGGGTGAGTTTTTGTGTGCACTCAAGGGAAGGTTTCTGGCTACAAATTATTTACGCAACACAAAAGGGTGAGGGTCTTAACAGGAACCCTTGAATCCCAGAGTAGCCCAAATGCACGAACTGTATACTTATCACACCGCAATACCAGGTGTGAAAATAGCTTGCTGATTCATTGCGAGATGACATGAGGAGACTGTTAGCAGCCCCCTGTGTTACCTGGTATCGCTGTCTGTTCCAATACAGTTCACACCATGGTTTTTGGCCGGGGGTTCATTATTATTATTATCTACCTTTCTGTCGTTGATTGGTATTGCAACGCATGCTGGGAATAGCTAGTTAAATGATAAATCATCATCATCATCGGCTTTAACTCGAATCCGAGTATAAATCTTCCTTCAGTCCAGTTTGTGGATGTGTTTACGGTGACTAAAGAGTCCAATCCTGGCATGGAACAAGTGTCCACACAAGTCACATAGTTAAATGATAAATAAGTCATAGCATTCATTCATGATTGAGACGTTGGTGGTAAGTGTACTCTTTACAAGTACAATATTCGCGGGCAAAGCCGCGACGGGTAATGCTAGTTGTATATAAGTGGAAGGTATCCCCAAATAAAACTAGGGTATGATACAAAGTATTCAATTATAGTCTGTAATATGAATACAAAACTTTTCCGCCAAATTAAAGTATGTTTAACTAGAAACCTTATGAATTGAGACATTTTATATAGTGGGCTGTTTATGAAATTAATAATAGGTCTAATTGGGATCCCTTTCTTGTGTAAGGGGCGTGGTGGCCCAGCGGTCAAGCTGTATGCCTCTCACCAAGGCGGACCGGGTTCGATTCCCGGTCAATGCATGTGAGATTTTCGATGTGAAATGCCATGTCCTGTGGTTGGATTCCACGTAAAATGGAGGTCCCATGGCTTATGATCGCGAGATTAACGGTCACGTTAAACTACAAGATTCCTTTTTCCTTTCTTGTGTATTTTTGGTAAGGACTTCATAGTGAGAAGTCCCGAGTTCATATTGATGAGTATGTTAGTGTGCTTTTCATCTAAAATAAAAATGGAATTTTTGCTTTTTAATTTTCTTTGAATGGTCTGTGTAGGGTCCTTCTTTATTTCTTCAAAATTAGGGTTGTTTAAGAAGTTATTTGTTTTACTAATATAGTCCTCTTTTTCTAGGAGTACGATTGTGTTGCTTTTATCCACTTTGGTAATGATTATGTTGTTATCATTTATTTTTCTTTTTTAGATTAATCAAGTTTGAAAATGATTTAGTTTTAACTTTTTTGTTGATATTAATTATTTTCTGAATTTCCTTATTAGCTTCGTATCTCGCTTCCCCCTGTTTATCGAATGGGAGTTTACGAATTGCTACTTCCATTTCAGTAGTCATGGTTGTGAGTGTTTGATTACTGAGTTCTTGTTCCCAATTATATTTGGGACCTTTATTTAGAATTTCCAAGTCTTGATTATTGAGAGATAATTTAGATAAATTTTTGACTGGAGATTGGAATTTATGTGAAACTTGATTGTCTAGGATTGTTGGCCTGTTATGGCCTTTTTCTAGTAGGTTTTTAAACTTGTCCAAAATCTGTATTTTATTATTTATTTTGGTATGTACAATTTGATTGACAGTGAAGTAATATCTGTCCCAAATCATTTCTTTTTGAAATGTTTGCCGCTTCCAAATGTTTTAAATAAATGTATTGACTAGACGGAACAGTTGCTCTTTTGTTATGTAGTGAATCTGTCAATATGGAAAATAAACTTCTCTCAGAGCACAATTTATCAGCAGTGACAGCGAAGAAGAAATGGAAGAATGGGAAAGCAGTGGAAGTATAGATAATATTTTAGTCCTAATATCAAGTGACTCTGAAGACAACTTGAGCAGTGTAGAGGAAATAAATGAAAAGTCAACCTCCCCCAGGGGCTCACAACTTGTGCGACGTGGATTGGCGACCACTGGACTCCAGCTGAGTCCGGCATTATTTCCATTTACTTGTGCCGGGCTCCTCTCCGTCTTCTTTCCTGTCGACCTCTCTTGGTCAACTCTTGTTCTCTTCCGACCCCGACGGTATAAGGGTATCCCAGGCCTAGGGAGTCTCTTCCTTTCCCGCCTTAACCTTCTGTGAGGGGTCACTGCAGGGTGTCCAGCGACCTTTAAAACCTGGAAAAAACCTTGAATGAAAACATACCTGGAAAAAACCTTGAATCGCCCTGAAAAACCTGGAAAAGGCCATTTCAATCTTTAGCTGACACGCGTGACTTGGTCAGCTAGCAATGTGTAGACTGTTTATTAGTTGGTTTGGCTGTAAGCGATGTTTATTGTTCGCTGTTCGATACAAGACTTGACCGCGGTTTCGCAAGAGACGTTAAATGGTGTTTGAGGACCGTTGCCAGTCACCTGTCCTTACGTTCCTCTGAGGAATGCGTTTCGACCATGATGGATATGTTTCCCGACTCGGTCAAAGTATGCAACTTCATCGGACAAAAATTGGCTATGCGATTGTATTTGGCATTGCTCCCTATTTTTTGATCAACGTTAATGAGCTGGTCTCTCGTTGCGATGACATAGTTATCGGATTTGACGAAAGCATAAATTCAATATCCCAAAAAACTCAGATGGACATGTACGTGAGGTTCTGGCATCCAGATAAAGCTCAAGTTGCCGTCCGTTATTTAAATGCAGCTTTTCGTAATCGTACTCGGGCCATTGATTTAAGAGAGGAGGTAGTGAAGTCTTTGAAGACTGTTGATGTTCTGAAAAAGGTTTCCCGGCTCTCTATGGACGGACCTCATGTTAATCATAAAGTGTTTCGAGAATTAGATACCGAAGTGAAAGAATCATGCGGAGTTGAATTGCTCGATATTGGAACCTGCGGACTTCATGTTGTCCACTTGGCTTTTAAAGTAGCCATGATATCTCCTGGCTGAGATTTAGCATCCATTTTGTATTGTATGTATGACTTACATAAAGACGCGCCAGCACGGCGGAGTCTTTACGTTCAGTATACTGGCTGTACCTGGCAATTTTGTGCAACACGTTGGGTTGAAAGAAAAAGGGTTGCAGATCGGGCCGTAGAAATTCTTCCCAATCAAAGAAAGTTTGTCATTACAGATGAAAAGGAAAATACCGCTCCCATTTCAAGCAATTTTGAGAAAGTCTCGTCGGCTGACTAAACTGGGAACTAAACTTGCATTTTTTGGCTCAATCGCCGGCTTAATAGAACCATTTCTGAAAGAGTTCCAGGCTGATGCTCCTATGGCGCCATTCTTGTAGGAGGAATTTCGCTCCCTCCTTGATACATTTACGAAACGGATTGTTAAGCCTGATGTTATACTGACAAGTTCTAATTTGCTAACCCTTGATTTGATTCACGCCAAAAAGTATGACATTGGATTCGTTGATAAAAACGAGTTGTCCGAGGTTAAAAATGTGAAGGAATTAGACAATCTTCGCTTGAAGGAAAGTATGCTCGGTAGTCTGGTTAAGCTTGTGGAAAAATTGCGGGAGCGGTCGCCCCTGAAGTATCAATTTGCGAAATGTATTTCTTGCTTAGATCCTGCAGTTGCTTTGAACAAAACGCTTGGCTTGAAACGCGTTGACAAGTGTTTAGAAACCCTTGTTTTGAAAAAGCGCCTGTCCGAGTCGAAAGCAGACCAAATCAAAATGGAATATGTGGAAGTGTGTAGAAATGCTCAGGTTGAAGAGCGTTTTAAAGCTTATAAGAGAGGTGAAACTAGATTAGATGAGTTATGGCTGGAAATCATGAAGCTTTCACAAAAGCCCACTTCTAATCTGCTGGACTTAGTTAAAAGTATCCTTATACTGTCCCACGGAAACGCCAGGCTCGAACGTGGTTTTTCGATTAATGAACAGTGCATCGTTGAGAACCAGATGGAGCATAGTTTAGTAGCCCAGCGCTGTGTTCATGACGCTATCCTCGATGCAGGTGGTGTAGAAAAGGTTAATATACCAAAATCTCTAATTTTGTCAATGCGATTGCTCACTCTCGGTACCAAGATCATTTACGCGAGCAAAAAGCAAAAAATGAGACCTTAGCCAAAGCTGAAGCTGATAAAAACGGAAGGCAGAAATGATCAAAGAACTAAACGCAAAGAAGGCAAGTAAAGGAACTGAAAGATTCGAACGTGCTCTAGTCTTGGTATTCCAAAATCTAGTTTTTACGGTGAATCACCAGTATTCGTAATGCTAATTTAAGTATGTACTTACCTAATAATGTGATTTACGTTGCCCAAAGGCCATCTTTTTTGTCCTCTTGTTCTGTTCGTAGAATGTAAGGAATTTCTCAAATGAGTTTACTTTAAGTTAGCGTTTGTACCAAAACGTACAAGAGATTTATTTTTTCATTTCATTTAATTGTTGTGTAACTATAAAAGACTGATAATATTTTCTTTCTGGAAATATAACTGATTTTTCACCTATCAGCTTACTTCTATCTCTCACTCACCAAGCTAACTCACAGCACCAGGCAAGAAATCACTTGAAAACCGCTTTTAGCGAACTTTACATAGAAGTGATTCTTCACTAAATGGAATTAGCAACAGCTATTAAGAAATGCGCATGATGCAGTTTTAAAAAATCTTGCCGAGAATCCCTTTTTTTTTTTCTTCTAGGAAAAAATGCCTTTAGTTGTGTTGTAAGAGTCCCTTATTATTCAGTGTTTTGCTTAGCAAAATATTTTTTATCCTCTTCAATTTACATTTAATTGGTCTACTATTACAATAATAGTTTTTTTTAGCCCCCTCACCTTAAATTCACTTACAGTAGTCTATTCTTCTTTTATTTTATTTTTTTAAACAAGGGAAAAATCCTTGAAAATAGTGTTTTTTGAGCCTTGAAAACCTTGAAAAAACCTTGAATTGAAAATCCCATTTTAGCTGGACACCCTGGGGGTCAGCCTTCTTTCTCTTTTCATGTTATCTCCTGCCTTCTGCACAATGCCCTCAAGTAGGCAGGGTGTGTGTAGCCCCACCACTTCTGGTGCACCCTGGATAGTGTTACACCCTCAAGGGCTCACGGCTGGCGAGTTTGGGAGAAATGAAAGAAATTTGTAGTGTTACGTGACTGTTAATCTCGCGATCAAGAGCCACTGGACCCCTTTTTACATGGAATCCGAACCACAGGACATGGCATTTCACTTTGAAAATCTCGCATGTATTGGCCGGGAATTGAATCCGGTCAAGGGTAAGTTTGCTTTAGGCTACAGGCTGTAGCCCAGCTTTTTCTTTGTAAGGGTGCCAATAAATTGTTGGGCATCACCGCTCCACCTGTAGGTCAATACTTGAAAACCAGTGACGTGACCAGGATTTCTGTTCAGGGTGGGCTGTCTAAAGGAAAGTAAAATTCCTCCTCCTCCCCCTCATCTTTGCATGCAACAAATAAATACCCCTGATACCCAATCATTGCAAATATGCATTGAAATTGATATACCAAAGTTTATGTAGTTTGGAACATCATCATCATCGTCATTTCCCCTTATCCAGCTCCTGCTGGGTCGGGGTATTTATGGCACTTCTCCACTTTCCTCTTTCCTTCCACCATTCTTCTTCCTCGATCTTGTCCCAGTCCAGATTTCTTTTTCTTACGCTGTTCTTCACTGAATCATCCACCTTGTTCTAGGTCTTCCTCTTGCTCTCTTACCCTTGCGCTTCGCCTCCAGCATCTGTCTTGGTATTCTATTTTCCTCCATCCTCTTTACATGTCCAAACCACCTTAGTTTATTTTTCTCAATTCTCTCATTTAGTTTTCCCACCCAACTTCCTTCCTAACATCTTTATTCCTCACTCTGTCTTTCCTTGTCTTTCCTATGTTTGGAACATATTCAAACTAAATGGGGTGCCACATATCCCAATCACTCGTTTCATGAGAGCTCATGTTCGGAATACTTCACTGCTATATCATTGCAGAGGGTTCACCTGTGGAATAGTAATCGAGATGAAATGGCATGTTAAAATAAATTTAACTGTGTGTACGATCCTGCGATACAAAATACAATCTTTTCAAGTCAATTGTACGGTTCAGACCTGCAAAGTTGAGAATGCTGGGCTTGCACTTGTCAGGCTCAGTTTATTTTACAAGAACCAGAATGAGTGTAGTTCACATTGATGATCAAACATTTACCAACACATAACAGCAACTATAAATCGTATTCTTCCATGTACGGTATGCTTTTAGTTCCAGCATTACAGGGTATTTAATTTATTTAATACTATACGGAAACTGAAACATCATTTATATAATTTATGGAGGAATCATAATTCATAGCAGAATTCTCTTTATCGAACAGCAAACCATTAACATTTTCTTCCATGTCATAGGAACAAGTTAATTATATGTTGCTCAGTTTCTTCTTTTTCGTGAATGGGTCGCTTAGGACCACATGAAATCAATACTTTCTAGCTTTCCTATTGGCCCGGTATTCCTTCATTCGCAACGAGTGGGTCTGTTTCCGTTGCTCTGACCATTGATGTTGTGTAGTCTTCTTCCCTTCGTCCTCGAAACCCCGCGTCTGAGTGATTTTCCTGATTTCCTTCCGGTCATGTAAGTTTGGTGATCCTAATTCCTTTAAGTCTTTTCTGTAAATTTATACCAATTCGGTCTAGTAGCCTTGTTCTTTAAGAAAGTATGTATTTTGTGTGTCAGTCTGATCGGGTCCATTCTTTCTGTGTGTCCCAAAAATTGGATTCTTCGCATTCGCATTGTGTCTGTGATTTTGGAAATTTTCTTGTATATTTCTGTGTTAGGCTTTGGATAATGTACACCATCTTTTGTTCTTGGTCCAAGGATCTTCCTCATTATTTTACGTTCTTTCACTTCTATTTGGTGTTTTAGTGTTTTGTGTTGGATATTGAGTGTCTCTAAAGCATAGAGAGCTTCAAGTTTGATTACAGTTGTGCTCAGTTTCATTGTTACGTGATTAGTTTGTTTTTTCCCCCCCGATTTCAATGAACCTGTATATACTGTATATCCTTTTTCCGTCTCGGCATGATGGGTTAAAATCTCTGACTGGACTATTAATTATATTATCATGGAGATAGCATGTGTAACGAATTCTTGTCAGACGTAATTTAAGAATGGCGAGGTGCATGAATCACAAATCCCCCTTCCGTCTAATCTAAACCTGACTGTGTATTCTGCGGAACGAAAAGTTCCCAGGCAAAGTATAGAAAAGCCGAGTTGCACTTCCAGGGAAACTCCAAACACATCCACTCTTCTCTGCATGACTCTACAGTGTCTGGGGTGCTAGGCTCGCTTGCCAGCCTGTCTCGAAGCTAGTGATTGAATGGAGATTGTTGGAAGAAATTAAAACCTAAAAACCCTTATAGTGTGCGATGTATTGAAGATAGAGATATGCTGTAGGTGACTTTTTTGTAGAACTTCTTATACTCATAGTATATAGATATGTTTAACGGTTTGCCCAGCGTAAACTTAAAAAGCTCACGGACGCTGTTTGTTTGTTTTTTTCCACTTTTCACTGAAGTCGTTACTGGTTGGCTTCCTTTGATCATAAATAAATTATTTTCTCCAGAAACTTTCCTCGAGATATCCTTTCCAGAATGGTGAAAACCGCATCAAAATCCATCCAGTAGTTCTCGAGATTACCCGTAACATCCAAGGATCGGGGACTTCATTTTATACTAAGTGGAGATTATTTTTACTATTTCACCATTAGGTGATAGTCCAAAATGTTAAGGATGTTCATACCCCCTTTCTATGCCACTGATTTAAATGCATAAGTTAATTCCTTCAAAACTAATGGTCACTATGACTTGGCAATTTCCAAAACTTTACATAGGGGCAGATGACCTGAGTGTTCCACACCTTCAATTAGCAGTCCCTGCTACCACCAGAACCTTACATCCAAAATAGAAGAAAGAGTGTCAGAGTGAGGGCAACTATGAACCTCATAAATATAGACATTTTTACTGACCATATTGCTAAGGGCATCCACGAGCAAAATCTGAAAACTGTGTTTGATATTCTTTTACAAATTGGTCAACAACAGCCTCTAACAAACAAAACAAAAATGCCCCTATTATTGTGGGAATCGGAATATGTTGAACCGTTTTTGGGTTTCCCGCCAGTCTTGGCACCGCCCGGTGGTGCCACGTAGAGGAGTCGAGGGGAAGTCGCGAGAAAGAAAGTCGATCAGTGTTACAGTTTTGTGTCGAGAGAAGTCACGCTAAGTTCTATGCAATCTTATCTGTTGTAATCTTATGTTTAAATACAGTTTTTATACTTAAAATTACTATAAGACGTGTTCAGTTTATTCGCTTGCCAAAATCCCTTCCCACATTATTATATCTTGAGGTCATAGAATTATGTACTTGTGGCAAAGTGAATGTTCAAAACCCGTGGCAGGGGCAGATGACTTCGTAGTTCCGCCCCTTAAAACAACAAGAACCAATTAAAACCCGTGGCACCAAAGCCCATGAAGAGCCCTGGCCTATGAAGCGACCGTTGCCCAGCCATGTGGCCTACAGATTGTTGGATTACATGTGGTCAATGTATCAGGTCCCCTTGGCCATTAATCTTGGAAAAATATAATTATTAGTTGATGTGACTAGTGTTATGCATCATTTACAAACACAGTAATATCCATCTCAACCCTCCAGACATACATGCAGAAGCAGAGATGCCATATTAACACATCATAATGTCATGATCTAATTCTTTCATATACAAAACACTGTTTAGAAGAGTGCTGTTTACAGGAAAGTATGCTAGAAGACCTTGGAAAATCCAATTAGCATCTACGTGCCGCTTGTTTGAGAGGCGGAACACAGCTACCCCAAGTCTATATTTGACATGTGCTAGTTTGTCAACCTTGGCAGTAAGAGCTTGCCTACTCGCCAAGACTCTGTAAGGAGAAGAAAGAGGTACATAGCAAGGGGTAGAGGAAGCAACGTATCACGCTAGAAAAGAACCTGTTCAGCGCTGCAAAAAATCATCCCAACTCTAGAATTTAAAAAAATACTGTGGGTTGGTAGAAGTATGAAAGAATCCAAGTTATTTTAGCAGGGATTCTTGTTCTCAGTGGAGTGATGTCATAACTTGTTGCTAGTCAAGGAGGATTTTAAAAAATGTCATTTTCTTTGATGTTTTTTTCCATCTGTTATTAAAAATCATCTGTTTTTAACTCCTTGTTTTTCCATATAGTTTGGAAGCAACATTTTTCTCCTTTGCTTGTTCATGAGAGTAATATTTTAGATTAAACTGATTTGTATGGCTTATAACCGAAAGACTGTATGTTTCTTAATTATTATTATCTCTCCTTTGAATTATAAATTATCTCCTTTGCATTCTGTATTAATGAAATATTAACCTTGCTTGTGTTTTGTTTAATTTCAGGACTGTAAATCATTTCGCTTAGGGAATTCTTGTTGTGAATTTATTTGCCTGGATGATACTTTGCACAAGAATCCCCACCCAAATAATACTGGATTGGACAGCAGCACTGACTTGGGATTACGCCTCATAGCCAGTGCAGTTACTGCGATCCTCTCCCTCTCATTACTATTCTTTCTTATTCATCGTCTGCGACAGCGGAAGATACGAGGTAAGATCTATACGAATATTTGTCATCTACTTAGTTATTTATTGTTGTTTTAAGGGGCGGAACTACGAGGTCATCTGCCCCTTGTCATCTACTTAAATATCAAGCTGAAATAAGACATCATAGAGAAGTAGCCTACATCACAAAGGGAAACTGACCTAGAAATAGATGGTGTGTCCATTGTGTACTGTACTTACCCCAGTACGTTACTCTTCATATCTATTGATTTTTGCAAAAAGAAAGGTAGTCTTATGAGATCTACACGGACCAAAAGGTCATGCGTGTGTCTGCCCCGCCCTCTATCAATTCAAACACGACAAAACCTAATTGATCCAAATTTGGTACAGGGGTAGCACTAGCAAAGGGCACGTCAGTGTCATGTTTCATATCGCCGCCATCTTAACCGAAGCAAAATGACTGTCAAATGTTAATTAGCTTAAATCAAATTACAACTAAACTAATCAACGGATCTCTATCAAATGTTGGAAAACATACCTTTATATGGAACACATCTTGCGCCCGTAGTACAAGGTCATCAGCCAAACCATTTCAAGATGGTGACTATGTGAATCAAGTAAGCATTATAATCCACAACTTCATGCCCAGTTTCGCCAGTTCTGATTATCGAACAAGGTGGTTTAAACTGACCTCAAGGACGTGACCCGTTGGATATTATAATTTTATATTATTAATATTATACTGTAGCGCTCAGGCTTAGCCAGGCTCGGTCTCACGGCAATATGGTGGCTGGGCTCATATTTCAGCAAGTTCAGAGTGTTACATGTTATATACTGATAGCTATAATATAAAGTTAGCATAAAATAGTTTATAATGAAGGCAAAACCCATTGAAGAAATCATTTATTCCAAGTCATTATTTACTAAGGAGTTGTATCTAAGGCTGTTGATAAGTCACGTAGCAGTGGTCACTTTAGCCGTGTGGTTAGAGTTGTGGTCTATAACCCGTTCGTGTAGGGTCTGAATCCAAGAAAGGTTGGATTGTTTTAATATTTATTGTTTTATAATTACATAGACATAATAATATTAAGCATATAGAGTGTGTATTTGCAATGGTAAATGATAGTATATAAATGTGTGTGTTTTTATCACCATATTTTTTCAACACTCTACCACAGTGATTTCCTTTTTAGTCCTTAAAACCGCGCTAGTCTACTAAAGCCAACATAGCTTCTGACACGTAAACCAAACAGTATATACTGTATCTGTTTATTATTAGCAATTTATTTCTTGGTTGTTAACCTGAAATGGGTGTAAGAATCCTTAACCAATGAACTAGCCTCTTTGTTGTGGAAGCTTATAATAAAATGTGCTGTGTAATTCGTATTTATTTCCTGTTAGAAATCACACACACTATATGCAATTACTTGTGTAATTCTTCTTCCTCTTCTTCTTCTGCTTTTACGGCCTCATTGGACCACTTCAGTCAATCATTTCTTGGTCCTCGTCTTCAGTAAGTTTCCTTTCCGAGTCGCCCAGTAGCTCTTCATTCGCTCTGATCTTCTCAGGCGTTCCTCATCTGTAAATACCCTTTTTACTGTATTACGTTTGTCTATTTTAGCCTGAAATCGTATTTTTATATCTCTCAGTTTTTTTAATTTTGTTGTTTTGTTTTGCAAGTCATCCAAGGTTATTTCCAATTCTTTCATATCTTCTCTAATTTCCTTAATCCATCCTACTTGTTGTTTCATATTCCAAAGTTTCACTACAATTTTTCTAGATAACCTGGTTTCTGGTGTCCTCATGATGTGACCAAAGAAAGAAAGCCGTTTCTTCCGAATAGTATCAATGATGGGCTCCAGTTCTCTGTATATCACTTGATTTGGTACTATCCGCCACTGTCCATCTTTCTGATATTTTTTATTTATGCATGTTCTACCTATTCTTCTTTCTACTTTTAAAATTTTGTCGATTCTGTTTTTCTGAGTAACTTTAAAAAGAGTTTCACTTCCATAGGTCACCTCTGGTTGAACCACCGTCTTGTAATGTTTTAATTTTGTTGCGATTGATAGACATTTTCTTTTATATGTAGACCATGTTAATTTTTGGGCTTTTATCATTTTATTAGTTCTTTCTTGCCATGCAGGTTTCTCATCCAAGTTATAAGTTATAATTTCTCCTAAGTATTTAAATTGCTTCACTATTTTAACTTTCTTGTTATTTACTGTTATGTGATTGATTACAAGTGGATTTGCTACCATTATCTCTGTCTTTTCAAATGATATCTGAAGTCCAATTTTTTGTGCTATATTTTGTAGGCTTATTATTTGATTTCTAGCTTCTTGAATATTATTAGCCAGTAACGCTAAGTCATCTGCGAATCCCAAGCAATTTAAGTCTATTTGATCTTTCTTGGTTCCAATTCTTAGTTCCTAGGATTTTCCCTGTACCATTCCCTCATTACATATTCCAAAGCACAATTGAAAAGTAGAGGCGATAAACCATCTCCTTGTCTTAATCCTGTTTTAATCGTAAACGGTTCAGATATTTCTCCTCTGAATTTTACTTTAGATTTGGTGTTTGTTCGAGTTAGTTTTATAATTTTTATTAATTTGGGATGAAGTCCGAAATTCCTTAGTATTTTCAGCAATGAAGATCTAGGCCTATGTATACAATCATAAGCTTTTTTGAAGTCTACGAAGGTTTTGACTTGCTGTTTTTGTCTACGTTTGTAGTAGTCCATTACTAATTTTAAGGTGATTATCTGTTCAGGGCAGCTTCGCCATGGCCGAAATCCACCTTGATATTCTCCTATTTCCAGTTCTAATTGAGCTTTACAACGATTATATAGAATTCGTGACATGATTTTATATGTGATATCCTAAAGGGAAATTGCTCGATAGTTGTCAGGATTTGATTTTTTCTCCTTTCTTGTGTAATGGATGTATTATAGCAGTAGTCCAATGGTCTGGCAGTTCTTCTTTGATCCAAATGTTCACTATGCATTGGTGTAATGAAATCTTTACTGGTTCTGCTGCATATTTCCACAATTCTGCAAATGTTTGATCTTCTCCACTCGCTTTGTAGTTTTTGAGCTCTCTCAGCGCTTTGTAGACTTCTTGGATTGTGGGTGGATTTATGTTTTCTGATGGTGTTTTAATTGTGGTGTCTGTATTTATTTGAAGCAGTTCTGGTGGATCTTCGCAATTTAGCAACTTGTTGAATATTTCTGCTAAAATTTCTGTATTTCTTTTATTACTATGAGCTAACTCGCCATTTTTGTCTTTTAACATTAATGTTGGAGGTTGATATCTTTGTAGTTGTTTGCTAAAAATTTTGTAGTAATCTCTTGAGTTTGTTTTCGCGCTATTTGTTTCGATCATCAGAAGTATATCCTTTTGGTATAGCCGTTTAACCCCTCGTATTATTTTTTGATTTATCTTCCTTTGTTTTATGAGATCCAAGTGTGATTCATCTGTTTTTTGACTCTGATACCGTAACCAGGCTTGATGTCTTATCTTCCACTGTATTATCACACTCATCGTTCCACCATTGGTGTTTCTTCCTTGGATTTATTGGGGCTACTTGTTCAGCTATTTGTTTCAATTCGGGAACTATTTCCTCTAGATCATCTGTTATTTTAATATATCTAGTTCGTTCTTTGTATCCCTTGTTATTTATTAGTTTATGAGGGTCGTATGTTCTCTTCCTTTTTAGGTGAGTTTTTTTTTCTTTGTCAACAGGGTAAATTTTATTTTAATCTTTATCATGTAATGATCCGATCCAGTATCTGTTCCTCTCAGAACTTTCACATTGTAGATCTCCCTGTGATAGTTCTTATCCATACAAACATGATCTAGTTGCCATTCACCTTTTTTCCAATTTGGATGTTTCCAAGTTTTGAGTTTATTTGGTCTTCTCTTGAAGTAAGTTGATTTGGAGATCATATCATGGTTCCTGCAAAATTCCACCAGTCTTATGCCATTCCTGTTTGTTCTTCTCTGTGCTGGCCATTTTCCTATTATGTCTCTATATCTTTTTTCCTTTCCTAACTGGGCATTAAAGTGTCCAATTAAAATTTTGGTGTGACTTTTATTTATGTTTGTTGCTGTCTGATCTAAAAGCTCCCAAAATCCCTCCACATCATGTTTGTGTTCTTTCTTATTATTTTTATCATTAGTTGGGGCATGGGCATTTAGAATGGTATATGTTCTATTTGCAGCTTTTAGATTTAGTGTCGAGAGCCTAGGGGATAATGCTTTAAATTCTATGATGGATTCAATTATTTTGAGATTGACTACAAATCCTGTTCCGAATTGTGGATATTGCTTCATTACTCTTTTTCCTGGTATTCCCTTGTAAATTCTATACCCGTGTGATTCTATTGGTTCCTGATCTGTGTTTCTCATTTCTTGAAGCCCGGTTATTAGAATCCCTTTGCGATCCATTTCGTCTGTCAAAATTTTGAGTTTTCCTGGCTGTATGATGGAATTTATATTGTGTGTTGCTATATAGTTTATCTGTCCTATCTTCAGTCTAAATTTGGGTTTTCTATCTGTCGTATTTTTAGATGCTCCGACTCATCTAGGATATCTTTCAGGTGACTGCCCACCGTATCCGAATGCAGTCTAGGTGGATTATTCCTAAAAAGATTTCCTTCCATGTTTGACTTTCAAAGGTAGTCAACCTTGTATGGAGCAAGCTCCGAGTTACAACTGCGGTTGTTAACCGTAGAGGTTGTTGTGTGTTTGGTCCGCGAGAGCTATTTTATTTTGCTCAAGTCCGCCGGCAAGCCGGTGAGGACCCCCCTGTCCGCCACCTGGGACGCGCCACGTCGGAGTATCACCTCTCCGCCTGCTACGACACCGTAGTAGGTTCGTGGACTTGTGTAATTAAAATAACAAATAATATTAAATTTAAAAAAACAATCTTTGCATGATTCGGACTTCAGCTACATGGGTGAGCTGTAATCAATTATTGGAGTGTCATTTAGCTCATTTCGAATAGGACGAAGCCAGTATCTCTTATAAATTGTTTTGCAATTGCTAGTAATTGACTATTTTCATGGAGGGTTGTCATTAATAGTTGATATTATTTTCAGGTCGCCAGAATAGACAGTTAAGTGAAGATGAACGCAGTTTGGGTAGTATTGGCTACATAGCAGGCAGTTTGGCCTATTTACCTGGCAGTATGGGCTACCTCGGCAATGGGAACCAAGACCATCATCTAGAATTTCACTATGAAGAACCTCCTGCTCATTATCCTTTGTGGAAGCCACCTGGAAATTATTTCCCTCGTGGGGAAGCTCCTCCCCCTTATGAAGAAGCTGTGGCAGCAGCAAGAGCTGAGGCTGCTCTTGCAGCAGCTGTGGCATCTAATAACATTAACAGCAGCAATAATTTGAGTGGGTCAAGTGCAGCGGGCTCCCTACTTGCTCCTACCGGTGGTCATCGAACAATACCAATCAATTTGGCCACAAGTGGCACCTTCCGAATAGAACCCTCCCCAGCATCTCCGAACCAAGATGCTGACACCCACTTGCGTTCTTCAGATACATCTACTGATCCTTTGGTCAATTGTGACTCCAGAAGATCTTCAACATTAATGGAGATTCCGGCTCCATTGCCTGAAACAGCTGAAGAGGACGAAGAAGGTGCAGTGTCTGCAATTCGTTCTGATGCGTTTTATGAAGATGTGTTGATTGGCCCTCCTTCATCTTTGTCTACAGTGGAGTGTTATAACCCCAACGTGACAAGCACCGTCCCTAAAGGAACGAGTAGTTTGACTCTTTTGAATGTGCCCATCTCGGATGTGTCCATGAGTGATGTGTGTCCTCTGCCCAATGCAGGATATGCCACTTCAAACATTTCTAATAATGCAGGCAACTCCTCTAGACTAAGCAGTTCTCGACTCAATGACCTTAATAAAGGTTCATTAGATAGTGGTACTTGTAGTTGTTCATATCAGTGCCTGCCTCCTCCCCTTCCCCCTGACGATAATGATGACTATCGTAGTGAATGTGAAAACTGTAAAAGCACCCATGGTTCACGTTATTATCTTGACCATGAACCTAACATCACCTCACCCCAGGAGACAATGACTCTGCATCGACGACCGCAAGACTATGATGCTGAGGAACAAGGCTATTATAGAACTTCACTTACACTTCCAACCAATACTCGTAGATCTCGGTAAGTATCCTTACATCATAATTTTAAGATTGATCTCTGTTTCATTAAACCTGGGTGAATGCTGTACGTATGTCAACTTACTGGTGACTCAGCAGTTTTGTTAGGTAAGGGCATTTCCATTGTTATTGTTAATTAATAAATTTATGTGATGCTTGTTGGCCTGTCTTTAGTAGAATGTCTTGACAAGTTCCAGCAATTGATAAATGTAGACTACAGTATATGTTATAATATTTTTTTTACTTGTAAGCATGATATAAGGTTTGAATGTATTCCACTAATGCTCTTTTTTTAACCTCTCAGGCGGGCATTTACATGCCCTAGCGTCTGCACTCCAGGCGGTATTTAAATTGGCTTGGAGAGTGAGTTTTGGAGAACTTCAAATAATGTTGCATATCTCAAAAATTATACAAGCTAATAACACAATATTTTCTGGATAACTTACCAATGGTGTCTTGAACGATCCTGGCTGTAAGTAGCAGATGAATTTGAAGCCGGTTTGTTTCATATTGCGGGTGTTGAGGGTATCCATTTCACTGTCACTGTGTGTTATGCACAATATACCTACCTATACACCTCATAAATAGTCCATTTATTATGTATCAGTACATTACAGAGAGTTTTATCTACACTATATCTACACAAAAAATAGTAAAAACGCATCTAAAACACTATCGAAATCCTTCTGTGGGCCCGGTTGCCCAGTGAAAGGAATTTTCCGCTCTATGTTAGCTGCTTGCAACTCCCGCTACTCTCACGAAATGTCACCATTTGCTGATGGCACATTGACATGTCCTAATTCATCTTCTGCTTCAAGAGGCATAATCTACGTCACTTGCTACAATACCGGAATCACTAGCAAAACTACTTACACTACTGTCTTCCTCACCTATCAGAGCACTTTCTATTTCAAACCTCATAAGATGTCGCGAAGGCCCTGCCATTTTTCACGGAATTGTTAGGGACTTCACCTGGCAATATTCCCCATCCACGCGTATCATTTACAAGAGGTTAAACTTCTTACCACAGATGGCTGTAGGGAACACGGCGAGTAACAAAGTGTCGTCTGTTTCTATTTTGCCTCAATAGATGGCACGATGATTCTCATATGTTTTTTCCTCCTCCAAAAAAACGGGAAACCTATGAACTATTTGTTGTAAGATTACGTGGTTTGCAAGGCCAAGGCTTCTAAAATACATTAGTATAAGCAGTTCGCATATGAGCCCAACAGATAGCGCACAAGCGCAGTTCTCGCGAAGTGCTGTGCGCAGCGTATACCTGTACGGCAAACCGCCAGTGCAGTAACTACTACCTCGCGTATGTGGAACCGGCCTGAGATGTTATATACTAGTAATAAGGCTGAACTTCAAAATCTACCCGATGTTGTTGCAACACAATGGTCTACATTCAAGGATTCTGTGAATACATGTAGAGACTGTTGGACGACGGAGAGAAACACTGAAAGAGCGATGGATTCAAGATCGAACTTGGCATCTGATAGATGAAATATGGTAAAGCAACAGCGTGAACAAGCTAACGATCAAGAAGAACTTCAAGTAGTTAGACGAAAATATGCTGAGTTAGACTGCCGAGTAAAAGGCAGTTGTAGAGCCGACAAAAAAGAGTGGTTTGAACGGTAAGGTAAAGAGGCTCAACTGCCCCTCGATATGACACCAGAACATTGTACTGTATTGTCCGAGAACTTACTGGAGCCCATAGTTGTTCATACAGCCCCATAAAGGATGAAAATGGCAAACTTCTGCTCACAAGAGATGAACAATCTACTTCAAAGAAATCTTAAACCAGCCCAACCCACTTAATGCTTACAACTTCGAAAATGAGCCAAAAATGCAAGAGCTATTGGTAAAAAACAGGTGATATTACAGAAGCAGAGGTGTGCGCAGCAATCAAAATACTTAAAAACAACAAAGCAGCTGGTTTGGATGAAATCTCAGCAGAGATTCTAAAATATGGATGTCCAGCATTAAATCATCTCCTTGCTAAACTCTGCAATATCTGTTGGCAAACAAGACAAGTTCCAGAAGACTGGAGACGTGGCATCATCGTGAAACTACCAACGAAAGGAACTCTTATCTGAATGTACAAATTCGAGAGATATCTGGCTTCTCTCGGGGCCAGGTAAAGTCTTCTGCCTCATTCTTCTAAAACGGATACAAGAAGCAGCAGATTGTCGACTGCTAGAAGAACAGGCTCACTTTCGAAGAGGGAGATCCTGCTCTGAACAAATATTTATTCTACAAAATCAATTAGAACAATGCATAGAATTTAACTGTCCGTTGCACCTAAACTTCGTTGTTTTCAGAAGAGCTTTTGACAGTATACACCAAGAATCATTGTGGAATATTGTGAGCCTATATGGAATTCCCTACCATCTCATCGATGTTTTCAAAAACCTCTATCTAGTCTCGAGCTGTGGTATAAGAAAAGAAGAAGGGAACACCCCTTTCTTTAGCATTCACACAGGCGTCGGACAAGGATGCATTTTGTCACCATTCCTATTCATATTGGTGATAGATTTTGTAATGAGAAAAGCTATGGACAATCCCAATATGGGGATACGTTGGAATGAGCAATCTAGGCTAACGGATCTGGATTTTGTTGATGACATCGTCCTTCTGGCAGAAACACCACAAAGTTTACAATTAATGACAACCAAGCTGGATGGAATGGCCAGTTCTGCTGGACTACAGATAAATTGTGTCAAGACAAATACAATGTTCATAAAGTGTGGGAATGTATCCACACAAATTATAGTGCAACAGAAGATTCTACAAGATGTTGACCGATTTTCATATCTCGGCAGCCTTATTTGTAGTAATGTGGACGTAGATGCAGACATCAGCAGCAGAATTGGGAAAGCTTCGACAGTATTTCAACGAATGCGATCCATATGGCTACTAGACTCTATAAGTATGTCCACAAGGATTATCATCTTACCAATCGCCATATATGCATGTGAGACCTGGAAAATATCAGTAAAATCAGCACACAAGCTCAACGTTTTCCACCAATGATGCTTGAGGCGAATTTTGAAAATTAGTTATCGTGACCACATAACAAATCATGAAGTACTGAGAAGGACTGGTCTACGCAGCCTGCACAAAATCATTGCTCAAAGAAGAATGAAGTTCGCGGGAAACAAAAGTAGCTGGCTTTCATCTTCAGTATTTAATCTGTTAACGCTGGTGTATATTTTTGAACTACTGGATGTAAGATAGAAGTTCAATTTAAAAATATACCGTAACTTATATTTTCCTTTTAAAGACACTCGGCTCTCATCAGAGTGCTTTACGAAGTCAATTGGATCAGTAGTTTTTCTCAATCTCGCGGTAACAAAAATCACCTTAGTGTTTTAAATATATAGTTTGCAACGTAAACTGCAGCGAATTCGTTACTTTATGGGAATTATAAAAGTAAAATATGTTTTGACAATGGAATGCCAATAGCTGGAAAGGAGAATACGGAAATAAAAAAACGTATCCAAGGTGGAATTCGAACTCCTTCAACGATGCATAATGGAATTCAAATTCTGCAACGTTAAGCCCTGAGCCACCCAGACAATGGAAAGATTGCGCAATACTATGATATGGAAACAGCATACACACTCAACTGCCAGTTTAGGTTCTTCAATATTTCCCTTATTTTATAATTCTAGTCCAATATATGTCGTGGAATCATTCCCCCCCCCCCCCCCTCTTGATTTCTCATAACGAAGATCTCAGTAAGATGCGGCTGATTTTTTTATCCGCCATGTCTCTCGTAGAGGAAAGCCATTGTGCCCATGCTCGAGAGCCACAAATATTACATTTTTCTTTAATAATTTAAAAATATACAAGGTCTTTATTTTAGCTTGGCAAGAAGATTCCGCTCGACCTTGGCCGCCGGTCCCCGGCTGATAGCCTGCTGTCACAGCTTGGCGTGCGCGCGCGGTCTCCAGCCGTATTCCCTCATTCTTCTGTAGACATGTGAGCTCCGAGCTAATTGGGTGCTTCAGTCTTTCAGTGTTTTCTAAAGCTGCTGTGTACCAGTACTGTATATCGTATTGTATAGTATTTTATTGTGATTGTGTATAGTGCTGTATTGCCTTATGTGAAATATTCGTTACGTGAACGTGTATATCTGCACAATACGTACATAAAGTGCAGGAAATCGTGTGCTAGAACAAGACAAAATTTTCGAGTGAAATTTCCAGGGAGACCATTCCCATAAATCGGACAATAAAACAACTGGCTAAGAGATTCAAATGTACAGGTTCAGTAAACAATAAAAATGACGTACAGGCCGTTATTTCCTTACTGAAGCTAAATTAGATGACATTGGCGAAAGATGGAAGCATATGCCACAATAATCACTTAAGCGTTTGGTGCAGGAAACTGGGGTATCTCATTCTTCTGCCTGGAAGGCAACAAAATTATTTTCTCAAACCATGTAAGATCAGCGGAGTGCAAAAATTACAACAGCTAGATCCTGCTAAGAGAGTGAATTTTTGCAGTTGGGTTATAGGGAAGGTAGACTCGGGAGAAATTGCCCCAAGTTTATTTCCATTTGCATGGTCGTGTACGCTCACAAAATAACCGATACTACAGTGATGCAAAACCAGATTTTGTGTATGAGCAACCTCTTTATGACGAGGAAATCAGAGTATGGGTCGCTTTGAACGGGCATAGAATTATAGGCCCAGTTTTTTTATGAGGGCACAATAATAATGTGCGTTATAGAGATGAAATCCTTGACGCATTCCTTGATGAGCTGACGCACTCAGAACGTTTTTCGGCATATTTTCAGCAGGATTCTGCCACAGCTCATACAGCTGATGCATCCATTGCTGAATTACGCCACGTGTTTGATACAAGAATCATAAGTAAAACTGTGGCCCCCTCCTAGCCTAGATTTAACGGCATGTGAATTTTATTTGTGGGGAATGTTAAAAAACAGAGTTTATGGGAACAACCCTCACACACTACTGTCGACCAAAATATTATGTGCACTCGAGTTTGAAGGTTGTTTGTGAAATAACCAGTAGACCTACATAAAATCCAATAGCATCATCATTTTCTTCGTTCTATTTTACGTTAGTTCATTTAGGCTTGGATATTTTAATTTATATTTTAATCTTTTTTATCGCAGTTGGAACACAAAAAGTGCCCATTTTTAAGCGTGTTTCAACCATGCGTCACATTTAAGAATTATTATCTCACAAACCCATCATCAGATCGAATCCAAATTTTAACACAATATACATTGGAATGTTGTATAACTGGTTTATTAATTTCAAAATTTTGTGTGTCCAAGAAAGAAAGTTATCATTTTAGTAAGGTAACTTTTTCTTGGCTCGGGGTCGTTGGAAAATGTAGTTCTTGGTCACGTTGTAATCCTTATACATCAAAAAGGTACGCTGTATGACTGTGAAATACGTAAATTAATTCACTTGTTTTCTATCGGTTTGTATTTGTACGGGGAAATAATACATGGTTCACCAGCTAGCCGCTCCGGGCAAAGCTGTACAGCGTTGCCAAGATGGAGCCCATCACGCAACATGGCGCGCCTCGCTCGGAATTAGGTCTATTGGTTACTTCACAAAAAACCTTCAAACTCGAGTGCACATAATATTTTGGTCGACAGTAGATGAACTTACAGACAATATAAGAGCTGCAATTGCATCCATCAGTGCTGAAGAACTTGGTAGGGTAACCGGAAACATCCAAAGGAGATGCCGATTATGTTTGGCTGCGGTGGGGAACATTTTTAGCTACTACTGTAAACATGGTGAGTAAGAATGCATGGTACTGATTTTAAGCACCGTATTCTACCGTACATATGCACACGCGGTAGCCAGCAACTGAGCCGTCACTGGCGCCGCGTGAGCAAGAATGTCCTTGCCAAGCAAATATAAAGACACTGTTTGTGGGATTTACTTCCTCCATTTTTGGTCCGTATTGACTTTGATGATTTATTGCAAATATGTTAGTCCGTCGATCAATAGCCTACATCAAGTTACATATAATTCAACCATCCCCCTCCCTTGCCTTGCCGCGCCTCTCTTGACTTGCTCAGCTCAACCCAGCGTGTCAGTGCTTCCTGTGCTCTCCCAGGCTACGTTCGCACGTGAGTCTCTCCTCAGGTACGACTTCGCTGGTTTTCTTCACGATAGGGTTTGCCTTCCCTGGTTTCATGGGTTCTCACTTTAATTTTTGGCCTTTCTTTCTGGTTTCTTTAAGATTTTGGCTCCTCTTGTTTCACTTATGGACCATCAGCTTCTTCGCTTGAGCTAACTTGGCCACGTTTCTTGGGATCCATTTTTCGTCCGTTTCGACTGCATATTAACACAACTTGACGCTCCAGGTGTCCATGTCAAGAAATGTTCAAACTTCAAGCCACATCGATATCAGTAAAAATGAACAGTGACTGGCTGACTTCATGTAGTGCCAATATTCCATGTGAACTTACTCACTTTTCCACGAACTCATGGGCCGGAGAGCCTTTTTAGTGATCTTTTAACGATGTGTACATACATTTTATTCCATGTTTTTGACCTGTTTTTACCAAGTTTTATGCATGTTTTTAATGTTGTTACAGTGTCTTTGAAGTGATGAGATTGTTTCTTTAGATTCGATAAATTGTGGCTGAGGAAGGGCTATTTAATAGCCCGAAACATGTACCACTGTTGAATTATATGTAACTTGATGTATTGATCGACGGACTAACATATTTGCAATGAAGACACTGTACCATATACAGTAAAACCCCATTATTAAGCTCTTCAAGGGACCGAGGTTTAAACGCTTAACAAGCGGGACAGTGGTATAGACGGGAAATGATTTCTTAGGTGGGAAAACAATTTGAAAACAATATTTCAGTAATGTACAGTACTGTATTTTATTATTACTATATTATTAATATTATTACAGTACAGCATGTTATTATTCATTACTGTAGGCACATTTTATCTCGCTTCCTATTAAAAAAGTCTTAAATTGATGCTTGTCGACTGTGTGTACTATCACTGTGAATGATCACATTTTCTATGCGGTTTAAATACCTGTTCGCATCACTTGCTATGCCGCTAGGAATATCCTGTATGTAATTTCGAAGCAGAGTTATTGCTCCGAGAGCTTCATTTCGTGTGGGGACATTTCCATCCGCAGATTCAATTTCTGTACTGCTGTCTTCATCTTGGACAGCATGATCCGCAACCATGTCGTCAACATTGCAGATTTCCATTGTTAATCGACACAAAATCTTCGAAGTTAACATCTCCTCACTTGTCCCGTACAGCAGCCCAATCCCCGTCATTATCAGTTGTTACAGGGACAAAGAATAAAAAAGGCAAATTAATCCCCTGGCGAAACTAAAATTTACGCAAAAACTGGAAATCCACAGCCATTTCAAGTCAACTGACCAGATCAGGAATAGGAAGAATGAAGTTCGTAACTAGCGCTGAGGAAAGAAATTGTTACGGTTTGGTGAGGCCTGTCGCACTCTGGGAAAATGATTAATGATTGAGAAATGAAATGATTGTGGGGAGAATCTTACCTTAAAAAATCCTGCTATGTTAAAGCAATTTACGATGGTCTGCGCTTCGATCCCTTCCCATGCATCGGAGATTAAATTCATTGCGTCCTAAAAGGGATGCGGTTTGCGGTTTTTGGCTCCACTGTCGATACACTGTAGATATCGTGGAACAAAACACTTTCGATAGAAAGGCTTGAGCACTTTTATCACCCTCTGGTCCATTGATTGGAGTTAACTAGTTGTGTTGGGAGGCAGGAATGCTGGCTCTACATTTTTCAGGTTCACATTTTTCGGATGAGCTGGTCAATTGTCGACAGAAAGTAGGATTTTGGGATTGGCTTTTACCATTTTTGGTCCATTTCTTTGAGCCAATTAACAAGCAAGTTACTAGTCATCCAGGCACGTGCTTGATTTTTATATTCACACGGAAGACGTTTAATGTTTTTGAAACATTGGGGTGTAGCTAACTTCCCCAACATTAACAAAGGCAATTTTTCAGATCCATCAGCATCTGCAGCAACAAGCATAGTTACCCTTTCTTTGCTTAATTCCCCACCCAGACATTTCTCCCCCTTGAACACATATGACTTGTTGGGCATTAACTTAAAAAATAAGCTGAATTCATCTGCGTTAACACATTGCGCAGAGCATAATTTTTAGTAAGTGTAGGTAGCACTTCACTTTGCCAGTCCTTAACATCATTGTCCCTGACTGACTCTGACCACAGACTTGACGATACACTATGCCATTCCTTTGTTTGAATCTAACAAGTCAACCATTCGAAGCACCAAAGTCTGTACAGTTTAATTTGCCTGCTATTTCCCGTGCTTTTTCTTGTATGATTTGGCCGCTTAATGGGATTGTAGCCTCCCGGGATTGGTGAATCCATTCAATAAGAATTTCCTCAATGTCTTCATATTTTCCAGTTCTCACCTTTTCACGTTTGCAACCACCCTTCGCTGTGTCAGTAATAGTGTGCCTATTTTTATTAATGTTCTCAAGGTGGATGAAGGGATACCCACAGATTCACAAAAATCCTTTTGATTCAGAGTAGAATTTTCGTCGTACTTACTAAGAATTTGTGATTTTTCACTTATAGAAAAAGATTTACGCTTTGCCATTTTGCATTACAACATTCACAACTGCACTGCCACGTATCCAGAAAATGACCAATAAGAAGGGACAGAAATGAGCTGTATTGACAAATCGGTGTTAAATCCCTTTCAAGGAAAGGCAAGTCATTAAAATTTCGACACTCTTGGCTGGAGGGCTTCTTCACTTAGGGTGGGGAATTCCTTTCATCTACTCAAAGTAAATGACCTCCAGTACAGGGACACCAACAATTATTTCACCACGCCTTTTAAAACATCTCAAATACAGTTATATTTCACATTATACGGATTTTTCCCTCTTTTTTTTCGACATGAAAAAAGTGCTATAAGTGGGATATGGAAGCGTTATAATAGGGTAAAATTATGCAGTTTTATATACAAATTGTCCAGGGTCCTTACGAAAATAGCGTAATAAACAGGATAGCGTAATAAGCAGAGGTGTTATAACGGGGTTTCACTGTCTTTTCCTTTTAAAGACCGTCAGAAATATTCAGACGGTTCTCAATATTTACGAATGTATTACATCAATCAAACTGACATTTTTTTATGTTGAAATGAAAATCCACAGCCTGCTTCCAGTCGACCGAGTCAGGGATGGAATGAATGAAGCCCCCATCTAGCAGCGAGGATATGAATTGTGCCGGCTGCCGAATTCTGTCGCACTCCTCGTGAGGCAATGACAAATTAAATGATAGTGGAGAGTGTTGCTGGAATGAAATTTTGACATGGAAAACTGGAGTACCCGGAGAAAAACCTGTCGGCCTCCGTTTTGTCCAGCACAGATCTCCCATGGAGTGACCGGGATTTGAACCATGGACCCAGCGTAGAGGCCGGCGTGCTGCCGCCTAAGCCACGGAGGCTGTTACATTTTTTATGTTAATAGATGCTATTAACATAATATGTTCTCCTATGGGACTTCCAATAACCTTAGCATAAAACCAAGATGGCGGTGATGCGAAATTTGCATTTGTATATTGATATTTCTCGAGACTTAATTATATTATGAACACAACGACCCTTTTCCGTGAGGTAGACTCAAGGAATAGAAGAGCCATGATGACCGCCAACCTTCGATAGAAGGTCAGAGTGCTCTACGAAGTCAATCGGTTCAGTCTTTTTTTCAATCTCAATTCACCTTGTGCTGACTAGGCGGAAACTTAAAAGGTATAATCACCTTCTTAACTAAACTGACAGTAACACTACCTCTGTAAAGGAAGATAGAATTAAATAATTTTTCAACTTACACTGTGGTGTAGCCGTGTACGTCTAATCCCTCACCACAACCATGATGGGGAGCTGTAGCAGTCCGGAGGTTTGAATCCCCGCACTGATGGTCGCTATCCTACGTGAGGTTTTCTCGGGTTTTCCACACTCCCTCAAGATAAATGTCGGGAAAATACCTTATTTCAAGTCCTGGGACGCCTACCACATTTGCATCCCTAATAATTATAGTTTTGCTTATTACTACATTCACCTCAAAAACACAGGTTATGTGACAGATTGAACCATTGCCCAAGTACATGGTGCTCACGACCAAGCCTCTAAAACAAATACACATTGTCAATAGACATTGTCAATATGAAACAGAAGTTCAATCGGAAGCACCTGTAAAAATATTGTATATTTTTATTCGTTGAATTCACCTTTCGAAATGAATGCGAACACTTGCAACACTGTGTGTCTTCCTGACCTCGTCAGCTATCAGCTTGCCATCATGAAGAAAAGGAGGGGTTACACCAATCATTCCTCGGTTGGAAAGGCTAGTTGCTATTCCAGGAAAGCCTTTGTCAGCAATGATCTCATCACCAGGTTCTAACAATGTCAACAATCCACTGTTGTTTGTGATAAATGCGTCACTCCATTTCCCAGCATAGCATTTGGACGTAAAACTAATCATACCACTGGGTGTGATATTAACTAAACATTTTACAGTGTATGCTCCCTTGTAATGCTATGAGAGAAACACTCAACGATCTACCGTAGGAGGTTGTTTAACTTTAATTTCGGTACAATCAATAATCAACCTGCATTTCAGGAATTTATTTTTGAGCACTGCATAGTCTCATCTACACTTCCATTACTGGGCCAGAACACGAAATGCAACATTGCGAAAGCTAGAAGCTTTGCAGTGGTGGTAAAAGTAACTGACACAGTGGTATGATGGACTCCGAACAAAGCTTTCATAGCAGAATGAAACAGTTCTGTCTTCATCTTCATTCAAAACATCAACAGGCGATTTTCATGACGTACTTCTTCACCCTTACGTTTTTCACAATATATTATTTTCAAGCGCTTGTTAAATCTCACATTTGTGTTTAGTCCCGAATAGAAGATTATCCTCTCCTGTGTTCATGCCCTGCTATATGTAGTGATGTGGGCCAGGTAAATACCCAGTGGGAAGGTAAATATAAATTGGGTATTTACCCGAGTATATACCCATTAGTCATTTAAATACCCAAAATGAGGGTATTTTCAGTTTTTTGAGCTTTGTACAACACTTTTTGATGTGTTGGACAAACAAGGACTGAAACACAGGTATTTGATGCCCTGAATTGAAATCTGGAACAATATTGATCCTTCAAAACTTAAAAAAAAAAAAAAAAAAAAGGAAAATGTACGTCCAGGTATTTTTGGGTATTTATATGTTTTGGCACTGTAACGTTGTCTTTACGTGTTTTTTTTTTTCCTTAAACTAAAGTAAAATATTGGATAAAACCTTTTGGTTGTTTTGTGTTTTAAATTTTTAATAACTATAACTATAATAAAAAATTCAATTTTATTCGACCCAACTTGTAGGCCTACTTGTACTACCTGTACTGAATTTATATTTTTCATTGTAAATTGGAATATAGGCCCAAGCCTAGAGAGATTCATTTTGTATGAAAAGCCTAACACACTTTGTTAAGCTTCATTAAACCTAAATAAAGTAAGGCCTGAACTTTTTTAGTGTAACTGTTCATTTTCTATTTACTAGTCTTTTCGGTTATTTGATTATTTATTTTATATATGAATGATATTACAAACTGTTCTGAAAAACATATACAGTATGTTGAAAACTGTATATTACACCTTTTGTAGAACTTGGCCAATACTCGGAATAAATTTCCCCCAACTTTTATCTCAATGTTTGCAAAAAGGCCTAGTTCAATAAAACCCAGAGTTTTTCAGGTTATAACTATTGAATTTTATCTCCTCATCAATTCCCAATTCTACGAGTAATTCTGTTTGTAAGTCCCAATTCTAATTAAATTTAATTTTAATAACTATCTAATGTTGTTACATTTCTAAAAAGTTAATGTAGAATAGTTTGCATACCAGTACGGTACCCTTTTTTTAAGGTTCAACACAGGATTTTTAATGAAAATCTAAAATACCCGGGTATTTACCCAAATTGGGTATTTACCTGGATATTTACCCCGATTTGTAAATACCTGGGTATTTTACATCACTGGCTATATGCCGTACTCCCACCTCGTCTCACAGCTAGTGTGTTGCTGCGCTCCGCTTGAGTGACGCGCACGGTGCCTGTAGGCCTGTATTACTAGGAGATAATTAATCTTGAAAAGCACGCCTAGCAGTATAAATCACGAGTTTAACTCAAATGTCTCATAAAGTAACATCCAAGTAGAGCTTGCCAAAACTCAACGATGCGCAGAGACCAATATCAATCGGCGTAGTCTAATGCTCATTGCGGGGCTCCTGTATGTCCCCCGAATGCTGATTACCGGGCTCAGTGCATTCTTCAACCCTGCGGGCTCGCTGTGAGACACGGTCTACAGCTGTAATTCAAGGGTAGAGTGCAAGGAAGCAGGAAACAATATAGGCTAATTAGGGTATAGGTTACTGTGTCCTGGCTCAGGTAATAACTATTGTGTAAATCATTACTTAGTCGTGCTGAGATCTCACTTGAAACCCAGTCACAGTTTAGCATGCCTAGCCTCCGGCTGGGCAGATGGTCCGTTCAGAACTGCTGCCAGCGAACTACTGAAGCGAAGTCGGAGGGGCGTGTTCTGCCAGTACCGAGCCCACCCGAACATTGCCAAGATCTGCTTAGGAATCTGTGGCAAGCTCTTCTTGCGCGTATTCTACAATAATGGTTTACATAAAAAAACAACCTAACTGCGATCTGGCTGCTTGACACACTGCATTCAAATCTGAAGTTTCTGGTATTACCAATAGGCGGCAGCAGTACAAAGACAATCCTTCACCTATTTGACGTCGGAAGAATGTTGTATCAAGCGGTTAAAACATTCGGAGGCCATGGACTAAAGTCGAATATGGCAGCAGACAGAGTGTGATTGCCATTCGACTACAGTCGTACACGGCAGCATAGGGGGTTTATTTCATTAAGTTTTGGCTAAGGGTTAATAATAACGCCTGCTCCATCCTGGTCATATTCATCCGTTTCATAGCTTTCTGCAGCGATCACACTTTCATCGATCTCCTCCTGTGTTAAAATGTTATAACCTGAATCATGTTTGTCTACTTCTAGCCATAATTCAATGTCTTCCAGTGTTGCTAAATTTTCACCTCCTTGGTGGAGAGTATTCTGAAAATAAATTGCATTTATGCATTACATATTATTAAACAGCTGTTCAGATTGGTTGGTTCTTAAGTTTAGGGGCTGCGACAACGTGGTCATGTAGCCCCGTGTACGTTGGGTGTGTGTACATGGTGGCCACTACTGCTGGAAATCCTGGAAAACTCCTGGATTTTTATTACGTCTGGAAAACTCCTGGAAAATGATGAAAAATTTTAAAACTTCTGGAAAATAGCAACTGTTAATTATAAAATTATTTCCATCCTAAATCATTCTCCCGCTGCGGTTTTGGGTGAGCACTGTAACGTTAACGAAAGAAATTTCCTCAGGCTACCTGTTTCTGTGTGGGAGAACACGCAATAGTATTTTTGTAAAACATATTGAGTATAGACAGCTTCACCGCAATAATATTGCAGGCAGCATTCTTTTCTCTTCTTTTTTTTTTTTTTTTTTTTTTTTCATTTTTTTTTTTTTTTCATGCGGATATTTGAGTCACAAAGACTTTTTTAAAACAACAACAATTAAATCATTGGTGTGTAGGCTTGCATATCAATAAAGCAATCACCACTAATTTTTGTCAACATCTGTATAGCCTAGGTAAACCAAACACAACTGCTTTATTTTGGTCTTGAAGTAGGCAACCGATAAAGCCCCACCCGGGACTCACGCTTATTTTTAAGTCTGGAGAAATGAGAATTACTCCTGGAAAATTCCTGGAAGACTCCTGGAAAATCGTTGACCAATTTGAGTGGCCACCATGGTGTAGAATCTGTCTGATAACCGGTGTTAATTGTGATGACTGTATTAGTGTGTGTTATCTGTTTTTTAATTCAAGTAAAGACTGCAGACTTTTAAATTTTTCAAATAGTTCCTACTTTTGCTTCCTAACGCCACCATCAACGACTACTAGTTCAGAACTTATCTACCAGACGCCACCACAGTCGGCTCTTGGCAACGAACGTAGGAACTTAAGAGCGTTGTTTACATTCTTAACCTATACAATTTAGCTTCACACAGGTGTAATTAGTGGAAGGTTCTTTAACATGCCATAAATCTATGACATGGGACTGCCGGCTCTACTTCCCCTCAGAAGGAAAGCATACTGAGGAGCTGTCCAGATTAAGCTAAGTCCTGACTTATGGGTTTTTATTTTATTTTAATATCTGCTTTTAAACAGGAACAGTCCTCGGAAAGGACAGATCTAAAGGAAACAGACCTGGCTATGGAAATGGACTACGAATTGGAACTGTGAATATAACTACATTGACGGGAAGAGTGGAGGATATTGTGGATATGATGGAGAGGAGAAAACTGGATGTACTCGGACTAGCACAGACCAGATGGAGAGGGGAAGGAAGAAAAGAACTAAGAAATGGCTTGCAGCTATACTGGATAGGAAATGAGGAGGGGAAGAGAAATGGAGTGGGAATGGTGGTGAGAGAAGGGCTGAGGGAGGAAGTAAAGAGGGTAACTGATAGAATAATTAGAGCCAGAATCACTGTGAAAGGTAGAAACCTGGACATTCTGCAAGTCTATGCACCACAGGTGGGATGCACAGAAGGCGAGAAGGACGAGTTTGAAGAAGAGTTACAGAGGCAGTTAGTAGGGAGAAACCTGATAGTCAGGGGGACCTAAATGCCCATGTCGGAACTGATAGAAGAGGTTTTGAGGAAGTGATTGGTGCTGAAGGATGGGGAAACAGGAATAAGGAAGGAGAGAGATTGTTGGAACTGTGCAAGATAAATGGGCTAATGGTTGGAAACTCATGTTACAAGAAGAGAGAGAGCCATAAAATTACTTGGTACAGCAGGGATTTGACTAGGAAATCAGTGGTGGACTACATTCTATGCGGGAAGGAGACAAAGAAGAGTATCACGGATATAAGGGTAATACCTTCAGAAGCCCTGGACAGTGACCACCGTCTGCTGGTCGCCAAGGTGAGAGGATTGATGGAAAAGAGGAGAACTGAGAACCAAGAAAGAAGAATAAGGACATTGAAGCTGAAGGAGGATGGAAATAAGGAGAAGTTCCAGATATTAGTGAGGAACAAATTACCGAAGGATGATCCGAGAACAGTTGAAGAAGAATGGAATAGGTTCAAGGACGTGTTGGTAGAAGCAGCGGAAGTCGTGTGTGGCAGAACTAGTGGAAAGAAAAGGTGGAAGGAAACACCATGTTGGAACCCCAGAACTAAGGAAGCAGTGAAATAGAAAAATGAAGCATTCAGGAAATGGTTCCAACAGAAGACAGACAGAACAAGAGAAGAATACCAAGAGCGGAAGAAAGAAGCAGGAGAAGTAGTGAAGGAAGAGAAAAAGAAATGGCTGGAGAAATGGACAGAAATGATGGAGGAGGACTGTGATGGCAGTAAGAAAGTGTTGTAAGGAATGATAAAGGCAAAGAGAAGAGATACAGGGGAAAATGTCAGAATGGTGGACAGGAATGGAAAGGAGGTTGAAAATATGGAAGAAGTAAAGGTTATCTGGAGAGGATACTTCAAGGAACTCCTAAATCCAACTAAAACCAGCATAGTGGACATTGTGGAGGAGGAAACAGACAGTGACCAAGACATTTCAGAGAAGGAATTGACATGGAAAGAACTGGAGGAAGCATTAAAGGAGATGAAAGGGGGAAAGGCACCGGGAATAGACGAAGTGAGTGTGGAGTTGGTGAGAGCAGCAGGGGTGATGGGAACACAGTGGCTCTTTCGAGTAATGAAAGTGATATGGAGGGAGAAGAAAATACCAGAGGACTGGAAAAGAGTGATAATAATACCCATATTTAAAAAGGGAGGTAGGAAGGAATGCAAGAACTACAGGGGAATTACACTCATGTACCACTGCGCCAAAATATTTGAGAAGCTACTGGAGAGAAGAATTCGGACAGAAGTTGAAGATGGGCTGGGGGAAGAACAGTATGGATTCAGGCCAGGAAGGTCAACAGTTGACCTCATCTTTGCTGTAAGACAGCTACAAGAACACCATTATGAATATGGGAAAGATCTGGTGATGACCTTCTTGGATATTGAGAAAGCATATGATAGTATTAATAGAAACAAGGTATGAGAAGCAATGAGAGCAGAAGCAGTGAACAAGGAGACAGTGGCAAGAGTGAAAGCAATGTACGAGGGAAGCAAAAGCTGTGTAAAGGTGGGAAGAGAGAGAACGGAATGGTTTCAACTGGAGAGCGGTCTGAAACGAGGAAGTGCCCTCTCACCCCTGTTATTTATAGTGGTGATGGATGAAATCTTACGAAAAGTGGTAAATAGCATTGGGGAAAGGAAAATGAAGGCAATGTTGTTTGCTGATGACCTTCTGGTATGGGGAGAGGATGAGGAAGAAGTACAAGAGCAATTAGATGAGTGGGAGAAGGTAGTGTTATCATATGGGATGAAGTTCTCATCACAAAAGAGTGAAGTGGTCATCACAACGAGGAGGAAAAACAGACTGGATATGGGCATAACACTTGGAGGACAGCAGTTGCAGAAAGTAGAATGCTTCAAGTACTTGGGAAGCATAATTGAAGAAAAGGGAGGTAATAGGATGGAAATAAATGAAAGGGGAAGGTGTGCAGATGGATTTTTCAGGAGTGTTAGGGGGATGATATAGAATAAGGATGTACCACAAAAATGTAAAGGAATCATCTTCAAGACCTACTTTGTGCCAATTTTGACATATGGTTCAGAAACATGGGTGATGAAGGAAAGGGACAAGAATAAAATACGAGCAGTGGAGATGAAGTTCCAGAGGAGTAGGGTAGGAGTGACAAGAATGGACAGAGTAAGGAATGAGAGAGTCAGAGAGATGGTAAGAGAGGAACCATTGCAAAATAGAATAGAGCGATCTAGGCTACAATGGTATGGACATGTGAGGAGGATGCGAGAGGAGAGGATACCGAAGAAGATGTTTGGAATGGAAATGAAGGGAAGGTGGCCAAGGGGAAGACCAAGGGACAGATGGACAAAAGGAGTTAAGAAGAGTGTGGAGGAAAGAGGAGTGTGCTGGGACACAGTGAAAGACGAGAGATGGTGGATGGACAGGAAACGATGGAGAGGCTTATATTCCAAGCAGACCTGACCAGCGGTCGGAAACTGCTCAAGATGATGATGATCTGCAAGAAATGACTGTCCCATTCATCAACAGTTTCCCTCCACAAACTAATCTATGAAGGTGTAGCTACTAATGCTATGATACACTTAAGCAATAAGCCCCAAACTAGAATCAATATACAGAAATGACCTAAGAGTACTCGGCTGAGATGGTGATACAAAGCTAGAACTGCAACATACAAAAACTATGTTTTTCTACTAATAATAAATCCAAGGAAGAAACACCAATGGTGGAACGATGAGTGTGATAAAACAGTGGAAGATAGACATCAAGCCTGGTTACAGTATCAGAGTAAAATAAACAGATGAATCACGCTTGGAACTCGTAAAACAAAGGAAGATAACTCAAAAAATAATACGAAGGGTTAAATGGCAATACCAAAAGGTTATACTTCTGATGATCGAAACAAATAGCGCGAAAACAAACTCGGAGATTATTACAAAATATTTAGCAAACAACTACAAAGATATGAACCTCCAAAATTAATGTTAAAAGACAAAATTGGCAAGTTAGTTCATAGTAATATAAAAATACAGAAATTTTATCTGAAGCATTTAACAAGTTACTAAAGATCCACCAGGACTGCTTCAAATAAATACAGACACCACTATTAAACCACCATCAGAAAACATAAATCCAACCACAATCCAAAAAGTCGACAAAGCTCTGAGACAGCTCAAAAACTACAAAGCGAGTGGAGAAGATCAAACATTTGCAGACTTATGTAAATATGCAGCAGAACCAGTAAAGATTTCATTACACCAATGCATAGTTAAAATTTGAATCAAAGAACTGCCAGACCATTGGACTACAGCTATAATACATCCATTACACAAGAAAGGAGAAAAATCAAATCCTGACAACTATCGTGGAAATTTCCCTTTTGGATATCAGATATAAAATCATGTCACAAATTCTATATAATCGTTGTAATGATCAATTAGAACTGGAAATGGGAAAATACCAAGGTGGATTTCGGCCCTGGCAAAACTGCCTGGAACAGATAATCACCTTGAAATTAGTAATGGACTACTACAAACGTAGACAAAAACAACAAGTTATAACCTTCGTAGACTTCAAAAAGGCTTATGATTGTATACATAGATCTTCGTTGCTGAAAATATTAAGGAATTTCAGACTTCATCCCAAATCAAAAAAAATTATAAAACTAACTCTAACAAACACCAAATCTAAAGTAAAATTCAGAGGAGAAATATCTGAACCGTTTACGTTTAAAACAGGATTAAGACAAGGAGATGGTTAATTGCCTTTATTTTTCAATTGTGCTTTGGAATACGTGATGTGGGAATAGTACAGGGAAAAACCTAGGAGCATAAGAATTGGAACCAAGAAAGATCAAATAGACTTAAATTGCTTGGGATTCGCTGATGACTTTGCGTTACTGGCTAATACTATTCAAGTAGCCAGAAATCAAATAATAAGCCTATAAAATATAGCACAAAAAATTGGATTTCAGATATCATTTGAAAAGACTGAGATAATGGTAGCAAATCCACTTGTAATCAACCACATAACAGTAAATAACAAGAAAGTTAAAATAGTGAAGCAATTTAAATACCGTAAACAAGTGGTTGCACTGTCACCGTTATTTTTCATTGTGGTGATGGATGACATAATGACCCGAGTGGCACAAGTAATTGGGGAAGGAAAGATGAAAGCAATGGTGTTTGCAGATGATTTGGGGAAACAAGGAGGAGGAAGTACAGGAGCTGTTGAATATGTGGGAAGGAATAATACAAGTGTTTTAGATCCCTTATTTGGGGGTGGATCTAAAAGGGAGAGTTGCTGTACTAATTTATGAGGTTGTGCCTAAAGAAGGGTAGCTCCCCTTGACAGGGCAAGCTGACCAGTGTAGTGTGTTGTGGTGTGCTAGGAACTAGGGGGCGTTCCTATAAATAATGTGGTAGTATTTGAGGGGATGGGACCCACTGCAAAGGGTCGCTGTACTAGTCGCTCAGCTGACTGCTTGTTATGTAATCGACTCTGCTCGTATCAGCCGGGTGGCACGCGCTTCACTTGAGCACGCGAGCCGCTGTGAGGAATACAATGACGTCTGAGTTGGCGTTATTACTACGGTGTGTCACGTCTGCCTGTGACGGGAGTAAGGAAGGGCGTTGGGATGTAAAGAGGCGTATAACAGTAATGCTAGTGTAGAGTGTGGACCAAGTGTTTTATTGGTCTGTGATATTCTTTGTGTGAGTCCCTTGTAGGGAATGAAATTATGTTTATAATGTGATACAAGTTGTGGGTTGCAGGTTACATAAATAGGAACTCTGAACACGATTGACTGACTCACCTCGGTTGACACCAGCGTAGCTTCGGCCGTCTTGATGGAGCACTGACAATGGAGAGAGAGTTTGACCTCATTAGGACGTCTTCTTATACCTTCTGCCGCCCTCCTGTCAGCAATGTATTGGCCCAGTTAGTACTATGTCGCTGAGTGTAATGATTACGTAAGGCTTGAGCTGCTTTATGGAGTAGCAAGCTGTCCTTACAGTATTAATGGATGTTGCCCCGGCTTTCCAAGGGTTGCCATTTTAGGGGATTTAGCCAGATGTTGGGGGGATGGTCTCCAAGGGGTGCATACCCCTGGGATGCTGTACAAGAGTCTTCCTTCATTTGTTCGCGTCCTCGCGAACGGGAACGGAACTGGAAGTTGGGATGTTGACGTAGTGGTCCTGGAAAACCCTCTCGTATCTCCTGGTGGCGTCGTATCGAAGTGTGGGTGTGAGGTGAGCCCGTGTTCATGCACTTGTATGGGCCAATTTCAGTATGATTGGACGCCTGAATAGCTGTTCTCCTTTGCGTCTAAATTTTCACTGGAACTCAGACCCGTGACCTTATGTCATTCTCTGTGTTTTATGTTTGCGTTGTGTGACAGGGCTTGGGGCTTTCCCAGTGTGGTCGTTGCTTGTGTTCCGTGTACCAAAAATACCATTGGATAGTTAGTTTTTGGTACGCGTGTGGTGTGTGGTCATGGGTTCGAATCCGGTTGTCTGTAAAGACTTGGTGTAATCATTTCCGTGCCGCTTATAATATGGCACGTTTCCGTGGCTGTGTAATGCGCATATGAAAGCATGCATACGTGTGTAGAGTTTGTACGTTTTTGAATTCCCCTCGTAGTGTAATTTTGGAAGATATAGGGTCTCTAAATCGGGCGTGAATGATGTGTTGATTTCTGTCCAGTAGGCTTTGGCTCGCTTGTCTGCGTCGAGCAGCCTTGCTCATTGAGGAGTATGTTACAGCTGATACGACGGTGTTGAATTACGATGTTGTGTGCTTTCATTTGTTTCATGCTCTGCCCACGTCCTAGTTTTCTGCACGTGTGTGTGTGTGAACCTGATTGCTGCCTATAATGATTGCTAGCAGTGCCTCTCTCGCTGTAGAAAAAAAACCTTGTGGTTTAATATGACCGTTGATTTGTAGCTCATGCGCCAGGGGATTTCCGTTTTACTTGGAATCCAAACCACAGGCCAAGGCATTTCATTTCGGAAATCCCATATGCGTTGTACGCGAGTGTGTCTGGTCCGCTAGTCGCGTATTTGGTGACCAGATGCCAGAGGCGATTGTATTGTTTTTCGTTTATGACCCGCTGTTAGTGGGACTGTCCCAATTAGTCTTAGCTTTCCCATTATCCTTATTCTAGGACTGGATATCTACTCAACCTTATATTCCTGGTATTCAGAAGGTTGCGGGTTTGGAGACCGCCTTTTACCCAGAGTAATTGTTTCCGGCACCATGAAGGTTGTGTCTCCGGGACAGTTCTGGTGAGTGTTAGGATCGTATCCCGGCGCGGTCAGTGGGCTATTTCTTGGCCCTCTTTTCACGCCTGCCCGTGGGATTACTTCCTTTCCTTTTGGCAGTATTTCCGCCTTTACGTGTACCTATGTCTAAAAATTATGTCGTGAACACCATAAAAAATGTTAAAAAATAAAAAAAAATGGTGCTTGGGACCTGAGTGTAATATTTACCATGTTGGTAACGTGAGTACTACCGTAATCTGGTTACGTCTCAGGGGAATCTACCGACACTGTCTAGTACACATTAGGAAGGCCATTGCAAGACGTATTTGATATACCTGTAACCACGTCACGAGCAAAGCCAGTGCACTATGGGAGTCAAACCTGCCCTTCAAAGTAATTGTAACTCACCAAAATGACAGTGTCTCGTCCCGATGTGCAATTGGGCTTTTCAGTTGGCTAAAGCACACCTCACCAAATTTTTGAAGTTAGTTTGAGATTCTTAATTCCTGCCACACTTACGGCTTTCGCCCGCAACAGGAGAATCTATCAAACTGTGGAAACCTAACATAGAACGTTTAGTCATTTCTACTTAGAAAGACTCACTTAAGCTTTATGCTGTGATTTTATGCTTAAGTTGTGTTCAAAATATCTCTTTTTCGGCCTGAAGCCTGCTTGGCTTCCACTTGGCTTAGCATATTAGAGACTTTACGTTATGGCGTTAATCACTTCGCCCAATAACCATTGATGGCCTGAGAGAAAAATGCCATGGTTCCGAAAAAAAAAACAAGAAGGATTTAGAATTGCTCCTTCTACTTTGGCTATATTGCACTGTATATACATAAAATAAGAAAGAAAAATATGCGATTTCATGTTTATTATGTACTTGTTGGACCATTTTCTTATCGCCCCCGTGTGAAAGAATTTATGTGGCCTATAATGTTGGTGTTAGCGATGTTAGTTTATTTCTGTGGCCCTGGTGGAAGTCGTTATCCTCTTTCGAGCTTCAGTGCTCAGAAAGGTGAAGGGTTTTGCCCTGTTATTAGATTATAGGCCTTTGAAATCCACTGGGGTGTTCCTTTGCTACCTTCCGGCGGAATTTCTAGCAAAGTAAGCTTAGGCCTCCTTCCACCGTAGCGCGTGTCTATAGGTTTAAATGTACCTGTATTCGAGGGCCTAATTGTGCTTGACGCTGCCCTAGTAGATTTTACGGGAGTGTGGATATATTTGACTGCGTGGTTTTGTGGGGTAGGTGAGAACACCTTTCCTAATCCCCGTGTACTGTGTGGTAATGCCCGGTCAAAATGTTCGTGCGTATATCGTGCACCCTGAGGGCCTAATACCGGTGTTCGCCTTTGTTCTGGCAAATTTGCCCTTTGAACTGGCGGTAAAGGTCGCTTAATGGCTTGTGTCCGGCCTAGCAATGTGGTGGCGTGTAGTCTGACCGTTTTTCGGCCTGTGGCCACGGCCGACTCCTGCCAATGTGTTAGCCTATCTGTGTACGTGTATGTAGGCTTTATATACTGTAGGGCGGGCTCTATGTCGTCTGCCCATGACGTGGTTACGTCCCGTTGTCCCTCTGTTATATCATGTGTATTTAATGGCCCTAGCTTCGATTCCCTCTCGTCCTTTTGTTCCGAGGGGATTGTTCTAGGCTCTGCCCCTCGGTTTGGCAAAATCGCCTCCCGATCCGGGGCTGAAGGACGTGTGTTTGTGTTAGGTTTATTTTGTAGTAAGTTGGAGCCTAACCTGGCCGTCTTCTTGACTGTGGCCACGGTGAACTCCTTCCATTCTGTGGCAGTACGTGGCGAGAGGGACATCCTCGCAAATTGTCGAGTCAGCGTATCTACGCTTATGTCCTCTCTCGGGTGGGCTGATGGCCCTACCATGAACTCAAAAATGGCCTTATTGGCTTGGAGCTCACAGTATTCATCCCAAATTTGGGTGTACTGCCTTATTGAGGCTCATGGCCTGCTTGCAAATTACTGTACTAATGTATTAATGTTTCTGTGCTCTGTATTGTTTTGTGGCCGCTAGTTGGAGAAGCGCTTGGACGCGAATTAGCTCCCTGTATTGGGCGTGTAAACTTGTGTAGTGCACCCTCATTCTCTCGAGGGTTGCATTATCTATTACGGGACCATGTGTGGTGATTAATTGTCGGTATATTCTGTTTCTTTGTATATGGAACCTATTGAGGTGTTCATGTATGTGATTCAAGAGTGTATATGCGCATCTTAATCGCGCTGTCCTACCCTCTGACGGGGTGTATGGCTGTTTGCCCTGTATTGCCCCGATTTTTGTTTGGAGTGCCCGTATTTGTGTTTGCCGGCCTTGTATGTGCCCTTGGCATCTGAACAATAATGTTAATAATATTGGCGTACCCCTATTGCCTCTATGGCTTGCAATCTCTGCATGAGGTGCCATTCTGACTGCAGTGTATGGGCCTACAATAAGAATAAAAAAAGTCTGTACGTGTTTGACAGTGTATTCTTATATTTCTTTGATTCTGTATGGGGTTAGGGGGTTGGTTTATTAAGAAGTTCCCCTGTGTAGCTAATTTGGAGCACACAAAAAAAAATGGTGCTTTTTGTCTGGGGGAAAAATTTTCTCACTATTTGCTTGGCTTTTTTGCGGTACGGAAGGGGTCGTTTTAACTACGAGGGCTCGTTGATTGAGTCCCTTTTCTCTATGCGTAGTACCCCGCCTCCACCAGTGTTTTAGATCCCTTATTTGGGGGTGGATCTAAAAGGGAGAGTTGCTGTACTAATTTATGAGGTTGTGCCTAAAGAAGGGTAGCTCCCCTTGACAGGGCAAGCTGACCAGTGTAGTGTGTTGTGGTGTGCTAGGAACTAGGGGGCGTTCCTATAAATAATGTGGTAGTATTTGAGGGGATGGGACCCACTGCAAAGGGTCGCTGTACTAGTCGCTCAGCTGACTGCTTGTTATGTAATCGACTCTGCTCGTATCAGCCGGATGGCACGCGCTTCACTTGAGCACGCGAGCCGCTGTGAGGAATACAATGACGTCTGAGTTGGCGTTATTACTACGGTGTGTCACGTCTGCCTGTGACGGGAGTAAGGAAGGGCGTTGGGATGTAAAGAGGCGTATAACAGTAATGCTAGTGTAGAGTGTGGACCAAGTGTTTTATTGGTCTGTGATATTCTTTGTGTGAGTCCCTTGTAGGGAATGAAATTATGTTTATAATGTGATACAAGTTGTGGGTTGCAGGTTACATAAATAGGAACTCTGAACACGATTGACTGACTCACCTCGGTTGACACCAGCGTAGCTTCGGCCGTCTTGATGGAGCACTGACAATGGAGAGAGAGTTTGACCTCATTAGGACGTCTTCTTATACCTTCTGCCGCCCTCCTGTCAGCAATGTATTGGCCCAGTTAGTACTATGTCGCTGAGTGTAATGATTACGTAAGGCTTGAGCTGCTTTATGGAGTAGCAAGCTGTCCTTACAGTATTAATGGATGTTGCCCCGGCTTTCCAAGGGTTGCCATTTTAGGGGATTTAGCCAGATGTTGGGGGGATGGTCTCCAAGGGGTGCATACCCCTGGGATGCTGTACACAAGGATATGGGATGAAATTTAGCATAAATAAGAGTGAGATGGTGATCACAACAAGGAAGAAGGAAAGAACCACAACGGGAATAACAATTGGTGGGGAACAGCTGAAGAAAGTGGAGAGTTTCAAGTATCTGGGAAGCCTGATACAAGATGATAATGGAAGAAACGATTAGAGAAATAAATGAGCGGGGGAGACAAGCCGAAGCATTCCGGAGGAGTGTGAGAAGCATGATATGGAGCAAGGATGTCCCTCAGAACAGCAAAAATGTCATATATGGGACGTACTATCTCCCTATCCTGACGTATGCCTCGGAGACCTGGGTTATGAAAGAAGGGAGAAGAGCAAAATACAGGCCAGTGAGATGAGGTTCTTGAGAAGCAGTGTTGGAGCTACACGGATGGACAGAATAAGAAATGAGTGGACCAGAGAATTAATGAAGGAGGGACCATTACAGGATGGTATAGAGAAATCTAGACTTACATGGTTTGGACATTTAAAACAAATGGAGGAGAAGATGATACCCAGGAGGATACCCGAGACGAAGTGGAAAGGAAAGAGACCGAGAGATAGGTGGCTGAAAGGGGTGGAAGAAAGCGTGAAGAAGAGAGGAGAAGACTGGACAAGGGTGGAGGCTCAGAGATGGTGGGAAGACAGAAGACGTTGGAGAGGCTTGTGTTCCAAACAGACCCGGCCAGTGGCTGGAAACTGTGCATGATCATGATGATGATGACTTAGGAGAAACTATAACTTACAACTTGGATGAGAAACCTGCATGGCAAGAAAGAACTAATATAATGATAAAAGCCCAAAAATTAACATGGTCTACATATAAAAGAAAATGTTTATCAATCACAACAAAATTAAACATTACAAGACCAGAGGTGACATATGGAAGCATAACTCTTTTTAAAATTACTCAGAAAAACAGAATCGACAAAATTCTAAAAGTAGAAAGAAGCTAGAACATGCATAATTACAAAATATCAGAAAGATGGACAATGGCAGATAGTACCAAATGAATTGGTGTACAGAGAACTGGAGCCCATCTCTGATAATATTCGAAAGAAAGGGATTTCTTTTTTTGGTCACATTATGAGGACACCGAAAACCAGATTGTCTAGAAAAGTTGTTGAGAAACTTTGGAATATGAAACAACAAGTAGGATGGATTAAGGAAATTAGAGGAGAGATGAAAGAATTAAAAATATCCTTGGATGACTTGCAAAACAAAACAGAAACTTTAAAAAAACTGAAAGACATAAAAATAAGATTTCAACCAAACATAGACAAATGTCATACAGTAAAAAGGGTATTTACAGATGAGGGACGCCTGAGAAGATCAGAACGAATGAAAAGCTACTGGGCAACTCGAAAAGAAAACTTACTGAAGAAGATGCCCAAAAATGATTGACTGAAGTGGTCCAATGAGGCTGTAAAAGCAGAAGAAGAAGAATGTGTTGTAAGATCTGATACAGATATTTATCTGAATTGTGGAATGTATACAAACTGTTCTGTCAACCACTGTCCTGAGGTAAAACCACCAATCTGTATGTGGAACCACTCGCAAATCACGAATATCAAGATTAACTTTTGTAATTTGAGAATGGGGAAGGCGAGGATCACCTAAGAGGTTTATGAGTTCAGCTGTATAGGGTACGAGAAGCAAAGGTAGACCTAGGAGGTGATGGTTAGATTCAGTTCTGATTGATTTCAATGATTGAGGTGTAGAAGCAGAGGAGGCCACAGTGCTAACTACTAATAGGGGATCTTGGAGATGCCTTGTTCGCAAACAGGCTAGACTGGTTGCTGAAAAGTAAAACCGTCCCAAATGAATATGTGTGTATTGTTGTAGACATTCCGAATTTACACCCCGAGTTTCCACTGCTTTAATTAGACATTTCTTCCTCTTCTAGCACAGCACCATTGCATGGGCAGTCAGCAACTCCCCTCCATGGTGCACGAGAAAATTGGTTCAGTAGTATGCCAGCGTCATCCACTTCAACTTCATCCGAAGAAGAATAAATGAGAAAAAATGTTATGATTCTTCAGAGTGGTAATTTTGTGCTAGGTATTTAAGATTTACTTTGTAAATGTTTTTTTTTCCCTTCTGTTCTTTTGTTAACAGAATTGTGAGGCTGCCAAGCAAGACAGATAAATCAGGAAAACCATGGTATCAAAAATTACTTTTACTAACAAACAATGAATGTACAGTGAGTATCAAAAGTGTAGTAACAGTAGTAATAAACAAAGAAATTATGACATGGTTTTAACATTCTGTAGTAAAATATTTTTGGCAAACAAAATAATGTAGATCCCCTTCGGGACAAATATCCTGCACCCCGGGATCTATAAAAGCCACAGTAGTTAAAAGAGATGAGGGTAGTTGGCTAGTTATTGTTGTTTTAAAGGATGGGACAGTGAGGCCATCTGCCCCTAAAGGTATGTAAAGCCAATAACATTATTATTCACTAAATATGAAACTAATTATTCTAGCTACATTTTACAAATAGTAAATCGAAACGTCATTGTAATTTGATTATTAATAAATGTCCATTAGACCTATTTGTAATATATTTTCTGTAAATTCTATTACCGGAAAGTTTTGTAACAAAAGTTACTTGGCAATAATTATCATCATTTCTATGGGTAGAACAGTAGATAATGTGAGTACCCATTGGTAGATCACCAAAGCATTCAGGTTGCCTGTCCCTGCTATTGCAAGTGTTACGTGGTACTGCTTCATCAAGAATATATTAGGCTTGTGATGGAATCTCTTCAAGGCAGCCTTGGTATAAAAACTCACTATGTAATAAATACTTCTGCACATAACAATTTCCAATAGAAAAGAAAGCATGGAAGTTTGACAGGAGATACTTTGTATAAGGGCCACCATAGCATTGCAGAAATGTTTCGTGAATGATTTAGCAACAGAGTTTCATGACAGAGCCTTGTAGGTTTTTTGATCATCGGGATTTAACAAAGTTAGATCTTGTAAATTCAGACCTAAAGAAAATTGTAAATGCAGCTGCTTGTCAGTTGAGTCCATCTAATATAGCCTAACATCTATGGCTGCACTTCCTCAAAATCATCAAATTTCTTCTTTCCCAATTCTCCATAAGGATGGCAGAGAGTAATAGGGGCCCTCAAGTTTTGTAATAAGCTTTACCAAGTACTGACAAGTGTTCCTTCACAAGCACTGTCAAAATTAGTTATTAGTAGTTCACTGAATATTATGTTGCCAAATAGGGAAACAATATTGAAACAGCCTCAACTAACAGAAGATTATACAAGATTGGATTATCGATTAAAATATGTGGTTTTCTTGCTCCCAAAAAATTGCAAATTGAGCAATATTTGGAGAGAATATGCTGAATGGGCATCAAATTTCATGTTATAGATTGAAGCCATTTTTTCAGTGTTGCCTTATTGACAATTGATATTGTAACTTTCAGTCTGTCAACACAATGCAATCCAAATTACTGGGACATGCAAAAAAAATACATGTGATTAAAAATATATTTGTTATGGGCTATAGAAGAGGGAGAAAACTAAGGGATGACATGTTTCACTCGTCAAGCAAGCATCATCAGATCCAAATATACTGTACAAGACAAAATAGCTCTACAAAATCCTACCAAACCTATAATGACACCCACAAACAGTCTCTGTCCTCTAAAAATATAAACCCCCATCAAACACTTAGAAAGTGTGGCAACTACGGTATTACTGATAAATACTAAAGCATTAAGCACCCAAAAAAGGAACCATTTTTTTAACAGCTACTATAATTGCAAGACTGAGAAATGACAATCCCATCTACAAACAGTCTCCATCCACCAACTATCAAGTGTTATTATTGTTGTGATACACTAAAGCAATAAGCCCTAAACTATAATAAAATTGTACACTAATATGCAGAAATGACCTGCAAGTTCTCGGTCAAGATGATGGTAAAAAGCTAGAACTGCTACATACAAAAACAGTGTTTGTCTAATGTGTTGAAGGATCTGACATGGATAATTATCTGAAGAATTGAGTAAATTTACATTTGCTTTTCATTCTCGCTGTACATTTATTGAACTGAAAGTATGGCTTAATTGCCTAGATAATTAAATTATAACCACATACATAGGTGTTCAGTTCTTAGAATTTATTAGTTTATTTATTTCTTTATTTATTTATTTATTCATTCATTCATTCTTTCATTTATTTATTTTTATGTATGAGTAGTGTAAGCCTATGTGGTGATAACAGTGAAGCTAGAATATATGAGGTAGTAGTTACTGGAAATGACTTCCAAGTAGTCGTTGATGTTGGCAACTGAACTTCTTTCTACCAGTATCATGCAGTGGTACATCTCGGTGTGAAAATGTCATTTACCTTCCCTTGTTCTGCTGTCAGTGACCAAAACATCATAAACTTCAATATTAGGGTCTTGAAAAGAATATTTTTCTTTAATAGTCTCTCGCCCATGACTTTTAAGTTCATTACATGCATAAGCTTCTCTTTAATTTGTTTTAAATGTGCTAATAAATGTTGTAATTATAAATAGTTGTTTAGAGAAAAGTATTGCCTGATGTAGATAGAATTTGACATTTTAGGTAAAGCTGTCATCAAATGATCAATGATTCTTAACAGAAAAGTAGATATACCCCTGGGGATGTTTATTCAAGCACTCTGAAATAGGTTCTGAGATAAGATTCTGTACATCAGTGTAGAATCGGGCTTTGCAATGGCTTAATATGAAAGCTAAAGAGAGCCCATCAAAATAGTACTTGACCACCTTGTGGTGTAGTGGCTAGCATTCTTGGCTATCACCCCAGAGTTCCGGGTTTGATTTCTGGCTCTGCCATGAAATTTAATTCTGGTCTGAGGGCTTGAACGGGGTCCACTCAGACTTGTGAGGCAAGACTGAGAGGAGGAGGGTTCGATTCCCACACAGCCATTTTGGTAGTGGTTTTCCATGGTTTCCCACTTCTACTCCAAGGCAAATGCTGGGAGTTTGGAGCTTATATAAGATGAAAGGAATAGTAAATAAAATAGAATAATACATTTTTGGTATTCATTTATTTAAAAACGGTGAAATACGGGAGGTTGAACTTTCGCTATAAAATACTTATCTTAAAATATGAAAAAGAAATCCTCGTTAAATAAACACATCAAAATCAATTACTTGATCTAAAATGGTACTTGGCAATAACAACAATGAATTCTGTAGTTTTAAAAACCAGTAAATCCTGTATGTGTTGGGGGTGCAGGAGAGTTCTGGTGATAGAGCTTTCAATCAGTTGAGTTGAGTTTTTCTGTTCTTTCTTTGGGACCAAACATCACAGTTTTGTTTTTTTTACGGGGATTCAACCTTAGTACCACTGATGTGCTTCTTTGCTGCCCTAAAATGAATGGTTAAGGTTTGGATAGTATCCCGATATGCTATGTGTGCTTTCGTGAGCTTTGAGCTGTAAAACCAACTATTTGAGAAATTCTTGGACACTAGCAAAGGTATCCATTCTATACAGGATCACTGAAAATAAAATGGAAATAAAATAAAAGTTCCTCTAACAATGACATTAGGTCTACTGTAACAGCACAAGACCGTACATAAGTTCACGGCTGAAAAGAAAACCAAACATTTACTTGCAGTAAGTAACAAAGACAAACACATAAGAAAATGCCTGTGTTACTTGCAATTAACCTGGGTGTGATTTATTTTACGTACGCAAACACACGCGTTGGGGTGGAAGCCAGCCCAAGCAGTAATTACGACGTGCACTGTCTGTCTCACAGGAAATGGTTGATCTTGAGTGAACGCGTGCAGAAGACCTGACCAGAAAGGTACATAGGCAGAGAAGAACTGAAAAATTATTTGTAAATTTCATAAGGAAATATTAAAATCAGAGAAGAGTTAAATATGGGACCGTTAAATCAGAAGATACAGAAAGCAAGGTTACTTTGGTTTGGACATGTAAAAAGAATGGGTAAGGAAATAGTAGCAAGAAGGGAATTAGAAAGAGAAGTCAAGGGAAAGAGACCAGTTGGAAGACCGAGAAGAAGGTGGTTGGACCAAATTTTGAAGGACATTGGAGAAGATGGATTGGATGTGGCAGAAGTGATGGAACAGGAAAAATGGAAGGACAGAAAGGAGTGGAGGAGGTTTGTAAACCACACCCAGGTGACTGGAGTGGGACTTCGATGATGATGATGATGATAAGAAAATGAAACGGCGGGTGGATTCCACCCTAACACATGTGTTTGAGGGTTAGACACATCACGATTTTTTCCCATGTAGCCACGTAGCAACTTGATTGTGGATAGGTATCAGGTTGGTGGGATCTTTGCTGGCTCCTAAATTTTTGAGCTGACATATCAATTCAGAGGAAATTTCTGCATGTCTTAGTTATAAAATATTACCCAAGTTGGTATGTCTGCTTTTCTGAAATGTATGGTCATAGTCTGTAAAACTAACAGGATCCAACAGTTTGTTTCTATTATCATTGGGCTACTTGTCGGCAGCTGCCATTGAAGGTACATTAACAATTGTGGGTTGTTTTTTTTCTTCTATTTTTTCTTAAACCTACTCGCCTTAATGTTCCCAATTACTGTACGGTAAATTCGTTCTTTCCTTTATATTGCATCAGGAAACTTATGTGCCAACTGACATTCATTTAGTTCCTTTGTGAACTATTTTGATGTGTGATTTTTTGGGCCTACAAGTTTGTATTAGTACATAGTGTTGTTGCACTTACATGTATCTTTTAAATGGAACAGATGATTTTAAAATGTAAAGATGTTGTGCATTCCAGTCATCATATCAGACTTATTCCTTAGAGCAGTACTTCTATGAAAGCTGTTTGATACTTGTTCTCAGTATACTGTACTAATGTGAATTTGTGTGTTAAATGGTTCATAGTGAGATTAGAAGTGGAATACATCCTGGGTAAAACATTCATAATGGTCTTATTAAAGAAATTGAAATATTTGAATTATACCTGACCATAAATTTTAAAAGAAAAAAGTGTTTATTACCTTCTCTGTCTAGTGTCAAACGTTTCTTACCCTTCGAAGTTTTATGTATATTTGAAGCATATGCAGGAAGAATCTTCTATGTTAAATTTCTTACTTATTAAGAAAAACAGCAAGGGCTATGCAGTAAGACTTAACATAGACTTTTGTTCCGTAAACCAACACACTACAGTGCGCGCGCTCACTCATTCGCCCATAATGGAAGCGTACAGAATAGATTAGTGTTATTTTAGGTTTAATGTTATTGTTTGAACCTACTTATAATGTATTAGTCCGTGAAAATAAGTAAAACACGAATGAACTCGTTTGTTTGCTGTGGTCAAGGTATTTTTATTAAGTTTCAAAATACAACTATGGCGCTTTTCCTTTTGGTTTGGTTGGTTGGTTGGTTCCTTAGTTTAGGGGCTGCGACAACGCGGTCATGTAGCCCCGTGTACTTTGGGTGTGTGTAGAATCTGTCTGATAACCGGTGTTAATTGTGATGACTGTATTAGTGTGTGTATCTGTTTTTTAATTCAAGTAGAGACTGCAACTTTGAATTTTCAAATAGTTCCTACTTTTGCCGCCAAACGCCACCGTCAACGACTACTAGACCTAGTTCAGAACTAGCTACTAGACGCCACCGCAGTCGGCTCTTGGCAACGAACGTAGCAACCTAAGAGCGTTGTTTACATTCTTAACCTATCCAATTTAGTTTCACACAGGTGTAATTAGTGGAAAGATCTTTAACATGCCATAAATCTATGACATGGGACCGCCGGCTTTACTTCCCCTCCGAAGGAAGGCATACTGAGGGATTTTTAACGCTCTTAAAAAATCCGACGGCTTCGGCCGGGTTTGAACCCGCTATCTTGGGCATAGAAGCTCAGCATGCTACCAACTACGCCACCGAAGCCGCTTCCTTTTGGTTTCAAAACAATAATTTGCACCAGTAAGCTTTGTAACACACAGCTGATAACACCAGAATAGCCTCTTGATGAGAATGTGTTCATAATATCCATTCACTTCATAACATTATTGCCGCGTTCGAGCGGGAAGCGATGTAACATAGACTTTTGTTTCGTTATTTTTAAAGTGCATTTCACTTCATAATTTCGGAAATACTAAAGCCATATGCTCAAACTACTTGCAAATACATATTCAGAAAACATCGTAGTTGTTTGTTCCGTGAATATCTCAAATTACTTAAAATGTAACATAGACGCTTGTTCCCGCATATGCTTCATTTATTGAAGAGCTTTTTTCTTTCATACGCTTATGTTAACTTCTTCACCAACTGAGGACTAATCAACCTGCACATAGGATTAGCTAGTCAGCAATGAAAAATATGGCTTAAAACCTACCTGTATGTTTTATTTAATAGCAAATATGGATTATTAATTGCTAATTTTGAGCATTTACATGTGTATGCAAGTGCTTATATGCCATATTCATAGATTTATTCTCATGTTGCTGTTATATTTTTGTGATAGATTTTTTCAGTTTTGTAGAAATCCTAACTTTTATGATTGTGTCAGTTATGAATACTATACAATTTTACATGCATCGCGTGAGATTACAAGATTTGACAAGACATTAATTTGTAATGGACACAGTTATTATTCACAGTCTGAGCTGTACTGTATGCTGAATTAATGCAATATTCTTAAAATGTGTCAGTGTTGAATTAATTACTGCTTCTGGAATGACTTAACTCTGTCATTGATAAGATTTAATTAAAACTGGCCTGTGTATTGTTTGTTAAGATCTTAACAGCCTCTCTATTTGCTAATATATTCCAGTATTATGTAATATGGATTGGAATTCAGTACAGTATTTACGAAGAAAATACACTACCTGGACATCCCTCTATAAATGGAAACTGGAACCTAGATATCACGAGGGAGAAGGCTCATGAAAACACTCTGTGGTAAACAGTCTACCCTGCAGAGTTAAAGTTGTAATAAAGGGCAGGGTTGGCCCACTCTGTATTAATGTCCACTACAAGACGGTGAATCCAAGAGGCACTTGGAGGACAATTTCGAATAGATGTCCAGAATTTCTTGATCAGGTATTGTATATTCTGGTTGGTTGGTTGGTTCCTTAGTTTAGGGGCTGCGACAACGCGGTCATGTAGCCCCGTGTACTTTGGGTGTGTGTAGAATCTGTCTGATAACCGGTGTTAATTGTGATGACTGTATTAGTGTGTGTATCTGTTTTTTTATAAATTCAAGTAGGGACTGCAACTTTGAATTTTCAAATAGTTCCTACTTTTGCCGCCAAACGCCACCGTCAACGACTACTAGGCCTAGTTCAGAACTAGCTACTAGACGCCACCGCAGTCGGCTCTTGGCAACGAACGTAGCAACCTAAGAGCGTTGTTTACATTCTTAACCTATACAATTTAGTTTCACACAGGTGTAATTAGTGGAAAGATCTTTAACATGCCATAAATCTATGACATGGGACCGCCGGCTTTACTTCCCCTCCGAAGGAAGGCATACTGAGGGATTTTTAACGCTCTTAAAAAATCCGACGGCTTCGGCCGGGTTTGAACCCGCTATCTTGGGCATAGAAGCTCAGCATGCTACCATCTACGCCACCGAAGCCGCTTATTGTATATTCTACTGAGACGTATGCACTCCTGTAACTGTGTCTCTCTTTCTCCAAATCATTGATTTTAAAAGTCATCTAATGCTTAGCCTTGGTACTTTTGCCTATGATGAACTAACCTGATTACTGCATCTGAGTCGACTATTTAAAGAGTTTTATCACAAGATATCTCACGGTCACTAACTGATCAGTGTGACACAGTGGAAAGCTGCCATGCAGGTCATTTGAACAACTACTGCTATGAGGCTAAAACATTAACTATAATGGATAAGGTATTACTTATACGTATTAACTTTGTTGATTAAATTAAATTCACTTTTGGCACCTGCTTATACTTGAGTACAATTTAATTTAATCAACTACTGCTAGTCATTCAATGAACATGTTGTGAGTATACTTCGTATGCTGAATGTTTTCAGAACACAAGTAGGGGTCTGTTCCCCATAGTAAGCAGAGTGCAGAGCATATTCCAGCCACAGATCGCAGTACTTGACTGAAGAGGTATATGAGCCTCAATGTCTTGTCTTGTCTTGCAAAATCAGGAATAGTTTCAATGTAACAAATGCATAATTGTCTCATTGTGTATTTTATATACTATAGTAACCATAATATACATAAGAATTGTTTAAATTAGAAATGTTCATACTCGTGCAGAACTCATTAGAATATGATAACTCTCTTTTGACCTGCCCACCACAGAAATGTCTGTTGAGATGGCTGTCTTTTGACCCATGATGTCAGTTTGATATTCATTAATGAAGACCTGCTAGCATGAGAATTGTTTGTTACTCCTGTTGGCAGCATTGCAGTTCCATGTTACATTTGAACTAACTGAATCTCCTTTCTGCAGCTGAGTGGTACTTTGGTACTGAACAGGTGTAGATTTCCTCAACTTAACTCCTAGTATTCCAGAACATTTAATGCATACATATCTCAATATTATTTATGTGATCATGTAAATACCGTTAGGAAGTTTCATTCATAATTTCAGATTTTAAGAAATGGAGTATGCCTGTTTAATGAGTTGTTAATATTTGCTCATGAGTGGGCCATTGGTTTTGGCTCCCTAGCTCAAGAATTGGTGCAAACACCATAAATAGTCTGATTTTCTATTTATGATGTGAACTTGGAAATATTTATTTTCATTTTAAAATCAAGATTGCATATTCAGAGTACGCTTGTTACTAGTTTTTCATGCTTCTCAATTTCAATTCTCCAGTATGCAATTAAGAATCTCAGAAGGGTACTAAACATTGTTAATACTGTAGCTTATTTACTTGAAATATAAATTAACCCTTAGCTTTCTTTGTTAAATATTATTCACACATTGACATGGATTTGTTTTAGGGCTGGGGGGTGTATCTGCGATTAACATAGTTTTAAGTTGGAACTACTTGAAATTGAACAGAACTTGTAGCTCACCCCATGTGTGTCACATGTCCTCGGACACTCCCGGCACTAGAAGCCATACGATAAATTAAAATAACCCTAGCAACAAGTGCAAGCAAACTTAGTTCCCACTTATTGAAGTGTGCGCGATCACCATACACACTTCTAATGCGAATAGACAATAATAATAAAAGCATATCCTTGATTCTATGTTTTGGTTCAGGAACACAATAACTTATTATTTGAGCATATTGTAATACAGTCAATACCAGTGACGGCCGGTAATAAGGTTGCAGTGTTGCAAAACTACCAGATTAATTCATGAAAAACAATTAATTCCGTAATAATATTTTTAGTACTAGAAGTTGTATGTTTCCTTCTATATGTATAGGAATTCATAATTCTGTTCTTTAATAATTCAGGAAATCTTATAGTAAGTTACTGTGAACTGACTGAGAAAGCGAGGCGTGCCAGCCGTCTAGGAGCGCTCGTCCGTTTGGTCGTTGCCAAGCCCAAGCACCGACCAGATCTCAATAGTGAAAGGTATGGCAGAGATGCTAGACCGGGTAAGCCCTATCCCAACATTTAACACGTTTGGTCGTTGCCCGCTGACTGCAACCAGGAGCTGAGGCACAGGCGCGGCCGGAGACTTCCGAGATGCTTCGTCAACTGCGGAAGCCATCCATGTCTTGCAATGTTGCGCGTGAACTTGTGACACTCGCAGTTCTCGCCCTCATATATAGCCTAACTTACGTTGTTTTGTTCTCGTGAAGGTTTTCATGTAGATTAACTTATATTCCATTTAATCTGATGAAATTGTGATGTCTCTGAACTGCGGCATTCGTTATGGATGAGGTATATGCGTTTTACCGCGCAATTGAATACAGTTTTCTCCGATATCAAGCAGTCTTTTACCCTATCACCTCATGGGTGCCCGCAGAAGGGGGGAGGGGGGCAAGGAGGGGCCGTGTCCCCAGCCCCTGAAATTCCGAGAATATTTCGATTGTTCATTGTCACGCCAGTTTATTTCATAAAGTGAAGTTACTGATGGTTAACTGATTTAGATGTAGGGATAATTGCAGAGTTTTATTTAACTTAGTAATTTGGATTTATTTGAGAATATCTTCAGTTATTTAAAAAATCGGCGAACTGAATTAACATTACTATTTTAATGAACTGTTGGATTTTTATTTTTGTCGTTACATTGTGATACAACTACATTTTGCCTTTTTTTTTAGAATAAACATTATGACGATGATTCACAAAGAAAAGCGAACTCCTATGGACAAAAACTCTGAACTAAAAAAAATCTCCCATTTATGCCATAAAGACTATGTTCCCAACGGTTTAAGAGCAGCCAAATGAATGTCACGAAGCAAGTAAGAAATGAAACGAAAATTGCGGGGGGATGTAAGTCTCAATATCACCTAGTGACATGTAGGTAACGAAATAAAAAAATAATACAGCCCCCCTCCCCACCCCTAGAAAAAATCCTGCGGGTGCCCATGTACCGGTACCACCTTAATGAAAATAGTGCAACACCCAGAAAAATTAGCCGCCAGCCGCCACTGGTCAATACGTATGTAATTGTTAAATGGTAGGTGTTGCAGGTTACACCTAGAAGTGCAAAAAATAAGACACCATATTAACTTTAATTAAGACATTTGTAAAAATTTGACATTCCTCGAATAAAATTAATCATCAAGTTGGCATTCAGACTAGATCGTAGAATGGTCCAGTTATCACATCCAGATGATGTCCTTGTTTTGCCAGGAGTCCTGATGTCCCATGTTCTGAGAAAATCAGTCAGGACGCATGCTTGTCCCAGTTTTTAAACAACTAGCAAACGGCAGGCATTATATTCTGCCATTTAACTTATAATGCGAATTTGTAGCAGCCTTATTTTATTCACTGCAGTAAGTTCAAGACCAAGCTATTGTAATGTAAGAATTAAAACCGATTGTATGAATTTTATTTGTTGTATGTAATATAGATTTATCTTTCCAATATCCAAAATGAAGCTGTACACTTAGTTACTGGTTTCATCTGCCATATCACTGTATACAATATCATAATAGCAGAGGAAATGGCAAGCTGACAAATTAGTAGTGATGTATAAACCTGTGTGTCCTGGTTATTCTCTGAGAAATCTGGTCAGCCTATGTCTATCCACAAGGTGATCTGCTGTCATGAGAATTCAGTGCATTTTTTTAAACTTATTCGTGTAACATAAAATAGCCAATGAAAGATGTGAATTTTACTTCATATTGTGATAGGCTACAAGTTAAAGATAATGTTGCCATAGAACTATCTGAGTAGTGATGTGAAGCAGTATACAGTGTGTCCATGAGTGTGAATAAGCAATAAACCCTATTGTCTACTTTGTAAATTGAGTGATTATTATTCATTAACTTTGCGTTGTTGTGTCAAGAAATTTGATTTTACTATAATTTATGTTGAAGGGTCAGTTGGAGGCATTCTACAGAAATTATCTTCATACAGCACCTCTATGAATTGCATGTTTCGTTCATTCTGGCTACACTTCGTTGCATGTTTATTCACGCCATCCTATTTTTGCTGATAGGGGCCTCGTTACCCCACCCTTTCACTTATGCACACACTCCCTTGCTTGCTGGATATAACTATTTGTTACTCACTAACACTGGTTTTAATATGACCCTTCATGGAAATGATTTGTTGGGATACCCACACTCACACCATGAATTACTGGCATTCTTGTAGTCAGGGATGACTAACTGACCGAAATCCCATTTAGCTGAAAGTGATAAAGAAGATGACCCTGGTTTGACAGACCTCCCTGTCTTCACAAAAGGTGGTGGTGCTTTCATGTAGGTCCACTCATTTGCATCCATAGAAAACAGAAGACATATTCCCCACACTTGCAGCAGTGAGACCCTATTTGGCATACATTTTAACAAGGCTGTGGATCTTATGGATCTCGGAATAATTTGTAATCTGCACTAGCTGATGACTAAAAGTCTTATCTTATTATGAGAGAGAGAGTGGCTTAAGCAGTGGTTTCTAAGTATTCAAGTGTTTGACTAATCAAAAAATTCAAATTTTTATATACTGTGAATTTTTTAAATTTATTTGTATACTTCTATTTCTTTTTAAATTTTAAATTCCTTTTTACAACAATAACATAATTGTATGTTACGAGTGGCAGACCATCATTAGACCTCGGATGTTCATGCATTGAAATATATCATTACTATTATTATTGTTCCAGGTCAACTGTCAATGGCTGGCTGCAAAGTGCAAGGGGCTAAAGCTTATAATATTGCAACTCTTATGTGTGTTTAAGTACAGGGTCTTCTATTTTGCTTGGCAAGCACAATCTCGCTCACTCGCTCCGCCAGTGATGGCTCAGTTGCCGGCTGCCACGTGCGCATATGCACGCCAGAATACGGTGCTTAAAATCAGTATCATGCATTTTTACTCACCCTGTTTTACAGTAGATGCTGAAAATGTTCCCCATCCGCTGCCAAACATAATCGGCATCTCCTTATGAAGTTTCCGGTTAATTTACCTTAAATAAGGAAATAACGACCTTTACGTCTATTTTTATTGTTTACTGAACCTGTACGTTTGAATCTCTTAGCCAGTTGTTTTATTGTGATTGTGTATGGTGCTGCGATGTCTTATGTAAATATTCGTTATGTGAACATGTATATACTGTCTCTAAACATACAATATAAACAATAAAATTATGTTGTAAAATAACGTACATACCTTCCACTTCCATATTCAATAAGTGTTATCTAAACTTAACGTAAAGGTCGTTATTCCCTTACTGAAGCTAAATTAAACAGAGTAACTGGAAACTTCATAAGGAGATGCCAATTATGTTTGGCAGTGGATGGGGAACATTTTCAGCATCTACTGTAAACGTGATGAGTAAAAATGCATGATACTGGTTTTAAGCACCGTACTCTGCCGTACATATGCGTGCGCAGCAGCCGGCAACTGAGCCGTCACTGGCGGAGCGCGTGACCGAGAATGTCCTTGCCAAGCAAAATAGAAGACCCTGGATGTTGAAGACTATGCACCAATCACTTTGTAGAGTGCCACTGTCACTTCTTGCACTATACAGCACATTTCCAAGTGCTGACCATCCCCATTGCTGCTCAACATCAAAACTTGCACTGTGTCCACTGTTCGCTATTGTTACTTGAAATAAATTCAAAGGCTTTTTTTTTAATACTCATGTTGTGATCACCTTGCTATTTATTAGCCAACTATTATCTACTTCACTAACTTGAAAAGGAAATATTTCTTTGTTTGCTTTTTGCACTACTTTGCTACAAGAATGGTACGGTATGTGCCAAACTATTTGTTGTTCATTTCCACTTTTTCTGACAATCTTGATACTATCTCTAGGAAGCATGAGGACAAAATAACAAGCAATGAAGTAGCCTATCATTAATGAATTGTTTCATCATCATAGGCTATGTAGGTAACAATACAGAAATGGTAATAACAGCATGCTCCAGACTACTTGCATTCAAACTGAATTAATTAAAGTGGATTTTGTTGCATATCTATTGCATCGTTGCTTTAAGCATTGTTCCCTCTTTGATTGTAATGTTATTTACTTGTATAATGTGTACTTACAATACTCATGTTTCAAACTCAAGAATGTGATTAATAATGTACTTTGGTGTGTTTGTGATGTAAATAGACAATGACATATTGGGTGTACCTCCATAATGAAGACTGCCATTGGTGTGTGCATTCATGTATGTCTATCTCCATATTATTCCCATTTCTACGGGATTGGAGTTGTGATCCAATACATTTTTGATGTGGCGGATGGTTTTTATAGCCGGTTGTCCTTCCTGATGGCAACCTCATTATGGGAGTTAGTGATAGATGACATAAATGAAGACAAATGAAACTGGGCTAGGCATTGGAAGAAAGTACTATCCCTGAAATTGTTTGGTGCTGAAAATAGAAAGCCATTTCAAGAACGGCCAAAGGTAGGGTTTGAACCCACTCATATACCGAGACCAGAGATAGCCTGGTCCTATGTCCTTACGCCTTAGCTCGCATAGCTGTTGTGGTCGGTACACTGCCATTGGTACTGATTTTTAAAATTTTTGAACATTTGACGATTAGGGCATTTAATTGTTTGGTGGTGAATAACGTTCATTCCTCCCAGTTCAAAAGTAATACAGATCTATCTCTCCAGTTTCCTACCATTTTTTCTTTTAGTTATCACCAGAGCAAAAAAGAATAATTTTTAAGATCATGACCTATTCTCTGTTGGAGCTCCCAGAATGTCTATGGCCTTCCTTTTTCTTTTTTTTCTTTTCTTGTGGTGTGTTCTATAAAATCTTATTGTTCATTCTAATATAGGCTCTGCTCCACCAGTAGGTGTAAAACATTTACTATACAGTAAATTGTAATTTTTTTAGAGCCTGTATTTCAATTCAAGAAAGCTCAACTGTTATTAATGTACTTTCAACTGTTTAAACCAGTGGCAACTGGCAGATAATTGTTCTGGGTATTGCACTATTTTCATTAAGGAGGGGTATGATAAAGACTGATTGATATCAGAGAATATCACATTCATTCGGAATTACCGTAAATTGATTACAAGTGATTGCAAAAACTTCTTGAGAATAAACAGCGTAATCTATACACGGTGCGAGAAAGAACTCCAAGTGTCATACTCACACGCAAATGACATGGCAAGGCAATGGTATCGGCAGTAGACGATGCATCTCGGATGTCTTCGTCCGCCCCTCTCCTTCCTTGTTGCAATCAGCGGGCAACAACCAGCCAAGTTAACTGTAGGGATAGGACTTACTTGGTCTAGCATCTCTGCCATACCCTCCAATATTGAGATCTGGTCGGTGCTCGAGTCTAGCAATGACCACACGGCGAGCGCTTCTGTACTGTTGACACGCTTCGTTTTCTCAAACCGTTCACAGTACTACAGGATTTCCTGAATGAATAAAAAACAAAACTATAATTCCTATGCACGTCAGAGTGAACGCTTAGTTTCTTTTATTACTAAAAGTTGATTATTATTATTATTATTATGGGAAAAATTTGCTCGTTGTGCAACACTGCAACCTTATTACCGGCTGCCACAGCTTTAAACTTGTTGTTATTTGCTTTACGAATTACTAAATCAACATATGATTTTTTATAAAATCCCCTCTGTAACTATAATACCTATTCAGTTATCAGCTTAATGTGGCCCATCAAGTTAAGTGGGAAGTTATTTCTGTTCACATTTATTTATTTATTTTATTTATTTAGTTAATTATTTATAATTTTATTTTCATTTCTGTGAATTTTGTTAGACATGTCTTGTTGGTTAATGCCTTATAATAATTAATCTGAAGCCAGCATATCACTGTCTTTGCACGCTAAGGGAGCTAAGAGCACCCATAGCTGCTGCAGTCGGTATACTGCCATTGGTAATGTTTTTAAATTTTTTAACGACATTTTAGTGTTATAATGAACATCAACTATAGTCCAACAGGACTCCAGGGTTTGTATCATTTATCGGAAAACATTCCTTCTGTAAAATGCTCTGAGAATTCATGCCAAAAACTAGATTCAACAAAAATTGAGAACAGATTCCTTCTAAATTACTGTACCACTGTATTGAACAGTGTGTTTAGGAAATCCAACAGACACTTTATATTTTACTCTTAATCTTCAAAACTAGCAGTTCTATTTTGAATATTTTATGGTTTCCTATGATTCCCTTTCACTCCATAATATTATGCAGATAATTTTTACCCTATCTTCTGTGGTGCCTTGCACTAAATACCAAATTTTGTGCATTTGTTATAGTATTTTTTGTATGATGCTAAAGCAAATGAACAAGAATTGAAGAGAAGCTTTGAACATTGTGCTTTTGTCCCAAGATGGGCATTAAATGAGAGTTCTGTTAAAAGAAAAATGCATTTCAACATTCAACTGAACTGTTACCATTCATTAAACATTCATCAACTGAGTTACAATTGTAGTAAAATTGTACTAAATTCTGGCATACATGTTGTTTCATTCAGATTTAATCTACCTTGATAATGCCCTTGACAGAAGAGAGTAAGACTTTTACTTTCAATAGCATTATGGGGCTGTTTCATGTAACAATTATTTATGTGTTCATCAATTTCTCTATACTCATAACATTGCAACTTATAAAATGACATTTATTGATGCTTTCAGCCCAACTGACCTTTCATTGTACTGTTTCTATTAAATATATAGGTAATCTTGTTGGGCCACATTTACCTCAGGGAAGTGTTAACAGAACCACTGCCAGTCATAATTTAATATACCTACTCGCTAACATTAGTGTTTTTCATCTGTGTGTGTTGACCTCATTTGTGGCTTCCAGTATAATTTATTTTTTATATTAATTTTTATGTAATTGACAGTAATATAAAAATATGTGCCAATTGTCATTTATATTCAGTATAATGTTTCTTTTCTTTTAATATTCATGCTGAATTTTCTGAAGTATTATATAAAAGATGTATTTTAACATTTGTACTCTTGTTTTTATCTTCTATTACAGTATATATATTTTACATATATGTTGTGTTTAGAAACTTGTATTTGACAGATTTCATTACATATATGAAGTTAATGAGTTGTACAGTCATAGTCAAAGGAGACTGATTTGGATTGTACATAATGGAATTTAATTATGAGGCAGGCTGGCTGTCTATCGCTGTAGTTCAATGCTTGTCCCTCGTGCTCAAAGTTGCAGGTACTGCCGGTCAGCATTTAAGGTTGCTTAAATGCAAAATACCCATATCAGTAATTTGTACATCAAGAGAGCGTACATACCCAAGGCAAAGTTCCAGCACCTTGACATCATTAAAATCCTTTTAACAGTTCACCCACGTATCATTAGTAATGATTGAGAATCTTTTGAAAAGGAAGGAGGGTTATAGTTTCACGAGAATGTTAATCTCGCAATCATGAGCCACAAGACCTTCATTTTCTCATGGAATCTGAACCACGAGACATGATATTTCGCTTTAAATATCTCACATACATTCACCGGGAATCAAACACGATCTGCCTTGGTGAGAGGGCAGCAGCTTGACCGCTGCACTATTGCAGCCACTAAAAATCTTTTAAACTCTCTATTATCTGAAACACAGTAGATTGTTTCCTCTGTAGGTAAAAGACATTATTGTGGATTATTCCTCATACCAAAGCCATAACAGCATGCTCATGACAGCATATCATGTTTCTTATTCGATATTTCAAAAACTACTGAATCTATTTTGATGAAACATCATTTGCTGGCTTCCTTACAATCTCTGCATCAAGGTGTATCATTGGGGGACTGAACGGTCAACAAATATGATACGTAATGGGAGAAATGTAACGCGCACTAAGCTCACGCGAGTATGAGTTTTTTCAGCATGCTGGAAAAACACTGAGAATTATAACCCCAAATCAATTGGAGTTACAGAGATGGATAAAAATAATTGAAGTTTATTCATACAAAATCTCATTTTGATATGACAACTAGTACGTAAGATATGAAGAGAATATTTGGGGAAGTTCTACCACTCTTTTGTAGGGCACTCAAGACATGTTAAAATAGTCATGTGTGAATGAATTCCAGTGTAAGAATACAGCTCGTCGGGTTGCATATTCTACTCGGAATCAAGCAAATAATGCAGATTTATTATAAGAAAATTTAATGCATATGACTATTTTTGAGCCTTACCAATCTACCTCAACAGGCGTGAATTCTTTCGGGAATTTGAGATGCTGGCATTAAAAGGCAGATAAGCCTGACATTTGACAGTCAGCTATGGGAAAACCTGACGCAGTAGGCTTTCCCCACGTGGGGTAACCACCCACACGTGCCGAGAGTGGAATTGATCACCTGAGAAATCATTCCGACGAATGCTCAGTACACCTGTGAGAACACCTGTTTGCTAAGTGACAGAATGGACTATCTTGGAAATATGATCTTTTAAATTTTCATGTGCGGCCCAGTGCGTAACTGATTAGTAGGGCCCAGATTTTGATGACCTAAAGAACACTAAAAAATGACCTTAAAATGATGACTATGACCTTAACATTAAGTAAAAATTACCTAAAAAGAATAAAGAATGACTTAAAATTTACCTTTATTTGTCGATCTCCTTATGAAATATGGCAAAATCACTTACATTTTATCACTCAATACTGCATTACAATAAGTCAGAAACACCTTTTTCAAGTTTTCAAATTTGAAGGAACGTCGATCGTCAACCAATAGGGACTTATACATTGAAAAAGTTCTTTCCACGTCCACTGTAGACACAGGATCAAACGTAAAGCAGCAAATATCGCTGGCATCTAGTTCTTCATCGATGGAATATTTCTTGCCTGACAGTACATCAGCAATCTCGCACATTGTGTCAAATCCACTGTTCTTTTTCAACACATTTTCCATTTTAGCAAAGACAAGTTTACCCACTTAACCTTCAACACAACTTAAATCACTTACAGCTGATTTCACCAATTCTATTTGAGCTGACATAGGACATCCACGTTGTTCCAGGGAAGTGATATTTCATGGCAAAAATCCAAAATTAGATCTGATGTAGGCCAACTGCTCTTTAATTTCAGAGTGCGAGAGATGGTCGTGGAATATTTTTATGCCTGCTGCACTGTCACTATCAAATGAGTCCATGACTTTTTTCACAATTTCAAAATGTTCACAGTAATAATTACCGGCATCTAACCAGGTTCCCCCACCTAGTGATAATTGGAGCTGGTGGATTCACTTTTGAATATATTCAAACGAGATGGTGATTTCAGAAATACTTCATTTCCGATTAATTTATCCACACCTGGAAAATTACCCCTTATTTCTTCTGCAACTCTGTGGCAAGCATGTGCCAAGCATGTTACATGTACCATCTTTGAATACAGTGCCTTAAGGGAGTTTGCAGCCTTTACCATATATGGCACTGCATCCGTGAGAAAGAGAAGCACAGAATCGTGTTGAACACCGCGAGGCCACAGATAATTCATTGATTTGTCAAATAATTTGGCTATGGTGGAGAAGTTTGCTTTCTCCAAGACCTCACAATTTAGAAAGAAAATTTCACCACTGGTTTCTGGATTCATTTCCCCAATTACAACATAGCGACCCATACAATCTGTGGTCTCATCAATTGAGACCCAGATTTTTTTCTCATACAGTTTTGCTGGTATGGCATCGATAGTTTTGCTATAACAGGATTCAATATAATTTTTTCTAATTGTCGACTCATCTGGGATGGATTTTCCCGTGTATTTCTGCAAGAAATCTCGGAAGACTTTGTTATTGAGTTTATGGAATGGAATGTTTGCTCAGACAAAAGCTTCACATAGCTCTTTATAAAACTCTGAATTCACTGATTTTACACTGGTACACTGCCCGAGTAGGGTCTGTTGCATTTTTCTTTCTCCTGCAGCTTGATGACCACGTTTGTGTTTCTCACCGTTCACATGTTGCTCCACGGTAAATCTTTTCTCTGCTGAAACCTTCACTTCACAAATTTTGCAGTACAATGTGGCATCATCACTAGAAAAATCAGTATCGCCCTACTCCGAAATAAACTGTTTTAATTTCGCGGATTGATTTTTTACTTTCGGCATGACAAAATAAAAATCTCACTTCAGTATCTGATCTGAACAACTTGCCTTCGGCTCTGTGACTGAATTGCAACCTTGTCCTCTAAAGGAATGTGGGAATGAAACCACGTGCTATTGGACAACCCTCAAAAGTGGCAGGTAGTTTCACCCCCGCATTCCTTTGGAGGACAAGTTTAGTTGGACGAGTTCAAATATTTAACTACATAGAATAGGGGAGGCCACATTGTAATAGATTCCCAAGAATTTATGTATTTCATGCTTCGGAAACTTGAATTTACTAATATTGAAAACAATTCCATTAAACTTGCTAAAAATGACATGAAACCGGTTTTCTTCTTAAAAATGACCTAATAAATGTTGAAAATTTTTTTAAAAAATGACCAATCAAAATGGCTTCATTTCACTCCTTGTGATACATTTCGTACATAACATATATTCAACTGAGCATCGCCCTACTGTCATCAGAAAAAAGATGCAAAGTTATTGAAATCCGGGCCCTAGTGATTAGCTTGCTAGGATTTGGCCCAAAGGGCTCTTGTTTGATTCCCGGCTGGACCATAGGTTTTTAATTTCCTAGGTCTGATTCCCCTGGCTCAAGAACTGGGTGTTTGTGACATCATCATTCTTTTCATCCTCATCATGCCACATGCCACGGGCATTAATTAGAAAGACAACAGTACTACTCTAGTAGGCTATATGACATTTCATTTTTTGGCAAAGTAGGCTACAGAAGCAACTTATCGACAAATGAAGCAGAACAGTTTCTAAAAGATATTGTTCTTAATATGTGATTATTCTTACTTTATTCATACGGCCACTAACCCCGGGCGGAAGTTGGTCGTCGTCACCTCTGTCAATACATCATCAACCACTTCATGGTCTGTCTGTGTAATGAATGACTGATGCACAGTCTCAGTTGACTATCAGCTCGTGTCTCAAACAACACATTAGGTTCCTCGTCCTTGATAATAATAATAACCCCTGGCTCTACAGCCCTTGAAGAGCCTAGGCCTACCAAGCGACCGCTGCCCTGCCATTTGGCCTGCAGATATTGGGGAGACGCGTGGTCAGCGCATTGGGTCCCCTCGGCCGTTAATCTTGGTTTTCGTGACCGGGGCGCTGTCTCACTGTCTGACAGATACTCAATTGTCCTCATGAGGCTGAGTGCACCCCGTTCCTGCCCTCGTGTCAGTTTCTAAAATCCCTGACGGAGCCGGGAATCGAACCCGGGGCCTCCGGGCGTGAGGCATGCGCGCTACCCCAACACCACAGGGCCGGCCATCCTTGATAATACTTTCTGAATTAAATAGAGTATGTTTCATTTCGTGGACGTGCGGTCCATTTACATATGCGATAACCAATCTGACTCGGTGTTAAGAGGTGCGCATTGGCCCTCAGGATTGCGGTAGGCCTAATTGCAAAGTAATGCCCTTCCCATTGTGGACTTGTGTGGCTAAAATGCTTATAAGTCTGTAATTCTTGTACCTTACGGTACTCAAGTCGCCCGAACATGCCTGCTGGTACTACGTGACCCGCTCAGCCAGTAAAACACGAGACCCCCAATTGCGGTCACTGTATACCTGTTGAACAAACTATCTCCGATCATCTTGGCTTGCCCTGTCCGACAGAGCCGATCACGTGAACTGAGCTTGTTTCCCTGGCAGTCAAATGATCACGTGCAAGTATTTACATGCACTATCTCAACTGGGCAAATAGACAGTAGTGGATGAATGCACTGCTGAGGTAAAATGAAGTTTTAATGCTTTGTTAAGGAAATATTTTCAACCCTGAATCGTGGGAAGAAAGAATGAAGTAAACAGTTTTTCTATAACTGGTATTTGTATCATATTGGCACTACCTTCTGTAATGGTGCTGACTCACCACAGGTGTAACCCAACGAAGGTAGGTATAAATATAGGATATTGATTGGTATTCTGTGAAACTGAAGAGACCCTATTTTTCACAAAATTGTGTAAGCACGTGGAAAATAATGCTGTAATATTAAATTAATGCATATTGGTATCACTTATTTTCTGTATATTTTCTTATTAGCATTGTACTCATAATTTACTTAATGGACACACTCTGTACAAGTGGTTCTGAAATATTTTTGTGAGTTTGATTCAATATCTATAACAATCCTTTTTGTTCTGTTATGGTTTTAGCTATGACTGTACACCGAGCTGTATGAAAGTATGTTTTTATAGTATTATATATATATATATAATGTTTGGTTTAATAGCATATATACAATTTTGTATACATTTATGTTGTAAATGATTTTGTCTCATTTAATTTTACTATACTGTAATTTAGTTACCAAATCCAGATTAATTTTATATTAAATAAATACAGTTCTCTATCTTTTGTCATCATTATATTCTTGGAAAGAATTCCTATGAAAATCTACTGCAATTAACCAAAGGCCTGCAGGACACACGACCAGATTTTTATTAATTTGTATCTATTTTCATCATGAAATATAGGCTTACGATATCGATTCATGTCTTTTCCCCTCATGACTTTTGATCAACTGGACCGATATTAACGAAAGTTAGATTCGCCTTCGGACGTCTTCCATTCAAATTTTCGTAATACCGTTCTGCATGAGATTGTTTTTTGTTTTTCTTAATAAATGAGCATTTCTGAATCATAATTTCACACTGATTGCAAAAATGAAATCTGTTTTCGTGTACTACGTCAGAGCTTTTCACAATTCAAAATTGTAGATTTACAATATTTTTGTAATATGGTAATACTTATTTGTCATTTGTTTAAAAAAATATTAGAAAGGAATGACAGCTTATAATTTCATAATTTTCTTAAAATGTGAAAGAATATGCTTCCTTATATATATTTTTATAACTGGTTTAACTGCTAAAAGTAAGAAAGATATTGTATATCCTAACATCCTAAATCAAACAACGGCTATGCGGGGGTAGGTCTCATATCAATTAGGAAACTTGGACATCAGGTGGAATATTATGTGCAATATAGTGAACGGATTATTGTAGCCAAAATCAGTACAAAACCTACGTGCACCACAGTGGTACAAGTCTATATGCCTACCAGTCAAGCTGATGATGAAGATGTAGAAAAGGTCTACAAAGAAATAGATGAAATTCTGAGGTATGTCAAGGTTGATGGAAATGTTATAGTAATGGAAGATTGTAGGAGATTTCGGATTAGGTGAAAGGAATGATAGAGGAAGCAGGCTGATCGAATTCCGCACCGAGCATGAGTTAGTCATAGCTAACACCTTATTTAATAACCACAATAGAAGAATATACACATATTGTAGATAAGACCAGGAGATACAGGGTGTTACCTGTAATAAATATAATATTTTCCCTGTAGTGGTCTGAGTCAACCAACAACATGCCCCACAGTTGGGCGTTCATTGTAACTAATCTGTTCCAATATTGATATTTAAGTCGATAACTTATCTTCTTTCTTATTGGTACGTCCTTCATCCAGCCACATGCTGGTGCGTCATTGTAATAAATATAAAATCCTCCAAGCTTGCCATTGTAATAATTAATATGATAATCCGAGCTAGCCACCTCAGGATAGTGGGGCGATACACTCGCTAAACGACATCACATAAAGAACAATACCGTCTTCTCAAAATACACTATTTATTAATAAACATTCTTCCTCATCTTCTTCTCCTGCTTTTACGGCCTCATCTATAACAATGAAAATCCACAGCCTGCTTCCAGTCTCTGACCAGGTCAGGAATGGAATGAATTAAGCCCCATCTAGCGGCGAGGATATGGACTGTGCCGGCTGCTGAGGCCTGACGCACTCCTCTGGGGCAATGATTAAATGAATGACAAATGAAATGATAGTGGAGAGTGTTGCTGGAATGAAATGTTGACAGGGAAAACCGGAGTACCCTGAGAAAAACCTGTCTGCCTCCGTTTTGTCCAGCACAGATCTCACATGGAGTGACCGGGATTTGAACCACGGACCCAGTGGTGAGAGGCCGGCGTGCTGCCGCCTAAGCCACGGAGGCTTTCCTCATGTATAACAATAATAATTCTTTTTTTCCGGTCGTTCTCTGGCAATCATAAACTAACAATACCTGTGTGTCAGACATATAAGCAGGTTTTCATTACCTGCATCTCTTGCAGATTGTCACCATATAAGCAGGTTTCCACTACCTGCATCTGTTGTAGTGTTCAACACAACTTTCATGAGGAAAAAAGGGCTCCTCACTGTATATTGTATTCTTCTGCTCCTTTCTTACAAGATGTTCTCTGGTAACCAAAACTATCAATACCTGTTTGTCAGACATATAAGCAGGTTTCCATTACCTGCATCACTTGCAGAGGGTCCACCACAACCTGCTTTTAATCTTCAATCATCAAAAACAACCAATATCCCAACCAGAGAGCATAACAATTCCAACATCACATTTTCATCAAAAGCCAGCTTCCATTCCACATGGCATCCTAACTATCAATCATAATCCCCATGGAAACCTAGTCAAGTCAAAGCAAACCTTGCCATTAGCAAAGCCACCTATTGGTAGACCACCACAAAAGAATCCAATGGGCACTGAACACACTAGATTCTCCATGGTGCTCCACCAACAGGTGGCTATGGCTGGCAACCTGATAATACAAAAATAATTACTACCAACAAAACAAACTAGAAGCAGTCTCTGTAACCTACTAAAGTTCAGTGACAGAAACGCCCCCTTAAGAGTGAATTTCTAACCGAAGGTTAGAGATTCATTCTCAATCCTCGACCCAAATGCATAAATAAAAGGAATTCATGAAACATACACAGACTAAAACAAAAAATACAAAGTAAAACAAATATACATCATCTTCTTTAGAAAAAATAACAGGCTCATCTTCGCTATCTTCCATTTCAATGGCGATATCATCTTCAGAAAAACCATTGGCACTATCATTGCCACAAACAATTATTCTAAGATCACCAGCATAAGTATTTTCTTCTGATAGAGTAGCCGAAACTATCTCATCGAGTCGATCAGACACTCCTGCTCCATAGGAAAATCCGACAGCAATATCATAGTCACAAGAGACGGCAGAATCGTCATCAGACCTGTCTGTGTCATAATCATCTTCGTCTTCATCATCATTTAGTCCTTTCCCCTTTCCTTTCTTCTTCTTCTCTTGGTCTGTGTCCTCTGATTCAGTATCATAATAGTTTCCTTTCTTTTTTCTTCTTCTTCTCCTTTTGGTCTGTCTTCTCTGATTCAGTATCATATTTTCCTTTCGTTTTCTTCTTCTTCTTTTGGTCTGTCTCCTCCGATTCAGTATCATCATATTTTCCTTTCTTTTTCTTCTTTTGGTATTTCTCCTCTGATTCAGTATCATCACATTGTCCTTTATTTTTCTTCTTCTTCTTTTGGTCTGTCTCCTCTGATTCAGCATCATTATATTTTCCTTTCTTTTTCTTCTTCCTTTAGTCTTTGTCCTGTGTTTCACTACCATCAGGTTTTCCTCCCATTTTCTTTCTCTTATGCTTTCGGTCTTCCTCATCTGCTTCACTGTCTTGCTCAGGAATTCCTTTCTTCTTTTCTTCTCACTTTCCCTTTATCCCTTTTATCTTCTTCTCCTTTTTCTTCTTCTGATCCTTCACACTCTTATCTCGATCTGCCTGACATCTCTTCCTCTTCTTATTCCTTCTCTTTGCCTTACATCTCATCCTTTTCTCTGTCCACCTTGTCCTCCTGCCTATCCTCCTCGTCCTTCTCCTCCAACGCTTCTTCACGTTACCTTCCATCTCATCTTCCTCCTTGTCTTCAGTTTTATTATCCTCCTCCATTTGATGTCCTCTTCTGTCACGTCGGTGGCGACCTCTGTGTTTACCTCCGCAACTGCTCTCCTTCGCCTGCTATGGTCTCTCCGATATATACCTCTAGCACCTCGCCTTATCTTTTCCACTTCTTCATTTTCTTCTTTACGCCCCCTAGCACCACGTACTTCACATTTCTCCTCCTCTTTCTCCACCTTCACAGACACAATCACAGATTCTACCATCTCAACTTTCTCTTCTACAATGCATATGATCTCCACTCTGTGCTCTTTTAACTTCCTTTCTGCTCTGAAAAATTTCTGGCTAGTCTTCAGTGCCTGGCTCAAAATTTTCCTTGCCAACTTCTCTACTTCAGGGTGGCTCTGTTCCTGAACAGCAATCTGACCACCTAGGTTAGTTTCCAGATTAGTGGCTTCTACACTGATTTCACTGACCTGGCTAGTAACATGGCTGTCTGGGATAATCTCTGACAAATGCTCACTGACCTTACCAAAGGCCTCATCAAACTTCCTTGACAATCTTTCTTCCATCCCTTCATACTTTTCATAACGGAGCAAAAGCGTCTTCAACATGGCCATCATTGAAACTTCCTTATTTCTTCTAATTTCCTCCATCCCTACTCCTGTCTTTGTGTGATTCATTGAATTCTTCGAGCTTTCACGTTGGGCGCCATTGTAATATAGATAAAACTCTCCCTGTAGTGGTCTGAGTCAACCAACAACATGCCCCACAGTTGGGCGTTCATTGTAACTTCCTTAAAAGGGACGTAAAACCAATTGTAACTATTTTGTTCCAATATTGATATTTAAATAATAAACTTATCTTCTTTCTTATTGGTACGTCCTTCATCTAGCCACATGCTGGTGCGTCATTGTAATAAATATTAAATCCTCCAAGCTTGCCATTGTAATAATTAATATGATAAACCGAGCTAGCCACCTCAGGATAGTAGGGCGATACACTCGCTGAACGACATCACACTAAGAACAATACCGACTTCTCAAAATACACTATTTATAAATAACAATTCTTCCTCATCTATAACAATAATAATTCTTGTTTTCTGGTTGTTCTCTGGCAATCATGAACCATCAATACCCCTAGGTCAAACGTATAAGCAGGTTTTCATTACCTGCAACTCTTGCATATTGTCAACATATAAGCAGTTTTCCACTACCTGCATCTCTTGTAGTGTTCACCACAACTTTCATGAAGAAAAAGGGGCTCCTCACTGTATATAGTATTCTTCTGCTCCTTTCTTACAAGATGTTCTCTGGTAACCAAAACTATCAATACCTATTTGTCAGACATATAAGCAGGTTTCCATTACCTGCATCATTTGCAGAGGGTCCACCATAACCTTTTTTTAATCTTCAATCATCAAAAACAACCAATATCCCGACCAGAGAGCATAATAATTCCAACATCACATTTCCATCAAAAGCCAGCTTCCATTCCGCATGGCCTCCTAACTATCAATCATAATCCACATGGAAACGTAGTCAAGTCAAAGCAAACCTTGCCATTAGCAAAGCCACCTATTTGTAGACCACCAATGGATCCAATGGGCACTGAACACACAAGATTCTCCATGGTGCTCCACCAACAGGTGGCCATGGCTGGCAACCTGATAAAACAAAAATAATTACTACCAACAAACTAGAAGCAGTCTCTGTAACCTGCTAAAGTTCGTTTACAACCAAATCGACTTCATGGTCGAGCAGAGACTTCGAAACTAGATTTTGGATTGCAAAACATATCCTGGTGCTGACATAAACACTCGGACCACAATCTGGTCAGAGATGCAGATTAAAGTTGAAGAAACTGAAGAAAAGTCAAAAGCCAAAAAGGTGGGCTAGACTGACTGAATGAGAAGGATGTAGACTAAGGATTCAAGAAGCATATGAAGGAAGGACTAATGAAAAGCTCTAAACAAACTGAAATTGCAGACGAATGGGCACTTTTGAAGAATGAAATAACAAAATCAGCAGAAGAATACATTGGTAGAAAAGAACGAATAGGTAGAAAACTGTGAATCACTCAGGATATACTAGAATTAATCGATGAAAAGCGGAAACACATGAATGTAAGAGATAAAAAAGGGGAAAGCAGAATACAGGCATCTGAGAAATGATGTTAACAAGAAGTGTTAGGAAGCAAAAGAAGAATGGTTGAAAGAGAAATGTGCAGTTATAGAAAATTGTCTGAAATAGGAAAAGTAGATACAGTACAGCTTATTGAAGGTTTAAGAATACTTTCGGGGAAAAGAAGACTTAGAGGCTTTCCATCTGTGTCCTTAATATTACAGCACTTAACAGATAGGTAAGAAAAGGATGAGAGATGGAAAGCCTACATAGAGTGTTTAAGGGAAAGGAGATTGAGAATCATGTCAGGGAAAGGGACGAGGGAATTGATGAGGATGCAAAAGGAGATTTAATATTGAGATCAGAATTTGGCAGAGCATTGGAAAACTTAAGCAGGAACAAAGCACCAGGCATAGATGATATACCGATTGAGTTGCTACATTGCATGGGTGATGATGGTCTGGTCAGGTTATTTCACTTGGTGTGTAGGATTTATGAAACAGGTGAGGTACCGTACACTCTGATTTCAAGAAGAATTTTATCATCCCTATACCAAAGAAAATAGGAGCTGACAGATGTGAAGATTACCATACAATCAGTTTGATTACTCATGCTTCAAAGATCCTGTCTAGAATAATTTACAAGAGGATGGAATGTCGGATAGAAACGGAGTTTGGTAAAGACCAGTTTGGTTTCAGGAGAAATGTAGGAACAAGGGAAGCTGTACTAAGTCTTAGGCTTATTTTGGAAGGTAGAATAAGGAAAGATAAGAGAATGTTCATGGCATTTGTAGACCTAGAAAAGGCTTTTGATAACGTTGATTGGACTAAATTGTTTGACATTTTGAAATCTATTGGAATAAAGAACAGGGATAGGAGGATGATCTACAATCTATACAGAAACCAGATAGCAGTCATTCGAGCTGTAGGACATGAGAGAGAAGCTGGTATTCAGAATGGTGTAAGGCAAGGTTGCAACTTATCGCCCATACTTTTCAACAGTGGTGGATCCGGGGCCTTGCGGGGCCCTGGGCGATATGGTAAGGTGGGGCCCACAACAATAGGAAATTTAAAAAAATCAAATCAAATGGAAAATAGTTTTGTAATAATAAAATAAAGAATAGTTACAATATTTTGAATACATTACAGTACATTTTTTTAATAATATGAAAGAAACCATTAAGTCCCCTTGAAGAAGATTATATAAACTATGAAATTTTAAAATATTACTTTGCGACTTTTATCCTGGCTGAAGTCTTTTCACTGAAATCTAAACTTGCTAAACGGTCACGGGAGGTCATAGCTGCACTGAAAAAAGGATATGAACTATAAATTAGTTTGAAAAGTTTAATCAATTGAATTTAAAACAATCCATGGCGCGGGGACCTGGGCGGACGCCCTCCTCGCCCTCCCCTAGACCCGCCACTGTTTTTCAATCTTTACATTGAACAAGCGTTGAAGGAAATTGGAGAAGAATTTTAAGTGGGAGTGAAGATTCAAGGAGATATAATTTCAACTCTAAGATTTGCTGTTATCATCATCTTGGCCAACACGCCGGAGGATTTGAAGGAGTTTTTGAATGGTATGGACTCCGTCTTGAGGAAGGAATTCATGATGAAGATTAATAAATGTAAAAAAAAAAAGAAATTTGGTATGCAGCCGAAATAAATCAGAAACCTCTATGGACATCAAATTGGCAAGTGAAAGGCTAAAGGAAGTAGGAGTCTTCTGTTACTTAGGAAGCAAAATAACCAGTGATGGACAATACAAAGAGGATATAAAAGGTAGATTGGCTCAGACAAGGGAAACATTTCTACAGAAAAGGAATCTGTTGACATCGAATATAGATTTAGGTACTGTATTAGGAAGTCAATTTTGAAAGCCTTTGTCTGTAGCGTGGCACTCTATGAAAGTGAAACTTGGACTATTGGTGCAGCAGAAAAGAGGAGAATTGAAGCGTTTGAAACGTGGTGTTACAGGAGAATGATGAAGATCAGATGAGTAAGATAGGGTAACAAATGAAGGGGTATTAAGAGTGGGAGAGGATAGATGTTTCTGGCAATTGCTAATGAAGAGAAGAGATAGGTTGGTAGGGCACATATTAAAGCACCCAGGAATAGCAAGCTTAGTTATGGAATGAAGGGTCGAGGACAAGAACTTTAGGGGTAGACGAAGGTTAAAATATGTTAAACAGATTGCCTCGGATGTAGGTGTGGTAACTATGTAGAGATGAAACGATAAGCTCAGGACAGGGAGGCATGGAGAATTGTATCAAACTAGTCAAAAGACTGAAGTAAAGACTCGAACAACAACAACATACCCTATGCCATTCGGCCAGTACTTTATGTCCTTGATAATCCAGTTCCGGTACCCGCTGAATCAAATACATTGCTATCTGCATCCAGTACCACTGAGACTGAATCTCCAGTGAATGATACTTATGAAAAATTATCTGCATCCAGTACCACTGAGACTGAATCTCCAGTGAATGATACTTATGAAAAATTATTAATTTTTTAATCAAAGCAAGCTTAATGATTTAGCGAGGTATTTAAACTTGCCTAAAGAATCGGCAGAACTATTAGGCTCTGGGTTAAAGGAAAGTATGGGCTGAGGGTACATATTTTTCATGGTACAGGCATCATGAGAAGGACCTCGCCCTTTATTTGCTGAAGAAGATAATTTAGTGTATTGCCAAGACATCCCTGCCTTCTTGAAATTTTATAACGTAAACCGATTCCATAGAATGGAAACATTTCTTTCTATCCTGTCGCCCACTCTTTTCTTTTAAGAGGCATATTAGGCCAGGCGACAGGTAGTTCAATAGGGAATTAATTAGTGGAAAGCTGGAAATTGCTTTAATCGCTTTATTTGGACCCAGATATTACTCTCCCAAGTTTTCCCCCTAGAGCGAAGTCGGCGTTGGCCCTTCTGGCCCTTTAAAGGTACCATTTTTCGTTTTCTTGCAAATATCTCCCATACCATCAACTTTATCAACAAAATACCTATTATAACAAATAATCTAGAGTAAATTTCCTACAAAAATGTTCCCTACCTTTTGTCTCTAATGTGAACCGTTACGATGCTACGACCATTCAAAGTGGAGCCCTTTTTGATTCTTGCGGAAAATCTATGGAAATGATATGACATATCAAAGTTTCTTCATGTTATAAATATTTCTCAGCATTCCAGGTGCACAAGCTGTTAACTTGTTACAAGTATCAATAAAAAAAAATGGTCAGTAAGTATCAGTTCTGATTCAGTACATTTTTCAGACAGACTTCATTACTTTCTCACCGAGGGCGTTGGCAACAATGTGTACGTGGGGATAGTAACACCTACAGATGCAGCTGGCTTGCCGCGCTCGGCCTCCCATACAGCTGGCAACCACAGCAGTCTCGTGAACGATCTTGTTGAGTGCATACGTGTTTACGGACAAAATAATCAATCAAGATTGTAGTTTGAGACAGTGCTGTAATGGCCGCGGCTGGTAATCCAACCGTTTGTTTTATCTGTGAAAAAGGTTTAGAAGATGGAGACACTATTATAGTGAAGGAGAGAGGATTAAGAACCTTGCGTGAAAGTAGTGTGAAAAGACCTGATGATAGACATGTGCAATTACAAGGATTGCAGAATGTTACGGTTCATGTTAAGTGCCAAAAATCGTATACCAAAGACAAAAATATTGGAGGAACTAAGCCAACATGGACCGAGGGCAAAGCTCTGGAATCAATATTTCGAGATGGTCACTCTGCTGAAACAGTTCGTGTATGCAGAAAAAAGTGGAAACTGGCAACTACATCTAGACTCCATTCAGAAGATGCTGCCTTATTTTCACGCTAGTGGTCACTTTTTGTATGCGAAATCTTGCCACTTATATCTGCAAGATATGTTCGATCTACGATCCAAACTTACTCCATCCGAATATGACCAATTTGTGACCAATGGCTTTTTTACGGTTCGAAGATCCGATAGGTTTTGGTCGGGGATTTGGTCCGATATGACCATAGAACAAACGCTTATGCGATCGATGAAAAGTAGCGGTGGTCTTACGCACGGGCGCGGCATAACCAACAGCGTACTGGCGCAGTGGATTCTCGCGATGCCTGCTCTGTTCCACATAAATGAACAAATGGAATCATTTTGCAATATTGCGTTTTCGACTACAGAACAGCATGTAGATGCACGGTGTGCGCGGATCTCGCGGGATGATGCAGACTTGAGAAAATTTGTGGGATGGTTATCAACTCACGATCCCTTTCCTCGTGGACAACACATTGTTTCGTTAAGCACAGGAGTTGTCGGGGATGGACAAATCACTTGTCATATGGCCTATGAAATTGGAATAGCAGCACAAAAAGGCATAACCGGCAACAACTTTCGCGATGTGAAGTTCCTTAGAAAAAATCGCGTGATGCCTCTCCGCGCGGTAAATCCGAAAATAAAAATTCGCAACACGGATATTCCTGTTGATCCTCTTGTGCTTTTCCGACGCATTTGCCTTGCAAAGAAATCCGATGCACAATTGAAACAATATTTCCAAGTCCGCTGAACGTCTTCGATGATCGCACAAGCATGATGCTGCTAATGTTTTTCTTGATGAGTCCATGACGGCAGCTATGCCACAAGCAAAATTTTTGTCTAATGACACAAACAAACGAAGATTGATCGACTTGTTGCTCGTCAAATTCGAAAGCGAAGGAATCGAAACCAGACAAGCTCCAGAAGATGCCGATGTGCTCATCGTTACCACCGCACTCGAGTTATCTCGGCCCGACAATTCGGTCATTATAGTGGCTGAAGATATAGATATCCTGGTCATCTTGGCTGCTCGTGTGCCACGCTCCACGAAAATGTATTTTATGAAACCCGGCAAAGGTTCAACCAACAAATATTTTGCACAAGTTCAATCTCCCGCCGTGTGTGCAAGAAAACTTCCTCTTTTTGCATGCGCTTAGTGGGTGCGATACAACGTCTTCGTTTCACAGGCAGGGCAAAATGAAATTCGTAACACTGCTGAAGAGTAATGAGGAACTGCAGACAGCTGTTAGGGTTTTCCGAGACGTGAACGCGAACTCCGATGAAATTGACAAAGCCGGCCAATTGGTTTTGGCTAGGCTTAATGACAAAAAAAAACACGGGAAATACCCTGAATGACTTGCGGTTCCAACTGTTTGCAAAATCTCTAAGCAAACGTCGATTTAATCTCGCAAGCTTACCTCCCACTGAATCAGCGGCACGTGAGCACTCTATAAGAACATACCATCAAATCCAAACATGGTATGGAAATGATACAAATCCACTGGATTGGGGCTGGAAAAATTCTCAATGTGGTTTGACTCCCATACCTACGACGAGGGGTCCGGCGCCACAAACGCTTGTAAACACAGTGTCCTGCAAATGTTCGAAAGGTGGTTGCAGGAAAACGGGCCTCCGATGCTCCAAAATCTGCATGAATTACTTTACTGAATTTAAACTATACTGAATTGAATTATATGGGACGGTCATGTACAAATGCTGCCGAGGAAGATGATATGGATGATTGTGCTAGAGACATCGATGTTAATCTTGAGTGCCCTGTGACGTCGGCCAAATGTATCGATACAGACGATGAAAGCGATGACGGAGACATTGAGGCAGGCGATCAATACTGCCAGCCTTCATCAAAACGGTTAAAAATCGACTAACTTTGACATTTAAGCTGTGGATTAGGCCTCCTGGTGACACCACTTGAAAAAAAAACGCGCCATTTACTCTACCGCCAAGTGGTGTGGAAAAGAGTGATTTTATGCCAATACTTCGCAATTATAATACTAATGGTAGGTACTTTGCCACAGCTGTTTACATTGAAAAGCTGTTATATTTGTAACAAGTTAACAGATTGTGCACCTGGAATGCTGACAAATATTTATAACATGAAGAAACTTTGATATGGCAAATCATTTCCATAGATTTTCCGCAAGAATCAAAAAGGGCTCTACTTTGAATGGTCGTAGCATCATAATGGTTCACATTGGAGACAGAAGGTAGGGAACATTTTTGTAGGAAATTTACTCTAGATTATTTGTTATAATAGGTATTTTGTTGATAAAGTTGATGGTGTGGGAGATATTTGCAAAAAAACGAAAAATGGTACCTTCTAAGGGTCAGAAGGGTCAACGCCGACATCGCTCGAGGGGGAAAACTTGAGAGTAATATCTGGGTCCAAATAAAGCGATTAAAGCAATTTCCTGCTTTCCACTAATTATTTCCTTATTGAGGCTTTTTTTCCGACCTGTCGCCTGGCAGAGAATGTAAAGCTATTTTTACAAAAACCATCTATGTTCCTATCTGCAGAGATTTTGAGATTATTGGACTATTATTTTGGTAAGCAGGCTGGTTTCACGAAAAATCCTTGTTTTTTATATGAATGGGATAACAGAGCTAGGTCAGGACAATTATTTATTTACCGTATAGCTTTTAGTGCCGGGAGTGTCCGAGGACATGTTCGGCTCGCCTGAGTATGTAGCTACCTCCAGCGGACACCCTTAGGGTGAGCTACAAGTTCCGTTCAATTTCAAATAGTTCCAACTTTCGCCACCAGATATCAATGATACTTAGTGGTGAACGTTGGAACTTTGATAGAGCGTTCTGACGAAATCTAACCTAACAATTTAGCTCACACAAGTCTAGTCTGTGGAAGTATCTTTTACACGCCATAAATCTATGACATGGGGCTTTACTTCCCCTCAGAAGGAAGGCATACTGAAGGATTTTTTACGCTCTTAAAAAATCCGACGACTTCGTCCGGGTTTGAACCCGCTATCTTGGGCACAGCAGTTCAGCATGCTACCAACTACGCCACCAAAGCCGCTGGTCAGGACAGTGGTCATGTAGAACAAACTTAACACCGGGTGAATAATGATCCCTTAAGTGTGTTCTTGCCACCTCTCCATGTGAAATTAGGTTTAGTGAAACAATTTGTGAAAAGTAGGTAAAAATGAGTACTCTATATAATTTTATGTTCGACTCGGACTATTATCTGTCAGAAAACTGTACTATAATGAGGCTCATTATAACACTATTTTTCATTATGAAACAGTTTCTCCCACCAATCAGAGCTCAAGAAACAGTTGTTTGACCAATTAGATAATTAGATGCGCTGAGTTCCACGGCCTTCTGATGTAAATCACACTGCCTGGCCTAGTGTCATAGTAGAGTAATCGAGGTGGCCATAGTCAAATACAAGGCATTCCCTGCGTCTCATGCGCTCTGTTCAGTACATAAAACTGGCGAAATCTCAACAGATATTTATGAATAATTTTGTTCGAACATAAAATAGTGATAATAATTATCGTCGAACATAAACAGTTGTATGCAACTCGCCTATAATGGTAATAAAGACACTCGTATGGAAATTATAAAACTCGCATACGCTCGTTTTATAAACATACTTGTGTCTTAATTATTGCCATTATAGGCTCGTTGCATGATGTACTATTATGTTCGACAATGTCGAAATGTAAATATTATATGTCAGAAAACTGTATCATAATGAGGGTCATTATAGTACTATTCTTCATTATGAAACAGTTTCTCCAGCCAATCAGAGCTCATTCATTGACCAATTATCTAAGGATAGCTTCGCGCATGCGCTCAAAATCCAACATGTCGGACATGAATTACATGATTTGAAAGTTCAAATTGGATATCGGATCAACCATTGTAGTTACAATCCCAAACACAAAGACAAAATCAGCTCGAACCTTTACGGTAACAAGAAAATACTATGACATATGCAAGAAATTTATAAATCTACGTCCAGATGTTAGCAACACAGCATCCTTCTATATAAATTACCGACATGGAAAGTGCACCGTCCCAAATGTTCGCGTAAATAGACTGGCGAATATGAGACAAGAAATAGCATTGTACCCTAATATCCCCAACTCTAATTTCTACACAGAGCATTGCTTTCGAACGACTTCGGTGACAATATTAGTGAATGCTAGTTCTGATCGGTACTAGATATCATGCAGGCTGTAAACAACGTGTATTCCTTTGTGTTCCGAGCGTTTCCTAGTTATTCGCCTAGTAGTTTTATCTAGCTGAGTATCAACGTCCCTGCGATCCTTACCATTCCAGCGGATAATAGGTGGTGGTTATGCGGAATTCGGGTACAGTACAAGTGCTGGCATCTGGTGCCCATAGTTATACAACTGTCACCGTACGTACTGCCATCCTATCAATTTCAGCCCACCCGCTATTTGTCAGAACTTCCAATGACGGACAAGGAAGAACTCAGAAAACTTAGAAGAAAACGTACCACTCTACGGAGTGCAGCCTCTCGTCTCACAAATACAATAAAGCAAGCCGATAATACAACCGCTTTAGACGACATTTCACATGCTCGCGATTGCCTCCACGAAACCTTACAGTCCCTGTTAGCACTAGACGACTCTATACAGAACTTCTTAAATGACGGTGAATACGGAGCAGATGTAGTAGTTGGCGAGGAATATATTGACTCCTTAAACCGTGCCATTCAGACAGCTAAAAATCTAATCGAACAGCGACATGAACACACTGTTGAAACATCAGGCACTACTCCCAGTACACCAGTGCAACCTGCTGTCTTTCAGCAAATTAAATTACCTACCATTCGACTTGAACCCTTCTCCGGCGACGTAGAGACATGGTCACTATTCTCGGAACAATTTCAGTCATCAGTAGACAAAAATCTCACTATTGCTGGTATTAATAAGCATGTAATATTACGAGGTTACTTAGAAGACGAACTGAAACGTCTCATAGATGGAATAGAGTCAGCGCAGATACCGGTACGCAGAGGCGGCGCTAGGAACAGGCAAACCAGGCGGCGCCTGGGGCCCCGCGGGGTGCTCGTAATAATAAAAATATACAGTATCATTATGAATCAGTTATTAAATTATAAATTAAGCGTTCATGAATCATAAATGTCGCTTTGAACGCAGCAGCAGCACGGCAGTTGATAGCTTACGTCTCAGAAGGGCTATCGTAACGTAACCGTTGTGGCTATATATAAATCTACCTCTCTCTCTTCCTTTCTGGAGTTCCCAGTACAGCTGACTAGAGTGATCGCGGGCGAAACAAGAGAAAGAGAGACGCTACCCCTCCCACCCCTCTCACAGCACGCTAACTCACCCGCGCGGCAATGCCACAGCCACTACAATCTACTTGGTTGATGACTCACTGTGCTTTGTGCTGTTTGCAGACTTCAGTAGTTGTGGCTGGCTGTGACGCTGTTTTAGCAGTGCATTTGTGTAAACTTAACCAGTTAACCTCAAAAAACCTTTGTGATTGTGAAATAACAGAAATATATTGGAATATTGTTATGTTATTGGGTGAACATGTCGGGAAATTGTAAACGTGATAGAGACGAAGGTCGAAAATATGAGTCTGGAAATGTGAAAAGAAAAAAGAAGGCTTCCTGGGAAAATTATCAAACAAAGATTAGTGGTTCCTTGGATAAATTTATGAGTAGTAGTCGTAACTTAAGTGTTAGTATTGAGGGAAAAGTTGAAGATGGTAGTGGAATTAAATCTTATACCAATACTTCTGGCTCTAGCTCTGCCTCTAAACTTTACTTTGTACCAAATGACACATCGGAGCCGGAGGTTGAAGAAATGGAGCCTATTATAGGCCTACTAATGTCCGACATTGGAAACGTAGTTTTTAGAGAGCCTGATGCACTTACAGCTGCAGGTACAGATACTGTAGAAGTAGAAGAACCCACACCAACATCAGTTTGCATAAGCAACGATCCTGGTGTTGGGGATTATCCTCTCAATGACATGGATAGGTGTAGTTTGGTTGTACAAGGCCCAATAAGGATTGACAATACAACTTACCCGCTAGACAAAAATAATAGGCATTTTTCTAATTTTTATTACACCAGAATTCTTTCCAATAAAGAAAAACAGGATAGGCCCTATTTAGTCTACTCCCAAAAACAAGATAAAGTTTATTGTTTTGCCTGTCGCCTATTTTCAACATCAAACACGTCTTCACTATGTGACAGTGGAATGAATAACTGGAAAAATTTGGGAGCTTATCTTAAATTGCATGACACTGCTCCAGACCATTTGGCTTCCGTGTTGAAGTGGGTACAGTTAGAAAAAGGACTTAAAAAAGGAGTAACAGTAGAAGATAAGTTGGAAAAACATATTCAAGTTGAGAAAAAACGGTGGAGAGAGTGTTGGCTGTTATAGATTATTTGGCAGCACATAACCTTGCTTTTAGAGGTCCCATAGAGAACTTGAGTACAAACCATAGTGGTAATTTTCTTGGCCTTATTAAATTGTTAGCAAAATTTGACCCCATTTTGAAAGTTCATATTGATCAAGTTGAAGAGAACAAGCTTCACACTCACTATCTTGGAAAAAATACTCAAAATGAATTGATAGAACTTATGGCAAATCAAGCAAAAGCAACAATTTTGAGCCACATCAGAGAAGCAAAATATTATTCCATTATTCTTGATTGTACTACAGATGTTGGTCGTACTGAACAGATGTCACTGATTTTAAGATGTGTGAATGTTTGCACAGGCCATATTGAAGAAAGTTTTTTAGGTTTTTTACCCGTTGAAAGCACTACTGGAGAAAACTTAGCCAAATGTGTAATGGCTGAGCTAAAAACCCTTGGCCTTGATATCATTGACTGTCGAGGCCAAGGCTACGATAATGGGTCTAATATGCGGGGTGACTACAGTGGAGTAAAAACAAAAATATTATCAGAGAACTCCTTAGCGTTTTTTACACCGTGCGGATGTCATAGTTGGAATTTGTTGTTGTGTGATGCAGCGTCATCATGCATAAAAGCAAAATGTTTCTTTGGGACCCTGCAAAGGCTTTATGTGTTATTTTCTGCCTCTTCTAATAGATGGAGCATTCTGAAAAACATTAACATTACTCTAAAGCCACTATCGGAAACTAGATGGGAATGCCGAGTGGAAAGTGTTAAGGCAGTTCGTTACCAACTGAAAGAAATTGCCGAGTGTCTGGACGAGCTGTCAGATTCAACAAACGATTCTACAACAGGTGTTGAGTGCAACTCTTTGAGAAATGAAATACTTTCATATGATTTCATAATATCATTAGTAGTATGGTATGATGTGTTGGTAAAAATTCAGTTTATTAGCAAGTTGTGGCAGAGAGCAGACATGAACCTTGCGTCTGCCGTTAACCATCTTGAAAAGTTTTTATCTTGGTTGGTTGAGTACAGGGTCAGTGGCCTAGTTTCTGCAATTATTACTGGAAATGAAATAGCGAATGAGCTTGAAATTCCAAAGGAGTTCAAGAAGACACGCCTTAGAAAAAAGAAAACCCACTTTTCTTATGAAAATGAAGACAAAATAAGCTCGAGTGCAGAAGATTTGTTTCGAACTGACTTTTTCCTAATGGTAATTGACAAAATTGCTGAGAGTACTGAAAAACGATTTGTTGAGCTAAAAAAGTATGAATCAAGTTTTGGGTTCCTTTACAGATTGCATTCTTTAAAGAATACACCAGATGAAGACCTTTTGGAAAGTTGTAACCGCCTTCAAGAGACACTTACATTGAAGTCAGGAAGTACAAGTTGCTCTGATATAGATAGCGAGGGCTTGTATCAAGAGCTGGAAATGTTTATCAGGACTATCCAAGAAGACGTGACAATGACTAATGTATTAAAAAATATGATTGAAGATAACTTAGTGGATGTCTACCCTAACATATATGTGGCTTTATGAGTTCTTTTGACAACACCAGTATCTGTCGCTTCTGCAGAACGATCATTCTCCAAGCTAAAGCTAATAAAAAATTATCTTCGATCAACTATATCTCAAGAAAGACTCTCTTCTTTGTCCATTTTATCTATTGAGTGAGATGTTGCCTCAAATGTTAATTTCAGGGATTTAATTGACCAGTTTAGTGCAGCAAAAAGTAGAAAAGTAGCTTTTTGATGAACTTAAAAGAAAACGTAGAGCAGACTTTGTGTATAATATAAATTTTTTTTATTCAGGGCTGTAAAAAGAAGAAAAGAAGGTTTTTTTTTAGAATAAATTAAAGAGTAGAAAATTATAAAACTTTATTGTCAGTTTGTTTGTCTAGTCTTTTGTGAATCAGTTAAATTCATGTAGGCTAAATATTTCTTTTTTCCACCGTCTTATGTATTTAAATTATGAGTTATTTGACTTTGCAGCCCTTTCGACTTTTCATTTTTTAAATCAAACAGAAATTGTAAAAATTAATTTTGTAGGCATATAGTAGGCTAAAGAGTATAAAATTAGTTGGATTTTCGAGGTGTCGTTTTTGTTGTTTTTCCTTTTGTAATAATGTTTACAAACCCTATTTCAGATTATACTGTAGGAGGCTTGGGGAGGGATTTGCAGCGATACATATATATATCGCCTGGGGCCCCGCATTTTCTAGAGCCGCCTCTGCCGGTACATACGAACAAACTAAGAAAATACTTTAAGACTGTTATGGAGATAAAAATCGCATAATTCAGGCACACTTTGACTTCCTGGAAAGTTTAAAACCCACGATCTCGGCTAGCCCAGATGACCTGAACATTATGTACGTGCAGTGCCATCGTAGAGTGCAAGGTCTGAAGGCCTTAGGGGAAGACATAGATGTATATAGGCGAATCTTAGCGCCAAAGATTCTTTGTGCATTTCCCGCTGATATCCGCAGAAGATGGTTAATCCATGCAAAGCGAGCTGACATTCCCGAAGGGCATATTTTCTCCCTGATGGACTTCCTCAACGAAGAGGTGGAAGGAGCACTGACTACTCAAAAAATTCGAGGAGATGCAATGAATTCACTAGTCCCCTACTACACTCCAACAGCTGCCGCTCTTCAAGTTACTGCCACCAGCAGGAAAACAAAAAAGACGACCAATTCCACCCCTTATTGCGTCTTCTGTGAAAAACGAGACCATTGGGCCCACGACTGTAAAGAAGTCACTAATAACAGATGTTTCCTTTGTCTAATTAAGGGACACACAGTCCAACAATGTAGGAAGAAAGATAATGTTTCCTGTACAAAATGCAGAAATCAACACCACTTTTCTCTGTGCAACGAACGGAACCTGCAATCTACGTCTGTCGGCAAGATAGAAGTCACGACACCGAATCGCTCCTATCTCTAACAGCACGAATCTGGATTAGGGGACCAACAGGCACTTTGAAACTCTCCAGATGTTTACTAGACGCCGGAAGTCAATCGAGCTTCATTAACGAATCTCTAGTAGATACTGTTCAGCTTCAAGTTCTGAGAACGCAACACTTGGAAATCAACATCATCGCATCTTCTTCAGCATTTTCCACACCACGACGTATGATTGAATTCAAAGCAGTTGGATTTTCGACAAAAACTTCAATAAAGCTATCTGCTTTCGAAAGCCAAAATAAATACTCTTCACAAACCAGCGTTCCCCAACTTCAAAAACATGATCCTTGCTGATCCGATAGATGATGATCAGGAACTTCCCATTGAGATACTAGTCGGTGCAGATCATTATTGGAAGATTGTCAAACTACAAGAACCAGTACCAATCACCTCTTCCCTAGTACTGGTACCAACGATCTTCACTAATACAGTCATCACAATTAACACCGGTTATCAGACAGATTCTACACACACCCAAAGTACACGGGGCTACATGACCGCGTTGTCGCAGCCCCTAAACTAAGGAACCAACCAACCACCAACGATCTTCGGATGGTTGTTAAGCGGAAACCACTCCAGGATATCAGTACATTCAACAGGCGTGAATTTAATTGACATGAACCAGCCACCGTCACCTGTAGATGACGAAATTAAACAATTTTGGGATCTAATGACAATTGGAACACGAACAAACAAGAAACATCAAGGATTCTGCTATCTTAGAAAAATTCCAGTCAACCTACAGGTTACAAGATCAACGAAGAGAGGTCTTTTTCCCTAAGAAAGCAGACATCACGCTGTCAAGCAACCGTCTGAACGCTGAGAATCATCTACGATCTTTAGCAAATCTCCTAAAGAAGGATGAAGCTCTGAAGAATATCTACAATAGTCAGATGTTGGACTATTTCCTCAAAGGACAAGTGGAGCTCGCTCCTGCCACGGAGAAAGAAGGTGCAACATTTTATCTACCTCATCAGGCAGTGAAGAAGGACAAATCAGGAGAAACAAAGTGGAGAATTGTCTTCGATGCCTCCTCTTATGAGAAAAATGCACCGTCCTTGAATGATACGCTGGACATAGGACCCAATCATTTGCCAGATATCCTAGCTGTCCTCTTGAGATTTAGAATGCATCCCGTTGGAGTCATCTGTGACATCACGCAAGCTTTCCTTCAGCTAGCCTTAGACGACAGAGACTTGACGAGATTATTTTGGTATGAAGTTCTTCAGGATGCAGACGACAACTACAAGACTACAAATAAATTCACAACCTACCAATTCACTAAGCTCCCATTCGGCCTTACATGAAGCCCCTTTCTCCTTTCAGCCACTCTAAGAGAACAGGCTGATAAATGCACGGATACTTTCCCGAAAGCTGCTTCAATTGTGAATAGCAACGTGTTTATGGATGACTTTCTTGCCCGAGCAGAGGACGGAAATACGGCGATTGCAGTTTACTATCAACTCACGGCAATGATGAAACTAATCAATTTGCCCCTATCTAAGTGGGCAATTAATTCAGAGGATCTGATGGACATCTGGAGCACAGAACAGTGGACATTCTCGACGAAAACATCGGTGCTAGGACTAAGATGGATTACGGAAACTGATTGTTTCAACATTGACATCCTAAACGTCCTCAAGAAACTACAAGGGGACCGACAACAAAACGCCATCTCCTACAGGCAAGTGCGAAATTTTAAGACCCTATTGGTATACTGTCTCCTGTCTCCATAGTAAGTAAAATATTATTCCAGGACACTTGGTGCCTAGGCTTGGAATGGGACGAGATCTTACCTCTATATCTCGGCAACCGTTGGGTCACTTGGGTTTCCAGTTTATCCTCATTGCCTCGTACATATCCCTCGGTTGTTAACTACACTAGGCGCAAACAGTACCCACATCCATGTATTTTGTGATGCATCAGAGAGAGCATATGGAGCAGTTGTTTATGTTCGAGCTTCCACTGATACTCAAAATCTTGTCCGGTTAGCATGCAGTAAAAATAGACTTGCACCTGTCAAAAGAGTTTCCTACGTTGGAACTTCTAGCTGCACTCCTAGGAGCAAGATTGGTATATTACTTTGGTAATGCAACAGGCTCAAACATCACAAGGGCAACGGTATGGACTGACGCAATCGTTACCTTGGGCTGGATCAGAAGTAATCCTAATAGATGGAAGACATTTGTTTCGAATCGAGTGACTAAAATATAATCGTATAGGTCTCCCGCGCAATGGAGACACTGCCCTGGAAAAGACAACCCTGCGGATATCTTGTCACGAGGTCTCATGGGAGATCAAATTCAAACCGGGGATCTTTGGTGGAGAGGACCCATATGGCTTTCACAACCTGAAGAACTTTGACTAACCAAAAGATTCCACCAGGGACAACGCTCCCTGAAGAAAAGGATGTCCGACAAATCATGATGGTCATCAGTCCCCAAGCCCTAATAGATGCCACCAAATTCAGCTCGTACTGGAAGATGCATTCAGTGGTTTATGAAGAATGTTTGAAGCACGAAGAAACACGACGGTGAATTAACTGCCACGGAGCTTGAAACTGTGAACATGCGTTGGCACATTGTACAACTAGGCAGCTTTGGTACAGAACACGCATGCCTACGAGAGAAAATGAATCTCCCAACTAAATCCAAAATTGCACGCTACACTCCCTTCCTGGATGGCGATCTCATCAGATTGGGGGGATACCTAGATCATGCTGACTTGACATCTCAAGAGAAGCACCCAATCCTACTCGACAGATTCCATCAGTTTACAAAACTGTTGACTAAGCAGACACACATCCATCTAGAGCATCTGGGAGTAATAATGGTGCTGTGCGAACTACGCTCGCAGTACTGGATCTTAAGGGCACGCCAGTCCATAAAGAAAGTCCTCCATACTTGCCTCCCTTGTAAGATCGCCAAGAACCACCGCGGAGACGAAATAGAAGCGCCCCTGCCTGTGGATCGCATACAATCCACTAAACCTTTCACCGTCACGGGAGTGGACTTCGCCGGTCCCCAATATGTGAGGATGGGGAGCGTACTACAAAAATCTTATATCGTACTGTTCACCTGCGCCACTACAAGGGCTCTGCATCTTGAATTAACATCAGACATGAGTACTGAAAAATTCATCATGTCGTTCAGACGCTTCTCAGGCAGACACTGATTACCTCACGCCATTTACTCGGACAACGCGAATACCTTTCAAGCTGCGAGCAGAGAATTGGGAGAACGTTCTCGAATCCTCATGGACCCAAGGACGAGCCAGCATTTTGCCCACAATGGTGTGTCCTAGAAGTTAATCGTTCCACGGGCGGCTTGGTGGGGAGGCTGGTGGGTACAACAAAATGATGTTTGAGAAAAGTATTGGGTACGTCTCAAGTGGACGAGGAAACTATGAGGACAATACTGGCAGATATAGAAACCGCCAAAAACAGCAGACCAATTACACAAGATGGTCCCAACGTACTGACACCAAGCCACTTCCTAAACGGGGGACGATTAGCAAATTGACCCAACGGTCCAGAACCTAGCGTCTATACAGATCTAAGAAAAGAAGCAAGACTGAGGGCAAAGAGGCAAGACGACTTTTGGAAGAAGGAGTACCTTCTTGCCTTAAGAAGCTTCCACGAGGTGCAGCAACCAGACGGAAGAGCGACGAAATGTCAGGAAGAGGATGTCATCCTGCCTCAAGATGATCTGCGTCCTCGTCACATATGGCGACGAGCTCGCATTTCTGAAGTGATACCTGGCCGCGACGGAAAGGCGAGGATTCTCGTCCTCCGTCTTGGCGATGGAACAGTGATCAGCCGACCTGTACAGCTGGTCGTACCGTTAGAAATCGACCAGGGTGGGGAGAATGTGGCGGATTTACGATGCCGTTTACCTTCCTCCAAGTATGGGATCTACGACTATGCAGCGCCACTTATATGAGCCTACTGTTTTAGGCTAGAACCACTTTGTTATATATGAGCCTTGAAATATAATGTAGATGGTTAAACGGGCATGTTGCGTTTTATGGTCCACGCACTATATAAGCCGTAATAGCCTCACAGCCTAGTAAATGGTTTGGATGAGAAGGAATTGAAATATACGAGGACACATTTTGAGAATCCTGAGCACTTTAAATTGTGCATTCGGAAAGGCATTCTTCCCTACGATCATTGTAACAGCTGGGATGTTTTGAAGCAAAGATTTTGCCACCGCAGGAGAAATTTTACTCTTTGCTAACACGTAGTACTGTCTCTGGTGAGGATTACGCCCAACTCTAGGGGATTATGCTATGCATTACTCAAAACTTGATGTATTGCTGCTCACTGACGTGTTTGAAAAGTTTCGTGACTTGTGCCGCAACATTTAGGGACTTGACCCTGCTCATTAGTTTACCAGTCCGGGACTGTCATTTGATGCGGCATTGCGATACACACAAGTCGAATTGGATTTACTAACTGATGTGGACATGGTGTTATTCTTTGAGAAGGGCATTCGCGACGGGTTTGTGTCGCTTAACCAGTGCCATGCTGAAGCTAATAACAAATACATGCCATCCTATTTCCCCAGAAAGAACATAATCGTACCTGATATACTATGATAAATAATATGTATGATTATGCTATGAGCCAACCTCTTCCTCTAAGGATTTTGCCTGGCTCTCAGAGGAGGAGATTTCACATTTTGATGTGAACACGGCCAGCCTTAACACATGCCATGGCTATGTTTCAGAGGTAGATTTGGAGTACCCCTCCTCTCTCTCTGACCAACATGCCGATCTCCCATTCTGCTTAGAGCAAATGATCTCCCCACAGAGTAAAGTGAAAATTGAAAACCTTATGGGGACACTTTACAACAAGAATCGGTATGTGCCACACATTCAAATGTTGGTGCAGTGCCTAGCCCAGGGCCTAGTGTTGAAAAAACTCCATAGAGGTACTTCCTTTACCCAAAAATCGTGGCTCAAGCCATATATGGAATTTAACACTCAGCACCGACAAATGGCAACACAGCAATTTGAAATCAACTTTTTTAAATTGATGAACAACTGCATTTATGGCAAGTCTATGGAAAATGTACGCAAATACCGGGATATTACATTAGTGAATGCCTGGAATGGGCAGTGGGGTGCTCGGCGGTACATTGCCAAGCCAAATTTCAAAAACATTAAAATTATCGATGAAAATTTGGCCACCATTGAATTAAGTGAAACCCATGTCACTATGAAAAAGCCCATTTACCTGGGTCAAGTCATTTTTAGCCTACTTTTCACATTTTGCAAAAATAAGGAAAAAGTAGTCTTATGAGATCGATCCGGGAAAATGTGTGTCTGTCTGTCTTGTCTGTCTGTCTGTCTGTCTGGCTGTGTGTGCCCCCCCCCCTATCAACTCCTAAACGGCTGCAGCAATCAAAACCAAATTTAGTATGAGTAAAGATGTGCACCGGAATAGCTCACGTCCATATTTGAAAATGCTGTCAGTGCTAACAACTGCTGAAAAAACGCACTAGAAATTTGAGCTCCATGTTGGATATCTTGCAAGGTATGCATGGGAGCTATTCCAAAATTGGCACACATGTAGACAATACTATTTCAGTTTAATTTCCAGGAGGCCAACCATGACAGTGTTGCCAAAATAATTTTAAGCCTTCTGATAGGTCCAATGTTTAAATGCATATCACTTCTACACTATCAACTGGATTTAAACCAAATTTTGTATGTAATATCTGTACATAAACAGATATGACTGAGCGTATTCTTAAGAGCCACCAGGGCTGCCAACTGTTAATAATTGCTCTCTTTATTTTTTAAATCCAAATACCAATATATCATAAAGTATGCAAGCCAACAGCTTTAAACTATGCACACGTATATTCTGACATTTTTAGATTAATTTGGAGTAACTTATATACGTCAGTTCTACCAACATGATTATAAGCCTGCTGATAGTACCAATTTTTAAATACATGTAACTTCTATACTATCAGTTGGATTTCAACCAAATTTCGTATGTGCTATGTGTACCATAACAGATATGACTATAAGTATTGTTAAGAGCAATCAGGGCTGCCAACTGTTAATAAATGCTGTCTTTATTCTTTTTACCCTAATATCAATATATCAGAAAGTATGCAAGCCAACAGTTCTATACTTTGCACATGTATAGCACCTGACATTCTAGATTAATTTGGAGTAATTAATACAAGGCGGTGCTGCCAACATGATTCTATGCCTGCTGATATGTCCAATTTTAAAATACATGTAACTTCTATACTAACAAATGGATTTCATCCAAAATTGGCACAACAATATATCATAATAATTCAGATTATTTCTGACCAGCACACGCAAGGTATTGTTGGCAACATGCTTTTACGCGTGCTGATAGATCCAGTGTCTAACTGCATGTAACGTCCATTGGACTTCAACCAAATTTTGTATTCTGTACCTTAAGAGGTGGAACTAAGAATATATTCAGTCACCAGGGCTGCCAACTGTAGTGCTCTATTAGGCTACTTTATACAAGGTATATTTTGAACTAATTAGATATTTTGATATTACCAACTTAATTTCGTCATTATTCTAGATAGGTTCATATACTGTAGAATAATCATTGGCATGAAAAGTAGGCTGTATAGTTCTTCACGGAACTTCTTGTTTACTTTTCTAAATTGGTGACATACAAATTCCACTACGAGTTTGCCAAACACCATTTCGGGGATTTGTCTCTTTTATATATGAGTAGGGGGGCAGTGACAGTTATGGATTATAGCCTACTTTCCTGGTGACATCAAAAGATGGCGGCGGTGACGTCACCCATAGCCTACTATCCTGGTGATGTCACAACGAGGTGTGATCAGAAAGTTCCAAAATGTTGACTCATAGCCTACTTTCCTGGTGACGTCACAACGAGGTGTGATCGAAAAGTTCCAAAATATTAACCCATAGCCTACTTTCCTGGTGACGTCACAACGAGGTGTGATCAAAAGTTCTAAAATGTTGACCCATAGCCTACTTTCCTGGTGACGTCACAAGATGGCGGCCATAGCTTAACTTAGCCTAGCCTAACCTACGAGGTGTGATCAAAGAGTTCCAAAATTTTGACCAATAGCCTACTTTCCTGGTGACGTCACAAGATGGCGGCCATAGCTTAACCTAACCTACGAGGTGTGATCAAAAAGTTTTAAAATGTTGACTCATAGCCTACTTTCCTGGTGACGTCACATAATAACACGCCATACATTCAGGGGCAAAGCCGATATCTCCCGAACGCATGGTCAGATTTTGACAAATGAGGTGTCGTTGAACTCGGGCTGACACCCCCTTTCCAATGGACAACCTATTTTCACCCCAAAATAAAACCTACCCCTGCTAGGGGGTGAAATTGTAATTGTTTAGAAAATCTCGCTTTCCAAGTGCGACATGTGGGAGTTTGAATGCTAATAGGGAATTAAACGTTGTTGCACAAAAATCGCATGCGTACAGCCGATTGCCGCTATAAATTAACATTTTTGTTTTTAGGTATGCGCATTTAGATTTTTCGAGATAATTTAAGCCAAAGCCTAGCACGCTAACCCGTAAGCTATGAATGAACGAAACCAGTGGTCGGCCACGGCGTTTCATGCTGGCAAAATGCATTCATTGCCATTTCACAAATCATGGATCGCAGAGACTTATGCAGTGACCATGCTTGCCAATGCATTCATCGCTATTTCATGAATCATGGATCGCAGAGGCTTATGCGGCGGCCATGATTATCAATATTGTGAATTGATTGCGATAGACCTAGTCGGGAAAGGGAATGAATGAATGAACCGTCCTGGTATATGCCTGGTGGTAAAAATGGGAAACCATGAAAACCATTTTTGAGGACAGCTGAGGTGAGATTCAAACCCACGCTCTCTTGATGGTGACATGTTGACGACTTATGGTTGTGGTGGCTTATGGTGGTAGCTTATGGTGATGGCTTATGGTGGTGGCTTATGGTGATGGCTTATGGTGGCTTATGTGGATGGCTAATGGTGGTGGCTTATGTTGATGGCTATGTGAGTGGCTTATGTTGATGACTTATGTTGATGGTTTATTTTGGTGACATAGGTTTGTGGCTTATTTCTTGGTGGTTTATGTTAATACCCTATTTGTAATGACTTATTTTAGTGGCTTAGGTTAATGTTATATGTTGTTGGTTATTCTAATGACAGTTTTATTTTTGTTATTTAATGTTTTTGATTGAGTGGGAACCATAGTTAGAATGGATACCCTTAATCTTCGAACATGATTAAAGTAGTATTTAATTTTACATAGTGCTAACCAATGTCTACGGTATACTAGCTATGGAATTATTCATAAAGCCATTGAATATAAACCCTAGAAAAAATATACCTACCTTGATACTCCTTTTGTGGTCCCAGCACTCATCTTGATGATTGTTTGAGAGGTGGGAGAGACATGCAGGTGGTAAATAATGATAGTCTATAGCTTATCATAACAGTGATGTATTATTAAGACGTGTTGTTAATTATTAGTGGAATGAATGGTAAATGACTTTTATCTACCTATAAACTTTAGGATTAAAAAACAATCAAATTGTATATCATCACTGCTATGATTTCAAAAATAGAAGAAAAAAAGCATTTATGTTGTTTTTTGTTTATTATAAAAACATAACTCAATAACCAAATTATATTATTTTTAACATTTGTATAATGAAAAAAGTATAAAGCAAATTAACATACACATGGAACTTAGCCATGATGATAGTGATGCAGCCTAAGGCTGAAAAATACAATTCACCATGAGGGTGAAGCAAATTAACGTAAACATGAAACTTAGTCATGATGATATTAATGCAGCCTAAGGCTGAAAAATATGTCACCATGAGGGTGAACTAAAAAGCCATTAACACCTAGAACTTTGACATGATAATAGTTAAGGAACAACAACAACAGTAAACCAATGTCTGGCTATAAAATGCCAAGATTTTTAAAAAATAAAACAAGTCATAAAGCTATGGATAGAGTACGATGATGTGTTAGTTTTCTATTCATTTTTTTTCTAAAACGTACCATACATCAATGATTGTTTTCACCTTCATAAATCAAATAAACAAGTTGACTACTTGTATTGATATCTTGAAAAACATTATCAGGCACGTTATTAAAACGTGAAGGAAGAAATGTTTCAAACTCTTCACAAATGCAAAGATCGCGGTTCCCAAATGTAGTGTTTATTTATTTTTATTCTATGAATGCGAAAAGGTGTATGAATAGGCAAGTCGCTCATCTTCTTCAGTTCAAGACCACAGGCTTGACCGATAGCATTCAAACCTTCCATGGTAGTCTATAAGCAAAAGAGCGTAACTATGACACTCTAGTCTCAACATTGTTATAACAACAACAATCACCCATGGTTTTTAAGTCATTTAGCAAACTCCACCCCTCTTGGTTTACAAATAAGACTATCTTCTAACAAAAAAGACATAGCTATGACTACATAAAAAACATAACTAAGAAAAGAAATGTTAAACCCTCTCACTTACCTATCCCTCACCGTATTTGCCCAAATGCTAAATAACTAATGGCAAGATCTAGTAGTAGTATTTTACAGACAAACACACACACATAGATACACTTTTGTTTACACGTACACTTTTTTAATTTCATACACACCTGTCATTTTAGGAAAGCAACCACTAGTTTTTTTCTAAAGGACATATATTCTCATGCATGCTAACCCAAGGAGCCTTTATCGTTTACATAAACTATAAAATGAATACTATTTACAGATTTACAATGACTAGCATAATAATTAGGATCTCATTCAAGGCTTTGTTTTCAAAACAAAAAGTGACAAGGGTATAGGTTGTTTATACTATTTACACTTGCTTATAATTACAATGCCTATAATTTAAAAAGAAAACAACTATTAACTATCCTATCTATGAAAAAATCTATTTTACAACACCATAAAGCAAAGAAATCACACACTCTCCTTGTTGTCATAGCCCCATGGCACGCTGCAAAGCAGGTCATCACCCCACTCACATTTGTTATCTAACAAGGCTAGTGTTTGTTTCCTTTGTTTAACAAGATACAATTCGTGGTTGCTAGATTGCATTCTGCACTGTGTATGCATCATAGCTTTAGCTGTTTGTAAAACCTCCAGGTAGTCATCGACATAAAGAGATTTTACCACAGCCTTCCCTATTCCCTTGGCTCCTTTTGCTTCCTTGTCATTTAATGTGCTATAAGCATACATCTGACATGCTAGTCCGACAAATTCTGTCATAACCAAATCACCACATTCATATTTTAATAATCCCATTTCCTTCTTGTTCTTAATAGGAAGCTCAAACTTATTGTCAACGCTGTAGGAAGAGGTGTCGAACCAGTCACTATGTTCCTTCATCACGACATAGGGGTTGCAGTGGCGGATGTGATAAATGAATGAGTCTGTATCCAAATACAAAAGAGATACATCCTTAAAATGTTGTTTGGCAAACTCGTAGTGGAATCGATACATGACTGATTTGGAAAAGTCTAAAATGACTTGGCCCAAGTAAATGGGCTTATCCATGGTCACGCTGGTCTTATTCATTTCAATGGTAGCCAAATTCTCATCGATAATTTTGATTGATTTGAAATTTGGCTTGGCAATGTACCGCTGGGCACCATAACGCCCCTCCCAGACATTAACCAATTTAATGTCACGGTATTTGCGGACATTTTCCATGGACTTGCCATAGATACAGTTGTTCATCAATTTAAAAAAATGATTTCGAACTGCTGTGTTGCCATTTGTCGGTGCTCTGTGTTCAGTCGCATGTATGGCTCAAGCCATGCTTTTTGGGCAAAGGAAATACCCCTATGAATTTTCTTCAACACTAAGCCTTGGCTAGGCATTGCACCAACATTTGAATATGTAGCACATGCCGATTTTTGTTGTAAAGCGTGCCCATGAGTTTTGGACTGTTCACTTTACTTTCAGGGGGGACCATTCGCTCTAGGCAGAATGGAAAATCAGCATGTTCCTTGTATAAGGATGACGGATATTCAATATCCACTTCTAACACATATCCACGGCCTGTTTCTTGGCTGGCTGTGTTCACATAAAATTCTGACACTTGTTTGTCAGTCAGCCAAGCGAAATTCCCATAGGGCAAAGGCTGGCTCATGGCATAGCCATACAAATTATGCACTTCATAGTACATTAAGTATGAATCTGGTTTGTCTTGTGAATAAGAGGGCATGTAGGTATTATTCGCTTCGGCATGCCGCTGGTTAAGCGACACAAAGCCACCGCGAATACCCTTTTCAAAGAATAAGACCATGTTTGCATCCGTGAGTAAATCTAATTCCACTTCAGTGTATTTCAGTGCTGCATCAAACGACAGGCCAGGACTCTTATAATAATGAGCAGGGCTGAGACCATAAATGTGTTGACACAACTCACGGAATTTTTGAAACACATCTGTGAGCAGCAATACATCAAGGTTTAGGTAATGCATAGTATATTCACCTATCGTCTTGATATCAAACACTCGCCAAACTTGACACGCATGTGTATAGTCTTCATCGGAAACGGTGCAACGTGTTAGCTTTGAGTAAAATTTCTCTTGCGGTGGGAGTTTTTTCTGCTCTAACACGTCCCAACTTGCACAGAAGTCATAGGGGAAAATACCTTTCCGAATGCACAATTTGAAATGCTCAGGATTATCAAAATGGATTTTCATGTATTTTAATTCCTCCTCATCCAAGCCATTGACAAGACTATCTAGCGAGGAAACCATAAACTTTAAAGAATCCAAAAATCGAATGGAAAATTCGCCCAGCCGCCATGTCAAGGCGTTGAAACACTAATGGTTTTGAGGAATAATTCAAAAACTCCCTTTGCTCACATGACACAATTCACGAATCAAAAAATGCATGTCATAACTAGCCAGATTGTGGAAAAACACACTGATAAATCATGGAGCTGGAAAATTCACATTACACTTTCTGTGGGCAGCTCCCCGAAATTCCCCTGTATAGTGTGAGTGGTCTCTGACAGTGTCTTCAGCACTGACCAGCGGCTTTTCACAAATATGGCATGTGGTAGCATGCTCATACTGCTCCTGCTGTTCTGGAGTTTGGCTCATGGGTACTGGGTGGTCCAATAACCCCTGCACATGGTCAGCCAACTTGACCAGTTGATCCAAAAACCATTTTGCATAATCTGGTCCTCGACGGGAGTCGTAATAGGATTTTGTGGGGTCATTGTCACACACCACGTTAAATCCTATGGCAAAGGGTTCATGATTTTGAATTGGTGTGGTTGAGCTGCTGGCGGGATCTGGTTCACATCCCGCCATGGGTGTAGTCAGAGCTTCAAAATATGCATAGACTAAAAAAGGCACTGTGTCACATTTGTGAATATTCTTAAACTTCAACACAGCGTCCTTTTCTTGTGGCAAAACGAGTTTCACCGCTTCCTGAGAAACACAATCTACCCTATGTCGTTTCAAAAGCGTACAGGTGGTAAAATATTGCAAGCAGCGATCGCAAATATGTTTTTTACCATCATGCTTGGACGCTTGACTGCTTAGCAATCTACTTAAATCCTTAACAAGACAATAGTGATTCACCTCTCCCTGAGACTAATATAAAAGATGAATGTGATAACGTTTGAATTCTTTTGTAGCATATAAAGGGCCTATGATTTTTTCTTCTCCTTGATCACCATAGACCATGAATGAATAATCAGGGTTGTTCTGTTCAAACTTGTGAATCTGAGTTAGATTCATAGGGAACGACTCGTCAGTTAAATTTAAATATTGCATCAAGGAATCAAAGCCTCCGTGGCTTAGGCGGCAGCACGCCGGCCTCTCACCGCTGGGTCCGTGGTTCAAATCCCGGTCACTCCATGTGAGATCTGTGCTGGACAAAACGGAGGCAGACAGGTTTTTCTCCGGGTACTCCGGTTTTCCCTGTCAAAATTTTATTCCAGCAACACTCTCCACTGTCATTTCATTTCATCTGTCATTCACTTAATCATTGCCCCAGAGGAGTGCGTCAGGCCTCGGCAGCCGGCACAGTTCATATCCTCGCCGCTAGATGGGGGCTTCATTAATTCCATTCCTGATCCGGTCGGAGACTGGAAGCAGGCTGTGGATTTCCATTTCCATCAAGGAATCAAATGTCTGCCTATAGATTCCAGGCAGACATACATCGCGTTGCACTGGTTGCAAAAAATGCACAAATACTCCAAATAAAACAACAGTCATCTACATTCTTAATGTTCACCGCGGCTTTCCGGGAAGCAATCGCTGTGGGTGTAGCAATATGACGTGACCCAGCATTCAAAGGGTTGAATTTACAGATATTAATTTGCAAATAATTTATTTTTTCCAGTGCAATGCCACTGGGTCCTTCTTGAAATTTATCAAATTTTGTTAGCAAGGCTTCCACGACATGGGTTTCGTACCAGTCTTCTAAATTATGGGCTACGAAAATCTCTCGCATTTTTGTACACAAATGAAATTTATCCCTGATTTCCATGTCATTTTTATGTAGACAAAATCGCACTCTAACTCCATATTTACTTTCAAAGCCTTGTATAATTCCAAAGCCCTATACATTTCCCCCCTAACTACATTAAAACATGATAATAAAAATTTCTTGGGGATAACACTTTCATTACTATTAGTTATTCTGCCTGAACAAACACGTGATTTAAATCATGTAGCAATAGGGTTCCATGTTAAATTGTTTGTAGTCATAGAACATGCCATTTTTGTTAAAAAAATAGTCTTACCTGTGTTTTGAATATAGCAATGTAGACTAATATCTGCAAACTACATCGCCTTTACTTGTTGATATTTCTCTCTTTCTTTCTCTCCTTTTCACTTTTTAGGTCTTGTCTCTCTCTTTCTGTGTGTCTCTGTAAAATAAAAAAAATAAAAATAAATTAATTAATGCATTAATTCATGACTTACACATTTATTCATATTCCAAAAGTTTATGCTATGAAACACCTACCTCTCAAATAATGATTTAAGTTGCGCTTCTGCTTTTCAGCAATCCACTTGTAATCGACTTGTTGATGATGATTACTTGAATTCTTTTTATGTCCAACAGCAGTTATCTGTAAATTAATTGATTAATCAATACATTTCAATTCATGGCTTACACCTCCATCAACATTAACAAAAAAAACACGTTAAAAAGCATTCATCAAATCTCACCTACACGTTTAACATTACTGCATGGTCAAGTAGTTTTTAACATAAATTAGCAAACTCGTATTGTCAGTGACATCTAATAGTGAACATGGATATTGAATAAAGCATTCATCAAATCTCATCTATAATTTTAACATCACAAACGGTCAAGTCGTTTTAACACGGATTCGCAAAATAGTATTGTCAGTGACATCTAGTAGTAAACATGGACATTGGATAGAGCGTTAATCAAATCACAAATCGTCAAGTTGTTACAACACCGATTCGCAATAGTATTGTCAGTGACATCTAGTAGTGAACATTGACACTTGATAGAGCATTAATCAAATCAAAAATGGTCAAGTTGTTTCAACATAGATTCGCAAAATAGTATTATCAGTGACATCTAGTAGTGAACATGGACACTTGATAGAGCGTTAATCAAATCACAAATGGCCAAGTCGTTTTAACACGGATTTGCAAACTCGTATTGTCAGTGACATCTAGTAGTGAACATTGACACTTGATAGAGCGTTAATCAAATCACAAATGGTCAAGTTGTTTCAACACGGATTCGAAAAATAGTATTGTCAGCGACATCTAGTAGTGAACATGGACATTGGATAAAACGTTAATCAAATCACAAATGGTCAAGTTTCAAAATGGATTCACAAAAAGTATTGTCCGTAACATCTAGTAGTGAACGTGGACACTTGATAGAGCGTTAATCAAATCACAAATGGTCAAGTTGTTTCAACACGGATTCGCAAAATAGTATTGTCGGTGACATCTAGAAGTGCACATTGGCACTTGATAGAGTGTTAATCAAATCATAAATGGCCAAGACGTTTTAACACGGATTCACAAAATAGTATTGTCAGTGACATCTAGTAGTGAACATGGACATTGGATAAAGCGTTAATCAAATCACAAATGGTCAAGTTGTTTCAATACGGATTCGCAAAATAGTATTGTCAGCGACATCTAGTAGTGAACATTGGCACTTGATAGAGCGTTAATCAAATCACAAATGGTCAAGTCGTTTTAACACGGATTCACAAAATAGTATTGTCAGCGACATCTAGTAGTGAACATGGACATTGGATAAAGCGTTAATCAAATCACAAATGGTCAAATCGTTTTAACACGGATTCACAAAATAGTATTGTCAGTGACATCTAGTAGTGAACATTGGCAATTGATAGAGTGTTAATCAAATCATAAATGGTCAAGTCGTTTTAACGCGGATTCACAAAATAGAATTGCCAGTGATATCTAGTAGTGAACATGGACATTGGATAAAGCGTTAATCAAATCACAAATGGTCAAGTTGCTTCAACACGGATTCGCAAAATAGTATTGTCAGTGACATCTAGTAGTAAACATTGGCACTTGATAGAGTGTTAATCAAATCATAAATGGTCAAGTCGTTTTAACACGGATTCGCAAAATGGTATTGTCAGTGTTATCTAGTAGTGTAACTTGACACTTGATAGAGCGCTAATCAAATCACAAATGGACAAGTTGTTTCAACAAGGATTCGCAAAATAGTATTGTTAGTGACATCTAGTAGTGAACATGGACACTTGATAGAGTGTTAATCAAATCAGAAATGGTCAAGTTGTTTCAACACGGATTCGCAAAATAGTATTGTCAGTGACATCTAGTAGTGAACATTGGCACTTGATAGTGCGTTTATCAAATCTCACCTACATGTTTAGTTATTAAAAGAGGTACTCACCTCTAATAATAATTTATTAAAACTGCTGTTGCCGACTGGATTAGGTATAACAGCAGGCGCGGCTGGTGATTAAAGGCTCTTAGGCGGCGCTTCTCTTGAAAGATTCCATAAATATACATATTTAATTGAGGAATTTATAATTTATATTGATTGGAAACATTTATAAATTTTACTCAATCCATTCAGTCACGAGTCAATATATTTGGAACTGTTGTTAAGAATGTTTTTCAGATGGATAGTAGCGCTGTTAGGCTGCGCCTTAGATGTCCTATTCCTTCCTATGTAACAGGGTTGGGGGGCGTGGTTATGAAAGCTCTATTCGTTTCAATTGTATCGCTGAAGGCTCAAGCGACTACAGCCTAAGCCAGGCTTGCCAACCACGAAAGGATGTTCTTATTCAGTGGAATGCATTCAAAGTTGTTCAAGGAGTCTCAAACCACTCTCATGAAATTTTATACTTTCCCTCTTTCACTCTCCGAAGGATTAATAATAATTGACAAGTTACCAGAAACAGTTAGATGACTAATAAATTATATTCATTATTGAGAACTCAAATGGTATCCCTTAAAGTATAATAACTAAAATATTTCCGCCAGATAGCACCATGAGGTGGCAAGGGGTAGCAGAACCATCTGCCGAGACTTAAGGGAAGTATTCTGTTTAAAAAATCTGCCGCCATGCGCCATACATCGTCCTAGGTTCATGCTGTGTATTTGTAAACAAGTGTTCGCGCGTTAAAATCGTTGGTGTAACTTAATTAGTTCACTAATTATGTTGTTTGTCAGTGGCAAGTCTTAATTTGCGTGTTATGGGCTACAGTTAGGGTTGCCAGATTTCAAGAATGGAAAAACGGAACACACGTCCCAAAACATTGCATTTTTAATCAAGGTCGTCAAACGTTGTAATATATAATACACAAATTTATTAAATAAGCATTACATAATCAAATACACAACATTAAAACTAGATATTGCTGGCATATCAAATAGGCCTATGACACCAGCAACTTATAAATGCTTTTCATTAGAACGACACTTGGCAAGGATTTTTCATTTGTAGCTAAGTACCTTTCTGATAAAATTCAGTACAATTTTCGTCATAATTGTAATATGTGAACAATTCTCGTTTTATCAAACTAATGGAGCTTCTGTTTGTATAATCTCTCCATTTGATATCCATGACAGAAAAAACTCTCTCTGTAAAAACATTGGAGGGGAAAATGCTGAGTATTAACTTCACAAGGACTATGAAATGAAAATCCACAGCCTGCTTCCAGTCTCCGACCGGGTCAGGAATGGAATGAATGAAGCCCCCATCTAGCGGCGAGGATATGAACTGTGCCGGCTGCCGAGGCCTGACGCACTCCTCCGGGGCAATGATTAAATGAACGACAGATGAAATGAAATGATAGTGGAGAATGTTGCTGGAATGAAATTTTGACAGGGAAAACCGGAGTACCCGGAGAAAAACCTGTCTGCCTCCGTTTTGCCCAGCACAGATCTCACTTGGAGTGACCGGGATTTGAACCACGGACCCAGCGGTGAGAGGCCGGCGTGCTGCCGCCTACAAGGACTATGATACTCCATAATTTTGTTGCCCCTAATAAATCTATAACATGTTATAGCCGTGTATGTGGGTGTCGTATAATGCGTTATACCAGCATTTTGCCACTAATATAAGTGCTGAGCCTTCCCCAGCTCCAACACCACCAGCCGCGGCTGTATAACAGGTAAACCAATTATCTGTAAATAAATAAACCAATCAATCAATTAATCCATTCATCCGTTTCAATCCATGACTTACACATTAATTTGTTTTCAAACAGTTAAACAATTGTTTAATCTATTAAATTCATACCTCTTAAATATTTTTCTTTTCCCAAGTAACGCTACTGCTTTTCTTATTTCGCTTATAATATATGCTACTCTTTATCACAATATATGATAAGACTGTAGCACTAATTACCTGGCATGTGACTAATGAGTGTCAATGACAGGTATGACCTTGCTTTTATATTGTTCAATATTGCTAGCTTGCAAAAAAAATGTCCACGCATGAGTAAGAGAAATAGAATAAATCACTGTACATTGAGATTCGCGATACATCAAGATTCAAATTACTGCAAACATTTTACATTACCAGACATTCATATTCTTTCCACATGTCAAACGGGAATGACATAGACAATAAGTTCTCAGTTTACGCTTATCAGCCATACCTGCTTATTTCAAACAGGATCGCTGATATGGCAAGACGGCATCCTGTTTCAAGATTGTCGCTGCCAGTGGCTATGTAATGAAACAAAAACGATATCATCTAGTTAATCTTTATAAAATCATGAACTCACATCTAGTGATATGTGTGTTGACAACCACGGGGACCCCAGCTGAGTCCGGCATTGCTTCCACTTGTGTAGGGCTCCTCTCTGTTTTCTTTCATGTCGACCTGACTCTGTCAACTCTTGTTCTATTCACACCCCCAATAGTATTAGTGTATCCGAGGCCTAGGGAGTCTCACTTTCCAGCCTTAATCGCTCCTTGTCTGATCTTTGCTGATACCCTCCTTTTGCAAGCGGGTCAACCTTTTTTTTTCTTTTCATGTTATCGCCTGCCTTCCACTCAAGGCCCTCAAAGAGGCAGGGTGTATGTAGTCACACTACTTTTAATACATTCTGAATATGGTTACACCCTCAAAAGCTCTCGACTAGTGAGTTCAAAAGTTGACAACCCCCTAAGAAATTCATTTGGGGTGGATTCGTAGCTTCGCTCGCTTCGCTATAATTTTATCCTCCAGGATTGGTTTTTCCCATGAACTAAATAAGGGAGCCCACCTCTACCACCACTGAGGGCAGTGTCCTGGAGCTTGAGACTCTGAGCCGGGGATACAACTGGGGCGTGCGACCAGCACGATGCCCAGGCGGCCTCGCATGCAAAGCAAACAGGGGCTTGATGAAGGGATGAAAAGAGTGGGAGGGTGTGGCAAAAAAGTGGGAAAGAGACTACCATTGCCTTACGGTAGGTATCATCCCGGCATTTGCCCGAAAACGAAGTGGGAAATCACGGAAAACCACTTCGAGGATGGCTGAGGGGGAATCGAACCCCCTCTACTCATTTGAGCCACCCGAGGCTGAGTAGACCTCGTTCCAGTCCTCATATCACTTTTCAAATTTCATGACAGAGCCGGGAATCGAACCCAGGACCTCCAGGGCGGCAGCTAATCATGCTAACCGCTACGCTACGGAGGTGACTCGAGAGTGGATTCTCTTCTCTTAAAACAGTAAAACTATCAGGTCATCTCACCCTACTTTAATGGCGGTAGAGGCCGGATTCCTTGCTTAGTTCATGGAAAAGCTAACCTTAGAGAGAGTAAAATCAAAATTATCAGCTGCAGTGAGAGTGCTAACGTGACACTTCATGCCTCGCTGTCATTGAGAGAGTGTGGGTTTGAATCACCTGGGTCATTCTGAAAATGGTTTTCATGGTTTCCCATTTTTACCACCAGGCAAATGCCAGAACGGTTCCTTTCAATAGGTCCACAGCCGATTGCCTATCAATACATCCTTCCCTAAACCATTTTGAAAATGAATGTACATGGCCTCTGGCCTCTCACTGCTGGGTTCATAGTTCAAATCCCAGTCACACCATGTGAGATTCGTGCTGGACAAAGTGGAGGCAGACATGTTTTTATTTTTTTCTGGGTACCCCAGTTTTTTTTTTCACTGTCACAATTTCATTCTATCAAACACTCTATCCACTCTCATTTTATTTCATCTGTCATTCATTTAATCATTGCCCTAGGCAAGTGTGACAGGCTTCAGCAGTCGGCACCATTTCATATCCTCGCTGCTAAATGAGGACTTCATTCATTCCATTCCCTGACCCGGTTGGTCAAGCAACACTTTACACTATCATTTCATTTCATTTGTCATTCATTTAATCATTGTTCCAAGAGAGTGCGACAGGCTTTAGCAGCCTGCACGGTTTCATATCCTCGTTGCTAAATGGGGGGGGGGGGGGGGTCATTCATTCCATTCCCTGATCGCTCAGTCGAGCAACACTTTCCACTATCATTTCATTTCATCTGCCATTCATTTAATCATTTCCCCAGGAAAGTGCGACAGACTTTAGCAGCCGGCACTGTTTTTTTAAATCCTCACCGCTAAATGAAGGATTCATTCATTCCATTCCGTAACCCGCTCGGTCAACTGAAAGCAGGCTGTGGATTTTCATTTTTAAATCCTGTCTTTACCAAGTATGAGTTGAACCATCACATACAGCTCTACGATCCATGATTTTTGAAACAGCAATGAATGCATTTTGCAAGCATGAAACGCCGTGACCGACCACCAGTTTCGTTTATTCATAGATTACGGGCTAGCGTGCTAGGCTTTGGCTTAAAGTATCTCGGGTTCGATTGCCTGCTACAAAACCATGGCATAAGCCTCTGCGATTCATGGTTCATTCAAATATCGACTAATGCATTTGCATGCATGGCTATCATGGTTCACCACATCGAAAAAAAAACCAACCGTCGTATTACATCCCGCCGTTTCATCGAAATAGTCTTTCAAGTCTTTGGGACAAAACAAATTCCATTTTCAAAATGGGCTATATTTTGGAAACTAAAATTTTACACACAAAAACAAAAATGTTAATTCATTATGGCGTCGACTCGTTGGCATGTCATTTATGTGAAACAACGTTTAATTTCCACCAGCATTCAAACTCCCACATGTTGCACTCGGAAAGCGACATTTACTAAAAATAAATACTATTTCACCCCTAGTAGGGGTAGGTTTTATTTTGGGGTGGAAAATAGGTTGTCCTTTGGAAAGAGGGGTGTCAGCCCGATTTCAACGACACCTCATTCGTCAAAATCCGACCATGCATTCGGGAGATATCGGCTTTGCCCCTGAATGTATGGCGTGTTAGTATGTGACATCACCAGGAAAGTAGGCTATGAGTCAACATTTTAAAAAAAATTCATCACACCTCGTAGGTTAGGTAAGGTTAGGCTAGGTTAAGTTAAGCTATAGCCACCATCTTGTGACGTCACCAGGAAAGTAGGCTATGGTTCAACATTTTGGAACTTTTTGATCACACCTCGTAGGTTACGTTAGGCTAGGCTAAGTTAAGCTATGGCCGCCATCTTGTGACGTCACCAGGAAAGTAGGCTATGGGTCAACTTTTTTGAACTTTTTGATCACACCTCGTTGTGACGTCACCAGGAAATTAGGTGATGGGTTAACATTTTGGAACTTTTCGATCACACCTCGTTGTGACGTCACCAAGAAAGTAGGCTATGGGTGACGTCACCGTCGCCATCTTGTGATGTCACCGCCGCCATCTTGTAACGTCATCGCCGCCATCATGGCCGCCATCTTGTGACATCACCAGGAAAGTACGCTATCTTCTAGAACTGTCACTGACCCCCCCCCCCCCCCCTACTTATATGGACACGGACTCGCTTGTATTCCATGTCCGCCAGTGTGATCCCTATGTCGTAATGAGGCAATTATAGAGATAGGTTTGACGCCTCTTCCTACAGTCCTGGCAAAGTGTTTCAGCTGCTCATTAGGAACAAGAAGAAAATGGGTATTTTAAAAGATGAATGCGGTGATTCGATCAAGATGGAGTTCGTTGGACTCGTGTCTAAAATATATGCTTATCGTCAGCTAGATCAAAAAGAATCTAAAAGGGCCAAGGACGTAGGAAAAACAATGGTAAAATCGCTACGTGTGGACGACCACTTAGAGGTTTAACAAACTGGAAAAGCTATGTCCCATAAACAATGCAGGATACAATCTGTTAACCATAATTTGTATCTTGTACAACAGAGAAAACTCACACTCGCCCCGGTGGACAATGAGCGAGAGTGGGCTGATGACTTGCTCGCTAGCCGGCCATGGGGCTATCGTGATGAGGGAGGCGTGTGATTTCTTTGTTTTGTTGTTTGGGGAATAGCTTTTGTAAATATGAGATTTTATTTTTCGCTATGATGAGAATGGTAAATTGTAAATTCAAATTTGTAAATATGAGATTTTGTTTTCGCGATGACAAGAATAGTAATTTGTAATTGCAAATTTGTAAATATGGGATTTCGTTTTCTCAATAACGAGAATTTAAATATGGGATTTTGATATTTTCTTTTTGCGATAACATGAATGGAAATTTGTAAATTCTAATTTGAAAATATGGGATTTTGATATTATGTTTCTGCGATAATGTGAATGGAAGTTTGTAAATGCTAATTTGTAAACATGGGATTTTGATATTTTGTTTTTGCGATGACAAGAATAGTAACTTTGAGAAATGCACTACGCCCCTTTCCCTTTAAAGCCCTGTGCAACTCTATATTTTTATTTTGATTATGCCTGAAATTAGGTCAATCGAAGTTACGTCAGTTACGTCACGTCGGCCAAGGTTCCAACCTCAGCACATGTTCCATTACAGTGAAATCTCTCTATATATAAAAATGAAAGTTTGTCTGTTTTTTCTGAATTTCCTAGGAAATTTGCGTTATTTGCGCGTTTCAGACTGTTTTATGACGGATGCGCGCAAAAATAAATATTTGTCTGTCTGTCTGTCTGTCTGCCTGTTTGTTTGTTTGTTTGTCTGTCTGTGGACAATTTTGTGTCCTTATAACTTGAGAACGGCTGGGTGAATCAACGTAAAATTTGATGCAGATATCCATCAGAAGCACCACACTAATCATTGATGTAACTCTTCTCCGTACCTCTCATAAAAGGGGGCCTACCCCCTTAAAATACATGCTGAAATAGTTGTAGAAGGACGAGACAAAGCTTATTTTCAAACCCTCGATGTGAGAAACAAAACTCGAAAAACCACATTTTAAAGCCCTAAAACCAACAGTTTTTGAGATATTCCCACAAAACTAATTTCATTTAATAATCTAATGGTTGGTTGGGTCTTAAGTTTAGGGGCTGCGACAACGCGGTCATGTAGCCCCGTGTATTTTGGGTGTGTGCAGAATGTGTCTGATAACCGGGGTTAATTGTGATGACTGTAATAGTGTGTGTTTTCTGTTTTTTTTTAAATACTGCAACTTGGAATTTTTCAAATAGTTCCTACTTTTGCCGCCAATCGCCACCGTCAACGACTACTAGGCCAAGTTCAGAACTTAACTACTCGACGCCACCGCAGTCGGCTCTTGGCAACGAACGTAGAAACCTAAGAGCGTTGTTTACATTCTAACCTATCCAATTTAGCTTCACACAGGTGCAATTAGTGGAAGGTTCTTTATCATGCCTTAAATCTATGACATGGGACCGCCGGCTTTACTTCCCCTCCGAAGGAAGGCATACTGAGGGATTTTAACGCTCTTAAAAAATCCGATGGCTTCGGCCGGGTTTGAACCCGCTATCTTGGGCATAGAAGCTCAGTATGCTACCAACTACGCCACCGAAACCGCTAAATAATCTAATGAAAGAATGCAAGCTGGTAACCATGGCAACAAAATTTCAGAGGACCATCTATTTCTGTAAGACGTAATGCAATTCCATTTATTACATTACTGTGAAGTTTGCAAACGGCTATAAGGTTATCACGGAACCAAATTCAGCTGTAAAATTCATCAATACGTATAATGCACTTAAGGGGGTCAAGGGGTACACTAGAATTTTGTCACGCGAATTTCACGTGTGGGTGTGGTACGGAAAGTCTTTATATCCCTATCCCTATATAGTATTTATTATATTGATAAGTAGGGGGATGGTGGCGCTTCTAACCCACAAGGTGCTCAAAAAGTTATTACACACTTTTTGCTTATTCATATCTCGCGAACCCATGGTCCGATTTTGATAAATGAGGTGTCGTTGAACTCGGGCTGACGTCCTCTTTCCAATGGACCACTCATTTCAACCCCTAAATAAAACCTACCCCTATTAGGGGGTGAAATTGTAATTTTCTAGTGAAAGTCTCTTTTCAAATGTGACATGTATAAGGTGTGCTGCTAAAATGAACTTAAACGTTGTTGCTCATATAGCACATGCGTTTCTCTGGCGGCCGCTATGGATCAACATTTTTGTTTTTGTTTTTTACGCATGCGCACTTGGGATTTTTGTAAGAGGGCGAACTCTTTTAAAAAAAATGATTGATAAGAAGGGGTTTTGGTGGTGAGGAGAGAACCAGATAGTCGCCTACTTTCCTACGAAGTTTGCCGATATCTCTCAAACGCAAGGTCGGACTTGGACGTGTGACGTGTCAAATCGCTTGTCTCGAAGCCCTATATATGTCATTAAAAGGTTAAAGTTTTGAGAATGAGGGAAACAGGCTCTTTTGGGGTAAAACCATGATTTTTGACTTTTTCCGATATCTCAAGAATGCATGGTCGGATTTGGTCCTATGACGTGTCAAATGGCTTGTCTCGAAACCCTCTTTATTTTGGTAATAGGTTAAAGTTTTTGAGAATGAGGGAAACAGAATTTTTGGGGGTAAAACCGTTATTTTAAACTTATTGCTATATCTCGCGAACCAATGATGCTAGAGGCGTGTACGACGGGTTCAAGGACACTGGGTGACGTCCTTTCTGCTATGGACCACTCGTTGTAATTTTTAAATAATTTTGGAAACTCTATTTTGGGTTAAACACGTGTTTTTTGTGATTTTTACTGATTTCACACGAACCAATAACGCTAGAGACGTGTACGAGGTGTCCTAAGACTCGGGCTAACGCCTCCTTTCAAATGTGGTAGATATTGTTTCCAAAAAATAATTCACAAAGGGCCTAACGCCATACATGTTGAAAAAAATTCTTTACCGTTACCTGTTTATAATGTTCATGAAGCGTGGTGGTTGAGAGAGACGATACTGCTGGGTGTGTGTGTTTCAACGAACCTGTCGCTAACCACAAGGACCATGCTTAATAGAACAATCGCTATTTCGGCGGGTCGGTGTATGACAGAGCGAGCGTGCGTTTTTCTGATATTTTACCTTTAACGTGTAAACGGTGATGAGAACTTGGTTCTATGTTGGTCGAAGCGAGTGCAGAAAACAAACTTGCCGAGGAGCAGGAGGTGAATGTCATTTGAGCTTATTGGAAGGCGCTAATCTGACTTGACAACAGGTGCAATGGAAAAATGACCATGACGCTTGAAGGTGAAATAATATGACCATCGTGGTGGCAGGGGAGTGCGAAATGCATGTGAACATGTTTGAAACCACATGTACGCTAAACCAGTTACATCCTGTTTTGCTTCGTACGTGACAAAATGCAAGTTGACGTGAAATTTGATCTGCCACAGGTGTTCACCTTGAACGTTAGCTGTCCACGTGCACGATAAGAGAATGTTCAAAGCGTGGGAATCGCTGAATCAGTAAAAAGTATGATGCAACTTGTGGGAATGATGTCACAACCAGTAGATAGGCAAGAGCTGCAAACAGCAGTGGTGGAGGTGGAGGGGGGGGGGGAGAGGGGAAGGGGTAATGTAAGAGAGAACACAGGTGGAAAGGGAAAGACAAACATGTATGAACATGCATGAAGCGCGGAGCGCTGTACACACAGAGCTATAGGGGGTGTACTACATGTGCGACTAAAAAAAAGTACACAGGTTCATACAACATGTAATTTATTGATCCAAGAATTAAACGTAGAGTTAAACCCTAACCATTTGACATAGAGTTTATTTCCTTTTTGTTTCAACACTTTTTCCACAAGATAATGCTGAGGAAATGCTGTTTTCTTAAGTTCATGGAGATAAAATCTACCTTTTATGGGTTGATGGTTGAGGTCCTCGAGTAAATAGGTGACTGGAGTGTCCAAGATGACTTGACGAATTCGAAATAGTTCAGTCCCCCACTGAGGCGTGTAGCCCTTATTGAAGGCAGACTTAAATTTGCTCACACGAACAAAATCCCCAATTTTCAGTCGGTGACGTTTAGGAACGGCTGTTTTTATGGGGTTAAACAGTTTATCCAATCGCTGAATATTTTTGGTCACGATGCGTGGCTTGGTCCCAATCGTTCTATGTTTGGTGTCATTGTAACGTGATACCATCTCTGGCAACATGTCCAACCAGCGATACGTGCCCTGAGCGGTAAACGCTTTCCACATATGGGTTTTCAATGTTCGGTTGAACCGCTCGACCACACTGGCTTTGAGGTTGCTGTACGTGGTGTAATGGTGAATATCCTTAGATTTGAGAAAACTGGAGAAATCCTTGTTGAAAAATTTTTTCCCCTGGTCAGTTTGTAGCAGCTGAGGTTGACGTTTGGAGTTTTGAATAATATGTTGAAAGGCCTTGGTAACTAGTGGGCCAGACTTGCAACGCACAGGTTCAACAAAGGCCATTTTGGAATAGACATCAATGACGGTCAACATATAGCGTCCACCGTCGTTAACGCTAGCATAGGGTATCATTTCAACCAAGTCAGCCTGCCAAAGTTCATCCGCACCTCGTGAAATCACCTTGAGTCGTGGATAGTAACGCCTAGCTGGGCGATGCAATTCGTGAGCAATACCCATTTTAATGGGTGAGGGCTAAAACAATAATTTTGGCATTTCGAAGTTCCTGTTCAATTTCTTGAATTTCCCAATCGTGACCGGTATGACCAGCTTGACGTGAGGCATGCAACAACTGTAGCCGCTGGACGAGCTTATTGGGATTGTGCCAGTAGGTAACATCCACAAGGGGTTTTAATGGTTTAAATGTCACTCCCGAAGCGGACGCTTTACGACGAGTACTTTGACTGGTGGGAAACATTTTTGCAATGATGGATTTATATTTTTGAGATATATTGGCATTCACTTGTTGAGCGGGATCATACTGTATTTTGTGGGCATGGGTATCCAATAAAATGGATTTATATTTGTCAAGATCCTCTGGCGTATAATCATGGGGAGAGGGGGTCCGAGAAAAGAGCAGCTTTAACAGTCCTGGCGTTAATTTATAGTTGATATTTTTAATGACAGCTTTAGTACGAGCAAATTTAATGGATGAAACGCCAATTTTAAAACTATCATCCTCATAGCGAACACCATGCGTGGTATCTGTGTTTCCAATAAATAGATCGGTGAAATAGGGTTCCAATGTTGATCCATAATATTTTATTAAAATGGTTTTCAGTTGAGCTTTATGTTGAGGGGTGGCCAAGAGTTGTGAAAACGGAGACGCTCTGGAAGGGGAAGGTGTTTCGACCATGGCCAAGGATTTCTTTTTTCTCAAAAACTCTGCAAGGGGTGCGGCCTTTTTTTGAGGCGTAAACAGTTGTTCCTCCTCATCCTCAACTTCACTAACACTAGTCAAATCTTCCTGTTCCTGTTCCTCTTCCTCTTCCTCAGGGTCCTCGTGCAGCGTCTGCGTGGCTTGTGAAACGGTGGGTAGCGTTTCAGATGGCTTGAAAGAGGGTTTCAACATGGCTTTTAGCGGAGGTGCTAAATGTTGTTGAATAAACAAAGCATGATTTGCACGTGATTGTTTCAATTGACGAAACTTTTGGCGAATAGTATTTTTTGCTCTAATAATATGCTTTTTCAATTGACTCTCTGCTAACGCCATGGTGTCTTGACAAATGACTTGCCGGGGAATGAGACAGGGCCTTAAATAGCAATAAAATGATCAAACCCTAAACGATACCGTCCATGGTTGAGTTCACTTTGTTTGTCAATCACTAAACAGGCATGACGTTGAGTGTTCCAGCACTTGGCACACAATTCTGTAAACATTTGAAAGGTCATATCAGGATCCACATGTTCATTATAAATGTGACGACTGTTCCTCTCGTCCTGACGAAATAAAACAATGACATTGGCATTGTCACGAATCAACTGTTTGGACATTTTAGAATACGTTTGTCCAAGATAGAAGCAATCGATATGTTTGTGACGACCCATGCTGAAATAGCTTTGAATGATGCCTTGACGTTCAGTGGATACATCATCGAAAATCATGAGTGAATCAGGCTTTACCACATCCTGTGAAATCACATTTTCTTGCATGTAAAATGTAAAATAACCCATATTCTCTTTTTGTAATCCAGAAATGACTTGATCCAGAAACACGTAGAGGGGTTGGTAGAGAGATTTTGCAAAAATATAAATATTTTGAAAACGCAGACCATTGGGCGCTGTAATGAGCGTTAGCAAAAGATTAGTCTTTCCACAGCCGGAAGGCCCCACAATGATGCAGCGAATGGAAGATGGAAACAGTGAACTATGGCGTTGTTCACGTGATGTGGGACAGAGATGGGAAACCATGTCCCCCACGAGGAATGACTCTTGCTGCTTAATAATCTTCATTTCAACTAAGGCTTAGACAGGCTAGCTGGCTGTCTATATACAGGACACCGAACCTTGTCATAGAAACAGTAGACTGGTACTACAGGCTGACGATGGATGTCTTTGGACGTGCGTTGATGGCCAAAGCTAGGCCTGTCCCCATACATGATCCTAAACAAGAAACAGATCCTGCTAATAAACACTATGTGGATAGGTCAGTAGTGCCACGCACAAAACAGGGAGATTATGACTTTAAGGGAAAGCGGTTAACCCATGTAAAACATCCTCAAGTGTCTACAGACGTTACTACGAAAAAGTATGTGGATAACAAAGTGTATGAGTTTTATGACAAAGTGCCCCAGCTTACGGTGAATGGCTATAGCGCTAATCACCATCGGATTATTCACGTGGAAGACCCACAAGACGAAGACGATGTTTGTACCAAGCGTTACATGACCTATGAAATGAAAAGGCTTTATAAATTTATCCCATCTGTATTTTTAGTGTATCTGACAAATGAAAAACCTGTGAATGACAGAAACCATTTACCGCTAGTCCATGATCAGCACCTGACCTATGTGCTTGCTTCGGGTTTAAGCCACTATCGATTACACTATGATGGAACCATTCACATCAAATATGCCATACCTGATGAGAACCATTTACAAATAAAGATAAATGGTCATAGGATGTTGATCCATAACCATGAAATGGTCAATGCAGGTGACGAATTATCCTTTCATCTCATGTTGACATGGGATGAAAAGCAAGCGGGAAAAAACATAAACGATTTCCCACTTTATGTGGAATTGGAATATACAGCCAAGAAATAACCATCTGACGTTAGTTGTGATTTAAACTTTCTTGTGAAAGGTTGTTGGTCATTATCATCATGGTGAAACAAAGGTATGCGGTGAGAAAGACTAAAAAAGGACCTTGTCCTTGGCAAAGCCTGGGCTTAAGACATTCGTGGACAAGCCCTTGCGAAAGAAAAAAAGAAAAAAATAATGTATTGACCATAAGGAAAGCCTTTCGAGCAGCACAGAGACATGTTATTCCAAAACGTCGGCGACAGGTTTCAAACCAAGAGCGAGTGATTCCCGTCCCCAAACGAGCGGGATTTTTACCTGCATTATTTGCCGGTTTGGCTGCTCTGAGTTCACTTTTGGGCGGTGCCAGTGCAGTGGCGAAAACCATTAAAGCCGCGCAGCAGGGCAAGCAACAACTCAAAGAAAGTCAGCGACACAATGAAACGATGGAAGCGATTGCCATGGGGGCTAGAAATGCCAATTTAAAGCCAGCCTTTTATCAACAAGGATTTGGGATTTCACCATTTCGAAGTATTAAAAAAAAATTAACCTCAGCCATGGCAAGACATGCCCTGACGCATCAACAAGTGGAAAGCTATGCTAAACAACTAAAGCTTTCTCATTTTCGAGGTGTGTTTATGCGAAACCAATTACCCCCACGACCCTGGAAACAGGAATGTGCTGTTGTCAATTTGGATGATCACCGAGGACCAGGAACACATTATGTACCTTATGTCAAAGAGGGATCCATTGTATGGTATTTTGACAGTTTTGGGAATTTGCCTCCGCCCATGGAACTAGTGACCTATTTTGGAAACAGGATCAAGATATATTATAATGTGAAACGAGAGCAAACGTTTAACAGCCAACAGTGTGGACGTTTGTGTTTAATTTTTTTTTATATAAGACGCATCATAAGCAAAAACTCCACCAGTATGTCGGCAGAAAGTAAAACGTTTACACTGCATGGACGTGGACCTGAAGTCAGCCTAGACTTTTACCCGCCTATCGAATTGAGTGAAAACCCTATGGTTTAGGACTTGTTTCTCTTGAAACGTACAATCGAATATACAACATACGTGAAAATGTGAACAACAAGATTTACTATGATGATTCTGTGCTCACCCTGAACTCTGGTGGATACACGATCGATGATATTTATGAACACATTTATGTGGTGTTGATCAATCAATATGGTTTAAAGTCATTTCTCGATGGAACGCGCAAGTTTGAACTTGTAGGAAATACCAACACTCATCGCTGCAGTATTTTCTCCACATTCAACATTGACTTTAAAACACGCCCCGATTCCATTGGCCCATTACTAGGATTTAAACCACGTGTGTTGGAGCCCAACAAAAAACATGATTCGGACCATGAAGTGAAATTCATTGAGGACCATCATGTGTCGATGACGTGTAATATTATTAGCCAAGTGTACACCAATCAAGAACCATCGCATTCGCTTTATGACTTTATTGTGACATCGCCCAATGGGTATATTATTCGTGAAAACCCTCCAGTGGTGCTTTTTCATTCTGTGGCTGTCGATAGTATTAGTAATATAACATTAAGACTGATCAATAGAGATCAAAAACTCATTGATCTAGATTCCACCACACCAGTGACTTACAAGTTGGTGCTAAAGCCACAATGAAGTTTGTGTATAAAGCAACAACACCGTCTAGGAATGGTGTTAGTTGTTTGCCACGTGAATACACGTTAACATCTCAAGACAAGCAGATTTTACAGCATTTGGGTTACCACGTCAACCCTCATAATGAATTTTATCCTAGAGATAGCGAACCGCATCGAGGAGCAACCAGGAGTGGTAAGAATTGATCTCCATTCCTATCAAGCTCAAACACCTGGTCTCAAGAACAATGATGAAATTCAATTTGTTATCAACAACCAAGATATTTACACCCTACCGCATGAAAGTGTCATTCAGATTGAAGGTCGGCTCACCAAAGCCGATGGCTCTACTCCCACCACATCCAAGTTGGCCAACCATGGTTTGGCCTTTCTGTTTTCTGAAGTGCGGTATGTCATTAACGATATTGTGGTGGATAGCACTCGAAATGTGGGCATTTCCAGTGTCATGAAACTATACCCCTCTTATAGTGAGGAAGAAGGTAAAACACTTTGCATGGCAGGTTGATGTCCTGACTCGACCAATGACTGGATGGTACACACCGATGGGACCTTTACTGGATATTTACCTCTTAAACTGATTTTAGGCTTTGCCGAAGATCAACGCATTGTGGTCAACGCAAGGCAAGTGCTTTACCTAGTGAGAGACAGGAGTGATAATAATGCACTCAAGGGAGCCGACAATGCCCCCGATTCAAAAATTCAACTACAACGCTTGCTATGGAAAGTGCCCCATGTGACCCTTGAAGATAGCAAAAAACTGGACATACTCAAAATGGTGAAGAGAGATATGCCTCTACCCATGGAATTTAGAAGCTGGGCACTCCATGAGTATCCGCTATTGCCCACCACCAACACACACAGTTGGTCTGTAAAAACAGCTCCCTATACAGAGAGACCTCTCTACCTGATCGTGGGTTTTCAAACGAATCGCAAGTATCAACAAACCAAAGATGCCACGCAATTTGATCACCTGCAATTGAGAAATGCACGTCTTTTCCTCAACGGAGCCGTGTTTCCCTATGAAGGACTGGATTTGGATTTTTCAAAAAATAAGTTTGGCCCCCTGTACGACTTGTTTTCTAAATTTCGATGGTCGTATTATCAAAAAGAGAACGGCCCCATGCTGCTACCCCAAGCGTTTAAGGCAAGAGCGCCACTGATTGTCTTTGACTGTTCATACCTGGAAGAGTCTGTCAAGCCATCCAATATCGACATTCGACTAGATTTTGAAACGCATGACGATGTACCAGCCAATACCACGGCCTACTGTTTGATTATTCATCACAAACAAGTCAACTATTATCCACTGTCCAACCAAGTGACGAGTGTATAAATAACAGGTCAACCCACGTCAAGCCGCTCAGTCATGTCTTGCTTTAAAGCCTCAAGAGACGTCACATCCATGAATTTAAACTCTGAGGAACAACGTTTCAAGACTTTTGCCACGTGGCCGGTGTCTTTCATAAACCCTCAAGCCTTGGCGGCCGCTGGATTCTACTATTTAAAAACAAGAGTTGAAGTGAAATGTGCCTTTTGCCCCATCATCATAGACCAATGGCAGGAGGGCGATGAACCCATGCAGGAACATCAGCGCTGGTCACCCACTTGCCCCTACCTATGCAGAATGGAAGTGGGAAATATACCCTGTCATTCAAGCTATCCCTCACTTGTGTCCCTGGGTAATGAAAAAAATAACAAGTTACGATACATGTGGACCGTATGGTATCCATGGTGCTTCGGTGACAAGCTCACCATCAAAACCGCCTAGTTTAGAGACATTGGGACATCATCGGTGTTATGGACGTTACAAACACAAGAGACTATATTGTTGTATCAGTTGGTATCGTCCTTATCCCAAAATGACAAAAGCCTGTAAGACGTGTTATGATAATAAAATGATGTAATTCTTAAATTCTTATTTTTGCATGTCCCTCTGTCCTACCCTAACCTTTTTTTTTTTGGAACTAGCATGGCAGGTAAGCCCATGCCATGATCACATTTTAGTGGTCGATCGTCAGTCAGTCGTCAGTTGAACTTGGTCCAGGCAAGCGTCAACATGTTGCGCACACTCATTGTGGATTTCCAAGGGTTAAAAATTGGTGACAACAAATTTATATTTAAACAAGTGGCCATTATCGATTGTACCACGTTTTGGATATCGCAAGCTACGCATTTGCTATTTAAACCACCCCATGCTTTTGATTTGTTGTGTGAAAAAGACCGTAAACAAACCCAGTGGATTGAAAATCATAGGCAACTAGACTGGAATCAGGGAACCATTTCCTATAAATATTTGGACGTGGTCATGAAAGCACACTTGTCCTCGGCCAATGTGGTATTTGTGAAAGGTAATGAAAAACGTCAATGGTTGCAACCATTTTTGGCGTCTTACTGCCAATGTATCGACCTCATGGAGTTGGGCTGCCCCTCCCTGCAAACGCTCATGGATACTTGTTCCTGTGGCAACATTACCCACACAGCCCTATCGCATGCGTGGCATCTCTTTCATTGGTTAACCACCCATGCCTGCTGGGAGTTGTTAAACAAAATTATAACTCAAGATTTATCTGTGAATGACGCCAGTGAGATTTCTACAAGCGACGTGTAAACATCTACAGCACGTGATACCATGGAGAAAGGCAATGCTACGGACAAAGCCATCGGCAAGTTCTTTGTGTGCAAAAAGAAACTAGACAGTTTTACCAAAGAGGAACTCTTGGCGCTCCCCAAGTCGTTCATTTATTATGTGGCCACCAACGCGGTCAAAGAAATCTGGCAACATGTACCAAAATCATGGACTCAAGACCCTGTGTTGAGTGAATTGCAACCCTGTACGAATTACGATCACCATAAGCAAGTGGCCATGGCAAAAATACCGTCTATGCGTCAGTGTGCGACTTGCCAGCTAGTGAAACTGTATCACGGTCATAAAAGTCCATGTAAAGACTTCGTTGAATCATTCCACGGGTGTCATGGCGAGAAAAAGCAACAACAACAACAAACGCAAACATCGTCCACAGAGGAAGAGGAAGACCAAACCTTTTTACCATCGATGGAAAAGGATATGCCAGACCTGTACTGGCAATGGCGTCATTGACAAAGTGATTCAATACTTACCTTTCGAAATCCATCTTCCAGGTTATCGTTTTTGCGGCCCTGGAAGTCGTCTCGAAAAACGTTTACAACGTGGTGATGTACCCATTAATCTTTTGGATCAAGCATGCAAGGAACATGACCTTTCTTATCGCCATAGTCATCGTGGTTTAAGACATGTGGCAGATAAATTGTTATTGAAGAAACCTAAACAACGTTTCACATCCAGTGATGCCTCAGTGGGTGAAAGGATGGCAGCCCTGATTGTCATGAGTGCTATGAAAGGAAAGTTGATGATGCATGGACATAAACATTGAGGAATTGAGGAGTGAGGAATTGGGATGTGTTTGTATTCTATTTATCTTTTGTCAATTCACTATGACTATGAAATAAAAACAAAGGTTTACCAGAGCACGATGTTTTGTTATTTTTAATTTTAAGAAATCGTGATGTTGATGGCTTATGTTTCATTTTACACATTTCACACATGATGAATTCACACACTGCCATTTGTCATTTTGCAATTTACAGATTTTAAAAAAGTTCGTTTCCAGTTTTGTGTTTTTGATGATATGGATTTTTCCAGTTTGTTGATGACACATTTTAAACAATGTCCGTTTGAAGTTTTTGAATTTTCATATTTCACACATGGCCATTTCCAGTTTTTAAAAATGTCCGTTTTAAGTTTTGCGTTTTTGTGTGATATGGAAACATGGATTTTCCATTTCGCTGTTTTCACATTTTTCCATTTGGTGTATGTCGAAAGTTGAGATTTGACAATGATGTTGATGCAAGTGCTTGACCATGGCGATGCTGCAATGTGTTTATGGGTGTTTGGAGAAACGTCGAGGTCTACGACTTCTGCAGGTAAGACTGTTTTTACAAAAATAATGTCTTTTGTCTGCCACATTTCAAAGAAAACAAAACTATTGAAAACAAAATTAGTATATAAGTGACCAGTTTACCCCCTCCCCACCCACCCACCCTACCTCACCGTGTTTGCTCTGGTCAACCATACACACCAGTTTTCTCTCTCTACTCATACATCCACACCTGCCTTTGGGAACAAACATAACCACTTTATTTATTCCCAAAAGCACATTCTCGACATGCACACTCATCCCAATAGAACTTTTTAGTTTATCATTTACATTACGAAAAATAATTAAATACTAGTTATTAAAGTTACTAAAAATCTTACTTATTTCATATTTACAAAAAAAACTCAACTTTGTACAGCGTTAAAAGAATCAAACTATTCACCAATCAAAAAATTTTTTAAAAATAAGGTTGCATAGAACTTTTTAAAGAGCAAAAGGTCCAAGTGGGTTGCCACTATTTACAAAATCTACTATTTACAATGGCAGAAACCAATATTTACAAAATACTAAATCTACAAGTTACATAAAGCTATGTCCCATAAACGATTAAACAGTGAAATCACACCTCCTCCTCCTTGCGATCATAACCCCAGGGCAGGCTGGTGAGCAGGTCATCAGCCCACACACGCTTGTTATCCATGGAGGCGAGGGTGCGTTTTCTCTGTTCCACAAGATACAAATGATGGTTGCTGGATTGTATCCTGTACTGTGTATGAGACATAGCTTTGCCCGTGCGTAAAACCGCTAGATAGTCATCAACACGTAGCGATTTTACCACTGCCCTACCTACACCTTTTGCTCTTTTGGCTTCCTTACAGTCGAGTGTGCGATAAGCATACATTTTTGAAGCCAAACCTACGAATTCCGTCATAATGGAATCACCGCATTCATCTTTTAAAACGCCCATTTCCTTCTTGTTTTTTATGGGCAGCTGAAACACGTTGTCAGCGCTATAGCAAGAGGTGTCGAACCAGTCACTATGTTGCCTCATGACGTCATAGGGGTTGCAGTGGCGAATGTGGTAAATGAATGAGTCCGTATCCATATACAAAAGAGAGACGTTCTCAAAATGGCGTTTGGCAAACTCATAGTGGAATCGATACATGACCGATTTAGAAAAGTCTAAAATGACTTGACCCAAGTAAATGGGTTTATCCATGGTCACGCTGGTCTTACTCATTTCAATAGTAGCCAAATCCTCATCGATAATTTTGATCGATTTGAAATTTGGCTTGGCAATGTACCGCCGGGCACCCCACTGCCCCTCCCAGACATTCACCAATTTAATGTCACGGTATTTGCGGACATTCTCCATAGACTTGCCATAGATGCAGTTGTTCATTAATTTAAAAAAAAAATTCAAACTGCTGTGTTGCCATTTGTCGGTGATCCGTGTTGAGTTGCATGTATGGCTTGAGCCATGCTTTTTGATCAAAAGAAATACCCCTGCGGATTTTCTTCAACACCAAGCCTTGGGCGAGGCATTGCACCAACATTTGGATATGTAGCACATACCGATTTTTGTTGTAAAGTGTGCCAATGAGTTTTTCAATTTTCACTTTACTGTCAGGGGGAACCATTTGCTCAAGGCAGAATGGGAAATCGGCATGTTCATCATACAAGGATGAGGGATATTCAATATCCAATTCTAGCACATATCCACGGTCTGTTTCTTGGCTAGCCTTGATCACATCAAATTCTGACACTTGTTTGTCTGTCAGCCAAGCAAACTTCCCATAGGGCAAAGGCTGACTCATGGCGTAACCGTACAAATTATTCACGTCATAGTACATTAAGTACGATTCTGGTTTGTCTGGTGAATAATCAGGCATGTAGACATTGTTCGCTTCGGCATGGCGCTGGTTAAGTGACACAAAACCGCCACGAATGCCCTTTACAAAAATAGAACCATGTCTACGTCAGTGAGTAAATCCAATTCCACTTGAGTGTATTTTAAAGGGGCATCAAACGAGAGTCCAGGACTCGTATAATAGTGAGCCGGGTCAAGACGGTAAATGTGTTGACACAAGTTACGGAATTTTTCAAACACATCGGTGAGCAGCAATACATCCAGTTTTAGGTAATGCAAAGCATATTCACTTAGCGTGTTCATGCCAAACAGTCGCCAAACTTGACATGCATGTGCATAGTCTTCATCGGAAACGGTACTGCGTGTTAGTTTCGAGTAAAATTTCTCTTGTGGTGGGAGTTTTCTTTGCTTTAACACGTCCCAGCTGTTGCAGAAATCATACGGGAATATACCTTTCCGAATGCACAATTGAAATTGCTCAGGATCATTAAAATGCATTCTAGTATTTTTTAATTCCTCCTCATTCAAGCCATTCACAAGGCTGTCTAGCGAGGATGCCATAAACTTAAAGGAATCCAAAAATCAAATGCTAAAGTCGCTCAACCTCCATGTCAGGGCTGTAAAACGCTCATGGTTTAGGGGGATAATGGTAAACGAGCCCTTGTTGGCATGTCCCAATTCACGAATCAAAAACTGAATGTCATAATTCGCCAGATTGTGGAAAAAGACACTAATGAAACGAGGAGCTGGAAAGTTCAAATTGCATTTACTATGCGCAGCTCCACGAAACTCTCCCGTAAAGTGCGAGTGGTCTCTGACTTTTTCCTCTCTATTTAAAATAGGCCTTTCACAAATATGGCATGTCATGGCATGCTCATACTGCTGCTGCTGTTCTGGAGATAGGCTCTTGGGTACTGGGTGGTCCAGTAATTTCTGTACATCATGAGCCAACTTGAGAAGTTCATCCAAGAACCATTTGGCACAATCTGGCCCCTCACGGTATTTGTAAACGGATTGTGTGGGGTCATAGGCACACACCACATTAAATCCTATGGCAAAGGGTTCATGTTTTTGAATGGGTGTGGTTGAGCTCATGGAGGGATCTGGTTCACATCCCGCCATGGGTGTGGTGAGTGCTTCGAAATCTGCATATACCACATAGGGAAGAGTGTCACGCTTATGAATGTCCTTAAACTTTAACACAACCTTGTCCCCTTGTGGCAATATCAATCTTACCGCTTCCTGAGAAACGCAATCCTCCCTATGACGTTCCAAAAGCGTTGGGGTTTTAAAATATTGCAAGCAACGGTCACAAATATGTTTTACACCAGTATGCTTAGACACGTGTCTGCTTAGCAATCTACATAGGCTCTTAATAAGGCAATAGTGATTCACCTCTCCCTCAGACAGATATAAAAGATGAATGTGATGTCGTTTCGGTTCTTTTGTGGCATAAAGAAGACCCACAATCTCATCACCATCAAGGCCATACACCATGAACGAAAAGTCATGGTTGTCTTGTTCAAACCTATGAATCTCGGTTAAGTCCATAGGGAACGACACTCGAGTTAAATTTAAAGTTTGTTTCAATTCATCAAACTTGGCCTTGTACTTTCCTGGTCTCTCACAATGACGTTGTACTGGCTGCAAATACGCAGCCACAGCCCACAGAAAGCAATCATCATCAATATTTTCAACATTCACCACAGCCTTTTTCGAAGCTATGGCTAGCGGTGTTTTAATATAGCTAGACCCAGCATTCAACGGATTGAATTGACAAATGTTGATTTGTAGGTAATGGATTTTGTCTAACGCTAAACCACTGGGTCCTTATTGAAGTTTATCAAATTTTGATAGCAAGGCATTCACCACATGGGTTTGATACCACTCGTTCAGATTATCGGCTATCAAAAGCTCTTGCATTTTACTGCAAATATAGAATGTCTCCTTATGCTCTACGTCCTTCTTTTTATATATGAAATCGCACACCAGTTCTGTATTCACCTTTAAAGCCGTATGCAACCTTTGCGCTGTGCAAATTTCAATTTTGAAAATTTCAAAACAAGATTCTAAAAATTCTTTGCGAATCAAACTTTTTCTAACATTGACCACACGACCAGAGCACACACGCGATTTGAAACAACTGTTTAGGGGTTCCCAAGTTAACGTATCCGCAGCAGTAAAATATATTATTTTGAAACAACACTCTCACCTGAGTTTTCAGCTGTAGACTGCTTGACAATGGTCCAAAACACACACGTTCCAGGTTATCAACAGAGGTCAAGCGTTTTCCAACACTCTAAAAAGAAATAAACCACCATAAGTATATCCATTCCATATAGTTTATGCATTTCATAAACAAAACAAAATCAAACAGGTTATATATAAAAAACAAATCTCACCTTGACGTGTAATGCTTTGCTATATTCCCGTCTCGTGGGCTAGTGTGGAAATGGTTTCCTTTTCTAGCTGTCTGTCTTTCTCTTTCTTTAATATATTTCTCACAGACACACGACAGGTAGGCTATACACGTTATCTGCAAATAAATAAATAAATAAATAAATAAATAAAATCATTAATTACCTAATCAATAAATAATTGCATGTATTTATATATATAAATCAATAAATATATAAATGAATAAATATATACCTACCTCACAACAAGGTTAAGTATTTTCCCCCAACACCAAAACTGTTAAACAAGACCAGGGGTTTCATGCAACGCAGTGTGTTCAAAGGTAGTCACCTAAGTGAGAGTGGAAATGATAACGACATGTCTTTATATATTTAACGTTGCATGTATAATCATTTTTTCCCACGCTTTGAACATTCTGTTATCAGGCGCGTGGACAGCTAACGTCCAAGGTGAACACCTGTGGCAGATCAAATTTCACGTCAACCTGTATTTTGTCACGTACGAAGCAAAACAGGATGTGACTTTTTTACAGTTATCGTGCACGTGGAAAGCTAACGTCCCAGGCGAACACATGTGGTAGATCAAATTTCACATGAACTTGCATTTTGTCACGTACGAAGCAAAACAGGATGTAACTTGTTTAGCGTGCATTTGGTTTCACATGTGTTCACATGCCTTTCGCTCTTCCCTGCCACCACGATGGTCAGATTATTTCACCTTCAAGCGTCATGGTCATTTTTCCATTGCACCTGTTGTCAAGTCAGATCAGCGCCTTCCAATAAGCTCAAATGACATTCACCTCCTGCTCCTCGGCAAGTTTGTTTTCTGCACTCGCTTCGACCAACATAGAACCAAGTTCTCATCACCGTTTACACGTTAAAGGTAAAATATCAGAAAAACGCACGCTCGCTCTGACATACACCGACCCGCCGAAATAGCGATTGTTCTATTAAGCATGGTCCTTGTGGTTAGCGACAGGTTCGTTGAAACACACACTACCCAGCAGTATCGTCTCTCTCAACCACCACGCCTCATGAACATTATAAACAGGTAAAGAAAAAGAATGTTTTTCAACATGTATGGCGTTAGGCCCTTTGTGAGTTATTTTTTGGAAACAATATCTACCACATTTGAAAGGGGGCGTTAGCCCGAGTCCTAGGACACCTCGTACACGTCTCTAGCGTTATTGGTTCGTGAGATATCGGCAAAAATCACAAAAAACACGTGTTTACCCCTAAATCGAGTTTCCAATATTTTTTTAAAATTATAACAAGTGGTCCATAGCAAAGAGAATGTCACCCCGAGTCCTTGGACCCGTCGTACACGCCTCTAGCATCATTGGTTCGCGAGATACAGCAATAAGTTTAAAATCACGGTTTTACCCCAAAAAATTATGTTTCTCTCATTCTCAAAAACTTTAACCTATTACCAAAATAAAGAGGGTTTCGAGACAAGCCATTTGACACGTCATAGGACCAAATCCGATCATGCATTCGTGAGATATCGGAAAAGTCAAAAATCATGGTTTTACCCCAAAAAGCCTGTTTCCCTCATTCTCAAAACTTTAACCTATTAATAACATATATAGGGCTTTGATACAAGTGATTTGACACGTCACACGTCCAAGTCCGACCTTGCGTTCGAGAGATATCGGCAAACGTCGTAGGAAAGTAGGCGACTATCTGGTTCTCTCCTCACCACCAAAACCCCTTCTTACCAATCATTTTTTTTCAAAGAGCTCGCCCTCTTACAAAAATCCCAAGTGCGCATGCGTAAAAAACAAAAACAAAAATGTTGATCCATAGCGGCCGCCAGAGAAACGCATGTGCTATATTAGCAACAACGTTTAAGTTCATTTTAGCAGCACACCTTATACATGTCACATTTGAAAAGAGACTTTCACTAAAAAATTACAATTTCACCCCCTAGTAGGGGTAGGTTTTATTTAGGGGTTGAAATGAGTGGTCCATTGGAAAGAGGGCGTCAGCCCGAGTCCAACGACACCTCATTTGTCAAAATCGGACCATGGGTTCGCGAGATATGAATAAGCAAAAAGCGTGTACTAACTTTTTGAGCACCTTGTGGGTTAGAAGCGCCACCATCCCCCTACTATATTATTATCATTATTTTTTATATATAATTTATGGCATACAACGACGAGACAAAGCTCATTATTAGCCCCTCGGTGGCAGAAACAAACTTCGAGGGTTCCCGAAAACTACATATTAAGGCTCTAAAACCAACAGTTTCTGAGATATTCCCAGAAAACTTATTTAATTTAATAAACTAATGAGGGAATGCAAGCCGGCAACCATGATAACAGGTTCTCAAGAGAAGACATCCAACTTTCAATCTATTTACCACTCCACTTATTACATTTTTGTGAAAGTTTGCAAATAAATGGCTATAAGGTTATCACGGAACCAACTTAGACTGTAAAATTCAGGGTCAAGGGGTACCCTAGAATTATTTCACGTGATTTACACGTGTGATATGTCGTACAGAATTATATCTCCAAAACAGCAACATTATTTTCAAAAAATACTGAATTGAAAGAGTATTTTTTGCGGCTATTAGGAATTTGGGCCATTGGAGGCTAAAAAACCTGAATATTCATGCACCACAAGCCTTTATAATTTGTTAAAGGTGTATTCCTGTGGATGGGAACTTAACACAACGGTGAGGGTCAGTCTTTATGTGAGGTGTATTGCGTTTCGTCTACGAGGTGTTCAATTTTATTTTCACGTCAGGAAGTACACGTTAGGTGAATTTAGATTGAGCACATTCTAACTTTTTTTTTTCGACAAACGGGTTCATCGTAAGGATGATTTTGTTTGAAAGTGTGTGGTTGATATATTCATATTCGGACATCTAGGTGATATCTTGTTGGTTGGTTGGTTGGTTGGTTCCTCAGTTTAGAAGCTGCAACAACGCGTTCACGTATTCTCGTGTGTGTAGAATCTGTCTGCTAACCGGTGTTAATTGTGATGGTTGTATTAGTGTGTGATATCTGTATTTCAGGTAAGGACTGCAGACGATTCATTTCCAGTAGTTCCTACTTTTGCTACCAAATGTTACCGTCAACGACACCTAGCTGTGACTTAGATACTAGATGCCACCGCAACCGGCAAACTTTGGAACTAATAGAGCGTTAATCAAATCTAACCTACTAATTTAGCTTCACACAATTGTAGTTAGTGGAAGGTTATATTTCATGCCATAAATCTATGACATGGGACCGCCGGCTTTACTTCCCCTCCGAAGTAAGGCATACTTAGGGATTTTCGGCCTTTCTGTTTATCTTTATGTACGCCTATAACTCGTGTTCGAATGTTTGGGGCATCTTTTAAATTAGGTATCCATGAGAGTCAATACACCAATCATTTATAAAACTCTTCACCGTACTTTTCATACAGTAGAAGGGTGGATATAGGGGAAAACTTCTCAAAATACATGCTAAAATAGGCGAAATATAAAAATTATCCTAGAAGGACGACCAAAACATATGTTACACTTCTCAATGTGAGACACAAAATTCGGGAGTCCATTAAGAGTTTCCGAAAACCACAATTTAAGGCCCTTAAATTAACAGTGTGTGTGATATTCCCAGAAAACTAACTTCGCTCTGATAAACATATGAAGGAATAACAAACCCCTAACCATTGCAACAGCAGCTCAATTGATAACGTCTGGTTATTAATACCGAAGACCGTTCGAAGAGCGGGTACTTCTGCTAGTTCTGTTATATACGGCAATAATGGAGAGGCAAGAATAGCTTATATTACCGTATACATAAAGTGACTACACTGAGTATGTGAATAGAGAGTCGTGCCCCCAGGGATATAATGTCTGCACATTTCATTTGCAATGTGAAGAGATAAGTGCCTTTGGTCAACGCCAGGGCGAAGCACAAGCGACCACGTGGTTGACCCAGTATAATAGGCGACTTGTCGCTAGACATGTGGCTGACAGAAATATTTGTGTGTGTGCTCAGTGAACATCACGAAAAGCATTCGAAATACGTGGATTATTGAATGTGCGAGATCAAATCACGTCTTGTTTGTGACGGAATGCAACGGCACGGTGTCGGGAAAAATACTGGGAATCAGGGGCGTATATAGAGTTCTATTTTGGGGTGTGCCCAACCGGGGGTTAGGGGGCATGGTATAGGCCCAAAGAATCAGGGCCGGAGAGAGCGGTCGCGGGCCCCGGTGCTAGGGGTATTTCGGGCCCCTGCCATTTATGCATTTTTGTGCAACCCAAATTCATTAATCACAGCCTTGTATTTAGTGTATTATATATATTCACTAATCACAGCCTTGTATTTAGTGTATTATATATACACATGCTGTATATTTATAACTCTCCATAAAATGTATTATCGATTTTAAACCATATTTCAGTTACCGGTAAGTTTAAATGTCAAAGTTATGTAAGCACTCCAATTCGTTTTAATAATTCTCACTACCAAATAAACAGTAACCCATTCACTTTAAAAACAATGCAGTTCATATAACTAATTTCTTAAACTTAAAAATCCAATCCATTTGTCTTTAAAATCGTTTGTTAAAGTTTTCATTACCTTATTTGTAAACTGAACTGAAAGGTTAGAAATAAAATATTAAAACACTAAATTCACCATAAACTTACCTCTGGAAAAAATCATCTATGATATTGTCCAAATTTTTAGACTTCACAAGACAAGTTCCGTTTCAACAGCCAATACACCCAAGCTTGAAAGTCTATTTTGGCACATTGTCGAGCGGAAAACGGTTTTTACGATTGAGAACCGCGCTCGCAACTGTTGCGGGGATGGTAACAAATATTCTCAAAGCTACATTAAGATTAGGAAATAGGGTGTCCAAATTTAAAGTTTTAACTTTAATGAGAAGGTCCAAGGGCGTAAGAGTTTTGCTACCAAAGTTAGCTTGGTAAATTAATTTCAGGTTCTGTAATTCATCAGATAGGTCGTTTCCTATGTCATTAAAATAGCGCATTACAAGCTTAGCTGATTTTTCCAAAATTAATTCATCTGCCATTTAATTGCATTGCCACAAAACATAAAACCCGCTACAAAGAGATTGTACTGATCTAAACCACACTGTCATGTCCCCTATGATACTGTCCAGAATTACATTGAAAACATCATTTTTCTGAAATTAGTTTTTGCATCATTACTCTCTTCATGCCTGTCATCCTCTTCATCAGCTTGCCTCTTTCTTTTCTTTCGCCTCTTTTCTTCCCCTTCAAGTTGTTGGGACCATCCTATATTTTTAGCCACTACTTCAGCTTCCCAATATATTTGGTCCAACCCTTCACAACGTATAGTTTTTAAGTCCTCTATCAGAGAACCTAAGTTCCTTGCCGCTACATCCATAGTTTCACCTAGGTGTTCAAGAACTCCTATGTCTATTTGATTTTAAAATGAGAAAGAAAGAAAGAAAGAAAGAATTCGTTTGTTTCCTTATTTTAAAAACATGACATCAGTACTATTTAAATTGCCATCATTATACAACAACTGCACGGAAGATTATTGCACTTAACTATAACAAAAAAAGAGACTTTCGCGAACGCTTATTATTTGTAAACAACTTACAATGTTCTTTTAAATGAAACCGGTATCGCTATAATTTAAAATAACAAAAATATTTAAAACAGGATATGGTTTCTTTTTTTAAGTAATTTATTGTGGCTAATCAGTGGCACACCCACGAGGGGCTTAGGGGGCTTAAGCCCCCACCCCCCTTCATGGCTTGAAAAAATTTGAGAATAATTCAAAAATGTTTGTCTTTATTATTCTACAAATAGATTATTTATTAAAGTTTATGAACTACTAAATTGCCTTTTGTGCAATTCACTTTTAAAACCTAATAAACGTGTCAACTGATTACCGACAGACTTCACCTTATTAGAGTGCGTGGTAGTTAGCAGAGTGGTAGCACTGCGCGCTCTCACTCATCAGCTGGTCTAATGTTGATGCGGTGTGATTGAATACAACATTTTTACTCCATTGGCGTGGGGGTGAGGGGATGGGTGATGACTCATCGTCAACGCAGTCACGATAGTGAGTACAGTACAGCCCCGTCAAACAAAATTGGTCCACTCGCACTGCCAGTTTACCGATTCAAGCGACATTAGCTGAGTAGTAAATGTCACAACAAAAAATAAAAACAACCTAACCCAGTCCGGGTTACGCAGACGGGCGCGTTAAAGATGGCCGACTTAACGAGGTTCTACTGTAGTTGGTATTTTTGTGCCAGATGTTTGTTTTTTATGATATTACTAGCTGAAGTACCCGTTCTTCGCTACGCGTCGTAAATAAATTAAAATGTGAAGGTGACAGTTAAAACAGGGGATAGGCGAGGTGCTGCGCAGAGGGAGATTAAGGATGGAACATTTTGTCCAACTACACCGCTTGGCGTTGACCGTGTTTTATACCAAAAAATTAGGTTTTACTCACTAACCGTTGGAGATACCTTTCGGATAGAAAATGTAATTTTAAACCTCGTATATGCCATCAAAAGTTTGCTATTTCTTAGCGTTCTCTTTTTATTTGGAATGGAAATATGAAAGTTTGAAACCAAAGGGTGTAGTGACGTCACTAAAATGGTCGCCATCTTTAAATAGTGCAAAGTATTGAAATCAAAAGTAACCTATATGTTAACCAGGTAAATCAGCTACTTCCATGTAAAATTCATTTAAATCGGACCAGTGGTACTTGCGTGATTGAGTAATACACAGACACACACCATCTCATTTTTAGCCTCGCATCGCTCGCGTCATAGTCGTGTCATATTGTTATTCAATGAAATGCAGGTTTAACCCCGTTAACACCCCTTTAAAACCTGAATATCCAAAAATCCCTCCTTAGTAGACGTTTTCGACACACAACAAACATATCCCCAAAATATCATTCTTCTAACTTTAATAGTTTTGGTTGGTCGATGTGAGTGAACATCCAAAAATCCTTCCTTAGTGGACGTTTTTCTTCCAGAATTTCACCCCTCCCCATAGGCCTCTTAAATTGCATTTATGAAAAAACGGTCGAACATCTATTTATTTATTTATTTATTTTTAAGCTGATTGATTTCCTCCGAGTTTCAAACTCCTCGCCTATGTCGTTTAAGAGATACACGCTCCGTTAGGAATCTTTCAACCCCCACTTTTCATCCCTTTCGCCTCATAATATACACTACACCGAAAGGCTCATGACCCCATGACCATTGTCGGCTCATCGAAAATTGATTGTCGAGAAAAAAGATCCCAAAGAAGCTCAACCACACGTCCAATCATGGAACACCAACCAACCAGGGGAAGTCGCCAGCTGAAGTAACATATTTATTTAATAGTGCGATTATGAACCACAGGACAATTCAGACAACAAGGGCACTCCAATGAATTTTCCCTATAATTTTTGAGAATGCTGGTTGTGTAAATGATATGCTGGGTTATAAACGGTTAATTTACATAGTCAGGAAACGACTCACGCGGTGCCCGACGATGGAGAGGAAGAAGCACTGGTCGCCATTACCTAGACAGTACTGTGTCATGTCGTGTGTGAGTGAAAAACGCCGCAACTGGATCTCGGGTAATGAACAGGGTGAGGACGAGTAGTCCATTAATATTACTATTATCGAACAGACCGGTATATTTGGAAAGTGCATTGAAACTGTTATTCGTGACTAGTCGAACTGTAAATTGTCAAAATTTTAAAGTGCTATTATCAAACTCGTGTAATTGTGGAGTGAGAAAAGTAGTAAAGTCTGTGTAATATGATGCAGATGCGTCAATAAAGTCAGTGGCGGAAATAGAAAGGCAATTTTGAATATCCGCACAGTCTAGAATCAGTGGAAATTTTACAACTATTGTTCCGATAAAATCAGTGATTCAGGCTTCTACAACGTGTAATACTACTACCATCATGGGGGCCTATAACTACACGGAAGCTACCACCATCCTTATGGCAGGAGAAATGTCCGAGTAAACCATTCAACCATGGGAAGAGCCGATGCCAAATAATACCATGAGGAGAAAGAAACGATGGTTAAGGTCGGTGAGTGAACCGAGGACCAGGTTCAAACCGAGAGCCATCCATCTCATACAACCAACCATGAACGAGTAAGTCAAATAAAACCATTTATGTACGGTAGAATTGTGGTGGATAATCAGCATAAGATATTGGCCGCAAGTATTCACACAGTTGGTTATAGGCAGGATTTTTTTTGGTAGTTATGTGATTAACTATTATTTCCTGTCGGTCTATTTCTACATGGCAAGTTGTAAATATAATGATTAAGAAAGGCATTGGGAGCACTATGCATAAATTGAAGAAGAACGCCGCAAATATAACTTCATGTACTTAAGTAAGGTGGAAGTGTGTGTTATTCTCGAATACACGATCCTTGGGAAGGTATGGCAGTCGATAGACACGACGGAATGACTGCAGTATAATTTATTTAAGCATTTTTAATACCTCCTACGTATCATTTTAATATATTTAAGTCACTGCAGAAGTGTGACATACAGTATCTATATCTTTGTTCTACCTGGAATGCCAGAAGTGTGGCGTTATTACAATCGTACATCTGAATGTGTGGATTTAGAACTGGTTACAAAGCAAGCGGTGAGCGTCCGAGCTCAATTGTTTGTCAGCGGGAGAGTGTATTGGGACCTTGAAAGCTGTAGCAGACACTCGAAGATACCGGCCGCAAGCAAATGCGTCATTCACATGTCACGTTATACAACAACTAAAGGCACACACAAACTCAATACTACACTTAGCGTAGAACTGCACAGCAGTATTTTCTCAATGAACTTACACTCCCATAAGGTTAATAAATTTGTTAAGTAAAATGTAACTTGTATTAGATTGAAACCATTATTTAAGAGCTGTAACCAGCTGTTCTGGGCAGCCCTCAACTTATTTTTGTACAGACCGAAGATGTATCAGACCAGGGCAACGTGCTAGAATGTGATTGGGTAATTTGTTCCACATGAAGACGATGCATTATCACTCATGGTGATGTTAATTAGGTGACAGGTGATGTTTATACCACTGTCGACCGTTCTATAAGGTGTGTGTTGGGTGACCACACGTATTGGTATTTGTAAACACGAGTCCAGCGGTGACTGGCGTGTATTGAAGTTGAGCGGTGATGCTCATATGAAGATTTTTGATGATGCTGTAGAATCGAGATGACTGATGCTTCTCGAAGTGAGAGTTTATTAATGGGTCTGATTCTGTTCTTCGTGTCTAATGACAATATTAAATACACTTCCTGGAGAAAATAATAATAAATAATAAATAAATAATAATAATAATAATAATAATAATAAATAATAAATAAATAATAATAATAATAATAATAATAATAATAATAATAATAATAATAACAATAATAATAATAATACTAAATAATAATAAATAAATAAATAAATAAACAATAAATAATAATAATAATAATGAAATAGTTTTATTTTGAAAGCAATAAATAATTAAGAATTAAATTGTTTCGAACTTCAGTTTTTTTGAATAATGTAAGTTTTCGTATGTTGTTGTGGTTGTTGTTATGATTCGATCTTCGATTTTTCACCTGAGGGTGATGCTTCTAAATACAATTAGATCAAGCTGACACTCCTTGAATCTTCGAATGTAATTTCTAGGCGAATCCACGGAAGCCTGGACTTTGCAAATGCAACGTCAGACATGACGGTGTTCACGCTGTTGCCAACCTACATTGACATGCATTCAGATGACAATCGTCTACAAAGAGTCGACGATTTGTGTAGGGAGGATGTTGAATATAAGAGTGTATTCTATTTTGTGTTTATGGTTTGTTGACTTGTGTTCCCATTTGTTACTGATGGGTTTTTTTAGTGGACCAATTGTGTGCTAGTTCTTTTTTCTGCATAGGCGCGTCACGTCTATGATTAACTTTCCGATAGGATCAAATCAGAACATAACCTTAACGTTAAATGTCAGGGACAATACCATCATAGCCTAGTTTCATACACATTGTTTTACTTTAATAAAATTTCTCATTGTAATTTCTTAGGGCCGAACTTACGTATTATTCCCTTAGTTTGCTGTTTTGTTTTGTTTTGTTTTGTTGTATAATAGGACTTCATAAGAGGGTAACTTAACGTCATTTAGGGACTGTTCATCATGTATTCAGGTTAGCGGCTTATCCGATTCTTACCCTCAGAAGTAGGTTAGGGTGCTGTTTCTAAATAAACAAAGAAGGTAACTTAACACTGGACTTCTTCTTTTTCTTGTTGTTTTTGATGTGCTTTCTTGGGTCAGTTCATAACATTTCCACATCTCACTAACACCGATCGACCCTGAGGTAACTAGTCCCGTGCGGGCTGATTTGAGAATGCACATCTGATCCTTTTAGGGTTGAGGGTTCGGTGGATGGGGGTGTCGAGGGGTCGTTGCGGTCAAGCGGTCTTCCGACATCTTTGTCTGGCGGGCACAATGTGTCAGCTTATTTTTAATGATTAGTATATATGCCAAGTATCACATCCCCAAATGAAACAACTCGTGAGATATTGTTATTCAATGAAATGCACGTTTACCCCCTTAACACCTCTTTAGAACCTGAATATCCAAAACTCTTTCCTTAGTGGACGTTTTCGACATACAACGAAGATATCCCCAAAATTTCATGTTTCTAACTTCAAGAATTTTGGCTGGGCGATGATGAGTGAGTGAGTCAGTCAGGACATCTTCTTTCATTTATTTTTGATAATTTCACCCCTCCCCATGAACTCCTTAAATTGGATTTATGAAACAAACGGTCGAACACATATTTACTTATTTAAAGCTGTTTTCCCACTGAGTTTGATGAATGAGTAAGTGAGTGAATCAGTTAGGACACTTTCTTTCCTGTTTTTTCCCCCAGAATTTCACCCCACTCCAAGGGCCCCTTAAATTGGATTTATGAAAAAACGGTCGAACACCTATTTACTTGTATTTTAAGCTGTTTTTTCCCGGCGAATATCAAACTTCTCGCCTATGTCGTTTCAGAGATACACGCTCCGTTAAGAATCCCTCAAACCCAAATTTTCACCCCTTTCACCTCATAATATACACCACATCGATAAACCCTTAGACATATGTCTGATTATTTTTAATGATTAGTTTATATACCGAATATCACATCCCCAAAGAAACAACTCATGAGATATCGTTATTCAATGAAAAGCACGTTTACCCCCTTAACACCTCTTTAAAACCCTAATAAACAAAAATCATTCCTTAGTTGACGTTTTCGACATACAGCGAACATATTCCAAAAATTTCATGTTTCCAACTTGAATAGTTTTCGCTGGGCGTGATTAGTGAGTGAGTCAGACAGGACATTTTCTTTCAATTATTTTTACCAGAATTTCACCCCTCCCCATGGGCCCCTTAAATTGGATTGATGAAAAAACGCTTCAACACCTATTAAGTTATTTTTTATGCTGTCTTTTTCCCCTGAGTTTGATGAGTGAGTGAGTTAGTCAGTCAGTTAGGGTACTTTCTCTCCTTTTTCCTCCCAGAATTTCAACCCACCCCATTGGCCCCTTAAATTAATTTATGAATGTATTTATCGTATGGCGTATACATGAGTCACAAATTTATATTTACACTATTGACGTAGTTAATTGCCTGTGGCATCCCCAGGAAAAATTCTCTTCTATCTCCATCGAAACGGCTCAGTGGGCATTCTTGGGTGATGTGCTTCACAATTTGCCTCCCAGCAACAAGATGATGACTTTTTCCTCCATTTGTATAGCAGATCTGCACACACACCACGGTTAGTTCGGATCCGGTTTAGCTTGGACCATACTTTCCGAGGTTGTTCAAAGCCAGGTACCTTCTGTGTGAAGCATGCCATTTCCAAAGACTCTGCTGGGGCGAATTGTCTCCATTCATTAGACCATTTCTCAGTCAGGTTGAAATTACACATTGCCAGATTCTCCGTCGTGCAGATGGGTGGATATCTTGACTTCAGTCTATCTATATGTAGGTGGTGGATATCCTCATGAATGGGCAGTCTTAGATTAATCTGTATCTTCTTGTATTCATTCATCAAAGCATTGCATCTGCGGAGGTGGGGTGGGGAAATATGGCTTAATACAGGCAGCCACTGAATAGGAGTTGATCTGATCGTGCCTGTGATCATTCTCATTGTGTCATTTAATTTAACATCTATTCTCTTCACATGAGGGCTGTTTATCCAGACAGGGGCACAATACTCTGCAGTAGAGTAAACCAGGCCAAGAGCTGAGCAACGTAAAGTCGTTGCACTTGCAGCCCAAGTAGTACCACATAGTTTTCGAATGATGTTGTTGCGTGTCTGAATCTTGGCAGCGCTCTTTCTCAGGTGTTCTTGGAACGACAGCGTTCTATCGAGTGTAACACCCAGATATTTGGGGTGTCTAATTTATGAAGAAACGGTCGAACACCGATTTACTTCCTTTTTAAGCTGATTTTTTTTCGCTGAGTTTCAAGTTTATCGCCTATGTCGTTAAAGAGATAGGCCTACACGCTCCATTAGGAATCCTTCAACCCCCACTTTTCACCCCTTTCACCTCATATAATACACCACATCGAAAAACCCTTAGACACATGTCTGCTTATTTTTAATGATTAGTTTATATGCCGAGTATCACATCCACAAATGAAACCACTCGTGAGATATTGTTATTCAATGAAATGCAGGTTTAACCCCCTTAAGACCCCTTCAGAACCTGAATATCCAAAAATCCTCTCTTAGTGGGCATTTGCGGCCCTCGAGGAAGCTGCATACCAAATTTCATTCCAATCCGTTCGGTGGTTTCTGAGATTTCGTGATGAATGAATGAGTGAGTGAGTGAGTGGTATTTGACAAATATATAGTAGACAGTGTCAAGTCTTTGTTATGCTAAACTCGGTTGACAGTGCTGTGTGAGCAGTTGAGTAACTAACGGGATTTCAAGTAAAGATCCTCATTTTCTATACCGGTAGTGCTGAGCGCAACTGGCATCCAGTCGGCCGTGTCTTGACTTGTGCAATGTTGCCATGGAAACTATCTGCCTTGCCATTCCTTCATGAGTATATTTTATGATTTGATTAGCCTGTGCTTGAGTGCAAAAGGGCCAAAATCAGAAGAATGAGAAAGACTATCGAAAATTCATGTAGCCAGCGGTTCCTTCTGGTTCCTAAACTATGTATATGCAAAATTTGGTTGAGATTGGTGGAACGGTGTAGATTTGTATACGGAACAGATCCACATACATACATACTGTTAAGTTTTGTCTGTATTTTTCACATTATTTGATTTTCGAATGTCGATTGTTTCATAGTAGGGAAAATGGCATCCAGAAGTATTAATAAATTGTACCTTTGAATTGATATCTTCTCCTTATAGAAAATAAGAAAGAACCTGCGATACACCGGTGAGTGTAATACTAACATATTGGCGACCAGTAACAAGACGCTTTTACGGCACGTAAAATAACATTAAACGAAGCAACATGGACCGATTAGTGCGTCAGAGAAGAGCTTTTCGAGCGGCGTTTACGAGAGCTTTAAATAAGTTGAAAGATGCAATGGAAAAATCGCAGATGGATATGATTGATGTGCAAGTCTCTTCTACTGTGCTTGAAGAAAGAGCCGCGGAACTACAAGAATCAGATGCCTAAATAATGGACTTGATGCTAGATGACGACGAGGTTGATTTTGACAATGAAATGGAGGTGGCATAAGATTATCGCATTAAGTTTCTTGATATAAAGGTATGAACGTCACAGATACTCGCTAATTATGACTGTGATGGAAGTGTTCCCAGCGCTAATCATCAACAAGAAAGAAAGTTTATGTTGCCCAAATTAGAATTGAGAAGATTTGGAGGTGATCTAAGGGAATGGTTGCCCTTCTGGAGCCAGTTTCAAAAGATTGATCAAGGTGTTGATATTGCACCTGAGGACAAATTCCAATACCTAATTCAATCTACTACACAGGGATCAAGAGCAAGAGAAGTTGTGGATAGTTTTCCTCCTACAGCTTAAAACTACTCCAAAGCAGTGACTAGTCTGAAATCGAGGTTCGGAAGGGACGACTTGTTAGTTGAGGTGTATGTTAGAGAAGTTTTGAAGCTAATTTTGTCTACCCATCAATCAAAGGAATCAATAGTTTTGGCTTCACTGTATGATAAACTTGAATCATATTTGAGAGCTCTTGAAACACTAGGTGTCACGACAGATAAATGTTCTGCTATGCTATTCCCTTTAATAGAGTCATGCTTCCCTGAAGAGCTTTTGAAAGCATGGCATAGAAGTGCTAGTAGGGGGGAGATGAAGGATTCTAAAGAAAGGCTCAGCAACTTGATGGAGTTTCTGAGAACAGAAGTAGAAGGGGAAGAAGGAATTACACTTGCTCTGACTGGTTTTGGTTTAGGACGCTGTGAAGCTAAAACTAGTGTCAATAAGAGATCAATTCACAAATTCTACCCTAAAGAGAACGTACATACAGCAGCCGGATTATTGTAAACTGGAGATGTTAAAGAAGCGAAGAAGACTTGTATATTTTGTGACAAGTCTCATAATAGTTCTGACTGTATCACAGCTCAAAGCATGAATGTAGCAGAGAAGCAGAAAATACTGAAACAGAGAGGTTGTTGTTTAAAGCCAGGGCATGTAACTATAAAATGTCGAGCTGTTTTAAGATGTTGTGTGTGCGGAAAACATCATGTGACTTTGATGTGTGAGGAATTGAAGCCTCATATTGACACAACAACCAAGTCATATTTTGGAAAAGTAGCATTGGCGAATTTCTCTCACAGTCCCAAAGTTTTCTTACAAACTTTGAGGGTGAAGATAGCATCTGACTGTCAAGAATCTTGTGTACGGGCTCTCATTGACACAGGATCTCAGAAGTCCTATATATTGAAGGACATTGCGAAAGAAATGCAGTATTTACCTCAACGGGAAGAAGCTGTAATCCATTCATTGTTTGGAGGTATAAATACTGAAAGTTTCAAACATCATTGTTATCAGATAAGGTTAGGTAACCTTAGCGGAGGTTTCTCTTGCAACTTTACGGCCTTAGATCAGCCTGTTATATGTCAAGAGATTCCTTCCGTTGAAAATGGACCATGGATGACAGACTTAAAGACGAAAGACATTTCCCTGACGGATGTTGGCTGCACTGATGAGCCGATAGCAGTTCTTATAGGAGCAGACGTTGCAGGAAGATTACTAACAAGTCTTCGTGAAGAGTTAGCATCAGGCCTTGTTGCCATTGAAACTCGTCTAGGTTGGACCTTAATGGGGAAGGTGCCCGGTGGATCGAGCGCTAAGAATACTACTAGGATGGTGAATTCTCTGTTTGTTAAAGGCGATAGCATATCAGACTTATGGAGCTTAGATGTACTTAGAATTACAGATCCTGTGGAGAAGAAATGCAAAGAAGAGTTAGTGCTGCAACAAAGAAACACTTCCTGGATACAGTGTGTGTCAATTCAGAAGGTCGTTACGAAGTACATATGCCTTGGGTAGAAGGACACTCCCCATTACCAAGCAATTACAACATCGCAAAGAAAAGGCTGAAATCAACAGTGCATAAATTAAAGTCTGATGGTTGTTACGAGGCTTACCACCAGGTATTAAACGAGTGGCTTGATGAAGGGGTCATAGAAGAAGTGCCAGAATTAGAGAAGGATAACTGGGGTCATTACCTTCCACACCGTCATGTAATAAAGGACGGTAGTACAACCAGGCTACGACCCGTATTTGATGCTTCTGCGAGAGAGAAGAACAGTCCATCATTAAATCATTGTTTGGAGAAAGGTATCAATCTCATTGAAATGATTCCATCTATCTTATTGCGATTTAGAATGAATAAAATTGGTGTCATTTCTGATATTAGGAAGGCATTTCTGCAAATCAGTTTATGTAAAGAAGATAGAGATTTCTTGCGTTTCTTATGGGTGGACAGAGACAACGAAGAATGTGTTCTGTCACACAAGGGTTGTATTTGGTGTTTCATGCAGCCCATTTCTGTTGGGAGCTGTAATCGAGCATCACCTTAAGGGAGCTCTCCGGGATTGTGAATCCTCAAAGACAGCTTACTCAAGCAACACGGTCCGAACATTGTTGACAAGTTTCTATGTGGACAACTGTGTGACAAGTGTCAATGATGAACATAAACTACAGAGTTTCATTCTGGAAGCTCAAAGACTAATGGCTGTTCGGAAATTTGATTTGAGGGGATGGGAGTATACGATACCTACGGAGATATTAGCAGCGAGCCCTGTTGAAACATCACATGTTTTAGGACTTACCTGGAATCGTTGTGCAGATACACTGCAGATAGATCCTAAATGTTTTAAGGCTATTCGCATAGAAGTGATACAGTAACCAAAATAGTGATTCTTTCTGTTGCTCAGCGTATATTTGATCCTATAGGATTTTCGTGCCCCGTATCTCTATGTCCCAAGATCTTATTGCAACAAACTTGGGAATTCAAAGTAGCGTGGGATGCTGAGGTTGATGAACACATCAAACAGAAGTTTAAAGACTGGCTCAATGATTTAAAGTATGTTGCTTATGTTCAAGTTCCTAGATGGATAACAGGTGGGGGTGTACATATTGGTGAATGTAGCGTGCACATGTATTGTGATGCTAGTCAGGCTGCGTATGCAGCAGCAGTATTCATTCGAGTTCAAACGAGTCTTGGAGTATCCATACAGTTAGTGCAAGCCAAATCTCGGGTGGCACTTGTAAAGAAAATGACTATTCCCCGACTTGAGCTGCTAGCTGCTACAATAGGGACTAGGTTATGTGCTTTTGTGGTTAAGGATATTTCAATCCCAGACATGACTGTTTATTATAGGAGTGACTCCTCCACTGTCCTATCTTGGATTCATAGAAATGAAGAGTGGGGAGTTTTGGGCTACAATCGAGTGACGGAAATTAGGATATTGACTGGACAAGGGCAATGGCGACATCTACCTGGTAGTATGAATCCAGCAGATCTCCCATCCAGAGGTTGTTCAGGACAACATGTTCTCGAGTCCAGATGGTGGGAGGGCCCTGTTTGGCTTAAGCAACCATCTACTATGTGGCCTAGTGCCAGACCCATCTCTGATGAAGAAGAGGTAAGAAATGAAAAGAAAAAACGTGTGACTTCTTCCGTCACTTGTACCAACAAGGATGAGCCAATCAATGTAAGGTGGTGGTATGAGTATTTTTCACGATATCGGAAAGTGATACGCATGATAGCTTGGATATGCCGTTTCGTGATCAATTCTAAGAAAGACAATCTCAAAAGGCACGGAGATCTTTCAGTATCGGAATTTAATGATGCTGAAAAGATAGTACTGAAATATATTCAGCGAGATGCTAATGTTGATGTTGAGAGTCCTCGCATTTCATCTTTAAGACCCTACACAGTTGAAGATGTAATTGTACGGATGGAAACCAGGATTACGCTAATAAAATACAGAATTAACTGCAGATATCCTATTATTTTGCCTGCAAATCATGAAGTTGTAAAGATGATCCTAGAGAAGCACGAAGAGATGTGTCATGTGAGTGCGCAAGGATTATTGAGTGCTCTTAGAGAGAACGTTTGGATACTTGGAGGACGTAGGACTGTGTTGAGTTGTCCTGCAACTCAAGGTGGGAGGATGTTAAGTTTTTTCTGTACTTTTCACATTATTTGATTTTCGAATGTCAATTGTTTTTAGTAGGGAAAATGGCATCCAGAAGTATTAATAAATTGTACCTTTGAATTGATATCTTCTCCTTATAGAAAATAAGAAAGAACCTGCGATACACATGCAGACTTTCACTTTTATTTATAAGATGTGACTTGAAATATCTTTGTAGGTTAAGAAATACTATTTTACTAGGAAAATAAATAAGTAATATTTCATTTGGTAGTTAAGACCATTTATCCCGCAGTAATTTTTGACTACCGTAGCTACACGCCTCTTTTTAAACGAATGTATGGTATATAATGAATATTAAATATTTAATATATATATGATGTATTCTTACCTTGAACCAAATAGACGGAAGAAGAAGGCAGTTGAAGGTTGTGAAATATTTTTTCAATCCCTCAAGTTCTCGACGACATTCAGAAGTTATGCACAGTTCAGTCAATGCCTCCAGTGCTTCTATTATCCCTGGAGGGTGAGATGCGACTGGATTAACGCTGTCTACTCTAGCAGACCAGCGAGTCTTCGACATCGAGTGAAGGGAGCTTGGTATCTTTCCTTTCAAAATTTCCCTTCTGTGGGGGCTGGAGCTAAATATGTTTTATGTTACTTCCATTGTCATAGCCTTGATCACTACAGTCTTTCAATGGGATGTCAAACTCCTTTAGCTTATCTTAAATAAGCTCTGCAATGGCTTCTCCACTCTTTTTGGTACAGTCGGTAAAGCAAAGTAGCCTTTCTTCGACTTGGTAAGGCTGAGTTTCATTTTCAGTCAAATAAACGTATCTCAAAAGAAACGCAGTCTGTTCAACATGTGCAGAATATGGTGTTGCATCAACTATTATGGCATAGTATTTTGCCATTTCTCTTTCTTCTAAAATTTTCTTCGTAACTTGGGCAGCGCAAAGAGTAATAAACTTATGTTGAATATCATGAGACAGATAATGCACATGCATTCTTTCTCCCTTTTCTTGAAACGAGTGGACTCTATTTAAATGTTTATTCAAAACTGGATCATAATTGGCCAGCAGTTCTAAAATTCAAAAAAAAAAAAAAAAAAAAGCCATTTGAGGGGTTCCCGATTTTATCAATACTACCCCGAAAAACAAGTCCTCTTTCAGCTAGGAATAAAGTGACATTAAGAAGTCGCTTGAAAAGTGTTGTGTATTTACATGAACATTCTAGAAAGTGCTATGTTAACATGAACATTTTAGTCAGTGTTGTGTATTTAGGCTACTTGAGTTAACACGAACATTCTAGTCACTATGCCCAGAACATTCCAATCTGGAACATTCGATTCTGGAACTTTCCAGCTACTATGTATATATGCACCCGCGGACTGTAGACGACAGTTCCGCTCAAGTTAGTTCACATTGCGTATCGTTGTGTATCGACTAGTGTTTAATAAACCGTTGTGTTATATTAACAAGTGTATGTTATTTATCTTGTATCTCCCACGACATAACAGTGGTGCCAGAAGTGGGATAAGATAAATAACGTTGTGAAACCGAGTGACTTTCTAACCTCAACGCAAGTGTTGCACCGAACGACGTTCATCGCAGTGCGTGTTGGAAACTAAACCGACTGAACTTTCTAACCTCAACGCAAGTGTTTGCACCAAACTAAGTTCATCGCAAGTGCGTGTTAGATATACTGTTCTCCACTCATCTTCACCATGCCGGACTTAACCTCTGAGCAACTCCGGGCGCTCAACTTGAGCAAGGTACCCGCGGATCAACACGCACATTTTGCACGGGTTTGCATGGGATCTGAACTCAATGATGCCCTGAAGATCCTGGTGAGTCCTAATGATCCGGAAACTCTGTCATACAACGAGATTCAATCTAAGCTGAAAGGCCACTTTGACGCCACACGCAACAAGTTTGCTGAGAGTATCAAATTTCGCAGTGTAATGCAGAAGCAAGGAGAAACCATCGCTAGCTTCACCTTAAGACTGCGGCAGGCTGCAACGTTTTGTGAGTATGGCACATTTCTTGATCGCATGTTAATTGAACAAATGCTCGCAGGTTTGGAATCACGAGAAATGTGCGACGAGATTATTGCAAAACAACCAGAGAACTTCACCGCAGCATATGAAATCGCGCACGCACTCGAAGCTACTCGCATTACCACCGACGAGGTCAAAACAGCTGCCGCTAAGTCTGAATCAACCAATCGGATTGGATACGAGAAGCCTCTGTCCAGGAAGAATATCAACCAGCAGCCGCCACGCAGCAAGTCAGCTCATCGAAGTCAAGGGTCTTACAACCTAACCAGACAGCACCAATGGCCACACCAGGCAAACCAGAGTGCATCCCAGGACAACCAATCAACATGTGCAGGGTGCGGTGAAGCTCACCCTCGTAGTCAGTGTAGGTTCCTGAACGCAGAGTGCCTGAAGTGTGGCAAGAAAGGTCACATCAGAAAAGTTTGCCGATCGAAATCGAGGAAACATCGAACTACAAACCATGTGACCGAAGAAGAGCTTCCAGCAGAAAACCTCGACGTTGTGGACTACCTCAGCAAAATCGAGGTCATCGGATCGGTCAACGCAGCACCTAAGCCACTGGTTGATGTCAACATAGAGGGAACCACCGTAAAAATGGAACTCGACACCGGCGCCCCCTGCTCAACCATGAGCAAATCAAAGCTAAGTATGATCAAACCAGGTTTTGTGTTGCAGAGAAACGATCGTAACTTCGTCAGTTACACTGGCCATCCGATTAAATGCATTGGCAAAACGTCAGTGTGCACCACCATCGGAACCACAACCAGGAACCTGAATCTCTACGTGGTTGACGATGAAGTCGAATCGCTCTTTGGCCGAGAGTGGATTTCTGAGTTTGTACGGGAGATCAACGTTGGTCACCTCTTCGCAAAACCCGACCCAATCCACAAGCTCTCAGACAAGCAGGCTCTGACCTTGGAACAACAGAAGCAGCTCGACAACATTCTATCTCGCTACCAGGATGTGTTCAGCGACACCCCTGGGAAGATCTCAGGTCCCCCAGCGAAGATGCACCTGAAGGCTGGAGCCACACCTGTTTTCGCCGGAGCTCGAGACGTACCTGTTGCCCTCCACGAGGCCTATGCCAAGGAAATCGACAAGAAAATTGCATCTGGCTTCTACAAAAGAGTGGACTACTCTGAGTGGGCATCGACAAAGCACGTCGTCGCCAAGAAGAACGGCAAACTGAGGATCACAGGCAACCACAAGCCTACTCTCAACCCGCGGATCATCATCGATGAACATCCGATTCCCAAGGTGGAACATCTTTTCAACCGAATGCGCAGCGCCACTCTCTTCTGCCATCTGGATATCTCCGACGCGTACACTCATCTCGAGGTCGACGATGAGTTCAGCCTTGCTCTCACGCTTAACACGCCAACTCACGGTCTGATCCGCCCAACGCGAGCAGTATATGGAGCAGCTAACATCCCCGCTATCTGGCAGCGGCGAATGGACACAGCCCTGCATGGTCTCCCAAACGTCGTAAGTTTTTTCGATGACAGTATAGTTTTTGCTGATAGCTTTGAAAATCTGATGCAGGCCCTCAGTACCACTCTGGAACGGTTTCGGCAACACAACCTCAAGCTCAACCGAGCCAAATGCGTTTTCGCTCAAACTTCTCTGGAAGCACTTGGCCACAAAATCGATGCGTCAGGCATCCACAAGTCGGATGCACACATCCGAGCTGTACGTGATGCACCGAAACCAACTACACCAGAAGAACTCCAACTGTTTCTTGGTAAAGCAACCTACTACAGTTCGTTCATCCCCGATTTGTCCACCAGAGACAGACCACTCAGAGACATGCTGCTCAAGGACCCTCTCATCTGGACACCAGAAGGCGACAGGGCATACAAAGACATCAAGAACGCCCTAACCTCGCCCCAGGTACTCATGCAGTATGACCCAGCATTACCACTCCTGTTGGCCACGGACGCCAGCAAGACCGGCCTGGGCGCAGTATTGTCACACCGGCTCAGCAACGGGCAAGAACGTCCAATCGCTTACGCCAGTCGAACGATAACAGCAACGGAGCAAAGGTACCCTCATCTCCGCAAGCGACTCAACTTGACCAGGCCACCGCGCAACCAACGAGGTCACCGCACAACCGAACAAGTCATCGTGCAACCGACCATATCACCATGCAACCGACCAAATCACCGTGCAACCGACAAGGTCACCGTGCAACCAACAAGGTCACCGTGCAACCGACCAAGTCATCGTGCAACCGACCAAGTCACCGTGCAACCATCCAAGCCACCGCACAACCGACGGAGTCACCGCACAACCGACGAAGCCACCGCACAACCGACCAAGCCACCGAGCCTGAGACGAGTTCGCTTCACCGAGACACCAGCAACAGTCCCTCACCACCAGCCACACCAGCTACACCTGTAAACAGGACATCACCTATTTCACAGACCTCTTTTATTCCCCGCAGGAGTACTCGCCAGCAGTGACCACCGTTGAGATTCTCTCCTGATTCCTAAATCATCCATTTAAAAGAGGGAGGAAATGTTGTGTATTTAAGTGAACATTCTAGAAAGTGCTATGTTAACATGAACATTTTAGTCAGTGTTGTTTATTTAGGCTACTTGAGTTAACACGAACATTCTAGTCACTATGCCCAGAACATTCGAATCTGGAACATTCGATTCTGGAACTTTCCAGCTACTATGTATATATGCACCCGCGGACTGTAGACGACAGTTCCGCTCAAGTTAGTTCACATTGTGTATCGTTGTGTATCGACTAGTGTTTAATAAACCGTTGTGTTATATTAACAAGTGTATGTTATTTATCTTGTATCTCCCACGACATAACAAAAAGAATACGCCACTTGTCCTTTTCTTGTTGAATGGAGTGAAAGATGGAATCCATTAGCCATTTATAAATTTTTGATTTGATCACCTCGGACTTTCACTCAACATAGCAGCTTTTATGACTGGAACTACTCTCATGTTCTGGCACTTTATTGAAGAGGGTTTTCCAGCGTATTTCCTCAGAATATCCTTCAGAAAGAGCGAACGAAAATCCTTTTGGCTGGGGCAACGTACTGAATATTCTGCAAGGTACACAGTAAAACGCTTTCTTATCCTTGCTCCAAACAAGCCAATCACAAGTAATTAGTTCACCATTTGTAAATTTCTTTTGGAAGACCGCCACGGGAACGGAATAGCCTACCAAATCCACAGGAAATTGTTCAGGCAAAGAAACGTGAGGGTAAGTCTCGGATGCTATCGAAAGCAGGGTCACCTACATCAACATATATTGACTGGTAAAGGTAAAGGCGGTTTGTGGCCTTTGATAGATTCAATATTCGTAGGCGACACAGACTGAATAGGTCTAGGAGTCCCTGTTTCAGTGATGGGAACTGGTTCTTCCTTGTTTGATTCGATTTAATTTTGTTGTTCATTTGTAGGTAATATATCTACCTTATAACTATTACTATCGGTGGGCCTATTAGTAATGTTAACTTTTTCTATAACTGACAATGATGAAGGACGACATTTTAAAAACTGTCCAAGCGATAGCTGACCTTTCTTCAATGCTCTTTCCTTCAACTCCCTGTCTTCTCTTTCCTTCCTTTTTGAGCACCTGATTTGTGTTTGTAATTGCAACTCATAGCAAGTTTCACTGAAACACTCTATACACATTCTAAATTGTAATCCGTAATCGAACAATATTACATACCGACACCATTAAAACTGACGTAAGCTATACAAATCAACCAAACCATAGTGAATCACTAACACAACGAATTACTATTGGATTAGACAATCGACTGACAGTGGATGAAAAAGCATTATTTACGCAGCACAGTGCGGCCAGTGCGGGAATAGCGGGGAAAACCCTTCCTCGGTGCGGAAATCCTCGCGCACGCGCTTCATAGATTGTTGTGCAGAATTGCCAACATCAATTTTTAGAACTGTACGCTTGCGACTTAAGTTTGTTTTGTGAATGGTATGGTATAAATAAACAAGAAGTTCCGTGACGAACTAAAGAGCCTACTTTTCTCGAAATGTAAGATTAATTCCAATGATTAATCTATATGGACCTAATTAGAATAATGACGAAATTGAGTTGGTAATAACGAAATTTCTTATTAGTTGGAAATATAACTGGCATAATGTAGCCTAATAGAGCACTACAGTTGGCAGCCCTGGTGACAGAATATATTCTTAGTTCCATCTTTTAAGGTACAGAATACAAAATTTGGCTGAAGTCCAATGGGTAGCATGGACGTTACATGCAGTTAAACATTGGATCTAACAGCGCGCGTAAAATCATGTTGGCAACAATGTCATGCATGTATTGGTCAGAAATAATCTGAACTATTATGATCTATTGTTGTGCCAATTTTGGATGAAATCCATTTATTTGTATAGAAGTTACATGTATTTTGAAATTGGACCAATCAGCAGGCTTAGAATCATGTTGGAAGCACTGACGTATATTAATTACTCCAAATTAATCTAGAATGTAAGGTGCTATACGTGTGCAAAGTTTAGTGCTGTTGGCTTGAATACTTTCTGATATACTGATATTAGGGTAAAAATAGAGACAGCATTTATCAACAATAGGCAGCCCTGGTTGCTCTTAAGAATACGCAGAGTCATATCTGTTATAGTACACATAGCACATACGAAATTTGGTTGAAATCCAATTGATAGTATAGAAGTTACATGTATTTAAAGTTGGACCTCTCAGCAGGCTTAGAATCATGTTGGTAGCACTGACGTATATAAGTTACTCCAAATTAATATAGAATGTCAGGTACTATACGTGTGCATAGTTTAAAGCTGTCGGCTTGCATACTTTCTGATATATGGGTATTTGGATAAACAAAATTGAGAGCATTTAATAACAGTTGGCAGCCCTGGTTGCTCTTAAGAATACGCTCAGTCATAACTGTTTATGTACACATAGCACATACGAAATTTGGTTGAAATCCAATTGATAGTGTAGACGTTATATGCATTTAAAATTTTGAACAAATCATCAGGCTTATAATCATTTTGGCAACACTGCTATGTATGGCCTCCTGGAAATTAAACTGCAATATTATTATCTATACGTGCGCCAATTTTGAAATAGCTCCCATTCATACCTTCCAAGATATCCAACATGGAGCTCAAATTTCAATTGCGATTTTTCAGCAGTTGGTAGGACTGACATCATTTTCAAATATGGCCGTGAGATATTCAGGTATAGATCTTTACTCCTACTAAATTTTGTTTCGATTGCTGCAGCCGTTTAGGAGTTGATAGGGGGGGACATACACAGACAGACAGACAGACAGACAGAAGGACAGACAGACAGACACACATTTGCCCGATCTCATAAGTCTACTTTTTCCTCATTTTTTGCAAAATGTGGAAAGTAGGCTAAAAATCTAGTTAATTTAATAGCCACACGGATTTCCAGTTTCCCAGATAGAACTGGACGAGGTAGGCCCAGAATTCTGTACCAACCACCAAAATTTACATTGCATCATTGGGCCCGGGCCGGGCCCCTTCGGGGCTCCGGACCCCTGGGTGTAGCACCCCCTACACCAGCCTCAGGTCGGCCCTGCAAAGAATAGGGGGTCCGGGGGTCTCCCCGAGAAACTTTTGTATAATTTGGTGCAAAATGATGAGTTTTAAGGCTATCTGGCATCATGTTTTCAACCAATTTGTTGTGATGTTTTATGTTTGGTTAATGTCAAACACGGCTAAGACCATTTTATGATACTTTTTATTAATACAATCATCTTGATAGTATTTACATGAAAAGAATTAATTTTACTGTTTTGATTTACAACTCGCACTATAATATAAAGTCAAGGTTTCTTGAAGCATTGCACAATCGGTTCATAACTTAATCGTCAGTGAGATGTATGTCTCTGTGAATAGATGACAATACTAGACCGTTGAGTCTGTTTTCAGAAGTAGAATTTCTTAAGTACCGTATGTTTTCAACCAACTCAAACTCCGTTCGGCAGTACCAGTAGCTCCAGAGAGAGGCAAATTTGCCAAAAGTTTGATAAGGGTATAAAAGTTAGGGAAAAAACTTTTGTCACACGCTTCAAGGGCACTTGTTGCTGTTCTTGGTTCGTTCATAAGAGCGAAGGCACTGGAGAGTAATAAGAGGTTATGTTGTTACACATAAGATCAGAGTAAACTGATTGTCACACTGTTTACATCGCTCTACCTTCGCCTTGCTTTGCAACGTTGCCAAACGTCACTTAGTAACAATAGTGCATGATTATATTGGTTTTTAATGTTTTAATTTATAAACAAATAGTATACCGTACCGGTATGTGACAAAAATTTCGGGGGAGGGGCGGGCTCCCCCCCCCCCCCCCTTTATATACGCCCCTGCTAGGAATGCTACAGTCAGAGTCCCGAACTCTTTGAATACGAATTCACCGACATTTTGAGTAATACAATAGGGCATAATAGCTGTGTATTACTTGAATATTGTGATCATGATTTTAATATTTCATTCTGGCAAAATTAGGACATGTTGCGTAGTAGTAGCGCAGATATTTGAAGCAAACTTGTGCATTCGAATGTCAGAACAGACACTTAGTCCCAGGCACAAGTCAGCTGCCATGCTAAAGCACTAACTAGTTGTGCTAGGCTGATCGTAATTCTCTTAATCCTTACCTGACGCAGAACAGTATTGTGATTACAATTGGCGAAGGGCCTATGACATTGCACGGTTTGATATATCACCGTTTTTGTAAAGAACCGTGTGTCATACGAGGACTTGCAAACATCATTATGAAGCAAGGACATTTCGTAACATGTGTTAATACTTTGTCTACATTTTCCAACCCTAACGTATTCATGGGAAACATGGATCACTAGGATAGCCATGAGGGGGCTTAAAGGAGTGACTTAGCCACCGAGGAAGTGATGTGACTACCGAGGGAGACCATGTTCGAGCAACCACGGAACGAAACGGGAAGGTTACGGGTTCGAATTCGGGGGCTAAGGAAGAAAGAAGATTTAATAAGAAGATGGGATGACTGCTACCCTGGACCGAGAAGAAGGAAGACTGGAAGGAAACTGGAAGGCGACTTCATGGTAGTTCCTTCCACATCCAGAATTATGCCAGGCTTGTCGCATCTTACCATTTCGAGCAGTTGGTGAGCCAAACATGTCAGTATTCTAGTAGAATGAGCAGTTTGACTATTCGTTTTAGTTAGAAGTATGCCATTCATGTGATTAATTATGTATCTGAATTATAATTATATGTTTGATTATTATTATCATGGCATATATTTGGTCTACGAAGATATGAGTTCACGTGCCTAGTGGTCATGAAACAGTACCGGCATTGGATCTCAGTATCATTCTGTTTAATCCATTACCAATTTATTTCTATGATTATTTAGTGGATGATTACTTTTCGGAATTGTCGATTGACAGTCTGTTATAATTACGATAGCAAGACACCATAAATTTCTACGCTTTGATTTCCGTGTGGAATTATTACTGCAGACTTCAAATATTTTACGGTCAGCTGGATGCACCATGACGACACTTCAAGATTGAAAACAGGTTGTGGAGATGATGATGATGATAATTGTTGTTTTAAGGGGCCTAACATCTAGGTTATCGGCCCCAAGGTTGTGGAGAGCTAGAGTGTTTTTCATTAATTGATTTCTTCTACGATATAGACTTGAGCCACGCTGGGCTTTATTTTCATTCTCGTATATATTTAGCTGATAGGAGGTAGTATCCCAGTTTTTTTTAAACATATTTTGGAACTTTAATTATTTCCATAGGACTTTGTAAATTTAACATACTCTATCCTCTTGACGTTGTTACTCAAAAATATTTTCCTGTGCTTTACTGTGTGCACCGATGATTTAAATTAATAATAGATGATGATAAAATAATGTAAGCGGGTATACCAGGAATTGAATAGGATGATGTGTCACATAAAAATATATAGGAAAAATAATTGGAATTAAATTCACATATTCTGTGAAGGATTATAATGTGTAGTATACGCAAAAGATATTAATATAATAATAAATGAGTATTGTTGACTACAGGCATTGGTAAAAGTAATTAAGATCTGGTATTTGATTTTTTTTGGTAACCAGCCAGTAAACAAATAATTGTTTGAGATGGAATTTCAATGTGCCGTAATATAATCGTTGAACAGGAAAAATGTTAGGAAGTTGTTTTTTTCGAATGGATCACCCATGTTATAAATATTTCGAGCATGAATAATGAATGATAGTATGATTGATATTCCCATTACCTGAGATAATAGACTTTTGTTTAGTCTATGATTGATTTAAATTGATAACATAATAATTTCTGATAGGAAAGTCTGTTGATGATTAAATGGATGAATTAATGGGTTTATGAACAATTAATTTATGGGCAGTGAATTTATGAACAATGGATTTATGAACAATGGATTTATGAACAACGGATTTATGAACAATTAATTTATGAACAATTGATTTATAAACAATTGATTTACGAACAATTAAATTAAAAACAATTAATTATTGGAATTAACGCAAAAATCAACTGAATTAAGTAATGCATTGATGAAACAAGATTGTTGTAAATAACCTAAAAAGAGATAGTTGTAAATAGCAAATGAGATAGTTGTAAATAGATTGTTGAATTGAATACAATTTATAATTTTGAACGGATAAATTAAAGTCAAATAGAGACTGATATGGTCGACTAAAGCTTTATTTTTATGAAAGAACATTGCAATTAATTTAAGTAATTGAAGTTCATTACTTAGAACGGAGATCTACATTCCATATTTCAGAGCGATTTCGTATTATTTATTTATTTATTTATTTATTTATTTTATTTTAGTTGTGATGAAATCAAGTCACATATTAGTTTAAACACCATATGACGGACTTTCTGGGTGTGTGATAAATTCCTACAGTCAAATTGGACATGGCTTAAAATTATATTTTGAGTTAAATTTCATTTTCTTAAGTCTCCTAATTTTATTTATATCCAAGGCTAGGACCGAGGAGATTCATATGCCCAATTAAATTTTTGAGGTGTCTTCTGACATGATTATTTAACATTTTGAGCGGACCACAGCAAGTGGTAAGTTAGACTGAATCCCTGAAGTAGGATAGGATTAGTTGCTTTATTTTTTATCATTGGTTGTTTCTTGTTGGTTTATGTGCTGCCAAATAAATGGAACCTTCTATTTTTATGAATTTCTGAACTTCCTGATTTTGCTAATCTGTATTTCCTTTTCAGTGTTAGGATTGATTTGGATCTAGGGGGAAATTGATTTTCCCAGGTACGCCTCTTCTTTTTACCACCCCGAGATCACTTGAGGTCTCATTCCTCCGGCATTTTTTTTTTTTTGGTGCTCAAATTGCACCTAGATCCCAATCAGGTTTTACATATGACATGATCCCGGTTTATCGGCGTGTACCGCGATGTTTTTCGCCGGGCCATCCGGTCCACTGCCGGTGGATGGGGACAGTACATACATCACCACGCTGCAAACGTTGTTCCAGCTTTGTTCCAGAACCGCAGTATTTTTAACCATATAAGTGCATTTAAAACGGTAAGAAATAAATAAATTGTCAATGACGCCACGACCAGTACAGGTTTGGCAACTCTTTTTCAGTCGGTGATAGATAGTTTTGATCTTTCCGCTCTGTTGTGGACGTTGTTGTTGCTCTTTTCTCGCCATGGCACAACCGTGGAATGAAGAAACAAAAGTCGTTGTTCAAGGTTTTATTTCCGTGGAAGAGTTTCACAAGCTGACAGGTTCGACACTGTTGTACCGATGGTATTTTGCTAACCACTTGCTTATGATGCTCGTAGTTATTTGCAATTCACTTAACACAGGATCTTGATCCCATGATGTTGGCACATGTTGGCATATTTCTTTAACCGCATTTGCGGTCACATAAAAATAATTGATTTAGGCAAGGCATTTAATTCATCTTTTGTAAAACTGTTTAGTTTCTATTTGCACACAAAAAAGTTCCAATCGCCTGCTCAGTAGCATTATTGTCCAATTCCAACATGATGACACAGATATGATGCTTTCTAGACGGTTCATCACTCACTAGTGATAATCCAACTGCAGGCGGGAACAAGTAATATCTTGTCCATGACGTCACGACATGCATTTCTCGTTAGCCAATCAAACAAATTCCATACTTGGAACTCGGATTGATGTGTGTATTTTTTTTTTCATTAAAAGGCATTTTTCCTGAAACAGCGTATGCAGTAAAGGACAGCCCAAATCCATAAGATCCACGCATTCACACGTGGGAGGTAGAAAGTGGCGAAGCCATTTTCACGTTCTTTAGTTCCTTTGACAAATACAATATTAGCCATAGATAGGCATTTAATATCATGGCCAGGTATTTATAGGGAATGGTTCCCTCGTTCCATTGCAATCCTAGATGGGTCTGTATCCACTGGGTCTGTCTTAGGTCTTTGGCAGACTGAAACTCTAGCGGAAAGGGTGGTTTAAACACAAAATGCGTAAGTTTAGGCGACCAATGTGTTGTGCAATCAATAATGCCACCTCTTTAAATATAAACTTGTTATCGCTGATCGTAAAGCCTTGAGTATCCACCACGAGTGTACGTGACATGTTTACGCTTGCCTGGACCAAGACCAACTGACTATTCACTACTGAGGTTTCGAAATTACATATAAGTTACTCAAATCATATTTGTTAAAGAACTAAGTTCCTTGACCAGACGGTGTTTGTCTGTCTTTTGTTCTGTGCGTGTTTGTCTTTTGTTTTCGGTCTGTGTTATCCATGTAATGGCGCTTCGTCACGTTCCATTAAATTATTGAGTTTAAATAAGTGTTTTATTAACATCTGGCGACCGTGACAGGATTAAGAAAAATTGACAAATTAAAACGGGAACGAGGTTTAGTGCGCCGTTTTTACACAAAATCGTTGAACGAGTTTAAACAGAAACTGGACGATCCGCAAGTGGCAGACGACGTACCAACTGCACTCAAAATTCTAGAGGACAAAGCAACGCGTCTCTTCATGATAGAAGACAATATACGGGATCTATGGTTCACGGCAGAAGATTTCGATGAACAAATTTGTGAAGAGGAGTACGAAGCCGCCGAAGCATATAAAGAACAATGGATAGCAGCCAAAACCAGGTATGAGAGTGTAGGCTACTTCTTGATCGAGGGAATGTCGTATCAGAAAGTGGAAGTGAAGCAAATTTCTCATCTTCGCATAAAAGGAACTTACGATTACCTAAATTGGAACTGAAGGCGTTTGATGGTAATGTGAGAAATTGGTTAGGTTTCTGGGGACAGTTTCGCAAGATTAATGATGACGAAACAATTGCTGATGGGGACAAGTTCCAATACTTAATACAAGCAACAGTGCCGGGATCAAGTGCTTGGGAACTTGTTGAGAGCTTTCCCCCTTCAGGCCCTAACTATAGTAAATCCATCGAACAGCTGAAATCAAGGTTTGCTCGTGATGAACTACTAATCTCTCTCTCTCTCTCTATATATATAAATGAAAGTTTGTCTGTTTTTTCCGAATTTCCAAGGAGATTTGCGATATTTGCGCGTTTCAGACTGTTTTATGATGGATGCGCGCAAAAATATTTTTTGTCTGTCTGTCTGTTTGTTTGTTTGTTTGTTTGTTTGTTTGTTTGTTTGTTTGTTTGTTTGTCTGTGACAATTTTTTGTGTCCTTATAACTCGAGAACGGCTGAGTGGATCAACGTAAAATTTGATACAGATATCCTTCAGAGGGCTAAGCCTCCGTGGCTTAGGCGGCAGCACGCCGGCCTCTCACCGCTGGGCCCGTGGTTCAAATCCCGGTCACTCCATGTGAGATCTGTGCTGGACAAAACGGAGGCAGACAGGTTTTTCTCCGGGTACTCCGGTTTTCCCTGTCAAAATTTCATTCCAGCAACACTCTCCACTATCATTTCATTTCATCTATCATTCATTTATTCATTGCCCCAGAGGAGTGCGTCAGGCCTCGGCAGCCGGCACAGTTCATATCCTCGCCGCTAGTTGGGGGCTTCATTCATTCCATTCATGACCCGGTCGGAGACTGGAAGCAGGCTGTGGATTTTCATTTTCATCCTTCAGAGGCACGACACTAATCATTGATGTAACTCTTCTCCGTACCTTTCATAAAAGGGGCCCTACCCCCTTAAAATACAAGCTGAAATAGGCGTAGAATGGTGAAACAAAGCTCATTTTCAGCCCCTCAATGTGAGAAACGAAACTCGGGGGTCCTAAAGGACCCCGAAAACCACATTTTAAGGCCCTAAAACCAACAGTTTTTGAGATATTCCCAAAAAACTAATATTACTTAATAAATTAATGAAAGAATGCATGCCGGTAACCATGGCAACTGAATCTCAGAGGTCCATCTATTTCTGTAAGACGCAATGCAATTCCATTTATTACATTACTGTGAAGGTTTGCAAACGGCTATAAGGTTATAACGGATCCAAATTAAGCTGAAATATTCATCAACACCGTACATACAATGCGCTTAAGGGGTCAAGGGGTACTCTAGAATTTTTTCACGCGATTTACACGTGCGGGTGTGGTACGGAAGGTCTATTATATCCCTTCTCTATTATATAAAAATGAATGTTTGTCTGTTTTTTCTGCATTTCCACGGAAATTTGACATATTTGCCCGTTTCAGACTGTTTTGTGACGGATGCACGCAAAAAAATTTTTTTTTTGTCTGTCTGTCTGTCTGTCTGTTTGTCTGTGGACAGTTTATGGTGTCCTTATAACTCGAGAACGGCTGGGTGGATTAACGTAAAATTTGATACAGATATCCATCAGAGGCACGACACTAATCATTGATGTAACTCTTCTCCGTACCTCTTGTAACAGGGGGCCTACCCCATTAAAATACATGCTGAAATAAGCGTAGAAGGGTGAGACAAAGCTCATTTTCAGCCCCTGAATGTGAGAAACGAAACTCGGGGGCCCTAAAAGGACCCCGAAAACCACATTTTAAGGCCCTAAAACCAACAGTTTTTGAGATATTCCCAAAAAACTAATTTTACTTAATACATTAATGAAGGAATGCATGCTGGTAACAATGGCAACAGAATCTCAGAGGTCCATCTATTTCTGTAAGACGCAATGCAATTCCATTTATTACATTACTGTGAAGGTTTGCAAACGGCAATAAGGTTATAACGGATCCAAATTAAGCTGAAATATTCATCAATACATATAATGCGCTCAAGGGGTCAAGGGGTACTCTAGAATTTTAACGCGATTTACACGTGCGGGTATGGTACGGAAGGTCTATTATATCCCTATCCCTATATTGTTATATTATTATTATTATTACTATTCTTTTAATTATTATCATTATTATGGCGTACAACGACGAGACAAAGCTCATTTTCAAACCCTTGGTGACAGAAACAAAACTCGGGGCCCCTCAAGAGCCGTGAAGGGTCCCCGGAAACTATATTTTAAGGCTCTAAACCCAACAGTTTCTTAGATATTCCCAGAAAACTAATTTCATTTAATAAACTAAAGAAGGAATGCAAGCCACTAACCATAACAACAGTATCTCAAGAGGTGGCGTCCAACTTTCCATCTATTTCTGGAATTAGTAATGACACTCCATTCATTACATTTCTGTCAAAGGTTGCAAATGGCTATAAGGTTATCACGGAACCAACTAAAACTGTAAAATTCATCAATGCGCTTAAGGGGTTCAAGGAGTACCCTAGATTTTTTTCACACGACTTACACGTGCGATATGTCGTACAGAAGGTCTATTATATCTCCAAACAGCAACATTATTTTCAAAAATTCCTGATTTGAAATAGTAGACTATTTTTTGCTGATTTTAGGAATTAGGGCCATTGGAGGCTAAAAAAACTGAATTTCCATGCACCACAAGCCTTTATAATTTATAAAAGGGGTCTTCTTGTAGTTGGGCACTTGACACAACGGTTAGGGTCAGTTCGTATGTGACGTGTATTGCGATTCATCTACGAGGTTTTCAATTTTATTTTCACGCCAGGAAGAACACGTTGGGTAAATTTAGTTTGAGAGCACATTTTAACTAATCCTGTTTCTTTGCCAACAAACAGGTTCCAAGCCCCTAAACATTGCAACAGTAGCTCAATTGATAATATCTGGTTATTAATACCGAAGACCGTTCGGAGAATGGGTACTTCTGCTAGCAGAGATATACGTTCGCGAATTACTTGGTTTGGTGATGACACATGATGTTATATCTTTAGCAAAACTGTATGACAGATTAGAAACTCAACTTAGAGCCTTAGAGACCCTAGGAATAACAAGAGAGAAGTATGCTGCCATGTTGTATCCGTTGATTGAGTCAGTTCTACCTGATGATATCCTAAGGGCATGGGAAAGGGCACGTACGGTAAATAGAGCTGAAATTCATGATCCTAGTGACCGTCTAGCTAATCTGCTGGAGTTCTTGAAACTTGAGGTCGACAGTGAAGAGCGCCTTCAGTTGGCTCGCAGTGGTATTTCTAGCAATAGGGGTGTCGCTAGTGATAGTTTTGACAATGGTAAAACAAGCAGATTACCTACTGCAGCGTGCATATAGTCAGGGAGTTCTAAACAACAAAGCTCAGATACAAAATGTGTGTGGTGTGATAGAACTTCTCATGCGGCTACAGGGTGCTTTATAAGAAGAATGATGTCGTTCGATGAAAAAAGGAATTTGCTCAAGAAGAGTAATTGTTTTGTATGTTTAAAAGCTGGTCACGGTGCTAAGAGGTGCCGGAACTTCGCCAAATATCTTGTCAGTTTTAGGCGCCATGTGACAGTTATGTGTCCAGATTTACCCTCCTGAGTAAGGAAACTGAAAGTGTTGAAGTAGACCTAAAGGGTGCGGAGTCACAAGCTCTCTTATCACAGATGTCAGGGTACACTCTTTTGCTAACAGTAATGGTTAATATTGTCCATAATGGTAAGGTTAAACTAGTACGTGGACTTTATGACAGCGGTGCTCAAAGATCCTATATTTCTACAGTTGTTGTGAGAGAACTAAATATAAAACCATCTGGGAAGGAAATGTTGAGCCACAGTCTTTTTGGGGAGTTGAAACCAGTCAAAAGCAACACAATCTCTATGACATTATTTTGAGAAGTGTAGCCTAAATGGTGCATATCAAGGATCTATAAGTGTATTAGAACAGGACAAAATTTGTGGTTATGTACCAAGAGTTGAAAGTCAAAACCTGTACCCCAAACTCAATTAGAAAATAATAATTCTGTCTGACACAGGGAGGAATCCACCTGATATAGGATTGCTGATAGGAGCAGACTTTTCAGAATCATTCTTAACTGGTTCGTGTGTACATTTGGATGATGCTCTGGTAGCAATTGAAACACGATTAGGTTGGACGATTCAGGGCCCCAGAACGACTGCAAGTAATTCTCTAGCTCTCATAACCTACAACTGTAACTTGGATTTGTCAGATTTATGGAAGTTGGAGGTTATAGATATTAATGAATCGGAGGCCGTGAAGAAGACAGAAGATTTGAATACTGATACCCTTCAGTTTTTCAACCAAACTGTGAAGGTTAAGGAAGAAAACAGATATGAGGTGTGCTTGCCGTGGAGGGAAGGTCATCCGGAACTCCTGGATAACAAAGCTTTGGCAGAAAAGAGACTTATCGGAGTGACAAACCGCCTGCGTGCTTCTGGGAAATTCAAAGAATATCATGGAGTGTTTCAAGACTGGCTCCAATCTGGCATCATAGAGATAGTTCCTGAAAATGAAGCTAGAGGGTACTACTTGCCACATAGGGCTGTCATCAAGGCTACTAGTCAGACAACAAAAATACGCCCGGTTTTTGATGCTTCAGCTAAGGACCACAAAGGAACATCATTGAAAGACTGTGTTTGTAAAGGTCCGAATCTAATCGAGTTGGTTCCAAAGTTACTGTTGCAATTCAGGAAATGTGCCATTGGTATTACTGCTGACATCAATAAGGCATTTTTTACAAATAAGCCTATCATCGAGGGATAGTGATTTCCTAAAATTCCTGTGGTGGAGCAGTGCTGATGCACAAGAAATTATCACATTCAGACATCGACGTGTAGTATTTGGTGTGTCTTCGAGTCCTTTCTTGCTAGGAGCTACCATCAACCATCATCTAAATCAGGCTCCAGAAGACATGAGACAGACAGCAAATATTTTGAAGCAATCGTTCTATGTAGATAATTGCATTACTAGCCTTGAAACTGAAGAATCAGTTAATAAATTTGTTCCACTCAGTTGATGGCATCTGGACAGTTTGAGCTTAGAGGGTAGGTAACTGCTCCTTTGTTTGGCAATGTGGTTGAGAAATTCAAAGAAATTGTTCCAATTTTAGGCGTATCATGGGACATTGTAAATGATCTTTTGTTTTCTGCATGGTTAAAACATTTGCATCATTTGGGTAACTGCCAGATTCCCAGAAGACTGTCTTTAGAACCCTTCATGGACTGTGAAAAGACTCTTCGTGTGTTTTGCGATGCCAGTAAATTGTCATTTGCCGCTTGTGTCTTCCTGCGGGCAGAGTTTGCTGGAAAGGTTTCAGTTCGCCTAGTGGCATATAAAGCAAGAGTGGCACCCGTAAAACAATTGACAATTCCTAGACTGGAGTTGCTAGCAGCAGTCATAGCATCTCGACTTGCCTACCACGTTAAGAAGAGTTTGGATCTTTCAGACTGTAAGACCTACTACTGGAGTTATTCAACGGTTGTGCTAGCATGGTTACAAAGGGAAGGAGATTGGAACACGTTCGTTGGCAACCGAGTACGAGATATCAAGCTGCATAGCCATCCTACTGACTGGCGTCATGTTCCCGGAATTTTGAACCCTGCAGACCTTCCCTCAAGAGGCTGTAATGCAAAGATATTGAAAGAAAGCCAATGGTGGGTGGGACCGCCATGGCTAAGGAAAGAAAAAAAAATGAATGGTCCAGGTCCAAAGAATCTCCACCAGGAGAAGAAGAAGAAGAAGAAGAAGTAAATGCTGAAAGGAAGAAAACTGTGGTGTCCAGTACATCTTGTGAAAGGACGAACTTCAGTTCATGGCTCGCCTACTTTTTGAAGTACTCGAAGATTGTAAGAATGATAGGATGGATATTTCGATTTATTGATGGGTGTCGCAAGAACAACACAAGACGTGGAGAACTGAGCTATGAAGAAACTCAGGGAGCAGAGAAGAAATTAATGAAGTGCATACAAAATGATAGTTTTGATAAGAAAGAGGCTGTCTGTTAGGTAGTCAGCCGGAAGGCTGGTTGGATCCTCAAAAGCACCGCCGTTACGTTATGTGAGTAGATACCCACAAAAACCCAAGGCAGCGCTATATTGAGGCGTTCTAGGCAAGAAGAGGAGTGAGGTAGTTTGCCATTGCTTTCCTCACTGAGTCAGAACAGTAGTCCTAACCCTATGAGTAGAACCTTTCACAGCATTCACAGGCACTGACTGTGCCCTGAATGCCATTACTAAGCACCACCCATACCTCAGTAGCTTCCATATAATCACAGCCATGAGTGAGACTGAGACATCGGTGAAAAGCCACCTTTTACTCTAGCCTGTGCCAACTGACAAATGCAAATGTACTGTATTCATCAAGAGATGGCAAACAGGCCATAAAGAGGCAAGATTCATCAAAGAAATGCAGACCTATGTTGACGAAGAGGGACTCTTACGAGTCAGAACGAAACTTCTATTAGGGGATGAACATAACCATTTTAAATGTCCAATACTGTTGTCAGGCAAGCATGTGTTAGTGCAAACATAGGTCTTTCAAAAGCACTGTCATTTACAACATGCAGGATTGCAAACACTGTTGTCAAATCTACGCGAGAAATACTGGATAACGGGTATAAGGAGACTAGCCAGGAACGTGATCACCCAATGCGTCACATGCAAGAAGCTTCACGGAAAGCAGTTGAAACTCCATTTGCTCCACTACCCAAGGATCGGATAAAATATGCGGCTGTATTTCAGGTCACTGGCATAGACTTAGCTGGTCCCCTGTATCTGAACGGGGGTGATAAGGTTTGGGTGGTACTCTTCACTTGTGCCATCTACCGAGCAGTACATCTACTTACTTTACTTACTTCCTCGGCGCTACAGCCTGGGGTAGGCTTTGGCCTCTCTCACGATCCCTCGCCATTCGTCCCTTCTATGAGTTTTCTCCCACCATCTTCCAACCCTCATAGTTCTCAGGTCTTCTCCTAAGTCTTGTAGCCATCTTTTGCGCGGTCATCCACGTCTCCTCTTCCCTTCCATTGTTCCATGTAATATCTTCCTTGGTGTTCTTTCTTCATTCATCCTCTCTACATGACCAAGCCAATCCAGACGTCGGGACTTAATAAATTTCACAATATCTTCACCTTTGATTATCTCTTCAATTTCTTTGTTTGTCCTGATTCGCCACCCTTCATCCTCCTTTACCGGGCCATATATCCTTCTTAAAACTTTCCTTTCGAAAAGTTTGAGATCATTCTCATCATTTGTTGACATTGTCCTCGTCGCAGATCCATAGGTCACCACTGGTCTAATAAGGGTCTTGTAGAGTTTAACTTTCAAGTTCCTACTTAACAGTTTTGATTTTAAGAGCTTAGTGTTAGCATAGTAAGCCCTGTTTCCATTCATGATCCGTTCATGAATCTCCTCTGTTACTGAATTCTCACAATTTAGTATAGTACCAAGGTAACTGAAGCATTTTGCATTCTCAGACTTATACTGACCAATTTCTACATTTTCTCTTGCTCTTCTATCTTTTCCCGCTGACATTTTCATATATTTCGTTTTCCTTTCAGTAATTCTCATTCCCATCTTTCCACTCTTCTCCTCCAGATTCTTGAACATTTCTGCTAGTTTTGCCTCCTACATAAACCTTGGCCTGCGATCCTTCCATTGTCATTGCTACGAGTCTGATCAACTTCTTTGGCACTCCACATGCTTCTAGGACGTTCAACATCTACGTTCTATCAATGCCATCACACGCCTGTTGGAAATCAATGAATAGCAAATGCAGATCAACTCCATATTCATAGCATTTCTCTATAGATTGTCTCATAACAAATATTTGGTCAGTAGTTCCCCTTCCTGGCCGGAATCCACACTGGTTCTCATCCAGTATTTCTTCAGCGTAGTTGCTCAGTCTCCTATGCAATATACTTGAGAATATCTTATATACAACACTTAGTAATGTTATCCCTCTATAATTTCCACATTGTAACTTATCACCTTTCTTGAAGATGGGACAGATAAGGCCAACCTTCCAATCCTGAGGCATTATCTCTCTTTCCCGTATCTCCCCAATCAGTTCATGTAGGTTCCTAGCTATCCCTTGTCCTCCATTATTTATTACCTCCGCTATGATGTGACCCTCTCCTGGTGCTCTTCCATTTCGTTGATGCTTCACTCAGGGGCGGTTCGACCTTGTACATTTAGGGGGGGGGTGAGAATTTAAAAAATGCCGACTGGCTGTTGAACGTTGCCGAATATACGATTAAAAACTGAGCAACGGGAGGGAAAGAGGAGGAGGGGGGGGGGGGGCGGGTGGCAAACGATACACAAGACTAATATATGTAATTAAGGGCTTTCATTTAAAATGTATTTTATTAGTTCCAGAATTTTGAATCGCAGGAAAATTTGATAAATGAACAAAATAAGTGTTTAAATATTACTAGAATAAAACTAATCTAGTTATTCTTTCTAAATCCCTACTCTACGATGTTTTAACAAGGACTACTTCTCCACTATCTCGGTAATTTCAATGTCGTCGACCTTATCTTTCGTTTAAAACAACATCATGAGGGAGTCTAAGCGGTCGTCACCCTTCGATGTCCTCAAATGATTGAAAATGAGCTTCAACTTGCTGAAGGACCGTTCGGAAGAAGCAGAAGACACTGGGGATGCTAAAATCAGTCAAACTACTTGATAAACACACGGGATAATCCTCTAATTTAACAGCATTTTTTGCGATTTCTTTAAAAGATGAGCACTGTTTACTGGCATCAAGCAGGATTTTAAGCTCAGCCAGCACAAGCTCTTCATCTTGTAAGATGAGTTTCGGGTGTAATTGCTTTATAGATCGGACGCGCTCGATGGTGCAGTTTTTTTTTCTATCAGCGGGTATCTTGAAAATTATGTGGAATGGCTCTAGCAAAGAAATTAGTTTTGCGAGATTGTCTTGCACGCTTGTAGTAAATACATCCACAAGTATTCGGAACTCCTTTCTGTAGAATGAAAGGATAGAAATTTCTGCTGTTGTTTCAGCGTGCGCGTCATACTTCTTTGCAAGTCACCGGATCCTGTGGTGCTTTAAGGAGTCTTCCTCCGCATTTACTTGCATACTTTTCGCAAATGATGATACACTCTTTATTAAAGCATTCATCTTGCCGTCGTTGTTGATATCTTCAAAAGACTTCAAAGCGCTCTGAATCGGCTGCATCGCGTCTACTAGATTCAGCTCCTCAGCTTCTAAAAGCTCGGTTACGTTCTTAATTTTAAACATGATGTTTTAGGTAAAGTACATGCCCGTTGCTGCAGATAAAATCAAATTCTAGAAGCTTTTTGTGCAAGCCTGACGCAAAAGTTCGGGTTTTCTGTCAAATTCAGAATTGAATGAGGTTTTCATTGTTTCCAATGCTGTGACTATCTCTTCAGAAGACGTAGAAACAGCTCTCACCGATTCGGCGCGCGAAGTCCACCTTGGTTTTGATAAATTCTTAAGTTGAAGTGAATTTTCAATTTTATCCAGCTCTTTCTGCAAGCTTAAATGTCGTTTCGTGCTACCCGAAAATAAAACGTACAATGCATCAACAGTGTCAAAAAACTCTCGGACAAGCGCGCTAGCATTAATACAAGCTGTCTCTACGAAAATGTTTAACCTGTGAGCTTGACATGGAACGTACGGTTATCTATTTTGCACTTCTCTGATAGCTTTTATGAGTGCCGTTGTATATGCCAGACATGTCACTAGCAAAGTCGTACGATTGAAACGCTAGGTTATCGAGTGGAAGTAAAAGTTCTTCTGAATTTAAAATAAAAAATATATTTTTCAGCCAACTCCTCTCCAGTGTTTTTTGTGTGTTAAAACAGCGTCTATTTTTAAAAGACGTTCCACAGGAACGAGCTCTTCATCTTTTTCGACGACGTATCGGATATTCAACGCGAGGCGGTCTTTATGTGACATATCGGGAGTTGTATCTGCTATAACGGAGAACATACCAGCGTTCTTGATCTCTTCTGCAATTATTTCACGAGTTTTCTCTCCAAGTAGATGGATGAATTCATTTTGAGAGTCCTTGCTCATATACGTAACGTTGTGCTTTCGCGTATTCACTTCTTCCAACCACCTATTCATGACCGGATTATGCCCTGAAAGTAACTTTACAATTTGCATGAAGTTTCCATTATCTTGAGTGATTCCATTCTCGCAGGGTGTCCAGCCAAAATGGGATTTTCATTTCAAGGTATTTTCAAGGTCTTCAAGATTCAAAAAACACGATTTTCAAGGTTTATTTCCTTCTTTAAAATATAAAATTAGAAGAAGAATAGACTACTGTAAGTGAATTTCAAGGTGTGGGGGTTAAAAAACAACTATTATTGTAATAGTAGACCAATTAAATTTAAATTGAAGAGAATAAAAAATACATTTGCTAAGCAAAACACAGAATAATCAAGGGACTCTTACAACACAACTAGAGGCATTTTTCTCAGAAAAAAAAAGGTATTCTCAGCAAGTTTTTTTTTAATGTATCATGCGCTGTTGCTAATTCCATTTAGTGAAGAATCACTTCAATGCAAAGTTCGTTAAAAGTGGTTTTCAAGTGATTTCTTGCTTGGTGCTGTAAGTTAGCTTGATGAGTGAGAGATAGAAGTAAGCTGTTAGGTGAAAAATCAGTTATATTTCCAGAAATAAAATATAATCAGTCTTTAACAGTTACACAACAATTGAAAGTAAGTTTAATGAAAAAATAAATCTCTTGTACATTTGGGTACGAATGCAAACTTAAAGTAAACTCAATTGAGAACAAAATTCCTTACATTCTACAAACAGAACAAGAGGACAAAAAAGATGGCTACTTTAAAAGCCAAGTGGACATCATGAAGTCCGCAGCTTCCAATATCGAGCAATTCAACTCCGCACGATTCTTTCACTTCGGCATCTAATTCTCGAAACACTTTATGATTAACATGAGGTCCGTCCATAGAGAGTTGGGAAACCTTTTCAGACCATCAACGGTCTTAAATACTTTACTAACTCCTCTCTTAAATCAATGGCCCGAGTACGATTAAGAAAAGCTGAATTTAAATAACGGACGGCAACTTGAGGCTTATCCGAATGCCAGAACCTCACGTACATGTCCATCTGAGTTTTCTGGGATATTGAATTTAAGCTTTCGTCAAATCCGATAACTATGTCATCGCAACGAGAGATCAGCTCATTAACGTTGATCATAAAATACGGAGCAATGCCAAATACAATCGCATAGCCAAATTTTGTCCAATGAAGTTGCATACTTTGACCGATTTCTGAGTCGGGAAACATATCCTTCATGGTCGAAACGCATTCTTCAGAGGGACAATAAACAATGATTACAGCCAAACTAACTAATAAACAGTCTACACATTGCTATCTGACCAAGTCACGTGTGTCAGCTAAAGATTGAAATGGCCTTTTCCAGGTTTTTCGGGGGCGATTCAAGGGTTTTTCAAGGTTTGTTTTCATTCAAGTATTTTCTTCCAGGGTTTCAAGGTTTTCCAGGTCGCTGGACACCCTGCATTCTCGTGACCTCGGAAAGCCAAACCTTGCCGACAAAGGGTTCTTGCTGTGTCAATAAGTATCTGGATAACTTTTTTGTGAAACTCCTTTTCTTTTTCTTCCTCAATTCTGATCATCCGTAAAAGTTTATCAAGGAGAACGTCTTTGTGGCATTTTCCATTGACAAAGTGGCACAAAGCTGCCATCGCTGCTTCTGAAGTGAAGTGTTCTTGTAATTTGCCCTTTTTCTTCTTTCCGAGACTTTTCAATTTGTGCCACTGACTTACTCCAGCGTGCGATTATTCTTCACGTTTTCCTTGTTAACACCATTAAACATAAACATGGCTGAAAATACGCATGCATTTATTGTATTATTATTACTTACGTTTGATGGGTATGCGATGCCCCGTGAAAATGTTCCGTGTCGGCAAAACCTCATGTCCCACTGTATTTGCACCTAGTTATCACTGTAAAAGTTCTTGGTTCAGGAACGACTGCTTTCTCTCATTCTCGGTGACCACTGTACTGGCCTTGAGGGACCTTGGAATCATAAACCTGTCAATTTTGACACAATAGCGCGGATATCTGAGGACGCGCCGAGACAAGCGGTAGCAGGTCATAAGTTATGATTCATAACATTCCTCCGACAACATCTCAATGAGTTGGCTTGACCTGAAGTTATCAATGCGCTCACCAACACCTTTTGTCTAGCCACATGGCACAGATGCTGGGCTCGCTTCGTTGTGAAGCTGAGTCGCTCTGCATAATGAACGCGGGATGTTACACCCATCCAGGAACGTGCCGATGAGTTCATCCCTTGTCCTTGGTCCCATATTGCTCATTTGTCATTCTTTCTTCAGTTTCCACACAAAGAAACGAAATGGCAAGTGGCAGCCGGTGCACCGAGGCTGGAAGTAAAACTTTTAAAATGGTTATTTTGCCGACTCTTCCCCGTGCCGCACTGGTCTATTGCCTGGCTGTACGAAATTATTGCAGCGTCCGTTTGTGCCGACAGTCGGTAAAAATGCCGACTGTCAGTATATATATGTATTGTTTTAATCGGACCAAATCGTATATGGCCATGCCCCGTTTTGCTTTTTTAAATGCTGTTTTGGGAAATGTTACGACTTTTTCAGGATTTGCCGACTGCCGACTGATGTCGTATTTGCCGACTGAGAAAATACCTGAGGGGGGTGAGACACCCCCCAACCCCCCAACCCCCCAACCCCCCAACCCCCCCCCCCCCCCCCCACTCGAACCGCCCCTGGCTTCACTGCCTCCGTAACTTTATCTATGGATGGCTTAGTGACCTGTGGCTCTACATTCATGTAGACCTGTCTCTCATTCGTCTCGTCCTTACGTTCTATATTTAACGTATCTTTAAAGTGCTCCGCCCATCTTTCAAGAACTCTCTCTTCCTCTCCAATCACTTTTCCATCTTTATCCTTACACGAGTTCTCCCGTGGTTGAAATTCCTTTGTCATTCGTATCGTTGCTTGGTACAATTTCTTACTTTCATTCTGGCTGTTCAATTCTTCAATTCTTTCCATTTGTCTTCTTAGATACATTCTCTTCTTCCTTTTCAGAACTCTATTTGCTGTTCTTCGACTTTCTTTTTATCTTTCACAATTCCATCTTGTCTCTCTTTGAATCATATAGGCCAAGCGACAGGTAGTTCAATAAGGAATTAATTAGTGGAAAGCTGGAAATTGCTATAATCGCTTTATTTGGACCCAGATATTACTCTCCCAAGTTTTCCCCCTCGAGCGAAGTCGGCGTTGGCCCTTCTGGGCCTAAGAAGGTACCATTTTTCGTTTTTTGCAGATATCTCCCATACCATCAACTTTATCAACAAAATACCTATTATAAAAATAATCTAGAGTAAATTTACTACAAAAATGATCCCTACTTTTGGTCTCTAATGTGTACGGTTACGATGCTACGACCATTCAAAGTGGAGACCATTTTGATTCTTGCGGAAAATCTATGGAAATGATATGCCATATCTAAGTTTCTTCATGTTATAAATATTTGTCAGCATTCCAGGTGCACAAGCTGTTAACTTGCTACAAGTATAGAAGCTTTTCTATGTAAACAGCTGTGGCAAAGTACCGACCATTAGCATTATTATTGCGTAGTATTGGCACAAAATCACTCTTTTCCACACCACCTGGCGGTAGAGTAAATGGCGCGTTTCTTTTAAAGTGGTGTCCCAGGAGGCCTAATCCACAGTTCAAATGTCCAAGTTAGTCGATTTTAAACCGTTTTGATGAAGGCTGGCAGTCTTGATCGTCTGCCTCAATTTCTCCATCATCGCTTTCATCGTCTGTATCGGTACATTTGTCGGACGTCACAGGGCGCTCAAGATTAACATCGATGTCCCCGTCACAATCATCCATATCATCTTCCTCGGAAGCATTTGTACATGACTGTCCCATACAATTCATGCAGATTCTGGGGCATCGGAGGCCCGTTTTCCTTCAACCACACGCTGCGTTACATCCTTTCGAACATTTGCAGGACACTGTGTTTAGAAGCGTTTGTGGTGCTGGCTCCCTCGTCGTAGGTATGGGAGCCAAACCACATTGAGATTTTTTCCAGCCCCAATCCAGTGGATTTGTATAATTTCCATACCATGTTTGGATTTGATGGTATGTTCTTAAAGAGTGCTCACGTGCCGCTGATTCGGTGGGGGGTAAGCTTGCGAGATTAAATCGATGTTTGCTTAGAGATTTTGCAAACAGTTGGATCCGCAACTCATTCAGGGTATTTCCCGTGGTTTTGTTGTCATAAAGCCTAGCCAAAACCAACTGGCCCGCTTTGTCAATTTCACCGGGTTTGGGTTCACGTCTCGGAAAACCCTAACAGCTGTTTGCAGTTCCTCATTACTCTTCAGCATTCTTACGAATTTCATTTTGCCCTGCCTGTGAAACGAAGACGTTGTATCGCACCCATTAAACGCATGCAAAAAAGAGGAAGTTTTCTTGCACACACGGCGGGAGATTGAAACTTGTTGTGCAAAATAGTTGTTGTTTGGTTGAACCTTTGCCGGGTTTCATAAGATACATTTTCGTGGAGGGTGGCACACGAGCCGCCAGGATGACCAGGATATCTATATCTTCAGCCACTATAATGACCGAATTGTCTGGCCGAGATAACTCGAGTGCGGTGGTAACGATGAGCAAATCGGCATCTTCTGGAGCTTGTCTGGTTTCGATTCCTTCGCTTTCGAATTTGACGAGAAACAAGTCGATCAATCTTCGTTTGTTTGCGTCATTAGACAAACATTTTGCTTGTGGCATAGGTGCCGACATGGACTCTTAAAAAAAACATTAGCAGCATATGCTTGTGCGATCGTCGAAGACGTTCAGCGGACTTGGTACTGAAAGCTGCTGGGTCGTCTGGATACCCATCGAAATTAATGACACTGTTTTTGAAGTATCTTTTAACGTAATTCACATATTTGGCACTAATGTCGACAAAAGTATCGGTTTGGTGCCAAATTACACGGTGCAGAAGATATCCTCCGTCGAGAACATGATGTAGGTCCTCAAATGTGGGCTCATCGGTAACAGGATGGAATAGTTTATAGAACACAGACTTTTGCGTCTTACGCATTCCCGCTTCATCAAAGATCGCAACCGGATACGGAGCTAGTTCAAACTGGAAATATTGTTTCAATTGAGCATCGGATTTCTTTGCAAGGCAAATGCGTTGGAAAAGCACAAGAGGATCAACAGGAATATCCGTGTTGCGGATTTTTGTTTTCGAATTTACCGCGCGGAGAGGCATCACGAGACTGTGGTTGCCAGCTGTATGGGAGGCCGAGCGCGGCAAGCCAGCTGCAACTGTACACATTGTTGCCAACGCCCTCGGTGAGAAAGTAATGAAGTCTGCATGAAAAATGTACTGAATCAGAACTGAATGTACTTACTGACCATTTTTATTGATACTTGTAACAAGTTAACAGCTTGTGCACCTGGAATGCTGACAAATATTTATAACATGAAGAAACTTTGATATGGCATATCATTTCCATAGATTTTCCGCAAGAATCAAAAAGGGCTCCACTTTGAATGGTCGCAGCATCGTAAGGGTTCACATTAGAGACAAAAGATAAGGAACATTTTTGTAGTAAATTTACTCTATATTATTTTTACCATAGGTATGTTGTTGATAAAGTTGATGGTATGAGAGATATTTGCAAGAAACGAAAAATGGTACCTTCTTAGGGCCAGAAGGGCCAACGCCGACTTCGCTCGAGGGGGAAAACTTGGGAGAGTAATATCTGGGTCCAAATAAAGCGATTAAGGCAATTTCCAGCTTTCCACAAATTAATTCCTTATTGAGGCTTTTTTCCGACCTGTCGCCTGGCCTAATAATCAATCTGTCTGCATTCTTCTGCTCTATATATTTCCTACATTCATCATCAAACCATTCTTCATTCCTGTTCCTCTTCTTCTCCCCAATAGTTTCTTTCACAGTCTCTTCCAATGCTTTCTTTATTCCAGTCCATCTCCTCTCTACAGTGTCATCCTCATTCATATTCTTTAATCTCTCTTCCAACTTCTTGTTCAGTGTGTCCTCATATTGCTTAAAAATTTGTGTTTACTGAAACTTTTCCACGTCCCACTGTATCCTCTTAATTCCTCTGTCACATTCTACATTCGCAATTCGTTCTCTAAACAGAGCTTTCACCAAAAATCATCCGAATTGCAGATCTGACGTCAATCATTGAAGATGCATGTCTTCTTGAAATCAAGACATGGTCAATTTGGTTTACCACTCCAGTGCCCGGCATTTTCCAGGTTCCTTTGTGTATGTCCTTATGTAAACTGGGGTGAATAGGGACGCAGGGGTGAATAGGGACAACAGTTCAAGAAAAAGTCCCATTTGATATTAATACTAAGATAACTGAGATATGCTCGTGGCATCTGCTGTTTTAAACTCCTGGTGAGTTGCTTCTAATCAACTGCTTGGGTTCTATGCTCTTTGGAATTGTTTCAGCAGTTGGTCCACATGCAAATGTTTATCAGCAGTTTTTATGAGATTGAGTTTGCACTTAAACTTCTTTTGTGCGTCCGAATACATTCCCGTAATTATTGAAAAAGTTGTCAGGTAATTGCTATTATTATTTCTGAGATATATTAGCACACATCCATAGTAAAATAGTGATTTCGAAACAAATGGTCAGTTATTGTATTGTATGATGCGATTTATTTTGACTTTCCGGGGTGAATAAGGACAACATGGTTAGCAATTACAAGAGTGACCCCAGAGCACATCGACACAAATCTACTGCACAGGAGGACCTGGAGAAGGCTATGAACCCTTCACCTGTTATCTCCAGTCATGGAAGCAGACATATGCTCAGGTTTCAAGAAAACTGGAATTAACCCTTTAAATATGAACAGAGTTCTCGATATGTTACCGAATGAACAAGATGGAGAAGATAACTCTATCAATGACAGCCTAACTGAATTCCTGAAAAATCAAAATTAAACCTGGCAGAAAGAGAAATCTTTATGTACCACCTGGCAGAAGTGTCCATGCACATGACTTAGGGTCCCAGAAAGAAGTGGAAGAACAACACAGCAATGTTGACAGTGATAGTGACTACAATGCAGAGTGCAGAGAAGCAAGCACATCAGGGGACCCTGACCCCTATTCTGAATTACAGTCTGAGGAAGTTGTCTGATGTCTGTTCATCACGCATTGCATGTTGGTCAGTGGGTGAAAGTGAAATTTGAGAGCCTTAAGGGAGATGGAAATGTTTCATTGGGAAAATCATGAATGTTGTGCGTGTTGGAGTGACTTACAAGGCATCATTTTTGAGAGAGACTTCCAAGGACAAAAATCTTTCTTTTTCCAAATGTAGAAGATATTTCTGAATTCGACCGGGAGCAAATAGTTCACATAATGAAAGAATCCACAGTTAAGAGAAGCAGACATAATTTTAAGTGAAGTTTGTGTTCATACTGTAACCTTATCATTTGTCCCCATGGTGGTTATATATAGTCCATGGTGTATGTTTTCCCTATTTTGTATTTTCACTTTTTATATTTTGCGTTCTGTATTTTGGAACATAGTTCTGTGTCCCTAATAACCCCAGTGGCCAGTGGGATAGAGTTGTGTATTTTTCTTTATGACTGTCTCTATTGACCCCATCCCCGGGGCGAAAAGGGACACTTTTTATTAATAAATAACTCAATATTCTCCAAAGCTACATTGCTGATATTTGGTTCAAAAGAGAGGCTGAAATACAACCTTTCACTTTAAAGAGCTAAAGTGTGTAACATATCTTGTCCTTGGATTTATTTCTGAAATAATACAAAAATATGTCCCTATTCACCCCAGTTTACCCGGTACTTTTGATTACTATTCTATTACTTTCTGAAAATTGTCATCGAATCTTCCCATTTTCACTAGTATTAGTATGTAAAGAATGTTTCCCTGCTACATACTGCAAGAAGTCCTCTCTACCCAATTTGGCATTGAAGTCCCCAAGAAGTATTATCACATCATATTTTGGTATCATACTACAGACCTTATCCAACTGGTCATAGAATGCATTTTTCTTCTCATCACTATCGTCTTCTGGAGGTGCATTCGCTGATATAAGTGTCAGATTTCTGAATCGTCCCTTTAGTCTCATTTTACACATTCTATCTCCTAGAGGCTCAAAACCAAGAAAACTTATTTTTATCTTTGAACTAATGATAAAGCCTGTTCCACACTGACCAGTTCTTACTTCAGGACCACTGTATAACATTGTATAGTCCTTCTTGTCAATCCTACCGTTTCCCCTCCATCTCACTTCCTGTAGCGCTACTGTATCCATTCCATACTTCAAAACTTCCTCAGCTACTTCTGCCATTTTTCCTATCTGCAACATCGTTCGTACGTTCCATGTTGCCATTGTCAAAGTCATATCCTTTTTCCTTGTCCTTAAACATTTTCCAGGTTCATCATAGTTAATTCCGTCCAAATTCCGAGGCTTCGTTGAGAGTTTCGTAATTTTTGAGGTTTTACAGTGTGGGGTTGTTAGCCCCACGCCCAACCCCCAACCTGAAGGACCAGGGTACCGCTCTTAGTCTGGCTCATCACTTTAGACCTGTCCAGCTTGGGTGACCCTATCAGGAGCTTAAGTTCCCGCTGGCATAGCTCTGAAGATCATTTGAGCTCGCAAGCCCCTAAAACACCCGGCAATAACAAATTGCCTTCTTCAAGGTGGCAGTACCGGCGGGGGGGAGCAGTACATCTAGAACTTACAAAATCACTCAGTACAAATTCATTCGTCATGGCTTTCAGGAGGTTCATTGCTCGAAGAGGGAGAATCGATACCATCTATACCGACAATAGAACCAATTTCACTGGTACAAACAATGCTTTGAAAAGTCTGGACTGGAATGAGATAATATCGTTCTCCTCAGTACATGGGATAAAATGGAATTTCAACCTACCTACAGCTGCTTGGTGGGGCGGTTGGTGGGAGTACCTTGTGAGGACACTCAAGGAGCTACTAAGAAGAAACTTAGGAAGAGAAACACTCACCTATGAGGAGTTGGGAACTGTGATTTGTGACTGTGAAGCCACAATGAATTCCAGGCCTCTCACTTACGAAGAAGATGAGTTTGAGAAATTGATGCCTCTGACGCCAGCTTGTTTTCTACAAGGTATTCCTCAAACTGAGGTCCCAGACTCGGACACCATAGATAGCAGGAGTCTTAACAGAAGTACACGGTACTTACAGACTTTACGAGCAAACGTACGTCAGCGATTTCGTAATGAATACTTAGCCCTGTTGATTCACAGAGGCCAGAGACGACAAGATAATGTCAATGTTGGAGATGTGGTGTTGGTCAAGACTGACAAGAAGAGGATCAACTGGCCACTTGGTGTCATCCTGGAGGTCGATCTAGGGTCAGACGGCTACATAAGGGTAGCCAAGATAAAGACTGCTGTAGGGGAGAAGGTAAGACCGGTGCAACGTCTGTATCCCTTAGACGTGTCTGCAAGCTCAGATAACACACCTCCCCTGGAACAAGTTGTTGGACACCAGCCCAAAACATCTGTCCCAGGACCGATTACTACCAGGTCAGAAAGAATAATTCGAGTGCCCCACAGACTTGATTTGTGATTGTGAGAAGGTTGCAATTTAATTTGTCTGTAAATTGCAAGGTGGGAGTGTGTTAAAGAACTAAGTTCCTTGACCAGACGGTGTTTGTTTGTCTTTTGTTCTGTGTGTGTTTGTCTTTTGTTTTCGGTCTGTGTTATCCATGTAATGGCGCTTCGTCACGTTCCATTAAATTATTGAGTTTAAATAAGTGTTTTATTAACAACATTCTAGTAAGAACATGACTACTATAAATTGTTGCCACTTGGCTCTCACTTTGCTACCACTTTGCTCCCACTTGTAACAGCGCCCACTTTGCTTCCACTTTCCCCCCACTTTGTTCCCTCTTTGCTCCCACTTTTCTACCACTTTGCTCTTACTTTAATCTGGATCCCCTATTAACTACTTACTACTAAGGTTTAGAAATAATAACATCATACAATTTATTATAACATTTTATTCTTATAGAAATCATAACAAGATTTACATATACTTTTAACAATCTGGGATAGGGACGGTACCAACTCATACAACATAGTCTGTTGTGTTTATATCTTCCATGACACCTGTGATGTCCCACGGTCTCTAGACTTGGAGTTTTCACATTCATTATTTCTTCACCTTGTTCTGTACTGCTAACCAGAGCACCGTTAATGCCATAAGGTTCACACGTATCATAACTTTTGCCATCACTCAGGGGCACTATAGATGGATAACTGGAATTATCTAAAATCTTAGAAACGGTTATGAATACGAGGCTTTTGAGGTATCTGGAAAAATGCCGTTATCTTTCTAAATTTCAGTATGGATTTCGTGAGAAGGCTGGGGTTAATTCTGCTACTGTTGATGTCATACAAGAACTACAGAACAATATAGATAAAGGGAATAAGTCTGCCGGATTCTTTATTGATTAAGAAAAAGGCCATTGATACTGTTAGACATCCACTGCTTGCATATAAACTGGATAAGGCTGGTGTGAGAGGAGTGCAATTGTTGTGGTTTAAACATTACATGTCAAACAGGCAACAATATGTAAAACTTTGAACTAATAGAAGTAACTTACAAAAGGTGTCGTACGGTGTGCCCCAGGGTTCTATTCTAGGGCCGATTCTCTTCCTCATAATTATAAATGACATTACCTTATGCCCTTTTAAGGGTATATTATCTCTCTTAGCGGATGATACTTCGTTGGTTTACTTTTCTAAATCTGATAAGGAGATTATGTCTGATATCCTGCATGTCTGTTATATCTTGGATGAATGGGTAAGGATGAATATGTTAACACCTAATTACTCAAAAACTGTCTGCATGATGTTCCATAAATGTGAATTTGATTTAATTGCAACAACAAATATCTCGTTTGGCATGACCAGACTTAAGTGGGTGAAGGAGGTTAAATACCTTGGCTTGATAACAGACAATACACTTTCTTGGGCATCACATATAACGAATATAAAAAATAAAATCTCAGCTTGATAAAATCAAGTATTATGTAGCAACACCGACACTTCATGTAATATACAGTAACAATTTAACCGTCACTCTTTAAACCGTCAGTTTCTGTTAACAGTCATTGCTGTAATAGCATAATAATACTGTAATAGCAATTCTGACTGGTTTCACCAACAATGTACCTCAAGTTAGAGCACATTTGGCCGAAAAAAGTTGCCACAGAAAGCGCTATTGCTATTAGACAATGCCCCAACGCACCCTACTTGTGAAATGAAGAGTGATGTCGGCAACATAATATGCCTCTTCCTTCCAGCAAACACAACTTCACTTATACATCCCATGGATCAGGGAATCATCGAAAACATGAAACGTCGTTATAGAAAAATGTTTATTTAAAGTTTGCTCTCATCTGATGAATCAACATCTGTAAAACAGTTTTGGAGGTCTTACAGTATTAAAGATGCAATTTTCACTGTTGCCAGTGCATGGAGTGATTTGTCAGTGTCAAATCTAAAAAACGGCTAGAATAAGCCTTGGCCTCAACCTGGAGGTGAAGTTACATAGAACGACTACGTTTGGCTAATGCAGCCTGAAGATGGACTCTTGTGTTGCCGTTTTCATAAACATCTTCGTCCTCATCATCAAATCTTTCCCTTTCTTCTACTTCTCCTTCTTCTTCTCTGTCTCTTTCCACATCGTCTTCTTTTGCAGGTGCTTCTCCTGCTTCAATCTTGGCTGCCTCTTTCTTCTGTTTCAATTTCTTCTGCTTCTTTCTTTCCTTCTTGTGTTCCATGCTGCCCTCTGACGGCAGGGGGGACCTGGTCCACAATCTCCACCTCCACCTTGGTCGGCAGTAGCCAGCTGGCTGCTGCTTGGTCTTGTTGGACCGTATCCTGGTGCCGGGTCGAGGAAACTTGCGGTCGTCCGCCGCAGGCACCTCCGTGCTTTGGGCCATGCGAGCCTCCAGCAGGGTCTGAGCACGCGCACAGTCTGTCTTCTGCTTGTGCGTCAGCCACTTGCCTTCCGCCTTCATTCTCTCCTTCTTCTCCTTTCCCTTCTGTTTCTTCATCTGCCTTATCTTGCTCAGCAATTCTTTTCTTCTCATCTTTTCTTTTCTCTTTGCCTTGATCCCTTTTATCTTCTCCTTTTTCTTCTTCTGATCCTTCACTCTCTTATCTCGATCTGCCTGATATCTCTTCCTCTTCTTACTCCTTCTCTTTGCTTTCCATCTGGTCCATTTCTTCCTCCAACTTGTTCTCCTGCCTATCCTCATCTTTCTCCTCCTACGCTTCTTCACGTTATTTTCTATCTCATCTTCCTCCTCCTCCTCCATTTGACGTCCTCTTCTGTTACGTCGGCGGCGACCTCTGTGTCTATCCCCTCAACTGCTCTCTCTTCTTCGCCTGCTATGGTCTCTCCGATATATACCTCTACTGCTCTACAACCTCGTCTTATCTTTTCCACTTCTTGATTATTTTTCCTACGCCCCCTATCATCAAGTACTTCATAGATCTTCTCCTCTTCCTCTACAGACACACTCACAGATTCGACTATCTCAACTTTCTCATCTACAATGCATATGCTAATCACCTGCTCTTTGACCTTGTCAAGCTTCTCAGACATATGCACACTGACCTCATCAAACTTCCTTAACCTTATCCTTTCCACTTCTTTACGCCCCCTAGCATCACGTACTTCACATTTCTTCTCCTCTTTCTCCTCCTTCACAGACACACTCACAGGTTCTACCCAGGGGCGGTTCTAGGCGTAGTGCCACCGTGCCATGGCACTGCCCTCTAAGAGAAAATAAATTATCCATAGTCCTGAAAGAATAATTTCGAACACCTACGTTTAATACCGATATATAATTCGTTTCAAATTACTTTGCAGTTAAAATATTCCGTCTGTAGAGTATGATCATTATTGAATCCATCTTCGCCCCAGTGATATCTTGAGCCGCGGCCTATACGGCACGGTTGACGCATGCGCAGTCCAATTTACGATCTTTTCCGTAGCCTCTCTCGTCACTCGCTATGAGGAAATATGCTGGTATCCGTGCCGAATCGAGTTTGGCTCAAAGCGGTACTGAAAGTGAAGGGCAATGCTATCTATCGGCCAGCTATCGGTACTGGGCCAACGGCATGCCTGTCACAAGCTGTCAAAAACGGAAGAGGGTGTGGGCCAATGGCCTGATTGGCTGGAAGTAATTTGACTCATTGGTTATTGGTGGGGTGGGGCGTTGTTTGACACAAACTGACAACCAATCGCTCCCACACAAAGAGTATTAATTCTCGATTTCTCTAAAAGGGGGCTCTGGGTCCAACAGTGGAATTTAAACTTGCCGTAATAAATAGTGTAAATAATATGTATGTATTTATTAATTCCTTATTTGGTAAAGTGAATAACTAAGTGAATGAATAAAAGAGAAAGAAAGTAAGATCATGACTACCGTAGGCCTACATGTTAAGGCTTCACGGATTACTCTCGGTAGCTAAATATTTATGGTTGATAAACCATCTGCAACCGTCAGGCTTGGATGAAATCGCGCGAATTCCTATTTGTAGTCTAGTCTATCTTCAGTTCTTCTTAACGGTTCGTGGTTATTTTTAGTGAGTCAAGGTGTTAAAGAGTCAAACATTGAGTTTGTGTTGTAGGCTACTAGTGAGTGATTGGTTGAGTGCTGAAAAATTTTCTTTTATATATTTTTATATATTTTCTTATCGTATGTATTATATTCGGTAAGTCCCGATGTGAAATGTTGACTATCAAGATTAGTGTAGGTCCTATATATATACATCGGAAATCGAACCCTGCTCTGATATACTGTTATGAAAATACCAATATTTTCATATTTTTTACTTGGCACTACCCCTTGTGGGGGACTGGAGCCGCCTATGGTTCTACCATCTCAACTTTCTCTTCTACAACACGTATGACCTCCACTCTCTGTTCTTCCAACTTGCCTTTCTCCTTCTGCTCCTGCTCCAGCTTCTCTTTCTCCTTCGCAGCTTTCTGCCGGTTGATCAACCTATCCTGCACCTCTAAGATCTTCTTCAGTATGGCTATCATCTCAGCTTCAGCTTCAAAACTTAACTTGTTTTCCCCCAAATTTCTTATTTCGTTATTCGTGCTCCTGTCTTTGTGTAATTCATTAATTCAACGTGCTTAAACGATGGGCGCCATTGTAATAATTATAATATATTACCACCTCAGGGTATAGGGGCAATATGCTTGCTTGACTGAATCACACAAGACAGTTACACAGACTTAATTAAAAACACACATTTATTAATAATAGTAGGCTTCCAAGGAGTTGATCTCTGGCAATCAAAATTAGCAATACCTCATTTTTTTTAACATCAACACAGGCTTCCATCCTCATTGGCAGCAACACAATCCACCCTCAAATAATTTCCCCAAAACCAATTTCCAATATCACTTTCATCAAAAGAGAGCATCCATCTTCCCTTATCCTTATTAATCAACACCATCCCCGTGGCAACCATGCCATGTCCAGGAATCTTGACCTCAACAGGTCAAAGCAGGTAGGTGTATTCCGGCTTCCCGCCATACAGACAGCCAGGGAGCACCTACGTCACTGGGCAGGCATCTAATCTCCGCGCGCGGCAGTCCCTGTGTAATCATTGTCTGTTTATGAGCGGTATTGGTATTGTTTATAGTGTACAAAACGTATTTAGTGGAAAAGTTACAGTACCTGGTAATACTTTATTTAATTTCCGCATTATTTTACTTACGTCTATGGTGAAATGAGTAAAAATAAATCTAATTGTGCCGTTGCACAATGCAAAAATATTGCTTACAAGACTCAAAACGTAGTTTACCATCGTTTCCCCAAAGACCTGGAATTTCAACGTAAGTGGGTATCGTGGTGCAAGCGAGCGGACTTCTTTATGAAGTGCTCAATGCACGAATATGTTCAGTACATTTCCTTCCCGAGGACTACGAGCGGGATTTGAAAAATGAATTATTGGGTCTCCCTTTAAGGAAGATACTGAAATCAGACGCTGTTCCATCTCAAAAAATACCCAACTGGCATGGAGATAAAATTGAATGTCCTGTAGCAGGGGCCAGCAGTATAGGAGATAAGGTTCGATATAATGTATTATTGATGTTAAACACCGTCTTTATTACAGTTGCATTGTTCGTTACTTCTATATTATACATTTTTATTAGGCCTACATCGTTGGGAATGTTTGAGAGTTTTAAAATGGCATTACTTTTTATAATTAATCTACGAATTGAAGTTACAGTGGTAGTGCAACTTCACGTTTGTGCAGTAGGAGTACGGACTTGAAATTCCTTTACCCTATTGTTCTCTAGGGACGGGGAAATACAGTATATTATGTGCGGGTCTGTTGTAATGAACTTTCAGATGTGAGTAGCGTTAGCGTTAGCACATTAAAGAAAATCACCTTTAAATAAGAGCGTTATTGATTAAGCTGTGAATTCATGCGTATATATCTTGCATGAACTGTTGTTCTAAAGTTCTTTCTCTCTATTGGTTGTAACAGACCGGGAACTCCGCTGTGACACAAGGTCAGTACGGTACGGAAGAGAGTTCTAACAACATTGTATTCGCCATCCCCAAAGAAAAGAAAACTCGATAAGGAAACCAACACAGACATAATCACCGACTCTGTTATATTAATGAAAGAGCAAGAAATTAAAGAATTACGGAAAGAAATTGAGTTCTTAAAGAGGAAAAATGCTGCTCTGGTGAAAAAGAATGCTATCCTGGTGCAGAAGAATGTTGCTTTCAAGAAAGTTAAACCTAAAGGACATGTGGTATCCAACAGAAGATCACATTGGAGCATAAAGCAAGTGATATACAAAGAAATAAAATATATTTTGTTACAATGCTTTACATCTGGACAAATTCGCTGTTTACTAAGAATGGAAAAACGCGTTAGATGGGGTCCTAGAGACATCGCGAATACCCTCACTTTAAGAGCTCTTTCTCCCGAGGCGTATGCGTACTTGAGGAAAAGGAAGTACCCCTTGCCTTGCCGCTCATCTCTCCTAAAATGGGCAAGACAGTTCAAGTGTAGACCGGGCATTTTAACCGAAGTTCTTAGTTTAATTAATGCTAGGTCAGAAACTTTCAAACCTTTAGAAGCACTGACTGTTCTAAGTTTCGATGAAATGAACATCGACGGTCATCTGATGATGTGATACTTGGGCCTCATAAGAACTTTCAGGTGGCGATGATTTGCAGCTTATTTTCGCCATGGAAACAACCTGTGTACTATGACTTTGATGTCACGATGACAAGCACACTGTTACAATCCATAATCCGGGAGGTAGAAGGAGCTGGAGTGCGTGTTGTGGCTGTCACTTGTGATATAGGGGGTAAAAATGCGAAGGTGTGGAAAGAACTGGGGGTATCCTCTAGCAAGACGTATTTCCACAACCCTGTAGACAGTAATAAGAAAGTGTTTATTGTGACGTCCCTCACTGGTTAAAACTTCTCCGAAATCACTTCCTAGATAAAGGAATTACTCTACCCGACGGAACAACTGTTACGAAAAAATTGATAGAAGATCTCCTGGAACATCAGAGAGGTGATCTAACATTCACACACCATATTTCTGAAGGCCACCTGACTGTTAGTGGAGTACTCGCCAAAATGTAAGAATGGCTGCCACACTGCCCAAGCTGTGAAGTACATTCTAAACCAAGATCACGAAGGAATTATTATTGAATTAATTAACGATGTATTTGATGTACTAAATTCTAGATTCCCCAAGGATGAGAAGGGTCCCCTTAGAAGTGGTTATGGACTGAATCACATAAACCAGGAGAACACCTTAAGAAGGTTCCTAGACATTTGTTCAGCCTTGCGTGTAGGGAAGAGAAGTGGCCTTCTCCCATTTCAGAAAGGGTTCTTAATGTCAATAAATTCTCTGATTGGACTTTTTCTAGATCTCAAAAGCATTGGTGTGCCCTATATTTTGACCTCAAGACTAAACCAAGATTGCCTCGAAAATTTCTTGTCTCGTCTTCGCGGCCTTGGTGTATTCTATAACAACCCTAGCCTTTCGAAGTAAAGAACCGAATGCGCCTCCTATAACAGGGAATGCGAACGAGATACTTTTGTCCGGTGATGTCTCTGTTGCTGAGGATGCAAGTCAAGCTGGTACCTCTTCTGACTGCCTAGTAGAAGAAACAACAGAAGAATTCGAGAAGTTCCTCTCAATTGAACTGTGCATCTCAGTGATGGGCACCTCATCCCATGTACCGGTACTTTGTGAGTATTCAGGCGATGGAAGTGAAGAACAGTTGCTTCAAGATATCAACCTCGACCATGGCAATTCAACATGCCGCAATGAGGATGTGACTCACGATGCCTTAAGATAAATCGCAGGTTTCATTGCTTTCAAATGCAAAAAAAAAACATTTTTAGGAAATGTAGCTGAAAATGACCTATTGTTGAAAAACTAATTGCTGAACACGACTGGATCACTATCATTTCGTAAGTTGTTAGACTTTTTTGATTAACGTCTGTTTAGTAAAAGTTTGGAATGGAACAAATTGCTTGTTTGTACGAGAAGCATGGAAAAATGTAAACATTATTCACAGTCCAAAAATTAAACAGATAATTACATGACATACGGTAATACAGTACATGATAAAAGAAATGATTTAGGTCAGACTTGTCAATACTCTAAAATTGGTACTGTTACATGGACAATTAGGCCTACAATTGATTAATTTGAAAGACTTTGACATCGTGGTCATTTAGCCCCGTGTACTAAGGTGTTTGCAGAATTTGTCTGATAATCTGTTTTAATGTGGTGTCTGATATAGTCCGTGGATTTGTAATTCAGGTGAGGATTGGGAAGGAGGCGGCCGCGGCCTGAAGTAGAAGTGAGAAACCACGGAAAACCATTTCCGGGATAGTTGAGGTGGTAGCCAATCCCTCCTCTTCACAGTTTTGCCTCACGAGGCTCAGTGTACCCTGTTGCAGACCACAGACCAGAATTAAATTTCTTATCAGAGCTGGGAATCGAACCCGGACCTCCAGGGCGACAGCTAAGAATGCTAGCCGCTTCACCCGGAGGTCTCTACGAATTAAAATAATTACGAAACACTAGGGTACGGAATATCTCTGATTAACTTTTGTTGAGGTGTACGTATTGAAAGGGTAAAAGAAGCGCATTTATAGTATTATTATAATATTGTTTAGTTAAAACAATAATGATAATTATGTGTGACTTCTGTAGAGCCCAGGTGTAGGACTCCCAAGCTGACAGCCGTATGCAGCCAGTGCGTTACATATTGAACATGCCTAATTAAAGTTTACTGCAAGGCTGGCAGCAAATATAACGTAGTTTATTGCCAGTTTATCTGCCTGATTGTTATTCAATGTCTTTCTATCGAAAGTAAAAATATTTAAAATACAATACAGTCCATCGGTATTGTCCTTTAATGCGGACAGAAGGAAAGGAAGAGCGAAACAGTATTCATATTTCTGTGGGTAACTCAACGATAGAGAGCGTTCTGCCTGCCTGGCTGCGTCACGGAGCGCTGACCAATGACAGCGCGTACCCCGGAATGGCTTACCTATTGAGTATTCTAAGTACCTTGAGGTCAAAGCACATATGCCATAGCCAAGGCCACCTGGTGACATACAAAGCCACCCGCTTGGCTACCCACCAGCAAAGAATCTAAAGGCATTGACCACACAAGATACTCCATGGCGGCCTACCAACCAGTGTCCATGACTGGCAACCCGACAAAAACAAAACACCCAAATAAACTAAATGAAAGAAACAAGGAGGAGCCTCTGTAACCCACAAAAGTTAGGTTACAACGTTGTTTATATCTGAACATAAACAGAGCTTCAGAGTATTTGAGCTGGCTTCGTAATGGCAAACTGTTTGTCTTCTGAAATACTTTTAGAGTTGGTTTCCTATAATCGTAACCATACAATGATTCACCCCGATTCTGTAACTTCACTCCTTAACAACACACCAACATGGATACGACGGAATCGTAACCATAGGCATAACAACAAATGGCTAGCGAGGCTCAAAGTGGTATTCTGTAAGGCACCTTGTTATGACGCTTGTTACGAGTTCAGGATCAGGATTTCATAGCCATCTTCATAGTACGAAAGCCTTCCACTAGATGACGGGTAAATCGATTGGCGCGGTATTTCAACGATTGCATACCATTCGATATCGCAATTAGTTTGTATCATTTTTTAAAACTATTTCCTATGTTCCATATTGCCTTAACCCATATTTTTGCCTATTATGGTGTTTTATTTATCGTATGCATTGACCATTCATACGGATTACTTCAACCTGATAAGATACACCTAACTCCATTTGCGAAAATATTTATGCTGTCTGTTCACATGAATATCTATTTCAGTTAGGGTTTTCTTTAGCTATTGCCTTAATTAATACCTTATTTTATTTCGGAGTACCGGTATCTTATTTATAGTATTCAACGGATACTGTATTCCAGCGGATCATGTCAACCGTATACACCCAACTCCCTTCCGAAGAGAAATTACATTGCCTGTCCACATACATATTCATTTTAGTTTAGTAGGAATCAAATAGTGTGTTGTCTGGTTTATTACAACATGGATTGTATCAGAAACCTAAGTTAAGATAAATGTTTTATGTGGCCAGTAAGCTATTGGGCAATTTACACATGAACGACAATATCGTTAAGAATAGGTGTATAAATTTAGAATAATGCTAAAAAATCTCCAAGAATGAGGTATTAACTCTTTGGGCAGTAACACAATAGAAGTTAATGGGGGGGGGGCGATGGTCCAATCTAGTATGCCAGTTTTTCTTCACGGTAGGCCTAGTGTAGTGTTAATATGAAATCATCGGTTCTAGTCAGAACACCACATTTCTCCTCTGGCTGCAGCCAAGAAAGTCAAAGAGTGATTTAATGATCCATCGTAATACCAGCCTTCAATAATAAACCAGAGCAAGTGCCCTGCAGGTAAAACTGAGGTGGCAAGAGGTCCATGGAAATTGTAGGAAGCTAAGATCAGGATCATTTAGACTGCAGTTTAGTATTGTTCTCCTTAAAGGTACTTCTCACATTAAGAACTTTGATCAGAAAGGAGTGGGGTATGGGTGCATTACATGGATCTGTTGCACCTGGAATGATGAAGAGCAGCTCATGCCACTGGAACTAACTATAGAACCCGTTACACCCGTCAATTTATAAGTCTAGAAGTGTTGCGTACGATAGGTCTACATGTTAAGTTACAAGTTTGCAAATTAGTAGAAAGAAATTATCAGTAGGCCATTGACGTGCTTCTAACTCCTTATCCTAGAATAAAACTACATTCTACATTTTAGCAATATTTACCACTTAATGGAATTTATTCCAGTTTTCTTCAGATGAAGTTATTTATTAGCCTTCTTTTAAATTCAATATATTCTACCTAGCCTAATCCCTTCTCCCTTCGTCTCTATATGGCATAGCAATCACAATGACTCTGCTCCTCCGAGATTCTACACACAAGGGAGGAGGCACTCAACTACGAGTATGACCTCTGTTCCTCACACTCAATGTATTATTACATGAAGGAAGGGGGAGAGAGAAAACAGAGGTTTGTATCAGCACCATGCAGATTAAAAAATCTCTGGGGAGTAGGGGGCAGGGGTTGATCCATCCCTAGCATGTCCCCACAGGCAACACCTTGCCCTTAAATACTACTACTACTGGGAATGAGATTAAGACTAACTACATTGAAATATTATGTGGATAACATAACTCTCACCTGAATTCTTGACATTCTTATCATATACAGTAGTATGAAAACGTCTACTTTCTAATTGCACAATCTTCATAAGGACTGGGCAGTTGGCAATCCAAGTGAAAGGTAGTGTTTTTCCCGAGCTCTCAGGAGTGCTGAAATGGGTTGCTCTATGGAGTGTTATCGCGCGAGGATCGGACTGTGGTATGCGAAGGGTAGTCGGGATTTCAGGTGTTTGTGTGTGCGTACGGGACCTAGTAACTTGTGGTTTATAGCCCTAGTGATAGCTGCGTTGTTAGTTATTGGTGGAGTGGAAGTGAATCCAGGCCCTGTTACTCCAAATGTGAATCAGGCAAATGATCCAGGGGCAGCATTAAAGCATTGAAGAACGGTGTTCAGTGTGGACTCTGTGAGAAATGGTTTCACTTCGGCTGTATTAAGGTCAAGAAGGAGGATTGTGATGTCGGGAAGTGGTTTTGTAAAGTATGTGATACGCCGGACTGTTTGAAGGTGCAAATCAAAGCAAGGGATCAAATAATACAGGAACTTAGAACAAAGCTTCGTGAATGAGAGGAAACGGTGAAGGATGTGACTGAACGGCTTTCTACTGGGATCAGTGTGGTAGAGGGCGTGCAGGAGCAAACTGAGGATGACGTTATCATAATGGGTGATTCTATGATACGATGGAGTGCAAATATCTCGAGGAAATCAGGTGCGAAAGTGCGGTGTTATCCGGGGGTTAAAATTGACCAGCTTGCCCAACAAGTGGAAGAAGCAAATGTAGAGGACTGTGACAAAGTTAAAGCGTTGTTGCTCCATGTTGGGACGAACGATTTGAAGAAGAGGGCTACAGCTAATTACATCATGGGGGAGCTCTACGAACTAGGCAGAAAAGCTAAAAGCAAGTTTAAAAATGCATTGTTCGGCGGGGAGATGTTCCGTTAAGGCGAGTTAAGACTATAAATGACCGCATGGACTGGGTTTGTGCACAGCTGGGATTAGTGTACGTAGATGCTGACTGCTGGATTGGTGGCCGTGACTTCGCCCGAGACGGGCTGCATTTAAATCGACGGGGCGCTTTCAACCTAGGGAGCCTACATGACAGGGTCATCAGTTCGTGCCGGCCATTGTGAGGAGGAGCAGGTCCAGAGGTTGCCAGCCGACGGGAACAGAAGGAGCTACTTCGGGATATTTGCTGTGGAGGTAAGACTCTAAGATTACTGCAGGTTAATTGTCAGAGTTTAGGAAATAAATTAATTGAATTTTGGAATCTTGTAGAGACGTATTCTCCGGACATTGTCATTGCTACTGAATCTTGGTTATATGAGGATATAAATAGTAATGAAATAATTCAAGGGACCTACGAAATGTACAGAAGGGATCGGGGGAAGCGAGGTGGTGGGCTATTTATTTGTGTGCGCAAAAATATAGCTAGTTTCTTAGAGTGGGCTGATACGGATCATGAAATGTTATGTGTACAAATTTCGCGTAACGGGAATAAATTCCCTCTTCAGGTGATAGGGGCGTATAGAGCACCGAAAGATAACTTTTCGCTTCTCGACACACTGTATGATAAAACTTGTACGGGTAATGCTATGAAATAAAGCATAACAATTGCCGGAGATTTAAACCTCCCCAAAGTAGATTGGTCTGGTGAGTCAACTAGCTGTGGTCAAGCTCAGAGCGCTGCAAACAAATTCTTAAGGGAGGGGGGATTTTCCCAAGTAGTTGACATCCCAACTAGAGGCAATAATACCTTAGATGTTTATCTCGTAAGGCCTGTAGAGCTGTATATTAACTGTCTGAAAGTACCAGGAATTAGTGACCATTATGGGGTTGAATTAAATATTAGATACGGTGACATTACAAAATTAGACTCTGATGTAGCAAATAAGATCATATTCCAGTATCGCAGGACGGATCAGGGCAAATTTCAGGGGTATTTGAATGAGCTATTTGTAGGATGGGCATCGGAAGGAAATCACATTAATATCCTGTGGACTAACTTTTTGAAAATTTTAAATAACGCTATTGATAAATTTGTTCCATTTAAATTACTGAAACAAAACCCAGATCCTGAGTATTACACACGGGAAATCAGGAGTCTTAAACGGAAAATTAGGAAATTATACAATAAAAGACATGATAGTGACAAGTATATGTTGAAATTTAAGTCCTTATCAAGAGAGCTCGTCTTAAAAAAGAGGGCTGCTCATGACAATTATATGCAAGGTTTACTTGGTTCGGGAGGCGATGGGTGGAAAAAAAATACAGTTATGTTAGGAGAAGAAAGGGAAATTCAAATAATTTGTCGATGATAATGTCCGGTGACGGTAAATTAATTACTGAGAAGCAGGCCATTGCTATGAATTAAATGTCTTTTATGGTCGTGTGTTCAATAAATCCAATAGCTGTGTGAGTGTGTTGGACCTTAACGGTGAATCAGGGGCTCCACTTCTCCAAATAAACCAGTCTGCAATTGTAAAGCTAATACAAAAATTACGTTACAATATATCGAAGGTTCCTGATAATATTGTTAGTGAAGTACTTAAACTAGGAGGTAGGGCCATGGCACGATACTTAGAGGTGATGTTTAATGTGTCCATAAACAATGCGCAAATCCCGGATGACTGGAAAAGAGCTACGGTAGTCCCAATATTTAAGGGAGGGAGCAGACTTGAATTGGGCAACTACAGGCCGGTTAGTCTTACATCCATCGTTTGTAAACAGATGGGGCATCTCATTTGCGACTACTTGAGGGAACAGTGGGAAACATTATCATGGTTTAATGATAGGCAACATGGATTTCGGAACGGTTACTCATGCGAGAGTCAGATGCTATCACTTTTTCAAGATATTAGCGAATCGTTAGACGATTGAGTTTCAGTCGACGCAGTAGTTATAGATTTTGCGAAGGCATTTGATGTCGTGCCGCATGACATGCTACTCCATAAATTAGCTTCGACGAAGATTGATAGAAGAGTAATTTCATGGATCCAAGAATTTTTGACGGGTCGTTCCCAGAAAGTGAAAGTTGAAGGCCGATTCTCGGATGAAATTACCGTAACGTCGGGTATCCCTCAGGACAGCGTAATCGGAACTTTGTTATTTTTGGCGTTTATAAATGACTTACCAAATGGGATTCGCAGTGACTGTCGATTGTTTGCGGATGATTGTGTAATATATCGAAAGATACATGACTCACAAGACAATGCAGTACTTAGGGATGACCTGAACCTGGTCTATAAGTGGGCGATTGAAAATAAAATGAAAATAAACACAAGAAAATGTAGTCTAATAAAAATAGGGAAAGTGCGAAGGCAAGATTTCCAATATAACATTGGCTCGGAAATACATGTAGAAGAAGATTCTTGCAAATATTTGGACGTTCACGTAAGAAATTATATGAAATGGAGTAGTCATATAGGATGTGTAGTTTCTAAAGCTTACAACTCCCTGCACATTGAAATGAGGGTATTAAAAGGAAGTAGTACCTCTGCTAAAGAATTAGGATATTTGTCACTTGTAAGACCTATTCTGGAATACGCCTCGGCGGTTTGGGATCCATATCAAGTAGGGCTCATTAATGAGTTGGAATCGGTACAAAGAAAGGCGCTAGATTTGTGCTCAGTGACTTTAATCCCAGGAGCAGTGTGAGCCGTATGTTAAAGAAACTTGGGTGGGAATCACTTGAGGCTAGGAGGATGAAATCTAGACTCTGTGCTATGTACAACACGTATACAAATCAACCAGCATGGGGTGAGCTTAGCAAACGTATGGAAAAGCCTACTTACATGGGAGCGATCATCCTTTCAAAATTAAGGGCCGACCACAGCGAACAAATTATGGTAAATATTCTTTCGTAAACCGTGCCATTGATAATTGGAACTCTCTACCTGCCGTAGTCTTAGAGCCTTTTCCCAAACATAAAGGTGTGTTTAAGAAATGACTGACTATTTGTGTAAATACTCCAGTTTAATTGTCAGTGAATTGTTATGTACAATTATTTATTTGTTATGTATACCTAATTTGCCACCGGGGGACACACCCCAAATTGCAAATAAACGAATGAATGAATAAAGGAGGAAAACACAAACCTCGTGAATTACGGTAGGAAGAATGCCTACTGGTTCTGGTGGGATCAGTTGGTGTTAGGATTGCAGCAGTTCAGGAAGCAAGGCTCAAATCATACACAATGTTTTCTTTAACAAATTATTATTCAAATAGAACACTTAATTTATAACATAAAATTAAACATTTGAAAATGCAGCAGTTTGTACAGCAATGCACCTGTGGAATGTGTCCCATTGCGGAGATAATCAAATTCAGTTTCTTTCTTCGTCTTCTCATTCAGACCAGGTCACTGGAAGGTGTATCACAGATTTTTTGGCAGAGAATCCTGGAAAATTGAAAATCAATCCTTTATATTGTTACCAGTACTGTGACAAAAAAAATGAACAAATTACTAGATTCATTTTGTATCATGACCTGGAGATGTGCTCGTGTAGCCTATACGCTACATTCTTAAACTCAAGTTAGCCATTATAGTGTAACAAAACAATTTCAACCGGCTACATCCTTATGCGAAAACAAGAATAATTATTTTAAATAATAATTGATTTTTTTCTTTTATTTTCTTTGAGTAGCAGTCTTGTGTAGTATTTTGCTAAATTTCCATGCTGGGAAGTGTCTGGAAATACTCTCAAGAAATGAGAAAACTGCCCTTCCTATACTACTGAGCAAGATCAATAAATGCAATCACTTATCAGACTCAATCGTCACAAATGGACCACACATTAAGGAAAGCCTAACCTCATGTCAACCATCTTCAGTTTACAGATTAATAATAACATTTATTACCCAGTCAGGCAGATGACCTTGATGTAGTCTGTAATTTCGATCACCACTAAAAATAAAATAAAGTTACCCAGCAAATAATACAAGTGTGCATTAATTTGGTAGACCAGCATATAAAAGCCTCCAAATGAACCTCGTATTTCGCATGATAGACCGGAGTTTGAGAGTCAGAGTAATCAAGTCGTTGACATAAGCGAACAGCTGACGTGTCATACCTGTCGTTAAGAATGCACTACCAAGTGCTTAGTCACAGAATGATGGTGTTGCATGTGATATGAAACGCATTGTTGAACAGCCACTGCGAAGTGAGCCGTCACTCTATCGTGTTGAAACCAAACACTGTTTAAGATTTCCAAATGTTGCAGCTGCGGGATGAGCCAGTCATTAGAACGATAAAAAATATGGTTCAGACAGATGCGTTTGTATCATGCCGGCCCAGATGATGACGTGAGGTGGGTTCGTTTGATTTCTTCAGCTGTGCAGAGACCATGGACGGACAAATATGAGGTTTTAAATTCCTAAGATGTAAGTACAAATGTATATGTACTGACAATATAAATAAATAATAATGAGTAGGGGTATACGGACTTTGTGCGCACACTGTAAGATTGTCATGCATTGTTTCGTCTTCTGAGGGACATCGCCAACTGATATTACTAACCACGGTCACTACAGCACCAGAAATGTGTGTTAATATTTATTGCTCATTCAACGATTGCAGCCATGTTCAACAGTGCATGAGGTCTCTTCAACTGTTAATAAGACGCACTCATTGACATCACCACAGGTTGGGGTTAACATTGTTCACGATTGGTCCGTATTGACGAATGATAGCTTAAAATTTGAAATACACTTATGTTCCGTCTAGTCAATGTCCTAGGGCGTAGGCTAAATAAACACCAAAAAAAAGTATTGACTAGACGGAAGATAAGCGTATTTCGAATTTTAAACTATCACCACAGTTGCCAACATGTGGGATACAAAATACACCACTCAGGTCTGGTCTGGATAAAGATTATTGATGCACGATTATCCCACTGTGCATGACAGAAACCAGGTGTGTATATATGGCTAACGGATATCTAGCAATTATTGGAGTGAATTTGAGAAATTTCACTCTCACAAAAAAAACATTAATTACAGCAGTGCACAACAAACATTACTGTGCAAGACAAAAACCAGGGGTGTTGGGTAGATTATTGGCTGAGGAATAACCTAACCACCAAGGGAAGATGATTAAGAAAAGGAGATGGGTTTCGGACTGGAGAGAAAGGATAGAAAAATAGGATGAGAGTCCCACAAAAGTTATAAATTTAACCTTTACTGCACTTAAAGGCGGATGCCATTGCAAATCAGCTCTCCGATACCTAAAGAGAGTAAGGACCTGGTCGAAGCTGACGGGAACTGCAGCTAAGACTTGGGCGGTTTGCCAGAGAAAGGCTTTAGTGTATTTCCTCCCAAGCATGCATAAGACTACTATGGGGAAGGGTGATGGTCTGACAAGACAAATAGTAACAGATTTATTCTGTATTAACGATGGCATAAACCCAGGAAGAGTTAGGAAAGCCAGGATCTTGCCTAGCTGTAGTATTTGCGAAATTATAAATCCAAAAACAAATATTTAATTTATTTAACAAGGCAAAAGAAGTTGATAACTTTAACAAATATATTTTCAATTTGGTTAACAATTTTGGGATCACAGACCTCAGAAAGCATTAAACGTTTGCGCCAGGCAATTAACAATTTATGAGGTTTCGAACCTTATATATTTTCTAAAATCTTTGTAAGAAAAAAACCAAATGAAGTAATCAAAATTTAACAATAAATAGAGTACAAGGTGTGTACTTTAAGAAACTCCTGAGAGAATATTCTAGAAAGAGTGACAACTTCGAAAATAACAATAAGAAAAACATGAAGAATAAGATAGAAGTTCCTACAACTTCTTATATTTAAGCTGAATTACTTTTGGTTATTATACAAATAAGGGCAGGTCACTTACTGTGAAACCTGAAGAGAAAATCAAAAGGAAGGTTCTCGACCTCCTATGTTCAAGTAGGAATCACGAGCCAAATGGGGCAGTTTCCATTTCGTGAGACCTAAAAATAACTCACTCAAGAGTTGAAAGAATTGCTTTCCCTGATTATAAGGTAGAAACAATGTAAGCTTGAGCCGTGTATAAAACACGTAGTTATACAGAAATTAATCCATGATAAACAAGCAAGATGGAAGGGCACTTCGTTAGAGTGACACCTTATTGGAAATGATCCAGAGTGCAAATTTTATTAATATGGTTTGTTAGTAGAAGGTTTAGGAAAGATCAATTGGGATTGAGGATAAATGTTCATGGCCTTATTTAATGTAAACGGACGATCGCGACGCGGTAGAAAAGTTGGACAAGCACGAGTTTTCACTATAGTCTGTTAAATAGATGAAAAGTTCACTGTAGAAACACGAAAGTTTATGGGAAAGAAAGTTATTGCAATGATGAAAATAACTGGTTGCACTAGGTAGGTGAGAGTCTATTTCTTGAGAAGGTTGTGAATTACAATTAAATGAGCCATAGAACATTCCAACGGTGGAAGAAAATTCGCTATTGCAGTAATTTATAAGGAAGATTCCTCATTTTAAATAGTATTCCCACAAGTGAGTGAAAAATACATGACGGCAAGACTTGTAGATAGAGTGCAGAATCTGGAAGGTTCCAGAACAGTCCTAATAGAAGAATGGGGCCAAAGTTAATCCAGCGGAGGAACTAGCTTGGTAATTTATAGACAGCGGGTATTAGATAATATCCCACGTGGTGAGAAGATTTCTCATTTAATAGCTTAAGAAAAGCTACTTTCTATTGAGGTTGGCTTAGACAGACAAAAGCTCAACATGGCAAATCCCACGAAGAATGATTTTTGCCCCAAATAAGTAATCTCACGCTGTCTATAAAATATCGTTAAAAGCATGTAGAAGTTAAAACCGATGAAGATGAAGTTAAAACTTGAAGTAGGTACTTATCTTGATTGCATGTCGAAGGTGAAGTTCCCTTTGACGGATCCCTAATGTGCCAACATGGCGTAGAATGTAGAGAGTGTCTCTTGGTTTGAGGAGACTGGCTCTAGTTGAGCCCTGACTGATCGAGTCAACTGCCGACTTACAAGTGAGACCCGCTCAGCAAAACGCGGAGGGTCCAAGGAAGGGAAAGGAGTGGGGGTAGGAAACAAAAGGAATACATATCAGAATAGGCAACTTATTAAAAACAAATGTTCTTCTTGATGAATGGTCTTCAAAGAGTTGATAGCAGGCGATACTAGCACAGCATGGTGAGTGAAAAAGTAGACGAAGTTCTCTTGCTCACGGAGAAGATAGCTGGCGATGGTAGCAAAATCTGGTGGCCAGATGGAAAAGGAAGTCCTCTTGCACCAGGAAGAATTGAGGAGCTTCAGAGATTCGCTGCTAGATGACGCTAGGTGGGTCACGGAAGATATATATCTAGAACAGACTCACAAAAGATATAAGCGACATGACCACCAAAGAGAAAATAGAAGATCACTGTTGGTGTTTGATAAAGAGGAAGGAATGAACAAGCAAAGAGCATTAAACTTTATATTCTCTCATACCTTCCAAGAATACACCATACTGGGAGGGTCAAACACCAACAGAGAACAAATAAGCAGTTAAACATTTAAAGGTAATGGAGCGATCAAAGAAAGTGGTCTTGTGATCGGACCATTAGTGGTCAAGACTCTGACCACCCTGACTCTCCCATCCCTTCCAGGATAACACTCGGTCACTCTACCAGAAGTCCATACTAGGGGGGTGAAACATCCCTAACCAAGACCAAGTCCCCCACTTTAATGTCGGAACTGGAAAGAAACCACTTCTGTCTCCGTTGCAAGGAAGTTAAATATTCCAAGTTCCACCTCTTCCAAAAAGAATTACTGAGGGCTTCAAGTTTACGCCAAACGATAGGTAGATTAGAATCCCGGTAAGAATTAGGAAGGGGAGGAGGGGCAGAGAGAGAAGTGCGTGTAAGGAAGTGACCAGGTGTGAGTGGAAGCAGGTTATCAGGGTCATTGGAAAGCGGAGTTAAAAAACGAGAATTATCAACACCTTCAATCACAAAATATCTAGAAACTGCGGGAAATAAGGCACTAGTAAAGATTGCGATAAGATGCGAGAGGAGAATTAACAAGTTTAAACAAAGCGTATAGAAACAAGTACATCTATTAAGGATAAGAATATACCAAATGAACAAAGGAACTATGCGAGTAGGAGGCAAGAACGCCATAGGTAACAACAAGCTAGTAGCCATAAACAATGACCTTAAGTCATAATAAGTATCAAAGGGGTTAATCAGAAAAATACTTAAGTCAGCGAGAAACTTGACATTACAAGCATAAATACAAAACCACATAGAATGTAACGACGAGAAAAAAACAAGTTTGTTCAACAATGAACAATAAAAGTGCAAAATATGTAAGCAGAGTGAAATACATAAGCGCGTAAAGGATATGCAACGATGTTATGAAACAAGAGTCGAAGCAGTTGTAGGATACGAGTCTGAACAAGTGGGAGACACAGGCAAGCGCGGCCTTGACCCACATAGTACAGCGAGATAAGGAATATAAATATCTGAAAGAGTCCTTGACCGGAACAAGTTTATTTTGGTGATGAGTTGAACGGCTTCTGAACTTACAGAAGCGACTCGCAAGACAATGGTTGGCAGTCAGCCAGAGTTGAGATAAGGGAAACGTGCTCTGACCTTTGGCAAGCATACAGGAAATAAACAGCAACTTGGCCTTACTCAAGCTTGTATACAAACAAGATTGGAAAACAAGCAGTTCTAAATAAACAAACAACAATAGTTGAATCAGCTTTGACTTAAAGCGGAACGAGTAACACGACATGCAGTCATCCGTAGCTTGGACGTGAACAAACAATTTAAAGCCATATGAAATAAAGTAAGAAATCAATTTCGCATAATTTTGAGGATCACGGAATCCGACAATTTTCAACAGAAAAAAACTTAATTCTTCCGAACACGGAAGAGAAGCTGGGACATTAAGAAGGAGTTTATGCGTAAGAATAGTTATTCTAGATGCTAGAGAATTCAGATTTTCAAGCGGTTTCATGAGCGACTTCCAATTGTGAGGAAGGAGGGAGGAGCCGGCCGTGGCCATCCTTCTAAATAGGGAAAGAAGTGAAACATAGCTTACAGCGAAGTGATGGTGACTGATAGCCATGGTTTTACACAAGGGAAAGATAGTTTTCGATAGAGAGTTTAAGCAATTACCTGCTAGAAAAAATTACATGAGAAGGTAAACGAAGTAACACAAGGCGAGGCGAACTTGAATTGCCATTTTGTGCGGGAAGAACGCAATATCTTTTAAACAACTTACCAAGGTGGCGTAGTTGTTTACGATGAAACATCGTTTCGGCAAGTGTTTTTCAAAAGTATCAAGATCAGAAACATGAGCGTTCTCTTTTTCAGAAATGGGATTTATATCAGCAGTAACGAAATGACATTGCGATTTGGTTTGAAGACTGGGTTGTTGGATTTCACCATTAATAACCCAACCAAAATCGGTGTCTCGGGCGACCACGGTTGAAGATAACTTGCGTGTTTGTTTGCGAAGGCAATTCCAAAAAACATTGGCACTGAAAAGTACATCAATGGGACCTTGAGCATTAAACTGAGGATCAGCTAACCTTAAGTGCGAAGGAATCTTTAAACCGGAAGTATTAATAGAGCTGCTAGGAGTGTCCTTGCCAATACGGGTAAGAATGAGACAGTTTAAGTTAAGATTGGTGTTTCTTTGGCAAATGTCTCTGATTTTCAATTTTGAGGACTGCAAGACTTGAGTTTTCAAATTGTCAATGCCGGATACATTGATGGAAATAGGCGCTGACGAAAGACCTAGTTTTTTAATTAATGATTGCGAAACAAAGTTATGAGTTGAAGCAGAATCGAGAAGACCGCGGGTTCGAACCCAATTTCCAAATTTATCTTGGATTTCGAATTGTACAGTGGACAAAATGACTTGCACACTGTGAGAAGTTTCGGCGTTAGAAATGCAGGAAGAAGCATTAGTTTGTTCGGAGCTGCTCTGCATGGAGTTTGAAGAAGCGGGTACTGATGACATCGATTTATCATGAACGTGCAATAAAGAATGGTGCGGTTTTTTACAATGGAAACAGAGATTGGATGACGTACAGTTTGAAGAAGAATGCTTAGGTGACAAGCAGTTGAAGCAATGTTTGCTATTGAAGACAAACTTCCTTCGGTCTTCGACAGACAATTCTTTAAAAGATTTGCACAAATACAAAATGTGCAACTTTTTGCAGAGCATGCATTTTAAAGATTTGTTGAGCGGCCTGATATGTTCTCTTGGATGGTTGAAAGAAGCAGGACCAGTTTGCTTGTTCTCGACAGATGGGGGCTGATGACCATTTGAAAAGACAAGTTTTTTCTCAAAAATGCGACCCTTATGACTCGTTTCGACATTTTCGCACTGAAATGAGAGTGCTGTAAGAACTTGGCATCGGCTGTTGAGAGACGAGATGAGGTGTTCGAACGAGTATTCCTCCTTGCGAGCGAGTTCGATCTCCCAAGCTTTTAAAGTCGAAAAATCGAATCTGGATGTAGCTAGATGAATAAGTATGGTGTCCCATGTTTGGACAGGCTGCTTAAGTTGATATAATGCTCTAACATTTAACTGCATAGAGTCTACCAGGTCTCATAAAGAGGTGACGTCATTAGGTTTGACGGCTGGCAGGTTGAATAGGCAGTGGATATGACGAGCTACACACAAACGTAAATTGCCATATCTCTCTTTAAGGAGATTAAAGGCGATGTGGTAGTTATCTGCGCTTAAAGGCAGTGACTGAACCAAGGCCAAGGCCTCGCCTTCCAAAGACGTACGTAAGAAGTAGAATTTATGAATGTCGGGAATTTCCTTATTGTCATGAACGAGTGAGCAGTAAAGTTCATAAAGAGAATACCATTCACCTTCCTGGCCTGAGAAGTGAGGTAGGCTTATCTTAGGAAATAACGGTTTCGGTTTGTTCTTGTGAACTGAAGCGGGTGCGAACTGGGCCGGATTGATGACCCTAGTGTCCGGTTCTGAGATACTGCGGATCAGTTGGTGGGCCGTGGCAATCCCTTCAAAGCACAAGGGTTCGACCTCGTCCCGATCCGATTGAAGTTCTGGGCAAGCGGATTCAATCTCGGTTTGGGTTTGATCGTAATAATCATAGGACCGTTCGTACAACTTAAGGCGTTGTGTTAAGATGTCTAAATCACACTCGGCGGGATTTAATTTGTTGATGAAATTTCTGAATCTAGTGAGTTGCCCTTTATAGGTAGAACGTCTAGCAATGAGAGTTTCATCTTTTTCAGTAGGAGCCATGACAAAGAAAATAAATTGAAATGTAACTCACGAAACTGTGGAACCTTGGAGATGCTGTCAAGCTGGCAGCAGCGAATAAGTAGAAAGAGAGGGACACACCAAAGGAGACAGGAGCGGCCTCTTTCCCCTTCACAGGCTTTGCACGATGTAGTTATAGCTGAAAGATTCAAGGCAGATATTAATAATTTTCAAGGTATTGTCAAATGACACTTGACAAAGAATAGAAATAGCAAATGGACTCTCCCGGGTTCCGGCACCAACTTTTGGGTAGATTATTGGCTCAGGAATACCCTAACCACCAAGGGAAGATGATTAAGAAAAGGAGATGGGTTTCGGACTGGAGAAAAAGGATAGAAAAATAGGATGGGAGTCCCACAAAAGTTATAAATTTAACCTTTACTGCACTTAAAGGCGGTTGCCATTGCAAATCAGCTCTCCGATACCTAAAGTGAGTAAGGACCTGGTCGAAGCTGACGGGAACCGCAGCTAAGACTTGGGCGGTTTGCCAGAGAAAGGCTTTAGTGTATTTCCTCCCAAGCATGCATAAGACTACTATGGGGAAGGGTGATGGTCTGACAAGACAAATAGTAACAGATTTATTCTGTATTAACGATGGCATAAACCTAGGAAGAGTTAGGAAAGCCAGGATCTTGCCTAACTGTAGTATTTGCGAAATGATAAATCCAAAAACAAATATTTAATTTATTTAACAAGGCAAAAGAAGTTGATAACTTTAACAAATATATTTTCAATTTGGTGAACAATTTTGGGGTCACAGACCTCAGAGAGCATTAAACGTTTGCGCCAGGCAATTAACAATTTATGAGGTTTCGAACCTTATATATTTTCTAAAATCTTTGTAAGAAAAAAACCAAATGAAGTAATCAAAATTTAACAATAAATAGAGTACAAGGTGTGTACTTTAAGAAACTCCTGAGAGAATATTCTAGAAAGAGTGACAACTTCGAAAATAACAATAAGAAAAACATGAAGAATAAGATAGAAGTTCCTACAACTTCTTATATTTAAGCTGAATTACTTTTGGTTATTATACAAATAAGGGCAGGTCACTTACTGTGAAACCTGAAGAGAAAATAAAAAGGAAGTTTCTCGACCTCCTATGTTTAAGTAGGAATCACGAGCCAAATGGGGCAGTTTCCATTTCGTGAGACCTAGAAATAACTCACTCAAGAGTTGAAAGAATTGCTTTCCCTGATTATAAGGTAGAAACAATGTAAGCTTGAGCCGTGTATAAAACACGTAGTTATACAGAAATTAATCCATGATAAACAAGCAAGATGGAAGGGCACTTCGTTAGAGTGACACCTTATTGGAAATGATCCAGAGTTGCAATTTTATTAATATGGTTTGTTAGTAGAAGGTTTAGGAAAGATCAATTGGGATTGAGGATAAATGTTCATGGCCTTATTTAATGTAAACGGACGATCGCGACGCGGTAGAAAAGTTGGACAAGCACGAGTTTTCACTATAGTCTGTTAAATAGATGAAAAGTTCACTGTAGAAACACGAAAGTTTATGGGAAAGAAAGTTATTGCAATGATGAAAATAACTGGTTGCACTAGGTAGGCGAGAGTCTATTTCTTGAGAAGGTTGTGAATTACAATTAAATGAGCTATAGAACATTCCAACGGTGGAAGAAAATTCGCTATTGCAGTAATTTATAAGGAAGATTCCTCATTTTAAATAGTATTCCCACAAGTGAGTGAAAAATACATGACGGCAAGACTTGTAGATAGAGTGCAGAATCTGGAAGGTTCCAGAACAGTCCTAATAGAAGAATGGGGCCAAAGTTAATCCAGCGGAGGAACTAGCTTGGTAATTTATAGACAGCGGGTATTAGATAATATCCCACGTGGTGAGAAGATTTCTCATTTAATAGCTTAAGAAAAGCTACTTTCTATTGAGGTTGGCTTAGACAGACAAAAGCTCAACATGGCAAATCCCGCGAAGAATGATTTTTGCCCCAAATAAGTAATCTCACGCTGTCTATAAAATATCGTTAAAAGCATGTAGAAGTTAAAACCGATGAAGATGAAGTTAAAACTTGAAGTAGGTACTTATCTTGATTGCATGTCGAAGGTGAAGTTCCCTTTGACGGATCCCTAATGTGCCAACATGGCGTAGAATGTAGAGAGTGTCTCTTGGTTTGAGGAAACTGGCTCTAGTTGAGCCCTGACTGATCGAGTCAACTGCCGACTTACAAGTGAGACCCGCTCAGCAAAACGCGGAGGGTCCAAGGAAGGGAAAGGAGTGGGGGTAGGAAACAAAAGGAATACATATCAGAATAGGCAACTTATCAAAAATAAATGTTCTTCTTGATGAATGGTCTTCAAAGAGCTGATAGCAGGCGATACTAGCACAGCATGGTGAGTGAAAAAGTAGACGAAGTTCTCTTGCTCACGGAGAAGATAGCTGGCGATGGTAGCAAAATCTGGTGGCCAGATGGAAAAGGAAGTCCTCTTGCACCAGGAAGAATTGAGGAGCTTCAGAGATTCGCTGCTAGATGACGCTAGGTGGGTCACGGAAGATATATATCTAGAACAGACTCACAAAAGATATAAGCGACATGATCACCAAAGAGAAAATAGAAGATCACTGTTGGTGTTTGATAAAGAGGAAGGAATGAACAAGCAAAGAGCATTAAACGTTGTATTCTCTCATTCCGTGTATTCCAAGAATACACCATACTGGGAGGGTCAAACACCAACAGAGAACAAATAAGCAGTTAAACATTTAAAGGTAATGGAGCGATCAAAGAAAGTGGTCTTGTGATCGGACCATTAGTGGTCAAGACTCTGACCACCCTGACTCTCCCATCCCTTCCAGGATAACACTCGGTCACTCTACCAGAAGTCCATACTAGGGGGGTGAAACATCCCTAACCAAGACCAAGTCCCCCACTTTAATGTCGGGACTGGAAAGAAACCACTTCTGTCTCCGTTGCAAGGAAGTTAAATAATCCAAGTTCCACCTCTTCCAAAAAGAATTACGGAGGGCTTCAAGTTTACGCCAAACGATAGGTAGATTAGAATCCCGGTAAGAATTAGGAAGGGGAGGAGGGGCAGAGAGAGAAGTGCGTGTAAGGAAGTGACCAGGTGTGAGTGGAAGCAGGTTATCAGGGTCATTGGAAAGCGGAGTTAAAAACGAGAATTAACAACACCTTCAATCACAAAATAGCTAGAAACTGCGGGAAATAAGGCACTAGTAAAGATTGCGATAAGATGCGAGAGGAGAATTAACAAGTTTAAACAAAGCGTATAGAAACAAGTACATCTATTAAGGATAAGAATATACCAAATAAACAAAGGAACTATGCGAGTAGGAGGCAAGAACGCCATAGGTAACAACAAGCTAGTAGCCATAAACAATGACCTTAAGTCATAATAAGTATCAAAGGGGTTAATCAGAAAAATACTTAAGTCAGCGAGAAACTTGACATTTCAAGCATAAATACAAAACCACATAGAATGTAACGACGAGAAAAAACAAGTTTGTTCAACAATGAACAATAAAAGTGCAAAATATGTAAGCAGAGTGCAATACATAAGCGCGTATGGATATGCAACGATGTTATGAAACAAGAGTCAAAGCAGTTGTAGGATACGAGTCTGAACAAGTGGGAGACACAGGCAAGCGCGGCCTTGACCCACATAGTACAGCGAGATAAGGAATATAAATATCTGAAAGAGTCCTTGACCGGAACAAGTTTATTTTGGTGATAATTTGAACGGCTTCTGAACTTACAGAAGCGACTCGCAAGACAATGGTTGGCAGTCAGCCAGAGTTGAGATAAGGGAAACGTGCTCTGACCTTTGGCAAGCATACAGGAAATAAACAGCAACTTGGCCTTACTCAAGCTTGTATACAAACAAGATTGGAAAACAAGCAGTTCGAAATAAACAAACAACAGTAGTTGAATCAGCTTTGACTTAAAGCGGAACGAGTAACACGACATGCAGTCATCCGTAGCTTGGACGTGAACAAACAATTTAAAGCCATATGAAATAAAGTAAGAAATCAATTTCGCATAATTTTGAGGATCACGGAATCCGACAATTTTCAACAGAAAAAAGCTTAATTCTTCTGAACACGGAAGAGAAGCTGGGACATTAAGAAGGAGTTTATGCGTAAGAATAGTTATTCTAGATGCTAGAGAATTCAGATTTTCAAGCGGTTTCATGAGCGACTTCCAATTGTGAGGAAGGAGGGAGGAGCCGGCCGTGGCCATCCTTCTAAATAGGGAAAGAAGTGAAACATAGCTTACAGCGAAGTGATGGTGACTGATAGCCATGGTTTTACACAAGGGAAAGATAGTTTTCGATAGAGAGTTTAAGCAATTACCTGCTAGAAAAAATTACATGAGAAGGTAAACGAAGTAACACAAGGCGAGGCGAACTTGAATTGCCATTTTGTGCGGGAAGAACGCAAAATCATTTAAACAACTTACCAAGGTGGCGTAGTTGTTTACGATGAAACATCGTTTCGGCAAGTGTTTTTCAAAAGTATCAAGATCAGAAACATGAGCGTTCTCTTTTTCAGAAATGGGATTTATATCAGCAGTAACGAAATGACATTGCGATTTGGTTTGAAGACTGGGTTGTTGGATTTCACCATTAATAACCCAACCAAAATCGGTGTCTCGGGCGACCACGGTTGAAGATAACTTGCGTGTTTGTTTGCGAAGGCAATTCCAAAAAACATTGGCACTGAAAAGTACATCAATGGGACCTTGAGCATTAAACTGAGGATCAGCTAACCTTAAGTGCGAAGGAATCTTTAAACCGGAAGTATTAATAGAACTGCTAGGAGTGTCCTTGCCAATACTGGTAAGAATGAGACAGTTTAAGTTAAGATTGGTGTTTCTTTGGCAAACGTCTCTGATTTTCAATTTTGAGGACTGCAAGACTTGAGTTTTCAAATTGTCAATGCCGGATACATTGATGGAAATAGGCGCTGACGAAAGCCCTAGTTTTTTAAATTAATGATTGCGAAACAAAGTTATGAGTTGAAGCAGAATCGAGAAGACCGTGGGTTCGAACCCAATTTCCAAATTTATCTTGGATTTCGAATTGTACAGTGGACAAAATGACTTGCGCACTGTGAGAAGTTTCGGCGTTAGAAATGCAGGAAGAAGCATTAGTTTGTTCGGAGCTGCTCTGCATGGAGTTTGAAGAAGCGGGTACTGATGACATCGATTTATCATGAACGTGCAATAATGAATGGTGCGGTTTTTTACAATGGAAACAGAGATTGGATGACGTACAGTTTGAAGAAGAATGCTTAGGTGACAAGCAGTTGAAGCAATGTTTGCTATTGAAGACAAACTTCCTTCGGTCTTCGACAGACAATTCTTTAAAAGATTTGCACAAATACAAAATGTGCAACTTTTTGCAGAGCATGCATTTTAAAGATTTGTTGAGCGGCCTGATATGTTTTCTTGGATGGTTGAAAGAAGCAGGACGAGTTTGCTTGTTCTCGACAGATGGGGGCTGATGACCATTTGAAAAGAAAAGTTTTTTCTCAAAAATGCGACCCTTATGACTCGTTTCGACATTTTCGCACTGAAATGAGAGTGCTGTAAGAACTTGGCATCGGCTGTTGAGAGACGAGATGAGGTGTTCGAACGAGTATTCCTCCTTGCGAGCGAGTTCGATCTCCCAAGCTTTTAAAGTCGAAAAATCGAATCTGGATGTAGCTAGATGAATAAGTATGGTGTCCCATGTTTGGACAGGCTGCTTAAGTTGATATAATGCTCTAACATTTAACTGCATAGAGTCTACCAGGTCTCATAAAGAGGTGACGTCATTAGGTTTAACGGCTGGCAGGTTGAAAAGGCAGCGGATATGACGAGCTACACACAAACGTAAATTGCCATATCTCTCTTTAAGGAGATTAAAGGCGATGTGGTAGTTATCTGCGCTTAAAGGCAGTGACTGAACCAAGGCCAAGGCCTCGCCTTCCAAAGACGTACGTAAGAAGTAGAATTTATGAATGTCGGGAATTTCCTTATTGTCATGAACGAGTGAGCAGTAAAGTTCATAAAAAGAATACCATTCACCTTCCTGGCCTGAGAAGTGAGGTAGGCTTATCTTAGGAAGTAACGGTTTCGGTTTGTTCTTGTGAACTGAAGCGGGTGCGAACTGGGCCGGATTGATGACCCTAGTGTCCGGTTCTGAGATACTGCGGATCAGTTGGTGGGCCTTTGCAATCCCTTCAAAGTACAAGGGTTCGACCTCGTCCCGATCCGATTGAAGTTCTGGGCAAGCGGATTCAATCTCGGTTTGGGTTTGATCGTAATAATCATAGGACCGTTCGTACAACTTAAGGCGTTGTGTTAAGATGTCTAAATCACACTCGGCGGGATTTAATTTGTTGATGAAATTTCTGAATCTAGTGAGTTGCCCTTTATAGGAAGAACGTCTAGCAATGAGAGTTTCATCTTTTTCAGTAGGAGCCATGACAAAGAAAATAAATTGAAATGTAACTCACGAAACTGTGGAACCTTGGAGATGCTGTCAAGCTGGCAGCAGCGAATAAGTAGAAAGAGCGGGACACACCAAAGGAGACAGTAGCAGCCTCTTTCCCCTTCACAGGCTTTGCACGATGTAGTTATAGCTGAAAGATTCAAGGCAGATATTAATAATTTGCAAGGTATTGTCAAATGACACTTGACAAAGAATAGAAATAGCAAATGGACTCCGGCACCAAATTTTGGGTAGATTATTGGCTGAGGAATAACCTAACCACCAAGGGAAGATGATTAAGAAAAGGAGATGGGTTTCGGACTGGATAAAAAGGATAGAAAAATAGGATGAGAGTCCCACAAAAGTTATAAATTTAACCTTTACTGCACTTAAAGGCGGTTGCCATTGCAAATCAGCTCTCCGATACCTAAAGTGAGTAAGGACCTGGTCGAAGCTGACGGGAACCGCAGCTAAGACTTGGGCGGTTTGCCAGAGAAAGGCTTTAGTGTATTTCCTCCCAAGCATGCATAAGACTACTATGGGGAAGGGTGATGGTCTGACAAGACAAATAGTAACAGATTTATTCTGTATTAACGATGGCATAAACCTAGGAAGAGCTAGAAAAGCCAGGATCTTGCCTAACTGTAGTATTTGCGAAATGATAAATCCAAAAACAAATATTTAATTTATTTAACAAGGCAAAAGAAGTTGATAACTTTAACAAATATATTTTCAATTTGGTTAACAATTTTGGGGTCACAGACCTCAGAAAGCATTAAACGTTTGCGCCAGGCAATTAACAATTTATGAGGTTTCGAACCTTATATATTTTCTAAAATCTTTGTAAGAAAAAAAAAACAAATGAAGTAATCAAAATTTAACAATAAATAGAGTACAAGGTGTGTACTTTAAGAAACTCCTGAGAGAATATTCTAGAAAGAGTGACAACTTCGAAAATAACAATAAGAAAAACATGAAGAATAAGATAGAAGTTCCTACAACTTCTTATATTTAAGCTGAATTACTTTTGGTTATTATACAAATAAGGGCAGGTCACTTACTGTGAAACCTGAAGAGAAAATAAAAAGGAAGTTTCTCGACCTCCTATGTTTAAGTAGGAATCACGAGCCAAATGGGGCAGTTTCCATTTCGTGAGACCTAGAAATAACTCACTCAAGAGTTGAAAGAATTGCTTTCCCTGATTATAAGGTAGAAACAATGTAAGCTTGAGCCGTGTATAAAACACGTAGTTATACAGAAATTAATCCATGATAAACAAGCAAGATGGAAGGGCACTTCGTTAGAGTGACACCTTATTGGAAATGATCCAGAGTTGCAATTTTATTAATATGGTTTGTTAGTAGAAGGTTTAGGAAAGATCAATTGGGATTGAGGATAAATGTTCATGGCCTTATTTAATGTAAACGGACGATCGCGACGCAGTAGAAAAGTTGGACAAGCACGAGTTTTCACTATAGTCTGTTAAATAGATGAAAAGTTCACTGTAGCAACACGAAAGTTTATGGGAAAGAAAGTTATTGCAATGATGAAAATAACTGGTTGCACTAGGTAGGCGAGAGTCTATTTCTTGAGAAGGTTGTGAATTACAATTAAATGAGCCATAGAACATTCCAACGGTGGAAGAAAATTCGCTATTGCAGTAATTTATAAGGAAGATTCCTCATTTTAAATAGTATTCCCACAAGTGAGTGAAAAATACATGACGGCAAGACTTGTAGATAGAGTGCAGAATCTGGAAGGTTCCAGAACAGTCCTAATAGAAGAATGGGGCCAAAGTTAATCCAGCGGAGGAACTAGCTTGGTAATTTATAGACAGCGGGTATTAGATAATATCCCACGTGGCGAGAAGATTTCTCATTTAATAGCTTAAGAAAAGCTACTTTCTATTGAGGTTGGCTTAGACAGACAAAAGCCCAACATGGCAAATCCCGCGAAGAATGATTTTTGCCCCAAATAAGTAATCTCACGCTGTCTATAAAATATCGTTAAAAGCATGTTGGAGATAAAACTGATGAAGATTAAGTTAAAACTTGAAGTAGGTACTTATCGTGATTGCATGTCGAAGGTGAAGTTCCCTTTGACGGATCCCTAATGTGCCAACATGGCGTAGAATGTAGAGAGTGTCTCTTGGTTTGAGGAGACTGGCTCTAGTTGAGCCCTGACTGATCGAGTCATCTGCCGACTTACAAGTGAGACCCGCTCAGCAAAACGCGGAGGGTCCAAGGAAGGGAAAGGAGTGGGGGTAGGAAACAAAATGAATACATATCAGAATAGGCAACTTATTAAAAACAAATGTTCTTCTTGATGAATTGTCTTCAAAGAGTTGATAGCAGGCGATACTAGCACAGCATGGTGAGTGAAAAAGTAGACGAAGTTCTCTTGCTCACGGAGAAGATAGCTGGCGATGGTAGCAAAATCTGGTGGCCAGATGGAAAAGGAAGTCCTCTTGCACCGGGAAGAATTGAGGAGCTTCAGAGATTCGCTGCTAGATGACGCTAGGTGGGTCATGGAAGATATATATCTAGAACAGACTCACCAAAGATATAAACGACATGATCACCAAAGAGAAAATAGAAGATCACTGTTGGTGTTTGATAAAGAGGAAGGAATGAACAAGCAAAGAGCATTAAACTTTATATTCTCTCATACCGTGTATTCCAAGAATACACCAGGTGTATTCGTGTAAATGGCTAACGTAACCCTCCACCTAATAATTATTGGCCCGGGCAAAAGCCATTGGTCTGCATTTTAAAAATAATACTATTGCAAATTACTTTTATTGATCTAGAAAAGGCCTATGATAGCATCCCTAGAACAAAAGTTTGGGAAACTTAACAAATAGGGGGATAAGCAAGGAACTGAGAGACATGATAAAATGAATGTGCATGGAGTGCTACAGTAGTGTGAAGACTAGAGTCGGGACATCGGAATGGTTTAAAATTGACACTGGACTAAAGCAAGGAAGTGTGGTGATGGATGACATCATGAAGGCAGCAATGAAAAAACATAGTAGGGCAAAGATGAAAGTAATGTTGTTTGCAGACGACGTTGTGATCTGGGGCGAGGATGAGAGGGAGGTACAAGAACAGTTAGACGTAATAAATGAAAAGATTGAGCAATGGGGATTGAAGATAAATGTGGAGAAGAGTAAAACCGTGGTGATGAGTAGAGAAAAGAAAGAAGGAAAAGGAGTAATCAAAGTAGGAGGTCAGGAATTGGAAGTAGTGAAACACTTTAAATACTTGGGAAGTGAACTGACTGAAGATGGGAGACTAGATTTGGAAATTAGCAGAAGAATACAACTCGAGAGTGCTTTCTACCAACAGGTACGGGGACTAGTATGGAACAAGGATATAAAGACATATGCAGCAGAAACTTGGACAATGACTAAGAGGGATGAGAGCAGAGTACAAGCAGCTGAGATGAGATTCCTGAGAAGTATGGTCCAGAAAACGAGGAGGGACAGAGTGAGAAATGAAGATATACGGAAAGAACTGGGAGTACAGAAACTAAATGACAATCTGGAGTAAAACAGATTGAGATGGTTTGGACATGCCAAACGGATGAATGAAGTATGGCTACCAAGACGAGCACTGGAACGACGGATGACAGGGAAGAGAGGACGAGGAAGACCAAGAATGCGTTGGATGGACTCGGCGGAGAAAAGTATTAGAAAACTGAACCTGGATTGGAACACTGTGTCGGAAGAGGAATGGTGGAACGACAGAACAAAGTGGAGAGGAAACATATTTGCCCCCACCCAGTGTCAACTGGAAAGGGGGAAATGAAGATGATGATGATGACTATTACAAAACGCACCATACAGATTCCGGCGTTTAGCTGCACACTTGAATTTGAGAGCTCATCGGTAGGAGAGAAAAGGTATTTTAGCTTAATTTCAATCGCTATTTGATGCCAAGCAATTTTGTCCTTTAAAATAATGTGTAATATTGCGTATTTTGCACCACATAACACATGACCCAGGTATGCAATTTTCCTACATTTGATGGTAATCATCAGCTCCCACTTAGAATTTGCTCTCCGCAGTACCAGTTCATTAGAGATGTGAATAGAGTAGATTAGGGGGGAGGTCAAATGACCTTGTAGTTCCACCCCTTAAAACAACAATAACTGTCACTGCTGCACAATAAATATACTGTCAAATATCACTGATATACTGTCAAATTTCACTAATATTGCTTAAATGCAGGTTTTTATTTGTAGCTTGGTCAACGACAGCAGATGTTTGTGGCCGACAAATTGACGTCATATTACGTTGCCAACATGTCCGATACAAAATGCAACACATGACACCTTTGTGATTATGTGAATTGGATCAGTCACACTAATTAAAGGCTCCCATATTGAAATGAAAATCCACAGCCTGCTTCCAGTCTCCGACTCCAATACCATCACGTTATCAACTACGTCATCAAGGCAACTAAGAATTCCCCTAAACGCCAGTGCATCGCAAGGTATAGATGAACCTTATTGGTCTAGGCGAAAACCATTGGTCTGCCGGATGCGATATAGTATCTGACCTGTTACGATCTTTTAAAAAACAAGAGAAAAGTAATCCAGAAGTAAGGTACTCTATCATACCAACAAAAAAATATTTAATATGTGGAAGTAGCGTGATGGACAGAATATAACCCAAGGTAATAAGAGACTTAAAATACATGTCTACTGTGAACAGAGAACACCAAGAAACAACTCTCAGGGTAACCAAAATATATTTTAACATAGTAACAAATCACAGTAAGGTTTTGTCACAAAGGCAATATGATGAACAAAAAATTGACTTAGATAAGTGAACAATCTAAATTAAAAATCCATATGTGAAACAAAAACTTCCTTGGTACCGAACCAGAGAAGAGAAGAAAAAAAAACATCAAGTTAATTGATATTTCAATTAAAGAAAAATTGGTAAAATCATAAATTACCTTAAGGTGGTGAAGACTACATAACCAAGTAAATTATTTCCAAGGTATGACTCAAAATCAAGAAGAAAATAATTAAATAAGCTTGATAATATGGGAGCCTTTAGTGCGTCAGGCCTCGGCAGCCGGCACAGTCCATATCCTTGCCGCTAGATGGGGGCTTCATTCATTCCATTCCTGACCCGGTCGGAGACTGGAAGCAGGCTGTGGATTTTCATTTCAATATGGGAGCCTTTAATTAGTGTGACTGATCCAAACCAAATCCAATGTTCTTGTTCCAATCAGCAAGAAAAAAACCTCCCCTTTAATAATGATAACAAGGAACAATGCCCAAGGGTTCACATGGTAACCAGTACATAAGATGAAAGACCATCACTAAGATGGTAATAAAACAGTATTCCAAGGAACATTCTACGTGACCTATCCAAGGATTTTAAAAGACATGAAAAATAAAGGAAAAATAATTTACTTAAATTTAGAGGTTATAAAATTGAATAGGCCACTCCACAAAATTGTTAGCCAGGGACAAACAAGACAGCATGTCTTGTTATGGCTTTAAGAATTCCAACAGGTTACATGCATAAAATAAAAATAAGTAACTGAACTAGTATCTGCATAGTCTGGTACTACGTAGGTCTGTTCTAGTCGAATGGAACCAAAACTAACCGATACAAAAACATGCAAGAAGTACGAAAAACAGAGGGAAACAGAAACTAACAAAATAGCAAAAAAAAACACGCACCAAACAACATCAAGAAAACCACAGAACAAGACCACATAAATAGCAGCTAATCCAATAATATATTCAGTCACTTTTAACACTTACGTTTACATACCTAAGTTGGCCATGTCAGTAATTGTAGGTTTTAGAACCTAAAAAGGAATTACAAAATAAAAGATTCCCTCGACGGCAGTTACATATCCAGGTTAATATCTATCTCCCACGAAGACAGTAATTCGGCAAGACTAGCACGAGGCCAGCCTGCTCCAAAATACTTCTTTTTACCTCACATCGAGTTCTTCACTCCTCTTCCATCGTGAAATAATTAAATTACAACAACCTCTCACGAACAGTTGACTATCGTTTTCTCCAATCAAACGATATTTCCAACAATATCGAAATACCAAGTTGCAAATAAAGTTAAAATCAAAATAAACAGTCAGGTCGGCCATGATCTGTATCTTCCGGAAGGGACAAAGTTTAGTTCCTACGGCCAACACCCAGAGCGTCTCAACAAGCAGGAACTTGGGAGGAAGAGCACTTCTCGCCATCTGGTAGCGACAAGAGGTAACCACGTTCTTAGTTTACACGCAAGGAGATGCGCAACGCTGCAATTCTAGCGGAATAGAACACTGCACGCCCTCTGTTAGCGACAAGAGGTACTACTTACAGAGTCTTCATAGAATATCATCAGCGCGACGTAGTTCAAAAATTCATTCACAGATAGAGAAGGGTAATCAAATCTGAACGAAGAGTTTTAAGTCAGAATCCCACCCTTCGAATCGTGGCCACATTCCACAAATTTGTACACGTGAAAGTTCAGAAGTGGAGATAGAGAATTCACAAGGTAACTTGAGGTAGATAAAAAGAAGGTGGATATCCTAATAAGGTTCATCCACAATTAACATGCATAAGTACACAGTACACCAACTGATCGTTAATAGTCACTTTTCGAGTTCCCAGACATGCTTAGAACAACAACGTCTTACTTTTTGTCAAATACAAGGAAACAGATATTCTTGAATACAATGGTATTACATTCGAGAATATATATGGTCTTCCAGTAGAGCGAGGATGAGTGCGATCAGAGAGAGACTGCAGCTTCCATCATGATTTTCCAGGCCCTTGGATCTTCACAATGGTACTGCACATCGACCAGGTTGGACTGTCTTCAGCTTCCACGGTAAACACATATGGACTGCGACAGAATATGTCCTAGCTTCTTCTTAAGACTAATGACAAGTCATATTCAGTATGTTTTGCATTACCCACCCAAATAATATGGTTACCCCTTTTTTTTATAAAAGAAAGGACCAACATAAAATTACAATAATCAAATTGCCATTAAAATAATTAGATGATACTCAAATATGCTCAAAGATTCTTCACTTTTACATAAATGTCAGATTAACTTTCACAATTCATGGTCTAAACAAACAAATATTGAGAATATTTACATCCTCTTGGTATCATAAACCAGAAGAAAACAAAAACTAAGGTAATCAACACAACATAGATGGATCACGAAATCCACACATCAGCCTCGTTGATCACAAGAACAAAACTCTTAGGTGGCAAGAGCATCTGATTAAAACAAACTTAAATGACAAATAGACAGAGACTTAGGTATTAGAACCCTATTGTACCTTGTATTAACTTACTAGAAAACATTAGACCCAAAACTACAATTGACGATAAGAAAAGCCAAAATCAAATGACAACCAGGAAAAATCAAACAGACGACAATAAGTCCAAAATTCGACCAAACAATTACTCCCATTTACTTGATTAACGACATCCACAAACATTTAAAATAACACACCACCGAACCCTTACCAAGAATATAATCCAAGAAAATACCATAAACCAAGAAAAATGTTTAAACCAAAACCATGAAAAATCCATATGATGCCAAGAAACAACGACAGTAATGAAATAATTGTGCAAGAAAAGGAGGAACAGAAACCAACATATGGAAATGACAAAAAATAATTTTACCAGACACAATAATTAAAAGACCAAAAGTTATAGAAACTGAACACACGTGTAGACAAACCCAAATACACAAATCTTTCATATACTCACACATAACCTCACAAATCCCAAGATTACTAATTACAATTTACCACCCACAAAGAAAATATTCCCTACAAATCTACCAGAATATAAATCATTATTCATAAAAATTCCATTGCACAACACACTTACCAACACACAACCTTTACATACATAAATGCTGACTCGGATCAAACAGAATAACTAAAAACGTACACCGCACGTACTTCATGAGAACCAAAATGAGCCCTATTAGCATTTCCCTTTCAGCATTTAATTAATTTACACATTGCCTTCACAATATGCTTACTCAGTTCAGACAGAAATAAAACGAACGAAAAGAACGCATCTAGAAAGAACATCATGGGCCTTTTTAGCATCAAATATCCTTCTTTTACAAACATTACCAAAAAATAACAAACCATATTTACGATAAGCTTTACCTCCCAGATCAAGCAAGCAATAAAGATGACTTACGTACACCAGCTTGGAGAACATATGGGAACTTTTTTCTAAGGTACTTACCTTGTGTTCAGTGCATTACCTTATGTACCTTAAAACACTATTTCAATACCAGAAAATAATAAGGATCGTAAGAAGAATTTGAACGAAATAGTGATTTATATACTCGGTATCAAAGCAAAACAGGGTTAAACGATAACTTTAACAAAACAAAACAAAACCTAACCTTATTTGACACAAGAACAACAATTAATTTCCCATCCAATTACAAATGCAAAGCTAACTTACAACATTCACACCAAACTCACTCATGCCTCACACAAACAGTTCGTTCTACACAAATTTAGAAAATTAATTACTCTCACTATTGGGCAAATCCGTACCTTTCTTCACATGGGATAAATGGACTCTGAAAAACTTCTTCTTTACGGAGTCGCATAACAATAGAGTGACGGGTGTCACATATCTAACTACCTTATAAGGGCCACGAAACCTTTCCCGTAACTTGCCTGATTCCTTAAGGCCAAATTCTTTCAACGTCAATTTTTTATATACTGCTCAAAAAAATTAAAGCACCACTTTTTTCAATGGCCACCAGATTTTGAAAAGTTGACCTACAAGCTCGAAATCTCAGTATGACGTTTGTCCTGACGCCTACCAAGCATATGCTTCAGCACAACTCCCCAACTTGAGTAGTTTCGGGGTAGCACCCCGAAAACCAGCCCATTTTCGAAAACCGCAAATTGAAGTTTGCGAAAAACGCTGCAGGACTTGTCGCAGGTTGCCAAAGCAGTCGAAAATGAATGAGTCTTGCTCTTAAAGGTTCCACAAACACGTAGAAATCGTTACATTTGACGTTTGGGCATTTTCAACCCCCTTCATCATCCCCTAAACATGGACTACCATTGGGGGCGTCTGAGAAGGTACCGGGTGTGTTTAACCATCTGAAAACCTGCACACCGTCCTCAGTTGCTGATTGCAGTAAGTTCTTAAGGCCTCCGGCAATGTCCACACCCCCTAACACCCTCAACTGGCATGGGACCAAACCACCCCCTCTCGATTCACCCCTAAGGAAGGTTTTAATCGAGATGTTTATCAGTGCTGTGAATGCGGGGGTCTTCCCCTACCGTTTCAAAAAAGGAGCTGTGCCTTTGCAACCACCCCTTCCCCTGCAACCCCCGTTTGTATGATTTTTCGAATCAGGCCCTTTTTAAGGGCTGAAACGAGGTCTTAATCGCTGAAAGGGCTGTAAAGATCCTTAGAAGTAGTGGTGACACGAAATCAACCCCTTCCCATCGATGATTGACATTCCGTCCCCCAAATTCGAAATTTTTTAACCCCCAACCCTCCCTGTCTGGACGCGTAACGCGTCATGGCAGAATTTTCAGAGTTGGATGGAAATGAAGCTTATGACCTGCAATGGAGCCGAAAACAGCAGGTTGGATAGAAATTCATCGGTAGGTTGGGAAACGGGACCAAAATTTTTCAAAAAAGTGTACAGCCTACAGTAAGTACGCCCATACATAGGCAACCCACATCACGTCCGTGCGTGTGGGTTGCCTATGATCGGCAATAGGTTACAAACTTGGGCAATGAGAGAAAAATGACGTGATGTGGGCTGCCTATGCATTGGTGTACTTACTAGAGGCTGTTAACTTTTTTTAAAACTTTTGGGTCCCGTTTCCCACCCTACCGATGAATTTCCATCCAACCTGCTGTTTTCGGCTCCATGTCAGTCCATAAGCTTCATTTCCATCCAACTCTGAAAACTCTGCCATGACGCGTTACGCGTCCAGACAGGGAGGGTTGGGGGTGCAAAAATTTCGAATTTGGGGGACGGAATGTCAATCATCGATCGGAAGGGGTTGATTTCGTGTCACCACTACTTCTAAGGACCTTTACAGCACTTTCAGCGATTAAGACCTCGTTTCAGCCCTTAAAACGGGCCTGATTCGAAAAATCATACAAACGGGGGTTGCAGGGGAAGGGGTGGTGACAAAGGCACAGCTCCTTTTTTGAAACGGTAGGGGAAGACCCCCGCATTCACAGCACTGATAAACATCTCGATTAAAACCTTCCTTATGGGTGAATCGAGAGGGGGTGGTTTGGTCCCATGCCAGTTGAGGGTGTTAGGGGGTGTGGACATTGCCGGAGGCCTTAAGAACTTACTGCAATCAGCAACTGAGGACGGTGTGCAGGTTTTCAGATGGTTAAACACACCCGGTACCTTCTCAGACGCCCCCAATGGTAGTCCATGTTTAGGGGATGATGAAGGGGGTTGAAAATGTCCAAACGTCAAATGTAACGATTTCTACGTGTTTGTGGAACCTTTAAGAGCAAGACTCATTCATTTTCGACTGCTTTGGCAACCTGCGACAAGTCCTGCAGCGTTTTTCGCAAACTTCAATTTGCGGTTTTCGAAAATGGGCTGGTTTTCGGGGTGCTACCCCGAAACTACTCAAGTTGGGGAGTTGTGCTGACGCATATGCTTGGTAGGCGACAGGACAAACGTCATACTGAGATTTCGAGCTTGTAGGTCAACTTTTCAAAATTTGGTGGCCTTTGAAAAAAGTGGTGCTTTAATTTTTTTGAGCAGTATATAAACCTCATCACCGGCTTTTAACGATGAAGGCTTTCGACCTGCGTTGTATCTTTTCTCTAATCTTTCGTGAGCCACCTTCATGTTACTTCTTGCCTTCTTCCAGATCGTTCTTACATCATTAAAGGTGTACTGGTCGGGCAATAGTTGGTTTAAGGACCATAGGTTTGAGATTGGAGAATTATGTCCGAAAGAGAACATTAGACAGAAGGGAGTCGTTTTGTGTGACTCGTGAACAGCAGTGTTAAAGGAAAATGTAAGCCAAGTTAAACTGGTGTCCCAAAGACTGTGGTACTTATGGTGAAAAGCAATTAGGGCAGCCCGTCAATTGCGATTCACCCTTTCGGCGTACGAACCTTTAGGGTAATAGGGCGTGCTAGTGACGTGTGAAATGGAGAGTTCAAACAAAAAATTCTTGAAAACATGTGAAGTAAAGCACTTCGCATTATCAGATACCAAAGTTTGGCATGGACCGAAGTATGCGAAGATTTGTTTAAGACAAGAGATTACCGTTTGAGTAGTAGCAGCTTTGGTAGGGAATAACCAATTAAAACGAGAAAATCCATCTGTGCATACCAACACAAAGCGGTTTCCTGACTTCGATACTGGAAAAGGTCCTACATAATCGACAAAAATTCTTTCCATAGGAACCTTGGCAATATCAGATGACAACAGACCAGTTTTCGAGTTATTAAGGGGTTTAGCCCTCTTACAAGTATCACAATTGTTCACCATTTTGCGCACATCTTTATCAATCCCTTTCCAGATAAAAATTCGGCGAATTTTCTCTCTCGTTTTGAACACGCCCAAATGTCCGCCAATCGCAGACTCGTGGGAGTATTTAAAGATCACAGGAATTAAGACAGATGGAATGACAATTTTCGGAAGTTTATCATTCCGAGCTTTACAAAACAGAACATAAGCCTTCAAAGAGTAAGGTTTTACTACTTCTCCTTTCTCCAGTTTACCAATAATCTCACCGATGACAGGGTCTTCTCTCTGGTATTCCGAAATATCTCGGAACAATTTAGGGCAGTTAGAAAGGATAACGTTAGCAAGATTGTTATGGATGTTATCATCTTCACCAGAATTCACCAAATCAACATAATTTTCACCGTACATTCTACTCAGGCAATCTGCGATAACATTATCAGATTCTTTTATATGTCTCACATTGAACTTGAAAGAAAGGATGTGAGTAGCCCATCTGGCTATTCGACCGGTCTTCCTAGGTTTACCCAGGACCCAACTTAAGGCCTGATTATCGGTCTCTGAATCAAACTGAACATGTTCCACATAAAGCATGTACTTCTCCAAGGCAAACATCACCGCTAGACCCTCTAACTCATACACTGAGTATTTCTTCTCGGGTAAACGTCCGAATTCATGTTCTTGTAAAAGGACTGCACCGACAGCGCTATTAGAAGCATCAGTCTGAATTATGAAATTCTTAGAAAAATCAGGAATGGCAAGAATGGGGGCGTTGGTTAAAGCCATTTTCAGATCTTCGAAAGCTGCATCCTGGTCAGGACCCTAAGCAAACTCGACTCCCTTATTCCTTAATTTGTTGATAGGTGCAGCACGATGGGCAAAATTGGGTATAAACTTACGAAAGTAACTAATCATGCCAATGAAGCGGGCGATTTCTTTGCCTGTCTTTGGTGGTCTATACTCCCTAATGGACTGGGTTCTTGAATGATCTATGGATATCCCAGAAGATGAAATTATGTCCCCTAGGAAGGAGATCTGAGGCTTTGCAAAAGATACCTTAGAAAGCTTAACAGTAAGCCCGCACCTCTAAGTCTAGATAACACCTCTCTTACATGTTGTAAATGTTCATCGAAAGTTTTACTGAATATAACGTCATCTAAATAGTGGTATACATATTTAAATTTAATACCATCGAACACATTATCTAACAATCTACTGAGCACTGCAGCTCCGGTTGACAGGCCGAACGGGAGGCGTTCGAACTCAAAAAGATTCCAGTCTGTCGTGAATGCCGTAATGGCTTTAGACCTTTCTGTTAAGGGTACCTGGAAATAGGCACTATTGAGGTCGAGAATAGTAAAGAAATTGGCTCCCCGGAACCAGGCAAAGCAAGATTGTAAGTCCGGAAGAGGAATAGATTGCAAAATAACCTTTTTGTTAAGAGCACGGTAATCAATAACAGGTCTGTATAGCCCATTAAGTTTAGGTACGAGGAAAATAGGAGACGCATATGCTGAAGTTGATTTCCTGATAATTCCCTCCTTTAGCATACCGTCTATAATTTCTTTTAACACCTTCATTTTAGGTGGAGACAATCTGTATGGGGAAGCACGTACAGGAATGGTGTCGGAAAGTTCTATCTCATATTCCAAAAGATTAGTTATACCGAGTTTGTCAGTCAAACCTCGGGGAATTCCGAACATAAAAGTTTAATTTGCTTGGTCTGATGTTCATTTAAATTATTAAACTCAAGATCATCAACAGTCACAGGTTTAGAATCCAGTTGAGCTGAGTTAACAACATTATTATCATGCATCTGGTTAAATGTAATCTTTAATTTAGGTTTGAATTGAAACCAACATAACCTTACCCTCAAATCAATTAATAAGCCAGTATGAGAAATAAAATTGGCCCCAAGTATCACGCTACAGGACAAATTGTTAACAATCCAGAACTTAAATTTCCACGAGAAATCAGCAATGTTAATCTTGACGATAACATAACCTAACACATTAAGAGCCGTAGAATTCGCCGAGATAACATTATTGGATTCGTTTACGAACTCGCCAAATTTGCATACCGATTTCATACTTTTAAACCATTTCCTATCTAAAAAGGGAAAAGTACTGCCTGAATCAATCAATGCTGAAACAGGTTCGTTGTTAATATAGATCTCAATAAACGGGCAGTTACTCTTAGACGCACACATAATACGACTACTAATTTCATTATTTTATAGGCATCTCTGTCATAATCACTATTATCAAAAATTTTAAACTCTTTTTTGTCAGTATAATTCTTTGATATATGACAATCCGAGGATATATCCTTTAGATGGCATCACTTATCGCGATTAAATTTCCTATCACACCATCGAGCAATATGGTTGTAGGAACCACAACGATCACATCTTCTCCCTTTGTTAATTCTTACCTCGTTGGGTGAAGATGCCATTTGCCACTGTAAATTACTACCAGTTGGGTAGCTCGGAGGAGATATCTCAGGTACATACATGTTTGTAGGCACACTGGTATTAGGAAAGCCAACAGTTGGAATAAGATTACTAAAATTCATAGGTGCGGATACATATGGACTAGCAAACATACTAGGGTGACTCACATTAGGGGAAATCATAGGCGAAGAACCATAGTTGTTAGGTAAATAAGCAGACTGCATTACATTACCCAAGTTAATTGGACTCGCAGTTGGGGAAATCATAGACGAAGAAACACAGTTATTAGGTAAATAAGCAGACTGCATTACATTACCCAAGTTAATTGGACCCACAGTTGGGGAAATCATAGGCGAAGAAACGCAGTTGTTAGGTAAATAAGCAGACTGCATTACATTACCCAAGTTAATTGCTGGAGGAACGTTGCATACTCTCAATGAATCAGCATCTCTGATAGTTCCCGCATACCTAATAATTTCGTTTAATTCCATTAAGGTAGTAGGTTTGGATTCTAAAATGAAATAGGAGCGACATTCGGGATTTACCCCAGCAATGATCGAAGAAACTAACTGTTTTTCAGACAAGTTTACCTTTAAAACTCTGTAAAAGGTTTTAATGTCTAGGAAATAATCATTAAGGGGTTCTCCTAACCTCTGTACTCTAAAAAACAAGGTATGTCGAAGTACACTTAAGGCACGAGGGGGAATGAAGGATTCTAAAACATCCTCATGAAAATCTACTAATGAAGTCTGAGAACTCATTGCCTCCACAAACTTTTCCCTCAGCAATCCAACTGTGTAAGGAAAAATGATTTGAAAAATTTTGGCATTCGATAATCTAAATACCACCACGTTATCAATTAAATAAATTAGAACTTTCAAAAAATTTACCAATTGATTAATGTCGTTACCACTGCATATTTGCAAATCCTTCAGGCATGCACTAAGAGGATGTGGAAGGCTAGAAAACTTAACCTCATCACACGAATCTAATACCCTGGACATATTATCATGCATCGACGCGCCAGGTATTTGGGAAGGAGCCATTTGATTAACCTCTCCAACCCTAGCATATTCGAACATACCTTCATTCCTAGGTACAGGCCTAGAAACTGTAGGATATCTACTTGGCAAGTCATTCATAACACAATTCAAGGGTATATCAGGTAACGATCTGGAAAAATTATCCCTCAGATTATCAGAATCAACTTCAGGTCTTCTGTTACTCAATGCAGACGTACCTTCCAAAAAATTCATGTTCACTGATTCAACTGACGAAGAAATTGGTCCTAAATTATTCAACAACTCCCCTTCGACACGACTAACATTAGTCAATTCGCTACAATCACCAGTATCAAGTACATCAACGTCAGGATTAACAACACGATTAGTCTTATCACTGCGTTTAGTTTCATCAAACAAATATGTATAGCACTTGCATAACCTAGCACGCAAAGAAATCCATTTATCACCAAATTCACTGTCTTTTCCCTTCCAAACTTCGATTAAATCTGCAAGACGATGGTACCAATGCACTAAACGAAACTTAAAACGATTAAATTGACTAACCAAACTATTATCAGCAGTGGACAAGAACTCAAACAGGATAAATAATTTATTAATACTTGGTACAACAAGGTCCTTACCTTTAATCCAATCAAATTCATCCCAATTTGGAATGCGAACCGGTACAGATTTCAGCGAAGACAATAGTATCAAATCCTTCTCACGATGATTACAGGGAGTCTGTCCCCTAATAATTATTTCATGAAAGATCTCGTCCTTGTTTAAAGAAGAGACTGACGTTAGAATTCTGTTTTCCATCAACACTCGATAAGACATGAAACAAACAATCACACGAAGAATTAGTAAAAATTCAGACTAGACAGGCCTAAGAATATTTCTTAGTGTTCCTATCACTTTCAACACTGTATTTAAGTCTCCAATTAATTCCGATTAAGAAAATGAACCACGCTACTGATTACCAAAAATGACCTGTTACGATCTTTTAAAAAACAAGAGAAAAGTAATCCAGAAGTAAGGTACACTATCATACCAACAAAAAAAAAAATTAATATGTGGAAGGAGCGTTATGGACAGAATATAACCCAAGGCAATAAGAGACTTCAATATACATGTCTACTGTGAACAGAGAACACCAAGAAACAACTCTTAGGGTAACCAAAATATATTTTAACATAGTAACAAATTACAGTAAGGTTTTGCCACAAAGGCAATATGATGAACAAAAATTGACTTAGATAAGTGAAGAATCTAAATTAAAAATCCATATGTGAAACTAAAACTTCCTTGTTACCGAACCAGAGAAGAGAAGAAAAAACCATCAAGTTAATTGATAATTCAATTAAAGAAAAATTGGTAAAATAATAAATTACCTTAAGGTGGTGAAGACCACATAACCAAGTAAATTATTTCCAAGGTATGACCCAAAATCAAGAAGAAAATAATTAAATAAGCTTGATAATATGGGAGCCTTTAATTAGTGTGACTGCTCCAAACCAAATACAATGTCCTTGTTCCAATCAGCAAGAAAAAATACCTCCCCTTTGATAATAATGATACCAAGGAACAATGCCCAAGGGTTCACGTGGTAACCAGTACATAAGATGAAAGACCATCACTAAGATGGTAATAACACAGTATTCCAAGGAACATTCTACGTGACCTATCCAAGGATTTTAAAAGACATGAAAAATAAAGGAAAAATAATTTACTTAAATTTTGAGGTTATAAAATTGGATAGGCCACTCCACAAAATTGTTAGCCAGGGACAAACAAGACAGCATGTCTTTGTATGGCTTTAAAATTCAAACAGTTTACATGCATAAAATAAAAATAAGTAACTGAACTATTATCTTCATAGTCTGGTACTACGTAGGTCTGTTCTAGTCGAAAGGAACCAAAACTAACCGATACACAAACATGCAAGAAGTAAAAAACAGAGGGAAATAGAAACTAACAGAATAGCAAAAAACACGCACGAAACAACATCAAGAAAAACCACAGAACAAGACCGCATAAATACCAGCTAATCCAATAATACATTCAGTCACTTTTAACACTTGCGTTTACATACCTAAGTTGGCCATGTCAGTAATTGTAGGTTTTAGAACCTAAAAAGGAATTACAAAATAAAAGATTCCCTCGACGGCAGTTAGATATCCAGGTTAATATCTATCTCCCACGAAGACAGTAATTCGGCAAGACTAGCACGAGGCCAGCCTGCTCCAAAATACTTCTTTTACCTCACATCGAGTTCTTCACTCCTCTTCCATCGTGAAATAATTAAATTACAACAACCACTCACGAACAGTTGACTATCGTTTTCTCCAATTAAACGATATTTCCAACAATATCGAAATACGAAGTTGCAAATAAAATTAAAATCAAAATAAACAGTCAGGTCGGCCATGATCTGTATCTTCCGGAAGGGACAAAGTTTAGTTCCTACGGCCAACACCCAGAGCGTCTCAACAAGCAGGAACTTGGGTGGAAGAGCACTTCTCGCCATCTGGTAGCGACAAGAGGTAACCAAGTTCTTAGTTTACACGCAAGGAGATGCGCAACCAGCCTTCTTTTTCTTTTCTTGTTATCTCCTGCCTTCTGATCAAGGCCCTCAAGGGGCAGGGTGTATGTAGCCCCACCACCTTTGGTGCGCCCTGGATATTGCTACACCTTCAGTGGCTCACGGCTGGTGAGTTCGGGAGATGGCGACCCCGAGGGATTCCTGAGCTGGGTCCGGTTTTTTCCCTTTTTTCCATTGCCTCTGGGGCCTTTCGTGGCTCTCCTTCCTTCCAAGTCCCTCGATCCTAATTCTTCGAGGGTTTGAGGGCATTTCTTCTCCTCCTGTCCTTTGTTTGCCTTATTCTCCTTTTGTTTTCCATTTCTTCTTCTAGTAGCCTATATAAGTTTGTAGTTAGTTTCAGTTATAGTTTACATTTGATTTTCATCTTCACGATCACCCAAACCATTAGGGGCCGATAACCAAGATGTTAGGCTCGTTAAAACAACAAATATCATCATCAACAAATCATACACACTTCCAAATACATGGGGCTAAATGAATATGTTATCGAAAGCCCTAAATGAATTAATATCAAAAACACAATGATTCTTTTAAAATGTAGTTAACTTACAGTAGGTGCAAACATACACATGTCAGCAAATTCAAGTTCCCCGTTTCAAGCATTAAGTTACACATTTATTAAGTTTACTGTTTCAACATACACACTGGTATGTGTTGTAGGAATTTGCGGTTCATCGGTGTCAGCCATTACATCAAGGAGGAACTAGGTCCATTATTATGTGCTGGTCCCTACTGTTATACTTTGGCAAGAAAGAAGAAAGGAACATGCCTCAACACATACTTTTAGGAGGACCAGATTTGATTACTGTATTTTTGCTAAGTTTGATCTTGGCTCTTGCTGTTATCTTCATTGACAACTTTTTAAATAAAACATGATGAATTCTAGCAGTATTGAGTGTTTTTCTTGTTTTTCATTGATAGTCCTATTTCTCCTTTCCCTTTAACAGCACGTCATGGAATGTACTGTATTAGTGTGCGATGTTAATTTTTGATGTAGCCTACTTACTGCATTTCACCCTTCAAAATTTTTAACTGGATATATTTTAAAGGGCATATGAAATGAACTACTGTATAGAAATTTTGTGATATCCAATTCTTTTTCTGTCCCCTAATGTATTTGGCACTAATTACACTAACAATTTTAGTGTGATGAGGATCTGGTTACACCTCCTGATTCCTTAGCATTCTCTCTTAAAATTTTACTGTTATTGCTAACAGCATCAAGCATTTTAAAATATGAATTTTCTCCCTTCCCAGTACTTTTCCTTTGTAGTTTTTTCTAATAACTAATTGGTTATAGGCCTAATTGGGCCATTTTTTAAGCTGAGTAATAATATGCTGCAGGCCTTGTAGTAGCCTAATTTTTGTCACCAATGCAATATTCTCCAATTGCAACTGAAAGAAATTTAAACATGTATATTAGTGATGAGGTTATGTTCTAAATGCTGTGATTGTTCATTTCAAAGTTCTGGAATTCACAATTTCCCACTTTGTTATTATTTTTATTAATTTTTTCTGTTATTGGTATTTTGAATGTGATTTATTTATTGTAGATCATATTATTATCTCCACACTTAAAAACGTGCCATAAGTATGGGGAGATTGTGATTTTCGGAACATTGAAGTGGGCAGAGCATTTAGGACGGGAATATTTAGCGGAACGAGGGAAAGGGGCAGGGCGGAGGGGAGGGGGCGGGAGGGTTAGTGTTTACGAGATCTGCTCATAGGTGGCGCTACTGGTCGACATGTTGCTAGTACATCAGTCAACCACCAGACAGCGCTGAAGTCTTAGGTACCAAGAATTAGCATGGCTGTTGGCCATCTGTAGTAGTAGGTAATCTGTGTGCGCAACGCTGCAATTCTAGCGGAATAGAAAACTGCACGCCCTCTGTTAGTGACAAGAGGTACTACTTAGAGAGTCTTCATAGAATATCACCAGCGCGACGTAGTTCAAAAATGCATTCACAGATAGAGCAGGGTAATCAAATCTGAACGAAGAGTTTTAAGTCAGAATCCAGCCACGTATCAGTATCGAATGCGTGTGGTTGGCCATACTGTACATGGTACTAAAAATGGCAGAGTCAGCTGGAATTTCATCTATATAAGTCGTGATCCTATTTGGGATGGCTGGGTGGGTTACAGACAGCGGAGAAGTAAACATCTATTACTATACAGTATTGTCTCAAGATAACATTACTGCAGATATGTTGACTAATTTCAGTAGTTCAGGTAAACTCCACTCTTGGAAAGCTTTACGCCTTGCTGCATGTAGTTAGTTCTCAAATGATAACACAATGAAATGAAGAAAATTAACGTACTTTATGTTAGACATAAACTCCTAAAGCACCATGTTGTGATTTTTCTTTTTCATCTGATCCATTTAGATGACCGAGCTGTGTCATACCAGATTATTAAAACTGTGAGCAACTACGTGTATCCAGTGCTAAGGTTTTAGTTTTCAGCAGAAGCATGCAATGTAATCTTTTACATGAAGTCCCCCCTTCTCAATGACAACTTGCCAAGCAGACTGACCACAAACTTTAGTTCATTTGGGGTCTGATATTATTTTTTATTTCTCCCCTACACTGTTAATCGACTGCATGCATTACATGTAACATTAACTTCCCTCATTAGTTCAATATGAAAGCATAGTACAATACTGGCACTCTTTATGTTCCAGCCTGCCTACTAAGGCTATTTGCCAATGTCTTAAATGATAGCCTATTGTTTATATACTTACGGGATCAGGACTGAATGCTTTAACACTACCAGTTCTGACGATAGGGGTAACAATTCCTCTCATTCTCTTACGTAAATGAGTTAATTTCAGTTTGTGAAAGTCCATTATGATAATTATGTTGTCATGTCTCTTCACCAAAATTAAGTTAATTATAGTTTACCAATGGCATAGGCCAAGGCCGTGAAGTAATGTGAACATTTGCAGCCTTAATTTAAATAATTAAAAGCACAATTGCCTTACATTAGGTAGGTATTCGTCTTCAAACTTCTGACAGCAATTATTTCCATAACCTAGAAACAAGCTTGGAGGACTATTGACTACAAGCTTCCGAAAATATGATTCGAATTCTACAATTAAAATGAAAGCTAATTATTTCCAAAGTAGTAAAATAGCACTTAAGTTTCTTCCCCATCAAATAATCGTTTTAGATCACTTACGGCATCTGAAAACAAAAATAAAAGTGTAAGTTAATAACATTACACGGGACGACATTATTCATATTGAACCCTTTTATCCTCTGTTGGATAAATGATTCTATGTTTTATTTCTCCAATTAATAAATATTTCCACCAGCATCATGAAAGTAGCCAGACGGAGATGAGGAAATTTCAAGCATTGGTTGGAGACAGCGGGGACATACCTGAAGCGGATTGACAATAGGATAAATACTTTAGCTGTGAAAGGAAATAGCATAGCGATGTGTCAGAAAGGACAGGTGTGGGCCGCCTCAAATAGAAGCGACGCGCAGTGAGACATGCTGCTGGTATGTTCATTGTGATATTCGCGCCTAGAAGAAATATGATGCAGTAATGTGAGTGGCTGATGAGCAGGCTGGACACTCCTACGACGCCAAGATCTGCTATGAACCGCCAAATTACAGAAAATGTGAGAACCAATGAGAGAAGAATGCCTAGTTAACGCGGCAGGTCTAGCGTGGGCACGCTCGGCTAGCATTCACGCGGGAAATCGCCTAGACAAAATCTCTACGATCGATTCTAGGATTAATGAGCATATTCTTGACCTGTGCAATATTACGAGTTCAGTGATATCTATTTCATGCCTGTACCACAATTATTTCGAGAAATTTTTACATAAATTCCCCCCCCCCCCCCATCGAGACCTAGGGCCAGTTCTTTTATAAGTGGCATGAAGAGCCAAGACATTGACTTCTATTCTGTGCGTCTACGGACTTGGACTTCTATTATGTGCGTCTACGGACGTGGACTTCTATTCTGTTCGTCTGAGGACGTAGACTATTAATTTGTGTGTCGTGGACACTGGTTGACTTTTATTTGGTGTGTCGTGGACACTAGTCAGTTATTACTTTGCGTGTCATGAGAACACAGAAATTATTGTAAAGTGTTAAATTCAGTGATAGATAGTCACAGTACTATATTGTAGGGGCAGTATCGTCGATAATTCGCCAACGAACTGTGACAGGGAAAGTAGTACCTGAACAGCGAATTTAGTAGTCAGATATCATGTGTATAATAATCTAATTTTTGAAGCAGCGCCAGAGATGACACCGACGACTACAGAGGAAGTTTGGAATTCTCAACACTCCGTCCAGATGGCTGAGATGAGATAGAACCATTCAGTTGGGAAATGGCAGCAGACGTTCTTTGACGGGTGACTACAAGAGAGATGAGAACAAAATAATATTCTTTATTATTTGATAAATTAACTTATGGTTTATGGGACATATTTTTGTAAATACATTGCTTGTGTGATTAACGTAGTATACTTAGTTTTGGTCTGACACACTTTTGTATGGAAGCAGCTCGCACGAATGTAGTTAGTGGAAGGTTCTTGTTTTTGTATTGTGTTAACTAACGTAGCTATGTGAACGGCCGTGTTTGCATATGTTACGCAATGCGGTTAAAAACGTCTCTCGGAGATCTGTTGTGTTTCAGAAGTAGGACTGAATTAATGTAATTATACAGTAGACTGGAGGGTAATTAAAATTGTTTAAGATTTATTATTGATCAGATTCAGTGTGACTATTGACGATTGGAGCAATGTAATTTGTGACGAAGAGTAATCAGCTCTATCGTAGGTTTTAAATATTGTGTTAAATGTTTGTGAGCACCTATTCAGCAGACCTGTGTGAAAAGCGTCATATCAGTCCCAGATGTGTGTATGTGCGTATTTTTGTGGTATTACAAGCGGGAATTTCAGCTGAGACTGATTTCTGTCAGCTTGGTACCCGGTCCATATTGTATCCTTGCGAGGGCAATTGTGGATATCTGATTATGTCTGACCTTATGTTGAGTTGGATGAGATTTTTGTTGCTGTTGATTCCGTGAGGTAACGGAACAGCTGGTCGGCTATTTATATACACTGGACTGGGACACGACAAGTATTTGAGGAAAGGGGGAGATGTTTCACAAGGCTGTCTGAACGTGCAAAGCATGGTCATTAGTGAGGAGTGCTCGTTGGCTCCCTAATTACTTGAATTTACAGATAAGAACTGATCAATGGTAAAAATTGCTGAAATAAATGGGAGTTGCCTACGAATCACGATAATCTCCGAAGCGTTACCTTAACATGCAGTTTCGTTCATATAAAGTAATCTTAGCCGGTCAGGCTTTTGTTGTTGTTGGTTTATTCCAGGTTTATTTTCATTTCAGTGACCCGTGAGTCATGTGCAATGCTGTCTTTCCTTGTGTGTATTGAGCAATTGGCCAGTTGGTAGCTCATGTTGTTAAGTGCGTCATCGCGCTAATGAGGATCTCAGAGATTCCTGTAAATAATAGATTTGTAATGTGTGTGTCGGCATTAGAGTTTTTAAGGGTTTTTATTAATGGCATGCCCATATCCATAAACGTTGATTTACGTGATGATTGTTCGTGAGCACCGTGGCTGTTAACCCGTTGTAAACGAACGGTCATCCAAGTACTCATTTTCTCGTAGTTAGTCATCACGCGCACATAAAACTCAAATGCAAGGTAGTGGAACTAGGATCCACAATTTTATTATAAAGGGGGAGATCCGTTTGACTCCTCAAAGTGTTAGATATTCCTGTCAGGAAAAAATTCAGGGAGGATATATTTTTATTATTGTTTGTTTATTTTCTTTTATGCACAATTAGTTATTAAATCTTGTTATTATCTTACGTTTTGTCTCCTTACTTTCTTAATTACAGTTTTTATCCTATGACCCTTGCCTCAGTAAAGCACGTTGTTTGGCGGACGTAAACACCACACTATGAACTGAGCGCGACCCCTTGATCAAGATTCTTGCATAAAACACTGCTATTCTGAAGGGTTCATAGGGATAAAACTGGCGCGGCCAAGCGTGGGGCCATTCACTGTGGTGTAACGGAGAGATTACACATGTCAATAGTGGCGTATTTGAGTAAAACTGACATGCCGAAAGTGCAGGCAGATATGACAGTATTTAATCACCGGGAAGTGATATTTTATTAAAAGTAATTGAGGCGAAGTGGATACCGCCAAATGTGTGAAAAATATAAATTAAAATCAGGAGTTTGCAAAGTAAAATACGGTTCACGTTTTTGTCTTTTAAATTAAAGTAAAATTAATATGTGATACCGGGCGCCCAATGTTAAAATTAAAACTAGATTTGTTAGAAAGTCAAACTCATGGAAATATTAGGAGGCTGTAGCCTAAAAATGACAATTAATACTTTGTTAATTAGTCAGTGTTAATATCAGATCAGGATAACAATTTAATGACTAAATATGTGCTTGGGTTTAAAATTAAATTGAGTAAAACTAGAACCACTCAGAGATGCAATTGACTAGCGGGAATAAATGTAAAAAATAAATGAACTGAGTTGGATAAAGAAAGTAAATGTGCATTGGATTTTATGTGTGTGTCATAATTTGGATAATTGCATGGGCCAGTCCATAGGTACCAGTCCAAAGGGACCGGTCCAAAAGGGATCAGCCAAAAGGACCTGTCCACAGGGACCCGTCAAGAATGACTCCATTCGAAAAGGGCCCTTCCAAAAGGGCTAGTCAACAGGGACCAGTCCAAAGGGACAAATCTACAGGGATCAATGAAAAGGGGGAAGCGCATCATGTAAGTCGTTGCGCGCCGCCGCCGTGGGAACATAGGTGTTTATCAGCAGTCTCTGGCAATGTTCGGGAGAGTAACCTTGAAAAGTAACTGAAACTCGGTAGTCGAAAGCATAGCTTGACCCGTTTCTTACCTATATGATAAGGTTAGGTTAGGTAAATTTAGGTTATGTTAGGTGAGCAGAGGTTAAGTCTTAAAATATTCCCTCTCTTATGTGTTCAAAGCCGATTCACTCTGAACAGTCAGCCAAAACTTTAAATATGTATTTATCATTACATAACGAATTAAAGCAAACTTAATTAATTATGAATGGCGTTTTTTGTTACTGTTCAATGTAGACAGAATATATGCATTAAATGATAGACTCAAGACAAAATGTTTTGATTGTTGACTTGCGTTATTGATAAATTGGTTTAATGTTAGGGGCAGTGCACACTTTCCATGTCGATAATTTATATAGGCTAGAAGGATGGTGTTGCAAACTTCTAATGTGTATTTCCAAATTTCATGCATAGTCTATTTCATAGAATTTTCCTGTAACTTAAAAGTTCATGCTGATTTTGTCTTTGTGTTTGACATTGCAACTACAATGGTTGATTGGATATTCTTTGTCAACTTTCAAATCACGTATTTCATGTCAGATATGTTGGAATTTGTGTTCATGTGTGAAGCTATCAAGTACCGATACCTAATTGGTTACACACAACTGTTTCATAATGCAAATCTTGATCTCTGATTCATTGGAGAACTGTTTACGCTTGTCTGAACTAAGACTAACTGACTACTCACTGCTAAGGTTTAGAAATTACATTTACTCAAATCACATTCTGGTAAAAAAGATCATGACTACTATAAACTGCTACCACTCTTCCACCACTTTGTTAACACTTTTCTACCATCTGACTCTCACTTTTGCTCTTACTTTAAACTGCACATACTACAAACTATCATTTTTATTATCGAGTTAACTTTACTAGAGGTTAGTTTATGCTCAACAGTCGACATGGAAGTATCAACGACTAGCTATGGTAAGCCATGTGCTTACTATAAAGGATATGCATATATTGTAAAACGAACTAATAAAAATGGAACTGTTATTTGGTGCTGTTCGAAACAACGATCTAAAAAGTGTCGAGGAATGATTAAAACAAAAGGCTCCAACATACTTATTTCAATCGATCATCATTGTAAATCTCAAAATAATACTCATTTAAATGGACAAAATACCCTAACCAAGGTAAAAAAGCAAGACCAAGAAAAAAATAGTGTGGCTCAAGATAGTGCTTTGTTTGTTAAAGAGCATTTATTATCTCCTGAAAAAGACATGTTAGGACAGTGGTTAACGTCTAAGAAACCTCTAACACTATCAAAGACAACACAAACTATGCCAAAGGTTGTTGCATTGCAAGATGAACAAAAAGGATTAGATAGTAATAGTGATGATGATTATATTGATGATAATTATATTGATGATGATAACCATGATGATGATGATGATTATGATGATGATGATGATGAGGATGATAATGGTTTACACCCAAAAAAATCATTTGTTAAATTTGTTTACTGGAACAATCCCAATAAGCTAATCCAGCGGCTTCAGTACTTGCATACCTGTAAACAGGCTGGTCATACTAAATATGAGGAAGAACTTTTGGATATAGAAAATGAGCTTCGTGATGCTAAAATTATAGTGTAATGAATCCATGTAACCGCTTAAACTATTTCTTAACAATACATGTAATATTTTCTACCACTTTGCTACCACTTTTCTAGTTTGCTACTACTTTTCTACCACTTTGCTACCACTTTTCTGCTACTTTTCTACCACTTTTCTACCACTTTTCTAGTTTGCTACCACTTTTCTACTACTTTGCTAACACTTTGCTACCACTTTTCTACCACTTTGCTACCACTTTTCTACTACTTTTCTACCACTTTTCTACCACTTTTCTACCACTTTGCTACAACTTTGCTACCACTTTTCTACTACTATGTTACCAATTGTCTACCACTTGTCTACCACTTTGCTACCACTTTTCTACCACTTTTCTATTACTTTTAACTGTACATATTAAATATAAAAGCCAACGCTAAATAATTCTATTACCAGAACAGAGATAACCTTTGTAGTGTGCAAATCATACTAACAGGTTAGTTACTACTATGGAACTTACTACAACTAACCGAGGTAAACAACGTGTACTCTATAAAGGCTACTCTTATAACTATAGACGACAAAATGTAAAAGGAATAATATTCTGGCGATGCTCAAAACAGAGGTCAACAAGATGTCGAGGCAATATGAAAAGTAGAAATGGTGTGGTTTTAAGTGTGAGTGATCATCAATGTAGTGCTCCAGACAAAACACTAATGGTGTTGGCAAAAAATTATCAGAATGCTAATAAGTTAGTACAAGAGAAAGATGTTGCTACTCAAAATAGTGCATTGATTGTTGAGCAACGTTTAACCCCTGTTGTAAAAGTTATGTTGTATCCATCTTCCACGCCTCAAGAGTCATCAACATCACAGACTATGCAAGAGGTAGTGTTGTTGTTGTTTTAAGGGGCTGAACTACAAAGTCATCTGCCTTGTTATGCAAGTGGATCGAAAAGGACTAGATAGTAATAGACAAAAGAGAGTTGTAGTTTGTATATAACTATTGTACAAGTACTTACATTAAATAAATAAAAAAAAGTGTATGGGTATTGTCTGTTTTTCTTAATTGCTATCCCTATGTCCCACTATTAATGCAATTGTTAACCATCAACAGTCTCTGACTATGTTCGCAAAGAGAGTGACCTTAAACAATACACTCTATCTATGGTTTGTGTACCGAGTACACAATAATACAGTGTGGTCAAGTCATGTTGAGGCAATAGTTATATCAGGTAAGGTATTCGAACCCTTGCTTTCTCGTACAGAAAATTTGAACTTAAGTCAAACACCATAACCACTCGGTCAACCTGACAGTTACTAATTTAATTATTTTTGTGGACTTGAGTGTTTATAAAACTTTTTCCAGTATACATTGACTAAACCACTTGTTTGTTTTGAAATATAGATTTTGTTTTGTTCGACCTTAACATTGCAGTTATGAGTCTTGTAAACTGGGTGTTTAATATAGGGTTAAAGGCATTTTAAAATAATTTTAGAAAAGCTCTTAGGTATCGTGTCATGGGTTTTAGTAATGCATTACTGTTCGTTGACTAACATTTACCGTTACACAACATTATTTTGGTGAGCTCTACATGTTGTTGTTTGAGTCGTCAGTCTTTTGACTGGTTTGATGCAGATCTCCATGCCTCCCTGCCCCGAGCGAAACGTCTCATCTCTATATAGCTACCACACCCTACATTCAAGGCTATCTGTTTAACATATTATAATCTTGAATCTCCCCTACAAGCTCTTGGGTTCAATTCCTAGATTTAACACAAACTTTTAAAAGCGGTATGACAACTAAAACTCAGTCTCGGGTGGTCCAAATAAGTAGAGAGGGTTTGATTCACACCTCAACCATTGAGCACCATGTTCTTTTAAAAAAAATAATGATAGCCATTTGTTCAATTTCACATTTCACACATTGCAATTTGTCAATTTTCCATTTGCATTTTTTTTAAATGACAGTTTGATGTTTTTCAATTTCATGATATGGAAACATGGATTTTTCCATTTTCATATTTACACATTTGTCAATTTCCCATTTGCATATATTTTCTTAAATGTCCGTTTAAGGTTTTTAAATTTTGTCTATATGGAAACATGGATTTTCCATTTTGCTGTTTACAAATTTTTTATAATTTATTTTGTGTATGTTGAAAAAAATCGATATTTCCAAAACAAGATTTTTTATTTTTCATTTTATGGTTTTGTAAATGATCTTAATGTGAGTGCTTGACCATGGATTTTCCATTTTGCTGTTTACAAATTTTTTATATATTTATTTTGTGTATGTTGAAAAACGATATTTCCAAAACAAGATTTTTTATTTTTCATTTTATGATTTTGTAAATGATCTTAATGTGAGTGCTTGACCATGGCAATAATACAGTCTATCTATGTGTTAGCGGAACCATAGAGTCTTATTACTACTGCAAGTAAGAATGTTTTACAAAATAACGGCTATCTACCACTGCATTTGAAAAACAAAACTATTGAAAAAAAAATACTATTTACCATTCATTCATATATAAGTGTTAATTCTCCCTCTGCCCACCCTACCTCATCGTATTTTCTCTGGTCAAACAATCAATGCTACCCATACATACACAAGCTTTCTATCTCTCTCTCTATATATATGTTTTCTCTGCTCCACAAGATAAAAATTATGGTTGCTGGATTGTATACTGCACTGTTTATGCGACATACCATTGCCAGTTCATAAAACCGTTAGGTAGTTCTCTACACATAGCGATTTTACCACTGCTCTACCTACGCCTTTTGCTTGTTTGGCTTTCTTACAGGCTAGTATGCGATAGGCAGCATTAACTGTATATCAAACCCAGTCCACCTTTGTATTTGCAATATAAGTAATAATTTGAAAAGAGACAAGTGTAATCAGTTTTAAACATTATCTCTGCTTTTTTGTTTGTTTGTTTGTTTGTTTGTTTGTTTGTTTATGACATGTATATTAACCTAAAATCAAACCCTAGTCTACCTTAGTGAAAGGCTAACAGTTTAACCACTGCGTCACCATACCCTTCTTTCTTAGTTTGATTCATTCTAGGCCTTAGAGCTAGAAATCAAGTTACGATCTCCAGTGCAAGAGGCACATGTGCTCACCACTATAGCATGTAATGGTTAGCTGGTAACATTAGAGAAACGAAAATGATTGTATTTCTGTTAGCCAAGCATTTCTGTCATTTGCCTACTGTGTGAGCACTGCCAGCAAGACAGTTTAGTTTAGAACAAGCGTGTGTGTGTGTGTGTGTGTGTGTGTGTGTATAGATTATTACCCTCAAGTATTTAAAGCTTGTTGTGTGTAGCGACCAACTTGTTCAGTAACCACTGAGTAAGTTTTAACAGTTAACTCATAAAAACAGCATAGGATAGTTGTGTGTGTGTGGTTCATGTACTTAGGAATATGGATTAGCACCATGCGCTAGCTTTACCTTACCCTCTAGAGGTAGAGCGTTATCCCTTTCTTTGGACATTGCCAATGACTGCATTCCCCCACAAGTTTTACACTTAAGCCCTTGGCTTGTTCTTGATTAGGTTTGGTTTGCTTTAGGCTTGGTTTGGTTCAGTTGGGTTTGATTCGACTTGGTTCAGTTTAGTTTAATGTAGTCACCATTTTTTAATTTTTAGCTACACTCTTTAACCAATTAAATAATGATAGTCTACTCTTAATTCTTGAATCGATAAATTGAATTTTGTGTGCACTGTTTGTCAATCCATGCCTACAACCTATACTCCCTATGTACTACAGTCAGATCTGAAAACAAGTTCCAATGGTCAAAGACGTGTCAGTCACCATACATATAGCCTACAATAATTCTTTCTTTACCTAGCTAGATTTCGTCACTCACAGTAAACATCTTACATTATGGGTTTGCAATATATTAAGAAAAGCAAAAGTCCATGATCTTGTGGTTTTGGGTCTTTTTTGGGGAAATTCATAAGCCATAAAAAGAATGACATCATGTCAAGTTCTGAGTGGATCTTGTATGTCAAAATCCCATTATCGGTTTATAAAATCTCAAGGCCATGCCCTAGAAGTTTTGGATTATTTTAATCAATGAGTCCACCATAGGAAACATCGAAAAAATAAATACCCTTAAAACAAGTCGTCCCATGACCCTCTCCGAACAATGCTTCGCAAAATATAAATTCATCCATTGAACATTGAACATGATCGGCAACATCATCCTAGCTTCCCCCTCCCACCATGGTTGCCATATCGTTTGACCTTCAAGTGTCCTCAGCATCTCTGTGCTTTTTTTCATTGTCCTGTCAAGTCAATGCATTCCAATAAGATCAAATAACATTCACATCCTGTCAGTCTGCCCCAGCAAGTTTGTTTTCTATACTCACTTCAAGCAATATATAACCAAGTTCTGTTTGTTCTATCTAAAGCCAACTTCATCGGATCAAGGAATTATCATTTGTCATGTCACTCATAATCGTTTACACGTTAAAGACCCCCTTCAGGGGGTTTAGGAATTAGGAATTCCATCATAGGAAAAGTCAGAAAACGAACCCTCGACCCGCCGTCTCATCGAAATAGCGAATACTGTATTGGTATATCACCACCGTGGCCAGTAATAGCTTCGTTGAAACACGTGCCCAGTGGTATCGTCTCTTTCTATCTACAACCACTCGTCATGAACATTTTAGACAAATTTAAGAAAAGTTTTAAAAACTGAAATGATTTCAACATAAGTGTCGTTAGGCCCTTTCGCATTTTTTTAAACATAAATACTATATTCGAAAAGAGAGAGGAAAGGGGCGTCACCCCGAGTCCTACGACCCCTCGTATACGTCTCTGGCGTTATTGGTTTGTGAAATATAACAGAAAGTCTAAAATCACGGTTTTACAACAAAAAATTCTGTTTCCCTCATTCTCAAAAACTTTAACCTATTACCAAAATAAAAAGGGTTTCGAGACAAGCCATTTGACACGTCATAGGACCAAATCCGACCATGCATTCGTGAGATATCGGAAAAGTCTAAAATCATGGTTTTACCCCCAAAAAGCCTGTTTCCCTCATTCTAAAAACTCTAACCTATTAATAACATATAAAGGGCTTCGAGACAAGCGATTTGACACGTCACACGTTCAAATCCGACCTTGCGTTCGAGAGATATCGGCAAACTTCGTAGGAAAGTAGGCGACTATCTGGCTCTCTCCTCACCACCAAAACCCCTTCTTATCAATCATTTTTTTCAAACAGCTCGCCCTCTTACAAAAATCCCAAGTGCGCATGCGTACAAAACAAAAACAAAAATGTTCATCCATAGCGGCATCTCGTAAAACGCATGCGCGATATGGGCAACCACGTTTAAGTTCATTTTAGCAGCGCACCTTATACATGTCCCATTTGAAAAGAGGCTTTCACTAAAAAATTACAATTTCACCCCCTAGTAGGGGTAGGTTTTATTTAGGGGTTGAAATGAGTGGTCCATAGCAAAGCCCCCGTCAGCCCGAGTCCAACGACACCTCATTTGTCAAAATCGGACCATGGCTTCGGGAGATATCGACTTTGCCCCTGAATGTATTGCGGGTTAGTATGTGACGTCAGAGGGAGAGGTGGTGGGGGGGATTAGAAACCGCCTCACTCCCCTACTTTCTTGTTTTTGTATTGTGTTAACTAACGTAGCTATGTGAACGGCCGTGTTTGCATATGTTACGCAATGCGGTTAAAAACGTCTCTCGGATATCTGTTGTGTTACAGAAGTAGGACTGAATTAATGTAATTATACAGTAGACTGGAGGGTAATTAAAATTGTTTAAGATTTATTATTGATCAGATTCAGTGTGACTATTGCCGATTGGAGCAATGTAATTTGTGACGAAGAGTAATCAGCTCTATCGTAGGTTTTAAATATTGTGTTAAATGTTTGTGAGCACCTATTCAGCAGACCTGTGTGAAAAGCGTCATATCAGTCCCAGATGTGTGTATGTGCGTATTTTTGTGGTATTACAAGCGGGAATTTCAGCTGAGACTGATTTCTGTCAGCTTGGTACCCGGTCCATATTGTATCCTTGCGAGGGCAATTGTGGATATCTGATTATGTCTGACCATATGTTGAGTTGGATGAGATTTTTGTTGCTGTTGATTCCGTGAGGTAACGGAACAGCTGGTCGGCTATTTATATACACTGGACTGGGACACGACAAGTATTTGAGGAAAGGGGGGAGATGTTTCACAAGGCTGTCTGAACGTGCAAAGCATGGTCATTAGTGAGGAGTGCTCGTTGGCTCCCCAATTACTTGAATTTACAGATAAGAACTGATCAATGGTAAAAATTGCTGAAATAAATGGGAGTTGCCTACGAATCACGATAATCTCCGAAGCGTTACCTTAACATGCAGTTTCGTTCATATAAAGTAATCTTAGCCGGTCAGGCTTTTGTTGTTGTTTGTTTATTCCAGGTTTATTTTCATTTCAGTGACCCGTGAGTCATGTGCAATGCTGTCTTTCCTTGTGTGTATTGAGCAATTGGCCAATTGGTAGCTCATGTTGTTAAGTGCGTCATCGCGCTAATGTGGATCTCAGAGATTCCTGTAAATAATAGATTTGTAATGTGTGTGTCAGCATTAGAGTTTTTAAGGGTTTTTATTAATGTCATGCCCATATCCATAAACGTTGATTTACGTGATGATTGTTCGTGAGCACCGTGGCTGTTAACCCGTTGTAAACGAACGGTCATCCAAGTACTCATTTTCTCGTAGTTAGTCATCACGCGCACATAAAACTCAAATGCAAGGTAGTGGAACTAGGATCCACAATTTTATTATAAAGGGGGAGATCCGTTTGATTCCTCAAAGAGTTAGATATTCCTGTCAGGAAAAAATTCAGGGAGGATATATTTTTATTATTGTTTGTTTATTTTCTTTTATGCACAATTAGTTATTAAATCTTGTTATTATCTTACGTTTTGTCTCCTTACTTTCTTAATTACAGTTTTTAACCTATGACCCTTGCCTCAGTAAAGCACGTTGTATGGCGGACGTAAACACCACACTATGAACTGAGCGCGACCCCTTGATCAAGATTCTAGCATAAAACACTGCTATTCTGAAGGGTTCAATATTAAGTATACTATTTACCATAATCGTCAAAGAAAGATATTTGCACAACTTGAAGAATCAAAAATATATTATTTTGTACTTACCTTAGCCCATATTCAATGAATAAATTAATATTTAAGCCATTAAGTGATAACATACATATCAGCTGTTCGCTTCCATCTTTGATTTTTCATTACAAATAAGCTAACCATGGACTAAAACACGGCTAACAAGCCCTCGGAACATGCCTTTACGGTGGATGGTTCAGCGGTGAGACCTACGTCACATCATGGATGCGATTTGGCGTTACAGAATACCAATTCGACTGCTAACCAGTCTTTAGGGGTCCTAAAGACTTGTTGTAGCTTAACCATTTCTTACAGAATCGGGGTGTTAATTGCTCTTTTTTGGAGTACTTCGAGCTCATTATTATTTTATTGATTCCTGTGTACATTTACCCCATATTATGTTCATGTACATAAGGTGGGAATGAATAAGAGAGGCATACTGTATATGCTCCTTAAATGTTGATTTCTTATTCCATAATCCCTTAATCTTTTTAGAATACCAATTACACTAATACTTTCCTTTTTCACATGTTGTGACATGTTCATTCCAACTTAGGTTATTGTCCGAAGTGAGGCCTAAATATGTGTATTGTTTCACCCGTTCGATGGGCTCATTGCCCATTTTAACTGTCTTGCAAGTGTTTGAACTGTAAGCTGGTTTATGAAATAGAATGTATTTTGTTTTTGATGTGCGTGTGATTAAATTACTTTTTGAAAGCCATGTTGTCAGTATATTTAGATCATTTTGCATATCCTCCATAATCGTTTGTTCACAGGTGCTATTGTAAAGTAGAAATATATCATCTTCAAATAGAAATATTTTACCAGTGAACTCTAGATAACCTATATCATTAATAAATATCAAGGACAGCAATGGTCCAAGCACTAACCCTTGTGGGACACGGCATTTAACATCAGAAATGGACCCTTTAGTTTTATTAGATATATATTAACATACTGCTTCCTGTTAGACAGGGAGTTTCTAAACCACTCAAATGCTATTCCTCTAATTCCTGCATTAGATAGTTTACTTTGCAACAAGGTATGATGATGATGATGATAATTGTTGTTTTAAGGGGCCTAACATCGAGGTTATCGGCCCCAACAAGGTATGGTTAACAGTGTCAAACGCCTTAGCAAGATCTATAAAAAGTCCTGCTATTTTATTGTTGTATAATGCCTTATGTATAAGTGACACTAAATCAAATGCTACTGAATCAGTACTACGTTTGCGAAGGAAGCCATACTGATATTTGAAGAAGAAATTATTTTCTTTATTAGGAAATTCAGGAATTGTTTTTTGATTATTTTTCCAGTATTTTTACAAGGGAGGATAATATACACAACGGTCTGTAATTATGCCATGTTCGTTTGGCTAATTGAGCCTGAAGATGGACTCTAATGTTACCAAGCACAAACATGGCAGCTCGTTCTGTACATTGTATGTAAATGGCATATTCTGTGTATTTTGATGCTCAGTTCTTTTGTCATTGTCTTTGCAATGCTTCTTCATACTAGTAAACTGTTTTATGTTGATAGGCGGTGCTGAGGAATAAAATAAAAGCGGTCGTATATTTGATAATGTGGAGTTGGATTCTCGTTTATCGCAATTACATCACTTCACGGACATGCACCTTGTGTGTATGGGGAAGTACGTAGCAATGCTCTCACTGCTGAAAGGCTGTAACTGGGAACGATTTCCTAACTGGCGCCATCCATCACGACGAATGTTTATGTCTCTCGATCGACGGCAGCCGGAGACTTGTTCATTGGACAGAAAAAACGAGCAATCTGGCAACATGAGGACCACCCGCACACCCGAGTTTGAAGAGGAGGTACTGGAACGTGTTACAGCGGATCCCATTACAAGTACCGTACCGGTACTCGTCGTATTGCACGTGAAATGGGCGCTGCATATACTAGCATGTGGGGAGTACTCCACGAACAACAATTACACCCATGCAATGCTTGTGACTGACTTGTCACAAAAAAGGGTCGCATTGTGTCAGTGGTTGCTCCAACGAGGGATTGATCGACCAGGTTTCCTCCAAATCGTGCTGTTTACTGACGAGGCCTCATTTGATCGTGATGGTATTTCGATTAGCAGGAATAGCCATGTGTGGGATGAGGAAAACCCTCACGCTGTAGTGGAGTCACGCCATTTTATACGTTTTGCGGTGAATATCTGGACCGGCATTGTAGGTGACAATCTCATTGGGCCATATATTCTACCTGGCCGTCTGAATGGCCACCTGTACTTGAGGTCCTTGTAAGGAGTTCTACCGGAGTTGTTGGAGAATGTACCCTTGGCTGTTTGTGAGAGGATGTGGATCCAACATGACTTTGAAGTATTAGTAATGAGGATGCACCGCCTCACTTCAGTGTGCATGTCCGCAACCATCTCAATGCTGTATTTCCTGGTCGCTGGATTGGGAGGTCCTATTTCATGGCCTGCGAAGACACCGGACCTGAATCTCTAGATTATTTCCTATGGGGATATCTAAAGTCACTTGTGTACGAGACCTCAGAGGATACGGAGATGGATTTAGTTACCAGAATTTTAGCTGTCTGTGATGTGATTCGAAACACACCAGGGATATTTGTCAGGGTGCGTCACAATCTTGTTCGCCGATGTCATGCTTGCATTGAGGTTGCTGGCCTCTAAGTCAAATGTTTGCACGCTCTCACGGAGACATCCTGTATATGCAAATTGTGGGAATTCCTGTTTTTATTAAATCTTTTGTTTGACCACGGCCGACTGAATACGAGCTGCGCTCTATACCGGCCTTGACATTCCCAGTCAGAACCCATGTATAACATGTAATTGGAAAGTTTCTACTCGTTGCCGGTAGAGCGCACTCCCCTCCCATTATAGGCGCGATAAGGAATCAACTGTACAGTACGTATATTAAATGTGTAATCTCAAGAACCACTGGATGGATTTTGATGCTGTTTTCACCATTCTGTAAAGGTGATCTCGAGGAAGATTTGTGTAGAAAATAATTTATTTATGACCAAAGGGAGCCAAGCAGTAACGATTTCAGTGAAAAGGTCGAAAAAATAGCCTGGCTTCCGTGCGCTTTTTAAGCTTACGCTGGGCGAACCGTTAAAAATATCATTATATTATGAGTGTAAGAATTGTTCAGCGTGAGAAATTCTACAAAAACGTCCGCGAGAGCATATCTCTATCTTCGATACATCGCCCACTATGAGTGTTTTTAGTTTGGACGGGAGGGGCATTTGGCTTGCACCTCGCCATTCTTAAATTACGTCTGACAGGAATTCCTTGCCCAAGCTGGCAGACGATCTAGAACGAAACATTGATTTTGATTGCTACTCCGTAGTCCATAGTGGCTCAATTCGAATGTAAAAAAAAAAGGATAGAACTAGACATGGACGGCAAATATCAAAGGCTGTTAGTTTATCTTACATTTTTGCCAATTGAGCAGGTATATAGAGCAGGTTTACGTGATATCGCGACCAGTAATCCCGTAAAATGGAAGACGTAACTGTCTTCATAATCCGCATGTGACAGCAATTATACCTTATTCGCCTTGAGAATGTTGAGCACCATTCTGTCTTGAGTTACATACGTGGACAACGCTCGATGTTGAGGTCACTTGACCAGCTAGGAAGTACTGCATGTCGATATGTTAGTTCTGGAGAATGGAACAGTTTTACTGTACAAGATAGCTTCAAAAAGGGGCTTTGCGTAGAATTTGTCTCTCCCCCCCCCCCCCCTCAGGGCCTCATATATTGTGGGACGGGGGTTTGGCAACCACGGGACCCCAGCTGAGTCAGGCATTGCTTCCACTTACTAGTGACGGGCTCTTCTCCGTCTTCTTTACTGTCGACCTCTCTTGGTCATTATATTTCCTTTTCTCTTTAAGATTCCCGCACTGTTTTTGTGAATTGGCTCCCCGTTTATCTAAATTACATTTTCTGAATTTTTTGTTTTTATCCCACATTTTGGAAGTATTTTCAATCTAAATTGCATTTTGTAGGTTGGGCATTTTGTAAGTGCTTTGAATCTCAATTGCATTTTATGAGTATTTTGAATCTAAATTACATTTTGTAAGTATTTTCAATCTAAACCACATTTTGAATGAATTTTCAATCTAAATTGCATTATGAAAGTATTTTCAATATAAATTACATTTTGTAGGTTGGGCATTTTTTAATTATTTTGAATCTCAATTGCATTTTGTGAGTATTTTGAATCTAAATTACATTTTGTAAGTATTTTCAATCTAAACCGCATTTTGAAAGTATTTTCAATCTAAATTACATTTTGTAGTTTGGGCATTTTTTAAGTATTTTGAATCTCAATTGCATATTGTGAGTATTTTGAATCTAAATTACATGTTGTAAGTATTTTCAATCTAAATTGCATTTTGAAAGTATTTTCAATCTAAATTACATTTTGTAGGTTGGGCATCATTTAAGTATTTTGAATCTCAATTGCATTTTGTGAGTATTTTCAATCTAAATTGCATTTTATAAGTATTTTCAACCTAAACCGCATTTTGAAAGTATTTTCAATCTAAATTGCATTTTTAAATTATTTTGAATCTTAATTACATTTTGTCTGTCTTTTCAATCTTCTTTTATTTTCGTTATGGTTCCATTTCATTGCCATTTTCACTATCACCCAGACCATTAGGGGCCGATAGCCTAGATGTTAGGCCCCTTAAAACACAATCATCATCATCATCATCATCATCATGTCTAATAACCTGTGCCACTGTGATGTCTGTATTAGCGTGTGTATTTGTAATCATGGTAGGAATCGAGCAGGAGGCCTTAAGGGGGTACATACCGCTTGACCCTTGATAACTGACATTTCTAATTAGTTCGAAATACTGTATACCTGGCATAATGTAGCCTAATAGAGCATTACAGTTGGCAGCCCTGCTGACAGAATATATTCTTAGTTACATCTCTTAAGGTACAGACTACAAAATTTGGTTGAAGTCCAATGGATAGCATAGACGTTACATGCAGTTAGACATTGGATCTATCAGCGCGCGTATAATCATGTTGGCAGCAATGTCATGCATGTGTTGGTCAGAAATAATCTGAAATATTATGATCTATTGTTGTGCCAATTTTGGATGAAATCCATTTGTTAGTATAGAAGTTACTGGTATTTTAAAATTGGACCTATCAGCAAGCATATGATCATGTTGGCAGCACTGACTTATATTAATTACTCCAAATTAATCTAGAGTGTCAGGTGCTATACGTGTGCAAAGTATAGAGCTGTTGGCTTGCATACTTTCTGATATATTGATATTAGGGTAAAAAATATAGACAGCATTTATTAACAGTTGGCAGCCCTGATTCCTCTTAAGAAAACGTATAGTCATATCTGTTATGTTACACATAGCTCATACGAAATTAGGTTGAAATCCAACTGATAGTATAGAAGTTACATGTATTTAAAAATTGGTCCTATCAGCAGGCTTAGAATCATGTTGGTAGAACTGAAGTATATAAGTTACTCCAAATTAATCTAAAATGTCAGGTACTATACGTGTGCAAGGTTTAAAGCTGTTAGCTCGCATAATTTCGGATATATTGGTATTTGGATAAAAAAAATAGAGAAAGCATTTATTGAAGGTTGGCAGCCCTGGTGGCTCTTAATAATACGCTCAGTCATATCTGTTTATGTACACATATTACATACAAAATTTGGTTGAAATCCAATTGATAGTGTAGAAGTTATATGCATTTAAAAATGGGACCTATCAGTAAGCTTAGAATCATTTTGGCAACACCGTCATGTATGGCCACCTGGAAATTAAACTAAAGTATTATCTTATATATAAAAGTGAAAGTCTGTATGTGGGTGGGTGGGTCTGTTCCGTATACAAATCTACACCGTTCCACCAATCTCAACCAAATTTTGCATACACATGGTTTAGGACCCAGAAGGAACCGCTGGCTACATGAATTTTCGATTGTCTTTCTCATTCTTCTGATTTCAGCCCTTTTGCACTCAAGCACAGGCTAATCAAATCCTAAAATATACCCATGAAGGAATGGCAAGGCAGATCATTTCCATGGCAACATAGCTCAAGTCGAGACACGGCCGACTGGATACGAGTTGCGCTCTGCACTACCGGTATAGAAAATGAGGACCTTTACTTGAAATCCCGTTAGTTACTCAACTGCTCACACAGCACTGTCAACCTAGTTTAGCATAACAAAGACTTGACACTATCTACAATACAGTTTCTGTAACGAGAGATGACTGATGGTACTGGAATAATTTCAGGGAGATACTTGTCATTACTATACACAATGCAAAAGGGTGAGATCGTCAAACCGGTCAGACACCTCACTAAAAAACACATCGAACCCACTAAATTTGAAAAAATGAATGTTCGGCGTGCCAAGGAAGTGTTCTCGTCAGAAGTTATTGGTGCCATTAGTACACTAAAAGAAAATATAGGCATGCACCCGGAAGCGTACACATTCATGGACGCAGAAGCAACCATTTTTTTTTTGAAAAACGTTAATAAATGGTTCGCTATGCATGACGTAAGCATCACATATCATCATATTCAGTCTATAAATCCAGATAAAGGGCATTTTTTCTCATTAAATGTCAGTCGCCTAAACTGGCTAGAGGAATATTTTCTTTCTTACCTTGAAACTTTGAAAGCTGCTAGTAACGCTGCTAGAAAGGACTTCCTGAGTTCTGAGACTTACGAAGCTACCTATACAATTAATCACGGATTCAGCTGTCCAGTGCATAAGGTATCTTCTAAAAATGGGTAGAGGAAAGTCGCCAAATATGGGGAGTTTTTTTATAGGGCTCACATTAGACATAAGAAGGAACGGAATAATTTTGGTTTTCTCACCAATGTAAACCTCAGGCGATATACTATGTATATTACAAATATGGGCACGTTTGGTGTTGTAATACCCTCTGATATTATTGTTAACTTTAAAAGTGCACTTTCCTCGTATTAGGCAATCGGGTTTCGTAATATGGGGAGGTGATAAACCTCACGGTTTTTATTTATAATAGGTACACTGAATAGTATACCCTACTAATTAAAGCATTAATTCTGACATATTTTTTTTCGTGTGGCCTCCTGAGAGGCCGAGTGCAGGTCTTTCTAGTCGACGCCCGTGGGCGACCTGCGCGTCAGAATGAGAGATGGAATGGATGAAGATGAATGAAACTGGGCAAGGATGTGGAAGGAAGCGGCCGTGGCCTGTTAGAAGGTACCGTCCCAGCATTTGCCTGGTGTTGAAAAATGGGAAACCATGGAAAATCATTTCAAGGACGGCCGACGGTGGGGCTCGAACCCACGCGTCTACCGAGTCAGCAGAGAGCTTGGCCCCATGGCCTAACGCTGCGCTTTAGCCAGCGTAGCCACTACTGTCGGTAATTCTGACAATGTAATGAAATCATGAACACAAATAGTACAAAAATACAAAAATGAATATTTTAAGTAAATAACAGTCCTAGTTTCCTGTTGCCGAACTTCCAAACCGTTCAGCAGAAAAATGCATATACTTTAATGAAAACCGAGTGATTCTGATCGAATTCAACTGTAACGATGTGCAAGGTATGTCTAATTTCTCTTATATTTATTAGCACGCTATTTTATTTTGTGATATAATTTGCATTTTGATATTGTATGAATTATAATGATAATATAATAGTGTCACTAGCAACCCGCCCCGGCTTCGCCCGGGAACAGTTATGAATGTGCAAGGAATTCCTGTCAGACGTAATTTAAGAATGGTGAGGTGCAAGCCAAATCCCCCTCCTGTCCAAACTAAAAACACTTATAGTGGGCGATGTATCGAAGATAGAGATATGCTCACGCGGTCGTTTTTGTACAATTTTTCATGCTGAACAATTCTTACACTCATAGTATATTGATATTTTAACGGTTTGTCCAGCGTAAGCTTAAAAAGCGCACGGACATCAAGTTCTTTCTTCGACCTATTCACTGAAATCTAAAATCGTTACTGCTTGGCTCCCTTTGATCATAAATAAATTATTTTCTACAGAAATCTTCCTCGATATTACCTGTACAGAATGGTGAAAGCCGCATCAAAATCCATCCAGTGGTTCTCGAGATTACCCGTGATATCCAAGAATCGGGGACTTTGTTTTACACTAAGTAGAGATAAGTCTTAGTCGTGCAATGCTTGGTGAACAGCGCTGTGTGAGCAGTTGAGTAACTAACAAGATTTCATGAAAAAGGTCTCATTGTCTAGGCCGGTATGAGCGCATTCAGTCGGCCGTGGTTTGACCAGATTAGTTTAATACGTATTTGGGTGAGTAGCAGATGCCGCTGTAGTCGAAACCATTAACACCATTTTGTATTGTGTTTCCAATCTTTCCGTATATATGGATCTTTGCTTCCTACGGTCCAATCAACAACCGAGGTCTGTGACATCACGAGAATTGTCAGATTAAGGTGAACTTCCAAATTTGGTTATTGTGGAAGTATAGGCCTAGTGAGGATTTTGTTTACTCTTTCGGAAGCTTTGATAGGTAATTTATTTCAATATAGTATGATCACGAATAATGAAATTGTCGTGTAATAAGTCGTTCTTTACCGTGTTGCATTGTGCCCTCATAGCGTGAATTGTAAGTGTTTCTTATTCCAATAGAGATGGCTTTAGATCACAACGTCCAGGGCAAAATTTTACAAGTTGCGCAGGCTGTGGAACAGCAAATTGATGCAGAATTGCAGAAATATGACAACTTGGATGATCTGGACAAACTTAGAAAAGAGCGATTGAAAGAGTTGAGAAATCTAGCAAAACAGCAGGAGGAATGGCTGTCTTTGGTAAGCTTCAATTTATTGTTACAATAGAAATCTTACTATGCTAAATTGTAGGTTTCATCATTATTTCAGAATGAGACATCATCGTGGATTTTACACTTGTATCATACGACATCGCGGCTTTGACATACCAAACCTTGTTTCCAAGTTCAATCATTAGCCTAATTGTGGAGTTTGCCAGAACATCCACATACCTTGCTGGGAGTCATTAGGAATTTAAAATACTCTCAAATATCACTGCTGCACATTAACCCAGATAACCCTGAATTTTTTTCCCGTTAAAATTTGTGTTTGTTCCATGAAGATCTTCTTTTGAAGTTATGAGGAGGCCAGAAAAAGTGGTTTTAATTACGTACCATGCCTAGTTTACCGGAAATCAGACATCCTTCCAGAAGGACGTCAGGGATATTCACTATCAAAATTAATTCATTGGAAATCCGTGTGAATTAATTCATAATATTCATTTTAATACATGAAATACAATACAATTGAATTTTACATTAGAGCCATTTATGAAACAGTTGAATGGTTACACCTTTGTATGAAACACTACAAAGCAAGAAACATGCAAAGCACAGTCACATTTTATGCACCTTGTAGTGCATTTTTTCGAGCAGTGTTTGCAATGAAGTTGTTTTTTCTTCTTGTTTGTGAAGGAAAATGTGGGAAGATCTGAGACGTGATGATGTATTCCATCGTAACAGACATCCGTTTTCCTTGTTTCCGTGTTTTGGACGTCCTTGGGCAGAGCTCACTCTTTTATTGGATGCCTAGATAGATCTACCGTAGTTACACTCCTAAAGTCCTAAAGTGCAAGTGGTCAAGTTTCCCACCATCCTAGCGATACAGCTGCCAAACATTTTGCTCTGCGAAGTCTATAGTATGTGCTATTATGGGAAAATACCACTTTTTCCCTCTGATTGATACTCTGTAAAGTAACACATTTTCACGAGTTCGATCAATCCCACCCATTCCGTTGTTATAAGGGGAAAACAAGCTTGGCTGAGGTACGGAGATTATTGTTCTCTGCTGGCGGGAAAAATTGAGATACCTTACTCAAGGGGCTGACCTTGTCAAAGTTAGTAGTATCCCGATGAAAGACCATGTTTCAGCTTTAGACACATCACGAACTTTGTTCTTCTTTGCAGCATACTGATTGGGAAAACATATTATTGTTTGGACAACTTCTTCATCAAGGAATAATTTGAAATATTCGAGTGGGGTTTTTATTTGGTCCTGGCAAGTATGAATGGGTAACCATTCAACACACGGGGCTTTTAGTTCATTATTGATCCATTTACAGTCCGCAGGTTTGGGGCGTTGGCGAATTCTCCTAAATTTCTTACATCTACCCCGATTTTCTTGATTCGAGGAGCTTGGCAAACTAAAAACAAGAAATGAACGTGATTTATATCCTTTATAGAATAACGTGATACCTAATATGCAAATATTTAATATTTAGTATTTTCTGTATATACAAAATTACAAGGATGTATTATGAAGACAGTGCACTTACTAGTTTGTGGTAAAGACTGAGGTTCAGGTATAATCACGATTAGCGAGGGATCATTTGAAATGCTGAGGAATGCTTCGGATTGCAGTTGGAAACCTGGAAGATGATCAATGGTATGATAATCTTCCACCCCTGTGTCCTCGTCTGTGATGTTTCCTGTAGGAGGAATTGCTGTTACGTCAAATTACTCAAGTTCAGGGGTGTCATTCCTTTCAATAATCGCTAGGAGTTCTTTCAGAGTAAGAACTTTGCTAAAACAAAAAACACATCGTATTTCCCTGACGTCCTTCTGGAAGGAGCCGCATTTTTAGGTGATAATAACTTCAACTAATATTGGTTCAGCGAACAAAAATATCATCACATATGTTGAACAGCATCCAAAGAGTTGATGTGACAATATTTTTTAATCATCCAGGCATAACTGTGGTCATAATACTTACCTTTCTACAATGATGTCAGCGAATTCGTCCATCAAAGAAACATTGGTTCACCTTTAACGCTATTGTTGCTAACAAACAGTCTGTACTGCAGTGCATTCAGTCACAAACTGATGACAAGTTATTGGCAGGACTGTAAATACATGCATGCACGCAGATAGCTACTTTTCTTTACCACTAGAGAACACCGAGTTTGAGCTATTCGTCTGTCCTTCTGGAAGGACGTCAGGGATATCTGGGTTAACTGTCAAATCACTAATATTGCTTAAATGAAGATTTTTATTTGTAGCTTGTTCAACGAAGGCAGATGTTTGTGGCAGACACATTGACGTCATATTGCGTTGCCAACTTGTCCGATACAAAATACATCACACGACACACGTAACTTTGTAATTATGTGAAAAAAGAAATTGGCAAAACCATTGGCCTGGATAAAAATTATTGATTCGAGACTACCCTCACTGTGTGGGTCAAAAACCAGAGGTGTTTAGCGGGCCACGCTACCTAACAACTATTGGTCCAGGCGAAGACCATTGGTCTGCCGGATGCGATATAGTACCAAATGTGTGGGGTTGGCAATACTGTACATGATGCTAAAAATGGTGGAGTCGGCTGGAATTTCATTTATATAATTAAGTCGTGATCTTATTTGGTGTGGCTGGGTGGGTTACAGACAGCGGAGGAGTAAATATCTATTACTATATCATCTCCAGATACCATTACTACAGGTATTTTGGCTAATTTCAGTAGTTTGAGAATTTTTTACTTCGGTTCAGGTAAACTCTACTCTTAGGAATCCACGAGTTGCCAACATGTGCGATACAAAATACACACTAATTAATATTATTAATGCGTGACAACAGAGCCTCCGTGAATTAGGCGGCAGCACGCCGGCCTCTCATCGCTGGGTCCACGGTTCAAATCCTGGTCACTCCATGTGAGATGTGTGCTGGACAAAATTGAGGCAGACAGGTTTTTTTCTGGGTAGGCTCCAATTTTCCCTGTCAAAAGTTTCATTCCAGCAACACTCTCCACTATCCTTTAATTTCATCTCTCATTCATTTAATCGTTGCCTCAGAGGAGTGTGACAGGCTTCGGCAACCGGCACAGTTCATATCCTTGCAGCTAGGTGGGGGCTTCATTCATTCCATCCCTGACCCGGTCTGTCAACTGGAAGCAGGCTGTGGATTTTCAATGTGTGACAACCCCACTGGGTGCGACAAAAACCAGGGGTTTATATATGGTGGCCGTACTACCTAAAAATTATTGGTCTAGATTTAACCGATTTTACAGTAGCACTATAAGCGCATCGTTGGCAATAGGTTGCCGATAATTCAAGTGCATAATGGTGGACGTAGGCCTATCTGGAATTTTACAATATGAGACGTGATCTAAAGAGGGCATAGTGGTTGGGTTATGGTCAGCGGAAGAGTAAACATCTATTACTAAATCATTTTCTGCTGTTTATTTTTTCATCATTTGAAAAGGTATCGCTAATTTCAGTACTTTAGAAAATTTTATCGTATGATGATGTCTCATTCAGTGTTACTGTTGCACCTATTGTTTGCCCTAATGCAGTGACATCACTGGCGATGGTGTCGATCGATGCGGTAACTCATGGTGTAACCCCCCCTCCCCCATGGACCTCCTCCTGTATAACTCATGGTGTAACCCCCCCTCCCCCATGGACCTCCTCCTGTACAAAAAATCAAAGAAATCTTGGCAGTGGCATTACTGGCGATGGTGTCGCTCGATGCGTTAAGTCATGGTGTAACCCCTCCCTTTGGACCTGCTCCTGTACAAATTTGCAAAGAAATCTTGCCATTTAAATGTTAGTTTTTTTTAAATATGCCATGTGTTTATAACTACCTTGGAGATTCTATTTATTAATTCTGCAGCGGTCAAGCTATTGGCCTCTCACCAAGGTGGACCAGGTTTGATTCCCGGTCAATGCATGTGAGATTTTCGATGTGATATGCCATGTCCTGTGGTTCGGATTCCACGTTAAAAAAAAAGGAGGTCCCGTGGCTCATGATCGCACGATTAGCGGTCACGTAACACTACAAGCTTCCTTTTCCTTTATTAATTCTGAATCAGACGCCATCATAGCTTTTACACTTGCATTTCAAGAATATATGATATTCATATCTTGTTTCATCTTCTGGGGGACAATACCAATTGTAAGGGTAGATGACCTCGCTGTTCCGCTCCTTAAAACTCCAATAACTAACTAACAATACCATTTGAAATTACTCACCCTGGTTATTGCTGCACCCAAAACATGCACTCTCCCACTCCTGACGCTACGGTCCTTGCAGAACCTTGGTCTCCACAACTATCTTCTTCCAATGCTCTCTGTCGATTGCCTTGGTTCTCCATCTCCTGACTCCCATGGTACGTAGATCGTCCTCCACTTGCTCGATCCACCGCTTTCTTGGCCTACCTCTATGTCGTCGACCTCCTGGATGCCCCTCCAGCACTTTCTTAGGTTCTCTCATTTCCTCCATTCGATGGACATGTCCAAGCCAACACACTCGAGCAGTCTTCACCAGTGTTACTATATCCTGTTCATTGTACAGGTCTCTAAGCTCCTGATCCCAGCTCCGTTTTAACTGGTCCAAAGATCTTCCTCAGTACCTTTCTTTCCCATGTCATTAACCTTTGTTCTTCTGTTTTGTTTAATACCCAAGTCTCAGCTCAATATGTAACCACTGGTCGAATGACAGTTTTATAAATAGTAACCTTAGCTTTCCGTGTTACTTGCCTGCTTCTTAATGTTGTAATTAAAGCAGCATAACATCTATTTCCTGCAGCCAGTCTGGTGCTGATTTCCTTTTTAACTTCGTTTTGTGAAGTGATCAGAGAGCCTAGATATCTAAATTCAGACACCCCCTCGAAACACTTTTCTCCACTTCTAAATGCTTGTGCAGGTTGACTCGTTCTGGAACTTACCAAGAATTTTGTTTTACTGTTATTCACTTCCAGTCCTATATGTTGTGCTCCCCTCTCCAATTCTTCATAGGTTTCAAGAAGTGCATTCTTTGTACGAGAAATTATGGCCCCATCATCCGCATATGCCATAACTTGAATCAATCTATGATATATGTTCCATTCACGAATCTCAGTGATGGTACGCATGGCTGTTTCTAAAGCGATATTGAAGACAGCCGACATTGGATCTCCTTGCCTCAGCTCGACTGTAACATCAAAGCTTCTCGTTACCCTTCCTTGTATACATACTTTAGCCTTACGTCCGCTCAAAGCTGTCTTCGCCAACCTAATCAGTTTCTCCGGATAACCAAGGCCATTCATCTCCATTCGGAGTAGTTTTCCTCTTCGCACTGAATCATATGCCTGTTTAAAGGCCACATAAAGCTGATAAAGTGTAATGTTATATTCATAGCATTTCTCCAGAATGATTCGCATTGTAAAAATGTGATCTATGGTTGACCGGTTTGAACGAAATCCACACTGATATTCTCCAAGGTCCTGTTCTGCCTTTTGTGCTAAACGTTGGGATATTATTATGATGAAGATCTTATATCCAATATTCAGCAGAGATATCCCTCTATAATTTTCACATGTCAATTTAGGCCTATTTCCTTTCTTAAGGATAGGATGCACTAAGGCAGTATCCCATTCTTCTGGCAATTCCTCTGTTCACCAAATTTCCAATATCAACTTGTGTAATGCTTGGATCAATATTGCTCCACCATATTTTAGCAACTCAGCAGTTATCCCATCTTGTCCTGGAGAGTTATTATTCTTCATCATCGAAAAGAGGACATCTTTAACTTCTTCCAACGTTGGTGGCCCGCTGTTGCATATTGCTGATTCTTTATCTTCAGCTTCTCAATTTGGCAATTCCCATTCATATTCTTCATTTTGCCCACTTAGTTCTTGGCCTGGATTCAGCACTTCCTCAAAATATTGTGCCCATCTATCTAATATTTCTTGGTTACTTCCAAGTAGCTAACCTTCTTTGTTCTGTATACAGCTTACTCTTGGTTGGAATCCACCTTTCCTCTGTTTTACATTTCTATAAAATGTTCTGCTTCTCTTATCTTCAAATACAGTATTGCCTACCCAGCGCTTATGCTACTACTTTAAATTTTGTTGAATCCAGACCATTGGCTTTTGTCTTCTCTATAAGTTATTTAAAAATGAATGTTATGTGATAGTCGGAGTGTATGACCTTTATGCGTTCATATACCATTCATCCAATTGCAATGAAACTTGGGTAAGTTGTTGTGTACATTCCTATGGTGGTTTCTGACTTAGTAAATCCATTTTACAATAGGTAACTTAGTGCATGAGTAGTCTCAACAAATGAGTGACGGTGTGCGAATTGTTTCAACAAAGTTCCGTCTGCTTTCATATAGGCTACTATTCATCCTGTTGCGATGAAATTTGGATGAGTTGTTGTGTACACTCCAGGGAAGGTTTCTGACTTAGTAAATCCATTTTACAATAGGTAGCGCACGAGTAGTTTAAACAAATAAGTGACGGCGCGCGAATCTTCTCAACAAAGTCCCATATGTGTTCATATACCATTCATTCTATTGCGATGACACTTGGATGAGTTCTTGTGTACACTCCCGTGAAGGTTTATGACTTAGGTAAATCCATTTCAAAGTTGGTAGCGGGCGAATCTTTTCAACCGAATGAGTGACAGCAGGCGAATCGTTTCAACGAAGTCCCGTATGTGTTCACAAACCATTCATACGATTGCGATGAAACTTAGTGAGTTGTTGTGTATACTCCTGCTAATGGTTTTGACTTAGTAAATCCATCTTACAATAGGTAGTGCATGAGTAGACTCAACAAATGAGTTACGGCGCACGAATAGTTTCACCCAAGTCCTGTATGCATTCATATACCGTTCATCCAATTCTGATGAAACTTTGGTGAGTTATTGTGCACACTCCCACGAATGTTTCTTAATTAATAAATCCATTTTATAATACTTCAAGGCCAGTTAACGGATAGAAAAAAAATTGTGTATCCAAAAGCACTTCAAACAAAATTACAACACCAACATTTTTTTTTTGATTGGCATTGCACCGCATGCCGGGGACAGCTTGTATCCAATAAAATTCTTAAACTACTGAAATTAGCCAAAATATCTGTGGTAATGGTCGGGAAAAATCTGGAGATGATGTAATGGATGTTTACTCCTCCCACCCCTGTCCCCATTTTAGATCAGGACTTATATAGGTAAATTGCCAGCTGAGTCCGCCATTGTACACGAGATTTACAGGCAAACGCGGTATAGCCAACCCCACACATACAGTACTAATGTGTAGCTGGTATTGTATAAAAAAAACGCGCCAAGATACATTCGAGCACCTCTTCGAAACAAATCACCCTCAATTAATCATATCTTGAGTGTTCAAGCTTCTATACCGTAGAATAGTACCGAGAACACATAAAATTTTAGCAACCTTAGTTTTAAATTTATACAAAGGTCTCTATTAAGCCTCCGTGGCTTAGGGGCAGCACACCGGCCTCTCACCGCTGGGTCCGTGGTTCAAATCCCGGTCACTCCATGTGAGATTGTGCTGGACAAAGCGGAGGCAGACAGGTTTTTCTCCGGGTACTCCGGTTTTCCCTGTCACAATTTCATCCCAGCAGTACTCTCCACTATCATTTCATTTCATCTGTCGTTCATTCAATCATTGCCCCAGGGGAGTGCGACAGGCATCGGCAGCCAGCACAGTTCATATCGTCGCCGCTAGATGGGGGCTTCATTCATTCCATTCCCTGACCCGGTCGGTCGACTGGAAGCAGGCTGTGGATTTTCATTTTCACTAAGGTCTCTATTGCACTATAAATTTCTCATTTGATTGAATGCACTTTTGGCTTGTCCTATCATGGCCTTAATTTCTTGAGAGCAATCATTGGTATCATTAACAATGGTTCCTAAATATCTGTATTTCTGAACTCTTTGAACTGCTTCACCTTTGATTATCAAATTTCCTGGATTATTCTCTTTCAAAATTACTGTGAAACTGGTTTTCTTAGCATTTAGAGTTTAACCACTTTTCTTGCTGGCTTCTACCACTCTATCCATCAACAGTATGTTGTAGATCTTCAAGGCATCCAGCAATTAGTAGAGTATCGTCAGCAAATCTTAAATTATTTACAAGTTTGCCATTCATCTTAATCCCTGATGTAACACCCAAAAGGGCAGTTTGAATTAAGTCTTCATAATGGAGACAGTACACATCCTTGTCTCACACCTCTTTCAATTTTTATTTCATTTGAAACCATGTTGCCTTCTCTTATTACTGCGGTCTGATTTTAGTAAAGTTGGGTAATAATTTTCATATCCCTTCTGTCTAAATTTTTTCTTCTGAGCAACTGAATCAGTTGATCATGTCGAACTTGGTCAAAGGCTTTATTATAATCCAGAAAAGAAACATATATTGGCTGATTCATTTCCAGGCATCTTTGTGTGAGTTCATTAGAGGCAAGTAATGCTTCTCGTGTTCCCAGGGCATTCCTGAAACCAAACTGAGTTTCATCTATATCTTGTTCTAGTTTACTATGTATTCTTTGATGGATGATCTTAGTCCAAAACCCAGGACACCTACTCCAATCCCTATCCTTGTTTGGTCTCCCTTCCATTTGTCAAGGAAGTTAAATGGAAAATGCAACCCATTGCAGGTAGTAGCATAAAAAATTCCATGCTACAAGCGAGAGGCCAATGCGCACAACGTACAGTTCTGGTGCGGTTGTCAAGTGCATATCGTAGAGGACTGGTACTGGAACTTGCCAACCATCAACCCACTTGGTAGATATGGCCGCAGGGTTTTCTCAGTGGGATGCCATGGCAAGAGTAGGTGGGTTGCATTTCCTGACAGACCTCTGTTTATCCTGATATATCCTGATATATTTTTTGTTATGACAAGTTGCACCATACAGTGATGTGATACATTTGTTTTCAGGGTCATAAGGAGTACAATGAAATTCCAGAAGAAAAGGAATTTTTTGAGGTAACTAAAAAGTCAAAAAATGTGGTGTGTCACTTTTATAAAGATGATTCACCAAGATGCAAAATTGTTGACCACCACCTGAAAATACTTGCCAACTCCCATGTAGAAACAAAGTTCTGCAAACTCGATGTTATGCGCGCTCCCTTTCTAACAGGTGAGTACATAATTATATTTTGCTTTATTTATTTATTTATTTATTTATTTACTTGTTTGTTTGCATGCATTATCAAATCACGGTTTATCTGTTGAGGCTTAACACCACTGAGTTAATTTACCTACATAGTGCACTAGTGTCCAAATGTTCAGCCTAATCACTAAACAAGGCCATACCGCCTGATAGGAATGTTAGACAGATTGCTGAACAAATGGAAGCTGAATCACACACCATATGTCACACAACTTGTCCAAAAAAACAATCTCAGAAAGGTTCTGATCGCTAAGATACAACTTTGACAACAACTAACAAAACTTGGCAATGTCTTCCACAACAAAATATGCTGTTAAGAGTGTATAGCTAGCCCTAACTAGAGTGTATGGTTACCTCTAACGGTCACACATGCTTCGCAGCGACTTGGCATGCTCTCTATCAGATGGTCTAAGAGCTCTTGTGGCAGTCGATCCCATTCCTCCGAAAGGGCAATGCGAAGGTCTTGGAGGGTCCTTGGTGGAGGCTGAAGGGATGCAATTCGCCTCCCCAATGCATCCCAGGCATGTTCTATATAAGATTCAGATCCGCAGACCTCGATGACCAGTCCATGTGATGAATGTCTTCCCCAGCCAGAAATTTATCCACCGGAGCGGTGCGGTCGGGCGTTATCATCCATTAATAGGAAGTCTGGACCAATCGTACCTCTGAAGAATCGAACATGTGGTCTCAGAACCTCATCCCTGTATCTCCAAGCGTTCAGTGTTCCTCGGACCACTCGTGAAGATGTGCAGGTCTGTATGGCCATTAAACATGATGCCGCCCCACACCATGACGCCACCACCACTATACTGGTCCCGTTCCACGATGTTCCTGTGTTGTATCGGCTACCTGGTTCTCTCCAGATGAATGTGCGATGGGAATCATTCTGCAAACTGAAGCGGGATTCATCTGTGAAGAGCACATGCCTCCATTCATTCATGGTCCAGTTTCGACGTTGAAGGCTCCACCTTAAACGGACCCGTCTCTGTGCTGGAGTGAGCGGGACGCACACCGCTGGACGTCTTGCTAACAGTCCTGCTGTTCTGAGCATACGGTACGCAGTTTGCCGGGAAACGGTAACCCCTGAGACGGCTGCAAGCTCCACCGACAATTGTCTTGCAGGTGCACTCTGATTTAGTCAGGCTGTTGAGGCCAGATATCGGTCCTGCTGTGGGGTGGTTTCTCTTGGTCGACCTGGTACAGGCCTACGACTAACATCTTCAGTGTCTGAAATCATCTCCAAAGACACTTTGTGGCATATTCAAGAATACGGCAACTTCGGTCTGTGTCTGGCCTGCTTCCAGGCGGCCGAGAATTCTACCCTGCAAAATGGGGTCCAAATGGCGTCGTTGTGCCGTTATGTTGTCACGTTCACCACGAGGCTACACTCCACACACTCGTCGGCTTTAACTCGAATCCGAGTATAAATCTTCTTCCTTCAGTCCAGTTTGTGGATGTGTTTACGGTGACTAAAGAGTCCAATCTTGGCATGGAACAAGCGACCACACAAGTCGCATAGTATTGCTAGAGGAGGACGTGGTTTGGCTGCTCGAAGTTTCCTAGCTTGACGCTTGGCCTCTTCATGTGTGCGTTGATCCCTTTCAAACGTCTTTACAGTATCCGAGATGGTACGGCGCCAAGTTGAGCGGTCTTCAGCCAGCATGTTCCAGGTTTGTTTATAAAGACCTGTCAATTTCAGGGTCTGCATAAATTGGTCCTTGTAGCACCTCTTAGGACCACCATGAGGCCTGGTGCCATAGCATAACTCACCATATAGCATCTGGCGAGGTAATCTCGCATCATCCATCCGATGGACATGACCAATCCATCTAAATTGGTGACCTATTATGGATGATTCTATGCTTTTGATTTGAGCCTTTTCCAGAACAGCAATATTGGTAATGCGGTCTTCCCATTTAATCCTCAGGATTGATCAAAGTTTTTGTAGGTGGAAACGCTCAAGCTTCCTGAAATCACGTCTGTAAAGGGTCCACGTTTCACAGCCATACAACAATGTAGAAATGACTACTGCTTTGTACACCATAAGCTTTGTACTCGTGGACAGATCTTTATTCATGAAGACCCGGTGCGCTAATCGGCCATATGCTGCATGGGCTGCTCCAATTCTCTTATCCACATCCTGCTCACAGGTACAGCTCACAGAAATAACACACTATAACATGGCAAACACGACGGAGGGAATATGGGGCGCAGGCACTGGCTGTGTTTATCTTGTGGTTATGCCGCTAGTCGAAGCAGGGAATACTCCTTTCCTATACAGAGCGAACACGTAAGGTTGGTAGGTGCATATGTTGTGCGATTTGCGGTCTATTTCCTGTTGCCCTGCTTATTCGTAACTTATGCTTAACTTTTGGACACTAGTGTGTATAATGTGTATAATCTATAGTTTTTAAGAATTAGTAATACATTTGTCCAAAAGTTGTCAGTTAATGCAGCTTCATCATATTTGATAATTTTGACAATTGTCCTTTCAAATTAAATCCAAAATTGATAGTTTTATGCTAAATAAATGCTATATTTTTATTATACACTGACCGGCACGAAAAACACAACACACAATAAATGATGTGTAATTATTGTGTAAATATCTATTTAATCAAAGTGAAACACTTCAACCTATTTTTTTTAGACGGGGTATGTTATTGGCGTTGCTTTGCGAGCAAATAATGAAGTGTCGATTGTTGATTTCACTAGTCTGAATTGTTTTTTCCCCTCGCAACCTGGAAAAAACATCATTGGATGTGAGCAAATAATGTGTTCCCGCTCTTATAGCGCTTATTTTTGTACTTTGAATTGTTCCCTTTTCAATCACATGTGTTTGTAATCTTTCTGTGATTGTCGTAATTAGCTTTCTGGAGCAAACACGCTCTTAAGCCCTGAACAAGCTGCAAAAGCTGTTGCTTTGGTGGAAGGGGGTCGCAACATGCATTACGTTGCAGAAGTGTTGAGGACTACACCTTCCACAATTTCCAGAACCGTACAAACTTACAGGGAAACTTAAGGCTTTGCAAGGAGACCAGTAACATGCCAGAGAAGAGCAGCATTGGAGAGAGATGACTGCTTCTTAAAACTTCAAGTTCTCTATGACCGGCACACCACCGCCATTGAAGCACAAAATCGACTCCACCAAGTTCGAGGGGTCGATGCTAGTGAGAGAACAGTTCGAAGAAGATTGGAAGAAACTAATCTTCAATCCAGAAGACGAGTTACAGGCACAGAACCCACCTGAGAACATTGCACAGCTCGACTACGTTTCACAAGGGAACATCATGGCTGGACAGTACAACAATGGGAACAAGTGTCGTTCACCGATGAGTCGCGATTTGGCCTCCGATCGCCTGACGGAAGAGAGAGGGTCTGGAGAAGGCCAGGGGAAAGGTATACCCCTTGCACATTCTCATCCAGGACGCCTTTTCAGGGTGGTTCTGTGATGGTGTGGGTAGGAAACAGTATGGCTGCAAAGACGGATTGGTCTTCGTGGAGAATGGGAGCCTTACCGCACATCGGTATGTGGAGGAAATCCTTCTGGAGCATGTTGTGCCTTTCACTCCATTTATTGGTGGTGATTTCACACTAATGCAAGACGATGCACGCCCACATGTTGCGAGAGTTCTTGGGTGGAGCAGTGATTCATGCTATGACTTGGCCTGCTCAAAGCCCTGATTTGAATCCTATTGAGCACGTTTGGGACCGGCTGGGGAGAAGAGCCCATCAGGGCTATCCAGAGACCCTAAAGGGGCTGGCTGCGTGGCTCAGGGGTAACGTTCTCGCTTGCTGGGCCCAAGGTTGCAGGTTCGTATCTGGCGCAGTCAGCTGGCATTTGAGGGTGCGCAAATGCGAGGGAGCCGTGTCAGTAGATTTACTGGCACATTAAAGATCCCCTTAGGGGCAAAATTCCGGCACCCCGGCGTCTCTAAAAGCCAGAGTAGTTAAAAGGGACGTAAAACCAATAACATTATTATTATTAGACCCTAAAGGACCCTACAGGACCTATGGAATGCCCTCCTGGAAGAATGGGAGATGATTCCTCTACAGGACATTACAGCATTAATCAGGAGAATCCCTTAAAGCTTGAATGCCGTCATTGGTGCAAGAGGTGGCAATACACGCTTTTGAATATGCGAACAGAGGTCTCCGAGGTCTGTGAAGTAAAGTGTGAAGTGTATAAAATGAAAACAGGAAGTGCAGTCATTACCTTTAGGAGCTTACTCAAAATTTCCCGCTCTTTCCTTAGTGTGCATCTCTGGCTTAATTTTTAAATTTGTTGATAATCTCTTTTTTTTTTTTTTTTTTTCTTCATTGTTTGGCACCTACATGGGACCGTACTACAATATTTCATCATCATATAGTAGATTAGTGTCATAAAAGTGTCATAAATTTAAAATAAATTTCAAATTTTGTAAGAAATTGAAGTGATGCGTTTTTCGCGCCGGTCAGTGTACTTTCCTTAAAAGCATTAACACAGGCCTCCACAACCTGATTGTCTTTGAGGGATAAAGCAATCTTTTGCCACCTTCCCCTGGGCTACATCACATTGCACTCTCTAAAGGCCTCAGTAGTTACAAGGGATGTAAGGCAAATAACATTAATATTATTTATTACTTTGCACCTTCAACCTTAGACTACCGTACATCAATTTTATTTTATTTTTCGTAAGAAAACTTAATCCAGAATGCAAGGAATATAAAAATACAGCTAATAAAGGAAAACTGTACCAGAGTTATAATAAGATGAAGTTATTTGCTTCAGCTGTCTTAGCTACCATAGCTTTCCACAGAACTACTAACTTAATGATTCATTCTCGGCTGCCAATAATGCTTAAGGCCTCAAGGTGACTGGGAATTTCAACACATTAGTTTTTGTTGCTCCCAATCAGCAACTTCACCATTGCTCCCAAGGTATGAATTGCTTTTAAATCCACTGTAGAAAATTGTTTGGTTCAAAATGCAATTAATCTTACAAAAATTGCTTGAATGAAAGTAGGCTAGGTAAGTATTAGCAAATATTTCATTTAACACCAGAAATAAGTCCCCTTACTCAACTTTCCTGCTGAAAAAAATACTTGAGATAGGTGGCCTTGATGTTACTCCCCATAAAACAATCGCCACCATTTCAATTGTAATCGAGCAACTAGCCTAGTTGTGCCCAAATATTGTATGACAGACTGCATGTGGCCAAGGGAACATATGTTGTGTAGGCCTGCATTAACTATAACTTTTAGTAAAAATAAGATGAGTTGTTAAAATATTCATCCTAGGTTTAAAAAAGAAAGTATTTTGGGTTGACTGTACCTGCAGACTTTTAATGGGAGATATCAATCAACTGTCTGTATTGTTTTAAAGACAGATCATCACCATCATCTTCTATTAAAGATTGAAGTGTTTCCTTTGTTATTTTCAGAGAGGTTACGTATAAAAATCATTCCTACTATTGCTCTAATAATAGATGGAAAAACAAAGGACTTCATTGTTGGTTTCACTGACTTGGGAAACCATGATGAGTTTTCAACAGCAATGCTTGAATGGAGAATCGCACAGGCAGGAGTCATCAACTACAATGGTGACCTCTTACACCCACCAGATGAAACTAAACGCTCTAAACCTATCTTTGGAACAAAGAAGACTATTCGTGGGAAGTTTTCTGATTCTGATGATGATGATGATATTTAAATGACAAAATCATGACCAGTATTCTTACAATGCTCTAGTGGCTTTAATTTTTTAAATCATATTTTAATATTATTTAATTTTTGACAACTTACTTTAGCCTACTGTTGAGGCATATGGAATATGCCTTGAATGTTCTTTCTAACCAGACATTCTGTTAGAACTTTTAATTTTATTGGAATGTTGAGTTATAATTTTAAAATAAATTACAGTATATAGTGCCTATAATGGTGCCTTTAAATGAAAATTACATTCCATTGACATTTTTATAAACACCTTTTGTACATCTAATAAAGTTGCACTTGCAAATAGTGTCTTTCTAACACTTGAAAAATTATTTTTATTGAAATCCTTCACTCTTCCTACCATCTCTACTTCTTATGTCATCCATTTCCCTGGGAACATATCAAGCACGAGCATAATCTTCCTGGATGTTGAACTTTTCCTTTCGCAACAGCTCCATTGAATTCTACATTCACAACAAACCTACCAACCCCCTGAAATAACTGCATTTAGTTTTCATCCTTATTACTCCAAACGTTTTCTTTCATACTTGCCCTGTCATTGGAGGAATCCATAGTTTCAAGGTCATCCTTTAAATTGGATACGGTAAGACTCCCATTGAATTGCATGTCAGTCAGTGTCTAGTTAAATGTTGGGCTAAGATACTCTATTTCTTGTTGAGGAGTCACGTAAATAAAAAGTAACAAGAATGGAATCGCTGTCGAGTGAGGAACTCGCCGGGGCATTGGAAAGTTGTTCAAAACTGGCACAAGGTTCTAAATCCACAATTTCACCAAAAAGTTCAATAGGGACCTCCAATTTCTTTCTTAATGGACACAGGATTCTTAGAGTGCGTGGCCGGTTACACAATTCTTACAGGTCTTTTGCTGCTCAACACCAGATAATACTGCCTCCTAAGCATTGTCTCTCTCGTCTGGTTCTGATTGCGGAACAACACAGGCTGCTGCATGCTGGCGCTTTGTAGTCTTGCGCATAATAGTTCGCGGCTGGGAGCGATCAGTTTAGTTCGCAGCTCCTTAGCGAACTAGTTCGCTCTTTTAGTTCGTTAGTTCCCATCTCGAAGACAGATCGTTCGCTCGCCTTGCTACTGCCACTGCATGCGCTCCTTGTTTTTTATAGCAGTCTGTTACCACTCATTACTCGTCAGGCACTGGTGCGCATAGTAGTTCGCGGCTGGGAGTGATCAGTTTAGTTCGCACTTTCGCAGCTCCTTAGCGAACTAGGTCGCTCTTTTAGTTCGTTAGTTCCCATCACGAGTTCCCTGAAAGACAGATCGTTCGCTCGCCTTGCTACTGCTACTGCACGCGCTCTTTTGCTTCTTATGGCAGTTTCTTTATAACGATCAGTGCAGTCAATGCCTGGGTTATTACCCGTATTTTGGGTAATTAAACATCAAATGGGAAAATAAATCAGTAGCCTAATTTACACAAAATGTAAAATGACATATTCAGCTATTCTGTTCTTATTTTTTACTTTACATACATTGTAAGCGTACTCGTAGTATTTTAATTTTTAAATGGATTTGTTAATTCTTAAATTCTTTATTTTGTCTTTCAATTGTTAATTGGATGAAAGCGTGTTTTGTTTTCATTTGCCGGGTTAAAGTTCCGTTTGAAGAAATATTACTTATAGAATATTCTAAATATGTTTATTTTTTATTTCGAAAACGAAGTGGACAAAACATATGCTGTGCTTAAGTATATTTTAATGTGTCCCAGGACACAAATTCAAAATTGAACTGATGGACTGAAAAATACGAAGTGCATCACAAGTTTTATCCTTGATTGTTTATTGGATTTTAAGTGTAGTTTTAAGCTAGTAATTTTAATATGTTGTGGTTGTGTAATTTATGTTGTGTATTCTGTTGTTTTATTATGGGATGTTGAATGTGACGCGATGTTTGTAACAACAAAGGAGGGCTGAAGAAGGGGACAGTGAGATCCCCGAAACATGTACCTATAATTTTTTACATAAGTAAAAGTATTGATTTGGCGGAAAATCCAAGTGTTAAATTGTAAATACGGTCAATACGGAACCTGAAATGAATGCTGTACCTTATTTTAGTAAATAAAAATACCACTATATATGGTAACAAAAATACTTATACTATTGGGTACAGGTTAAGTAGGCTATGCCGCACAAGCAAAATTACCAATATTAATAACCCTTTATGGGATAGCGGTCTCTTTATCAACCACCTGTCATAAGGACAGTTTATGCTTTGAAAGATGCTGATAGTTGAATCTTTCAGCCAAATTTCTGAGAATTTTCTTGCCGAAGTGAAATATTAAATAAATTCCGTACGTATCTACTGTGCCCACGTTATATCCCTGCCGGTGAGCTACGTTATTACTTCCAGGAAAGGTATACCGTACACCGACTGTAAAAGCATCACCAAAGACTGTAAAAGCATCACCAAAGACATTTCTCAAATTGGCACATCAACAATAGTGTGGCAAGCACTAATGAGTGCATTATGCTAAGTCGACCGTCAGAACTCCCGAGCCCCGCACTGGGGGTAATGACTTATGAATAGGAGAAGAGGAGTTGACGGCTCGAATTCTCAGAAATATAACTGTCCTCACCGGCAGAGATATAATGCGAACACTATACTTGACGTAATGTACGGCATTGGATAAAATTTCAAACGATTTAAAAGTAAAATCATTAACAAGTCAAGTGTAAAAATGAAATATAATATGAATGTAGAAATAAAAATTATAAAAATGAAATTGGAATAATAAGAGAAATATATAAATTTAAATAAGAAACTTAATTATAAAACATTATAGAAATAATTGTAAAAATCAATTTGAAATTAGTTAATTAAACAATTCAATATAAATTTCAAAATTAAATCTATCTTATAAGAACATAAATTCAAAATTAAAAACAAATACATAAACTTTAAAATTAGAGAAACAAAAAATAACATTATTCATAATAATTATAATTAAAATAAATTAAAATGTAAAAAACACATAAAAGTAAAACAAAATAGGTTTGCCCTATAAAGTGCTAAGAAAAGTAATACACACTTCTAATTTGTTACCTAACAATTAGGCACAGTGAAAATAACAATGACTCTTGAGTGAGATCGTATGCTAAAGCATCTTGTTTGTTCTTTACCTATCATTCGTTAATATAATTAACTTACATATTGTTGTTTTGCCCTCAGGGACGTGGGTTAGCGACCACGGGACCCCAGCTGAGTCCGGCATTGCTTCCACTTACTTGTGCCGGGCTCCTCTCCGTCTTCTTTCCTGTCGACCTCTCTTGGTCAACTCTTGTTCTTTTCCGACCCCGACGGTATTAGGGTATCCTAGGCCTAGGGAGTCTTTTACTTTCCCGCCTTAGTTGGCCCTTGTCTCATCTTTTCTTTCTTTGGTGTAAATGTGTGTGTGCGTGACAGGAGGTGGAATCCTCCCCTAATCACAAGCTGAGTGGTCGTGGCGAGGTGATGAATGGCTACTGGGTGAGTAGTCACAAGCGACCCACCTCCAGATACCTGGTGACCTCTGGAGAACCTTAGCCTTACCCCGGGCAAGCGGGGCTCTGCCGGGGGTTGACTTTTAGTTCCCTAGCTACTCGTGGGACCAAACATAGTGTCCATTATTTCACAGGGTGGCTCCCTTACAAAGCCGTCTTTAAAATTTAAGAAGAGGAAGTTTATGCCTCTAGTTTCGCCGCTTGATGAAAAGGATTCAACGTTTTTCCCTCGGTACCTTATGGTAACAAGGACCGATGGGCAAAATTTTACAAACGTTGATCCTTTTGATTTACATGATGCAATTGAGGGGAAATGGGGCGATGTAGACACAGTAAAAAAGCTGCGAAACGGCGCACTCTTGATAAAAACTCAAGGAAAGAGACAGACAGATGGTCTTCTTGGGACGACAAGTTTCGGTGGTATTCCAGTCGAGGTAGTGAAGCACCAGTCCCTAAACCTGAAGAAAGGTTTAGTATTTCATAGGGACCTGGTGAACACTACCGACGAGCGTATCCTGGAAAAAACTGGAAAGCATGGCGTTGTCGAGGTGAGACGAATCAAACGTAAGATGAATGGTGTACTAGTTGACACCGGGGCGTTCATCTTATCGTTTGAGTCGGATAACCTGCCCAAGAGGATCAAAGTGTCAATGTACACTCTCGATGTGCGACCGTATATTCCATCTCCATTGCGGTGTTTTCAGTGTCAGCGATTTGGACATACCTCATCTCGTTGCTCGGGAAAGCCTATCTGTCTTTCCTGTGGCAAGGCCACTCATGAGGGAGTGGAATGTACACCACCTCCCGCATGTCCAAATTGCAAGGGAGAGCACTCTCCTCGCTGGAAGGAATGTCCTGCCTTCCTAGAGGAGAAGAAAATTCAAGAAATAAAGACCTTAGACGAGCTCTCCTACACTGAAGCACGCAGAAAATATCGCTCCATGGCCTCTCCTATTTTCTCAGTATCAGATATGCTCAAAAGGTATCAAACGAATCTAGTAATCAAGCGGCAAACTTGACATCGGCAAGTTCTAAAAGAGTTACCACTGTTAAAGGGGCTACAAATAGCCCTATTATCACCCCTGTTAGCCAGAAGAAGGTTACGGAATCTTCTTCTGGCATCCAACAAAAGGCGCAGGTGCCTCCAACTAAACCGGCGCCATCGGAGAAGGCAACTCCTCCGATAAGGCCAGTGAAGAAGCAATCTCCGACTCGTTCGAGGAGGAAGTCTTCGCCGGCCACGGCTGGACCCACATCCAGCCAAACAAAACAGGGAACAGGAACGGCGGGTAAGAAAGAGACTGTTCATCGCCGTCTCTCTTGCCCTCCTGCTGAAAAGGCAGCTCCAATACCTGCTGGCAATTCTGCTTCCACGACCACCGGAGGAGCAGTCCTAGCAAGTGCTGCATTGTTTGGCAGGACGGAGACGTCAGGGGGGAAGGGACCAACTACTTCCCCAAATAGACGCCAACGCCGGTTCAAGAAGAAAAATAGTCGGGACGTGCCGGGGACGGACTCCCAGTCATCGGACCGGGAGAAGGTCCCTCGTCACCGCTCTCGCTCTTCACCAAGGACGAGACCCGGAAAGTCCGGCGATAACCGTTCGCCAACCAAGAGAGCATTCGCTCAGTTTTCTTTGTCCTCCGAAGGAGATGTGGAGATTGAGGAATGCTCTCCTACCCTGTCACCCACTCCTAAGGATAGGGATGGTTGGCAAACGGTTAAGCATAAGTAGACGACTATCTTCTACTTAAGTCCACACTATGGCACTATTACAATGGAACTGTAATAGCTATTTTCGACATCTCGCTGAAGTACGCCAATTGATTTCTCAGTTTACGGCAAACATTGTCTGTCTTCAGGAATCCAGGTTTCGTCCTGGACATGAGACAACAATGCGACACTTCAAACTCTTCTCTAAAGACCGGGTGGACGGAGCTGTGGCCGCCGGTGGCGTCTGCACTCTCGTCCACTCTAGTCTCTTTAGTGAAGAGGTGCCGTTGCGTACTCAGCTAGAAGCAGTTGCAGTTCGTACTTCGTTGCCAGTAATGGCAACAGTATGTAACGTGTACATCCCGCCTGATTCTCAACCGGATTACGGACAGCTGGAGGATCTAGTCTCTCAGCTCCCCCCTCCTTTTCTCCTTCTGGGAGATGTTAATGCCCACAACACCATCTGGGGCTCCGCTACCACTAGCGGTAAAGGGAGAGATTTTGAGAGGCTGATCAGGCGGCTGGACCTGTGTTTGTTGAACACAGGGGAACCTACGCACTTCTCTATTGCACACGGCACTTATTCAAGTGTCGATATTACCTTGTGCAGTCGTGGGCTGGTTCCCCTGCTACAGTGGGGTGTACACGACGACCTTTGTAATAGTGACCATTTTCCAATTATCGTTACTCTTCCGAACCAGAGAGCCATCGAGTTACCAAGTCGATGGCTTCTCCGTCGGGCTGATTGGCCAACTTTCACGGCACGTGCGGTGTTTGCCGAAGATACCTTTGAGAGTGTCGACGATCATACCATTCACATAACGAATGGTATTTTGACTGCTGCTGAGGAAACAATACCTTCCTCATCCGGAAACTCACGCCGGAAGCTTGTCCCTTGGTGGACAGCCGAGATTGCAGCAGCCATTAAAGATCGTCGACGTGCTTTCAAATGCTATCGGAGGCAAAACACCATGGCCAACCTTATCACCTTCAGAAGGATGCGTGCCAGAGCCCGATATCTGATTCGGGAGAGTAAGAAAACGACGTGGGAAAAGTATGTGTCGTCCATGACGGCACATACTCCATCATCTCAAGTGTGGACTAAGCTTCGCCGGATCTCCGGACTCCCGACATCACTGTCGATACCCGGAGTGTCCATCAATGGAGACATCATCACGGACCATCTCGCCATTGCCAACAGCATTGGCTCGCACTTCTCCGATGTATCCTGCTCCGGGAGGTACGATCCTACATTTCTGACTCTGAAGCGGGAGGCAGAGACTCACCCCTTGTCCTTTGCCACTGCTGCTTCGGAGTCCTATAATGTACCATTCTCTGAATGGGAACTGCGCAGTGCGCTTGCACTGTGCAGGGATACGGCTCCTGGACCGGATAACATACATAATCAAATGTTAAAGCATCTGTGCGAATCCAGTATAAAACAACTGTTGATCCTCTTTAATCGTATATGGATTGAAGGGGAGTTTCCATCTCAATGGCGAGAGGGGATCGTGATACCGATTCCTAAGGCTGGAAAGGATCCCAAGTTTGTAAGCAGCTATAGGCCCATTTGTTTGACAAATGGCCTATGTAAGCTGCTCGAAAAGATGGTGAACCGTCGACTGGTGTGGTTCTTGGAGGATAAAGGTCTCCTGTCTGAGTACCAATGTGGATTTCGCTCTCATAGGTCCACCACTGACCATCTGGTGCGACTTGAGCGCCATACAGGAGGCTTTTTTCCGAAAGCAGCACCTAGTCACTGTTTTCTTTGACCTCGAGAAAGCCTAAGACACCACATGGCGCTACGGGATCCTTTCCACCCTTCACAAGTGGGGACTCCGTGGTAACTTACCGACTTTCATTGCGAATTTCATGTCCGTCCGACTCTTCCGTGTAAGGGTCGGTAGGACATTATCGCAATACTATACCCAAGAAAATGGAGTTCCTCAGGGTTCAGTGCTGAGTGTCACCTTGTTCGCGATTGCCATTAATGGCATTGTTGCCGCCGCCGGGTCCGCGGTAGTTCCATCGCTGTATGTAGACGATTTAGCTCTGCATTACAGCTCTGGAAGTATGGCAGTCGTGGAACGGCAATTGCAGCTAGCTATCAACCGGGTCGACAGGTGGGCTCGCGACCGGGGTTTTCGTTTTTCAGCAGCGAAAACCTCCGTCGTCCATTTTTGTCGGCTCCGGAGGCTACATTTACACCCTGAACTACATCTCAGGGATGCTGCGTTGCCGTTGGTTGACACTTATCGCTTCCTGGGGCTCCATTTTGACAGCAAGTTAACGTGGCAGCACCATATACGGCAATTGAAAATGAAATGTCTCAGGAAACTGAACATGCTCAGGTTTCTTAGTGGCACTACGTGGGGGGCTGACCGTGCGGTGCTGCTACGGTTCTACCAAGCCCTCGTCCTGTCCCGGCTAGACTATGGTTCTGCGGCATACGGTTCAGCAAGGCCGGCAACCTTGAAATTGCTGGACAGTATCCACCATAGTGGCGTTAGGCTGGCTACCGGTGCCTTCCGGACCAGCCCGATACCCAGCCTACTCGCCGAATCGGGTGTTCCACCTTTAAATTATAGACGCCAACATATGCTGCCAATGTGCGTCAAATGCCGCATCACCCGACCTATCAAGCTCTCTTCGGTACCCAAAACCACCAGGGTTACACCAACCGGCCTCGTGCCACTCGGCCGGTTGGTATTAGACTTGATAGCTCGTGTACTGAAATAGGAGTGGCTGTAGGTCCCTGTATGATCCGGACATCTAGCGAGGTGCCTCCGTGGCAAGTCCCGCGTCTGGAAATTCGTTTAGATCTGCACCGAGGTCCTAAGGTGAACACGGATGCCTCTGTTTACCGGAGGCAGTTCCACAGCATAGTTCACCAATTTCCGGACGCTGGCATTCTATACACGGATGGTTCGAAGGTGGACGAGAAAGTGGGTTGTGCTTACGTTATTGATGGTGCAAATACCAAGATCTCTTTGCCTGAGGCCTGTAGTGTGTTTACTGCGGAGCTCGTTGCCATCTATGAAGCTCTGCAGTTTGCACTACAGGATGCACGAATCCACTTTCTTGTGTGTACCGACTCTTTGAGTTCGTTGCAGTCAATTGCTACATGTTTCCCGCAACACCCCCTAGTGCAGCGAATCCACGACCTACTAGCCGGGCTGTGCCACGCTGACACTCGAATCACCTTTCTGTGGCTTCCAAGCCACATGGGAATTGTGGGAAATGAGTTAGCAGATCAAGCTGCAAAAGAGGCGGTATCACTACCACCTCGACCAATGGAGGTACCCGCTAGAGATATTCGCTCTCAGTTACGCCTACAAGTTCTGGCTTTTTGGGAGAGTCAGTGGCTAGCTGACCCACTGCCCAGTAAACTGAGAGCGATCAAGGGAACAACTCGCGTGTGGCGGAGCTCCTTCCGGGCCCGGAGAGAGTCCGTCATTTTGTGTAGGCTAAGGATAGGTCATACAAGATCCACCCACTCGTACCTAATGAGAAGGGAAGACCCCCCACTTTGTACCTGTGGAGCCGTATTCACAGTGGCCCACATTTTTACCGAGTGTGTGGATCTTGCTGACTTACGAAGAAACCTTGGTTTGCAGACGACACTCAAACTTATATTAGCCGATGACGCGGTGGCTGCTGATCGCGTTATCCGCTTTATAAGTGAGAGTGGGTTAGGGCCAGCAATCTAAATTTTCCAGTGAACATTGACTCAACGACTTGTTCGTTTTTGAATGATAATGTTTTGTTTTTTCCGTAATTTTTGTTTATTTTTATAATTTTTATTTTTTATTTAATTGTTTGTTTTTGTTTTATTAATTTTTGGTCTTTTTAAATTTAGATGTCCACCTCAAAATTTTAAATTCAATTCAAAATTTGTATTCTTTAATCTGTGTTAAGAGGGGCAGATGACCTCGTAGTTCCGCCCCTTAAAACAACAATAACTAACTACATATTGTTATGCAAAAAAGTTAATTTGGACACTTTGTTCGTCGATAATAGAGTTCTTCAATCATTGAGGATTTGTCCCGTCGCCGAAAAAACGCGTTCGCAGGGTACTGATGTCGCTACTATGCAAAATCTCTTTAACACATAGGTGTAAACGTGAGGATATAACTGGCGATGCTCGTGCCACCGTTGAAGGGGATCTTTATTTCGATCTAAATACTCTTCCTTGAGGTATTTATCGAATTCGCGAATACCAGCAGCAAGTTGGTTCTCTGGTCTATTATTTTTTGTAATTTCTTGGTCAAACTCAGCCCATATACTGCTGATACTAGAACTAGACACGGATGAGGTGCTAGGAGTAGGAGCAGCCACTGAAATATCTTGATTCTCCCTTTGAAGTAATTGCACTCTGCCGATTTTATTTCTGAGGCCTTGTATTACAACTTCACAAGCTCTTTGGTTTTTAAATCCTCTCTGTCTAAATCGGGGGTCCAGAATGGTACATTCAGCGTAGGGAATATTATTCTCTATATCTTTGAAACGGTCTTCCATGTCTTTCTTTAACACTGATTGCACAGCAACAATTTTTTCATTTTTAGAAGCATGTTTTTGCAGGAAACTTTTAAGCAAGTTACAAAACACAATAACTTTTGATAAAGTCACAGATTTTTTGGCACTTATTTCTACTGTTATTTCATAGAATGGACTCAGTAAGGGCAAAACTTCTTCTATTATCTCCCAGTCCCTTTCCTTAGGTCAGAGCGTAGAAGTGCAACCGTAGCAATCACAGCATCCTTTATCTGCACAATTCCCTGAAGCATATCAAACGTAGAATTCCAGCGGGTCTGGACGTCCTGTTTGAGCTTGAGAACAGGCAAATTCATTTGCTGTTGTGTAGCAATCAATTTCTTTTTTCCTTGTGTGCTACGATTGAAAAATTCGACAGTATTTTAAACTTGCACTAAAACGTCAGATATTTCTTTCGTATCTTCTTGTACGACAAGATTTAGAGAGTGAGCAAAGCATGAGATTGACCGCCACCCACCAAGTCTGACAGCAGATAAGATGTTTGCAGCATTATCGCTAATGATGGCAGCAACTTTGTGGGAAATATGCCACTCTTCCATAACATCTTTCATGAAGTTGCATAAGTTTTGGCTGGTATGCCGCTCATAATTTATACAACCAAGTAATGCCGACTGAAGTTTAGTCTCTTCATCTATAAAATGGGCTACAATGGCTATATAGCTTTCATTATTCCTAGAAGTCCAACCATCAGTACTGAGAGACAACTCAGATACAGCTTGCACTTTCTTTTGTACTTCATCCTTTACGTCATTGTAAACGCTTGACATTAAATTTTCTGATAACGTTTTCCTTGACGGAAGTTTGTAACCTGGGCAATAAGAAACTAATTCAATAAGTTGTCGAAATTCTCTTTCTTCCACTATTCGTAAAGCGTGATGCCCTTTAGCAACCAACTTGACAACGTGTCTGTCTATTCGTTCAACCTTTCGGACTGACGGTGGTCTACGAATGTATTGGATCATTGATTGTTGTGAGTCTGCTACACTTGGCGAAGCCGAAATAATATTCTCCGACTCGGATGTGGTTTCATTTGATTGAAGTGTGTTTAAATGAGATACTGTCGGTGGCTGTCTTTCAATTGTTAATGGGATGAAAGCATGTTTTGTTTTCATATGCCGGGTTAAATTTCCGTTTGAGCTTCCTGCAATACTTATTAATGTTGAGCAGTGGTTACATTTTGCTTTCTTTTTATCTGTGCCTTCCGTGAAATGTATCCAAAGGGAGCTATGCTTCCTTTTTGATGACATCCTAATAAATGACCTAAAACAAAACATATTAACCCTATTATCAAATTGATATGCATTACACTACTTCACATCATCGCATTGTAGAAGTCACATAATATTTTGATAGTCATATTACATCAGTGGCGGTTCTCCATTGAAGCGTTTAAATCGCCGTTTCACCTGCTCTATTACAAAATAAGTAATAAATATTTTGGATTATTTTTTATTAAACAAGAATTCTACTGCATTAGATGTTACCAGTATAAGACATGAACATCGACCTTCAAACGACACGGCACGGTGACGCGATGGCGAATCTACTGCCGCGTTGCTCAACTAACTTGATGCAACAGGAATGTGCTGACAAGAACGTTGTTGATTGAGTATTGGGTAAGGCTACTAATCTCTTGTAGACTACTGTAACCGTTTCTGTGCTCGCTGCACGTGCAGTTCGTGTATTAGATAGCGACGTATTGCGTGTGTATTATGTTTTACATTTTGATATTCGAAGATAAAAAATACAAAAATATGAGTATTGAAACATTAGTGAAATTCCTTATTCTTTCCTTATTTCCTTTTATTCCTTGTAGGAACATAGGGCAGCTACAAACTTCTTCCATCTCACTGTGTTGTTGGCCATCCTTTTAATTTGGTTCCATGTCTTTCCTTCTGGGACGACTTCTCTTTCTATTGTTTCTAAAGCCAAAAGTCGTCATTTGTGTATCATTAGTGAAATACCGTACCTAAAAGAAAACAATATGGACGATGTGTTTGTGGAAGCATACACTAATTATTCTCTTTAATATTTTTTTCGCGTAAATTGGCGCATCACCATCCGATTCATGAACGCCCACAGGATTTTTTGACATTATCTTTATTATCATTATCATTATCTAAATGGGAGGAATAGGATTTCTTAGTTCAGAGTTTTTGTCCATCGCTTTTCTTTGTGAATCATCGTCATAATGTTCATTTGTTAAAAACAGGTAAAAAGTAGTTGTGTCACCATGTATCAACAAAAATAGAAAACAAGCAGTTCATTAAAATGGTAATGTTAATCCAGTTTGCCAATTTTCTAAATAATTGGAGATATTTTCAAATAATCCCATATGACTAAGTTAAATAAAACCGTGGAATTATCCCCACATCTAAATCATTTAACTATCAGTAACTTCAATTTATGAACCGCCACTGTATTACATTACAAATATAAGGTAGTTATTACCTGTTAGCGTGTTAGCACTAGCAGTGTGTTATGCTGTTATTACTGTATTATAAACCAACATTCAACTCGCCGCACCGCGCCAAAACTTGACAATCTTGCAACTAACAATAGATACACCCAATCAACTGCACCGAACTAACTGACTGAACGAACCAAAGCGCATGTGATTGTGCAATGGCTGGTGATGTGACGAACTACGGCGGTCCCGCGCTCTCGCGCTGTTACAAGGATCGAACAAACTAACAAGCGAGGGATCTGGGAACTAGTTCGTCTGTGGGACCCGCTCTTCCGAACTAGTTCGTTCGCGAACTACACAAGACTAGTGCTTTGCACTTAGTTGTGGCATTGCGTTGCAAGTATTGGATCGTCAACATACGGTAAATGAAACATCGCCTCATACACCAATGTTTGATGTGTTTTAAACTGAAGGTGTCAGCAGCAACGCATTTAATGGGACAACTATACCTCAGTGACACCCTCCAATCCATTCACCAATGCAGGGCTTGACTACACCGGACCTCTTTACGTCAAACAGGGCTACACGAGGAGCAAGACTAAGGTGAAGTCCTACATAGCATGTTTTTGTTTGTTTTACCACCAAAGCGATACACCTTGAGTTTGTACGCAACCTGACATCGCAAGCATTCTTTTCTTACAGTAGTGACAACGCAACTAACTTTGTACGGGTCAGGAACGAACTTGAAGAATTGATGGAAATGTTTAACTGCAAAAGGGCCTCTATCACAATTGAAGACATCACTACCACAAGAAGGATTCACGTGGCACTTCATTCCCCCACATTCACCTCACTTTGGCTGATTATGGGAAGCAGGCGTGAGGTCTATGAAGCACCATTTGAGGAGAACAGCTGGCAAGGCATGCCTTACATATGATGAAATGTAGCCTATATCTTCTTGTGTCAAATTGAAGCCAGCCTAAATTCTCGAACGGTCACAAGACTTTCAGCCGACCCTGACGACCTTCCATAACTCAGTCCTGGCTTTTTTGTTGTTGTTAGGAGTTCCTTTGATGTCCATCCCTGAACCTGACTTGACCAAGGTTGTTCATAGTCATGTTTCCAGATGGCAATTCATCAAGTTCTTGCAGCAGAACTTTCGGAAGCAGTGGTCTGCTGACAGCTTGCAGCAGCGACAGAAATGGCTGTCTACCATTCCAAACCCGAGGTGTGATTGTTAAGAATGACAATTCCCCCCTCTCCTGGCGATTGGCTGTCATCAAGGAAGCTCTGCCTGGAAGAGACAGGCGAGTTCTAATACACACCAGCAATGGAACTGACCCATAGGCCTATATAAACCCTGGTTGCCCCTTGCCTCATAACAATTTTAGGCCCGTTCTTACAATCTCCAGTAAAGTGACAGTAAACTCTGACAGTTGGCTTTACGGTCGGAGTAAAGTCCCGGTAAACATTCAATCCTTCTTACCATGTTTCGGTTAATGTTTACGGTAGGTTAGCAGATCTGCACATAATTTTCAACAGTTGGTATATATTTCTGGTTTGATTTGCAGATTTCTTGATACCTCTCAATAGTTGGCATGAGTGTATCTGCGTCAGGGAGTAAATAATAAATATATATTTTATATTCCTTGATCTTGATCTGTGTTCTTGGCGAATCTGTTTGTTACGTTACGATTATAAAGAGAAATATTAGATATGGAAGGACAATAATTATCTCCAAATGAGACAAATAAAGGCCTCAAGAGGAAGAGCTTCGTCAAACGGAATCGAATTAAAAGCTATAATTATACGCTGAATCAATAGGCTACTACTAAATTTTAATTCTACTGTCAATACGGATATTTATGACATTTGTTTCCAATGGCAAATGTGTTTGCATTCTATAAACGGAATCGTCTAAAAAAAGTCTTGATCATCTAACTCCTCGTAATAATCACTTCGATTCTTATATACCTTTCGTCCCCTTCTTTGAACAGCATCAAGATTTACGAAGCCCATGAAATTACGGATAATTCTAGTCATATTGACGATGTATGTAATCAGCTGGCGTTGAGATTATGATAGAAAATCTGGCAGTAAAGCAGTTTACGGGAGGAGAATCCTCCGGTAAAGTTCACTGCCGGTTAAGGCTTATTTTACTGTCAGTTTGTCGTTAACCGGGTATTGTAGGAATCAAGTTCCTGTAAACTTGCCGTAAAAGTGACAGTAAAGATTTAACCGGAGATTGTAAGAACGGGCCTTAGTGTGTTATTTTATTTCACTGTTCTGTAATTTTGTGCTTTATTTATGTGACCATCTGCATTTTTCGAGCAAGCTCTGCATTCTGATGGCAAAATTGAACATTTAGACTCGGACAATGTTTCCAAATTTGTATTTGTTGTTTATAAGTATTCTTTAATATTCTTGATTTGTTCTAATTTGGTACATTAACGTGTGGTGCTATGTTTTATATCCGGTGTTATGTTTTGATCCTTGTCTTCAAATAGGGTGCTTCTTGGTGGTTAGCCCATTGGCCATTACTAAGAGCCATCTCCTGCCTGTCTTGTCCTATCTGGTGACAGACTGCTCCCAGAGTTGCACGCGTCACAATGCTACTAGTCTGGCTGAGAGCATGTCTTACTTTTTTGTGCCTCGTGGGCATACAATCGAACATTACCATCATGTCATAAATACATGTATTTGTATAATTTATATATACTGCAATTAAATTCTTAGTGTGCAACAATGTACAAGCCAGTATTCATATCGTGTGTGCCGTTTTCAGTCCAACTTAAAAGAACCAGCTTTTGGCTTCCGACACACAATGTGTAGCAAGGAGCCGTTTTCGTATAGGTTGGAACAGTAACTAAGAATTTCAGCTTCTGAACAGACACCCTAGTAGAAACATCAAGCTTAAAAATGTAAGAACATAACTTACATAATAATAATAATATCGTATGGCCTCGGATGCCGGGTGCATGCTTTGTTATTTGACACCCAGAGGGTAGCTTGCATGTCGAATTTCGTTGTTCCTTGACTATGAAAGTCAAGGAGGTTAGATGTTAGATATCTAAGCTCCTTGAACACTATAGCGCTTTCTAGTAGAGAAATGAGGAACTTTGTGTTGGCGGAAACTCCCGAGATTAATTTTGCCATTATGAACTCGGCCTACTGAATTCAAATGGGTTCTTTGACATGCGTATCGTATTTTTGCCGCCTTTCAAAAATCACTTACCACGGCCTGGAGCGAACCTGCAATCTTGGGGTTAGTAGACCGACACGATATCCACTCACCCACCGTGGCAAGCTACTTACATAATGATTGAACTTGAGCAATTTAACATAACAAAAATTGGGCTGTGAATTTTGAGCCATTCACTTTTTATTAGCTATGGAACTTAATATTATTTTAAATCATTGAATGATTGTATTTTTTATAAACCTTTAAAGGCAGGTACAGACTTGCGAGATAGTGGCATACCGCTCAAGGAAAAAGTAAGTCTTGCTTTTCATATTATTATTTGCACTGAGGAAGGGCACGATGTGACCGAAACCGGTACAATAAAAAGTACAAATTAATATTGACTAGATTTTTAATCTTCAGGCCTTATTCAATAATATACTGGTAGGTTGAAATTTCATGTTAGCAGTAACTCGACGTTTTCTTGCCACGAGATTCATTCACTAGCTTGCAATACCTATTTAGAATATCAAAACAATCCATCGAGCAAATAATATCTCACCAGCTATCCTGTTTTTTTTTTTTTTTTTAGTGATCGTCATGTTTTGGGTCTCATAACACAGAATGTGACCGATACGTACCAATTAGCGTACGCACATTACCTTCGGACCAGACTACCATGCTGTGGCTCACAGAAGCAGGTACAGACTAGCGAGCACGTGTATCTGCCGTCCACACTGACTAGTTATTAACAAGAAAAGTACATCCGCCTGAATCAATACTATAAAGAAAAAAAATTAATTATTAAACTTATATTGTCAATTAGATTTTAACGGCCCGTGTTTCTATTCATAATGTTGAATTTTGGGCTTATGCCGTGTTTTATTATATTAATATTCGACGCGTTTCGAAAGAAACCATGTCTTTCTTCGTCAGGAAAAATCTGGAATACGACAATGTTGCTAAGAGAAAGCAACGAAGAACATATAGAAGGTGCCCAAAGATGGACGCCATTATAGCCCCATGTTAGGGACAACGGAAAGCAGCAGTGAATTACTTTCTCAGGGTTCTGATAATAGGTAGCCAGGATTCACTGAGATTGTAGCCGGTGTCGCGGTTGAAATTATCTGGGTGTTTACGTATTTCAACCGCCTCCCTGATGATTCTGGGACGATATTGCTTTATACGGGCAAGAACATCCACTCCTTGGAACAAGACATCATGGCCAGGTGTTAAAGCATGATCGGCAACAGCTGATTTATTAGGTTGAATGAGCCTGATACATCTATTATGTTCCTTAATGCGAGTGCATATTGTTCTCGAAGTCTGCCCGATGTAAACCTTGCCACAAGTACAGGGAACTCTGTAGATACCCGGTTGTTGCAATTTAGGCAAACTGTCCTTAGTTGGTCGCAGGAGTTGCCTAATCTTAACAGAAGTTCCACCGGGTGAGTTAGCCGTGGTGGTTACGGCATGACTGATGGCAGTCGCTCACATCCGGGAGGCGAGGAGGTTCGAATCCCCCCGCCGGCAACCTTGAAGATGGTCTTCTGTGGTTTCCCATCTTCCTTCCAGGCAAATGCCGGGGTTGGTCCCTAACTATAGGCCACAGCCGCTACCTTCCAACTCCTCGTCCTTACATTCCAACTTCCCTCCTTCCCTCCCCAACGGTACTTGTAGCTCACCCATTGGGTGTCCGTCTCGAAGCAGCTACAAAACTGGCGAGCCGAACATGTCCTCGGACACTCCCGGCACTAAAAGCCATACGCTAAAAAAAAATAACAGAAGTTCCAAATACAGTCCGTATGTTGTACCGACGTAGGATTTTAGCAATACGATCCGTCGTGTTATGTATGTACGGAAGGTAAGCAGTTCCTCTTACATCTCTTTTCTCAACTGACGTCCTATTATTATTTGTTGGTTTCAGAACCGTAGAAATCAAAGCCTTGCTATAACCGTTGCTCTCAAAGGTGGTTCGCAGGGTGTTAATTTCTTCTTGTAAAGAAGACACTTCACAAATCCTCCTAGCCCTGGTAGTTAGAGTTGTAAGGATACCATGTTTCTGGGCAGGGTGATGGTGAGAACTTGCGTGGAGATATCTATTGGTGTGTGTTGGCTTACGAAAAACGCTGTGTCCTAAAGATCCATCCTCTTTCTTGGTGACGAGAACATCTAAAAAAGGTATTTTGCCGTCAGATTCCTTTTCCATGGTGAAACAAATAGAAGGGTGCTGGAGATTAAGGTGATCCAGGAAATGGCTAAGATTTTCCTCACCTTCCGTCCAAACAACGAACGTGTCATCCACATAACGCCACCAGATCTTCGGTTTGAATGGAGCCGACGACAAAGCTTTCTCTTCAAAGTTCTCCATGAAGAAATTAGCCACAACAGGAGAGAGAGGACTACCCATGGCCACACCTTCAGTCTGCTCATAAAAATTCCCATTCCATAGAAAGTAGGAGGAGGTCATGCAGTGATAAAAAAGTCTTGTGATGTCTTCAGGAAAAGAGGCATTAATGAGAGACATAACACCATCAATAGGTACTCTCGTAAACAGAGACACCACGTCGAGACTCACTAGGATATCACCCGGCTGAAGTGTTATAGCTTTCAACTTTTCCACGAAGTGTGTGGAATCCTTAATGTACGAAGGCGTGTTACCCAGAAGCGGCTGAAGTAGTCTACCTAGGTATTTGGAAAGGGCATATGTAGGAGAACCAATCGTACTAACAATAGGTCTAAGAGGAACATCTTCCTTATGTATTTTAGGAAGACCATAGAGTCTCGGAGGAATAGCATACCCTGGAAAGAGAGTCTTCGCTGCATCCGCTGGAATAGATGATTGCTTGATCAATTTGACGGTGACATTTGAGTAGCGAGTAGTAGGATCACGACTATTGATCCTATATACAGGATCTGATAACAAAGACGAGATCTTGGAATCATAATCAACCTTATCCAGCACCACTGTCGCGTTACCCTTGTCAGTGGTGCTGGATAAGGTTGATTATGATTCCAAGATCTCGTCTTTGTTATCAGATCCTGTATATAGGATTAATAGTCGTGATCCTACTACTCGCTACTCAAATGTCACCGTCAAATTGATCAAGCAATCATCTATTCCAGCGGATGCAGCGAAGACTCTCCTTCCAGGGGATGCCATTCCTCCGAGACTCTATGGTCTTCCTAAAATACATAAGGAAGATGTTCCTCTTAGACCTATTGTTAGTACGATTGGTTCTCCTACATATGCCCTTTCCAAATACCTAGGTGGACTACTTCAGCCGCTTCTGGGTAACACGCCTTCGTACATTAAGGATTCCACACACTTCGTGGAAAAGTTGAAAGCTATAACACTTCAGCCGGGTGATATCCTAGTGAGTCTCTACGTGGTGTCTCTGTTTACGAGAGTACCTATTGATGGTGTTATGTCTCTCATTAATGCCTCTTTTCCTGAAGACATCACAAGACTTTTTTATCACTGCATGACCTCCTCCTACTTTCTATGGAATGGGAATTTTTATGAGCAGACTGATGGTGTGGCCATGGGCAGTCCTCTCTCTCCTGTTGTGGCTAATTTCTTCATGGAGAACTTTGAAGAGAAAGCTTTGTCGTCGGCTCCTTTCAAACCGAAGATCTGGTGGCGTTATGTGGATGACACGTTCGTTGTTTGGACGGAAGGTGAGGAAAATCTTAGCCATTTCCTGGATCACCTTAATCTCCAGCACCCTTCTATTTGTTTCACCATGGAAAAGGAATCTGACGGCAAAATACCTTTTTTAGATGTTCTCGTCACCAAGAAAGAGGATGGATCTTTAGGACACAGCGTTTTTCGTAAGCCAACACACACCAATAGATATCTCCAGGCAAGTTCTCACCATCACCCTGCCCAGAAACATGGTATCCTTACAACTCTAACTACCAGGGCTAGGAGGATTTGTTAAGTGTCTTCTTTACAAGAAGTAATTAACACCCTGCGAACCACCTTTGAGAGCAACGGTTATAGCATGGCTTTGATTTCTACGGTTCTGAAACCAACAAATAATAATAGGACGTCAGTTGAGAAAAGAGATGTAAGAGGAACTGCTTACCTTCCGTACATACATAACACGACGGATCGTATTGCTAAAATCCTACGTCGGTACAACATACGGACTGTATTTGGAACTTCTGTTAAGATTAGGCAACTCCTGCGACCAACTAAGGACAGTTTGCCTAAATTGCAACAACCGGGTATCTACAGAGTTCCCTGTACTTGTGGCAAGGTTTACATCGGGCAGACTTCGAGAACAATATGCACTCGCATTAAGGAACATAATAGATGTATCAGGCTCATTCAACCTGATAAATCAGCTGTTGCCAATCATGCTTTAACACCTGGCCATGATGTCATGTTCCAAGGAGTGGATGTTCTTGCCCGTATAAAGCAATATCGTCCTAGAATCATCAGGGAGGCGGTTGAAATACGTAAACACCCAGATAATTTCAACCGCGACACCGGCTACAATCTCAGTGAATCCTGGCTACCTATTATCAGAACCCTGAGAAAGTAATTCACTGCTGCTTTCCGTTGTCCCTAACATGGGGCTATAATGGCGTCCATCTTTGGGCACCTTCTATATGTTCTTCGTTGCTTTCTCTTAGCAACATTGTCGTATTCCAGATTTTTCCTGACGAAGAAAGACATGGTTTCTTTCGAAACGCGTCGAATATTAATATAATAAAACACGGCATAAGCCCAAAATTCAACATTATGAATAATTATTAAACTTTTTTTCAGTACATGTTTCGAGGATTAATTACATTTAATCCCCTTCATCGGCTATTGAAAAACACAAAACAAAGCGTAGCACAGTAGTAAGATACGTATTTAAATCTAATATGGTGCACCATAAAATGTAGGTTATAAGAAGAGAATGAAATGAAATGAAATAGAAGGTGACGGTGATCAGCTTGCAGGTGCTTGTGACAAATAATAGTTCCGTATTGAAGCTTGAAACGGAACTATTATTTGTCATAAGCACCAGCAAGCTGATCACCGTCACCTATTTCATTTCATTTTATTCTCTTAGGGGGCGGATTTCTATGACAAGTCATATTTTCCCCCTTAACATTATATCTTATAGTCATGTATTTTCAACACGTTTCCAAGCATGATAACCAAAATTAAACAGGTTTTATTGGGCATATTTAAGCTTTCTTAAGTTTTATGGCATATTTTGAACAAAATAATATTATAAATGCCATATTTTGGTAATTTTCATTTACATTTAGTTTTATAAAAATCAGAATAAGCTCTAGAAATTATTGTTCAGGATAGACTGGAATATACTACTGAACAGTGTATGGAATGTTTCTAACAGGTAAGAGCTATTGTTTGCTAGCTGAGTCAATTCCTGGAAACCGGGCTATTGTTTACACGGAAGCAGAGGTAATTACGCAGTTATTTGTCATTGTTCTTATCTCTCTCCTTGGTCACTCATTAGGGAGCTTCAGTCATTCAGTTCTTTTCAATATGTCTAAAACGAAAGTCTCAATTTGTGGGAAGTTACGAAGTTTTGTTCGCGAGTTCGGCGAAAACATATTCAGTACGGGTGGAGTGATATTATTCTGTAAATTGTGTGAGGTTAAAGTCATATCTTATATTTTTTAGGTCATAAATGCATACATATTTCATACATTTTTAGAAATCCGCCCCCTACTTATTACTGTGCTACGCTTTGTTTTGTGTTTTTCAATAGCTGATGAAGGGGATAAAATGTAATTAATCCTCGAAACGTGTACTGAAAACACATTTAATAATTAATTTTTCCTCTATAGTATTGATTCAGGCGGATGTACTTTTCTTGCTAATAACTATTCTAGCATATCAATATGGAACCACCATGAGACATTTAAATAATGTTGTCCACACTGACACCAAGCGTCCCTTTGTGCTCGCCGGAAAAGACGACTTCAGCCTGCTCAGTGTGAGTGGCTCAACGTTGACACGAACTAGGCTAGGAAGCCGGTACACGCAGATGACGCTCGCTAATAGTCTGAGTGACCCGTGAGCCGCTCAGCTCGCAAGTATGTACCCGCCTTATTATTTTCTTTAATATTTGCAATTAACAGAAGTAGCTAGTTGCAAAATCAACCTTTCAAAACCAAAATGTTAAGCAAAACTGTTGCAAATGCTGCTAATTACAATAATTTTCAATTGTTATTTCAAATTATTGGAGTGGGGTACACTTGTAATTTAATATTGTATTAATACATTGGTCTGTTCAGTCACCGCAAACATTCCCACAGACCTCAACCTTAGATTATTTTAGACTGTTTTGGAAGAAGATGTATACTCGGAAACGAGTTAAAGCCGCCGCCGCCGAATATTGTGTGATTTTTTTTATGTGTAACATCTTTATGCTCGGTTGCTGGATAGTTTTGTGGGAGTGATTTTGAAAATTGGGGACGGAAGTGGGTCGGAACGATCGAGCTGGCAGTGGTGGATCGAACGGAAGTATGCACTGCCCGATCAATGGATCGGAAGTGTACTAGCTGGCAGTGGTGGAAAACGGAAGTATTCACTGCCCGCTCAATCAATCGAACGGAAGTGTACTAGCTGGCAGTGGTGGAAAACGGAAGTATGCACTGCCCGATCGATCGAACGGAAGTGTACTAGCTTGCAGTGGTGGAACGAACGGAAGTATAAGATTCACTGCCAACTCGATCCAGCGGATGCAGCGAAGACTCTCCTTCCAGGGGATGCTATTCCTCCGAGACTCTATGGTCTTCCTAAAATACACACATCAAAAAAAGTTTTGCATCACCTCGGTTCCCAGATCTCCGGCATATAGACGTTGACTGTGTATATTGTATCCAAGATACAGTCCCTTTGACTGTTCATAGATGTCACTAAAACTGCTCAAAGATGTAAACAACCATGCATGAGCAGGGCCTATTAGACGGAGGGGGTACGACAGCCGATCAGTTCCAGTCATTCCACCAGGACGAAGGTACGCTGCTCATGTTGTCTGTAGTTCTACCATGCCTAGAAGGTCAATACCGCAGTTCGATCGCGTCCGCATTGTTACTTTGTGTCAAGAAGGGCTCTCAACAAGGGAAGTTTCCAGGCGTCTCAGAGTGAACCAAAGCGATGTTGTTCGGACATGGAGGAGGTACAGAGATACAGGAACTGTCGATGACAGGCCTCGCTCAGGCCGCCCAAGGGCTACTACTGTAGTGGATGACCGCTACTTACGGATTGCCGCTCGGAGGAACCCTGACAGCAATGCCACCATGTTGAATAATGCGTTTCGTTCAGCCACAGGACGTCGTGTTTCAACTCAAACTGTGCGCAATAGGCTGCATGATGCGCAACTTCACTCCCGACGTCCATGGCGAGGTCCAGCTTTGCAACCCCGACACCATGCAGCGCGGTACAGATGGGCCCAACAACATGCTGAATGGACCCCACGGAATTGGCATCACGTTCTCTTCACCGATGAGGGTCGCATATGCCTTCAACCAGACAATCGTCGGAGACGTGTTTGGAGGCACCCTGGTCAGGCTGAACGTCTTAGACACACTGTCCAGCGAGTGCAGCAAGGTGGTGGTTCCCTGATGTTTTGGGGTGGCATTATGTGGGGCCGACGTACGCCACTGGTGGTCATGGAAGGCTACGAAACGGCTTTACGATACCTGAATGACATCCTCCGACCCATAGTGCAACCATATCGGCAGAATATTGGAGAGGCATTTGTCTTCATGGACGACAATTCTCGACCTCATCGTGCACATCTTGTGAATGCGTTCCTTCAAGATAACGACATCGCTCGACTACAGTGGCCAGCATGTTCGCCAGACATGAACCCTATCGAACATGCCTGGGATATGTTGAAAAGGGCTGTTTATGGACGTCTTGACCCACCAACCACTCTGAGAGATTTACGCCGAATTGTCGTTGAGGAGTGGGACAATTTGGACCAACAGTGTCTTGATGAACTTGTGGATAGTATGCCACGGCGAATACAGGCATGCATCAATGCAAGAGGACGTGCTACTGGGTATTAGAGGTAGTGGTGTGTACTGCAATCTGGACCACAAATGCTGAAAGTCTAGCTGTATGATGGTACAACATGCAATGTGTGGGTCTCATGAGCAATAAAACGAGCTGAAATGTTGTTTGTGTTGATCTCTATTCCCTTTGTATTTAACGGTTCCGGAACTCTTGGAACCGAGGTGATGCAAAACTTTTTTTGATGTGTGTACATAAGGAAGATGTTCCTCTTAGACCTATTGTTAGTACGATTGGTTCTCCTACATATGCCCTTTCCAAATACCTAGGTAGACTACTTCAGCCGCTTCTGGGTAACACGCCTTCGTACATTAAGGATTCCACACACTTCGTGGAAAAGTTGAAAGCTATAACACTTCAGCCGGGTGATATCCTAGTGAGTCTCGACGTGGTGTCTCTGTTTAAGAGAGTACCTATTGATGGTGTTATGTCTCTCATTAATGCCTCTTTTCCTGAAGACATCACAAGACTTTTTTATCACTGCATGACCTCCTCCTACTTTCTATGGAATGGGAATTTTTATGAGCAGACTGATGGTGTGGCCATGGGTGGTCCTCTCTCTCCTGTTGTGGCTAATTTCTTCATGGAGAACTTTGAAGAGAAAGCTTTGTCGTCGGCTCCTTTCAAACCGAAGATCTGGTGGCGTTATGTGGATGACACGTTCGTTGTTTGGACGGAAGGTGAGGAAAATCTTAGCCATTTCCTGGATCACCTTAATCTCCAGCACCCTTCTATTTGTTTCACCATGGAAAAGGAATCTGACGGCAAAATACCTTTTTTAGATGTTCTCGTCACCAAGAAAGAGGATGGATCTTTAGGACACAGCGTTTTTCGTAAGCCAACACACACCAATAGATATCTCCAGGCAAGTTCTCACCATCACCCTGCCCAGAAACATGGTATCCTTACAACTCTAACTACCAGGGCTAGGAGGATTTGTGAAGTGTCTTCTTTACAAGAAGAAATTAACACCCTGCGAACCACCTTTGAGAGCAACGGTTATAGCAAGGCTTTGATTTCTACGGTTCTGAAACCAACAAATAATAATAGGACGTCAGTTGAGAAAAGAGATGTAAGAGGAACTGCTTACCTTCCGTACATACATAACACGACGGATCGTATTGCTAAAATCCTACGTCGGTACAACATACGGACTGTATTTGGAACTTCTGTTAAGATTAGGCAACTCCTGCGACCAACTAAGGACAGTTTGCCTAAATTGCAACAACCGGGTATCTACAGAGTTCCCTGTACTTGTGGCAAGGTTTACATCGGGCAGACTTCGAGAACAATATGCACTCGCATTAAGGAACATAATAGATGTATCAGGCTCATTCAACCTGATAAATCAGCTGTTGCCAATCATGCTTTAACACCTGGCCATGATGTCATGTTCCAAGGAGTGGATGTTCTTGCCCGTATAAAGCAATATCGTCCTAGAATCATCAGGGAGGCGGTTGAAATACGTAAACACCCAGATAATTTCAACCGCGACACCGGCTACAATCTCAGTGAATCCTGACTACCTATTATCAGAACCCTGAGAAAGTAATTCACTGCTGCTTTCCGTTGTCCCTAACATGGGGCTATAATGGCGTCCATCTTTGGGCACCTTCTATATGTTCTTCGTTACTTTCTCTTAGCAACATTGTCGTATTCCAGATTTTTCCTGACGAAGAAACACATGGTTTCTTTCGAAACGCGTCGAATATTAATATAATAAAACACGGCATAAGCCCAAAATTCAACATTATGAATAATTATTAAACTTTTTTTCAGTACATGTTTCGAGGATTAATTACATTTAATCCCCTTCATCAGCTATTGAAAAACACAAAACAAAGCGTAGCACAGTAGTAAGATACGTATTTAAATCTAATATGGTGCACCATAAAATGTAGGTTATAAGAAGAGAATAAAATGAAATGAAATAGAAGGTGACGGTGATCAGCTTGCAGGTGCTTGTGACAAATAATAGTTCCGTATTGAAGCTTGAAACGGAACTATTATTTGTCACAAGCACCTGCAAGCTGATCACCGTCACCTATTTCATTTCATTTTATTCTCTTAGGGGGCGGATTTCTATGACAAGTCATATTTTTCCCCTTAACATTATATCTTATAGTCTTGTATTTTCAACACGTTTCCAAGCATGATAACCAAAATTAAACAGGTTTTATTGGGCATATTTAAGCTTTCTTAAGTTTTATGGCATATTTTGAACAAAATAATATTATAAATGCCATATTTTGGTAATTTTCATTTACATTTAGTTTTATAAAAATCAGAATAAGCTCTAGAAATTATTGTTCAGGATATACTGGAATATACTACTGAACAGTGTATGGAATGTTTCTAACAGGTAAGAGCTATTGTTTGCTAGCTGGGTCAATTCCTGGAAACCGGGCTATTGTTTACACGGAAGCAGAGGTAATTCCGCAGTTATTTGTCATTGTTCTTATCTCTCTCCTTGGTCACTCATTAGGGAGCTTCAGTCATTCAGTTCTTTTCAATATGTCTAAAACGAAAGTCTCAATTTGTGGGAAGTTACGAAGTTTTGTTCGCGAGTTCGGCGAAAACATATTCAGTACGGGTGGAGTGATATTATTCTGTAAATTGTGTGAGGTTAAAGTCATATTTTATAATTTTTAGGTCATAAATGCATACATATTTCATACATTTTTAGAAATCCGCCCCCTACTTATTACTGTGCTACGCTTTGTTTTGTGTTTTTCAATAGCTGATGAAGGGGATAAAATGTAATTAATCCTCGAAACGTGTACTGAAAACACATTTAATAATTAATTTTTCCTCTATAGTATTGATTCAGGCGGATGTACTTTTCTTGCTAATAACTATTCTAGCATATCAATATGGAACCACCATGAGTCATTTAAATAATGTTGTCCACACTGACACCAAGCGTCCCTTTGTGCTCGCCGGAAAAGACGACTTCAGCCTGCTCAGTGTGAGTGGCTCAACGTTGACACGAACTAGGCTAGGAAGCCGGTACACGCAGATGACGCTCGCTAATAGTCTGAGTGACCCGTGAGCCGCTCAGCTCGCAAGTATGTACCCGCCTTATTATTTTCTTTAATATTTGCAACTAACAGAAGTAGCTAGTTGCAAAATCAACCTTTCAAAACCAAAATGTTAAGCAAAACTGTTGCAAATGCTGCTAATTACAATATTTTTCAATTGTTATTTCAAATTATTGGAGTGGGGTACACTTGTAATTTAATATTGTATTAATACATTGGTCTGTTCAGTCACCGCAAACATTCCCACAGACCTCAACCTTAGATTATTTTAGACTGTTTTGGAAGAAGATGTATACTCGGAAACGAGTTAAAACCGCCGCCGCCGAATATTGTGTGATTTTTTTATGTGTAACATCTTTATGCTCGGTTGCTGGATAGTTTTGTGGGAGTGATTTTGAAAATTGGGGACGGAAGTGGGTCGGAACGATCGAGCTGGCAGTGGTGGATCGAACGGAAGTATGCACTGCCCGATCAATGGATCGGAAGTGTACTAGCTGGCATTGGTGGAAAACGGAAGTATTCACTGCCCGCTCAATCAATCGAACGGAAGTGTACTAGCTGGCAGTGGTGGAAAACGGAAGTATGCACTGCCCGATCGATCGAACGGAAGTGTACTAGCTTGCAGTGGTGGAACGAACGGAAGTATAAGATTCACTGCCAACTCGATCGATCGATCCAGCGGATGCAGCGAAGACTCTCCTTCCAGGGGATGCTATTCCTCCGAGACTCTATGGTCTTCCTAAAATACATAAGGAAGATGTTCCTCTTAGACCTATTGTTAGTACGATTGGTTCTCCTACATATGCCCTTTCCAAATACCTAGGTGGACTACTTCAGCCGCTTCTGGGTAACACGCCTTCGTACATTAAGGATTCCACACACTTCGTGGAAAAGTTGAAAGCTATAACACTTCAGCCGGGTGATATCCTAGTGAGTCTCGACGTGGTGTCTCTGTTTAAGAGAGTACCTATTGATGGTGTTATGTCTCTCATTAATGCCTCTTTTCCTGAAGAACATCACAAGACTTTTTTTATCACTGCATGACCTCCTCCTACTTTCTATGGAATGGGAATTTTTATGAGCAGACTGATGGTGTGGCCATGGGTAGTCCTCTCTCTCCTGTTGTGGCTAATTTCTTCATGGAGAACTTTGAAGAGAAAGCTTTGTCGTCGGCTCCTTTCAAACCGAAGATCTGGTGGCGTTATGTGGATGACACGTTCGTTGTTTGGACGGAAGGTGAGGAAAATCTTAGCCATTTCCTGGATCACCTTAATCTCCAGCACCCTTCTATTTGTTTCACCATGGAAAAGGAATCTGACGGCAAAATACCTTTTTTAGATGTTCTCGTCACCAAGAAAGAGGATGGATCTTTAGGACACAGCGTTTTTCGTGAGCCAACACACACCAATAGATATCTCCAGGCAAGTTCTCACCATCACCCTGCCCAGAAACATGGTATCCTTACAACTCTAACTACCAGGGCTAGGAGGATTTGTGAAGTGTCTTCTTTTCAAGAAGAAATTAACACCCTGCGAACCACCTTTGAGAGCAACGGTTATAGCAAGGCTTTGATTTCTACGGTTCTGAAACCAACAAATAATAATAGGACGTCAGTTGAGAAAAGAGATGTAAGAGGAACTGCTTACCTTCCGTACATACATAACACGACGGATCGTATTGCTAAAATCCTACGTCGGTACAACATACGGACTGTATTTGGAACTTCTGTTAAGATTAGGCAACTCCTGCGACCAACTAAGGACAGTTTGCCTAAATTGCAACAACCGGGTATCTACAGAGTTCCCTGTACTTGTGGCAAGGTTTACATCGGGCAGACTTCGAGAACAATATGCACTCGCATTAAGGAACATAATAGATGTATCAGGCTCATTCAACCTGATAAATCAGCTGTTGCCAATCATGCTTTAACACCTGGCCATGATGTCATGTTCCAAGGAGTGGATGTTCTTGCCCGTATAAAGCAATATCGTCCTAGAATCATCAGGGAGGCGGTTGAAATACGTAAACACCCAGATAATTTCAACCGCGACACCGGCTACAATCTCAGTGAATCCTGACTACCTATTATCAGAACCCTGAGAAAGTAATTCACTGCTGCTTTCCGTTGTCCCTAACATGGGGCTATAATGGCGTCCATCTTTGGGCACCTTCTATATGTTCTTCGTTACTTTCTCTTAGCAACATTGTCGTATTCCAGATTTTTCCTGACGAAGAAACACATGGTTTCTTTCGAAACGCGTCGAATATTAATATAATAAAACACGGCATAAGCCCAAAATTCAACATTATGAATAATTATTAAACTTTTTTTCAGTACATGTTTCGAGGATTAATTACATTTAATCCCCTTCATCAGCTATTGAAAAACACAAAACAAAGCGTAGCACAGTAGTAAGATACGTATTTAAATCTAATATGGTGCACCATAAAATGTAGGTTATAAGAAGAGAATAAAATGAAATGAAATAGAAGGTGACGGTGATCAGCTTGCAGGTGCTTGTGACAAATAATAGTTCCGTATTGAAGCTTGAAACGGAACTATTATTTGTCACAAGCACCTGCAAGCTGATCACCGTCACCTATTTCATTTCATTTTATTCTCTTAGGGGGCTGATTTCTATGACAAGTCATATTTTTCCCCTTAACATTATATCTTATAGTCTTGTATTTTCAACACGTTTCCAAGCATGATAACCAAAATTAAACAGGTTTTATTGGGCATATTTAAGCTTTCTTAAGTTTTATGGCATATTTTGAACAAAATAATATTATAAATGCCATATTTTGGTAATTTTCATTTAAATTTAGTTTTATAAAAATCAGAATAAGCTCTAGAAATTATTGTTCAGGATAGACTGGAATATACTACTGAACAGTGTATGGAATGTTTCTAACAGGTAAGAGCTATTGTTTGCTAGCTGGGTCAATTCCTGGAAACCGGGCTATTGTTTACACGGAAGCAGAGGTAATTCCGCAGTTATTTGTCATTGTTCTTATCTCTCTCCTTGGTCACTCATTAGGGAGCTTCAGTCATTCAGTTCTTTTCAATATGTCTAAAACGAAAGTCTCAATTTGTGGGAAGTTACGAAGTTTTGTTCGCGAGTTCGGCGAAAACATATTCAGTACGGGTGGAGTGACATTATTCTGTAAATTGTGTGAGGTTAAAGTCATATTTCATATTTTTTAGGTCATAAATGCATACATATTTCATACATTTTTAGAAATCCGCCCCCTACTTATTACTGTGCTACGCTTTGTTTTGTGTTTTTCAATATCTGATGAAGGGGATAAAATGTAATTAATCCTCGAAACATGTACTGAAAACACATTTAATAATTAATTTTTCCTTTATAGTATTGATTCAGGAGGATGTACTTTTCTTGCTAATAACTATTCTAGCATATCAATATGGAACCACCATGAGTCATTTAAATAATGTTGTCCACACTGACACCAAGCGTCCCTTTGTGCTCGCCGGAAAAGACGACTTCAGCCTGCTCAGTGTGAGTGGCTCAACGTTGACACGAACTAGGCTAGGAAGCCGGTACACGCAGATGACGCTCGCTAATAGTCTGAGCGACCCGTGAGCAGCTCAGCTCGCAAGTATGTACCCGCCTTATTATTTTCTTTAATATTTGCAACTAACAGAAGTAGCTAGTTGCAAAATCAACCTTTCAAAACCAAAATGTTAAGCAAAACTGTTGCAAATGCTGCTAATTACAATAATTTTCAATTGTTATTTCAAATTATTGGAGTGGGGTACACTTGTAATTTAATATTGTATTAATACATTGGGCTGTTCAGTCACCGCAAACATTCCCACAGACCTCAACCTTAGATTATTTTAGACTGTTTTGGAAGAAGATGTATACTCGGAAACGAGTTAAAGCCGCCGCCGCCGAATATTGTGTGATTTTTTTAATGTGTAACATCTTTCTGCTCGGTTGCTGGATAGTTTTGTGGGAGTGATTTTGAAAATTGGGGACGGAAGTGGGTCGGAACGATCGAGCTGGCAGTGGTGGATCGAACGGAAGTATGCACTGCCCGATCAATGGATCGGAAGTGTACTAGCTGGCAATGGTGGAAAACGGAAGTATTCACTGCCCGCTCAATCAATCGAACGGAAGTGTACTAGCTGGCAGTTGTGGAAAACGGAAATATGCACTGCCCGATCGATCGAACGGAAGTGTACTAGCTTGCAGTGGTGGAACGAACGGAAGTATAAGATGCACTGCCAACTCGATCGATCGATCCAGCGGGCAGTGGTAAGACCCAGCTGGCAGTGGTACGAGAAACAATGAGCGTGCGGTGTCGGAAATTGATACCATGACGTACTCTCGGCCATGTGCAATGTATATGACATGCTGAACGGAAAACGCTCATGCAAACTCTGGTGTCAAGTGATTGAAACAAATGACATGGTACATGTTCGAAGTCTTCGTATCAGTATTCAAATGGTAAAATGCCTTAATATCAAACATTGTAATTAATCGGCATTGCCGGTATTATGTTTCTGCACAAGGCTATTCAAATATTAACCCACATAACAGTAATGCAGTCTTCAATATAATATAATCGTTGTGGTTATACGAGAATTGAGCAAGCCTTCATGAACTATTACTGAATACATTCTCTTTACTCACAAGAGGGCCTATTCATAAGGCATTTTAAACTCAATTTCATGCAGGAACATTACCGAAACACGCAAAATATAAATGAAACTTAATTCCATAATGCAGTATTATTGGAACGTGGAAATAAGTCACCATCTTGTGCACAAAATTTGCGTAGTCGAAATAGCCGTGGGGTTAGTGCGTATGACTGTGAATCTAGAGATCTTGGGTTCGAACCCCGGACGGGGTAGATATTTTTGCTACCAGATTATCATTTTAAACGATATTTATCATATCAATATGACTCATTTTAACAGAATCCATATGAAATAACATGTTGGTCTGTGAATGAAGAGGAACTGTTTTTAAGCAATTGAAGGTTATGAGCGGTGTCGCATCTATTAATCTAGTTGATCCATATCGTATTCTTTATTTTGGCTAGTGCTGGTGGAAGCTACAAATCATGTAATAAAATGAGTTCCGTATTATAAACTACAATATCTGTAAAACACTCCCTTTTACAATAGATTAATATTTGTGCCAATAATAGTATAAAATACCGGTGTATCAACAATTTCACGTGAGGTTTCTTCTATATCAGATGTTACACATCATATGCAACTACTGTAAGGCTCGTAATTTATTTATATTGCTTATCCTCCCAATTCGGTTCCACCCACGGACTCTGCGAGGGATCAGTCCTCGACCGTCGCAAGGGCAGTGTCTTGGAGCGGAACACACTTTGTCAATAGATATCATTTAACTGGTGATGGTCTTTGGCTATGGCTATGGTTCAATGGACAAGATTCATTTTGATTCACTTAGATGTTAGGCCCCTTAAAACAACAATTATCATCATCATCATCATTTTGATTCTCTTTCGAGAACATTTGATTAGAGTCATCGCGAGTCGGAATTTGTGCAGTTTTTTCTGCTTCTCCTGCCGTCAGGTTCCCATTTGGCATCACAAGGCTGGGAGACCCCATAGCAGACCATACACAGACTTTTAATTTATTTTTTGTCAGATCTGGGAATCGAACCAGAGACCTCGGGAAGTGGAAGCCAACAATGCTGTCCACTACACCACGAGTTGGTCTTCAGAGGCACGTTTTCGAATTCCGGTACTGAAAGTAACCATTCTAAGTGGGTTTTTTCACACGCCAAATAAATATTGGGATTGTAGGATAATGTAAGACCAGGCTACGTTCCCCTATTATTATTGGTGTTGAACTTAAGCCTCGGGACATTCTTTGCTGTTATGAATATCAAGAATGGATGTTTCAGTAAATGTGATCTGACTTTTTTACTCATTTTGGTTGTATATGATTGGAATAGGCCTATACATGGACTTGACACAGTAAATCCTGCCATGGCTCTTTAGGGGCATGCAGGCTAAGGAATGTTTTTCCCCTAAATATAAGGGCAGATGACATAGATATTCTGTCACATAAAACAAGAACCACCACCACCATTTCTCTAAATAAGTGACCCAGCATTTTTCTCTGACTCCCAGGCCATGCCATGGCAGCTACCAGTTACAGAAACTTTCCTTTTTTTACATACTATGAGTTCCTCCCTTTATTAAGATACAGTAGACCCAGAAAATCAAGTCAACATATTTTTCCAAAGAAAATAAATCTTGAAATGAGTCTAGTTATTTTATTTCTGTATTTCTGTCTCATTCAAGGTTTCTACTTCAATAGCTGTCCTGACTTAGACATTTCTTACTTTATCTCTTCTTGTTTTCCTACATACATAAAAAAAAGTGTTGCATCACCTCGGTTCCAGAATCACCTGATCACTGACACTGAATGTCGATATAGCATCATGAACACAGTCCTCTTGCCTGTTCCTAGATGTCACTAAACCTGCCCAAAGCTGTACATAACTATGCATGAGCAGGGCCTATTAGACGGAGGGCGTACGACAGCCGATCAGGCCCAATCATTCCACCAGGAAGGAGGTACACTGCACGTGTTTGTAGTTCTGTCATGCCTAGAAGGGTCAATACCGCCGTTTGATCGTATCCGCATTCTTACGTTGTGTCAGGAAGGGCTCTCTTAAAGAGAAGTTTCTAGACATCTCCGAGTGAACCAAATCGATGTTGTTCGGACATGGAGGAGGTACAGAGATACAGGAACTTCGACGACATGCCTTGCTGAGGCCGCCCGAGGGCTACGATGGCAATGGATGACCGCTACTTATCAATTTCAGCTCAGAGGAACCCTGTTGGCGGGATGGGGGGAGCGTGACGTCAAGTGTTGGTGCCATGCAGGTTGAGGGGAACTTAAGGGGGGGGGGGGGTAGAGGAGGAGGAGGGTAATTGCATTGTGTGTATTTTTGGAGGTTAAAATTTTGGAAAAAAATTACTGATGTTTTCATAGAGAATGTTTACTTCAAAATTAATCTCGTTGAGGTTATGGGTTGTGCATTGTCAATTTCAATCTGTTCCAGGATGTTCATAATGGCTCCCTTGCTAGTGTAGTGGATGGTTTCCCATGGCTGAAAATTTTTTGAGTTAAATTTCATTAATATGTTCATTATATCTTCTGGTGAAACTGCGGCCTGTCATGTTTGGAGGCAGTCTGGTCAGGCTGAACATGTTAGACACACTGTCCAGCGAGTGCAGCAAGGTGGTGGCTCCCTGGTGTTTTGGGGTGGCATTATGTGGGGCCTACATACGCCACTGGTGGTCATGAAAGGTGCTGAAACGGCTCTATGATAGGCTACATGTATGACATCCTCCGACACCTAGTGCAACCATATCGGCAGAATTTCAGGAAGGAATTAGTCTTCATGGTTGACAATTCTCGCCCACATCATGCATATCTTGTGAATGCGTTCCTTTATGATAACACCATCGCTCGCCTAGAGTGACCATCATATTCTCCAGACATGAACCCCATCAAACATGCCTGGGATACATTGAAAAGAGTTGTGTTTGAACGTGATGACTCGCCAAACAATTTGAGAGACTGCGCCGAAATGCCGTTGAGGAGTGGGATAATCTGGACCAGCAGTGCCTTGATGAACTCGTGGATAGTATGCCACGACGGAGACAGGCATGCCTCAGTGCAAGAGGACGTGCTACTCGGTATTAGAGTTACTGGTGTATGCTCCAATCTGGACCACAACTTCTGAAAGGTTCGCTGTATGATTGTACAACTGGCAATGTGTGGTTTTCATGACTAATAAAGAGAGCTGAAACGTTGTGTATATCTCTAAGCCTGTGTATGTCAAGGTGCAGGAGCAGTTCGCTCCAAGGTGGTGCAATACTTTTTTTTGATATGTGTATCATACTTCGTAAGAACTTCATTTCACTGGCCTGAAGTTGACTCTCCTCTCTTCTTGTCACTGTCCAGGTCTTCATTTCATAGGTCAGTTTAGGAGTATAGTACATCTACTACATCACTTCTTTACTTCTTCTTCTTTTTCTTTAGTGTTTGTCCCGCCTCGTGGCAGGGTCCGCTATTTGAATCCGCTGTCTCCACTTTACTCGGTCATAGGCCATGTCCGGATGAAGGTTGACGCTTTCAGATTCCTGTGCAGTGTATCGGCCCAACGTTGTCTCGGTCGCCCTTTTGGTCTTTTCTCGGCGACCTCCAGTGTGTAGCCCTGTTTTGCAATGGTGTCCGCTCCTGACCGTAGCACATGCCCAAACCATCGCAGACGACCACACGCATTTTGTTATTGATTGCTGCGATACCAAATCGTTCCCTTATTCTTTTATTGGGGATGTGATCCAACCTAGTAATGCCAGCTGTCCATCTAAGCATCTTGGTCTCCATGACACTTAGCTGACATTCTGCTTCCTTCGTGGTCGGCCAACATTCGGTACTATAAAGCGCCACGGGACGAATGACAGTGCGGTAAATCTTCGATATTAGGTGGTCTTTCATCTGGCAATGGCACATGACACCTGTCGTTGTTCGCCACTTCATCCACGCAGCATTAATTCTTATGTTGACCTCCTCGGTGAGATGACCTTCAGCTGTTATCGTAGAGCCAAGATACTTAAATTTTGTCGTTCGAGGCAGGTCATCGCCGTCGACTTGGATTGTTCCGATTTCTCCAGCATCCGTTGTCATGTATTCTGTTTTATCTTTGTTAAGCCGCAGGCCATATTGACTTAAACGATCACTCCATTCCTGGACTTGATGTTGGAGATCCAGCTTGTTTTGAGCGGCCAACATAACGTCATCAGCGTACAGAATGGTCCAAGGTTGTTGTAGATCTGCAGTAACCGTGTCCATGACCATAATGTACAGCAATGGTGACAGGGCCGAACCTTGATGAACACCAACTGTTACATGGAAGTTTTCCGACACTCCTGCGGCGGCTTGGACGTAACTTCTTGGCTCCAGGTAGACAGGTACTCTGGGATGCCATGTTGTCGGAGAGTCAACCAGATCAAGTCGTGCGGCACACAATCAAAAGCCTTTTCGAGATCTAAGAAAGGAAGGTGCAACGGCTTATTCTTTTCACGATGCTTTTCAACTAAAAGCTGTGTGGCATGGATTGCATCTGTTGTGCTGCAATATTTCACAAATCCAGCTTGGTTTTTGTCAGCTGGGTGATCGCACGTATCCTCTTATCAAGAATGCGCTCGAAGCCCTTCATGGTGTGACAGAGGAGTCGAATTGGTCTGTAATTAGCACACTCGGCTGGACTTCCCTTCTTTTTGAAGATGGGTATCGTGATGCTATGTTGCCAATGAAGTGGTGTTCGTCCTTCTTGACAATTTGGTTGAAGTGTCTTGCCAACCAATCCGCTGGATCCTACTTCTGAGAGCACCATAGCTCCGCCACGATGTCGTCTGGACCAGTTGCCTTCCCTGGTTTCATTTGTTTCAAGGCACCTGCCACCTCGAAGACATCAATAGGTTTGATAGGACCTTTGACAGCAGTAGCGACAGGTATTTGGTTGTGCTGGAATTCCTCTGTTGAGACCTTCTCAAAATAATTTCGGCAACGTTCTCTCGCCTTCTTCCAGTCGACTAGCAAAACGCCCTTATCGTCTTTGATGCCATAGAAGCGTTGGGTATCTTGAGATTTATGGTGCCTGGATTTGACGAGACGATAGATGTCCCGCTCTCCCTTGCGTGAGTCCAGCTTCGCGTAGAGGTCTGCGTACCGAGCAGATTTTGTCGCAGCAACAGTCTTCTTCGCTTCCCTGCGGGCTATTTTGTAAGCATTCCAACGAGGTGTTATGTCTTCCAGAAACTCGTGGTAAAGCTGTTTCTTCTTGCGTACCGCAGTTTTGACTGCGTCATTCCAAAGCCATGTGTCCTTATCAATCCGATGTCTTCCTGGCTTCGTAAGTCCAAGATTGGCATGTGTGGCTTCGTGAACAGCTTTCTTCATTTTTGTCTAGCTTTCTTCAACAGATGTAATAGGTGGCAGTGTAAGACGTCTAATGACTTCTTCTTCCTTCTCTTTAAATTGCCACCATCTGATTCTCGCCGGTCCTGTTCGTGCCTGTTTGACCATTGGTGGCTTTACACGGAGTTTGCAGATAAGTGGTCGGTGTTGGGTCACAACTGTTTCATAAGGGACGACTTTAGTGTCCAACATGTCTTTAAGGTCTTTGCTCCTGACCAGAATGTAGCCTATTTGTGCCGCTGTAGTATGTGATTAGATGTGAATCACGTTTATTAAGCCATGTGTTCATAATGACTAGGTCATGGGTTTCCGCATAATCTAGAATTCTCAGTCCGTCGTCGTTCCTCTCACCATATCCGAATCCGCCATGGGCGGCATGGTCCTCTTTCAAGCGACCAACATATCCTTTTAGGTCGCCTGCAACTATGAGGTAGTCCTCTGTAGTTCCAACTTTGGCTTCCAGAGATGCCACTGTCGCTGACACCTAGCGGCAAACGTTGGAATTTGATTATTCTTACGAAATAACCTACAAATTTAGCTACACACTGCCAATTGTAGTGGTATCGGTATGCTCTTTTACATGCCATAAATCTATGACACGGGCCCGCCGGCTTTATTTCCCCTCCGAAGGAAGGCATACTGAAGGATTTTAACACCCGTAAAGATCCGACAACTTCTGCCAGGTTTGAACCCTCGATCTTGGGCATAACAGTTCAGCTTGCTACCGACTATGCCACCAAAGCCGACATTTAATTTGAACGTCCTTCTTTCAAACCAGGTGTCTCACACTCTGATAAAATGCATTCCTCTGTTGTACCCTTTTGCTAAGCTCTGCATCCATCCTTGCATTCTGCATTAGTTTGCTTCCTAGATATTTGAAGCTGTCCACAATTCCAAGATTCTTGCCATCAATGGTAACGTCTCCTTTCCCTTCTCTATCTCCTCTTGTTTCACTCTTCTCCACACTGAACGCCATTCCATAATTCTCATTAATTTTCGACAATATGTCCAGTTCTCTATTATAATGAATTTTTAATTGTTCGATTACAGTTTATATGAAATAAGGACAATTAGCTGGTAGCGAAAGACATATATTTGAAAATGACTGAAATATTTAAGTCTCTATAATAATCAGGATTCAAATTATCTGAGGGATGCTGAAATAGTAGAATATTATTGCTTCATTTAGGGGCTTGGATATCGTAGTAATTTCATCCCTGTGTTCATACCTATACAACTTATACGCGGTATCTGGTAAAACCAGCCTTCAACGGAATCAAATTTTTTTCCGTTAAAGATATGTTTCCTGCTAACGGAGGTGAGTCTACAGTGTGATAAAGTAATCATTTAAATAATTAATGATTAATTATAAGAAACTATGGATATACTGAGAAAAAATAAATTGGTGAACATACCATATTGAATGTTGTATTTACATATTTCTGCTATGAATTAATACAGTACTTGTCACCCCCCTCTTTCTCTCGCTCTCGCCCACCTACTTACCTCCAGCTCGACAAACTCCCTTGAGGGCCTGCCAACCCGAAGGAAACTTACCAACGGCGACCCCAAGACATCCTTTACGGGACTTGATGGCTTTGGCTCGGCGGCCGGTGTTGACAACGTACTCGGGTGACACTCTCAGATGTACAAGAGAGGAAGTACGTCGTTTTATCCACAAGCTCGGAATGTGGAAGACTTACCTGGTGAGGATCATTCCACCGCAGCTGTCTTGAGGGTTGGGGATGGGACGTTAAAGGCCAAATAAAGTAGTAATTACCAAAATAGTGGGGTATGTATTACAATTAAAAAGGGAAATTTACAAATATAGGAACTACACCTTAGTGCTTCACAAGTGAATTAAAAGTTCTTGAAAGAAAGCAACAATGTCAGTAACACTATGTGGCACGGCACACCACCTTACATGCTTTTGAGACCATCCGGATTATGAAATGAGCAGGTACACAGAATGGTAATATCTTACAATTAGCAAAACAGTTACACAAGAGAACGCTATCCCTAGCCAAATGGATTGACACAAGATTCGAACTTGGGAACACGTGCGCACAAATTCCCCAGAACAAACATAACTACGAGAAATGGCATTGCCTGGTTGCGCAATACCAGGATGAATTTACAAGTTACACACGGAATGGAAATATGTTACAAACACACGTACGAACACATCCTGAACAACGTAAAAGGAAAAGAGAACGAAATAAAATGAAAAAACTACATTACAAATGACAGACTCCAGAAAAACGGAGCGGACGGTATCACACGACCGCCATGGGCCCCGACAAGAACAAGACTCCCTTAAAATGGCGGAGGATAACGGTACCGTTGCACAATAGGATGCCACCCTGGAAATACTAAGATTTAAACTAAACCCGACTTTAAACAGAACTACAGATGTGTTATAAAATCAAGGTGAGACGCACGTGGGGCGTAAAAGAAGGAAAACCAAGAGAAAAATGTCACGTAACCTACGAACACCACGTGGACGTAAGGTGACGAAAAGAGGACAAGGACCCATTTAAAACTAAATTTTAAAAAAACATCTACATGGCTGCACGTGAGAAAATTCCAAGAAGCGTGATATCACAGGAAAATAATAAATAAATTTGGAACCAAACGACGCCTACGGTTGCGCAACAAGGAAAACCCTCGCCCAAAAACAAGAAAGATTTCCCACTGAAAAACTAGCTTCCGAAGAAGAAAAAATGATAAACAATTCAGATATTAAACAGTGGGGGACATCAACCCATTATCCGGCCGAAGCTCAAAGTGTTGCGCCATTACCACGAGGTAAAATATTTCCACGACCCAGTTACGCAGAAAGAATTACAAAGACAACCCAAATAAGTAGATGAACAATAAAGAAATATCACACTTCCTGGAACTTACATCACTACATGTTAAATGAAACTAGGCAAAACTAAAACCGCCCCACGAGGAGGCTGATACCTGTCCTATATGCCGGGGGGTATCCGAATCCCCCGGAGATATTTCTAGTATCACAGTCAGGCAAGAATAGAGAAAATCCTACCGCGAACATTCAACATATATCAAAATGGCACGATAATTTTAATAAGTCAGTCGTAGCACACAAGCACACCGAAATCCCCTGGCTTCTTTAACGTAGTCCGTAAGACACTCCCGTGTCCACTTTCGTGGAGGTTGGTCACACTGGTCGGTCGCTATGCGCTCGTCTCGTGTCATCTCCCGGCGGTCGATACATCTCGCGATGGTCGTGGTCGGAACAATCGATACAGGCGATTTAGAAGTTTTTAAATGCGTAATTCCACAAGTTTATCTTTGAGGTTGTTGTTGTTGTTTGAGTCTTCAGTCTTTTGACTGGTTTGATGCAGATCTCCATGCCTCCCTGTCCTGAGCTAATCGTTTCATCTCTACATAGCTACCACACCCTACATCCGAGGCAATCTGTTTAACATATTCTAACCTTGGTCTACCCCTACAGTTCTTGTCCTCTACCCTTCCTTCCATAACTAAGCTTGCTATTCCTGGGTGTCTTAGTATGTGTCCTACCAACCTATCTCTTCTCTTCATTAGCAGTCGCCAGAAACATCTCTCCTCTCCCACTCGCCTTAATACCTCTTCGTTTGTAACCCTATCTACCCATCTGATCTTCATCATTCTCCTGTAACACCACATTTCAAATGCCTCAATTCTCCTCTTTTCTGCTGCACCAATAGTCCAAATTTCACTTCCATAGAGCGCCACGCTCCAGACAAAGGCTTTCAAAAATGACTTCCTAATACCTAAATCTATATTCGATGTCAACAGATTCCTTTTTTGTAGAAAGGCTTTCCTTGCCTGAGCCAACCTACTTTTTATATCCTCTTTGCTTCGTCCATCACTGGTTATTCTGCTTCCTAAGTAACACAAGTCTCCTACTTCCTTCAGCTTTTCACCTGCCAATTTGATCTCCATAAAGGTTTCTGATTTATTTCGGCTGCATTCCAGTATTTTTGTTTTACATTTATTAATTTTCATCATGAAGTCCTTCCGTAAGACGGAATCCATACCATTCAAAAACTCATTCAAATCCTCAGGCTTGTCGGCCAAGATTACGATGTCATCAGCAAATCTCAGAGTTGAAATCATTTCTCCTTGAATCTTCACTCCCACTTTAAATTTTTCTCCAATTTCCTTCATTGCTTGTTCAATGTAAAGATTGAAAAGTATGGGTGATAAGTTGCAGCCTTGCCTTACACCTTTCATAATACCAGCTTCTCTCTCATATCCTTCAGCTCGAATGACTGCTGTCTGGTTTCTGAATAGATTGTATATCACCCTCCTATCCCTGTACTTTATTCCAATAGATTTCAAAATGTCAAACAATTTAGTCCAATCAACGTTATCAAAAGCCTTTTCTAAGTCTACAAATGCCATGAACGTTCTCTTATGTTTCCTTATTCTACCTTCCAAAATCAGCCTAAGACTTAGTACAGCTTCCCTTGTTCCTACATTTCTCCTGAAACCAAACTGGTCTTCACCCAACTCCGTTTCTATCTGGCTTTCAATCCTCTTGTAAATTATTCTAGACAGGATCTTTGAAGCATGAGTAATCAAGCTGATTGTGTACGGTAATCTTCACATCTGTCAGCTCCCACTTTCTTTGGTATAGGGATGATAACATTCTTCTTGAAATCAGGGGGTACCTCACCTCACCTGTCTCATAAATCCTACACACCAAGTGAAATAACCTGATCAGGATATTATATCCTGGAAGATTTTGTCTACAAGGTGTTCATAGTCCAAATCTGCAACTGTCGTCATAGGCCACAATGTTCTTCAGAGATTTGGTAAGTGAAGGAAATTACGAAGCGTTCGCTTCAACTGGAAATACAGGGATGGGTAAATTTTGGCAGCAATTGAATATTTCAGGTTAGGGTTTTATTTTTATGTCAGCTAAAAGTGGCGTGGCACACGTCACAGTACTGTATCACTTTTACTCTCGTGTTAAGATCAAGCTCGACTCCTGCTTTCAAAGCCATAATGGTTACTGCCGAACTATGTCAGTAATGCAAGTTTAGAAGTGCTTGGTTATAAAATGATAGACAAGGGCATGCATTTGTTGTTTGACAGCTTATGAAAGGGAGCATTGGGAAACGGGTAATTAGTCGTACACTTTGATGTGTAAGTTGGAGAACAAAGGAAGGAAGACCTATTTGAACATTCCTTGTTAGCTACAGAATCAACTGTTATAGACTTTTACAGGGTGCCTGAAGATTTTCGAAGCACTGCAATCCAGAACTTGGAAATTTTCCGTTAAAATGAGTATTTTGATTTCTGTTCTCCGCGTAACATAGTTTCCGTTTAATGAAGGGAAGAAGGGAATTTAACAAGTTTTCACCCCTATATTTCCGTTTAATTAAGGGTCCATTGAAAGCAGGTTTTACTGTACGGTATGTGTATATATACAGAAAGAAAATTTGTCTGGTAACTTGTGTTGTTGTGGTGTCTGTATTAGTATGCATAACAGAGATGATTGGAAGGACCTTAAGTTGGGAGCAAACCCGGCATTTGCCTGGAGTAGGCATGGGAAATCACTGAAAACCACCCACTTCTAGGATGGCCGTGGTGAAAGGTTTTGCTTAGGCCTGACGAGAGGGAGGGGCAAGCGGGGCTGCAGCTTCGGACTTGCTAAAGGAGCCCAGGATGGTTTGCAGTATAAGACTTCATTCGAATTCATTTCTAAGCCATTTTGGCTTTTTATAAAACTATGTTCAATATAAATGCAACCAATGTAGAGTATCCACAACATTACAAGAACTATAATGAATTTTATAATAATTTTGTATGGCCTTGGGTGCAAGCTTTGTTATTTGGCGGCTTGCATGTCGAATTTTGCCGTTCTGTAGAGCGCTATGAAAGTCGAGGAGGTTAGATAGCTAAGCTCCTTGACACTATAGTGCTTTCTAGTGGAGAAATGAGGAACTTAGTGTTGGCGGAAAATCCCGAGCTTAATTTTGCCATTATGAACACTGCCTACTGAATTCAAATGGATTCTTTAACATGCCAACAATGTATGACATGCATGCCGTGATTTTTGTCGCCTTTGGAAAATCACTTACCACGGCCAAGAGTGAACCTGCAAGCTTGGGGTAGGTAGTCCAACACGATAACCACTCGCCCACCGTGGCAAACTAATGATTTTTTAATATCCATTGTGTCTTACGCTTCTCAGCCGGGTTGTCATAGTTGTTCACTTAATTTATAAGGTACGGAAGTTAAAGATTATCGTTATGGGGCATCTCATTCAATCTCTGAAAAAATTCACTATACCAGGTGAATCGGCTGCCCTTAATAATATTATAAGGTACGGATGGACTTCTACACAACACAAGAGATGCTGGACAGCGTGGACTGGGACATATGGTGACTAGACTGGTTGTGCATGGCATCCACCACAAGATCTGCTCCCGGAAAGTGTTCCACGACCCTGATGAGAGTTGTGTGCGTGAACTTTGCAAAGACGTATGTGGAATGTATCTCATTACTGCATGCCCGAAGAGAACTATTTAATAATGTCGTATAGCAAGGAAACAAATTACCCTACTTGATATACCGTACTGATATCTCGCCAGGAAATGGCAGTCGGGTTTGAACAGCAGTTGTCTTCCCACTCGCTGCGTATCGCGCATTCCAAAAACATTAAGTTGGTCACTGTTTCAATTGCTGTGCCTGATACTGCCACACTTAAAAGTAAACACGAAGGCTTATAAGAATATAGACAGTAGGAAGGAAGGTAACAATACACACACACAAGTGAAGCCCGATAAAAATTTATCATACAGGAAGTAGCAGCAACTGACTGCCAGCCGATATATTTATGTTTGGAATAGGCGGACCGTGCATGCGTACTGCAAGACTCCCCCTTACCCCGTTGCAGCGTGTTGAACTGCTATCTCCTGGCGTGATGACAGTATGTTTTCTGTCCTTTTGTTATGTATTTTGTAAGTGCGCTCACAGCAATATGGCCTCTTCGCTCCAATGAAGATTATTATCATTAATAATAATAATAATGTTTTATGCAGCCCAACTAACGTGTTTTATCTGGAAGGTCGATATCTCTCTGCTTGCAACCCGTATGGTACTAATGCACTGCAAGCATATCCCGCAAACGATACTGAACACTATTATTTTTCCCTCGATGTGACTAAAGACCGTTCTAATACTATGATGTGCCTGCAATCAATTATTTTAAATTCAATTCAAAATTTGTATTCTTTAATCTGTGTTAAGAGGGGCAGATGACCTCGTAGTTCCGCCCCTTAATAGTACATTATGCAACGAGCCTATAATGGCTATAATTAAGACACGAGTATTTTTTATAAAACGAGCGTATGCGAGTTTTATAATTTCCATACGAGTGTCTTAATTACCATTATAGGCGAGTTGCATACGACTGTTTATGTTCGACGATAATTATAACTTTATTATATGTTTTAACATAAATATTCATAAATATCTGTTGAGAGTCAGCTACTGGAATTTTGTGATCGCAGAGCGAGCGTTGGGTGTTATAGCTTCGTCTTTCAAGAGCTTTGAACGGCCGACGCATGCGCTCTGCCATATGCAGCCATATGTTTACATCAGCCGTCCCTCAGTAATATTGTCACCGCAGTCATTTGAAGACAATGCGCTGTGTAGAAATTAGTGTTAGTGATTTTAAGGTACTGTGCTATTTCTTGTCTCATATTCGCCAGTTTATTTACGCGAACTTATGGACGGTGGGTATTCCATGTCGGTAATTTATTATAGTTCGATGTTGTGTTTATGTCCGACATGTTGGATTTTGAGCGCATGCGCGAAATTATCGTTACCTAATTGGTCAATGAACGAGCTCTGATTGGCTGGAGAAACTGTATCGTAATGAAAAACGGTGTTATAATGACCATCATTATGATACAGTTTTCAAACACATAATAGTGAGGGTCGAACATAAAACAACAATAACTAACTAACTCAATTATTGTAGTGCTACAATATCATGTGAGTGAAGATGTCGTGCCAAGTGGCTGGGTATCACCAATCATGAAATTAACGCTTAAAACTATAAGGTGCGTTCAAAAAGTAACGAGCCGGAGGCTGGAATGCTCAAACCAGTGACGACATCAGCTAATCGTGGCGTGTGTAACGAGGTGTGGTTCCGACCAGAGCGTGGAAGGTCACAGCCCATCGCTAGAGGGCACCCGTGCACGTCACGTGACGACACAAAGCGAGCAGCAGCATGCATCAATCGTCCAACGCTGCCAGTCGCATTGCAAACCGTGACATGGAGGCGTCAAACGAAGAGCAAAGAGGTGTTGTTCGGTTTCTGACAGCGGAAGGAGTAGGGGGAACGGACATTCATCGCCGAATGTCACAAGTGTACGGCGAACACTGCATGTCCCTTGCAAGGGTCAAGACGTGGCACAAGCGCTTCAGGGAAGGACGGGTGTATTTGGCCGATGATGTCCGGTCTGGGGCACCCCCCTGCATTACCGATGACAACGTCCAGCTGGTTGATGCACTCGTTACCCAGGAACACCGAGTGACAGTGAACGCCATAGCCGCCGTGGTCGGAAGTGTGCACACCCCACAGTCTTCAACCACACCATGAAGCATGTCGAATGGCCCACTGATTTGGTCATCTGCAGCGCTATGCGAGGGAAGGGAATGGGTTCCTGGCACGAGTGGTGGCTGGAGATGAGTCATGGTGTCATCACTTCGAACCAGAATCCAAACGACAAAGCCTCCAGTGGAAGCATCCAGGGTCACCACCACCCAAGAAAGGCAAGGTCATCCACACGAGTGCAGGAAAGGTAATGCTGACCTTCTTTGACCAAGATGGCCCCCTTCTGATACACTTCATGCCGCACGGGACAACAGTGAATGCCCAGCGTTACTCGCAAATCTTGACCACCCTACGCCAAGCGATCAAAACATAACGACCAGGCAATCTCACATGTGGGGTCATTCTGCTCCACGACAATGCCCGACCTCATACGGCCAACACAGTCGCGGCACTCCTGCAAAAAGTCAAATGGGAGGTTCTCGGCCACCCTCCATACAGTCCTGACATCTCTCCCTGTGATTACGCCATGTTTGGTCCCCTGAAAAGGGCTCTACGGGGCCAACGATTCACCTCGGACGCCGACGTCCAGCTGTACGTGCGGAACTGGTTCACATCACAGCCCAGGGACTTTTATGGGACAGCCATTCACCGCCTCGTGTCACAGTGGGACGAGTACCTCAACAGTCAGTGCCAATACTTGTAACATACAGGTACTGGTTTCTGTAATTATGCCTCCGGCTCGTTACTTTTTGAACGCACCTTATAGATATAGTGCTGTGGACAGAGTTTGGAACAGCGAACTGGAGGAGTAACGCCTCTAAGAGGTTCTTAATACAAGATTCCATCAAACCTGAGGCCACTTGGCACGACATCTTCACTCAAATGATATGTTGCACTACAATAATTGACTGCCGGTACCGTACATCATATTCTTCGAACGGTCTGTAGTCACATCGAGGGAAAAATAATAGTGTTCAGTATCGTTTGCGGGATATGCTTGCATTGCATTAGTACCATACGGAATGCAAGCAGAGAAATGTTGACCTTCCTGACAAAACCCGTTAGTTGGGCTGCATAAAACAATATTATTAGAGGCAGCTGATTCACCCGGTATATTTCATACATTTCTGAAAGAAGCACCGCTTATTCTTGTGGAAGAAGAAGAGTGGCTGGAGGACTCAAAACCAAGTCAACTGATATCCAATATGTACATGATAACTTCCGCGGAGATTTTGTTTTATGGGTTACGCAAATTCAAGCTCAATACTTCCAAAATAATGTCACAGGTAGAAAAAAGTGTAAAAGGCCCGGAAGCACTTTTTTTTCTCAGCCTGAGCCTAGCCACAGTAGGTATTTCCAAGCTTCTTAATGGTTGTTCTGAGGTGCCATTCTCCTGGTTCTTAATTGAGACGGTAGATGGTGGCAGGGGCTCACTTCCGTTCAAACATGGAGAAAGGTTATCGAGTGAGGTGTGGATAATATTCTATGTTGAATTCCATTATTAACGCAAAACGCATGAAACTTGCTTGAGGTAAAGTTTAAAACATCCCACGCAACAAATGAACGCGTTCTAATCAACATTTAAGGTTTAACTGAGATCATTCGAAATTTAGCCACATTGATTAAAGTCTATGATAATAAGCATGATTTGTGCGCGCTCTGTGTGCACGAATGGTAACTTACTTGTTTTGTAATTTTATGTCCCGGATTCAAGACCTAGGGCAGAAATTTTACACTCCCTTTGAATTATTTTATTATATCCTCCCTACCTCTTACTGCATGTTTTCTGCCATGTTTTATTGAAATTATCTGTGGGGGTGACTGAAATAATAAATATTGTTAGGTGGAATTGTTCACTTTTCTCGCTTGTTTTTTATTTCTCTACCTACTGTTCAACGCGGCTAGCGTTCTTGGCTGTCTCCCCAGAGGTCCGGGTTCGATTCCCAGCTCTGCCGAGAAATTTTAAATCTGGAGTGAGGGCTGCAACTGGGTACACTCAGCCTCGTGAGGCAAAACTGAGAAGAGGTGGGTTCGATTCCCACCTCTGCCATCATGGAAGTGATATTCCATAGTTTTCCACTTCTACTCCAGACAAATGCCGAAATTGTTCACAACAAAGCCATTACCGCCTCCTTGCGAATCCTCACCAAAATAACAAATACAATACTACAGACACCTCATTAACACAGGTTATCAGAGAAATTTACTATTTATTTACAAGAAGGTAGGGCTCAATGAACAAGAGCAACATCAGTGTCAACTTTTGCAGTGGTCAAGCTGCCACCCCGGAGATCCTAGATTCGATTCCCGGCTGTGCCACGAAATTTGAAAAGTGGTATGAGGACTGGAACGGGGTCTACTCAGTCTCGTGTGGTCCAAATGAGTAGAGGGGGTTAGATTCCCACCTCAGCCATCCACGAAGTGGTTTACCATGGTTTCCCACTTCGTCTTCGGGCAAATGCCCGGATGGTACTGTACCCGTAAATCCGGAAAGTAGCCTGTTGGAATATCCATTGCCCCAGCTTGATCGCCTATTTCTAACAGTACCGGCAAATTACTACATTAGAAATCGCTCCAACATGGTCTTTGGGGATTTACATACAGCAGTTACAAGAATATTGTGGATAAACAACAAACTACACGGGGCACACTTACCTTTACTTACGTGCCTCGGGGACTGGGAACTCAGCTTCGCCTACAATACATCCACAATACTCTAATACTTATATTTAAAATGAATCATACGTCAACAACGACAGATAACGAACTGAATAAATTTATTAACAAGAGTAAACTAATCTAATATAAACAAAATAACAATAAACTAATCTAACAACAACAAAATAAAACCATACAATCATACACACTTCTCTTCTACAACACATCTTACTACAATGCAGTGTAAAAATATAAGCATAAAAGCCTCGGCATAACTAGGCCTACACTACGTAAAGAAAAAACGTTTAACAGAGGCTCTTACATTCATGGCATTCCTGACAACAGGTTACCTTCATTGGCACGCGTCTGGAAAATGCACGTGCATTGGTTTGCTTCATCAATGAGTGCTAGCACAGCATTGCGCTCAGAACTCTTTACATTTTATACAAGGCTGTGAGTCGCCACATGTTCACATTATGTCACACCAAGCTCTCCACTCCTAACTGTGAATCATTCTGTCTGGCTTGTATTGAGACTGCCTTGTGTGCGTTTAAAATACACGTATAAAATTAACATTCAGATCTTACAAAAAAGCTCATAACTTCTATATTCCTTTAACAATCATTCTGAAATCTTCATACAATCTTTCATTCGCACCCCGAAATTTTTCTAGACCAATTCGGTTCAACATTCACTCTTAACAGTGGGCAATCAATCATCCATACAAAAACACACGCTATTCCAAAACATTCGATTAATAAATCCTATTAAAAATTATTTAACTAATTAAATCATTTCCGAAAAATATTTACAAGTAATTTGTTCATAATAATGGACAATATTTAACGTTATTAACACGTTACTTTCGAGATTCTGGATTCTCAGTTACTATATAACTCTTAATTAATTATTTACACTGTTTTTCTACATAAACATTTTCTCACGCTCTGTAGTTTTCATATACTGCTCACACATCGTCTTATATAGGTTTCATTACATTGTCGGTCTAATGCAGTCGACTGACTAAGGTTAACTGTACGTAATTACATAACTTCGGGTTTAATAAAATATAATAATGGTATCATTGACATGAGTAGACAATCGTTCTCTAATTGCATTCCGCTAAAACCCTTCTGTCAACACAGCTAAAACGTTACTTCACATGAGCTGGACTACTTGTATACAACGACTCTTATCATGATCCAATGCCTTTCTTATCAAATAACAATAATTTCATTGACTTCCCTTAAAATGCGGAACTTCCTTCGCACGAGCGCTCCATAGCTCTACAAATCCTCATATAACAATATATATGGCATAAACAATTATCATCCAATATGTTAAACAATAACCAAAAACGGATTAATTGTTATTAACATTTCTTCTGTAGGAACTTTTCTCAAATAACGGCATGACCCTCAGTATCGTTTCACATGACTACTGATCTACAATTATACATCCTTAAGTTCTTCAAACGAAACTTCCAATCGTAATGAACGATGTTAGACTGTCGTGATTGACCTCCTAAAGTTTACTACACAAAAAGATAATTAACTGTTAACTCATCTGTCGCAAATACATGTAATAAAAATAATACTCCTGTCTCACCTCACTTATCAAGCTTTAAATTGTATATCGTTGTAATATCAGGTCTACATAATGACGTGATATTACACAAATAGTGTAAAATAACACACATGTTATTTATAGTGTCAAATAGAATTCAATCTTGACCGGGATAAACTAGCTTTGAATTCCTAGCCAAAGATTTGAATAATCTTCTATCAAAAGATATTTCCTCTAACATATCCAATGAACAAAGCTCTCAGCTTTACAAATAATAAAAAGGTTCGTCAACGTCGTAATGTTTTTTCACTCTACACAAAGAATGTCTACAGGGATTAAGACTTCGGTCTTATCAAACGACTAGTATTTCCTAGATCGTCGAAAGTTTATGTACAATAATGATATGACAATATCATTCGATGTTTCTTCTGCTTTTGAAGTTTGATGTTGTTGCATTAAAGTGCTCAAATTAAATTTAACAGAATTTAATTTGAAACCATGACACAATGTCAGAATACTTGGTTTAAATAAAATTATTAAGATTCGATAGTCGAAACGACTAGTCTTCTATAAGGAAATCTGATTCCTCAAATAAAAATTTTAATGTCAGTTCAACAACTGATCCGTAGAATAAAATTGAAAAATAGATGAAAGGCAATCATCTCCTAAATAATCTTGAAGCATAAAAATCTTAGCACACATCTGAAGTATAAAATACAAGAAAAACACTGAAATACATGAAATGTGAAAATATGGAGTAAGATCGTTGGCTCAGGATGTCACTAATCAAGCTCTATACTAAAAATAAGAGACACAGCTACCTTATTTGGACGAAAACTTGAATATCTATGTAAGTATTCACCCAATACTTTAGATGTTTCCTCAGTTCAAGATACTGAGATGGATCTGCATTCGAACCTCGGATCTGCGACCTCAGAGATAGGAAAACGTTCCCTCTCCGGAATTCACCAACATTCGCCTGGGCTCGAACGACATCCTTCTGGCTAATTCTTCTGTTGTTGCTGGGCTACCCTAGCATCTTGACAAATCTCTTCTGTAGACTCGTCATTCTCCGTCGCAAATATATATCAGCCTCATCATTGGAAAATAATTTATAGAAATATTCATATAGATGGCGAATGAAATATTTCTATTGCTAATTGATGTTACATTAGTGTTCGTAGACTGACGAAAATGTACAAGATGGACCGTACACTGCGTCTGTATTCAAGAATACGTCGTCTAACGAAGTTCCATCGTTGTATCTTAACTTCTGTTATCGAATATGTCTCTGGAGCATAACTATTTAGTTCATCATATCAACAATGTTAATTATGTTGAATGAAACCACTTGAACAATAATGATAGTCATTATGATAATGTTTATTTGCTGCGCCAATGTTAAAAGTTCTCCGCTACTGTTCACTTGAACTGCGTTTGCCAACTTCACGTTGCAACTAAAATGATATTCAGCTTTATTTCCTACACTTTTGAAAATCTTCCTAAGGCTTATATTGTCGAAATGGTAAATCTTAGAACGCTCGACTTTCAGCAGAATATAGTATTCGACCTGTTCTTTCACTATATTCACTTAGTTGAACTCTAATCTCAATTATATAAGAGATATTCTATTTTCAATGTTCCTCACAACTTCACTTCAAATGGAAGTGCGGTAATCTCCAACGTTCTACACTGCTAACCTAGCGTCTCCACGAGTCGACAGTCGTCGCACTCGGACAAAGCTTTGGGATCTCCGTTAACCCAATAAAAACACTTCCTCACTCTTCAAAGACTGCTGGAATAAGAACCTCGATCCTTGGATCTCCCCCTCCAAGTCGAAATTTTGGCGGCCATATCAATCTCCCACCATAATTTTAGCGCGTAGATTACTAATGCTTATTACTGCGTAGATTAACAGATCTGCGGTTTTTAAAGTATCAGACATAATTTCTTCTAATATTCTCTTCATTACCAAATAAGAAAATCGTCTTCTAAGGGCCTAAATGCATAATTTCACCAAATTATGTAGTTGAAGTTGATCCCGTCTTCAATAAGACCTCTTCTCATTGGCTCTGGGCTGGGATCCAATAGCATAATTTATAACAATATTTATAATATTAATTTCCAAACTCACTGTTGCTATGCCAATTTCAGCCTTCTAGAAGCGTCTATTGTGCAATATGTCACGTGATCGGGCTCTCCCACGGCCTCGAGCTTGTAACACGACCCTCCTGTGTCACACTTCCAGACTTTATATTTGCTGGTTAAATTTCATCATGTGGACGGAAAATACTCTCATTTTGTCCCAGAATAATTCAATTTTCGGGGGCAGTACCTAACATAAGGCCAGGGCCTCCTCCTCCCTCTTCCTTGTCTATCCCTCCCACTCTTCCCATCCCCTCAACAGGCCCCTGTTTGCTTTGCAGCTGAGGCCGCCTGGGCGAAGTGCTAGTCACACTCCCCAGTTGTATCCCCCGATTCAGAGTCAAGCTCCAGGACACAGCCCTCAGTGACGGTAGAGGTAGAATCCCTCGCTTAGCCCGTGGGTAAAGCCAACCCTGGAGGGTACTTTGTACTCGCCACAGCCATTCATAACTGATGCTGGAAGTGCTGATGACACACACGCTCCCTTATTGCAATGCACACTGACGATTTCGACAGCCTACAGCCCACACGTGTGAGATTCATCCTGTCAAGGACACCGAGCTGCTGCAGAAGCCGGCAGTTACTGCGGAGAACATTTCCTGGCGCCCTGTATCTGATAACCTGTGTTATTGTGGAGTCTGTAGTATTGTATTTGTTATTCAGGTAAGGAGGCGGTCGTGGCTTTGTTATGAACAATTTTGGCATTTGACTGGAGTTGAATTGGAAAACTATGGAAAATCACTTCAACGATGGCTGAGGTGGGAATCGAACCCACCTCTTCTCAGTTTGACTCGCGAGGCTGAGTGTACCCAGTTGCAGCCCTCATACCAGAATTATAATTTCTCGGCAGAACCGGGAATCGAACTCGGACCTCTAGGGAGACAGCCAAGAACGCTAGCCGCGTTGAACAATAGGCTACGTGGAGAAATACAATTTAAGTGAGAACAGGGAACAATTCCACCTAACAATATTTATTATTTCAGTCACCCCCACGGATAATTTCAATAAAACAAGGCAGAAAACATGCAGTAAGAGGTAGGGAGGATATAATAAAATAATTCAAAGGGAGTAAAAATGTCTACCCTAGGGCAGTCTTGAACCCGGGACATAAAGTTACGCAGCAAGCACTTCACCATTCGTACACATGTGCGCTCGCTAGTCGTGCTTACTATCATAGATATTAATCCGCGTGGCTAAATGTCGAATGATTTCAATTAGACCTTGCACGTTAATTAGAATGCATTCATTTCCTGCGTGGGATGTTTTAAACTTGACCTAAAGCAAGTTTCATGCCTGTTTTACCTTAATAATGCAATTCAACATAGAATATTATCCACACCTCATTCGATAACCTTCCTCCATATTTGAACGGATGTGAGACCCTGCCACCATCGTTCCAGCCCTGAGAGCAGAATTATATTTCTTGACAGAGTAGGGAATCGAACCAGGATCTCAGGAGTGACAGCCAAGAATATTAGCCACTACACCACGAGATGGTCAGATGATAGAATGGAGTCCCAGAAATGACTTGGCACCATTCACTCGCGCCCCTCCCCCCTCTTCCCACCGCCATTCAGCAAAGAACGGGAATGGGTGTGAATATAGCATATCTAGTGTTAAAAGTCCTTATACAGGGCGCAAGGAAATGGTCTCCGCAGTGTCTACAGGCGTCTGCGAGAGCTAACATCAGTAGTTACGTTGGCAGCACGACTGTCGCTTGCATTAAAACAAACTGTCAACTTTGTACTCGCCACAGCCATTCATAACTGATGCTGGAAGTGCTGATGACACACACGCTCCCTTATTGCAATGCACACTGACGATTTCGACAGCCCACACGTGTGAGATTCATCCTATCAAGGACACCGAGCTGCTGCAGAAGCCGGCAGTTACTGCGGAGAACATTTCCTGTAGTTTAGTATCTGGCCATAGTATTCGCAGTAGGCCTACGGTAATGTGTTCGAAAGTTGGCAAAGAGTAATCATATTTATATGCACAGTATTCGCATTATATATCTGCCGGTGAGGACCGTAATATTTCTGAGAATTCGAGCCGTCAACTCCACCACTCCTATTCAAAAGACATAACCTCACAGTGTGGAGCTCGGGAGTTCTGACGGCCGACTTAGCATAATGCACTCTGCGCACTCATTAGTTGATTGGTTGGTTCATAAGTTTAGGGGCTGCGACAACGCGGTCATGTAGCCCCGTGTACTTTGGGTGTGTGTAGAATCTGTCTGATAACCGGTTTTAATTGTGATGACTGTATTAGTGTGTGTTATCTGTTTTTTAATTTAAGTACAGCCTGCAACTTAGAATTTTTTCAAATAGTTCCTACTTTTGCCGCCAAGCGCCACCGTCAACGACTAACTAGGCCAAGTTCAGAACTTAGCTACTAGACGCCACCGCAGTCGGCTCTTGGCAACGAACGTAGAAACCTAAGAGCGTTGTTTACATTCTTAACCTATCCAATTTACCTTCAGACAGGTGTAATTAGTGCAAGGTTCTTTAACATGCCATAAATCTATGACATGGGACCGCCGGCTTAACTTCCCCTCCGAAGGAAGGCATACTGAAGGATTTTTAACGCTCTTAAAAAATCCGACGGCTTCGGCCGGGTTTGAACCCGCTATCTTGGGCATAGAAGCTCAGCATGCTACCGACTACACCACCGAAGCCGCCACACTCATTAGTGCATGCCATACTATTGTCAGTGTGGCAATTTGAGACATGTCTTTGGTGAGGCTAGTACAGTCGCTATACCTTTCCTGAAAGTAATGGCATAGCTCACCGGCAGAGATATAACATGGGCATAGTATAGGTCGGCAAACACTTCGTAACATGCTTCGTAATGTTCAATCTTACTACCGGCACGCATTACCTTCATCGTGGCACTCCTTGATATCACCATAGCAACCACCAGCAAACAGATTTTGTCTTGTGGAACTCCCGATCTGTGCTCTCGAGTCTATAGCACACTTGCGCTTGAGAAGGTGGCACGTTTTTGTTAAAATGGATCAGGAATACGAGAGCTTCTTTCAGACTGTCGGACTAGTAGGTAAGCCAGCCGCAACTATGATATAATAACAAATTTATGACTTATCACATCTTTGAGTGAGAATGTCAGGTTGGGCCATGGTACCGTATACAAAAGTTTGGCAATATCCACAGAATCAAGCTTACTCTCTTGTTTACCCTAGAGAGCAACGTATGACTTGCACCTCAATATGTGTCTTTTAGGAATAAAGAAAGCTCAGTCTCAAATATTCTATAGAACATGTTAGGTAGTTAGACCATGAATAACATAGTGCTCATTGTTATCTTCCCGATACTGCCTTGAAGCGGAGACCACCAAATCAGCTGTTTGTCGTGTAGAAACATGTATGCAATAGCGTCGTCTGAATATATTTAGCTAGAGTGACAGATACTATAGTCTACAGAGGTCAAGGATTCATTGTTTTTAACATCGCTCGTTGTTTTATAATAACGAATTAATTATTTAAATGCCAGTCGCCTCCGTAGCGTAGCGTTCAGCATGGTTAGCTGCCGCCCCGGAGGTCCTGGGTTCGATTCCCGGTTCTGCCACGAAATTTGAAAAGTGGTACGAGGACTGGAACGGGGTCTACTCAGCCTCGGGTGGCCCAAATGAGTAGAGGAGGTTCGATTCCCCCTCAGCCATCCTCGAAGTGGTTTTCCGTGGTTTCCCTCTTCGTCTTCGGGCAAATGCCGGGATGGTACCTTCTTCAAGGCCACGGCCGCCTCCTTCCCCCTTCCTTGTCCATCCATCCTAACCATCTCTTACTTCCCTCATGAGGCCCCTGTTCGCTTTGCAGGTGAGGCCGCCTGGGCGAGGTGCCAATCCCACCTCACCAGTTGTATCCCTTCCGATTCGATGTTCCCAGCTCTAGGACACTGCCCGTAGAGGCGGTAGTGGTGAGTTCCCTCGCTGAGTCCGTGGGTTCCACCAACCTGGAGGGTAAAAAAAAAATAAAAAAAATGCCATAACCATCCACCGCTGAAGAAACTTTTGTGAGCTTTTGTAATGAACAAATTATTTACGGTACTAAACTTCACTACCGGTAATGTATGTTCTCTCATCCTCTGAAATTTGCGGGCAAAGGTTGTCTTTTAGGCCTACCCCGCAGGGTTTATTTATTTAGCGTATGATATTAAACACAAGGCACATAAACATTACAAAATAAACAAAGAAAAGTTCACTAGATTGCAGTCAAAGTTTTTGAGCCAGTCAACTATGGTATATCAGGGGCACATCAATAAAATCTAGCCTCTCGCCTGGGTGACGTCTGATATGAGTCTCGAAGGTAATGTGATGATTTGTCTGATTGTCATCCCCACATCCGCAGGCAGGTGATGGTTTCTAGTTCCACTTATATTCGAAGGCAGCACATCGCCCATGATGGTTAGTTCGCATCCGGTTCAATTGGGTCTATGGTGGAGATATCATGGTGGACCATTCTTCATCCCGTTTCTGTTTTAGTTCGAAGCACAGCAGTTCACTGAGTGGATCGATCTTACTGATATTGGTGGCCTTCTTGAATTTATTCGATGATGTAATATTATATGATCCGAAATATCAACATTGATTGCTAACTGAGGGCTGGACATAATCAATGTTTAGTCTCCCGAGATGTGGAGGAGCAATACAGTGTGTTGGTAACCAATTAGTTGGGGTGGATTTAATGCTTCCAGATATCAGTCTCATAGTTTGGTTTTGACTGGACATCAATCTTCTTAACATGACAGCTGTTGAGCTAAGCTGACGCACTCATATTCAGCTACACCTACAGAGTAGCCTACACTAGGCCAATTGCAGTCGTCTGGAGTATATTTGCTTATGCTCCCCTTGAAGTGGTCGTCAGTTTACACAACATGTTTCGTGCAACTAGATTAGCTGGAGTCCGAGAAAGGTGGTGACGGTAGGTAAATGATATATCCAGTGTCACACCCAGATATTTTGGTTATTTATTGTGGTGAAGCTGTTCGCCATTAAAGACAACAGATAATTCCTTGATGCACACCTGTTACTCGAATGGAAGCAGCATTTTACGGCAGAGTCTAAATTTTTGAATTAGGAGGTATGGCCAGATCAGTCGACAAGGTTTCCTAAGTTGCTGTAAAGCAGGGTCCTCCAAACTTTTTTGCCTACGGGCCACACTGACTCCTCCACCAAGTCCCAAGGGCCAAGACCTAGTAGCTAGCTCATACTAACATACCGGTACTGTAGTTTTTATTACGGTATATCTAGGTATATGAATTGCAGCCAATGGCCATAGCAGGGTATTTTAAACGCCTGTGGCCTACCAGCAAGTTGAATTTCAAGTAGTTTCTACTTTGGCTACCAGATGCCACTGTCATCTAGTGGCGAACGTTGTAACTTGATAGAGCGTTTCTAACCATAGTTTTGAATACCGTGTGCGCAAAGTTTCGTTTCGGGACAGGCCGGCGACTGAGATATCTATGTCGCTGTATGCGGGGGGTAATTTGCAGTGTAGCGATATTTTAAAAGATCTATATTTAAAGTCATAATTGCTGGAATTATATAAGAGTCTTTCTCACACAGTTTGATCAGTCGCATAAATGTGCTCTCGCCACTACTTATTTGTGTGAAAAAGATCCAAATTAACTGGTAAGCATTTGAAGTCGCTGCTGATAATTTCCACCAGTAAACTTGTTTCACAAGTGCAAACAATTGTCAGTGGAAAGTTACAGCTGCATGAAACTCATTAATCGTAGTAGTCCAATAATAATAAACTAGCGGACCCCTGCGAGAACTCGCGCATAATGGGCTGTGCGCGCCCCATGTGTACAGACTACCCGCGTGGCGCTAGTGCTATGCAGGCTGTAGGCGACAGAGTTCTCGCAGGGGCTATCGTTTTGTTTATTTGTTTAAAAGCACTATATAAACAAATACATATTATATTTCCGCAGACTTTTCATGAAATGTAAGATTTTTCCTGTACTATTGAGACAATTTGGAAAATTTTGGTACAAACCACGCCTTCTAACTCCTTCTGGTTTAGGAGCTTGAGTTTTGTGATACATACACCTTAGCCTTAGCGTATTATATAATAAGATAATTTAATTATGTGAATTGGGACCTACCTATGTATTTCACGGTATGTTAAGATTTCAGGATAAATCTCATGTCAATAATTACAGTTAAAATGTTCAATTTCATTATGTATGCCAGTTGTTGTATTGTTTCTCTTAATTGGTCGTTAAATGAAAACTAATGATTATAATTTGTATGATTTACTGACATTGTAAATTTTACAATGTAGCCTAATCAAAATAAGCTATGGCGGGCCAGATACCGGATATGTCCGACCGGCTACCGCGGGCCGTAGTTTGAAGACCTCTGCTGTAAAGGATCGATGCCGTGTGCCCATGATCCATGGATTCATCAGCATACTCAATTTGTGTCTACTGGTGGTTTGTGGCATGTCAAACAAAGGTTGAAAAGGAGTTGTGCAAGAACAGGGCCTTGTGCCAAACTGTTGCTTGGTTTGAACTGCCTGATAGTTTTGTTATTCAGATGTAGCTACAGAGAACAATCTGTGGTACTAAAAAAACGATTTATTATGTTAACTACCGTACAGGTACCTTCATGAAGGGTACTACTTTTAGTAGTTTTTAAACAAGTCATTTACTCCAAATAGTGTCATGCTGCAGACAGGTCAATGGATGATGCAGATGTTTTTAGCTTCTTTTGAAAACCGAGCTCAATGTATTGGGTTGGTGCATAAGTTCGTAGCGTTTTCCATAAGTTTATCTACATCAAGTGTATAAGTTAATGAAACTTTATTAAGAGAAGTTGATGATGATGATCGTGTGGCCTCCGAAGAGGCCTAGTGCAGGTCTTCCTAGTTGACGCCCGTAGGCGACCTGCGCGTCGTAATGAGTATGAAGTGATGATGAAGACGGCACCAACACCCAGTCCCCGAGCCACGGGAATTAACCCCAGGAGATTAAAATCCCTGATGGCTCGGCCGGGAATCGAACCCGGGGCACTTTGGCCCAAAGCCTAGCGCGCTAACCATTTAGCCACAGAGTCGGACTTAAGAGAAGTTAATCATCAGTAACATATTTTCTTTCACTATACGAATATACAACAGTCTGCCAACGCTGTGGTAATTTTTCGATTCCGCGCCTGTAGAAATAACGTGGTTTTGAGTTGAAGAATTCGTCAAGCCATGTTCAGATCGCATCATCATCCGGAAAGGAAGTTTCTTGAAGGTTGTTCGATAGAGAGCGGAAAAGGGGAAAATCTGAGGGTGCAAGATCGGCCGAATAAGGTGCGTGCGGAATGATTTCCCAGCCCAACTCCTGTATAGTGATTTTTTTCAGATTAACAGAGTGCGGGCGGGCGTTATCATGGAGGAGCATCATTTCACACAGTCTTGTTGTTTTTTGTTTTGTTTTTTTGGATTGCATTAGCAAGACGTCTCAGTTGTAGGCAATGAATGTCAGCAGTGATGGTTACACCTCGGGGAAGCAATTCGTAGTACAGCACGCGGTTGGTGTTCCACCAGATGCATAATATTCTTTTTTTGTGGTTGCGCGCAGGTCTTTGTACGGGGAGTTGCTTGTTTGGTCTTAACCATTCCTTTCTTCGCCTTATGTTAGCGTAAAGACACCATTTCTCGTCACCAGCAACGATACATCATAGGAATGGTCGACGTTGTTCACGAGCCAATTGATAAAGAGCAAGCAGAGATGCACATTTGGCCATCTGCTGATTTTTGTGATTTTGGCTTAGAGCATGCGGTACCCATATATCGGATTTTTGAATCTTACCCATTGAATGCAAATGTTGCACAATGGTGGAATGATCACAGTTCATCACATTTTCCAGTTCTTGTGTCCACTTGACGTGGATCATTGTGAATTAATGCGTTTAAACAATCTTCATCAAATTCCGACGGCCTTCATGAACGTGGGGAGCCACTGTGCTCAAAACGAACCGCCTTAAAACGAGAGAACCACTTTCTTGCCATGATCTCTTAAATAGCATTGTCCCCATACACGGCGCAAATGTTTCTGGCCGTCTCCGCTTCTTTCTTCCCTCTATTGAACTCCACTTGGCACTCCATTTTCTAGCGTCCACGGCTCCACTCACTATCTGCAAATGACAGAACTTCAATATGTAAACTCAAGAACAAATATTGAACTACAAAGCAACAATTATTTATTTAGCGTATGGCAACGCATTGTAAAACACAACAATATTCAGAATACATAAGTTAGCAGCAAAAATTCTAGGACATTATTACATAAAAGCAAAACAGAGAATGTTAGTGTAACCTACAGTCACAATTGGCACTTATAATTTAAAATTTAAATTGTCTATCCACTTAACAGCATCTGGAGTCAACACGAGAAAATCCTTTGAATCCCCTGAGTATGACGTAATACTACACTGAATTACAATGCGTTGTATGGTCTGGGGTGTCGCTCCACAAACACGTGCAGGATCGGTAATTGTGTTCCATTTGTAGAGTAAGTCCTTACACACTCCATGGTTTGTGCGAATCCTGTTGGCAGTCTTCCGCGTACGTCGAGGCAGATCGAATCCCTCTGGTTTGTTGTGAGTATTTATACTGATTATTACTTATGCTGGATCCATCAAATCCCTTGTTAAAAAGTTCCATAGCAGATTTTATTGCTGGTTGTCTGGATTTTAACCTGTCAGATATTGCACTTGGGATGAAGTCATGAATGTGAAGGACAGGGTGATCCAAAATGTTCTTATATTCACGTACCAAAGCATCCTGTCTTCTGAGTTCAGGTGGTTGAATGTGACTTAAAGTTGGGAGCCAAAATGTAGGAGTAGTTTTTAGACATCCTGTGATCGTGCGCATAGTTGTATTGAGTTGGGTGTCGAGTATGTTGGTATGATTGCTATTTAGCCATACAGGAGTGCAATATTCTGCTGTGCTATAGACTTGTCCTAGTGCAGAGCAGCGAAGTGTTGTAGCTGTTGATCCCCATGTAGTACCACACAGTTTTTGAAGGATGTTGTTCCTGGTACGTACCTTGGCTGTAGTATTAGACAGATGTTTTCGGTAGGTTAAGGATCTGTCGAGTGTGACACCCAAATACTTCGGTGTAGGATTGTATTTAACAAAGTTCCCATTAAAATAGATTTTCAGTTGACGGTTAGCCTGTCTGTTGTGAATATGAAAGCAAGAAGATTCTGTTACTTGAGCTAGGTGTGAGTCACCACTTATGGTAATACTGCCACAGGATTGAAAGATCATCTGTCAATATCCTTTCAGTGTCCTCTATGTACTTTCTACTGACGCCAATGGCTAGATCATCTGCATAAGCAAATTTCCCACTTTCAGTATGAGGCATGTCCTCAATGTATAGATTGAAAAGGATTGGTGCGAGCACAGAGCCCTGTGGAAGACCATTTTTCAGAGTTCTTCGATTGCTGATTTCCTTGTCCAGGATAACTTGGAAATATCTATCACATAACATATTGTTTAATAACTGGGCTAGTATTCTGCAGGGGATCACTCTTAAGAATTTTGAAAGGAGTCCCTCTCTCCATACTGTATCATAGGCTGCTGTCAGATCAACAAATACTACAGACGTTTTTATACCAGCAACAATGACAGTCGACAAATGAAACCATAGCAACCGGAATACCAACAAGCAAAACAAAAACGCTACGGTCTTATGCACCATCCTATAGGTGGTCAGGGCCAATACTTGATCTTCCAGGTCTAAATCCAGCATGCTCTAGAGGAATTATATCCAAAATTATTGTAGCAATACGATTATATAACAGTCTTTCAAACAGCTTGAAGCTGCAGATTAGTAATGCTATTAGACGGTACCTTTCTGGTTTGGCACCTGACTTATTAGGTGTATAGCAGACGGCGATAGTTTAAGCAATGCTATTATCTCGGTTTTCTTGAATACCTTTGGGAGTTCTCCAGTGGTCAGGATATTACTAAAAAGCTTTGCTAGACATTGCTTGATATTCATACCGCAAAACATAGAAATTTTGGGTAAATTCCATCTTCTCCGGCAGCTTATCCTGTCTTCATTTGTTGGAGACCATTCTCTACCTCTTCTATAGTGAATGGGTCTACAGAGTTTGGTGAATCTTTTACTGTTTGCCTGAGTATATTAAGTTCCTTCTTAATCAAGATTGTGGATTAATAATCATATGAACTGTTCTTAATTGAATGGTCATATTAGCCAGGAATTGACATATAAACCTAACTAGTAAAGTGAATTAGTTGAGTGATTTTTTTGAAGTAAACATTTACTGTGAATTTTAAAGTGAGCATATTTAAATACAGCCGGCCCCTTGGTGTTGGAGTAGCGGGCCTGCCTCTCACCCGGAGGCCCCGGGTTCGATTCCCGGCTCCGTCAGGGATTTTAGAAACTGACGTGAGGGCTGGAACAGGGTGCACTCAGCATCGTGAGGACAATTGAGTAGCTGTCTGACAGTGAGGCAGCGCCCCGATCACGAAAACCAAGATTAACGGCCGAGGGGACCCGATGCGCTGATCACGCATCACCCCAATATCTGCAGGCCAAATAGCTGGACAGCGGTTGCTTGGTAGGCCTAGGCCCTTAACGGGCTGTAGTGCCAGGGGTTATTAATATATTTAAATACACACATAAACAGTGTTTAATAATTTGTTTAAACTATAATAATTATTAATAATGGAATTATTATTGAAGAAAGATATAGATGGACAGTTTTAAATTTTAACTTGTGGAAGTAATCCGTTGTAAATATTTTAAATAATTATTTAAATTTTGTTAAATTATTATTCGACTTCTAAAATGCTGTGGATAATAATAAATTATTATCGGGTCGATAAATAAGCGCAGGATCTTAATATAGGTGTTCTTGAAATATGAGGGGAAGTATTAATCTGGAATTCGTTTGCCCCTCCAGAGAGTACAGTAATGCCATGCATAACTGAGAAGGTGCCAGGGTTCACTCAGCCTAGAAAGACCTGGTCAAAATTAAATAGAATCCGGACCAATCACGGTGTATGCGGCGATCTCCTGTACAAGTGGAGGAAAAATCTTCGTCATGTTGCGAGTGCGGTGCTGAAAGACAGACTGCTCGGCACCTAGTTCAGGAATGCCCACAAACATCATACAGTGGTGACTTCAGCGACTTCTTCCTAGGGACACCACAGGCACTTCATTACGTTTCGAAACTTGATGTCAAATTGTAAATAATTTTCATATATGCCATGCGATAAATAAATAAATCTGGAACTGGAAGGTAAGTGAAAGTTTGTTTTGGATGAACAACTCATTGTGAAATTTATGTGAATGAACATGAAATGGAGATAAGTAAAATTCTCCGATAATATTTAATGTCAAGTTAAGGGTGTTTAAAACATAGATGTGAGAGTATTAGTGCATTGTATAAATGTATGACTCAGGGGTTCGGCCATTTGTGTGCGTGGAACCCTTGAATGTAAAACAGCTGATCGCTAGTTGAAATGGTGGTGTGCTCGGAACAGCTGATAGACTGTGAAATTAGTCCAGCTGTTTATTTAGTAGGGAGTTCTACGTTGTATAAATTAACTACTAGTAATGTTAAAAATAATTCTTATTTGCTTTTGGAAAGTCATTAGTGGTTTTCAATTTAATTTTAATTTTATTTTATCTATTGAACTCCAGTTGAAGGAGGTGTTTACATTTGTTTATCATGTGTGATTTTATCACATATGTTTTTCTTCGAAGGCGTTCAAGCCTCACTTAATTTTATGGGAGGTTGTTTTTATTTTATTTATTGTTCTTTTCACAGTAAACTTTAATTTCGTTCTTTTTAAAACGACGGAGTTGCGTGACTTATTTTAATTATGATGAAGATTGTGTTATGGGAACGGATCATGGTATATGGCGCCTTTAACCCATTCCGACCCCAGATTTTGGTAAGGATATCACTCTCCGAAAGTAGTTAGCATCCTTGTCCACACTAGTTGGCCCATACCACTTTCGAATGACTGTTGTATTTATCATAGAAGTGCTTGTCGGAGGGATTTTTAGGTTTTCTAGCCGGGGCCTACAAGATTCTTCGATCCATTCTTGATCTTCGGATTTCGACAAGTCAGCTTCATGATAAATACGGGTAGAGTACAGTGCCCAAATCCAGTTGTCCAGATTTGAGAGCACAGGCCCAGATGCTAAGTCCAGAGCTGAGATTTTGAATAGCGCGCTCCCATTGTTCTTAGAAGCATTTCGAAGCTTCATGCAGCCAACAGATCGCTAAGTGACGTAGCAAGTTTATCACAGTCGAGGCTATATTTGTATAAAATATTTTCCGATTGAGTATAAACATGAGACTAGCACCAAATTACTGGCACGGACAAGGGAAGAAGAACGTGCTATATTTCAAGAAAATTGATTGAGCGGAAGCTGAGATATGAGATGTTTTAGTTTGAGCAGATCTCAAGCAGTGAGGTCAAGGAGCCCGCCCGCAGAGTATAAAATGGCTGGGAGCCATAGCTCAATATGTTACTTCGATTCAGTGCCTAGTCGCTGAAACATCACGTTGCTACTTCGTAAGCGCTTCGCCGCTAAGGACATCGTTATACTTTGAAAATATCTTCGTGCACATGATTGCAATACTCTACGTTTTACTAGCACACGGTTGCTATGACTTAGTGAATTTCTACGACAGTACATTGTTACTGGACTTCGAAAAGTGTTTGACATTTTAGTGAACTTCGAATTCTTCATAAGTTATCACTGAGGTGATAGACTTTGTGGCAGAACTTTGGTAATTATTACTGCTACATGGACATATGATAGACTTTGTCTATATTTTCTTTTCACTGTCCACCAATATTTAAACTGGATTATTTTTATCCAATGGCCAGAACAAGCTTTTGTCTTGGTAACTATTTGACCAACCAAGATAAGTCAGTAATTTTCACATACCATTCTTGCACGGTTCAGTTCATCTAGCCGACATAGGGAATCCAGCATGCCTAGCATTGTCTGGAGAGTGAGAAACTCTGCCCAGGGACTTGAACATCAGAACTTGGACCGGTGCTGAATACGATTGTCAGAGTATTGATAGTACTGAATGCATCACAGTTGGGTCACGTTACAATCAGGTATTTTGCATCATGGATCATTTCGATCTGACCCCTGTCAAGAATATTACTTCAGCTGTTGAAGCAGCTAATATTACAAACAGTTTTCATCAAGATTATCAGGCAACGAGTATGAATACCGCTATGTCTGGTTAGACATCTTGCGGGTATATAATGGAGGCCGATACGAGAATTTTAAGTACGTGTCCAAATGGGGACAGGAGACTGGAATAGTCTGGTTCTGACCAGATTATCTACATCAAGATCTACAAGAATGTAAGCTACATTTTGCGTTATTTTATGCCTAGTTAGCTGGAATTCTCATTTTTCGACAGTCTTGCCAACATTTTTTTCTTCGATATTTTGCTGTTGCAAATATTTTTTCAAGGCATGGGAAGCCTTTATCTGAGCAGTTTTTACACTCAGACATGAGAAGTCAATGAGTTGAATTAATGGACGAGCAAAACGAGCATTTATTTGATTTTGATTTTTTTCTAATCGCGGTCATCAGCCGTCGTAGGCCCTAATTGTAAATTAAATAATACATTTAAGTTGAGGAATGGATGTTTATCCATATTTAAGAAGCCGAGGATAATATATCCCGAACAGTTTAGCAACGTTAATTCCATTTGTGGAAGTAATAATAATAATGCTGATTTAATAATAATAATTATTTTCAATATTTTGCTGAGATAATAATAATTATGATTTATATTTTCTAATAATCATATCATGTAGTGTGATTTATAAAGTTGATATTTAAAACAGTTTGCTAGATCGGATACTTGTTTTTCCGAAGGCTAGTGGTTAACGCAAGCCCACATTCAACTAACAGAATAATTCTATGGGAACAGTTGACACTTGCATCATGCAGTTAAATCTTTTAGAAGACACGGAAAGTAATGATACGGGAAGCAAATAGAATGTATAAAATTGGGTTTTACTAGAATTTGTATAAATATAAAATCCTTATGAGCAACGTCTTGTGATAGAACGTTTGTCTGGAAATAGACACGGTGTGGAATTATTAATGTTTAAACTGATGGTAAAATTACTGAAAACTCATTGAGGAGCTTACTAGCCTATAAATCTTCCAGTTTGAGTAACAAGCAAAGGCTTGATTATTATGTATAATTTGGGAATGCATTTTTGTGTGTGTGGAAATAGTTAAATATGCCATTCTGATTGTGCAATTTAAGTCGCAGGAATGAGGTTGTTATAATGGAGCATCAACCATATAGTAGGTTGGATGACTTTGAAATAATGTTGGGAGTTGAAATATTGTTGCAAGCCACACTTTTGTCGAATTTATAACCAAGGGTTATTTTATGGAACCATCATAGTTAATCTACAGTTTACCCACGTGCTCTATAAATATTTCCTAGTAATTGTTGACCCGGAATTTTGTTATTAACATTTACCTGTCATTACGAGAAGACTTTACCGTTGTCTAGATGCTAATTATGATCATGTGATTTTTTGACACATTAAAATCGAATGGGCCGTTGCTGTAAATAATTTAAAACTGTTATTTCTAAACAACCACTACAATTTAGAGGATATTTGTGATCCTGTTAAAAATACAAACATTATGTAAATTAATATGATGATTAACATTTTTACATTCTGTCAAAGAATTGTAATTTTGATAAAAGCAACTGATATTGTTTTGTGATAAATTTTCTAAATAATATTTCCAAGTGATATTTAAATAATTGAATGTTTAAATCCATAGTTAAATAGAATTGATGTTTTGTTAATAATAAAATTTTGACCATGATATTGCTAATTGAGTCAAGAACTCAGAATAATTTTGGATCGAGAACAGATGATACAATAAATATTTTTCTGTTTATCGAAGTTCTTCGACTCCATGCTCGAATGTCCATGTAATATTGTGTTATATTCATCGTTATGACTTTATATTTGAACCAATTTTGAGATACTGATTCCTGAAAAAAAGTGTTAGTTAATTTTCTGCTACTATTTGAAAAACAAAAACAGTGGTTTTTTTTTATCGAGTGATTATATTTCATTTCAACGCGTGAATACTTAAAAGTTAGGAATCAGGATGGACAATTACATTTGCACTGACAAACCCTACGGTTGTAAATAATTCATTTGAACGAAGTCAACAGGACTAACAATCTGACTTTCGTTTCAAATGCCTAGTGTTCATGTGTTGGTGAATCTGTAAATTTGTGTATTGAACACGCTGAGCTAAGGTTCATGTGATATTCTTCACGACAGCACATTTATGATGGGATGTAGTACCTTTGAACACACCCAGAAAGCTACGAGAAGCCGAGAGCTTATACAATTCTCTTTGAAGTAACGGAGAATCGCACTTTTGACTTTGGTGAAGTCTGCTAATTATTTATCTGAGGTCTTATTAATCAATTTTATCTTTCCACGAGACTCAGAATATTCCATTTCGTCATTCAGTATTATTGAAACATTTTGGAGAATGTTTTTTCACTTTAAGGTTGTAACTCTTTACTAGCCCTTCTTGGGCCACTGATTTAAAACTTCCCAAAATCACCCTCCTATAGGTGATCGAAAGTACTTTACCATCATATTTGAAATGGCAGGGTCGTGGAGTGTTGGACACACATTTAGTCAACCTAACTGGTATCATTTGAGCGTTCAACTATTAGGTGTAATTCCCTATAAAGAAAACTAATGATAACTTTCAAAATATATGTATTAAAATCAACTTTAAACATATGGCGGGGACTCTCGTCGAACAGACTATGGTTTCCTATCTTCAATTCTCCTCGGCAATGACGAAAACATGTGACCCAAAATGAATGTTGGAATATAAAGATGTTTGTTACTCACTCACTGACGATATTGCAGATAATCTTCGAGACATGCTCAATAGATCAGTTCTCCCCAGCTTTCAAAGATTTTCCACACGTGGTTGCTAATAGAAGCTCCTACTGTTACCTCCCAGCTGATCATGTTTTGTATGCTCTGCACTAGCAGACTTTTATACAGATCAATATAACACACGAGGCTAAAAGCCTACTTCACAGTTCGCAAAGATATATAAGATACAGCATCTTGTACTGCGTAATGAATGCGCACGTGGTTTTAGGTTAGAAATGTTTTCAAAGCCACATCTCTGCGATAAATGAATGTGCTTCCGTACCAAACTTGAAATGTGCTAACGGATATAACATTGTTCTGATTTGTAGCCGTTTCGAGTACAATCACAAGCCATGCTTCCAACAAAACAGTTTCTCTAAATAGGCCTACGCCAAATTACGAGAACGCGACCCTTCCAACCAGACGCTAGAATAGAAATGAGGCCACGCTCCACACGAAAAACCCACCTCTCATCTTGTAAAGACATGTTTTCGTCTTTCTCCGCCAGGGTCATGATACCCTCCAACCCATACCAAATACACCAATAATCTCGAACCCATGTATATTTCTTACAACTCATGGCGCGAAACTCTTCTCTGACGTCAGAATCTTACACAATTTATACAAAGCTTTATTCAAGACAAGGGAAGTTATTCTCGGCCCAATCTAAATTTGGCCTAGAGTTTCCTGCTGTTGCAACATCTTGTAGCTTGCCTAACACAATCCGCTGTATTGTATGCTGACATCTCCCATACAAATTAAATGAAATATTCCTGACTGAGTCCCCGAGATACACAAGATATATACATTAATAAAATGAAATCCTATAACCTAAATGATGATGATGAGCAAGAAAAGGAATGATATGAACAAATTACCCTAACCTGATTTCTCCTCAAGTCAACCAAATAAGGGTCTGGGAACATTGTGACCGGAACAGTCACAAGGTATGGTAATATCATTGCAGATACGCAAATAGGAATGTAAGTAGTCGCTCAACGACTTAGTTTGACGACTTGCTTCCACGAGGAACGCAGTTCCTTGCACTACGTCTGGAGAATCCGCCCTGTGTAGGCGTGTAATTATATTCGTCGCATTAGACGTGGCAAACAGTCCGCTTTTCAGCGTGGAAATCATTATCGGGTGCCATCGAGCACAAATTATACTACGAATCACTGTTGTTGATGTGCAGTGATCAACACAAATTGTTTAGTGAATTATATGGCAAGTATTGTGAAATTTACGACATTACTGTAGCACCACATTTTTTCACCCACGTGTTTGTGGAGGGCCGAGAGCCTGGTGCGAAAATATACAGGTGAATGTGAAATTATTACTTTGAACAAGTGTGATTATAAAAGTACATTATATAGTAAATGCTACGGTGAATTTATCTATAATAAAACGACGCCCATTTCACGGATGCCACGTGATAGAAGAAGTAGCGTCTGTACACGTGTGGAACCGCAGAACAGTGCATGGCCATTTATCATTTACATCTGCAAAGTGTAGAGGCTGTGTTACCAGTTATATTTAAAGCCTGTGATATCTACGACGAATATCGTAATTTTCAAGTGATAATAATGAACTACAAGTCTTATTCTACCGCCCACGTGGTAAACTTTTTCAACACCATGTTCGAGGCCGAGACCATGGACTAATACCATTATGGTATGAGGGAGATGTCTCGGATGGGACGAGCTTGATTGTGGAACTTCTAGAACATCGAACGAGAAGGAAGGAACCGAGGATGCCTTTCCTAGGCATGCCCAGTCCATTCACGAGGTCAACTACAGGGACAGACCGAACCCTGGTCTTTGGGAGAGCCCAGATGGAAGTTCTGATGAGGACGATGCCAATCCTGAAAGCCAGAGGTGCTTTCGTTCAACCCTTGTCGTTGGACAGAGAGCTAAGTGTGAGCTCCTTCATATCGTGAGTTTTGTACAACCCTTCCTTGTTCTAGTTTCTGGTGGTATAGTTAGATTAGCGTAGTTTGTGGACCAACCGAACTTAGTGACAGCCATTTCATAGGTAGGGAATGTAATTAGTCTAATTAGATGTCATTTATCTACAGTGATTGTGAGTCACCCTTGGGTCTGACATTTTGGTCAACCCTGGTGCAGCTTGATGGACGTCGTGGGACGCCAATTTCTGCCTATTGCTAAACGTGACTGTAGTCATTTTGAGGCTACTTTGTTTAACCCTATCTGGGGTGATTTTCAAGTATTTGCAGACTTTAGTTATGGCAATCTGATGCCATAGTTATATTTCTTTAACTGCACTTTTTGCAGCCAGTCTATGTTACACCCCTGACTTCGTTAGAGTAGTCGTATCATTTGGGTGATCGACTGTAATTACCAGTTTTGTAACTGCATTATATTTCATTTGAGATGAGCTCAGAAGCCATCCAGGTCATGTGTAGACCTTATAAGTAATAGGGACATTTTGTCGTTGCCTAGCATCGAACCCTGCTCCCCAACGTATCATTAAGCAGATCCAGCAGAGTGGTATTTTCGCCACAATTATTATTTTGTTAAGTGTCAAGTGTGATGACACGTGTTTATTTGATGTTTGATACAAGCAACTACGAAGTGTATTTTATCTTTGAGAGCTGAGAGCTCCAGCAATTAGTGACATTGCTACCTTTTAAACGTCTTTGTTGTGAAAGACAGAGTTATATGATTATATTCAGATTTATAGCGTGCTTTTTATGCACATATTCTTCGAGGTTTATAACCTATGGTAAAGGTATTATGAAGAGGCCAGTTGTACAGTTATTACCTTGCTTAAATTGCCGGCCTAGTTATTGTGTTGTGTCATACAGCGCAGGAATCTTGTAGCCTGCGGCGACACGAACAGGTTTTGTGAATACTTCTCAGCGCCCGTGTGAGAGCGCATGCTTCTGAGTGAGACGGACTGATATTAACATAGGACAGAATGCTTTTAGCATTCACTTTCTCTTTCATTGCAATTATAGCTCATGGAATCCAGTGTCCATTCTTGTATCTGATCATATGTTCTGTAGATTGTCATTTGTTAGTTAAACGCTGTTGTGTGTACCGTTGTTTTACTGAGTACAGTTAAGTCAGGTTTCTATAGTACGTTGTAGGCTAGCCCCGCTAGGGAGGTTTTTCATGTATGAAGGTATTTTTGTGTACCATGTCCGGGACTGTTCCCGTGGACCAGATATTTAGGGAGGGTAACTGCTTGTGTCCAGGCCCGTCCCAGAGTTATTGAACGCGAGCTGTGCGCCGCTGGTAACTTGTGTTATTGTGTGTCCGAGTTGTTATTGCTCGTTGATTGTATTCCGACTTTTGAGTCGAGGCTTTTTGGCAGAGATGATCTCAGGGGAGACACTCCGTGTCCAGGCTTGTCAGTATTATTCGCCATAATCCAACGATAACCTAAACCGACATCTTAATAATAAAACGCATAATTTTGATAATCAAAAGCTAACTAACGAATCCTTTCTGCTTAACCTTGTTCATTTGCATTTGGAACCTGCTGACATAACCGTGCTAATGAAGGTATTTCCTGGAGGAAATGACTTGAGGACAGCTGACACTTTTTGTTGCGACCGAAGCTTGCTGGTGGAGCGCAGGCCATACGATGTTAGACGTAGTCTTCACTACGCAGTCGTCACCGTAACTACACACATTAGATGACTATGGCTTACAAACAGTAAACCAAGGTGTAGGCAAGCATTTGAATAAAACTGTGGTCTCTTATTTATTTACTTAATGATGTAAAAGTGTACGAATCCTCTATGTTACCCTTTTGTATGCTGATTAGCACTTAGTTCCTAAGAATGACTTAGATGTTTTTTCTATGGCTGATCACTTAGCTTTGAATGTAATTGTTTGATATTACGGACGTCACCGCCGTAAATTTTCGTTATTAATTGATAGGACTTAGCTAGATGAATTAACGTTAAATGTAAATGTGGAGATGGTATCATCCTAACTTAGATTTGTTTTGCTACCCTGTTAAATGTAAATTCTGATATTAGCTTGATCTTGTAACTTGACCTAGGGATTTGCGTCGTACCATTTTCCTAGTGTTGCTGTTGTTGCTTTATTATTGGAGACAGATCTTTCGCGAGGGTTTACTGTAACTTCTCAGGTAGGGACCTGCTCTTTATTTTTGATTATTTATTAGCTTGCGGATTAGCCGATAGATACCCTCCGAACTAGGATAGGGGTTTGTAAAATTTACAATAAATTTTCACGGTGTTTTACATAAGTCTGGATGTTTCTTTTCTCAGTCTAGTTTTTAAGGTGGACCTTTCCTTAGGCAGTCTATGACCTTCGTCACCATGTACCACGATCCCCGTGGACTACAGTTTCTCGTGCCGCTTTGGCCTATTTGGAAGTTCACCTGTTCCTCACGGCAGTTAGGTCCGACGGATGAGATGTTAGGGAAGTCATTGCGGTTGTTGGCTATCCTGGCAGCTCCTCTGACGGGCACATACACTATAAAAATTTAAATGGCGCCCAACTCATGTGCCGACGTTAACGTGGTGACCGTCAGTTCCATGTTATTTAAGAGGATCTTAATGTTGATTAATGGTAAATTGACCGGACTGGGACGAACTTAGAAAGTCGTACTGCAGATCAATTAACCGCATGGCATTCATGTTTGATACAAGTCCATGGGGTGAGGCTTTTGTGTTAGATAAATTATAGATAGGATTTTCTTTGATGATGCCTCATCCTGAGTAAATGTAATACTTTGCTTTGCTCGCCGTTGTCTTTGTAAATGTAGAAGTACTTAGTTGTCATACTCCAGCTGTACTCGTGATGTTAATTTAAATGAAACAAGCTTTATACCACCAAGTAACTAATCATAGCTGTAAGTTCCATTAGAGATTGATCCCTCTATTTCTCAAATAATTTTCTTGTCATGGATGAGGAAACAATTCGTCGTGTGTTTGGGGAGATGATGGCAGGTGTCAATGCCAATCTCCAGCAGATTACTGCTGACTTAGGTACTGTAAGGACTGATTTAGGTGAAGTCCGAGGTGACTTGGGTGAGAATACCCAAGCTGTCAATAATGTCCGGGATGATTTAGAAGTTAACACCCAGTCGATTAACAATGTAAGTGGTCATGTGGACCAAGTCAGAGATGAGATCAATAATGTTAGGGCTGATCTAACGCAGGTCAGGGCCGACATTGACGCTCATAGGATACAGGCTAGGAATGATCTTACGGCAGGTTTAGCAGCTGTTAGAGTTGATGTTATACGATACCATCAGGAGGCTAACCAGCGTATCGATAGTTTAACTGATCAGATGAATAGAGCTAGGGAGGACGTGCAAACCCGATTAGAGGAGCACACCGCTCAGATCCAGACAACGATTAACAGAGTCCAGATTTATATGAGGGCCGACTTGGAGCACACTCGAGAAGAATTTGGGACTCGTTTAACTCACGTCGAGGGATTCATGGATAACGTCAAGAAGGGCATGGCGACCATGAATATAGGACTCATACTGATGAGAGGTGCAGCGAACGCAGTGAACAACAACGTCAAGACGATCGTCGATGGTATGATCGAGGTCAAGGACGAGTTGAACACAAACAGAAAGAATATTACGGAATTGACTGAGACAGTAACAGGGCTACGTGAAACCATTGATGTTCATCGAGAGGGGCATAAGATCGATGTCATGATGTTGAGGGGTGACCTCAATGAACCTAAGACCACTATGGAGGCAAAGGTAGCCGAGGTCAAAGATGACGTTGGTAGGATCCAGGACAACATGTCTAAAGTCGAGGAAGAAATCGACTCCCTACAGAAACGATTCGAGGAAGTCGCGATAACCGAGAGTTTAGACCTCAGTTACAACTTGAGGACGGCTATTCGCGAAGTCGACACCAACCTCAAAGGCAAAGTTGAGCGAATAGAATTGCAGCTCAACGATCTGGGAAATAAGGTCGCAGCTAAGACTATCCCAGGGCTCGAAGTTATCGAGAGACGTCTCGACCGACTGGAGACGCATCCAAGAGAGACACGTTTACCCTCACAGATGGGAGACTCTCAGGCAACACCAGGATCGCAATCCGCAGGGATTATGCCTGCACATTTTCAGCCCAGCGCACCCATGGAACCGCAACCATCTCAATTCACCGGTTCAGCGCAGAGTCAAGCGTTAAACTTTGACGCACATCCTTTCCAACCCGTACCCAACCGACAGAGTCAAGAGACGAGTACGCCGACGCATAACTATATGCCGAATTCGTTTAGACCCGCGCACACGCAGGGGAACGTGACTATTATCCGTTCACGAGAGGAGCAACCAGCTCGATTCTCAGGCACTGGAAGTGGTATCACTCTAGTGGAGTTTTTGGCGAATGTGGAAAGCTACTTGAGAGACACAATGGTAACTCCGGAGAGAGAACTCCGAGTTATTGAGCGTTTGCTTGAGGGGCAAGCCAGCACTTGGTTTAGAGCCTTCCGTTACTCATTTGTAGGCTACCAAGATTTCAGAGAAGCCTTGCTAAGGACTTACTGGTCAAGCGACATCCAGCAGAGTATCAGAGCTGAGATGTACACTCGCCGATACAGCTCAAACATTCCGACGCGCTATGCGAACTACTTCGCAACCCAGCTTGCGAAACTCCGTTGCTTAACCCCCACTGTCAGAGCAAGACCAGGTAAACACCATCGTCTGGCAATACCCTGCAGACGTGCAACGTGTATTGATCGCTGCTGGAGCATCCACTTTTCAGCAGTGCGACCAAATCCTGCGACGATTAGACGCCAACACCGAACAGTTTCCGACACACCGTCAGCAGAAGGCTGACAGGCGAGAAGAGCGACATGTCAACTTGACGACTGTGGACAAAGTGTGCCAGACGCCACAGCAGACACAGACTCAAGAGAGCTCTGGACAGCGCAATGACTGTAATCGGTGTCGGAGAGAATGGAACAGCACTCCATATGCTAGAGACCAGAGAGATGACCGTCGTAGTCACTGGAATCGACGCTTCGATCGAGGGACGAACGAAGACCGTCGTCAGGATAACGACCGCCGAGGGAATAATAGCCGGAACCCACAGCACGGAAGTATCCGTAGGGATTACCGCTATAGCAGAGGTTACAATAGAGATCGAGACCCCAGATACCAAACCGATCGAGACTGGAGAGGAAGAGCACGGGAGAGTCGTGAATATCTTCAGCAACTCCGAGAAATTCAAGAAATACAAGAAGGGGGAGATCAAAACCCGACTTCGAGGGAAACACGTAATGATACGGCGGAAGAAACGGAGCGAAACCAGCCCGGTACTTCCCGCCAAGAGAGAAAAAAAAGCAACGCCGAAAAACCAGTAGATTCTTACCTGATTGAGCACAGAGTAACTGCCACCATCTTACTCTGGGAGCCAATTCAGGAAGATCTATTAGACGAACGACGAACCACAACTACGAATTGACGCGTCTACCGAAGATTGTAGCTACCCTGAATGGATGTAACGTAGTCATTCTCATCGATACTGGGGCGATGATAAGTGTCGTTTCTGCCGATTGCCATGCCAGACTGAAAGCAAACTCTGAGGTGACAGAGCTGCCAGTTTCTGCTGTAAGAGTCAGAGGAGTCATACCTGATCGTGTTGTAACGTGAAAAATCCAGATTCTATGCACTTTGAAAATTTCGAGCCACGTGTACTTGCACGAAGTTCTTGTGATGAAAGGCTTGCATCATGATGCCATATTGGGTGCAGACTTCATTCGGATGTATGATGGAATCATTGATATGGGACGTAGTACGGTGGAGTTTAAGCCGAACGAACCCATTCAAATGAACTTAGTAGAGGAAGAACCGGAATTTGTATCCGAAGTCAACGTTGTTGAGAATTTAAATGGCAAGGAAATTGAGGAGACACAAGATGCCGACGAAGAGGCAGAACCATTATCAGCAGCCATACGAGAGAAACTAGATGCAATATTAAGCGAATACGAGGATATATTCGACACCACACCTGGTGAGATGTTGGACTACGAGTACGATCTTGTACTACTGGATGATTCCCCATTCCAGAAGAAGATTTATCCTATCGCAGAGAAACACCGCGAGGAAGCTGCTAAGAAGATCCATGAGATGGAAGCAGCAGGTACAATTAAGAAGTCACCGACTCCTTTCTTGAATCCTTTAACACCTGTGGTTAAGGTGGATGGAAGCTTGAGACTTTGTCTCGATGCAAGGGCCTTAAATGAACGCTTAGCTCCTGAGCATGACAGACCGCCCAAGATTAGGGACATCCTCAGCAAGTTTAAGGGAAAGAAGATATTTTCGTCATTGGACTTAGTACAATCCTACTACCATATAAGATTATCTGAGCATACTCAGAAGTATACAGGGTTTCTGTTCGATCAGACCACCTATGTCTTTCGAAAACTACCCTTTGGAGTGAAAAACGCCGGAGCTGCATTAATTAAAGCACTTGATGCGAAGCTGACTCCTGAAGTGAAACAGAAGGTGATATGTTAGGTGGATGACATCATCATAGCTTCGGAAACAGAGGAAGAGCATTTAACGACTTTACGCCTTGTTTTTGAGAATCTTCGACAGGCTAATTTTAAAGTGAAGTTCGACAAGTGTCGATTCTTCCAGAGAGAAGTCAAATTTGTGGGACACATAATCAATGGAGATGGATACAGGCCGAATCCGGCAAAGATCAGAACCGTTGCTGCATTTCCAACACCAACCCGTGTGAAACACGTGAGACAATTCCTAGGAATTCTCCAATTCTTTGCTGCTCATTGTGAGAGGTATTCTGAGACTGTCGCACCCTGCAAAGTTTGCTGAAGAAGAATTGCAGATGGGCTTGGAATGACGAGTGCGAGACAGCTTTCAGAAAAGCTAAACAGATGCTGGTTGATTCGATTCAGTTAGAATATCCAGAATATTCCCGGAATTTTATTCTAGAAACTGATGCATCTGCGATTGGAATAGGTGCCATCCTATTGCAGGAGGATGATGAGAAGAAACGTCATTACATCGCTTTCTTAAGTCGACGTTTGAGAGCGCATGAATCTCATTATTTCACCACTGAGATTGAATCACTTGCGATTGTCTACGCACTTGAGTACTGGCAGAAACTTTTGTTAGGCCAGAGGATTATTGTGAGGACCGATCACCATGCGCTGACCTTCATTTTACGAACAAGACTGGCAAGCGACAGGATCACACGTTGGACGCTGTTTCTCCAACAGTTTGACTTGGAAATTGTTTACCGACCAGGCAGAGAGAATGTGTTGGCCGACATTCTCAGCCGGAATCCTGAAGCCACTGTGAATGCCATTGCCATCGAGGGAGAATTCGAGGAACACCTTCGCCGACTTCGTCATCTACCAGAAGGACAACGACGTAAGGAGGAACTCAGGCATATTATCCGTTTCCTGGAACGACGAATGGATCCACAGGATGCTCACTATGCGAGGATTGCTGCTGTTGCAGATGACTATTTGATCTATCATCGTGTCTTGTATAAGTTTGTGGACGAGGACCACACTCAACTGCGTGCAGTCATTCCGAGGAGATATCAAGAATCTGTCATTCTTATGGTTCATCTATCCATTGGACACGGTGGGACTGACAAGACCATTGCAACCATCAAGGAGTCTTTTACTTGGAAAAGGCTAGGAACCACCGTTAGACAGTGTTTACGTGCTTGCGACGCATGCCAGCGGAACAAGTACACGTCACACTTGTTGAAGGAACCTCCTAGGCCAATACTCCCAACTCAACCTAGAGAGTTATACGCACAGGAACTTTATGGCCCAATACCTAAGGCCCGTCGTGGGAATCGCTTCATTGTTGTAACCATTGATGTGTTCACAAAATATACAATGCTTCATCAGATTCAGAAAGCCACCGCACACCACATTATTCAGAGGATTAGACGACAAGTGATACCGGAGGCAGGAAAGCCACAATTCCTGTTGACTGATCATGGATCACAGTACACCTCCGCAGAATTTGCCAATGTTATGAATGAGTTGGAGATAGGTTATGTTTTATCATCTATTCGCCTTCCAGAGAGCAACCCAGCAGAATGCGTAATGTCTACTATTGCAAAATTCTGTCGACTGTATTGTCAGGCAAGAACACTGGCGATGGACCGAAGTCCTAGTTATCATGGCGAAATGTATTAACTCAACAGTCCATGAGAGCACTGGTCAAATACCGATGGTTTTGCATTTGAACCAGATGCCGATGAGAATATGGAATCGTGTGATTGTTAATCCACCTTGTTTACAACCATCACTCGCCAGCAGACTTTTAGCTGCAAGGGACACTTTGGACAGACAAGCCGCCAAACGCTTGAGAAGAACTAGACGCCAGAGATTCAGAGAACCACTAGTCGCGGGAGACCTTGTCCTTATAAGGAGACCCGGAATTTCAAGTCCTATAGACCGCATATATGGAAAATTTCTATCTTTATATTATGGCCCCAGTCGTATCCGACAACCTCTGAACAATGGAAGTTACGTGATTGAAGACATTAGGACAGGAGAGCGCATTGGAACCTTCAACGCAGCTAATCTAAAAAAATATCACTCATGAATGAACTTTGAGTCAAATAAAAATGTCGTCCCAACATTTTATTTGAAACGACGGAGAGGCAGATGAACCCCCTGAACTAAGGTTCATGTGATATTTTTCACGACAGCACATTTATGATGGGATGTAGAACCTTTGAACACACCCAGGAAGCTACGAGAAGCCGAGAGCTTATACAATTCTCTTTGAAGTAGCGGAGAATCGCACTTTTGACTTTGGTGAAGTCTGCTAATTATTTATCTGAGGTCTTATTAATCAATTTTATCTTTCCACGAGACTCAGAATATTCCATTTCGTCATTCAGTATTATTGAAACATTTTGGAGAATGTTTTTTTCACTTTAAGGTATGGTAATATCATTGCAGATACGCAAATAGGAATGTAAGTAGTCGCTCAACGACTTAGTTTGACGACTTGCTTCCACGAGGAACGCAGTTCCTTGCACTACGTCTGGAGAATCCGCCCTGTGTAGGCGTGTAATTATATTCGTCGCATTAGACGTGGCAAACAGTCCGCTTTTCAGCGTGGAAATAATTATCGGGTGCCATCGAGCACAAATTATACTACGAATCACTGTTGTTGATGTGCAGTGATCAACACAAATTGTATAGTGAATTATATGGCAAGTACTGTGAAATTTACGACATTACTGTAGCACCACATTTTTTCACCCACGTGTTTGTGGAGGGCCGAGAGCCTGGTGCGAAAATATACAGATGAATGTGAAATTATTACTTTGAACAAGTGTGATTATAAAAGTACATTATATAGTAAATGCTACGGTGAATTTATCTATAATAAAACGACGCCCATTTCACGGATGCCACGTGATAGAAGAAGTAGCGTCTGTACACGTGCGGAACCGCAGAACAGTGCATGGCCATTTATCATTTACATCTGCAAAGTGTAGAGGCTGTGTTACCAGTTATATTTAAAGCCTGTGATATCTACGACGAATATCGTAATTTTCAAGTGATAATAATGAACTACTACAAGTCTTATTCTACCGCCCACGTGGTAAACTTTTTCAACACCATGTTCGAGGCCGAGACCATGGGCTAATACCATTATGGTATGAGGGAGATGTCTCGGATGGGACGAGCTTGATTGTGGAACTTCTGGAACATCGAATGAGAAGGAAGGAACCGAGGATGCCTTTCCTAGGCATGTCCAGTCCATTCACGAGGTCAACTACAGGGACAGACCGAACCCTGGTCTTTGGGAGAGCCCAGATGGAAGTTCTGATGAGGACGATGCCAATCCTGAAAGCCAGAGGTGCTTTCGTTCAACCCTTGTCGTTGGACAGAGAGCTAAGTGTGAGCTCCTTCATATCGTGAGTTTTGTACAACCCTTCCTTGTTCTAGTTTCTGGTGGTATAGTTAGATTAGCGTAGTTTGTCAACCAACCGAACTTAGCGACAGCCATTTCATAGGTAGGGAATGTAATTAGTCTAATTAGATGTCATTTATCTACAGTGATTGTGAGTCACCCTTGGGTCTGACATTTTGGTCAACCCTGGTGCTTCTTGATGGACGTCGTGGGACGCCAATTTCTGCCTATTGCTAAACGTGACTGTAGTCATTTTGAGGCTACTTTGTTTAACCCTATCTGGGGTGATTTTCAAGTATTTGCAGACTTTAGTTATGGCAATCTGATGCCATAGTTATATTTCTTTAACTGCACTTTTTGCAGCCAGTCTATGTTACACCCCTGACTTCGTTAGAGTAGTCGTATCATTTGGGTAATCGACTGTAATTACCAGTTTTGTAACTGCATTATATTTCATTTGAGATGAGTTCAGAAGCCATCCAGGTCATGTGTAATAGGGACATTTTTTCGTTGCCTAGCATCGAACCCTGTTCCCCAACGTATCATTAAGCAGATCCAGCAGAGTGGTATTTGCGCCACAATTATTATTTTGTTAAGTGTCAAGTGTGATGACACGTGTTTATTTGATGTTTGATACAAGCAACTACGAAGTGTATTTTATCTTTGAGAGCAGAGAGCTCCAGCAATTAGTTACATTGCTACCTTTTAAACGTCTTTGTTGTGAAATACAGAGTTATATGATTGTATTCAGATTTATAGCGTGCTTTTTATGCACATATTCTTCGAGGTTTATAACCTATGGTAAAGGTATTATGAAGAGGCCAGTTGTACAGTTATTACCTTGCTTAAATTGCCGGCCTAGTTAGTGTGTTGTGTCATACAGCGCAGGAATCTTGTAGACTGCGGCGACACGAACAGGTTTTGTGAATACTTCTCAGCGCCCGTGTGAGAGCGCATGCTTCTCAGTGAGACGGACTGATATTAACATAGGACAGAATGCTTTTAGCATTCACTTTCCCTTTCATTGCAATTATAGCTCATGGAACCTAGTGTCCATTCTTGTATCTGATCATATGTTCTGTAGATTGTCATTTGTTAGTTAAACGCTGTTGTGTGTACCGTTGTTTTACTGAGTACAGTTATGTCAGGTTTCTATAGTACGTTGTAGGCTAGCCCCGCTAGGGAGGTTTTTCATGTATGAAGGTATTTTTGTGTACCATGTCCGGGACTGTTCCCGTGGACCAGATATTTAGGGAGGGTAACTGCTTGTGTCCAGGCCCGTCCCAGAGTTATTGAACGTGAGCTGTGCGCCGCTGGTAACTTGTGTTATTGTGTGTTTGAGTTGTTATTGCTCGTTGATTGTATTCCGACTTTTGAGTCGAGGCTTTTTGGCAGAGATTATCTCAGGAGAGACACTCTGTGCCCAGGCTTGTCAGTATTATTCGCCATAAACCAACGATAACTTAAACCGACATCTTAATAATAAAACGCATAATTTTGATAAACAAAAGCTAACTAACGAATCCTTTCTGCTTAACCTTGTTCATTTGCATTTGGAACCTGCTGACATAACCGTGCAAATGAAGGTATTTCCTGGAGGAAATGACTTGAGGACAGCTGACACTTTTTGTTGCGACCGAAGCTTGCTCGAACCTTGAGTTCGTAGCTGGTGGAGCGCAGGCCATACGATGTTAGACGTAGTCTTCACTACGCAGTCGTCACCGTAACTACACACATTAGATGACTATGGCTTACAAACAGTAAACCAAGGTGTAGGCAGGCATTTGAATAAAACTGTGGTCTCTTATTTATTTACTTAATGATGTAAAAGTGTACGAATCCTCTATGTTACCCTTTTGTGTGCTGATTAGCACTTAGTTCCTAAGAATGACTTAGATGTTTCTTTTTCTATGGCTGATCACTTAGCTTTGAATGTAATTGTTTGATATTACGGACGTCACCGCCGTAATTTTTGTTATTAATTGATAGGACTTAGCTAGATGAATTAACGTTAAATGTAAATGTGGAGATGGTATCATCCTAACTTAGATTTGTTTTGCTACCCTGTTAAATGTAAATTCTGATATTAGCTTGATCTTGTAACTTGACCTAGGGATTTGCGTCGTACCATTTTCCTAGTGTTGCTGTTGTTGCTTTATTATTGGAGACAGATCTTTCGCGAGGGTTTACTGTAACTTCTCAGGTAGGGACCTGCTCTTTATTTTTGATTATTTATTAGCTTGCGGATTAGCCGATAGATACCCTCCGAGCTAGGATAGGGGTTTGTAAAATTTACAATAAATTTTCACGGTGTTTTACATAAGTCTGGATGTTTCTTTTCTCAGTCTAGTTTTTAAGGTGAACCTTTCCTTAGGCAGACTATGACCTTCGCCACCATGTACCACGATCCCCGTGGACTACAGTTTCTCGTGCCGCTTTGGCCTATTTGGAAGTTCACCTGATCCTCACGGCAGTTAGGTCCGACGGATGAGATGTTAGGGAAGTCATTGCGGTTGTTGGCTATCCTGGCAGCTCCTCTGAAGGGCACAGTATATAAATGTATGATCCGTCATGCATCCATAATGCTAATTTTAGCATTACTTCAGTCAACTTTCAAACATTTTGTTAAAGTGAGATAATTTTACTGATTGTGAAATTTTCAGAAAATCTCCTATCCTTATTGTTGCATCGAGCCGAAAACCAGTAAAGCAATTTTTTGTGTGTTATTGTAGTCACTTGAACCCTTATGGCGCCCTGGGATGTTTAGATTCTCGTGCTGACTGATTTTTGGGGAAAATGCATATGTGGTCGTCCGGACTTCGGTCTAAACGGGCACAGTACCTTTTAGTTAATTTTAGTTTCCTTTGAATTCAAGATACGTCTGCGGTCTGCAACCATAGGCGCTCATCACGCGGTGAAGAAAAACAACAATGAACTGTTTTAAAAGACATAAATAAAATTCACATGATGATGTAAAAATTTAAACAAGAAGTTCCGTGACGAACTAAAGAGCCTACTTTTCTTAAAATTTAAGATTCATGCCAATGATTAATCTATATGGATCTATCTAGAATAATGACGCAATTAAGTTGGTAATATCGATATTTCTAATTAGTTCGAAATACTGTATACCTGGCTTAATGTAGCCTTATAGAGAACTACAGTTGGCAGCCCTGGTGACTGAATATATTCTTAGTTCCATCTCTTAAGGTACAGAATACAAAATTTGGTTGAAGTCCAATGGATAGCATGGACGTTACATGCAGTTAAACATTGGATCTAACAGCGCTCGTAAAATCATGTTGGCAACAATGACATACATGTATTGGCCAGATATAATCTGAAGTAATATGATCTATTGTTCTGTCAATTTTGAATGGAATCCATTAGTTAGTATAGAAGTTACATGTATTTTAAAATTGGACCTATCAGCAGGCTTAGAAACATGTTGGGAGCACTGACGTATATTAGTTACTCCAAATTAATCTAGAATGCCAGGTACTATACGTGTGCAAAGTTTAGAGCTATTGGCTTGCATACTTTCTGATATATTGATATTAGGATAACAAAAATAGAGACTGTATTTATTAACAGTTGGCAGCCCTGGTTACTCTTAAGTATCGGCATAGTCATATCTGTTATGGTACACATAGCACGCACGAAATTTGGTTGAAATCCAAATGATAGTATAGAAGTTACGTGTATTTAAAGTTGGACCTCTCAGCAGGCTTAAAATCATGTTGGTAGCACTGAAGGATATAAGTTACTCCACTTAAATATAGAATGTCACGTACTATGCGTGTGCATAGTTTAAAGCTGTCGGCTTGCATACTTTCTGATATATGGGTATTTGGATTTAAAAAAATTGAGAGCATTTATTAACATTTGGCAGCTCAGTTATAACTGTTCATGTACACATAGCACATACGAAAGTTGGTCGAAATCCAATTGATAGTGTAGATGTTATATGCATTTAAAATTTGGACCTATCAGCAGCCTTATAATCATTTTGGCAACACTGCCATGTATGGCCTCTTGGAAATTAATCTGCAACATTATTATCTATACGTGTGCCAATTTTGAAATAGCTCCCATTCATACCTTCCAATATATCCAACATGGAGCTCAAATTTCAATTGCGATTTTTCAGCAGTTGATAGCACTGACATAATTTTCAAATATGGCCGTGAGATATTCAGGTATAGATCTTAACTCCTACCAAATTTTGTTTCGATTGCTGCAGCCGTTTAGGAGTTGATAGGGGGGGAGGGACACACACACAGCCAGACAGACAGACACACATTTGCCCGATCTCATAAGTCTACTTTTTCCTCATTTTTGCAAAATGTGAAAAGTAGGCTAAAAATAATAACTATATATTAGATATTTATTATCAAATGAGTTGTTTCAGCTAATATGTCGTCTTGTGCACAATATGTTATAATTACTGTGCCAAGAGGTTGCTCTGCTCTTGACCATTTGGCGAGATTTCCTTCGTCCCCGCGGTAGGTCACGAAGAAATTTATGCGATGTTACGCGATCTTCACCGAATTCTGTCTTCGCAGTCAAATACGGAGAAATATCGAGATGTTACACGATCGGCGCTGGTCTCAGCCGTTTGACGAGATTCCCGTAGTTGTCACGATATAACACGGAGAAAAATCGCGATTTAGATAATCAGTGTCACTTTTAGTCATTCGATGAGAATTCCATTGTCCTTGAGGTCGGGCACAATCAAATATAGTATTATTACGCAATCGGCGGCACTTGCTGTCCGTTTGTCAAGAATGCAGTTGTCCTCGTCATTGAATGCAGAGATGTATCGCAATCGCTGCCGCTCTCGGCCGTTTTACGTTGTCCTCGAGATATTATGCAATCGTCTCCGCAACCCGCCGTTCAATGATTGTCTGCCTGTCTATCTGTCCTGACAGAATGGCGGAGGCAAGCTCAAGGTTGGGCATGGTTAAAATTCACGAGTAGGTAGTTATGAACATGTTGTTTGGTCGGCGCCGTGATTCCCTTTGTCCCTATGCTGTGGTTGGGAGTACGATGCTACGTAGGCTGTCATTTTTAAGTGGATTGATGCACTTCTAGCTCCCCGCACGGTTTTAAGTATACGGTCATGGGAAAAGTTGTAAGTAGGTTTCGTGATGGGTGCCCAATCACCTTTGACAGGATTCCCGCAGTCCTCGTGGCCACAAGTTCACGATAGGGGGCGGGTTTTATGATATTACGCAACTGACGACGATCTCGGTCCGTTTGACGAGATTCCCGCAGGCAAGTCGTGCGGTCAGCCGGCCGTTTTGAGGATGCGATTTTGGAGGATGAACGTTCGAAGTAGGTATCGAATATTACGAATTATTCTGAGAGGATTGCACGAATAATACGTCAAAAGGGAACGTTTTATTTCGACTGAGAATCACGAATTATACAAGTTATCGAAATAATCGGTTAGATTATATATCCGATGGAATCAAAGTTCGAAGGAAAAATCGACATATAACGGAATTTCGAATTAACCATACTGGATGTCGCAAATTTACTAGACACATTTTTAAAATAAGTTATACGTATTTCGAAGATTTTTCGCATTTTGTTTTTCGAAACGGTAACATTTCGCAAGATTGCGACATTAAATTATTTCGCGTTATTTTTGGACTTCACTTTGCCATAGTCTCCAAATAACAGAAATGAGAGATTTCTTTTTAGTTTCGGAATTATTCGCGAATAAACGTCTCGCGAAAAGTCAGGTTTCCTAATACAGTAACACAGATTTCACACGAAACTTAAGTCTTCTTGATGCCGAAAATATACATTGAACCAATGTATACCACTCAAGGTATCCTCAGTATGTATTTCCGTGAGGTCGGGCACGGGGAAATATAGCTTATTGTTGGTACTACCGGTATGCAATAGGCACGGCGCCGCTTGCGTGAAACTCGCCAGGTGCGGATTCAAGGGGAGGGTCACGGGGGTCATGACCCCCCCCCCCCCCCCCCGAAACGGAGACCCATTTTTTTTTTTCAAACGCAAAAACGAAAACACAATAACCAGGCAAATAAAACATAACGAATTTTAACTGAATAACAGGTTTTTATTTCATTTTATTCAATGCTGAAAATATCTTTATTGAACTGCAATTATTATGGCCTGTTACAACTGAACATATTTACAACTTCATACCTGTTATATAAAAACGAATATTTTTGGTGGCTAAATGCATCAAATTTCTATCCATGTATCTTGCAAAATAAATTGGTCTGGTTTGTACGTTTGGTTATTTTCTGATAGCGTTTTTAGTGATACCATTTTTCTTAACAATTTAGATTCTCTGACACCCTCCAAAGCCAAACTCTAGATCCGCGCCTGAAACTCGCTCCATCGCTATCTCTGAGTCTAGCGCCGCGAGTTTAAATGATTCAACCCGCTTTCAGAAAATTTTTGTTACTTTTTCGTTACCCATTTGTAAAATTTGTTACTTTTTCTTTACGGTAGATACCCTGATATGGATACCTCAAACTTTTGAACACTGTTGCATAATATGTTAAGTAAATATTACAACAAGTATAGTCAAAAACAATTGTTCTTTTTTGTGTCAGCTCAAGAAATCCGTTGAAATCAACGATATAGATTTTCATCTATACCGGTACTTACTGCAATTACTTACAATTACTTACTGCATGACAATGAAGGTGTACACCGACGTTCCGCCATCTTGGCATACAACTTGTGTAGTTAGACCAAAGTCCACCAGAGGTCACCATATGCTGAATGAGGTATCCAAGTGGCCTCCTTGCTAGGTATCATGATATATTTTATGCTGATGAGTACGAAAATGTTATGTGAAATGTATGTATCCATTTGTAAACAATTTAAAATGAAGGGTTTGCAATTTTTCTAAAATAATAATGGGATAATAATAATAATAATAATATCGTATGGCCTCGGATGCCTGGTGCAAGCGTTGCTATTTGACACCCAGAGGGTAGCTTGCATGTCGAATTTCGTAGTTCCTTGACTATGAAAGTCAAGGAGGTTAGACGTTAGATATCTAATCTCCTTGAACACAATAGCGCTTTCTAGTAGAGAAATTAGGAACTTTGTGCTGGCGGAAACTCCCGAGATTAATTTTGCCATTATGAACTCGGCCTACTGAATTCAAATGGGTTCTTTGACATGCCAACATCGTATGACATGCGTATCGTATTTTTGCCGCCTTTCAAAAATCACTTACCACGGTCAGGGGCGAACCTGCAATCTTGGGGTTAGTTGACCGACACGCTATCCACTCACCCACCGTGGCAAGCTATAATAATGGGATAACTAGACTGCACTGCTAACAGTGAAATAAGAGTGGTGTGTGAGGATGTGAGTATTCAACAGGATAATGTCTACAGAATATATTAGTACTAAATATGGTTAAAAGCAGGCGGAGTGAATGAATTGCTAAGGGAAGCCTATCAGCCCCAAATGAAGCACCAAACGGGGGGATACCGGGTGGATGGAGTGAGAAAATTAATGGAAAGAATAGGACTGGACCACTATTGGGATATGGATCTAAGGAATCAAGAAGAAAGGGTATGTAAGAAGGTAGTCAAAACAGTGAAGGATATAGGCCTAAAATGTCAAATGACAATGCAAATAGCTGAATGCACGGTAATAGAAAACCGTAAATAGAATTTTCGAAATACAGAAATCAACGAGCTAGAGAAAGGTATATAGAGAGGCAACGAGCCGCGTAGCAGCGCTCTGGGCGGAGGCAACCTGAGTTAAGGCGGCCATGATTCAGAACGTCGTCTGACAAGAGCTTGTTGCGATTATTCGGGCTGTACAGGAACATGCGTTGAATGAAATTTATTTAATAATACATACACCATGCCGTCAGTGTGTTCGTCATTCAATTGTACGAATAGAAGTAATAAGACAACAGGAGTGTCGTATTTCAGATAAGAAATGCCATCCAAATTCATAAATTAATGAGGTAGACTCTTGACGAACGCGTGATGCAGCAGTTTAAGTTTGTGTGATATTTACATTTCAGATTCCCTTTGCAGAAGCAGGAAATAACATTTCCACCTATATACCTTTCTCTAGCTCGTTGGTGATGTTGATGATAATTGTTGTTTTAAGGGGCCTAACATCTAGGTTATCGGCCCCTAATGGTTTGGGTGATCGTGAAGATGAAAATGAAATGTAAACCAAAACTAACTACTAACTTACTGTATATACTAGAAGAAGAAACGGAAAATAAAAGGATAATAAGGCAAATAAAGGACAGGAGGAAAAGAAATGCCCTCAACCAGGATTGAGGGACTTGGAAGGAAGGAGAGCCATGAAAGGCAGATAGGAAAGTGAAAGAGGAGAGGGTCCACCCCAGAGGTATTGGATAAAAGGGGGAAAACCGGACCCAGCTCAGGAATCCCTCGGAGTCGCCAACTCCCGAACTCATCAGCCGTGAGCCCCTGAGGGTGTAGCAATATCCAGGGTACACCAGAAGTGGTGGGGCTACATACACCCTGCCTCCTTGAGGGCCTTGAGTAGAAGGCAGGAGATAACAGGAAAAGAAAAAGAAGGCTGACCCCTCGCAGAAGGAGGGTATCAGAAAAAATGAGACAAGGGCCAATTAAGGCGGGAAAGGAAGAGACTCCCTAGGCCTCGGATACCCTAATACCGTCGGGGTCGGAAGAGAACAAGAGTTGACCAAGTGAGGTCGACAGGAAAGAGAATCCCGGCACAAGTAAGTGGAAGCAATGCTGGACTCAGCTGGGGCCCCGTGGTCGCCAACCCACGTCCCACTAGATGTGAACCCCTGGGGGGTAGCTCGTTAGTAACTATGCCTAATTCTCAAGAGGCTGCTCACGCCGGCCGTGCCTCCATTAGGGTCTTGTGCACAAGGCAAGAGATAGATACAATGAAAAGATCAGGTGTGATCCCTCGAAAAATGAGGGTATCAGGAAAGATGAGACAAGGGCCAAATAAGACATGAATTTGAAAGACTCTCCAGGTCTCGGATACCGTTAGTGCCTGAAGAGAACAAGAGGTGACTGAGGAAGGTTGACGGGTGGATTTGCAAGCAATGCCAGTCTCAGCTGAGGTCCCGTGGTCGCCAATCCACGTCCCACAAGTTGTGAGCCCCCTGGGCGGGGTATGCATATGAACGATATGTATGTAGAAAATTTTGTTCAGTACATAGCAGGAAGTGTCGTTCGCCAAGTGTCTAAAAAATTAACTTGTATTGAATGCCTAGAAGTGCTTTTATCGGGTCAATATGTTCAGAAAGAAGGACTGATTAAAGAGAAAGACGTGAAAGATGGCCTTTTGAATCCATCAAATGATGTAGTGAAATTATGTAAAACAGCTGGGATTGTCATCAGGAATAATGACAGTATGTTGCGAAAGAACACGAAGAATTTCATGCTGAAGTTGCAGACAGATGTCTATGCTATGCTGCCGGGTTATCTGTTTCAGAAATCTGACCATCTATTTACAGCTACTGAACCTGGGGAAAGTCTCACTATGCTTCACTCATCGAGCGAATTGTGAAACAGTATTATAAATGCAGGCTTCACCACTTCTGCAGAAATACAGCTCATCGAGAGAGAGGTCAACAGGTGCGTCAGTTGTAGGCTACACAAAAATTATTCTTTTTAAAGGACTATGAAATCATGCAATGTACTGTGCATAAGCAACGTAGCATATTGTCTTGTAAGATGATTGTGTTAGTTATCGTTTAAATTGTCAGGTCTTGCGTAGGCCTAATCTTATATTACGCCTCGTTAGACACGCCTCTCCCTACCTGACTCCCACCCTCTTGACAGTGTATATCATGGCGGCTGCCAGTTCAACCTGCTTCCAAAATGGCGGCGCCATTTCCACTCTATATACCTTTCTCTAGCTCGTTGACAGAAATCTATGAATATCAAGGCAGTAGAGAAATACGAGGAATAATCTGATGGCTAATGAAATGAACGATAATAAGGCACAAAAACAAGAAGGTAAAGAGGAACATTGTATTTTATATGGGAAAGATATGAAGGAAGCACACCTCCTTAGACCAGAGTTTCTCAAAATGTGGTCCGTGACTAGTATAAAAAATTTAAAATAATTAAAAAATGGCCCTAAATAAAAGACACACTTTGCTTATGATTAAAAAACCAAGTACATCGTAAAATTGCAGGTGAATGCATTTTCTAACTAGAAGATAAGGTCCCTAAATTATAACATGGAGTTAATCGCAGCGTTTAGCAGACCGGCAGCAGTGGCAGGTTGTAGCTTATGTGCCTTCGCTATACGCTAAAAACATGAAATGTGTGTATCATTGTAGAGAAGGAATTCACTGACAGAGGTGGCTACGCTCGCTAAAGCGCAGCGTTAGGTCATGGGGCCAAGCTCTCTGCTGACTCGGTAGATGCGTGGGTTCGAGCCCCACCGTCAGCTGTCCTTGAAATGGATTTCCGTGGTTTCCCATTTTCAACTCCAGGCAAATGGTGGGACGGTACTTTCGAACAGGCCACGGCCGCTTCCTTCCACATTCTTGCTCAGTTGCATTCACCATTATTAATTTTAGCTCTCATTAACTCCTCTCATGAGGTTGGCAACAGGAAGGGCATCTGGCCGAAAAAACCATCTGCCGCAAAGTCTTCCATCGCATCTCATCCCCGAACCCGTTGGAAAACGGCATACATTGTAGATAGGAATAGATGTGATTCTTTTTACGGTTGGGGGATGTCCGTGAAGTCAGTACGTTTTTAAGTGGGGGTCTGTGGTGTTCAGGACTTGAGAAACTCTGCCTTAGAGAATATACAGAAACTATAGGTGGAGATGACAATTACAAAATGAAAATTAATACTTGAACAGGAAATGGAGGATCAAATATTACCAATTTTCAATAATATAAGGGGATTGTTGGATAAGAGATTAAAAGAAGAAAAGCAAAGAAATGCATGTGATGCAAACAGTATGGTGATAACCTTGACTATAAAACTCGGTTCGAGTCTAGGATTGATAACTCCCTACAAAACAGAACTGGGTAGGGTATACAGAACGATCGCAATGTTTGTATTAACAAGTGCAGTACAAGATTTGTGGCATACATTGTTCTTTCTAACCTATAGTTAAATGATCCAAATTCTTGAAAGTGTGTTTTAAACTAAATTATGCATGATATGGCATTGAGATTTTCTTCCATTAACATTATCACAATTATTATTAGCAGTGTTATCATCAGAATTTACATTTCACAGCCATAAAGCTCAATCTCTTTGTTTTTGAATGTGATACATGTTATATGAAACTAGCAGAAGTACCCGTTCTTCGAACGGTCTTCGGTATTAATAGCCAGACGTTATGAATTGAGCTACTGTTGCAATGGTTAGGGGCGTGTCATTTTCTCATCAGTTTATCTGAGTGAAGTTGCATCTGTCAAAAACAGTCCGAAACGCGTAAAAAATAGAAAACCAAATTGAATAAACAAACATTCATAAATGTATAGATAGACTAGCTGAAGTACCCGTGCTTCGCTACGCGTCATAAATAAATTAAAATGTGAAGGTGACAGTTAAAACAGGGGATAGGCGAGGTGCTGCGCAGAGGGAGATTAAGGATGGAACATTTTGTCCAACTACACCGCTCGGCGTTGACCGTGTTTTATAGCACAAATTTAGGTTTTACTCCCTAACCGTTGGAGATACCTTTCAGATAGAAAATGTAATTTTAAACCTCGTATATGCCATCAAAAGTTTGCTATTTCTTAGCGTTCTCTTTTTATTTGAAATGGAAATATGAAAGTTGAAACCAAAGGGTGTATTGACGTGACTAAAATGGTCGCCATCTTTAAATAGTGCAAAGTATTGAAATCAAAAGTAACCTATAAGTTAACCAGGTAAATCAGCTACTTCCATGTAAAATTCATGTAAATCGGACCAGTGGTACTTGCGTGATTGAGTAATACACAGACACACACCATCTCATTTTTAGCCTCGCATCGCTCGCGTCATAGTCGTGTCATATTGTTATTCTATGAAATGCATGTTTAACCCCGTTAACACCCCTTTATAACCTGAATATCGAAAAATCCCTCCTTAGTAGACGTTTTCGACACACAACAAACATATCCCCAAAATATCATTCTTCTAACTTTAATAGTTTTGGTTGGTCGATGAGAGTGAACATTCCAAAATTCCTTCCTTAGTGGACGTTTTTCTTCCATAGGCCCCTTAAATTGCATTTATGAAAAAACTGTCGAACACCTATTTATTTTATTTTATTTATTTATTTATTTATTTATTTATTTATTTATTTATTTATTTATAAGCTGATTGATTTCCTCCGAGTTTCAAACTCCTCGTCTATGACGTTTAAGAGGTACACGCTCCGTTAGGAATCTTTCAACCCCCACTTTTCATCCCTTTCACCTCATAATATACACTACATCGAAAAACCATTTGACATGTGTCAGCTTATTTTTAATGATTAGTATATATGCCAAGTATCACATCCCCAAATGAAACCACTCGTGAAATATTGTTATTCAATGAAATGCACGTTTACCCCCTTAACACCTCTTTAGAACCTGAATACCCAAAAACTCTTTCCTTAGTGGTTGTTTTCGACATACAACGAACATATCCCCAAAATTTCATAATTTTGGCTGGGCGATGATGAGTGAGTGAGTCAGTCAGGACATTTTCTTTTATTTATTTTTGATAATTTCACCCCTCCCCATGAACCCCTTAAATTCGATTTAAGAAACAAACGGTCAAACACCTATTTACTTATTTAATGCTGCTTTCCCCCTGAGTTTGATGAGTGAGTGAGTCAATCAGCTAGGACACTTTCTTTCCTGTTTTTCCACCCAGAATTTCACCCCTCTCCAAGGGTCCCTTAAATTGGATTTATGGAAAAACGAACACCTATTTACTTGTATTTTAAGCTGTTTTTTTCCTCCGAATTTCAAACTTCTCGCCGATGTCGTTTCAGAGATACACGCTCCGTTAAGAATCCCTCAACCCCCAATTTTCACCCCTTTCACTTCATAATATACACCACATCGATAAAACCTTAGACAAATATCTGATTATTTTTAATGATTAGTTTATATACCGAATATCACATCCCCAAACAAACAACTCATGAGATATCGTTATTCAATGAAATGCACGTTTACCCCCCTTAACACCTCTTTAAAACCCGAATAAACAAAAATCATTCCTTAGTTGACGATTTCGACATACAGTGAACATATTCCCAAAATTCCATGTTTCCAACTTTAATAGTTTTCGCTGGGCGTGATGAGTGAGTGAGTCAGACAGGACATTTTCTTTCAATTATTTTTACCAGAATTTCATCCCTCCCCATGGGCCCCTTAAATTGGATTGATGAAAAAACGCTTGAACACCTATTAACTTATTTTTAAGCTGTCTTTTTCCCCTGACTTTGATGAGTGAGTTAGTCAGTCAGTTAGAACACTTTCTCTCCTTCCCCCCCCCCCCATAATTTCACCCCACTCCATTGGCCCCTTAAATTAATTTATGAAAAAACGGTCGAACACCGATTTACTTACTTTTTAAGCTGATTTTTTCCGCTGAGTTTCAAATTTCTCGCCTATGTCGTTTAAGAGATAGGCCTACACGCTCCGTTTGGAATCCTTCAACCCCCCCACTTTTCACCCCTTTCACCTCATAATAATAAAACACATAGAAAAACCCTTAGACACATGTCTGCTTATTTTTAATGATTAGTTTATATGTTGAGTATCACATCCACAAATGAAACCACTCGTGAGATATTGTTATTCCATGAAATGCAGGTTTAACCCCCTTAAGACCCCTTTAGAACCTGAATATCCAAAAATCCTCCCTTAGTGTACGGTTTTGACATACAACGAACATATCCCCGAAATGCCATGTTTCCAACTTCAAAATTTTTGGCTGGGCGATGATGAGTGAGTGAGTCAGGACATTTTCTTTCAATTTTTTTTTCTTCAGAATTTCACCCCTCCCGATGAACCCCTTGAATTTGATTTATGTAAAAAACTGTCGAACAGCTATTTACTTACTTTAAAGCAGTTTTTCCCCTGAGTTTGATGAGTGAGTGAGTCAGTCAATCAGTTAGGACACTTTCTTTCCTGTTTTATTTTCCCCAGAATTTCACTCCTCCCCATGGGCCCCTTAAATTGGATTTATGAAAAAAAAATGGTCAAACACATATTTATTACTTTTTTATGTTGATTTTTTTCGCTGAGTTTCAAACTCATCGCCTATGTCGTTTAAGAGATACACGCTCCGTTAGGAATCTTTCAATCCCCACTTTTCACCCCTTTCACCTCATAATATACACCACATAGAAAAACCCTCAGACACGTGTCTTCTTATTTTTAATGATGAGTTTATATGCCGAGTATCACATCCCCCAATGAAACCAATCGGGAGATATTGCTATTCAATGAAATGCAGGCCTGCCCCCTTAACACCCCTTAAGAACTTGAATATCCACTAATCCTCTCATAGTGGGCATTTGCGGCCCTTGAGGAAGCTGCATGCCAAATTTCATTCCAATCCGTTCGGTGGTTTCTGAGATTTCGCGATGAATGGATGAGTGAGTGAGTGAGTGGTATTTGACAGATATATTATAGATAGTGTCAAGTCTTTCTTAAGCTAAACTCGGTTGACAGTGCTGTGTGAGCAATTGAGTATCTAACGGGATTTCAAGTAAAGATCCTCATTTTCTATACCGGTAGTGCAGAGCGCAACTTGTATCCAGTCGGCCGTGTCTCGACTTGAGCTATGTTGCCATGGAAACTATCTGACTTGCCATTCCTTCATTAGTATATTTTATGATTTGATTAGCCTGTGCTTGAGTGCAAAAGGGCCGAAATCAGAAGAATGAGAAAGACTATCGAAAATTCATGTAGCCAGCGGTTCCTTCTGGGTCCTAAAGTATGTGTATGCAAAATTTGGTTGAGATTGGTGGAACGGTGTAGATTTGTATACGGAACCAACCCACCCACCCACCCACATACATACATACATACATACAGACTTTCACTTTTATATATAAGATGTATATAGTTGATCAATATGTGAGAGCAAAGGCACCTATAAGGCATCCAACGTTTAGAATGAAGCACTGGTTAGATAGGGATATTCTTCTCTCTTTCTGTTGCACGCGAGACATGTATGACGTCATTTTCTAGCACTCCACTGTTGCCATATCAGTCGAAATCTTTTCATTGTCGAAAAAACAGCATATTCGGATAGAACTATATTTTGCCGATCTTTTTTGTCCTATATTAGTACTACGTAAACTTAATAGAAATGCTAGAAAAATTAGATATCCATATTTTAAAAAAACTATAAACTGAGTCCCCTTTTTAGTAAAATCGATCTTATATCATGTTGCATTGACTTTGTGATGTCTATTTTTCACACACGTGTAGCTAAATGTGCCGTCTTGATGATGGATTATTGAAATATTTTATACTGGCAATATTACAATTTTCATGTAGGTAAAACTTCAGAATATTCTCTCATAACCGCATGGCAGCATTGAAAAAGTTTTAAAGATAACCATGTCATGTCAGTTTGAGAGTTGTAGAGGAATGTTGGAAGAAGTTTTCTACCTGCCTACCCAGGGTGTAGGTTTAATTGTTTACACAGGCCGGGCTGTTCATTAACCGCGGATTATAAAAATGAAGTTTCGAAGGACAGTGGGGTGCAGCTTGCTACTCACAGCTTTATTACTGTGCCATTCGAGCTTGTATTTCAGTAGTTCGGCTGTCTCTATCTTGAGTGTGTGTGCAGCAGTTCCGTTAGATTTAACGTGCTGTATTTTACGTATTTCACTTACAACAATGGTTAGTTTTGTGAAAAGAAAGCGTGGTCAAGTGCTCAGAAGGAGGGAAAAACATGTCGTAATTAATGTGTTCAGTTATTTTAAGAACCTTAAACCCAACGAAAGTATAAATCATGAAAGGTAAGCCAATGAGGAGTATTTTCTTTAATAATATGCTTCAACTTTAACTGCAGTCGAAACTTCACACATTTCCTTTTACTTGTACTTTATTTATTTTATTTTGAATGTTTTCTTTATGTCACATTCAGCATACGTTATAGTTAATTTAATTTAATTTCGTTGTATGTGTTATGTTAGCCTACTATTAGTATTATTATACAGTACTTAATTCAAGTCTTCGTCACTGCACAATCGCTGAATGTGCGGAAAGTGTACGCGAAGCGCTTTGTACTGTCTCCTCTCATGGAGTGGCAACCCTGTCGTAACGCGCCATAAGACCAATGCTTCATTCTAAACGTTGGATGCCCTATAGTAGCCACGAAGCTAATTAACTCTAATGACTACATATGGATATGTTAACCACACTGTAACAAATAAAAACTTCCTTATAATGATCCGCTTTGACGAAAAAAAAACCAGGATTAGTGAAAATGTGCCCTCAAACTAAATATACCTAAAATGTCCTTCTTGACTTGAAAATAAAATTGAAAAACTCCTAGAAGAAAAACAGCACACGTCATATAAACACTGACCCTCACCGTTGCATAAAGTCCCCATGTTCCCGGGCGGATCCTGCTGCAGTGTGCGGAAGCATTAGCGCCCTCTCTGTGTGCGTTATTCAACCTGTCTATCAACCACGGTTCTGTGCCGTGTGGGTGGAAATGTGCTAACGTGGTGCCAATCTATAAGCAAGGTGACAGAGAAGATGTTGCAAATTACATACCGGTGTGTCTAACATCTATAATTTGTAAATGTATGGAGCGGCTAGTAGCAAACAAGGTGCTGGAATTCCTGCGGGAGAACAATCTGCTCGACCCAAATCACCACGGTTTTCTTCCGGGTCGTTCTTGCACTACTCTATTGACAAAAGTCATTGATGAGTTTCAGTTCTACTTGATTCAACCAGAAGTGAAACAAGTGGACTGTATTGCACTGGATTGGGCTAAGGTCTTCGATCAAGTGTCTCGTGAAAGACTTTTGTTAAAGCTACAGCAGCTTAACATACGGGGTAGCTTACTTGCATGGGTGAGGTCATTCCTAGAGGGTCGAACGCAGAGTATGGTGTACGGAGGTGCTCGATCACAGGCTGTTCAAGTTACTTCTGGAGTAATTCAGGGCTCTGTAATCGGACCGCTTCTCTTCAATATATATGTGCTCGATCTTCCTGGCCGTGTCACCTCATCAATGTCACTATATGCAGATGATACCGTGCTATACAGGTGCATTAAAAGTGAAGAAGATTCCCTCTGTCTTAAAATCAGATCTGGATAACTTATCGCTGTGGTGTTCTGTGAATAATTTAAATATAAATGTACAACGATGTAAATACATAAGAATAACCAGGTCAAAAAAAAACATTGAGAATGAATACAAAATTATGAACAGTGTCATCCCACAGTGCACAAACTTAAAGTTATTAGGGGTAACAATCTCCGACACCCTGAATTGGAACATTCAAAGTGGAGAGGCAAGATGTAAGGCCACCAAAGTTCTGGGTTTCTTGTACAGAAACATGAGAGGTTGTAAACCTAGAGCCTTCAGGACGGCTTACATATGCATGGTCCGTCCGATATTAACGTACGGCTTACCTGCTTGGCATCCCACTACAGCGGAAAACATGAACAAGCTCCAGCGTGTACAGCGCCGCGCAGAAAGGCTAATAGCTCGTTATTCCCCTTCCCCTTTGTCAAAATTTCCATCTATAGAGGCAACAGCCAAACAAATTGATCTAATTTTTCTCAAAAAATCCTTTACAGGTTCCATTAATTTTGACCCTTTTTGCCGACTGTCATTGGCATATCGCTCAGTTCGAAGAGGACGAGGTGGAACTCTCGTGCCGCCCTTCGCACGTAGCAATGCTTACCTGACAGGTTTCTACGACCGCTCTGCGCGATTATGGAACGCGCTGCCAGGGGATGCCAAGATCTTGCCTTTTCGGAAATCCAAGCCGTACGTAAAAAGGTACATGGTATAAATAAACGTATGTATGAATGATTGATTGTCTCGCTGAATGAGTATCTGAATAGAATGAATTAATGTATCGAGTGATTGAGGTTATGAAATTGCGTGCGTGAGAGAGTGAGTATTATGTATCTAGTTTATGTCCTCTATGGAACTTGGTCGGAGTGTATATATGCTTTTACTCTGTGACAATGTTAGTTGTAATTTGTTCATTGTGTTAAGATGTAGATTCAGATGTGTGTGCATATTAAAGTGATATAATATCCGTTATTCAATACATAATAGCTATAATGTGCTTTATTCAAAACATAATAGTTGGCGACGAGGAATTGGGACTTGATTCTCCGGTACAGATATAGCCTACATTAATGAAGTACGGTATTTAAGTCGTCTGTTTCAACGGCCACGTGAGTAAAATCAAGAATCAGGCAAATCGACATGAAATGTACACAGAGTACTTGTAAACGATCCTAAGCAACTCATCGTATATTCAGCCACGTGTGCCTGCATGCCACAAATTCAAAATAATATTTATCGCAGTTCGAACTTTGAGGTTATGCAATGTTTTTTTTTCCTCAAACCCAGGACAATATTCGGTCATCGATCACTACCCAGTGTGTTTTAAATCTGTTATCTTGAAATATTTTATTATATTTGAACTGTGATTTTTAAAATTATTTCGAAGTTCCGTCAAGATGGACGCAAATCAGTTTCAACAATTACTGAACATTTTTACTGATTCTCAAGAGAAGTTACTTGAAAGGTATCAAGCTCACCAGCCCGTCACAACCCCACAAGCCACTAACATCACACCTTTTGAAAATTTTGATTCTGAAAAGGAAAAATTTGTGTCGTATTTAGAACGATTTGAAAATTACGCAAACTTCAACAATGCCACCGATCCAACAAAGAAAGCTCAATTCTTATGTACATCAATAGGGCAATTCATTATAACAATCTCTCTGCATTTTTAGGCCCTGATAAACCAATCAAGTCTCTCGGTTATAATGACCTAGTAAAGCATTTCAAGCAAATACTGTCACCTCAAGTCTCAACCGTAGTTTCCCAACACTATTTTTTGAACGTCAATCAAAAAGAAAGTCAAAATATTGCAGGATTTGTTGCCACTCTTAGAAGCCACTTACTAGACTGTGACTTTTATATTCAGTGTACATGTGACGCCAGAATTTCAATCGCGGATGTTTTTCTTCGTGCACAATTTATACGTGGCTTGCGAGATAATTGGATCAGAGAGAAACTTCTCCAGTCTAATGACTCAAAATTTGATGATCTCCTGAAGAAGGCTATAGCCTTGGAAGCATCGCGGTATGAGAGTAATCAGCTGTCAAAACAGCTCACTGCACCGTCAGACACTATAGAGGACATAAACAATGTAACAAAAGCCACAAGTTCATATAAAGACCGAAGTATGAATCAATATAGCAGTGATAGTCACGTTTTGTTCAACAGCCTAACCCAGGCTCTCACTCACGTTCACAGTCCAGGGGCCGCCGTAGTTCTGTCAATTATAGAGCACTAGGTATTGATGGATTATGCCTGAATTGTGGAAATTCAAACCACAGGTCAAGAGATTGTCGCACAAACAGAAACTCTCTTAAATGTAGGTCATCTAGGAAAGTGGGACATGTTGCAAAAGTTTGTATCACTACACTTCTTCAACAGTCAAATACACACAACATTGCAACTGAGAACATAGATGACAACTTGCATGACCACCCTGAAACCAATTTCGGGATAGGACAACTGGAATGCATCGAAGATCTCTTTGAAGTAGGACAAGAATCAGATAAATATTTTATCACTGTTAAACTCAACAATAAATCACAAAGATTTGAAGTCGACACGGGAGCAAAATATTCACTCATCACAGAGAACGAATGTTCAACCTTGGGTCTTGGTTTGCCATTGCAGCCAACAAATGTCTGTTTTCGATCATATTCTGATCATGTTATCAAACCCAGAGGAAAAATTGTTGTCACAGTATCATACAAAGGAACAGAAATTGTTGCAGATCTTTTTGTAGTTCTGCAAGGTCATGCCGCATTGCTTGATCGTGTTTGGATCCGGGGGCCTCGGCCTTGATCTGAAGGAAATTGACAAGGACACAAATCAATCACTTCACACTGAATCTGTCAACTCAGTGCAGTCAATTCAGGATATTTTACATCAGTATAGTACAATCTTTGAAGAAAAAATTGGATGCGTTCCCAATATTGAAGTAAAACTGCAACTCAGAGAGGGGGTGAAACCTGTCTTCAATCGTGAACATGATGTCCCTTTTGCTCTTCGGGAACGCGTTGAAAAGGAACTCGCTTCATTGGAATCAGAAGGAGTTATTTCTCCCACAGCTTTAAGTGATTGGGGATCGCCTCTTGTTGTTATCCCAAAACCGGATGGGGGAGTTAGGTTATGTGTTGACTACAAATGTGGAGTAAATTCAAGGTTGATTTCTGCAAACCATCCCATAAGACCAGTTAATGATGTTCTACATAGTCTTAGAAACTCAAAATTTTTCTGCAAGTTAGACTTATACAAGGCATATCTACATCTGAAGGTTGATGAAGAAGGTAGTATGATTCAAACTATATCCACTCAAAAAGGAACCTTCAGGATGCACCGACTGAGTGTTTGCATCAAAACTGCCCCCTCAGAATTTAATAGGATATTATCACAGATCCTTCATGGTCTTCCAAAAGCTGAAGCTTATTTTGACGACATCATAATACATGGTACAACGAAGGAGGAGTACACCAGGAACTTAATAGCCTGTCTAGAACGGCTTTCAAAAAATAATCTGCATTTGAACAAAAGCAAATGCTCATTTTTCAAGGAAAACGTAGACTACCTAGGGCATATTGTATCATATAATGAGATCCGCAAGTCACCAGAGAAAGTTCAAGCTGTGCCACAAATGCCACGCCCTAAAAACAATGAAGAAGTGAGACGCTTCCTTGGTATGGTGACTTATTATGCAAAGTTCATTCCTAATTTTTCAACGAAGTCCCACCCATTACGGCAGTTATTGCGGAAAGGTGAACGGTTTTTCTAGTCTGCAGCCTGTGAAGCAGCTTTCTTGAATCTCAAGTCCGAGTTATGTAGTGAACGTGTCCTTAACCCCATTCAACCCATCACTGCCTATCATCTTGTCCACCGATGCCAGTCCTACTGGTGTTGGAGCAGTATTAAGTCATGAGATGGATGGCCAAGAAAGACCCATCGCCTATGCATCTCGTGCCCTAACACCAGCAGAATGTAATTACAGTCAGCTTGACCGGGAAGCGCTGGCAATAATTTTCGCCACAACACACTTCTACAACTATATTTTTGCAAGAAATGTCATTCTTGTGACAGACAATGAACCTCTGTCTCGTATATTTCATCAGAACAAGGGCCCGCCACAAATGACATCCGCAAGGCTCCTAAGATATGCATCGTTTCTCTCCGGGTTTGACTACATGGTAAGAGTGAAAAAAAGGGAAAGATAACGAAAATGTTGATTGCCTATCCCGAGCCCCTGTTGCATCTACCTCGCCAAACATTGAAACATCAATAAATGCAGAAGTTTCACAACTCTGTGCTGAAACGATTCTTCAAGTGTAGCCATTACGTACGAAACTATCCGTGATGAGACTATGTTAGACCCAGAACTTAGTGCCACCCTGCAACGTCTTCAAACTCAATCCTTGGATGAACCATATACAGTTGAAAATGGTATTCTATTCCGTCAAGACCGAATTGTTATCACAAAGAAACTACAAAGAAAAATTTTGGAAGAGTTACATTTAACACACCTCGGCATTGTGAAAACAAAACAGTTAGCAAGACGATATGTCTACTGGCCGCAATTAGACAAAGACATTGAGAAGCTTATCAAATCTTGTGAAGAGTGCGCGCAGACTCGTTCAAATCCACCAAAAGCTCCAATACACCCCTGGGATGAACCAGAAGAAAATTGGGAACGCATACACATTGACTATGCGGGGCCATTTGATAACCACCATTTCTTGATGTGTTGACGCGAAATCCAAGTGGGTCGAAGTACGAATGGTGAAAGACGCTCCATCCACTGCAACTACTATCAGTCTGCTTGACAATATCTTTACCGTACATGGGTACCCGAATGTCCTTGTGTCAGATAATGCCACTATCTTTACAAGTGATGTATTCAGATCCTATTGCAAGGAGAGAGGGATTTTTCAGAAATATATTGCACCAGGGCACCCAGCAACCAATGGGCTAGCCGAGAGAAACATCCAAACTTTGAAGAGGCGACTTCATGCTGCTGTAAATGACCCGGCACCATTATCGACTAAGTTACAGAACATCTTGTTTCAATACAGAGCAACGCCATTGGCATGTGGACAGTCTCCAGCTGAACTATATTTGAAACGTCGGCTACGTAACCGGTTGGATGCTCTACTTCCAAACCAAAAGAGCTTGACTACATCCAGTTTCTCACCCCCTGTTCGCTCTTTCAAAGTGGGAGAGAGAGTGCAAGTCCGGATTCACCAGAAAACCCGTGATATTTGGCAGTTTGGTGTTATACAAACTAAACTCGGCCAACGTCACTATGATGTGAAATTGGAGTCGGGACGAATTTTAAAAGCGGCATGTTGACCAGTTATTATCGACTCTCGTGCCAAAGAAAGATAAGCATGTCACTTTTGCTCCAACAAATCCTCCAGTGCGTGGTGTTCCAAACATACCAACACCAACCCAGTCAAGACTAGAAAATGAGGATATTCCTCCTGCAACCCACACTTCAGATGATACAAGGCAGACCATCCTGCAACCAGATGAACGCCCAGATCGAAACAGCTTCCACCACCTGCTGATAATTATTTAAGAAGATCAGCCAGAGACAGGTGACCTCCTCAGTATCTGCAAGACTATGTGCCCAAATGAATATGAAGAGTTCCTTTTATTTGTTTTTATATAAGCGGGGGAGACTATTATGTATCTAGTTTATGTCCTCTATGGAACTTGGTCGGAGTGTATATATTGTTTTAATCCCTTGGTTGGGGGGTAGTTGGGATAAAACACGGTTGTGTCACTGTGCTAATTTAGAAGACTGTTCCTGGGTGAGAGTAGCTTTCCGTAGCTGGGAGAGCTTACTAGTGTAGTGTGTTGGTGTTAAGTGTTTAATCTCTTGGGGGTGTCCCTGCAAGATGCAAGTATCTGCTAGGGGATGGATCTCTAAATGCAGGCTACTATACTGGCCTGCCAGCTGAGTGGAATGAGTAATTCAATAGACGTGCTAAGTCAGCGGCTCGACGCTATCCAGTCGAGTCGCGTGTTGTGAGTACAATGGAGTCTGACAAAGCAATTACTGGCTTCTACGGTCACGGGCAATTGTGACGATGGTCAGGTGGGGTATGAGGATGTGAAGTGGAGTGTAATTAGTAATGCAAGTGCAGCTTACTGACCATGTATTTATTGGTCAGTAGATGTAGATTGGTATGTCCCTCCTGGGGAATTTAGACAAGTATAAAATACAATTTGTGTGTACAAGTTAGGGGTAAGTGTTTACAAGAATTAAAGGAGTCTGAGCACGAGCTGAATCTCACCTGGTGATAAAACTGGAACAGACGTCGGACAGGGCCGCTGGCGAAGCACATAGTAGAACAGATAATGGCTCCAGTTTGGATTACATTCTTATACCTTCCGGCGCTGCTTGGTCAGCGTTGCGTAAATGTAGCTGCCCCAGATAGTTGTAAGTGTAAATGTTTGTGTATGTTTTGCAAGCAGTTGGCTAACCTCCTATGCTTAGGCGGCCGCCGCTTGCTGTGTATAGATAATGTCCTGGTCTTATGGTGTTGCCAGTTGGGGTGGTTTTGGTAAAAGATGGGGGGTGGCTCTCAGGGGGTACTGCCCCGCTGGGCTGTACAATATGCTTTTACTCTGTGACAATGTTAGTTGTAATTTGTTCATTGTGTTAAGATGTAGATTCAGATGTGTGTGCATATTAAAGTGCTATAATATCCGTTATTCAAAACATAATAGCTATAATGTGCTTTATTCAAAACATAATAGTGAGTGAACAGGAAAAATGTTCTATGCCAATATTATAAATATGTAAATACTGCAAATATCTTTGTAAAGCATGTAAATATTGTTAAAACAAATGTAGATGTAAACTGTGCCTGTGAAGCATGAAATATGTGTGTGGGGCTTGCCCTTTTTCACTAGGCCTTCCATACTTCCATACGATTTATGGTAAATAAATAATAATAATCCACAGGAAGACCCCTTTATTTATTTATTTACACAGTTTACGCCCTCATTGGAGCACCAAAAACCAAACCTTATATACTAGAGCCATCCTAACTTCCGACTTGAAGTTTCAGTGATACGTCACAACTACACTCTAACCAGCCAATCACAGGTAGCCATTCAAATGGATATATCGATATAAATCGAGTTTCGCTGACGACGTTGCCAGCTAACTTCTTGCGTCCACATGTTGTTGTCAGCTGTTTGCACTGTGCTCTGTTAGTTTAATTGGCGGTCTTTGTGTTTTCTCGTATTTCTCGTATATTTTTCTTTTGACAATATTCTAGTCTGTTGTTATTTAATAGCTTAGTATTTGTTTGTCGTTTGACATAGTGTAGTATAATTACGTGTAGTTGTAGGTTAGCTTTAGGTTAGTGAGTGTTTGTCTTATTTCTGTCGTGCGTGTGTGCAATAGTGTCATGCCGGGGTCTAGCACGCAAAAGCCAAGCGCCAAGAGAGGAAAGGCCTTAGGACAAGGGACTCCACCAAGGAGTCAAACCCGGGAAATTATTAGTAATGTGCGAGAGTACTTTGAGAGGGAGAAAGAAAACGTGGAAACTATATTACCTGTTGCTCAGGCAGTACAGAGAACAGCTGATGCGACTAAGGTTCATAGAAGCACAGTAATAGGAATTGGGAAAGAGAAATTCCATGCGGAGGAACAGGCAGCCGGACCATCTAAACTAGAAACGCCAGGCAAGAAGAGAAATAGGCCTAAAACAGTGACTGATTTGGATGCTTTCCAACAAGACGCTATTCGCCGTCATATTTATGCTTATTACCGCAGAAAAGAGCATCCGACAATTGAGAAATTACTCCGTTCTCTTGACAATAGCGATCTTTTTCGCGGAAGAAAATCTTCTCTGAAAAAAGTAGGGAAGGATCTGGGATTCCGATATAAAAAGGTTAACAGGTGGAGAATACTAATGGAAAGAAGTGATATTGTAATGTGGCGGTGCAGATTTTTGAGGGAGATTATGCAAGAAAACTTTGATTCTATAGTGTGGCTGGATGAAACGTGGGTCAACGCCTCTCATTCACGGGGAAAAGCCTGGACAGATGATTCCATGGAAGGTACATTGGCAGTGCCTGTTGGGAAAGGGGGGAGAATAATTGTAATTCATGCTGGTACGTCACAAGGTTTCGTGCCGAATTCTCTTCATGTGTTCCGATCCAAGAAAACTGGTGATTATCATGAGGAGATGAACAGTACCACATTCCAGAAATGGTTTGAAGAATTGCTGAACAACTTGCCTGAGAAGAGCACAATTGTTATGGACAATGCCCCATATCATAGTGTCATTCACGACAAAGCTCCAACAATGGCAGCAAGAAAGAATGTGCTCATTGAGTGGCTGACGAGCCACAACATTCTTTTACGTGACGACATGAAGAAAGGGGAGCTCATGAAACTCGTGAAACTGAACAAGCCACAGTTTCCAGTGTATGAGGTGGACGAAATTGCTAGGCGACACGGACATAAAGTTATCCGACTTCCCCCTTATCACTGCCATTTCAATGCCATCGAACTTATTTGGGCCCAGGTGAAAAATTACGTCGCAGTTAATAACAAACTCTTCACGATTTCAGAAGTAGAAAGACTTCTTTCACAGGCTGTGGACAATGTTAGGGCGGACGATTGGGAGAGAGTCGTGAGACACACGAAAGGAGTCATTAATGAAGCTTGGGAGAAGGAAGATATCATTGTTGAAGACGTGGAAAGATTTGTCATTTCTTTGGGGTCAAGTGATAGTGATAGTGATGGTGATAGTTCAACAGACGGCAATAGTGACTCCGAAATGAGTGGTGTATTCCCTTTATAGGCTGCGGACGCGAGGCGGCAATGGTGAGTAATTTATTTGTAACAATTTTGCTCTGCTTCATTATTAACCGCAGTATATGTGTAATTTCTGCTACTATGTACTTATTCACGAGTATGATGTTGTGTGTAAACATGTCTGTTCACATTACGAGTGTTTTGTTAAATTTGCGGCAATAATCATGTACGTCAGCTGATTCGCGTTAGTGAACTGGCAACACCGTATCGCCAGCCGGTGAACTGTCAAGTCGGAAGTAACGATGGCGGCACTATAGACTATACAAAGTCTTCAAATACCGTACTAAGTTCAGTTCTTAATACTTGATAAATTTTTACTTTCCCAATACTTCTTCATTCTGGAAGATCTAGCAGGTCGTTATTCTGCTGATATAACATATTGCTTACGCTGTGAAATTTTGAATGTTAATCGAGTGTATTTGTTATTCAGAAGCCGTTTCTCTTCTCTATGTTCAATTTGATGCTTAGTAATTTTCAATTCGTCTAAATCCACTTGTATTTCTTTAAACCATGTTAATTTTGTTTTACTATTTCCAAAAGAAGTCAGAAAGTTGTTTCAGGAGTCCAGTATTTGGCAAGCGGGATATGTTCCAAAAAAACGCAATTCTTCGTTTTCGCATCGTGTCAATGATAGATTCACTTTCCTTGTAAAGTATTGAATTGGGCAAAAGTCTCCACTGGCCCTCAATCTGGTGTTTTTTATTTTTATTGATTATTGTCCGAAGAATCCGTCTATCAACCTTCTGTAGTTTGTCAGTTGTTGATCGGGTGTTTAGTTTAAATAAAGTTTCACTTGCATATGCTGCTTCTGGCTTAGCGACGGAGAAATAATGTCGAAATTTAGCTGTTTCTTATATTGCTTGATCGCTAGCTATATGTTTGGCCTCGAGAGGGCACCACCCATCAAGCTTGTTTAAGCGCACCCTGTGGGGATGCGAGGTAACGCTCTCTGGCGTGCAGTCAGTCACGGTCAGTCACAAGCTCACACGTTAGCATTAGCCTAGCCCTAGGAGGGTGTTGAACTAGAGTCCGTGGCAGCGTGCCAAAGCATGGACCACAGCGTCCAATTTATATATTTATGTTGTACAGTGTAATTAGTTCTAATAAATGTGTGTAATGTTTACAGTACTATTTGGCCTTCCCTTTGCACTAAATGAAATACATTTATGTAGACTGTGGGAAGAGTCTCGGCTTCGTGCTGGATATTCAAATCAAACACGAGATCGAACATATATGTTGGCCAGGTAATCTGTTGTGCTCGCCGCAATTTTAGTGTTCTACTATCCATTGATGCTCTTTCATTGGCATTCCAAGTGATGATCTCACCAAGATCTTTAAATACATTTAAAATACTTGTGGGGCATGAAAATTCAGGTTTTCTAGCCTCCAATGTGTTGGATATCGGGATATCTTTTGTAAGTTTGTTCCTTGATGTAACAGCTATCTTTTTTTGTTGTTGTTAGTGCTCTTTGTATGTATTCTTTGGAAGAGTAGTATTCTTTGTAATCCATGATGGAAGCATGTAGGCTATAATAAAATCTCATGCACTTAAAACTGTTTAATTGTGATAAAAAGAATCTGAGAACGCCGGGTAGGCTTTAGAAACAACATATGACGACCGTGACAGGATTATTTTGTTAAATTGTGGGTTGCATATTAGCGCAACATGTATCGGGAAGTGTTTTATCCAGTTTGTGAACACGTGGTCAATTGGTCATGGATACATGAAAAAGAAACGTACAGTAGTGCGGGCGGCATTTACTCGCGTTTATAACAACTTGGAAGAAAGAAGAAACTCAAGAGTGAACACAGAAAAGCAAGATGATGTGGAGGTTATGGCGGATCTGGACTTACTACGCGAGAAATTCGAGGAGGTGGCACGTTTGGATGCAGAAATTTTGGATTTGCTACTGCAAAATACGGCAACCAAATCACAGAATTATGGATACAGAGGTAAGACCGCTGATGAATACTCAGGCAAGTACAAAAGAATCAGTCTTTACTTGCAAAGGAGCCTAAATGCTCTTGATGATAGTATGTCTATGTCAAACATAGCCAAGAGAAAATTTAAACTACCTGCTCTTGAGTTAAATAAATTTGGAGGGGAAATCAAGGACTGGTTAACCTTTTGGGGTCAATTTAAGAAAATTAATGACGATTCTGACATAGATGATTCTGACAAATTTCAGTATTTGTTACAAGCTATGGAGCCAAACACTAGAGCTAGGGAAGTGGTGGAAAGTTTTCCCCCTACAGGCAGTAACTATAGCAAGGCTATTGAATGCTTGAAAGCTAGGTTTGGTCGCGAAGACATTTTGGTAGAATTCTATGTCAGGGTATTGCTCAAACTGACTCTAGCGATGAATTCGAAGCATAATCAAGTCAGTCTTGCCTCCCTATATGATAAAATCGAGACACAGTTAAGGGCTTTGGAAACTTTGGGAGTAGCTACAGATAAATATGCTGCTATGCTCTTTCCACTTGTTGAGTCATGTCTCACTGAAGAAGTTTTGAGATCTTGGCAGAGAAGCTACAACAACAGTTCGGCTCAAACTGCCGGTAAAACCAGACTGGATAGCCTCATGAATTTCTTGAAATGCGAGGTTGAAAATGAGGAGCGAATTTGTATGGCAGGCCAAGGCTTCAAGATAGGAAACCACTCCAAGGGTAGCATGAAAACTAGGAGCAGAATCAAACCGTCATAATACCGGTACTAATGTTCCAACAGCAGCTGTCTTTGTCAATTTTAAGCCAAACCAAAAAGTGTGCGTTTTTTGTGAAGGTAATCACTCAAGCGATGCTTGTTTTAAGGCCCAGAAAATGGAGCTGGATGACAAGAGGAACATTTTAAATAGAAGGAACTGTTGCTTTTCTTGTCTTAAGATTGGTCACATTAGTAGAAAATGTAAAACACTGTTAAAATGTATTATTTGTGAGGGTAAGCATGTCCCAGTTATGTGTCCCAGAAACAGGCAGCATACTCCAAAAGAAGGGGGAACTGTTGAGAATTCTCTATCAAATGTGAACTGTAGTCAGGTATTTTTACAAACACTCATGGTGACCATTAGAGGAGAGCAGGAAAAACAAGTCCGTGTCCTCATGGACCCAGGCTCGCAACGTTCCTACATTAGGAAGGACACTGCTAAGTGTATGGGATTTGAGCCCATCGGTGAAGAGACATTGATCCATGATTTGTTTGGGGGTAAGGTGTCTAATCCAAAACCACATCTTTGTTACAAGGTTAGGTTAAAAAGTCTCGAGGGGACCTATGCTTGTAATTTCGAAGCACTGGATGAAGAAAACATTTGTTCTCGCATCCCTGTCATTGAGCCTGGGCCATGGTTGACTGAAACTACTGAAAAAGGTACGGTATACAGCTCTTCGATGAAGATAAGCCAGTTGAAGTTTTGGTGGGAGCAGATATATATGGAAAACTTCTCACTGGCAAAAGGGAGATTTTACAATGTGGGCTTGTTGCAATTGAGACTTATCTGGGATGGATTGTCACGGGAAAGATAAAGGGGCCCAAATCTTCCAATTCTATGACAGCACTTTCAATGTTTGTTCATACCGAATCTGTAAGCAAACTTTGGGAGCTGGATGCACTCGGTATTTAAGATCCAGGTGAAAGGAAGAATAGAGAAGAGAGGGAACAGGAAACACATGATTACTTTATGGATACTGTTAGGACAAATGAAGAGGGACGCTATGAAGTGAGGTTGCCATGGATTGAAGGACACCCACCAGTTCCAAGAAATTTCAATTTGGGGAAAAGAAGAATGGAACACACCATCAAGAAGCTGAAAGAAAGTGATTCTAAAGAAATATATGATGAAGTTCTGAAGGACTGGACACAAGAAGGAATCATTTAAGAAGTACCTGTGTCACAGTGGGATGAAGGCCACTATTTACCTCATCGACCCATTTTTTAAGAAAACAGTACAACGCGAGTTCGACCTGATTTCGATGCTTCGTCTAGAGAGCGTGGCTCTCCATCGCTGAACCAGTGTTTAGAGAAGGGCATTAATCTAATTGAAATTATACCTACATTACTTCTTCGTTTTAGGCTCCACCAAATTGGAGTAATAGCAGACATTAAGAAAGCATTCTTGCAAATCAGCTTATGTGAAGAGGACCGGGACTTCCTCAGGTTTTTGTGGGTTGACATTGAGGGAGATTTGAAAATATTCCGCCATACACGTGTTGTGTTTGGAGTGACTAGCAGCCCGTTCTTGTTGGGTGCAGTGGTCAATTTACATTTGAAACGTCTTGAACGTATGGGAGATGGGAGGTATTCTATAGCTACCATTGAGAAGCTAAAAAAAGAGTTTTTACGTGGATAACTGTGTAACCAGTGTACAATCTACTGAGGACGTGCACCGTTTTCAAGAAGATGCAATAAGCATACTGGCAGAAGCTAAATTTGACTTGAGAGGTTGGGAATATTCAGATTCTAACCTAGAAAATAAGACAGCTACTCCTGTTGTAGGCCTTATTTGAGACAGAAAATTCGAGACTCTAGCTGGGAGTGGCTACAAGCCTATGGACATTAAGGCCTTCACTCGAAGAACTATATTGTCAATAGCACAGAGAGTGTTTGATCCTATTGGCTTCACGTGCCCTGTTTCGCTATGTCCAAAGCTTTTGTTACAGCAGTGTTGGGCCATGAAAGGGAGATGGGATGAAGAAGTTCCAGATAGTGTGAGAAATGCATTCTTATTATTGTTACAAGAACTTCTTGCACTTGAAGATGTGAAGATACCACGCTGTGTCGTGGGAGTTAGCGATAGGGTAATAAGGTGCTCGGTACATACCTTTTGTGATGCCAGTAAGCTTGCATATGCCGCAACAGTGTTCTTACGCTTGGAATACAATTCTTGTGTACATGTACAGCTGATGCAGGCAAAGTCTAGAGTTTCACCGCTCAAAGGAATGACTATTCCAAGGCTAGAATTGTTAGCTGCAACCATTGGAGCTAGGTTAATGGCATCTTTGAAGAAAGAATTTGAAGAACTACATCCAGATTTCTTCTTCTGGACTGACTCGACTACTGTCCTCACATGGATACAGCGGGAAGATCATTGGGGAGTCTTTGTATGGAACAGGGTTCAAGAGATCAAGCGTCTGACAGCGAAGGAAGCTTCGAGGCACGCACCAGGCAATATGAATCCTGCTGATCTTCCTAGTCGTGGATGCTCTGCTGAACAATTGCTGGAGTCTAAATGGTGGGAGAGGCCACCATGGCTGAAGCTGCCACAGGGAGAGTGGCCTTCAGAAGCACCAGAACCGGATGAAGAAATGGTACGGCTGGAGAGTAGGAAAGCTATCACCTCGGCACTTCTATGCAAGAATAGTGATGTGGGTCAGTTCTACAATTTCTCCAATGATTATGAGAAAGTTGTAAGGGTCATTGGTTGGATACTGCGGTTCAGTAATTCATGTAGAATGAAAAATGTGACGGGTCAAAGTGAGCTACAACGGAATTCAACGTAGCAGAGAAGTATCTCATACGATTGGTGCAAAGGGAGACTTTTAGTGGAGTTAGAGATGAGAAACTTTCTACGTTGTGCCCCTTTATGGATGTCGATGGCGTCATTCGATTGAAGACGAGGATCACCGAAAGAAGTGATTTGGAGTACTTCAGGATGCCTGCAGTGTTACCTTCCAAACATCCTGTAGTTGAGAAGCTAGTGCTCAGAGCACATGTCAAATCTTGCCATGTAGGATTGCAAGGTCTCCTAAGCCATTTGAGGGAAAAATTCTGGATTCTCAACGGAAGAAAAGCTATTCGAGCCATTTTGACTAGTTGTGTTATCTGTCGGAGGCATGAGGCGAAAGGTATATCCGCAAATACACCAGCTCTGCCTGAACCCCGAGTGCGGGATGCAGTTGCTTTCGAGACCACAGGTATTGATTTAGCAGGTCCGTTGTATTTAAGGGACAATCACAAAGTATGGATATGTCTATATACGTGTGCAGTGTACCGCGCAGTTCACCTGGAGTTGACCTCATCGTTGTCCATGGATTCGTTTCTACGAACTTTCAGAAGATTTGTGGCTCGGCGGAGTAGACCTTCAATTGTATATACATACAATGGTGGAAATTTTGTTGGGACAAACAATGCCTTCAGTCAGCTAGACAGGGACAAGATCTCAAAATATAGTACTGTTCATCAAATTGACTGGCGATTCAATCCTCTCACAGCAGCATGGTGGGGAGGATGGTGGGAGCGCCTGATAAGGCTCCTGAAGCAACTGTTAAGGAAAACGCTTGGTAAAGCTTCACTGACCTATGAGGAGTTGGAGACAGTCGTATGTGACTGCGAAGTTGTGATGAACTCTAGACCGCTGACATATGTGTCAGAAGATAGTACCGACTTAGCCCCTATCACACCTAATATGTTTCTGTTAGATACTAAAGAAATGGGGGTACCAGACTGTGATGTGATGGATTCTGACAACCTTAACAGACGGAGCAGGAATCGTCAGAGGTTAAGAGACAGCTTTCGCCAACGATTTAGGAATGAGTATCTAGGTCAGGTGGCCTTAACTGCTCAAAAGAAGAGTCGCAAGTTGTTACTGGGAGAAGTTGTTCTTGTTGGAGCCGACAACCAGAAGCGAATCGATTGGCCTTTAGCTGTGGTGGAACAGCTTATTCCAGGACGCGACGGAGAAGTTCGCTTGGTGAAATTGAAGACAGCTTCAGGAGTCCTCTTCCGACCAGTTCAAAGACTATATCCTTTGGAAATCTGTGCAGAGGAGATTCAAACAGGCAATGCACTTGTCAAGAGTGGTGGAACTGAGACAACTGTCCAAAAGAGTGTGGAAGATAGTGAGGAGGTAGTGGACTTGTGCAAACTAGATGTGGACGAAAAGTACAGCTGCCAGCTACTGTAGATTCCAAAAGTGATTGTGATTTGTTTTGACTGATTGTTATTTTTTTTTGTTAATAATGTTATTCATGTACTGTATTCTGAATTGTTGTTTTAGTTCGAGTCGTTGAGAATTTAGTCTTGACTCGAAGGCGGGTGTATGTTGGATATCGGGATATCTTTTGTAAGTATGTTTTTTGATGTAACAGCTATCTTTTTTTTTGTTAGTGCTCTTTGTATGTATTCTTTGGAAGAGTAGTATTCTTTGTAATCCATGATGGAAGAATGTAGGCTATAATAAAATCTCTTGCACTTAAAACTTTTTAATTATGATAAAAAGAATCTGAGAACGCCGGGTAGGCTTTAGAAACAACACAATGAGTTTTTGTTTCTCAAAATGAGGGCTGAAAATGAGCTTTGTCTCGTCCTTCTTTCAGCATGTATTTTAAGGTGTAGGCAGGGACGGTCTTAGGGGTGTGCGACATGTGCGGTCGCACAGGGCGCCAAAGGTTTGGGGAACGCCGAAGGAATCAGTTTTTTTTTTAGTTCAACCAGTGTTATCTCTCACGACTGAAAACAATACGCGCATCTTAGATCGTGATGGACCGAAGTTAAACTCTTGTGACAGGGACATACAGTCGAAAGTGGTGAACGTGGTAGTTGCGGTGCTGATTTAACTTGTGACGGTGAAGGTTCTGGTGTCGGTACTGGTGCTGGGAATGGATTATGGCAAGATAGGTAAATGCGAGTTCGTCATACAAATAAGGGAATCAGTTTTTTTTAGTTCAACCAGTGTTATCTCTCACGACTGAAAACAATACGCGCATCTTAGATCGTGATGGACCGAAGTTAAACTCTTGTGACAGGGGTGAAGATGGGAAGGATTCGAAGAAACCTTTCGACTCTGGTGATGGACATACAGTCGAAAGTGGTGAACGTGGTAGTTGCGGTGCTGATTTAACTTGTGACGGTGAAGGTTCTGGTGTCGGTACTGGTGCTGGGAATGGATTATGCATTGTGCCCTTCATTAGTGATAGCAGCCAACTTCAAGACCCTGCATATTGGCCTCCGATCCGAAGCACGGAATGTGCTGATAAAATTATCGTTCAAGGGCCAGTTAAAATAAAAGATCGGAACTTTTAAAAAGATGCTGGAGGTGGCCGTAATTTTACTATGTTTCTTTGTTATCGCGAGTTGCCGAATGGCGAAAAACTACTAAGACGTTGGCTCCAATATTCTGACTCATTAAAAAAATATTTTGCTTTTGTTGAAAGCTCTTTGACAGAAAGTCCACAGCAGCTCTCGTCACTTCGGGATTCTGTGACTTCTTCTTCTTCTTCTTTATATTCCGTCTCTGCGTCGAAGATTGGCGATTATCATTGCAATCCCTTGCATCGAGGTTCTGTGACTGGGCACATCTTTCGCAAGCCTTAAAGTCTCATGAATGATCCCGTTCCCATTTTAAATGTTCTCATTATGGGCCGAAACAGAGTTGCGTTTATCCTCGAAAAAGGGCGTTGATGATGCTAATCAACGAATTATGTGTGCTGAGGTAGAACATTGGAGGTCCGTACTCGAAAGATTATTCTCGATAACAATGTTTCTAAGTCATTCAGGGGTTCATCTGACAAATTTTTCGAGAAAAACAATGGTTATTTCCTTTAACTTGTTGAACTTTTGGGCAAAAGGTGATGGGTTCTGAAACAAGTGATCACTACTGCAGTGAAATAAGCCAGAACGAGCTCATATAGTTGCTAGGTGATGCAATTTTGTCGGATATTTTAGCTCAAGTGTCTAAAGCTAAATATTTCTCGGTTATTGCCGATTGTCCACCAGACCTTTCTAAAAAAGAGCAAATGTCGATCACTTTACGGTTCGTTCAAAAATCTGACGACGGTGTAAATTCGACCGAACACTTCGTTGGCTTTTGTGGTGGCCGAAAAAACTGATGGGGCGGCGCTTGCCGATCTGATCATTAATACTTTGACAGAAATGGGGTTAAAGCTAGAAAACCTTGGAGGTCAAGGCTTTGGCAACGGCGCGAATATGAAAGGTAAACATAATGGAGTTCAAGCTCGCATGGTAAAACAGTTCCCGCGCGAAAAATATGTTCCATGTGGTAGCCATTCCTTAAACATAGTTTATCCTTACTGCGTTACTTTATTTGGCATTATTTAACGCATATATGTTTTATTTTCGTCGCCCGGTGATCTACTTTGTTGGCTCACATTTGTAATTTGACTATAAGAGATTTGAGCGACACTCGCTGGGAGTGTCGCATAGATGCAGTGAGGCCTTTTTGATACGAATGGGGTAATGGCAGCCTTAAAGGCCATTAAGGAGAATCCTGCTTTTGATTCGGGGCTACCCCCATGAAGCTGAATACTTGGCGGGGAAAAAAGTGACATTCGAATTTGTAGTTGCTGTTGTAGTATGGCACGACATTTTGTTTCAAGTAAACATAGTTAGCAAAGCCATGCAAGCAAAAGCAATTGATATATAAAAGGCGTCTTCTTTCTCGGAAGGTTGAATCGCGTACTTTGAAAAATGCTGCGGCAAGATGGCGTCACAGTGAAAGTATAGTGAAATAGCAGCTAGTGCAAATATTTGATAAAAGTGGTAAAATATTATAACGGAGGTTTAAAATCTATTAAGTTGCTTTCCTTAGATCAAGTGAAATATGGAATATTGATAGTATTTAGAAATTCTTATTGATAATTTAATAAACTTAAACTAAGTTGTGGGAACGTGTATCCAAAGATTCGGTGACTTCTTCAATCACTGTTTGAACCAAGTAGAGCAGTGGTGCTTTTACGAGTTTTCATCCGATTGGAAGATATACGTATTTCACATTCTTCTTTATTGGTAGGTAATTGGATTAATTCCCTTAGGTAGAAATAATTAAAATAAATTTAGTGTAATTTGGTGTGAACATCATGGCTAACTTAGATCTCTAGTATATCGATAGTAAACAGTGTTAGTGTCTCGTCAGGTAGTGTAACCGTTACGGATTTATGCTCGTCGTGCAAAATAAAAGTAAAAAAAAATGCAAATAAAATCATCACAAGATCTCAGGTAAAATTGAGTGAGGAGAAAAGTGAAACCGATTGTCGTAATGTAGGCCTACCGGTACCCTCATGCGAATGTCATAACCTGAGAAACGAACTGTCCTCAAAAGATGATATTATAAAGCTGCTAAAGGAAGATATTACTAAGTTAATGGAAGAGTTGAATAAAATAAAAGGAAACAGAGAGGAAAGCAAGGAAACTTGGTCGACAGTGGTTGCTGGTAAAGTAAGATTGAATATGCCTAGGCCTATAAATGGAGTACCGGTACATGCAACTAAAATTCCCGTCTCAAATTCATTTGGAGCGCTCGTCGAAGAAAATGATGACTTTCTTCAAGAAGAAAAGAAGAAAGTGATAAAGAGAAAATCCAGGAAGATGCGGGTATTTGCGGATAGTCTCGGGCGAGATGTAGCAGCAAGCGTATTGGAGAGAAGCGGAGAAATGGAGGTCACTTCGACAGTTAAGCCAGGAGCACCAATTGCAGCGGTCACGAACGGGATGGTGGGAGAGTGTGCGTCCCTTAATTCAAAGGACTATGCAGTAATCATCGCTGGAGCAAACGACGTCTATAGAAACGAGAGTAAAAAGGTAATCAAAGATTTAAAGGGTACATTGCCATCCATGCATAACACAAATGTCATCATTGTAAACATTCCGCAGAGATACGACTTAATTCCCAAATCATGTGTAAATGAAGAAATAGAGGCTACAAATGGAAAAATTCATAAAATTTGTAAGAGATTTCCAAATGTCCAAATTATAGATGTAAGTAAATTAGACAGGAAGTTCCACACTCGGCTTGGCCTACACATAAATAGGTTAGGAAAAGAGTATCTTAGTGATGAAATCTGTACGACCCCTGAACTAAATGGGAGACGCGGGAATCGAACCCCGCTCTCAAAGGTCGTACTCTGGCAACCATTCACAAGGAATGAGCAACCAGGCGGGTAGGGTCCCCGGGGTGTGGATTTGGGCCTCGCTATACCAAGGCGTGGGTCTGGGTAATACAAAACTGATGGTAGACGAATGCCCATGGGTTATAAAAAACGTAAATAAAAATGTATTGAGAAAAATAAGGACAATACAACATGTGGAAACAACACAGGTGTGAATGAGAAACACTCCTAACTATAACCTAACCCCACGTGGTATTGTGAATCCACGGTCACGGGAGACAATTACAACCTTAGTATTGAAAGCATATTCCATGGGATAGTAAGAAATTGGTCCCTGCAAACGGGCCTAAAACAAGAACGCACTTAAATGTGAAAGGATAGTTACTGAACGAAAATGAAATGCCGAGAGGCATTTTGGGAGAACCCGAGAGCAAACACAAAACAAGTAAAACGTGGTACATCCAAACAAAGGTACCGAAATAAAGAAATTAGCATAAAAGAAAAGACTAAAGGCAAACTACTAGCCTTGAGCGAAAGTGCTCCAAACGACAACTACCGTGACCGTTGTCCACATAATTAAATGGTTGGCGGCCGCCTGACATGAGGCAAGCCGTTTTCAAGTGTAGGCCATATTCAAGGCAATGCGCCCATTTGTGCATATCCTAACTAGCCCTCCAAAATATAACATTTCAGGTATAATTCAGAACTGAACAATCACAATTAAATTAATTATATCACACACGGTTTAATAGTTCTGTCGATGTTGCTCGATACCAAAGAAACTGGTTGTCAAGGTAAGCCGCCATTGGCTATGTGCCTTGCAGTTCATACTAGTGCAAAGTTTTGATAAACAAGTCAGTTAATCTTAAATTCGGTAGGCTTTTCTCACGGCGACACTGTGAGCTGATAATTATTCTGTAGTACTGGAGTCCACAATAGTTATTGTAAAAGATCAGAAGCTTTACCTTAATTTCGGTGGTAGGCCACATGGCCTGTATAGAATGCCCAGCTCGAAGAGCTCGGACGAGGACACACTTGTCCGCGGCATGGTCCTGAAGCTTGTGGGGAGAGGAACGCTCTCAGAGAACGCTCCAGGCGAGGCGACAGGAGAGTCGCGCGCGCCTCACGGAGAATTTAGGAATTAGACACTACCAACTGCAGTCGGTCCTCAGAGTCACGGAAACCACCTCGCTGGCCCAACCACAAGGACATTTCAGTTGGCAGGCTTGGCCGGGCTCACTCAATATGCAAGTCACTATGCGCGGGGTCGCGCCATTGGTTCATTTGAACCGGCCGGGCCAATAGCGTCAGAGGAGGCCTCAAGACGAAAGTTCAGCTAGCCCGGAACAGTCCATTCGTCCAGGCGGGACAGTTCATTTGTAGAGGATGGGGGAGGACATCGCCAGCGGCGGGACATTCAAATATAAGTGATACACAAGTCGCGTAGAAGGCCGCCCGGGTAGCCGCGGGCAGGGGCAGAAATGTGTGCCAGTCTTTGGAGTGGCACAGCCTCCCCCTCATAAAGCCGACAGTGGGGGGGGGGGGGGGGTGAGCCAATAGGGAGAGGCTCCCCCATGTAAGTTCACTTGAGGATGGCTAAGTTCGCCCACAGGCAAAATAATGTTTGTCCATGCGTCACTCACTGCACCAGGAAATCGAAACAGCAGGAAGGTAGAAGTGCCCAACTAATGATGTCGTGAAGACCTCAGGCTTGGCAAGAAAGAACACCAACAGCACATACCACCATACCAGATGACCACCATAGAAACCCCTCCGGCATCACCATAGTACCACTCCAGTCGTTCAGCATCCAGGGTCGACATCAGGGAAGAGATCACCATCCGCACCGACCAGCAGGCATCAGGATCACCATCAGATGGAGGACGACGTCATGACAGCGGCCCTTGCGCAGGCCACCACCATCTCCAGATGTGAGGGGCGCAACCCTCACACTGGACCACCACTGAAACAGCCAAGGACAAGAGCAGACACAGCACGCAGAGACGCAACACTAGGTTGGGTTGGCTTCTTCACCAGTAGGGTCGAAGAATGCCACTGGTCTAAGGGGGACCAGGGCGAGAGCTTGAGCAACTTCCGTAGCACATGTTAAGACCTTCACCGTGCGAGCAAGGACTTGGCAATTCACTTGCCTTAGTGATACGAGATCACATTCACCTTCATAGGGGCGATGCACACACAATGCACACGCAGACTTTAGGTTTAGCAGAATTACGTTAACGTTAAATCATTAATATGAGAAGAAACACTGGATAGCGTTCTCTTGAACTTTTGTTACCTCCACTTCACTGGAGTTATAACCTACACAGAACTGGTACCCAACCAAAATCCTAATGTTACAATGCTATATTGAATAAAAGAAAATCTTTATACATTTTTCACCTTAGTGATAAAATACTGAGATGGGGTCGCACGAAAGAAATCTAGGGGAACCCACGACCACAGGAATGGCTCAGCTCTCACAATACAGGGGAGATCATTAAACAGTTACCTTGTCACCACACAGATCACAACTGGTGTCAACAAATTTCCAACATTTACATTTACAATCTACCTTTTACATTACATTACTTATACATCAAATGCCCTCTAGTACACGGAACGCAGAACAGGAAACGCCCATACACGGAACGCAGAGAACAGAACAGGAACACACACTTCTCTATAACCTTTACAACTCACCAACACGATGACAGGAACAGTGACTCAAGAAACAGAAAATTACCAATTCGACCCGATGAGTCATCTTCAACGACCCCAAGGCGCCTGCGAGCAAATGCAGGGCAACCTTCATCACCACCACAACGTAACAGGTACAGCCACCACTTCACGATGCGCACCACGCACATGGAACTAGTCAACAGTTCTTAACTCTCGACGCTACACACAGCGCACAAACAAAATTCAACGAGGAAAGGGTCCGACACCAGGGCTGCGAGCAAATGCAGTGATCCCTGATATCCACACACACACCAGAACAAGAGCACCACGACTCAGAACGTATCCATGTTCACTTCAACACTACCAAAAACAGAACGAAGAAATAGGCCACAAGGGGCATAGAAAGACCTCAAGCAGGTCCCGCTAACAAGAATGAAACTTGAAAAGAAAAAACCAGAAGACCCTTTATGCCTATCACTTGATGAGATCTCTCCTCGGCGAAAACTGACTCACGATGTACTTGTGGAGATATTGCACAATCTCGGCAATTGAACACGACAGAAGCACAACTTCCGGCTCCACGTCTGTCGACACAGCGTCATACCAAGACAGCACCACACACACGATTCCAAGAACTCCACACGATACCAAAATTCAATAAAGGAGATCACTGTTACCAAATCACAACACCCCCCAAAAAACTACTACAACTCACACTACACCTTCACGTCCTGCGTTCTCAGCTTCCTCGACTTCCTCTGCCTCACGTTCACCAGCACGTTTACAATACGACAAGTGGGTGCGAAAAATGCGCCTTCTTTCATTGTCCTCCAATAGGACAGTAACATCGGTAGGAAAGGATAAAATTCGATACGGACCACGGAATCTTGGCATGAGCTTGCCACTTACTTGGTGACCAGGAGTTTTCCTCCAAAAGCTTTTGACATACACAAGATCGTCAACTTTAAATTTATTCTGACCACGACCTTGATTGTACCTCTGGGCCAACTTGTCGTGAGATATCTTGATAGCACGCTGAGCTTCCTTCCAAATTTCACGGACGCGCTCAGGACTAGGCTGATCGGGAAGGAGTTCGTTAAGAGACCAAAGGTTTGACAACGGAGAATTAGGCACGAATGCGTGCATCAAGGAAAATGGGGTTTTACCATGGCTTTCGTGCTCAGCAGTATTGAAAGCATAGGCCAACCAATGCAATGAGGAATCCCATTTTGCATGATTGTCCCGATGATACGCGATCAACGCGGCTCTCAGATTTCTATTGACCCTCTCGGCCAAACTAGGATTAGGGTAATACGGAGTAGTCGTAACATGAGAAATAGAATACTCGAAACAGAAGTTACGGAACTGATTAGAAGTAAAGGTACGAGCATTGTCAGAAATGAGGTACTGACAGGGACCAAATGAAGTAAAAATGACTTTCAAACATTTAATGACGGCAGCAGTGTTGCTCGTCTTGGTGGGAAAAATCCAGCAAAATCTCGAGAATCCGTCGACACAGACTAGCGCGAAGCGGTTACCTAACCTGGATCTCGGAAAAGGCCCGACGAAGTCAATATACAACCTCTCCATAGGTCGCAACACGGGTTCAGACGCTAGAAATCCCATTCTACTGTTGACCGCAGGTTTACTCACGTTGCAACTACGACAACCCAAAACAAATCTCTTAATATCTCGGTCCATATACTTCCAAGTAAAGGATTGTTTTACCTTTTGACGAGTTTTGAAGACTCCTAAATGACCACCCACTGGTGACTCATGGAAATATTTTAACATTGCATCCACTAATTGGACAGGCAAGACGACTTTCGGTTTCTTGTCATGCCTGGCAACATAGCATAACACGCCTGACCTAAGAAGGTAAGGTTTTACAACCTCACCAGCATCTAATTTGGAAATGATTAATTTTAACTCTTGATCTTCCTTCTGATGAATGACTATATCCTTAAACAAAAGGGGAGAATTGCTTAACATGTGTTGAGCGGAACAAACACCAACAACATCGGATTCCACAGGAACGGGTTCCGGTCTCTTAAGGGGAGATTCCTCGTACATCCTACTAAGCGAATCTGCAATGACATTGTCTGTCCCTTTTATGTGTCGAACGGTGAAATTGAAAGATGAAATGCGAGTCGCCCACCGAGCGATACGCCCAGTGTTCCTCGGTCTGGCCAAGACCCAGCTCAGGGCTTGGTTATCGGTCTGCAATTCGAACGGCACATGTTCGACATACATCCTAAACTTTTCCAAACCGAACATGACAGCAAGGCCTTCGAGTTCATACACAGAATAACGAGACTCTGGAGCAGTCAAGGTCCTTGAAGCGAAAGCAATAGGACGACGGCCCTCGTCACCTTCCTGTAAGAGAACAGCTGCAACGGCGCCTAAAGAGGCATCAGTCTGTACAATAAATTTCTTGCTAAAATCAGGAACAGCAAGAACTGGAGCATTACACAAAGCTTCTTTTAGCTCATCGAAGGCGGCTTGTTGAGACTCACCCCACTCAAACAGAACCTTCTTCTGACGTAGTTTATTCAAAGGCATAGCCTTACTAGCGAAATCAGGGATAAATTTTCGAAAGAAATTGGCCATGCCAACGAAGCGGGCCACGCCCTTGACATTGACAGGTCTCTTGAAGTCACGAATGCCCTGGGTGCGAGAGCTGTCGATCGACACACCAGCGGCCGAAATAACATGCCCCAGAAACGAGATTTGAGGTTTAGCGAAAAATACTTTAGAAAGCTTCACAGTTAGCCCAGCGTTCTTCAAACGCTCGAACACTTCACGAAGATGACGAACATGATCTTCAAATGTCTTACTGTACACTACGACATCGTCCAAATAGTGGTACAGATACTCAAACTTAATGCCAGCGAAAACCTTATCCAACAATCTGCTTAACACAGCGCCTCCGGTAGTGAGGCCAAAGGGAAGCCTATTAAATTCAAAGAGATTCCAATCCGTCGCGAAGGCGGTAAGATGCTTACTCTCCTCGGCTAAGGGAACCTGATAGTATGCCTGGTTCAGATCAATGAGACTATAGTACTTAGCATCCTTGAACCACGAAAAACATGAGTGTAGATCGGGAAGGGGGATAGATTCCATCGACACCTTCTTATTGAGCCTTCGGTAATCTACAAAGGGTCTAAAACCACCATTCGGTTTGGGCACTAGAAACATAGGCGATGAGTATGAAGAAATAGAGGGGCGAATAACTCCATCAGCCAACATCTGGTCAATTATCTTCTTAAGTTATTTCATCTTAGGCGGACTAAGTCGGTAGGGAGGATGCCTAACTGGAATATTGTCTGACATGACAATCTTGTAAGAGATCAAATCAGTGACACCTAGCTTGTCGGTAAAAACTTCCGGAAAACGAGAACACAAATCACGTATAATCGTCGCTTGACCATCAGAAAGATCACTAAGATCCAGGTCGTTGACACTACTTGACAATTCGGGAACGTCTTCATCATTGATGTCCACCCAACTGGTGCCAACATCATACCTCTCAGTAGCAGAAAACTTTAATTTCAACTGCGGACAGAAATTAAACCAAAAGGTTTCTCTTTTAACGTCCAGTGACAAACCGGAATGCGAGAAGAAATTTGCGCCTAAAATCACAGGGCAAGATAAATTGGACACGATCCAAAATGGAAACTTCCACGCAAAATTATGAATCTTAACCTTTAACTTGACAACCCCCAGAACTGTTAGTTGAGAATTATTAGCTGAAACTAAACGAACATCAATTTTAGAGAGAGGGGGAAATTTGCACATGCCTTTCATGGCCCTATACCATTCCTCACTCATCAGTGACGCAGCACTGCCAGAATCCAACAAGGCTTTAACGTTGGCATCATTGATCAAAATGCCAGCAATAGGTGCAGGTAATAAGGAACTCACGGAAACCTTCGAACAACCTCCGATTCTATTATCGTTTGCATTGACAACAGATGACATCGGTATTCCCTCACGATGCCCGGTCTCCGGATGTCATTGCGGAGGAGCATTACACATGCGGTCTGAATGACCGAAACGACCACAGGCGTTACATTTCACAGAACTGCTATTCACTCGACCTCGAGCTTCTTGACGATTTGAATATTCACCACGGTTAGCAGCTTCTTGGTGTCTGACATCACCTCTACTATTTGAAGGACCTTGGAAGCGGACATTCCTTCCAGAATTAAAATTACCAGAACTCCTGACTTCATCATTACGAACAGGACTACTCTGAGGCTGATTACTCGACCATCGACCCCCTGAACCTTGAGGTTTACGATTTCCCCAATTATCTTGTCTACCCTGGGAACGAGCATTGTTCCAACGATTAGAAGAACCTTGCGGTTTGTATGAATTAAATTGTGAGGGTTGATCAACAGAACCTCTGCCATAGTCAGACTGGCGTACGGACTCTCCACGCACGGCAAAAGCACACAATTGAGCAATAGTGCTCGGGCGAGACCCTAAGCATAAAAATGAACGATAGTCTGGCGTCACACCATCCAAAATGTGTTCCACCATCTCTTGCTCGGTGAAGTTAACAGAAAACATCTTAGCTAGCTTTAACATATCTTGCATGTACGCATCCAACGATTCACCATACTTCTGTACACGATACAAATGGCGTTGAATTACAGTACCCATCTTTCTATACGGAATGAAATTTGACATTACTTGCTCACAGAACACTTCGATACCTGTGTTACGGGACATAGCCTCGACAACCATACTTCTCATCATACCAGAAGTGAACGGGAACATAAGTTGGTACACCTGAGTATAACTCACACCAAATACAGCAGCGTACTCATAAATTTTTACCAACTCACGCAGAAAATAAATAATACCATCAGTGGTATCAGTATTCATGTGCTTCAACTTAGCTACACAATCAGATAACGGGTGGGCAAGATTCCCAAAATTACGGTTAGAAAAAACTGAATGACTAGAACCCGGACCTCTCTGTTCGCCACGAACAGGCCCACTATCATCACTCGGGCTATTGAAATCCCGACCTTGAGGCTCTACACGAGAAGAAAATCTGTTCTTGTTGCACCAAACTTTATCTTTAGGCCAACGGAAATTAAGAGGTTTGGTACCTAACGAAGGAGGATAATTATTACTAGAAACGTCTTGAGGAGCACTTCGTCTCGGAGTAGGATACATGCTCCGACTGCGGAGATTTACTTCTTGAACACCCCTCGTACTGGGCGTCAGAACAGAACAAGTAGGACGAGAAAAGGCACTAGAATAAGAATATGTTACCCCACCATAGGAGTTACTTGTGGTGTACACAGGAGTTGTGCTACACACGGAACGAGGCATTTCAGTTGACATGAACAACTCTCTAGCACTCGGTTGCAAAATTTCGGAAACGGAAGAATTACAATTGACATTACCGTTAGAATTGTTTACAGCAGAAACAGAATGAGTGGACACTGGTACACGAAAACTAGAATCAGTACCCAAATTATTCATCCATGAGGCGTTTGACACTTCAACCAAATTCGCGTCGGACGATAATACTTGGTTAAAATTTAACCGGCTAAACTCAGTCGCTAAAACACTATCGACTGGTTGCCTCTCAGTGACCTGGAGGTATTGCGTAGACAATTTAACAACACTTGTGTTACCACCAGCATCGACACTACTGGCTGGCAACCCTGACATGACACGTGACCTGGCTGCAGAAGTGATATCCTCATACACTTTTGACACAATCCTCGCAGAAGGAGGAGAATAATAAGATCCAGGATTTACTTCAGCAAAAGAAACTACTGGAAACTCACTACTACTATCTACTGTAACACTATTGTTAGTAGAAACCGGAAAGACACTGTTGCGATCAACAGATTGAAACATACTAGCATTATTGGAAACTTCACAACTCAATCTAATTGCATCTAATAGATTAGCGGTACATGTTGGAACATAAGGCTGATTATCACCCTCACTGGTAGGGAACCTTATTTCATCACTGTCTACACTGACTGCACGGAGTGCTTCTGCACCATTACAACCACTAGAATTTTCATCGAAAACTTTATTTGCACATTCGGCTATCATGCGCTGAATTTCAAAAATATTGGCTAGTTCCTCGTCAGAACGATGAGACGAAACAGATAAAACATCTTCGCAACGAGTGAACAAGTACTGCAGACGAGCACGCAACTTTTTATATTGGGCAGACGTTCCATAATCATCGAGCAAAAACAAATTAATGAGATTAGCACAAACTTCTACTCTATGGAAAATCTGTGACTCACCAATTGCAAATTCTGCTTCGGACAGCACAGGCAACAATACAGGGTCCTTAAGGGCAGGTTTCAGAACTGCTCGAGCCACTTCCGTGCTCGCGGGAACCTCCAAATTCCTGATCTCCAGTTCAAATTGGATTTCTTCATGATCCAAATACTTTGGATCTGGTACGTGCCGCTCCATGACAATAGCATGAAAGAAAAAACCAAAAAATGTCAAACACTTGAATTTTACCACACCTTAAGTCTAACAGTTCAATTTTCCACATGAAACTTTAACACAAATTTTACTTATTTGCCCATGGTGTGAAGTTATAATTACAAAAAAAAGGGATTCCACACTTCAGTGTTTTCATCCTGATAAATATCAGGGCAGAGTCGATAATATTGCCACGTGGCTTCCATCCACCACCAGCGGTAGCAAACCAGACAAAATCGACAACTCACGCTCTGCTACACTTACTGTACGACCCCTGAACTAAATGGGAGACGCGGGAATCGAACCCCGCTCTCAAAGGTCGTACTCTGGCAACCATTCACAAGGAATGAGCAACCAGGCGGGTAGGGTCCCCGGGGTGTGGATTTGGGCCTCGCTATACCAAGGCGTGGGTCTGGGTAATACAAAACTGATGGTAGACGAATGCCCATGGGTTATAAAAAACGTAAATAAAAATGTATTGAGAAAAATAAGGACAATACAACATGTGGAAACAACACAGGTGTGAATGAGAAACACTCCTAACTATAACCTAACCCCACGTGGTATTGTGAATCCACGGTCACGGGAGACAATTACAACCTTAGTATTGAAAGCATATTCCATGGGATAGTAAGAAATTGGTCCCTGCAAACGGGCCTAAAACAAGAACGCACTTAAATGTGAAAGGATAGTTACTGAACGAAAATGAAATGCCGAGAGGCATTTTGGGAGAACCCGAGAGCAAACACAAAACAAGTAAAACGTGGTACATCCAAACAAAGGTACCGAAATAAAGAAATTAGCATAAAAGAAAAGACTAAAGGCAAACTACTAGCCTTGAGCGAAAGTGCTCCAAACGACAACTACCGTGACCGTTGTCCACATAATTAAATGGTTGGCGGCCGCCTGACATGAGGCAAGCCGTTTTCAAGTGTAGGCCATATTCAAGGCAATGCGCCCATTTGTGCATATCCTAACTAGCCCTCCAAAATATAACATTTCAGGTATAATTCAGAACTGAACAATCACAATTAAATTAATTATATCACACACGGTTTAATAGTTCTGTCGATGTTGCTCGATACCAAAGAAACTGGTTGTCAAGGTAAGCCGCCATTGGCTATGTGCCTTGCAGTTCATACTAGTGCAAAGTTTTGATAAACAAGTCAGTTAATCTTAAATTCGGTAGGCTTTTCTCACGGCGACACTGTGAGCTGATAATTATTCTGTAGTACTGGAGTCCACAATAGTTATTGTAAAAGATCAGAAGCTTTACCTTAATTTCGGTGGTAGGCCACATGGCCTGTATAGAATGCCCAGCTCGAAGAGCTCGGACGAGGACACACTTGTCCGCGGCATGGTCCTGAAGCTTGTGGGGAGAGGAACGCTCTCAGAGAACGCTCCAGGCGAGGCGACAGGAGAGTCGCGCGCGCCTCACGGAGAATTTAGGAATTAGACACTACCAACTGCAGTCGGTCCTCAGAGTCACGGAAACCACCTCGCTGGCCCAACCACAAGGACATTTCAGTTGGCAGGCTTGGCCGGGCTCACTCAATATGCAAGTCACTATGCGCGGGGTCGCGCCATTGGTTCATTTGAACCGGCCGGGCCAATAGCGTCAGAGGAGGCCTCAAGACGAAAGTTCAGCTAGCCCGGAACAGTCCATTCGTCCAGGCGGGACAGTTCATTTGTAGAGGATGGGGGAGGACATCGCCAGCGGCGGGACATTCAAATATAAGTGATACACAAGTCGCGTAGAAGGCCGCCCGGGTAGCCGCGGGCAGGGGCAGAAATGTGTGCCAGTCTTTGGAGTGGCACAAAATCTGCAAAATTGTAAATTCAAATAGTAAGAATAGTTCAACAGTAATATTTTTAGAGTGGAAGCAGGGAAACTGGTAAAAGAAGCCAAACATGAGGTTTGGCATTCAGATCTTTTGATGTCAAATTTAACCGAGTCCAACAATGGTATTTCGGATTTGTCTAGCAACAATAATAAAAATTATGATAGTAATAATGTAAATAAATCACCAACACAAGCTTGCAAAAGTAACAAATTTAAAATTTACCACCAGAATGTTCAGTCTCTCTATAATAAAATTGATTACATAAGTCTACTGCTTAAAAATGAACTTAAAGACATCTCAGCACTATGTATTTCAGAACATTGGCTGAAAGAGGAACAACTCAATTAATTCAATTCCCGGGTTTATACAAGTTTGTAAATACTCTAGATCTAATATTAGCCATGGTGGTACTTGTATCTTCTTAAGAAATCATTTAGATCATGAACAGTTAACAGCTTATGATTATCTAATTATGGAACAGGATTTTGAATTCTCTGCCGTAAAAATACAGCAGATTAAGTTAATAATTGTATGCGTATACCGTTCTCCGTCAGGAAAGTTTCCTTTATTTATAGATAAATTAGAATTGTTACTCAATAACATGAGCAAAGTAAATTTCGATATAGTAATTTGTGGGGATGTAAATGTTGATTTCTTAAAATTTGATAGAAATAATGAATTATTAACACAGTTACTAATTTCCTATGGACTGAAACCTACAGTAAATACCCCAACAAGAATAACAAAATTTAGTAAAACCACTCCTGATCAAATCTTTTTAAATACAGATAAATATCACCATTCAATAGAAGTCTATTGTCCGGGTTTTAGTGACCACCATGGACAAATACTGAGTTTTGAAGTACCCGAAACAATCAATAATAATGATAATGGAGTAAAATCAAAGTGCAGGTCATTCACTGAAACAAATGTTCCATATTTCAATGACTTATTAAATAAGGAAACATGGTCAGAAATGTATAAACTAGAAAATGTAAATGATAAATTTAATGCATTTAACAGTACCCTAAAACACTATTTTGAAACAGCATTCCCCTTTAGACAAAGAACTGTTCAAAATAACAAAACTAGCAATTGGATAACAACAGGGATTATAAATTCATGTCAAAGAAAGAAATTTCTACACAAATTATATAAATAATACCATACAACACCTGAATTCAATTTATACTACAAAAAAACAATAGCATATTAAATAAGGTAATAAGACTAGCAAAGAAAATGCATAATGATAATTTTATTTCCCAATCATCTAGTAAAAACAGGGCTATGTGGTCCGTGATAAAGAAAGAAACTGGAAAATCTGCTAAAATACAAAGGAACATTACACTGACCAGAAATAATAAAGTGATTAATACTCCAGGGGAAATAGCAAACACTTTTAATGACTATTTTCTGGAAATTCCACAAAAATTAATAAATAAATCACAGGTAAATACACTAAATTCTAATAATAAAATAAATATATGTAGTGATTCTTTATTTATAAATCATGTCACAAGTGAAGAGGTAAGAATAGTTATAAAAGAGCTAAAAAATAAATTATGTGCTGGCATTGATGGCATCCCTGATGCAAATTTAAAGAAATGTGCAGAAAATATAATAAATCCACCTACACACTTAATAAACAGTTCAATTCTCTCAGGAACTTACCCGGATGTTTTGAAGTAATCAAAAGTAATTCCAGTGCTCAAAAACGGTTCAAAAGATGTATTAGATAACTATCGTCCTATTACCTTACCAACTGGTATTGCAAAAATTGTGGAAAAATCGGGTATAAGAGACTGATAAGTTTTATAGAAAATAATAAAATATTATCAAACTCACAACATGGATTCAGAACGGAAAAATCTACACAGACAGCAATTTATGAATATATTAATAGTATACTGAAATTAATTGACAATAAGGAACATGTAACTGGCTTATTCTTGGATTTTATCGAAAGCGTTTGATGTTGTTGACCATAAAATCCTCCTTACAAAACTAAATCAATGTGGTATTAGAGGTCTGGGTAATAAATGGACAGAGTCTTACTTAACAAGGCGTAAACAAATAGTAAGCTTGAGACACAAGGATGATGGAACCAAATTACTTAATGAAACATTGTCCAATGAGAGAATTATTAAATTTGGAGTACCCCAGGGATCGGTTTTGGGCCCACTACTCTTTCTTCTATATATCAAAGATATAACACAGAACGTTCATTCACATAAGGAAATTTTCTTTGCGGACGATACAACACTCGTAATGAAAGGTGAAACTAAACAGGACATACAGCAGTCTGCTGACTCCGTTACAGGAGAGTTAACCAAATGGTCACAAGATAATCGCCTCATAATAAATTATAAAAAAACAGTAAGTTTATGTCTAAATTTCCACACTATACAGAATAGGAATCCTGCGAAGCCCAATATAACATTAAATGATCATCAAATAGAAATTAAATCAGAAACAACGTTTTTAGGACTATGAATACAACATGACTTGAAATGGAATAAACATATACGATATCTGAATACTAAACTGAACTCGATGTGCTTTGCGTTATGTATTTTGAAAACCTGCATTGGCATGCACACATTAAGAAATACTTATTTTGCTTATTTCCATTCATACTTAAGATATGGGGTCATATTTTTGGTGTATGTCGCCAGATGTTCTAAAGCACGTTTAGGATACAAAAGAGGGCGATTAGAATTATGGCAAATGTAAACACTAGAGAATCATGTAGACCTCTGTTTAAAGATTTAAACATTCTCCCACTCACCTGCATATACACACATCAAAAAAAGTTTTGCATCACCTCGGTTCCAAGAGTTCCGGAACCTTTAAATACAAAGGGAATAGAGATCAACTCAAACAACATTTCAGCTCGTTTTATTGCTCATGAGACCCACACATTGCATGCTGTACCATCATACAGCTAGACTTTCAGCATTTGTGGTCCAGATTGCAGTACACACCACTACCTCTAATACCCAGTAGCACGTCCTCTTGCATTGATGCATGCCTGTATTCGTCGTGGCATACTATCCACAAGTTCATCAAGACACTGTTGGTCCAAATTGTCCCACTCCTCAACGACAATTCGGCGTAAATCTCTCAGAGTGGTTGGTGGGTCAAGACGTCCATAAACAGCCCTTTTCAACATATCCCAGGCATGTTCGATAGGGTTCATGTCTGGCGAACATGCTGGCCACTGTAGTCGAGCGATGTCGTTATCTTGAAGGAACGCATTCACAAGATGTGCACGATGAGGTCGAGAATTGTCGTCCATGAAGACAAATGCCTCTCCAATATTCTGCCGATATGGGTGCACTATGGGTCGGAGGATGTCATTCAGGTATCGTAAAGCCGTTTCGGAGCCTTCCATGACCACCAGTGGCGTACGTCGGCCCCACATAATGCCACCCCAAAACATCAGGGAACCACCACCTTGCTGCACTCGCTGGACAGTGTGTCTAAGACGTTCAGCCTGACCAGGGTGCCTCCAAACACGTCTCCGACGATTGTCTGGTTGAAGGCATATGCGACACTCATCGGTGAAGAGAACGTGATGCCAATTCTGTGGGGTCCATTCAGCATGTTGTTGGGCCCATCTGTACCGCGCTGCATGGTGTCGGGGTTGCAAAGCTGGACCTCGCCATGGACGTCGGGAGTGAAGTTGCGCATCATGCAGCCTATTGCGCACAGTTTGAGTTGAAACACGACGTCCTGTGGCTGAACGAAACGCATTATTCAACATGGTGGCATTGCTGTCAGGGTTCCTCCGAGCGGCAATCCGTAAGTAGCGGTCATCCACTACAGTAGTAGCCCTTGGGCGGCCTGAGCGAGGCCTGTCATCGACAGTTCCTGTATCTCTGTACCTCCTCCATGTCCGAACAACATCGCTTTGGTTCACTCTGAGACGCCTGGAAACTTCCCTTGTTGAGAGCCCTTCTTGACACAAAGTAACAATGCGGACGCGATCGAACTGCGGTATTGACCTTCTAGGCATGGTAGAACTACAGACAACATGAGCAGCGTACCTTCGTCCTGGTGGAATGACTGGAACTGATCGGCTGTCGTACCCCCTCCGTCTAATAGACCCTGCTCATGCATGGTTGTTTACATCTTTGAGCAGTTTTAGTGACATCTATGAACAGTCAAAGGGACTGTATCTTTGATACAATATACACAGTCAACGTCTATATGCCGGAGATCTGGGAACCGAGGTGATGCAAAACTTTTTTTGATGTGTGTATATCTTTGAAGTTATTATGTTTTTTTTTAAGAATTTAATGAATAAGGATGTTTTTCTTAAAACAAACAATGATGTTCATAGGCATAACACAAGACAAAATCAAAACATTCATATTTCACACACACACACACAAGCATATATCAAAAAGGAACTTTTCACACAGGAGTTAAATTATACAATAAACTACCCCAGTATATAAAACTTGCCCCAAAAATTAAAACCTTTGATAGAATGTTGAAAGCTTATCTACAGTGCCATTGTTTTTACTCCGTAGTTGCATATCTTAGTGTATAGGTGCGATGAAATCTATAATTATATTTTACTTATCTATTTTAATTGTAATACCTAGCTGTAAGTTGTTGTATTTATAGAATTAAGTTTTCATATTATGATAATAGAGTAAAGTGTAAATAGTTGTCCAATAAGATTGTATTTCTTAAGATCTGTTATTATAATCTATATATATATATAAATAAGTTATAAATAGTTATAGTATTAGTATTATATACCTATTAGTAAATTAGGTGTAAATTGTGACGTGTCCTATATCAAAAATGTATTGTATACATGTATTTGATCAAATGGAATTAATAAAATCTATCTATCTATTCCCAAGAAGGCTACGAAAGCCCTATAACTTCGACTAAAGAAATCATTGCGTCTGAGTCTCTTGAGGTCGAAGAAGGTAGACGGAAAAGAAGACTAGACCCCCTCAACGGTTGATTGAGGCACTGAGAGTGACAGTTCTGAGTCAGAGTCGGAGCTGACAGAGGCTGAAGCTCAGGCTAAGGTTAAGCGCAAACATGAGCAGCTGCAACGACGCTTCAAAAAAGTTTCTTTGACAAACTCCCAACAGTAGCTTTAAAATCTGTGAGAAAGAGATTGGTTGGTTGGTTGGTTCCTTAGTTTAGGGGCTGCGACAACGCGGTCATGTAGCCCCGTGTACTTTGGGTGTGTGTAGAATCTGTCTGATAACCGGTGTTAATTGTGATGACTGTATTAGTGTGTGTATCTGTTTTTTTAATTCAAGTAGGGACTGCAACTTTGAATTTTCAAATAGTTCCTACTTTTGCCGCCAAACGCCACCGTCAACGACTACTAGGCCTAGTTCAGAACTAGCTACTAGACGCCACCGCAGTCGGCTCTTGGCAACGAACGTAGCAACCTAAGAGCGTTGTTTACATTCTTAACCTATCCAATTTAGTTTCACACAGGTGTAATTAGTGGAAAGATCTTTAACATGCCATAAATCTATGACATGGGACCGCCGGCTTTACTTCCCCTCCGAAGGAAGGCATACTGAGGGATTTTTAACGCTCTTAAAAAATCCGACGGCTTCGGCCGGGTTTGAACCCGCTATCTTGGGCATAGAAGCTCAGCATGCTACCAACTACGCCACCGAATCCGCCCGAGAAAGAGATTCTTTTCCTTTAAAGAGCATTCCGATACATGGGGATTTTTGTACGATCTAAAGCCACTGCCTGGGTCTACTAAAGATAATAGTCCACTAATGGATCTTTGCTTGAACTTGCAAAAGCAGCTTTCCAGTGGAAATAATGAGTCTGACATAAGTGGGATGGATCTATGTTCTGAGCTGCAACATTTGAGCCCATGCCTACCACCAAACGCAAGAATACCTCGCGCTGCGTTGCAGTTCATTTACAGCACGAATATGATTGACGTTTTTCCAAAGGTCGATGTAGCTTTGCAAATTATCTTAACCTTTTCGGTAACTGTCGCATCGGGTAAACGTGGCTTTGATTAAAACCTACTTGCGTGCTACAATGGACCAAGAGAGATTGTCAAAACTTGCTTTAATTTCAATATAGAACGATGTTGCACGTTCGCTCGATTTAGCCCAGTTAGTAGAACAGTTTGTTCAGTCAAAGAACGGAAATCTCCCTTCTCATAAGGTTTTGGGTTTTAGTGTGTTTTTTCCTGTGTGTCGTAGTCGTATGAATTAGTAAAGCTTGATTCCTGTAAGTGTATTTTTCCAGCGATTTTGTTATGTTGACATTTTGCATCACAACTAAAAAAACAAGATGTTCGGGAAAGAACATATAGCCTACTTTCTCCGAAATGTATGGGTATAGTTATAACTCTCTGTCCTTATCATCTCCTAATTTCTTCCTATTTGAAGTTCAAATTGGCACACAGGATTTGAACAGTGGCGTTCAAACCATAGTTTATAATTTACCCCAGCATTTTGCAATTTCATCAGCAAACACTCCAAACACCGACTACTTACAATAATTGAAACTTCGTTGCTCTAATAAGGCCCATCTACAATGCGCAGTCGGCAGTCCGTAGTTGGTAGTCCTCGGTCGGCAGTCGCGATCGACTCCGTGTATACTATAGGCACCATACACAACATGAAGTTGCAGTTGGTAGCTGGCAGTTGGCAGTCGAGAATTTTATCCTTGACTGCCAACTACCCGACTGCAGCAATGTAATAGCCAATCAGAGCAGATCAGAAACTGACGTCACGTTGTTGTTCTGTGTCGTGTACGAATGATATAGAACTAAGTGAAGTAACTTCGCAACCCGTTAATTTATAGGCTAATCTTAAATACACGGTATAACAAAATAATCCATCTCCAAATCATCCATATTGCAAGTTTTGAGATTATCAACAACGCCTCTGTGCACAAGGAATAAACGAATGTTACTGTCTTATTACTCCTAGCAGTCGTTAAGACTGGGTTCACTAACTGGCCGGTATAGAGCGCTGCTCGAATCTATAGTTTCTGCATAGTACAACTGAAGGCTGGAAGATGTCACTCCAGTGGAGAATGTCGTTTTTTTTAATATATAATTTCCATTGCAAAAAGCACCATATAAAGCTTTATTTTATAACGTCTCAGTACTCAAGAAGCAATAAATATAAAAACTAGTCGTGATATCTAGTTGTGAAATATCGAACAATATAATCCTAACAGAGCGAGTGCATTCTAGCGGCCAGAAGAAGAAACTTTTCAATAAAATCTGTTACCTTTTTGTCAGCTAGATGTCTCGATTAAATCTGCTGGCGAATTATGTTTTAATTAAGTATATGTTTTGCACCGTAATATGCACAATATAACGCTTAATTTTAAAACGTCTGAGTCATTACAAAGCAACAAATATGTAAAATGTCAAGCAAAAAACATATCTCTGATGGGGTTTGAACCATAGGCATATGAATGACAGACTAATGCTTTACCACTGAGCCATTTGTGCCAACGAACATTGATCCATATAAAATGACTTACATAGAACTTGTTAGCAAATAATGATTTATACTAAACGATTTCATCACTGAAGTATATTATTTATATGTAAAGCATTTCATACAAAGTTTATTTATTTTGTTTCAGTACGCTATATTGCATGGAATACTCAAATTAGTGAAATATAAGTCAGGCACAAGATATCCGCTGCCATCTTGTCTTATTAATGAATCAGCTGAGCTTTTTAAAATCACGTCTGCACTATAGTATTACAAAATAAACTTTTAATTTCGTACGTGCCTCTTCCTTTAGAACAGTTAAAACGATTCTCGGCTCGATAATCGGAACTGGTGGGTCCCATGATATGGATTATAAAGTTTGCATAATTCGCACGGCCGCCATCCTGAAATGGTATGGCGGACGACCTTGTAGTTTGGTCACAAGACGCATCCTATACGAAGGTATGTTGTTACCAAATTTGGTAGAGATTGGATGATTTGGTTAGTCGTTATTTGATTTTACGTTTTGAACGTTTGAGTGGCCGCCATTCAGTTTTAGTAAAGATGGCGGCGATATAAAACATGACACTGAGGTGTCCTTTGCTAGTGCTACCTTTGTACCAAATTTCGTTCAATTCGCATTCACCGTGTTCGAATTGATAGGGGGGGGGGACAGACATTCAGAGTACACACACTCACACACACACACACAGACTCACACACACACATACACACACACAGACTCACACACACACATACACACACACAGACAGACACACTTTTTTCGCCCTGTGTTGATCTCATAAGTCTACTTTCATTTTTTGCAAAAATCGAAAGTAGGCTAATAGTTATTGTAATAAGTTACGCATCACCTATTGAATAATAAAGTCCAGTATTTTTGCATCATGCGAGCGTACAGCCGATATTTTGTATGTTACCTTGACTCAGTGGCGTTTTCTCCAATACCACGGGGTAAGCACCGCTTACCTAGCATATTCTCATAAAAATAAAGTTTATATTACGACTTTCTAACGCGCGAGGAACAGGATAATCGAAGCTTTGAATGAAGTTCCTCGTTCTCTACCCCAGTTTTTCACGATCGCCCACCACTACTTTGTAGAGAAATTGGAAAGAGCGCGGCTGGTTGCTATGACAACGGCTCTTGTGTACCTCTAGGAGCCTTCTGGCGCTTCTGGCCCAAACACCGCTATGGCCGATGGAGTGGTACACTAACAATGTCAGGTCGTCCTTGATTGGCTAAGGCAGGGGGTGTGGCGTTCCATAGCCACATGCCTGTCGTCAAGACAAGTCAAAGCTGGTAGCAAGGTCTGCTTCGATTTCTACAGCGTACCAAGCTTACCCTCGTGAGCGTGGAATACCAGCACTGCTTGTTATTTGGCGCGCTTCTCCAGTCCCCACCCTCCATCGCGTGGTTGTTCACCCCAAGAGAAAGTTTCTGACCATCAGACCCCACCTTTGATGAGTGCGTTAGTTGCAATTCTGCTTCGTCCGGTATAGGCTACTCACAACTGTATGTTTTTGAGTGCAATTAGCAAAACTTAGTATACGGTATCGTAACTAGATATTATTATGTTTGAGTGTTTAGTGCGTTGAACAAATTACCGTACTTAATAAATTATCATGTTTAGCGAGTAGTAGCCTACGGTACGTAAATATCCTTTTAGTTTGTAGTTCGTTGTGTAAGTTACGATTATCATATTTTAAAGTAAGAGTGTTAATCGTTGAGAATGTGTGCGTGTGTTTACTATAATAGTAGCTAAATAAGCATAGAGTTATATTAATATTTGTTACATCGATGTAGGAACATTCTTTGCCATGGAAAATAATCCTGTATCTAGAGTAGACACTGCCAGTGACTGTATAGTGTGTGATATCCTAAACACGGATTTTAGTACCCGTCCTTTCGAACAGAAACGGGATATTATAAAGCGGGGAAGGCCAACACCGAACATTAATATCAGTACATCTGGTAAACATTATTTGAGGCATTTTCATACAAATCACTACGAGAAACACACTTGGTTAGCGGGATGTAGTGACACAAATAAATTATTTTGTTGGCCTTGTCTCCTTTTCGTAACGGAAAAGAATGTATGGAGTAGGACTGGATACAATGACATGGGGAACTTCCATAAAGCCGTAAAGAAACACAGTTTATCACAAAATCATTTGCAGGCAATTGTTTCAGAAAAAACATTCGGCAAAGTGAGGATAGATTGTTTACTAGATCAGCAGAAGGACATTCGAAACCGCCAACACAACGAATTGGTACTTAAAAACAGGGACATTCTAAAGCGTTTTGTAGATGTTGTGTGTTACCTAGCGAAACAAGAGCTCCCATTTAGAGGCCACAATGAATCAAGTGAGTCATCGAATCAAGGAAACTATGTAGAGCTAGTTAAACTCGTTAGTCAGTATGATTTGCCACTCAAACAACACTTAGAAAACTCGTCCGTTTTTACTGGGATGTCAAATATCATTCAGAATGATTTGATTGAAGCTGTATCAAAAATTGTTGGCCTAGAGATAAGAAATGAAATAGGAGCTAAATATGTTTCTATAATTATTGATGAAAGTCCAGACTTGAGTACTTTTTCTCAGTTGTCCTGTGTCTTTCGGTATGTAAGCACAGATTGTAAAGTTGAAGAAAGATTCATGGGTTTCATAGACGTTACAGAAAATCGTACTGCGGCTGCTTTGTACAATATTGTGCAGACTTTCGTTGAAGAATATGACTGTAAAAGTAAATTGATAGCGCAAAGTTACGACGGAGCTGCAGTTATGGCAGGTCATTTAAATGGTCTACAGAGTAAAGTTCGAGACACTTATCCACACGCTATTTTTGTTCACTGCATGGCTCATAGATTAAATTTAGTGTTGTCCCAGTCATCGTGTGCAATTAAAGAATGCAGAATATTTTTCAGCACATTAAATGGTTTAGCAACTTTCTTTTCTAAGTCATCAAAACGAACGAAAGCACACGATGAAGAGGTAAGCAGAAGGTTGCCTCGATCTTCAATTCGTTGGAATTTTCACTCCCGATTAGTACGTACAGTACTGTGCCCGTTTAGACCGGAGTCCGCACGACCACATATGCACTTTACCAATAATCAGTCAGCACGAGAATCAAAATATCCCGGAGCGCCAGATGGGTTAAAGCAAATCGCAAAAACGACATCAAATTAAAAAAATGCTTTGCTGATTTTTGGCTCAATGCAACAATAAGGATAGAAGGAGATTTAATTGGGAGAAACACATCTGGTAAAATTATCTCAGTTTATTTTAAAGTTAAAATCTGACTGCAAAGATGCTCAAAGCAGCATCATCCACGTGTGGCGATCCACACCCTTATTTACACACAATATACAGAAATTTTCCAAACACATTTGACAATCTTTTTGAAAACACAAGTCCGATTAATAGTCCTGTGGACTATGTTCCAAAATTATTAATACTTAATTCCAGTTCAAAATTAATTGTCCATACTGGAAATAACGTAGATCACTGTTTGACTATTTACATGATATTAACACTCGTAGAATAAATGTTCATAGAATTCTTAACTTTCACTTGTTTTTCCAGTTTCAAAAATATATCGTCGAAAATATTATCATCATTTAAGCAACACAAATTATTTATACATATTAATAACATCTGAAAAGTATTTGACCTTGAGCATAGCATCGAAGAACTGTGCGAAGCACAACAACAATTAATTGTTCTTCTGACATTAAACATTCGAGAAGTGACTCGATTATGAACTTCAAGTTCCAAACAAAATATATGATTTCTGAATCATCAACTTGATCAATAAATGGTTGAACAATTCGACTATTCAATTTTCCACTCGGAATCATTATCATAAAAATATTTATATTTATGGCCATTTCTAGTAACTTTCACAACTTGCAATTCTTCGACAGAATGCGGAAATTAGAATTGTAGTTTTATAATGAATTCATTTAGTTCATGGCACTAGGATTGAAAATATCCTTCAAATTATTCGTGGTTAAAGAATTATTTTTAATTGGCAGTGGCCCATTCTATTATTTGTGTAAGAACACAATATTACAACAACAACGGCAAAGGTCTTCCTCTGAAGAAGAATAAACTACTATCATGACAAATCCGGGTTCTAGCAAAATCAAAGTCTAAATGGAATTCGTAAACAAGGTTGAAATAAGAACTGATGGTTTCAAAGAAATAACCTTCGGGTTATTCATACGACGAAATGTGTGGCTCCAATACTCCTACTATAAACCTGAGCCATCGAACCTGCTATTTGATTGATGCTCGAAAAAACCTCTTCATTCCTGCGACTTAACATGCGCACCTGGGAATGGCATTTCAACTACTCCACACACAAATTATCTTCCCAAAATTTATACAATAAATCAAGCCTCTGCTTGTTATCAACACTGGAAGATTAATAAACTGACAAGTTTATTTTATTTTACCATTCAGTTCAACCCGTGAATTTACCATACTTATGAAAATATTTATTTCACTTTCGAGTGTATTTACGTCATGATTTTATATAAATACAAAAATATCCTATTTGATACAAATATCATTTGCTTCCCGTTTCATGCCTCTCCGTGTTATCTGAAACATATACTTTGCTCATTGCAAATATCAACTGTTCAACCAGAACTGAAATGTTGGTTGAATGCGGGCTTGCGCTAACCACTCTCCTTCGGAAAATCTCCTGTTCCAGACTAGAAATGATTAAACTACTTCATAGGCTCTTTCTCAATACATATGATTATTAGAAAATATAATATCCAAGAATTATTTAGAAAAATTATAAAAATTATTATTATTATTATTAGTGGATTATTATCATTATTATTATTTATATCATTTCAAATATGTTTAAATATCATCTCATTATGTGAGAATCCACATGTTCGAACCTTCGAATATGGAAAAAATATCCATTCCTCAACAAAAATAAATTTAACTTCTACAGTTACATCGGGGGTTTTCCGTGGTTTCCTTAAAATATGAAAAATTCAAATAAATGCTCGAAATGCTCGGTCATCGATCCTAAACTGTTCTGAGTGCTGAAAATGCTCAGAATAACTCTAACAAGTCTTGCGTAAATCATTGCAAGCTTTAAATACGACGAAAAAAAAATGTGTTGGTCATCTGCAGAAAAATAGTTTGTTCCAATTAGCTAGGCATAATATAATTCAAATGTGGCTTACATTTCTTGATGGTCTTGAAGTGTAGTAAACCTGGTCTGTACCAGATTTATCCATAGACATGCCCTATCGGACAAGCACGTATAATCCTTGTATCGGCCGCCATTGTAGACCCACAATTCGTCTAGTCAGACATAGTGGTAGTATCTTTCGACGTTTGAATAAACTGTGGTTCCATTTTAATATGGGCTTCTATCAAAGCCATAACAGTTTGTTTAAATAGGGTCAGATCTAAGTGATCTCTTCTTAGATATGTCAGTTGTAACATAACTCACTGTAATCTCATCAGTACAAGAAAAACATTGACAGTCTAAGTAATTAACGGCTGTTCTGAAGATCGTTCCCTGGGCATGGTTTGTTAATATCACCATCTGCCATGCGCTAAGCAACCTGCAGTTTCCCTTGCGTAGACTAATGAACGCCACCGTTATAGACTAGTCTTCAGTGTACTGACAGATCGAAGTGGTTAACTAGTTACAAAAATGAAAACTGACTTGAAATGGATTTAAACATCCAAGTATTAAGTTACTACTGGACTGTGACAAAATACTATTTTCTAGACAAAGTCTAGCATATGTCCTTGCAGAAATATAAATATTTCCACCAATGTCTGTAGAAAAACAATCACCTCAGTGATTCTCCTCACCAGAAACTTACTAAGTTCCAACTCGTTTGCGCAGCACTTCTCGTGACTATCACGATTTGAAAAGAACTTCTGCGTAGATTCGGCAACCATGTGCCTTGGCTCAGCGTAGACGCAACTTGCTTGCCAAGTGCTTGTGTTAGAATGAGCTAACCATGCCTGCTCCAGCTGGCTTTTATTCAAAACGGTCAGGGTCACGCGTCATCACCTGATATCTAGAAATCCTCATATCTCTTGAATCCCTGGTCCGAGTTATTTGATACTAATTGCGTTCTCTTTCATTTGGCCGTGCCAGTAATCTGATCCCAGTCTCAAGTCTCTACTCCATAGTTAACTATTTAATCAATAAATAGCCTCCACCTCTGCTATTACTCGCTACGTCACTTGACATCCAACTATCGGTAAATTTCTTCTAAATGCTTCTCGAAGCAATGTAGCGCGATATTCAAATATCTCAACTTTCAAAAGCGGCTACAGCCTTTCCCTTGATATCTAGGTGTCTGAAACTCGGAATACCCATTCCTAGAGTTGGGCACATCCACCCCACACCTAGCAAAAAATAAAAATTGAAAATTTTTTATTTTTCCTATCTATACATTAAATCATCTGGTTCTTGAATAATAGATCTTCAAATTCGATGCATTATAAGTTCCCACGATGTTACCAGTTCGTGTATTGGCTACTTCATAGCTTCCATTATTGTTTACTTCCACAATATTCAAAATCTTCAATTTCACCAGGCTTAATATCAAAAATATCGTGATACTCTTCCAAAATTTTCCCTAGCTCTGGGGACTCCTTTTCAGTGTAGACTTCTCTTCCTTCAGCTTCATGAAAAATCAGAGACCATTGAGCATCTCCCTCGATGTCTTCCTCTTCTTTTCCCTCGAAGTTTATCTCTTCGGTATTCTTGAATTTGATCGTCTCTGTCTTCATATCTATCACTGCTTGATATTTCTGAATGAAATCTGCTCCCAATATCATGTCAAAAGCCATGTCCTTCATTACAACAAATACATGTCGGAAATCATGTCCTCCAATCTTAATACATAAGTAGAATTGTGTTTTACACAGAGATATTTTATTGGGTATTATTCCTTGGATCTTAATTCCTGATACTGGAATCTCCTCTAAATTCTCTTTGAGCTTCCACAGAATATAAAGCTTCTCACTCACCAGACAACGCATAGCCCCAGTATCGATCAAAGTATCGACAGGCATACCGAATACTTCGCATGATATGATTGGCATTCTAATTCTGGTACCCATTTCTTTCCGTTCGTCATTCTGTTGAATTAAGTCCTCATCCTCTGCTTGCCATTTAATAATTCTGGAAGTGAAAGTATTCAAAATTCTATCTTCTACTGTGAATTCGAAGTTTTTTTTTTCATTACCATTCCCCCGGGATTGTTGTGTTCCCGATGGACCTGGTTCGTTGGGCCTCTGCTCCAAAAATTGCAAGTTATCTTGGTGCCTTGCTTCCAAATTTTTCATTGTGTCCTTGTTAAACTCTTCGTTGGACTGACGAGTATCTACATTCCCTCTGTTATTGTAGTTATTTCTACCATAATATCTTCTTTCCTGGTACCTTCCTTGACTATCTCGTGGCCTTCTCCATCGAGTATTGTATCGATTACCCCCATCCGGTCTCGCATATGGCTTGTAACTGTATCTGTTACGGTATTGGTTCCATCCTCTCTTATTCGGATCTTCCCTCGGCGATTTCTCTTCTCGCTCCTCTCGAATCTCTCGAGGTGTTTGAGAATAACTATCAGCCATAACAGCATACACAGCGTTGTTATTCTTTACTCCCTTCTGATGGAAGAATTGAGCGTTTGTATGATCCAGCTTCTGTAATACTTCATCAAATTGTTCCATATTATAGATATCAGCAGCGATCAAAGTCCTCTGGACGTCTGCTGGAAATTGACGTATCAATGCAGTAATCAACTCGTTATCTGGCATCGGCGGATCTAAATGTTGAAGTTTAGACAGCTGTCCAGAAAAGTACGTAGAGTATCGAGTAGGTTGTGACGTCGAGAATCTCTTCGAATATAACTCTGCTCTGACTTGCTGTTGGGTTTCCGGGGACCAAAACTTCTTCAATAGCCCACGAGAAAACTCCTCAAAAGTGGTTAGAGTGGATCTAAATGCTCTAAACCAAAGAAGTGCAGGACCTTCCAAGAACTTCCCTATCACTCGGAGATGTCTTTCTTTAGGGATCTTAGAATCTTTCAGGTAATCACCTGCTTCTCTCAAAAATTCCACGGGTGTCACAGAATCTCGCCCTGAAAATTTAGAAGGCTTATCCTCTATATTCTTAAATACAGTTATGGGGTTGGATTGAAATACTGTCCTGACCTCATCCTGTCTATCAGTCTCTCTAGCTCCTCCTAGATTTATCTGTATCTGTTCCTTTCCCCTTACATTTGGCATTTTTAACAGATGATCAGACTGTTTCTCATCCTTGATTTGAGTTTTCATAGCCTCAAGTTCCTTCTGGTTAGCCTACTTTCGATTTTTGCAAAAAATGAAAGTAGACTTATGAGATCAACACAGGGCGAAAAAAGTGTGTCTGTCTGTGTGTGTGTATGTGTGTGTGTGAGTCTGTGTGTGTTTATGTGTGTGTGTGAGTCTGTGTGTGTGTGTGTGTGTGAGTGTGTGTACTCTGAATGTCTGTCCCCCCCTATCAATTCGAACACGGTGAATGCGAATTGAACGAAATTTGGTACAAAGGTAGCACTAGCAAAGGACACCTCAGTGTCATGTTTTATATCGCCGCCATCTTTACTAAAACTGAATGGCGGCCACTCAAACGTTCAAAACGTAAAATCAAATAACGACTAACCAAATCATCCGATCTCTACCAAATTTGGTAACAACATACCTTCGTATAGGATGCGTCTTGTGACCAAACTACAAGGTCGTCCGCCATACCCTTTCAGGATGGCGGCCGTGCGAATTATGCAAACTTTATAATCCATATCATGGGACCCACCAGTTCCGATTATCGAGCCGAGAATCGTTTTAACTGTTCTAAAGGAAGAGGCACGTACGAAATTAAAAGTTTATTTTGTAATACTATAGTGCAGACGTGATTTTAAAAAGCTCAGCTGATTCATTAATAAGACAAGATGGCAGCGGATATCTTGTGCCTGACTTATATTTCACTAATTTGAGTATTCCATGCAATATAGCGTTCTGAAACAAAATAAATAAACTTTGTATGAAATGCTTTATATATAAATAATATACTTCAGTGATGAAATCGTTTAGTATAAATCATTATTTGCTAACAAGTTCTATGTAAGTCATTTTATATGGATCAATGTTCGTTGGCACAAATGGCTCAGTGGTAAAGCGTCAGTCTGTCATCCATATGCCTATGGTTCAAACCCCATCAGAGATATGTTTTTTGCTTGACATTTTACATATTTGTTGCTTCGTAATGACTCAGACGTTTTAAAATTAAGCGTTATATTGTGCATATTACGGTGCAAAACATATACTTAATTAAAACATAATTCGCCAGCAGATTTAATCGAGACATCTAGCTGACAAAAAGGTAACAGATTTTATTGAAAAGTTTCTTCTTCTGGCCGCTAGAATGCACTCGCTCTGTTAGGATTATATTGTTCGATATTTCACAACTAGATATCACGACTAGTTTTTATATTTATTGTTTCTTGAGTACTGAGACGTTATAAAATAAAGCTTTATATGGTGCTTTTTGCAATGGAAATTATATATTAAAAAAAACGACATTCTCCACTGGAGTGACATCTTCCAGCCTTCAGTTGTACTATGCAGAAACTATAGATTCGAGCAGCGCTCTATACCGGCCAGTTAGTGAACCCAGTCTTAGCGACTGCTAGGAGTAATAAGACAGTAACATTCGTTTATTCCTTGTGCACAGAGGCGTTGTTGATAATCTCAAAACTTGCAATATGGATGATTTGGAGATGGATTATTTTGTTATACCGTGTATTTAAGATTAGCCTATAAATTAACGGGTTGCGAAGTTACTTCACTTAGTTCTATATCATTCGTACACGACACAGAACAACAACGTGACGTCAGTTTCTGATCTGCTCTGATTGGCTATTACATTGCTGCAGTCGGGTAGTTGGCAGTCAAGGATAAAATTCTCGACTGCCAACTGCCAGCTACCAACTGCAACTTCATGTTGTGTATGGTGCCTATAGTATACACGGAGTCGATCGCGACTGCCGACCGAGGACTACCAACTACGGACTGCCGACTGCGCATTGTAGATGGGCCTTATTAGAGCAACGAAGTTTCAATTATTGTAAGTAGTCGGTGTTTGGAGTGTTTGCTGATGAAATTGCAAAATGCTGGGGTAAATTATAAACTATGGTTTGAACGCCACTGTTCAAATCCTGTGTGCCAATTTGCACTTCAAATAGGAAGAAATTAGGAGATGATAAGGACAGAGAGTTATAACTATACCCATACATTTCGGAGAAAGTAGGCTATATGTTCTTTCCCGAACATCTTGTTTTCTTCTGCCATCTTCTTGATTGCATCAGTTTCTTTACAATTTTCTTTAACATCATTGGATATCTGGTTCATAACAGCCTCATGACTTTTCAATGACCCTGTCATATCTGATATGTCCTTCTGAGTTGCTTGGATATCTTTGGCAATTACTTCAATGTGGGATGACAAAGATTCCCTAATCTCCTTGATTCCCTCTTGGTTCTCCAGCTTGAGTGTGTCTTTAATTTCATTGACAACTGTGGTCTTGATTTCAGTTTGCAACTCACTAATCACACCTTCTCTTATCTCTCCCATGACATGTTCTTTGAATTGTTCCGTTAAACGTTGAACAACTAGAATTCCCATCTCGTTACTCTCCTTCTTCACTCTGACTTCCAGGTTGACCATGTCTTCACCAACTTTCCTAAGACCATGTTCTATCCTATCAGCTAAGCTTTGGGATCGAAGATCGGCATCGCGAAATTTTTCGTCCATTAAACTTGCGTTAGTAGCTAATGAAGTTTCGAGCTCATGTGTTTTATCGCATAATTTATTCATTTTACTTTCAAGTGTCATTTTCAAAATTTCAGAATTCTCTTTAAATTTACTTTCCATTGAATTAAATTTACTGTTTAAATTTTCCTTCAAGTTACTTTTTAAAGAATCAGAACTTTCTTTAAGTTTATCATTTAAACTTTTTTCAAGTTTATTTTCTAAAGACTCAGAATTTTCTTTAAGTTTATCATTCAAATTTTCTTTAAGTTTATTTTCTAACAAATCAGAATTTTCTCTAAGTTTATTTTCCAAAGAGTCAGAATTTTCTTTAAGTTTATTTTCTAAAGAATCAGAATTTTCTCTAAGTTTATTTTCCAAAGCCTCAGTATTTTCTTTCATAATGGCTGCTACACGCAGTCCAGCCTGTTTTGAACTCTCCTCCAAACTCCTCATCATCCTCATCATTTCTTCCATAATTTCAATTATTATTCAAAACTTAGGGGTATACAACAGTGGCAAACACAAGCTTATAACTAGAACAAGAAATATGAATAGCTAATTGGAACACTATAATAAAATGAGATTTGTCCTAATATCGACGTGATGGAAAAACAAAATTCTCTACTTTTACGAATTACATTTACCACAATATCACAAGAAAAATATGCAAGTTCTCAAATATCCTCCACCTGGATTCTAATAATGTGTATATCCAGTCATCGAACGTTTACTACTGAATTTACTTGACGCCCTAATGGTTAAGCCATTATCAAAATTATCAAACCCATTCTAATTATTAACCAAGTTAAATTTTTAATTTTCCCCACTAATTGGGTTTCCTACTAATTTATTCATCCAAACCAGACATCTCCTAACTCCCAAAATATTTCTATAAAAATTATCACAATTTCAAATCGGCATGCGATTGACCGTGTCTAAATCGGGCCCCACGTTCGAAGCCATTTCTCTCTCTATCTTATTTTATGTGCCCGTTTAGACCGGAGTCCGCACGACCACATATGCACTTTACCAATAATCAGTCAGCACGAGAATCAAAATATCCCGGAGCGCCAGATGGGTTAAAGCAAATCGCAAAAACGACATCAAATTAAAAAAATGCTTTGCTGATTTTTGGCTCAATGCAACAATAAGGATAGAAGGAGATTTAATTGGGAGAAACACATCTGGTAAAATTATCTCAGTTTATTTTAAAGTTAAAATCTGACTGCAAAGATGCTCAAAGCAGCATCATCCACGTGTGGCGATCCACACCCTTATTTACACACAATATACAGAAATTTTCCAAACACATTTGACAATCTTTTTGAAAACACAAGTCCGATTAATAGTCCTGTGGACTATGTTCCAAAATTATTAATACTTAATTCCAGTTCAAAATTAATTGTCCATACTGGAAATAACGTAGATCACTGTTTGACTATTTACATGATATTAACACTCGTAGAATAAATGTTCATAGAATTCTTAACTTTCACTTGTTTTTCCAGTTTCAAAAATATATCGTCGAAAATATTATCATCATTTAAGCAACACAAATTATTTATACATATTAATAACATCTGAAAAGTATTTGACCTTGAGCATAGCATCGAAGAACTGTGCGAAGCACAACAACAATTAATTGTTCTTCTGACATTAAACATTCGAGAAGTGACTCGATTATGAACTTCAAGTTCCAAACAAAATATATGATTTCTGAATCATCAACTTGATCAATAAATGGTTGAACCATTCGACTATTCAATTTTCCACTCGGAATCATTATCATAAAAATATTTATATTTATGGCCATTTCTAGTAACTTTCACAACTTGCAATTCTTCGACAGAATGCGGAAATTAGAATTGTAGTTTTATAATGAATTCATTTAGTTCATGGCACTAGGATTGAAAATATCCTTCAAATTATTCGTGGTTAAAGAATTATTTTTAATTGGCAGTGGCCCATTCTATTATTTGTGTAAGAACACAATATTACAACAACAACGGCAAAGGTCTTCCTCTGAAGAAGAATAAACTACTATCATGACAAATCCGGGTTCTAGCAAAATCAAAGTCTAAATGGAATTCGTAAACAAGGTTGAAATAAGAACTGATGGTTTCAAAGAAATAACCTTCGGGTTATTCATACGACGAAATGTGTGGCTCCAATACTCCTACTATAAACCTGAGCCATCGAACCTGCTATTTGATTGATGCTCGAAAAAACCTCTTCATTCCTGCGACTTAACATGCGCACCTGGGAATGGCATTTCAACTACTCCACACACAAATTATCTTCCCAAAATTTATACAATAAATCAAGCCTCTGCTTGTTATCAACACTGGAAGATTAATAAACTGACAAGTTTATTTTATTTTACCATTCAGTTCAACCCGTGAATTTACCATACTTATGAAAATATTTATTTCACTTTCGAGTGTATTTACGTCATGATTTTATATAAATACAAAAATATCCTATTTGATACAAATATCATTTGCTTCCCGTTTCATGCCTCTCCGTGTTATCTGAAACATATACTTTGCTCACTGCAAATATCAACTGTTCAACCAGAACTGAAATGTTGGTTGAATGCGGGCTTGCGCTAACCACTCTCCTTCGGAAAATCTCCTGTTCCAGACTAGAAATGATTAAACTACTTCATAGGCTCTTTCTCAATACATATGATTATTAGAAAATATAATATCCAAGAATTATTTAGAAAAATTATAAAAATTATTATTATTATTATTAGTGGATTATTATCATTGTTATTATTTATATCATTTCAAATATGTTTAATTATCATCTCATTATGTGAGAATCCACATGTTCGAACCTTCGAATATGGAAAAAATATCCATTCCTCAACAAAAATAAATTTAACTTCTACAGTTACATCGGGGGTTTTCCGTGGTTTCCTTAAAATATGAAAAATTCAAATAAATGCTCGAAATGCTCGGTCATCGATCCTAAACTGTTCTGAGTGCTGAAAATGCTCAGAATAACTCTAACAAGTCTTGCGTAAATCATTGCAAGCTTTAAATACGACGAAAAAAAAAATGTGTTGGTCATCTGCAGAAAAATAGTTTGTTCCAATTAGCTAGGCATAATATAATTCAAATGTGGCTTACATTTCTTGATGGTCTTGAAGTGTAGTAAACCTGGTCTGTACCAGATTTATCCATAGACATGCCCTATCGGACAAGCACGTATAATCCTTGTATCGGCCGCCATTGTAGACCCACAATTCGTCTAGTCAGACATAGCGGTAGTATCTTTCGACGTTTGAATAAACTGTGGTTCCATTTTAATATGGGCTTCTATCAAAGCCATAACAGTTTGTTTAAATAGGGTCAGATCTAAGTGATCTCTTCTTAGATATGTCAGTTGTAACATAACTCACTGTAATCTCATCAGTACAAGAAAAACATTGACAGTCTAAGTAATTAACGGCTGTTCTGAAGATCGTTCCCTGGGCATGGTTTGTTAATATCACCATCTGCCATGCGCTAAGCAACCTGCAGTTTCCCTTGCGTAGACTAATGAACGCCACCGTTATAGACTAGTCTTCAGTGTACTGACAGATCGAAGTGGTTAACTAGTTACAAAAATGAAAACTGACTTGAAATGGATTTAAACATCCAAGTATTAAGTTACTACTGGACTGTGACAAAATACTATTTTCTAGACAAAGTCTAGCATATGTCCTTGCAGAAATATAAATATTTCCACCAATGTCTGTAGAAAAACAATCACCTCAGTGATTCTCCTCACCAGAAACTTACTAAGTTCCAACTCGTTTGCGCAGCACTTCTCGTGACTATCACGATTTGAAAAGAACTTCTGCGTAGATTCGGCAACCATGTGCCTTGGCTCAGCGTAGACGCAACTTGCTTGCCAAGTGCTTGTGTTAGAATGAGCTAACCATGCCTGCTCCAGCTGGCTTTTATTCAAAACGGTCAGGGTCACGCGTCATCACCTGATATCTAGAAATCCTCATATCTCTTGAATCCCTGGTCCGAGTTATTTGATACTAATTGCGTTCTCTTTCATTTGGCCGTGCCAGTAATCTGATCCCAGTCTCAAGTCTCTACTCCATAGTTAACTATTTAATCAATAAATAGCCTCCACCTCTGCTATTACTCGCTACGTCACTTGACATCCAACTATCGGTAAATTTCTTCTAAATGCTTCTCGAAGCAATGTAGCGCGATATTCAAATATCTCAACTTTCAAAAGCGGCTACAGCCTTTCCCTTGATATCTAGGTGTCTGAAACTCGGAATACCCATTCCTAGAGTTGGGCACATCCACCCCACACCTAGCAAAAAATAAAAATTGAAAATTTTTTATTTTTCCTATCTACACATTAAATCATCTGGTTCTTGAATAATAGATCTTCAAATTCGATGCATTATAAGTTCCCACGATGTTACCAGTTCGTGTATTGGCTACTTCATAGCTTCCATTATTGTTTACTTCCACAATATTCAAAATCTTCAATTTCACCAGGCTTAATATCAAAAATATCGTGATACTCTTCCAAAATTTTCCCTAGCTCTGGGGACTCCTTTTCAGTGTAGACTTCTCTTCCTTCAGCTTCATGAAAAATCAGAGACCATTGAGCATCTCCCTCGATGTCTTCCTCTTCTTTTCCCTCGAAGTTTATCTCTTCGGTATTCTTGAATTTGATCGTCTCTGTCTTCATATCTATCACTGCTTGATATTTCTGAATGAAATCTGCTCCCAATATCATGTCAAAAGCCATGTCCTTCATTACAACAAATACATGTCGGAAATCATGTCCTCCAATCTTAATACATAAGTAGAATTGTGTTTTACACAGAGATATTTTATTGGGTATTATTCCTTGGATCTTAATTCCTGATACTGGAATCTCCTCTAAATTCTCTTTGAGCTTCCACAGAATATAAAGCTTCTCACTCACCAGACAAAGCATAGCCCCAGTATCGATCAAAGTATCGACAGGCATACCGAATACTTCGCATGATATGATTGGCATTCTAATTCTGGTACCCATTTCTTTCCGTTCGTCATTCTGTTGAATTAAGTCCTCATCCTCTGCTTGCCATTTAATAATTCTGGAAGTGAAAGTATTCAAAATTCTATCTTCTACTGTGAATTCGAAGTTTTTTTTTTCATTACCATTCCCCCGGGATTGTTGTGTTCCCGATGGACCTGGTTCGTTGGGCCTCTGCTCCAAAAATTGCAAGTTATCTTGGTGCCTTGCTTCCAAATTTTTCCTTGTGTCCTTGTTAAACTCTTCGTTGGACTGACGAGTATCTACATTCCCTCTGTTATTGTAGTTATTTCTACCATAATATCTTCTTTCCTGGTACCTTCCTTGACTATCTCGTGGCCTTCTCCATCGAGTATTGTATCGATTACCCCCATCCGGTCTCGCATATGGCTTGTAACTGTATCTGTTACGGTATTGGTTCCATCCTCTCTTATTCGGATCTTCCCTCGGCGATTTCTCTTCTCGCTCCTCTCGAATCTCTCGAGGTGTTTGAGAATAACTATCAGCCATAACAGCATACACAGCGTTGTTATTCTTTACTCCCTTCTGATGGAAGAATTGAGCGTTTGTATGATCCAGCTTCTGTAATACTTCATCAAATTGTTCCATATTATAGATATCAGCAGCGATCAAAGTCCTCTGGACGTCTGCTGGAAATTGACGTATCAATGCAGTAATCAACTCGTTATCTGGCATCGGCGGATCTAAATGTTGAAGTTTAGACAGCTGTCCAGAAAAGTACGTAGAGTATCGAGTAGGTTGTGACGTCGAGAATCTCTTCGAATATAACTCTGCTCTGACTTGCTGTTGGGTTTCCGGGGACCAAAACTTCTTCAATAGCCCACGAGAAAACTCCTCAAAAGTGGTTAGAGTGGATCTAAATGCTCTAAACCAAAGAAGTGCAGGACCTTCCAAGAACTTCCCTATCACTCGGAGATGTCTTTCTTTAGGGATCTTAGAATCTTTCAGGTAATCACCTGCTTCTCTCAAAAATTCCACGGGTGTCACAGAATCTCGCCCTGAAAATTTAGAAGGCTTATCCTCTATATTCTTAAATACAGTTATGGGGTTGGATTGAAATACTGTCCTGACCTCATCCTGTCTATCAGTCTCTCTAGCTCCTCCTAGATTTATCTGTATCTGTTCCTTTCCCCTTACATTTGGCATTTTTAACAGATGATCAGACTGTTTCTCATCCTTGATTTGAGTTTTCATAGCCTCAAGTTCCTTCTGGTTTTCTTCTGCCATCTTCTTGATTGCTTCAGTTTCTTTACAATTTTCTTTAACATCATTGGATATCTGGTTCATAACAGCCTCATGACTTTTCAATGACCCTGTCATATCTGATATGTCCTTCTGAGTTGCTTGGATATCTTTGGCAATTACTTCAATGTGGGATGACAAAGATTCCCTAATCTCCTTGATTCCCTCTTGGTTCTCCAGCTTGAGTGTGTCTTTAATTTCATTGACAACTGTGGTCTTGATTTCAGTTTGCAACTCACTAATCACACCTTCTCTTATCTCTCCCATGACATGTTCTTTGAATTGTTCCGTTAAACGTTGAACAACTAGAATTCCCATCTCGTTACTCTCCTTCTTCACTCTGACTTCCAGGTTGACCATGTCTTCACCAACTTTCCTAAGACCATGTTCTATCCTATCAGCTAAGCTTTGGGATCGAAGATCGGCATCGCGAAATTTTTCGTCCATTAAACTTGCGTTAGTAGCTAATGAAGTTTCGAGCTCATGTGTTTTATCGCATAATTTATTCATTTTACTTTCAAGTGTCATTTTCAAAATTTCAGAATTCTCTTTAAATTTACTTTCCATTGAATTAAATTTACTGTTTAAATTTTCCTTCAAGTTACTTTTTAAAGAATCAGAACTTTCTTTAAGTTTATCATTTAAACTTTTTTCAAGTTTATTTTCTAAAGACTCAGAATTTTCTTTAAGTTTATCATTCAAATTTTCTTTAAGTTTATTTTCTAACGAATCAGAATTTTCTCTAAGTTTATTTTCCAAAGAGTCAGAATTTTCTTTAAGTTTATTTTCTAAAGAATCAGAATTTTCTCTAAGTTTATTTTCCAAAGCCTCAGTATTTTCTTTCATAATGGCTGCTACACGCAGTCCAGCCTGTTTTGAACTCTCCTCCAAACTCCTCATCATCCTCATCATTTCTTCCATAATTTCAATTATTATTCAAAACTTAGGGGTATACAACAGTGGCAAACACAAGCTTATAACTAGAACAAGAAATATGAATAGCTAATTGGAACACTATAATAAAATGAGATTTGTCCTAATATCGACGTGATGGAAAAACAAAATTCTCTACTTTTACGAATTACATTTACCACAATATCACAAGAAAAATATGCAAGTTCTCAAATATCCTCCACCTGGATTCTAATAATGTGTATATCCAGTCATCGAACGTTTACTACTGAATTTACTTGACGCCCTAATGGTTAAGCCATTATCAAAATTATCAAACCCATTCTAATTATTAACCAAGTTAAATTTTTAATTTTCCCCACTAATTGGGTTTCCTACTAATTTATTCATCCAAACCAGACATCTCTCAACTCCCAAAATATTTCTATAAAAATTATCACAATTTCAAATCGGCATGTGATTGACCATGTCTAAATCGGGCCCCACGTTCGAAGCCATTTCTCTCTCTATCTTATTTTATGTGCCCGTTTAGACCGGAGTCCGCACGACCACATATGCACTTTACCAATAATCAGTCAGCACGAGAATCAAAATATCCCGGAGCGCCAGATGGGTTAAAGCAAATCGCAAAAACGACATCAAATTAAAAAAATGCTTTGCTGATTTTTGGCTCAATGCAACAATAAGGATAGAAGGAGATTTAATTGGGAGAAACACATCTGGTAAAATTATCTCAGTTTATTTTAAAGTTAAAATCTGACTGCAAAGATGCTCAAAGCAGCATCATCCACGTGTGGCGATCCACACCCTTATTTACACACAATATACAGAAATTTTCCAAACACATTTGACAATCTTTTTGAAAACACAAGTCCGATTAATAGTCCTGTGGACTATGTTCCAAAATTATTAATACTTAATTCCAGTTCAAAATTAATTGTCCATACTGGAAATAACGTAGATCACTGTTTGACTATTTACATGATATTAACACTCGTAGAATAAATGTTCATAGAATTCTTAACTTTCACTTGTTTTTCCAGTTTCAAAAATATATCGTCGAAAATATTATCATCATTTAAGCAACACAAATTATTTATACATATTAATAACATCTGAAAAGTATTTGACCTTGAGCATAGCATCGAAGAACTGTGCGAAGCACAACAACAATTAATTGTTCTTCTGACATTAAACATTCGAGAAGTGACTCGATTATGAACTTCAAGTTCCAAACAAAATATATGATTTCTGAATCATCAACTTGATCAATAAATGGTTGAACCATTCGACTATTCAATTTTCCACTCGGAATCATTATCATAAAAATATTTATATTTATGGCCATTTCTAGTAACTTTCACAACTTGCAATTCTTCGACAGAATGCGGAAATTAGAATTGTAGTTTTATAATGAATTCATTTAGTTCATGGCACTAGGATTGAAAATATCCTTCAAATTATTCGTGGTTAAAGAATTATTTTTAATTGGCAGTGGCCCATTCTATTATTTGTGTAAGAACACAATATTACAACAACAACGGCAAAGGTCTTCCTCTGAAGAAGAATAAACTACTATCATGACAAATCCGGGTTCTAGCAAAATCAAAGTCTAAATGGAATTCGTAAACAAGGTTGAAATAAGAACTGATGGTTTCAAAGAAATAACCTTCGGGTTATTCATACGACGAAATGTGTGGCTCCAATACTCCTACTATAAACCTGAGCCATCGAACCTGCTATTTGATTGATGCTCGAAAAAACCTCTTCATTCCTGCGACTTAACATGCGCACCTGGGAATGGCATTTCAACTACTCCACACACAAATTATCTTCCCAAAATTTATACAATAAATCAAGCCTCTGCTTGTTATCAACACTGGAAGATTAATAAACTGACAAGTTTATTTTATTTTACCATTCAGTTCAACCCGTGAATTTACCATACTTATGAAAATCTTTATTTCACTTTCGAGTGTATTTACGTCATGATTTTATATAAATACAAAAATATCCTATTTGATACAAATATCATTTGCTTCCCGTTTCATGCCTCTCCGTGTTATCTGAAACATATACTTTGCTCATTGCAAATATCAACTGTTCAACCAGAACTGAAATGTTGGTTGAATGCGGGCTTGCGCTAACCACTCTCCTTCGGAAAATCTCCTGTTCCAGACTAGAAATGATTAAACTACTTCATAGGCTCTTTCTCAATACATATGATTATTAGAAAATATAATATCCAAGAATTATTTAGAAAAATTATAAAAATTATTATTATTAGTGGATTATTATCATTATTATTATTTATATCATTTCAAATATGTTTAATTATCATCTCATTATGTGAGAATCCACATGTTCGAACCTTCGAATATGGAAAAAATATCCATTCCTCAACAAAAATAAATTTAACTTCTACAGTTACATCGGGGGTTTTCCGTGGTTTCCTTAAAATATGAAAAATTCAAATAAATGCTCGAAATGCTCGGTCATCGATCCTAAACTGTTCTGAGTGCTGAAAATGCTCAGAATAACTCTAACAAGTCATGCGTAAATCATTGCAAGCTTTAAATACGACGAAAAAAAATGTGTTGGTCATCTGCAGAAAAATAGTTTGTTCCAATTAGCTAGGCATAATATAATTCAAATGTGGCTTACATTTCTTGATGGTCTTGAAGTGTAGTAAACCTGGTCTGTACCAGATTTATCCATAGACATGCCCTATCGGACAAGCACGTATAATCCTTGTATCGGCCGCCATTGTAGACCCACAATTCGTCTAGTCAGACATAGTGGTAGTATCTTTCGACGTTTGAATAAACTGTGGTTCCATTTTAATATGGGCTTCTATCAAAGCCATAACAGTTTGTTTAAATAGGGTCAGATCTAAGTGATCTCTTCTTAGATATGTCAGTTGTAACATAACTCACTGTAATCTCATCAGTACAAGAAAAACATTGACAGTCTAAGTAATTAACGGCTGTTCTGAAGATCGTTCCCTGGGCATGGTTTGTTAATATCACCATCTGCCATGCGCTAAGCAACCTGCAGTTTCCCTTGCGTAGACTAAAGAACGCCACCGTTATAGACTAGTCTTCAGTGTACTGACAGATCGAAGTGGTTAACTAGTTACAAAAATGAAAACTGACTTGAAATGGATTTAAACATCCAAGTATTAAGTTACTACTGGACTGTGACAAAATACTATTTTCTAGACAAAGTCTAGCATATGTCCTTGCAGAAATATAAATATTTCCACCAATGTCTGTAGAAAAACAATCACCTCAGTGATTCTCCTCACCAGAAACTTACTAAGTTCCAACTCGTTTGCGCAGCACTTCTCGTGACTATCACGATTTGAAAAGAACTTCTGCGTAGATTCGGCAACCATGTGCCTTGGCTCAGCGTAGACGCAACTTGCTTGCCAAGTGCTTGTGTTAGAATGAGCTAACCATGCCTGCTCCAGCTGGCTTTTATTCAAAACGGTCAGGGTCACGCGTCATCACCTGATATCTAGAAATCCTCATATCTCTTGAATCCCTGGTCCGATTTACTTGATACTAATTGCGTTCTCTTTCATTTGGCCGTGCCAGTAATCTGATCCCAGTCTCAAGTCTCTACTCCATAGTTAACTATTTAATCAATAAATAGCCTCCACCTCTGCTATTACTCGCTACGTCACTTGACATCCAACTATCGGTAAATTTCTTCTAAATGCTTCTCGAAGCAATGTAGCGCGATATTCAAATATCTCAACTTTCAAAAGCGGCTACAGCCTTTCCCTTGATATCTAGGTGTCTGAAACTCGGAATACCCATTCCTTGAGTTGGGCACAGTACATGACCATCGAATCGATTTGATTGCCTTGTTTGATAAGATAACTGACCCTGATGAAAAATGGGACCAGGAATCGATGACAGCTGCCAATGGTTTTCAGGTATTATTGAAGAGCTTCGAGTTCAATTTTCTTTTGAATGTTTTCGCAGATATTTTCCCGCATAGTGAGGTTTTATTTGGGATAATTCAAACAAAAGCTCACGACGTTGGATACTGTAAGGATAAAGTAAATGAGTTCACTACCCTACTGCAAACTAAACGGGAAGATTTCTGCAAATTGTGGGACTTAACAAATAGCGATATCGAAGTGCAGGAACCGAGCAAAAAACGCCTAAAGAACAACGTGGACGCTGAAACATCTTATCGAAGACAATACTTTGAAATCATAGAGAGACACGTTAGTGCAACAATTAAGTGATAGATTCAGAAGCTTAGGATCTCTGCAGTTTTTGGAACTACTAAGTCCTAAGAATTTTGTAACTTATAGGAACACTTTTCCTGAGTCTGGGCTTCAGTCTCTTAGGAGTATATATGCTAACTTTTTTGACTTCGTTGCTTTGAGAGCTCAACTCATTGCCGTATATCAATCAAGCGAATTCAGTGGGAAAAGTGCACAAGAACTTTCAAAATTCATTAGTTTGAATGACTTAATTGGGGCGTATGGGGAAGTTTTTAACCTATGCAAACTAGTACTAACAATTCCGGCGTCTAGTGCATCAGTGGAAAGAACGTTTTCTACCATGAAACGTATAAAAACCTTCACCCGAAACTCAATGCATCAAGATAGACTTTCACATCTCGCGCTTCTTTCCATTGAATAGGAGTTGTTGTGCAGCCTACAAGGGAACACTGATTTTTACGACCGCGTAATTGATGAATTCGCAAAGAGGGAGAGAAGAATTGAACTTCGCTACAAGTGATCCGCCAAGGTAAACAGTGACATTAATTAATTTTGTACTATTTGGTGCATGGATATTTCAAAATTAAGACTGTACAACAGGGATGGCAAATGCATATTCACTTCACTTGTAATTTCTCGTCGGAGAAATCGCTTGCTTATAAGAAATTATCTCGATAATTTAGTGAATGTTTTACTTTGAAATGCATATTTTTCAAATTATTTGAATAGTGTTTTACGTAATATATTTTTGCATTAATGGCAACTTCTTTTCTAATGCAATAACCAACAACTATTTCTTAAATAATGTGATACCGGTAAGTCTTTAAAATATTATTCAAATTATACGGATGTACATTTAAAATGATCTATCCTTTACACCTACTATTTGAATATCATGTGAATGATATTCGGGCTGGCTGCGTGGCTCAGGGGTAACGTTCTCGCTTGCTGAGCCCAAGGTTGCAGGTTCGTATCCTGGCGCAGTCAGCTGGCATTTGAGGGTGCGCAAATGCGAGGGAGCCGTGTCAGTAGATTTACTGGCACGTTAAAGATCCCCTTCGGGGAAAAATTCCGGCACCCCGGCGTCTCTAAAAGCCAGAGTAGTTAAAAGGGACGTAAAACCAATAACATTATTATTATTATTATTATTGAATGATATTCAGAGCAACTTTTCGGGTTGTTGGTCAACTCTGAAGATTCCTACGCCGGCCGTGAAAGCCTACTTCAGTATAATTTGAGGGATATTTGCAAAGAAATATTAACCGAACATGCAATATAATGTCATTAGGTTATCTATTACTAAGAGCATGTTTATTATTTTAATGTTCACTTAGGTCCCATAATAGAACATAATAATGTTATTGGTTTTACGTCCATGTTAACTACTGAGGCTCTTAGAGACGCTGGGGTGCCGGAATTTTGCCACGAAGGGAATCTTTAACGTACCAGTAAATCTACTTACACGGCTTCTTCGCATTTGCGCACCCTCAAATAGCGACTGACTGCACCGGGATTCCATCCCGCTATCTTGTGCTCAGCAGGCGAGAACGTTGCCGCTGAGCCACGCAGCCAGTCATAATAGAAAATGTACGGGTAATAACCTGAACGTTTAGCTCCTTAGACCAAGAAATGCGAACAACAAAAACACAAACCACCACACTGTTCAATCGTCAAATAACACACGATCAGAAAAGCTAGCCAACCCTGTTGTTGAATAATTTACTCCGCACTTAATATAGTTACATGGATGCGCATGCCTGAAACTGAAAAGGGAATAATGAGCTGTGCTGTATTACAATTTCTTCATTTTTTTTAAATGTGAAGGTCTCATAATTATGTGTGTACGGTAGAGTAGTTGTTGCTACTTCAGACATCTACCTCTACGTTGACGAGGGCGTCGCTAGAACCGAGTGCTGAAGTTGCTTTAAGGTGCAAGCCTATACTTTCAGTCTTCTTCACAGCTTACCCTCGATAAAATACCACGCCACGCCACTGCCTTGACTATCTCCTTACTACAACGCAAGTAAAGCATGTTCAAGTAATATAGTAAATGGGTAAATGTACTTTAGGTTCGTTTTATTTAATTTCATCCGATAACTCGGTGCCTTGCCTTTATTTTCTACTTTATATTTTTATGATTCCTCTTTATGATACCGCATAATTTTTGCCATAGTTAGGCAACCCGCCTAGCACAGAGGGGCGCAAAATCGAATTTCGCACAGGGCGTTGAAACCCCTAAGACCGGCCCTGGGGGTAGGTCCCGTTTTATGAGAGGTACGGAGAAGAGTTATATCAATGATTGGTGTCGTGCCTCTGATGGACATCTGTACCAAATTTTACGTTGATCTACCCAGCAGTTACTGAGTTATGTGCGTACAAAATTGAGTGGTCTTATGCCAGATTGAATTAAGTGACATGCTGTATTTTAAAATTTTGAGCTATTCACATTTTTAAAAGTTTGAGTGAAGTTTCATTTCTTCTTATGCCAAAACGGACTTTCTGACAACTCTGCTCGTATCGTTGCTGTTGCAAGGGATTTATTTTGCAGAAGGTTGGTACTGGTACTATTCGTTTTTTCCTTCATTATTGGATGGTAACAATGGCCGAAATAACGACATGTACTGTGATGAAACTACTATAGATCCTTCGCTTCCTAATATTTAAGTCTACCGGCCAACTGACAGATTCGCTGCGCTGCCGTAGCTCTGCGTTCGAACTCGATTGCTATTGGTTGAAATTCATGCAGGGGGATACCCGTAAGATCTAGCTCGTTCTTTGATATTGTTCAAGTACTTGTTCCCTTACAGCTGTTGAATTTTAATTTAATTTGGTGATTATCAGTGGATTCCAGAAGATAACGGATCGATTTACGGTAAGAATACATTGCCTTCTTACTATTAATATGTCTTATTGTCCAGTGTTTAGCAGATAGCCTATACGCTCTAATGATATTATACTGTAGGCCTATATGGTATTTGACATTGGCTACCAATACCGTAATTGTTTCTATCCATGTATAAATTAAATTCTTTTGAGGTGTTCTGTAAACGTCAGTGTCCTATTAACCTCTAGTTTTGCCCGATGGCATTCATTTGCATTTTTGTACATAGAATATTTCATAATTCATGTAAGCCTGTTCGGTGGAATCCATCCAATATCATTATTATGATATGATTGTCGGAGCGATACTCTTGAGTATTTACTCACATAGATGCCAAGGAGCTTAAAAGAAATTAATAAATAAATAAATTATCCTGAAGTGAGTGAGGGAAAGTCCTGGAGTAAACCACTCAAATGAAGGCCATCAGGATTCAAACCTTGGTTCTTCATTAAAACTACAGAACAGGAGACCAAGCCGTCGTAAGTTTCAACAAGTATATTACTGAAAATATAGTATGTATGATTGACAAACCTTTCTCGGAGATGTTGGAAGTCGTTTTACTTTCTCAATTGCCACTGCTGCACCGGAATAATTCCTTTTAATTGATTATTTACGAAAATAATGCTTTTAGCATTGTCTTCATTTCACTATGGACGCCATCTTGGACACTACGTCATACGTCATGTGACACCCGAAAAAAGAACATCTGAGTACGTTACCAACATGTCCAATACAAAATTCACCATATGACACGTAAAGTTTGAAATTGTTACAAATTTCCACTAAGTTAAGCATTGTCTTGCGGAAAATTACTGCTAGTACCACAAGCAAGGGGGTCTGGGGCGTAAGCCCCAGGTTAGGTTTGTTTTTGTATGTAAAACATTAACAAGATAGAATTTATGTCCGCTACTAGGTTAGGTACTGCCTGGTCGAAAATTACTGCTAGTACCACAAGCAAGGGGGTCTGGGGCGTAAGCCCCAGTTTAGGTCTGTTTTTGTATGTAAAACATTATAAATACATAAATAAACACTGACAATTGGCGCAATTTTTCATTACATTACTTTATCGACGCTCTTTTGTTTACTCGTTCTATACCCGATGTGAAATAGTACCAAATGCGTGGGGTTGGCATTCCTGACTTAGTAAGCAAGATGGCTACAGAAGACTTCATTTCTGCTATATAAGTCGTGTATCTATTTGGGATGGCTGGGTGGGTTTATGGCAGTGGACGAGTCAACATCTATTATTTTAACATCTCCGGATACCATTACTAAAGGTATTTCGGCAAATTTCATTACCTAAATTTTTTTATAACTTTGGTCTCCTGTTCTGTAGTGCTACCGCAATGTGCACTTTAGTTATCCTCAAGTTAAATATTTTTGAAAATGTTAGTTTCAATTTTTAATAAAAAAGCATCTTATATTTTAGATCAGTTAAGGATCTCTTCTTAAGCCTTGTATTACCAGAAATCCTACTGCTGAGCATATTGCTCATATTTTTTTGACTAGCTTTGAGGCAGTAGCGACGGACTTGATACCGTACTTGTGCTATGAATCTGCTATACCCTGCTGTTCATATAGCCTAAAGTGAGGCAACAACTACTATAGTACAGTAGCTGAAGGAGGAGGTACAAGCATCAAGGCCTGGCCTCCTCTCACCGGTGGCCACTGCTGTGTGGCACCTGTTAGTAAGAATCTTTCCTCCAATGATCAAGTGATCAAACCCTGGCTCTGTGAGATGACAGTTGAGGATGTTCAAAAGTGAGAGGATCCCGACAGGCAATTTTACCTTTGAATGCTATATTTGCTTCACGATGTTGACATCATTGCTATTAACACCACTAGTGGAGAAGGTCACTTATGCTTGAACACCTAGTATTGTGGTAATGTTGTCGTGAGATATTTCTATGACATTCCTTGTTGTGTATTTCACAGGCCATGGAACACCATACGTGCAATTGCCAAATTTGTGGGATCTATATAGAAGATGTGAATGCCAAGCGGGAGGGCATTAAATTTCATCACTTCCCTGTATCAAGGCCAAATACCTGCAAACAGTGGTTGGAGGTTGTGGAGAAGCAAACTTTAACAGACCTTCCCGTTGCAAAATTAAAGAACGTGTGTTTGTTCAGAGCACTTCAGGCCTACAAATTATCCGGGACCACGCAGCAGACTATTGTACAACGATGCAGTCCCGTATGAAAGTGAGTAATTATATATTTATTAATTGCTAAGAATGAATGTAAACAGTGGCCCATTACAGTTACTCCAGCTGTAAGACTAACACAATTTTTTAAACATATTGTACAGGCCTAACTCGTGATTTTGTGGCAGATCATTATGAAATTAATAACTAATGGGACTGATTGCTTGCCACTGATTGAAAATATTAATATATGATCTGTGCTAATTTAATTTTACAATATTTCATCCTTGAAGGTTTTATCCAATGTACTGTAGGCTACTGTAAAGGGGGAAAGTGAAAGAGAAACTAAGGCCTAGTATGGGATATCCTCTTTTACTCACCTCTGTAGTGAAGTAGAATAAATACCGTAGATGAAATAACGATGAATGTTACACACTGGCACTGCTTCGCTTTCTGAATGGTTTGCACCTCTCAGATGACAGTCATCATATGTTAACCAGTAAAAGAATCTACTAGTGACCCTGAATGGTGTGTCTTAAAAAAACACCATATTTTCATACACCAAGCGATTTAATAATGCTTACTCCTTTTACAGGTACCGGTATGCCAGCACACACATCAGGTCCTGCAAGAGTGCCTCAGCCTGCTGCAGGTATCCAAATGAGTAGGCCTACTCATCCTGCTGCTACTGCCACTGCTACTATTACCACTTCTGCTACCAGTACTGGTACTGATACAGGTTCATGTGTAATTAATGCCACTGCTGCTACTACCTCCACTACTGTAATTACTGCCATTAGAGCTTCTGCCTCCACCTCTACTTCAAGGATGACTGCCAGTACATTCTTCACTCCTTCTACTAGAACTACAACTACAATTCATACTACTACTACCACTACTACTATTGCTGCTAATACTACTATGTCTACTTCTGTTGCTAGCACTATAATTTCCCACTATTGATGATGAGGCCAAATATACCAAGGAATTTTGTGGCATCATGGATAACCTAATGGACAGCTTCAATGGTTCTTCAAACTTTCCTGATCAAGGCAAGGAATTACGATGCTTGCTTACTGCAACATCACCTCATCTCAAATTTTGGCATAAATTGATAGGAAAGCTATCAAAATGGAAATTCCCTGGTTCAACAACTAAAGTAGTTTGAGGTTGGATTAATGACATTCATGCTCTTGTAATGCTGTGGAAAAAACTTTCTTTGAAGAAGGGTGTTACTGGACTTAGTGTTTGTAATTAAAATCAAGATTCAATTGAAAATCTTTTCGGTGTCATTCGACAGCATGGATGTCAGAACACCAATCCTACATGCTGGCAATTTGTACCAGCACTAAAAGCAAGCATCATAAATAACCTCTTGAGTTCCCACAGTGGGGAGGGTGCAAACTGCATGGATGATGGAGATGATCTCCTCTGTGATCTGTCTAGATTTCTGTCTTCGGCTAGAGCTCCTACCTCTTCATTGGTTTCTTCTGAGCAGGACACACAGTAGTTTTCCGCTGAGGTAGACTTTTATTTTAAAGTTAGATGAAGAGAGTTATTAAAGTAACTTTTGAGGTAAATTGAAGAGCGGAAATATATAATGGGCCAAGCAACAAACCCAGTGTCTTAAAGAAAGCAATATTTTATAAGTATTGGCCCCTATAATTACTTAAGTTACAGAGGTGTGAAAATAATTAGACTCGATGCAGGTTTTGCAACATTTCATGTAGTCGACACTTTTCATGACTTAATGCAGTAAAATAAAAATTACAAGGCACTTAAATTATTTCAAATGTTTAACCAATAGTCTTCATTTATTTTTTCTCAGCGTACAAACACTGTGGAGGAATGCCACAAATTCCAACTCAGGGGCTCAACATTCAGGGTGGACAGGATTTTGCAGCTGCTTACGTTGCTGGCTAACTTGCTCGTAAAGTGCTCCGTAAGTTCCCCTGTCCTGCCTGCAAGTCCTCTATGATTTTCCCTTCCCCTCTTCCTGAACACGATTTCATCCAGCTGAAAGAAAATCCCCCGGAAGATCCAAAGCTGGTACTGCCTTCTTCAGAGCTTACCAACCATGTTTCTGTTGCGACAGAAATATTGCTGTCGAAGCTGGATGAATCGGTAAGTGAAACACATCTTTTGCAGAAGCTGAAAGCTTTCATCACGTCACAGTATGGTTGAACTAATGTCGGATGTAATGAACATGCTACCAGTGTGGTGGCAGAATTGGTGGCACTATTGTGCCTGATGTGGGGGCACAACGTCTGCAAGCGGGAGAACGAGGTTCTTCATGACCCCATTGGGGATTGATCAGCGCATTCTGACAGGTTCGACCCTGCTGTGAAAAAGATGGCAAAGGTTCTACATCAGTAATTGCGGAATTTGCCTGTGATGAGAATTTCTCTTTACCTCGTGTAGATAAGTTTTAATAGCTCTCTGCATTTCGATAACATTCTATAATAAGTTTGTCAGGAAACTGTCTAAAAGATGTGAGGCGGCTTTGGTGGCATAGTTGAAAGCATGCTGAGCTTTTATGACAGCTATAAGTTACATGGATGAGTTTATATTATTGTTATATTATATGTACTGTATTTTTTCAGTTGTGAACGGTCTGTAGCTTATGACTTTTACATATTCAGTTACATTTTGATCCCCGCAAGAATGTTTTATTTCCTTATTATATGAACCTACTGAATGATGTAAAATAATGTTTCATAATTAACTCAACGGACGTCAGCGTTTTATGTACTCAGTGTGGAGAATTTTATATTTGGGTCATCTTGTCTAATACATCGTAGTGGAAGCTGATAACTGAAACGTAGCATTCAACCTTATTCAACTGCTTGTATTGATACTGTCCGCACTCAGCGCTAGCCGATACTAGAGCCGCCTAGTGGCTGGACAATACAAACTCCAGTCACGTCACTTCCTCTTCTATACGCTATGGTAAAAGTAATCTCGTGTTGCCCCATTAGCTTGGTGCAAGTCTTCATACCTGTGTATGAATGATACGGTAGCATTCATGTACCTCAACCAAAATTAACGCTGTTTAGTAGAAACATAAATCAAACCCAGGTTTGCAGGATGGAAGTGAACTATGCTAACCAATGTATCACGGGGCGTATAGCAATCCCGAAACAATCTGACTATACTAGGTGGTAAGAAAACTTTTATTTTCAAGTTAGATGAAGAGAGTTATTAAAGTAACTTTTGAGGTAAATTGAAGAGCGGAAATATATAATGGGCCAAGCAACAAACCCAGTGTCTTAAAGAAAGCAATATTTTATAAGTATTGGCCCCTATAATTACTTAAGTTACAGAGGTGTGAAAATAATTAGACTCGATGCAGGTTTTGCAACATTTCATGTAGTCGACACTTTTCATGACTTAATGCAGTAAAATAAAAATTACAAAGCACTTAAATTATTTCAAATGTTTAACCAATAGTCTTCATTTATTTTTTCTCAGCGTACAAACACTGTGGAGGAATGCCACAAATTCCAACTCAGGGGCTCAACATTCAGGGTGGACAGGATTTTGCAGCTGCTTACGTTGCTGGCTAACTTGCTCGTAAAGTGCTCCGTAAGTTCCCCTGTCCTGCCTGCAAGTCCTCTATGATTTTCCCTTCCCCTCTTCCTGAACACGATTTCATCCAGCTGAAAGAAAATCCCCCGGAAGATCCAAAGCTGGTACTGCCTTCTTCAGAGCTTACCAACCATGTTTCTGTTGCGACAGAAATATTGCTGTCGAAGCTGGATGAATCGGTAAGTGAAACACATCTTTTGCAGAAGCTGAAAGCTTTCACCACGTCACAGTATGGTTGAACTAATGTCGGATGTAATGAACATGCTACCAGTGTGGTGGCAGAATTGGTGGCACTATTGTGCCTGATGTGGGGGCACAACTTCTGCAAGCGGGAGAGCGAGGTTCTTCATGACCCCATTGGGGATTGATCAGCGCATTCTGACAGGTTCGACCCTGCTGTGAAAAAGATGGCAAAGGTTCTACATCAGTAATTGCGGAATTTGCCTGTGATGAGAATTTCTCTTTACCTCGTGTAGATAAGTTTTAATAGCTCTCTGCATTTCGATAACATTCTATAATAAGTTTGTCAGGAAACTGTCTAAAAGATGTGAGGCGGCTTTGGTGGCATAGTTGAAAGCATGCTGAGCTTTTATGACAGCTATAAGTTACATGGATGAGTTTATATTATTGTTATATTATATGTACTGTATTTTTTCAGTTGTGAACGGTCTGTAGCTTATGACTTTTACATATTCAGTTACATTTTGATCCCCGCAAGAATGTTTTATTTCCTTATTATATGAACCTACTGAATGATGTAAAATAATGTTTCATAATTAACTCAACGGACGTCAGCGTTTTATGTACTCAGTGTGGAGAATTTTATATTTGGGTCATCTTGTCTAATACATCGTAGTGGAAGCTGATAACTGAAACGTAGCATTCAACCTTATTCAACTGCTTGTATTGATACTGTCCGCACTCAGCGCTAGCCGATACTAGAGCCGCCTAGTGGCTGGACAATACAAACTCCAGTCACGTCACTTCCTCTTCTATACGCTATGGTAAAAGTAATCTCGTGTTGCCCCATTAGCTTGGTGCAAGTCTTCATACCTGTGTATGAATGATACGGTAGCATTCATGTACCTCAACCAAAATTAACGCTGTTTAGTAGAAACATAAATCAAACCCAGGCTTGCAGGATGGAAGTGAACTATGCTAACCAATGTATCACGGGGCGTATAGTAATCCCGAAACAATCTGACTATACTAGGTGGTAAGAAAACTTTTATTTTAAAGTTAGATAAAGAGAGTTATTAAAGTAACTTTTGAGGTAAATTGAAGAGCGGAAATATATAATGGGCCAAGCAACAAACCCAGTGTCTTAAAGAAAGCAATATTTTATAAGTATTGGCCCCTATAATTACTTAAGTTACAGAGGTGTGAAAATAATTAGACTCGATGCAGGTTTTGCAACATTTCATGTAGTCGACACTTTTCATGACTTAATGCAGTAAAATAAAAATTACAAGGCACTTAAATTATTTCAAATGTTTAACCAATAGTCTTCATTTATTTTTTCTTTAAAGAAACTGACAGTAAAATGATTATTTAGAATTTCCACTGAAAGAGAACCCTTGCAATTGCAGAATATTGCACGTTTTGAATACTTTAATTCTAGTTCTTGTGTGTATTTATGGTAGAGGAGAGAGAATGAAAATCTTTTTTATTGATGGGTAGCTCTTGAATTAATCAAAGGTTAATGGACCATGATTGAAGCCACCTGATTTAGAGGGTAGTTACCAAAAAAGAGGAAATTCTTAGGTTGAAACAATTCTGAATCATATTTCTTCTACTTCTTCCAAATTTATAAGCTTATCTTCATTCTCATAATAATCTCTGGGGTCAAGATGATGTTTTGCACATAACGAAATCAGAAATACAATGCTTTTAATACCTTGTCTGTCTACATTACCTGCATCTCTTGTTCCTTATCCACAACCACCTTCATAAGAGGAAAAAATATGCCTCACAACTCTTACTATTCTTCTGATCCTTCTTTTCTTCTTGCATTTTCTTAAAACATATTTTTCTACCCCAGTATTCTTCAAGATACCACATCTATTTATTCCAATCCATCACATTCATATCACAGAACATAATCACACCAGCAACAACTATAACCTTCTTCATGCTAGATGTAACATCTATTATTTTTTTTAAATCCTCGCTAGCATACCACAGCACATGACATATCATTATCCACCATTAAAAATCCTAGACCAGAGAGCATACCCTCAACACCATTCCCCATGACATCAACTATCAATATCAATTCCCATTCTGCATAAAACCAACAAGCACCCTTTCTGTCCTTCTTGCCAGATATTAGTTCTATTTCTCCAGCATGTCAACATATAACATTTTTTTCAAGCCAGCTTCCATACTATCAAATCAACACCAAGAGTAATTCATTCCCATTCTCATAAAACCTTAGAGCATAAATACAATAGAGGGCGCATTGCCACACTGCGCCTGTACTGTGACGTGAAACCAACATCTCGATCAGCTGACTGAAGGGTAATGGCTCAAGACCGACTACAATTGGCTAATGGCGAATGCTAAGCAACGTCAAGGAATACAAAAGGAGCTCCATATTGGATAATTCTATTATCACTATCCGCAGTTCCCTTCAGTCAGCTGATCGAGGTGTTGGTTTCAACAATGTGACGTCATCAGCCATCTATTGAATTTATGGTCTAAGCATAAAACCAACTAGCTTCCATTTTGCATGGCAAGTCGCAACAACATTCCATGGCAACCTTGCCCTAAGATCAAGGAACCTTTGCCAATTAGTCAAAGCCACCTGGTTATATTGCAAAGCCACCTATCAGCAATAGCTAGACCACAACCGAGAATCTCTATGGCCCAGAACACATAAGACACCCTGTGGTGGTCTACCAATTGTGGCCACGGCTGGCAACCAGATAAAAATAAAAATAACTAAATACCAAAAAACCAACAAAAGTTGGTGCTTTTCAGTCGGTCAACACGAATGTACCCAAATAGAGCTGGGTTATGCCCTGATCCTGAAATCTATACATTTTTTGTTGAACCAAATTGACTTGTCTATGTTCATGAGTTTAAGCCTGAGTGTTTTGAATGTTTTCGACTGAAAAGCACCAAACTTTTGTTTACTTAGGCAACACTGAAAAATGGCTTCAAACCTCACAATGTTCACGGCTAGTCAGGCAAATCGTGAAGCCAAGAGATTCAAAACACTCAGGCTTAAACTCATGAACATAGACAAGTCAATTTGGTTCAACAAAAAATGTATAGATTTCAGGATCAGGGCATAACCCAGCTCTATTTGGGTACATTCGTGTTGACCGACTGAAAAGCACCAAACTTTTGTTTACTTAGGCAACACTGAAAAATGGCTTCAAACCTCACAATGTTCACGGCTAGTCAGGCAAATCGTGAAGCCAAGAGATTCAAAACACTCAGGCTTAAACTCATGAACATAGACAAGTCAATTTGGTTCAACAAAAAATGTATAGATTTCAGGATCAGGGCATAACCCAGCTCTATTTGGGTACATTCGTGTTGACCGACTAAAAAGCACCAAACTTTTGTTTACTTAGGCAACACTGAAAAATGGCTTCAAACCTCACAACCAAAAAACCAAACCAAACTAAAAACTAAAAGCAATCTCTGTAACCTACTACAAAAGTTCGGTTACAAGGTGTCCTTGGAATCTCGAATGCTTAAAATTTACAGATGAAAATCCTAATGGGAAAAGTTTTTTTTAAGTCCCAGATAATTAGGCCAATAAAATATGTAGCTAGTTGATCAATAAAACAATTTTGAACAAAAAAAATATGACTGAGTCTGTAAGTTACACCTCTGTACGTTAAACATCTTTTGTATATTTTTTGGTATATATTTCTGTATAGAATTTATTTAGAGGCAAACAACCCCAGTGATTGACTGTTATAAGTCAAATTCATATCATCTTGTGATATTTCTTTAAAAGGGAACAATTTGAAACGTGCTATGTGCAGGTATCATGGATCATTTTATCTTGTGAATTTTACTGTAAATAATTTGTTGCTTGGCCAATTTTCAATTGACATTCTCTTCAGCCTGTAGGGTTTATCAGTTCCTTCACCAATTTCAGTATGTACACGAGTAATAAAAAATGTTGTATTTATTTAATTGTATATGATAAATAGAAAGCACGTAAGGGAACTGAATTATATCACCCTAGCTGGACTACGGTATGTAGGACAGGTTGATTGGGGACATTTTGAAGCCATATTCCATGGTGTTTGCTGACAATAATCAGGGGCGGATCTAGGGAAGGGCGACCGCCCAGGGCCCCGCGCCATGGATTGTTTTAAAATTTGATTAATTAACTTAATTATACTTTTCAAACTTTCCAAATTAATTTATAATTCATATTCTTTATTCAGTGCAGCTATGACCTCCCGTGACCGTTTAGCAAGTTTGGATTTCAGTGAAATGATAAAAGACTTCATACGGGAAAATAATCGCAAAGTAATATTTTAATATTTCATAGTTTACATAATCTTCTTCAAGGGGACTTAAAGGTTTCTTTCATATTATTTTAAAAATGCACTGTAGTGTATTCAAAATATAGTAACTATTCTTTATTTTATTATTATTCAAAACAATTTTCCATTTGATATTATTTTAATTTCCTACTAACTGTACCCGGCATGCGTTGCAATGCCAATCAATGAAAGTGTTGGCGTTGTGACTTTGTTTGTTGAAGTGCTTTTGGATTCCCAATATTTTCTTCTTTTTCCGTTAACCACCTCTAAACTATTATAAAATTGATTTACTATCTCAGAAACATTCAAGGGAGCATGCTCAACAACTCACCAAAGTTTCATCGCAATGAAATGAATGATATATGAACGCATACGGGACTTGGTTGAAACGATTCACACGCTGTCGCTTATTTGTTAAATCTACTCGTGCGCTACCAATTGTAAAATGGATTTACTAAATCAGAAACCTTCGCGGGAGTGGATACAACATTTCACCAAATTTTATTGCAATCGCATGAATGGTATATGAAAGCATACGGAATTTTGTTTAAACGATACGCATGCCGTTACCCATTTGTTGAAACTACTCGTGCACTACCTATTGTAAAATTGATTTACTAAGTCAGAAACCTTTCCTCGGATGTACACAACAATTCACTAAAGTTTCATCGCAATCGGATGAATGGCATATGAACGCACACGGGACTTTGATGAAACGATTCACGTGCCGTCGCTCAATTTTTGAATCTACTCGTGCGCTACCTATTGTAAAGTGGATTTACTAAGCCATAAACCTTCCCGGAAGTGTACACAACATCACACCCAAGTTTCGTCGCTATCGGACAAATGGTATATGAACGCAAACGGGACTTTGTTGAAACGCTTCGCGCGTCTTCGCTCATTTGTTGAATCTACTCGTGCGCTGCCTACTGTAAAATGGATTTACTAAGCCTGAAATCTTCCCTGGAGTGTACACAACAACTTACCAAAGTTTCATCGCTATCGGACGATTGTATATGAACGCATACGGGTCTTTGTCGAAACACTTCGCGCGTCGTCGCTCATTTGTTTAATCTACTTGTGCAATACCTATTGTAAAATGGATTTACTAAGCTAGAAATCTTCCCTGGAGTGTACACAATATCTCAACCAAGTTTCATCGCTATCGGACGAATAGTATACGAACGCATACGGGACTTTGTTGAAACGCTTCGCGCGTCGTCACTCATTTGTTGAATCCATTCGTTCGCTACCTATTGTAATATGGATTTATTAAGCCAGAAACCTTGCCTGGAGTGTACACATCCTCTTACCCAAGTTTCATCGCTATCGGACGAATGGTATATGAACTCATACGAGACTTTGTTGAAAAGCTTTGCGTGTCATCGCTCATTTGTTGAATCTATACTCGTGCGCTACCTATTGATAAGTGGATTTACTAAGCCAGAAACCTTTCCTGAGTGTACACAACATCTCACCCAAGTTGCATCGCATTGGGGTGAATAGTATATGAACGCATGTGGGACTTTGTTGAAACAAACGCACGCCATTTTCTTGAAGTTACTCGCGCGCCATCTATTGTAAATTGGATCTACTATGCCTATAACATTTCCTGGCGTATTCACAACAACTCACCAACATTTGATCGCAATCGGTTGAATTGTATATGAACGCATCGCCAACACTCATTTGTTTAAACTACTGGCACGCTATCTATTGTAAATTGGATTAACTATGCCTATAACCATCCCGGAACTGTGCCAAACAACCCACCAAAATTTAGTCGCAATCGGATGAATTGTAGGCTATATGAACGCATCGCCAACACTCATTTGTTTAAAATACTCGCGCGCTGTCCATCGTAAATTGGATTGACTGCCTATAATGATTTCGGAAGTGTTCACAATAACTCACCAAAATTTGATCGCAATCGGATGAATGGTTTATGAACGCATAAAAGGCGAACAAACGAACATCCTTTTATATATATATATATAAAAGATTGTTGTGGGCCCCACCTTATCATATCACCCAGGGCCCCGCAAGGCCTGGATCCGCAACTGACAATAATATAGTGTGTTCTTTGGTCTACCAACGTGCTTACCTGTAATGTTTGTGGCAAGGACCCTCTGTTAAGTAATCTTACAATTCCTTTTTTTTAATTATATATCTCCCATGATTTTTATCATACATTATTCTTATGTCAATTACATATTGTGTGTATGGTATTTCTAATTAAAATGATGGATGCTTTAACTGTAAAGCAAGCTACTGCAGCATATTGAGATAGTTCTGTATTAGTTCTGCTGGGGTGATAATTTTGAATGGTATTTCATTGGTCAATTTATGTTATTTTATGTAAATTGCAGAGTAATGAGGGTGGTGGTGTTGGTGGTGATGACAATACTAATGTTTGTTTTAGAAGCCAGTCATCAGCATTATAAGATGTATATGACATTAGCAGCATTAATGTGCTCAGATAAGTACATAATTATATGGAATGCTATACCCTTCCCCCATGAAGAATGAGGGTGTGGGTAAATGTACTAAGTTGAGGTGGCCTGCATACACTCTGCCCTCTTTCTGCTCTTGGACACTACTGATGAATACCTTTGGGTGTATTCTCAAAAATAGAAGAGAAGAGTATTATTGTATGCCACAGTTTTTGGCCAATGATTACTGTAAACAGCTCCATACTCTGTCACAGCACATGATGATCGTGGTGATCACCGCCAAATGTGTATGAGATGTGTCTTGATTATTTTTGTATATATATGTAACTATATTGTATATAGAATATATTGTGTATTTTCCTTTTTTTGGGTACATTGTATATTTATTGACCCTACATTAGTTATTTTCTTGTATATATTGTACATATAAATATAATAATAACCCCTGGCACTACAGCCCATGAAGGGCCTAGGCCTACCAAGCGACTGCTGCCCAGCCAATTGGCCTACCTCACTGTCAGACAGCTACTCAATTGTCCTCACGAGGCTGAGTGCACCCCGTTATATTGTACATATATATTTCTAATATAGCATAGTATTGTCTGATAACTTGTGCCTATGTGGTGCCTGTAGTAGGTATATTGTTAGTCAAGTGAGGCTTGGGAAGGAGATGACCGTGGCATTAAGCTACGAACCGCTACCTGCTACATCTCAAGGTGTTATTTATTTTTATATTTCTATTAATTTTTTCCTCAAAACTACATTTTCCCCCACCCCTTTTGTCAATGGTTGGTGCTATCAAAAAACTTACTGAGACAAGTTTATGGCCCTTATTCGAAGAACAGTACGATCTTTGAATGGATTCAATTTTTCATAAACCGGTACTAAGAAAGTTATATACTTTTTTGAAAGAGGCCCCCCATTTCCACCCCCTTGGTCAGATTTTGCCCATTAGGGAATTCACCAAGATTTTTAATGGTTTTGTTGTATTTTATGTTTAAATTTGAAAGTGATCGGTGCAAAATAATAGTAGTTATCGTGTCCGCAAGAAAGTAATACACAGTGAACCCTCACTAGTTCGGGCTTCACTAATTCGGACAGGTTTTCATCGCCGCAGTGCTGCGCCAGACATCATTTGCACCAAGGCCATCTATTGTAAAATGTAGGTCGCATCCCCCTCCCTTCCCGTTCACTCCACTCGCGGCCAATAATAAGTACCGTATGTATGTAGCACAACACGGCTCTGTTCGACTCTTACCGCATATTACGTAAGTTTTGCACATAAGTAAGGATACTTTTCCAAATTCTTTTCATTCTATTATTCAAATTTTCTTACTCTTAGCGTCCTTTCTTTCCAGTTGGGAATGGAAACCCTTGTCCAGAAATTTCGGAGATAACAGCAGGAACTAATTTTGAAAACCTCAAGAAAGAAAAGCAAAACCTTCAAGGCTTTTGTAATGAGTGTCTACAATATTTTTAAAAACGTTTAAAGTGATTTAGTGTATAAGTGATTTGAGTGTGTTTTTATGTTAACATTTTATCACATCCAATGTACAAAGTGATTTTTAAGTGCTGCCAATACAAATAGGCATCGAAACATGTACCGATGTAAATTAAGTGACATGTGATTATATCACGAAAATTTGAATAAATTGTATTGACGAGGCGGAACTAAAGAAATCTTTTGATTATCATTGTATGTATCAATATTGGTCACAAGCACGCAACAAAAGCAGTGCCTGCTCAGTTCGCTTTTTGAAGCCCACATGACGAGTTACTGTTACATTGTGTTAAATTCTATCTCTATGATTGCTTTTGTAAGTGTCGTACTGTTGTCCTCACTAGAATACAGTAACTAAGATGAGTGTTGTACATCAGGGCTTCCAGCGATTTACTTTTATTTACTTTATTTACTTTTGTATAAAAGACTTACTTTTATTTACTTTTTTTTGAAATTCATTTACTTTTTTTCTTTTTTGCCTATCGCTGCTGTGCAATTATTATTTATACCTTGTGCCGCGCTAGCCATAGCGTCTTCTCTGCCGCGTGTGCAGCACGCTTTAGTTATAAATCAAGAAAGAGATTCTCCAGCCGGACTAAGGTTTTCGAACCTCTTCGGACCATGCCGCGCCATCTACCAGCCGGCTGTAGAATAGAGCTTGTGATCCTCGCTCAGACGGCGTTGCATTTACCGTGCCGTGACGAGTTGTGTTGTGTTTACACCGAGCGCTGTGTTTGTTGTTGCACATGGAAACGCGTGGTTTTGTGAGGTGGAAAGTGTGGGTGGCAAGTGCATTATCAACTCGGTAAGTACTTAATTGTAATTTATGTGATACCTATTAGTGACTGATGTTTAGGACCAAAGACTTATGTTTAGGAAGATATGCTTCCTGTCGGTGTCACAATCGAAGCCTGGGTCAAGATTAGGCCTGCATTGCATGGGAATTCACTTTAGTTGTTTAAATGTGGTGTTAGATACCATTTATTTTATAACACATCTTTGGTTTACAGTGATTCAAAGGGCTTTTCGAGTATATGTTCGTTCTGTTTTCTAAGTATTGTAGCTGTAGAGGTGGGGGAGATGAGGGGTCGTTATTTCGCTTTCTGTAAGAGCAACATTGTTGTGGCAATACGTAGTGATGCTTTGTGCACTTCGAATTTCTTAGTACAACACTACTCGGTACCTGAAATTACAGTATTCTCGAAGGACATTTGGTCGGGTTTTATCCTATTTTCTAAGCATTGTAGCGTAGGAGTTGAGGAAGGGGGCGGGGGCGGGAGGAGTCACCGGTTCGTTTTCTGAGAGAGAAATCCTGTCGGTGTAATACTGTATGTACTAATTATGGTTTGATTACATTAATGTGGGGAAATTCTATCTAAAATTATATTCTATTCTTGTAAGGGACACGTGGTCGGGTTTTAACCTGTTTTCTTAGCGTTGTCGCATTTAGGAGAGGAGGGGTCATTGGTTCGTTTTCTGTTGGAAAAATAATGGTGTGGCAATACGTACTAGCGATGCTTTGTGAAGTTGAAATTTCTTAGGAGAAGTATTATACTATCTAAAGTTACAGTATATTCCTTTTTCGTAACGAACACTAAAGATTGAATTCTTACCTGTTTTCTAAGTATTGTTGGAGGTGGGGAGGGGAGAGGTCGTTGTTTCGCTATCTGTGAGAGAAAAAATAGTGTGACAATAATGCGGTACAAACTATCCATGCTTTGTGTAATTTCTTAAAGAAAGTGTTCCCTAAAATGTTAGTATTCTGGTAAGGAACATCAGGCCGGATTTTAACCTGTTTTCTGAGCATTGTAGCTTTGGAGGTGGGGAAGGGGACGGATCATTGGTTCATTTTGGCGTGGATGCCTTGTGTGGTTTGAATATGTCCAGGGTAGTACTATTTAAATTTTATTATATTTTCGTTAAGAACATTAGGTCGAATTTTACATGCTGTCTTTTAAGCATTGTAACGTTGGAGGTGGGGGAAAAGGTGGGGTCGTTGGTTCGTTTCCGGTGAGAGAAATTATGGTGTGGCATACCTAGCGATGATTGGTGTAGTTTAATTTTATTACGAGGTAAGTATGCTTCTATCCTAAATTATATTCTAGTAACGATCACTTCCCTTCGTCGTGCTTTAACTTTATTTCCCCAACCACGCTGAACTTGTGGTGTAGGTGAGTGGGAGGAGGGGGAGGAATTGATTTGGTTTAAAGATAAACGTGATAGTGTAGCATAGTCTCATTATGTTTCGTCAAAGCTTTTTCGTATTAGGGAAATCTAAAATTGTTTTAGAACTTCTTCCTTGAAAAACTTCCTTTTGTTAAATTGTTCGTCCAAGGGGGGGGGGGGGGGGGGGGGTAATCATTGTCAGCTAATCCCGCAATAGGCTACTTGCTTCAATGGCTACCTATTTATTTACTAGTTGTCTAGGATGGAAAGGGATGGGGAGTCAAAAAGTGACATTATAGGCGTACATTACGAAAAAAAAAGGGGGGCTTCGTGTCGAACTGCGACTTTTTAAACTGATTTTTCTAGCATTGCGAATGACATGTTACAAATTTGAATGTGGTTCTCCAGAGCCATTGTTATTTTTGTTTGACCCCTTTATAAGCTTTGGTATTCTCATAGCTATTTCTTGTTATTTTTAGGGTCATGACGTGCCACACAAAGAGCTCCTGGTTGGAGTTGGTTGATTCGCTGGAATACAAGATGTCTCCGTGATTATCGATCAAAGGGAAAACTACAGCTTTTTGCGAAATTTGCGAGTGCTCAATTGACTGTGCCAAGAAAGGAGTAAACGCTGTCAACCAACATGTGCTGACCGGAAAACACAAAAAAACTGCAGAGGCAAGATGGGATACAACCCAGCAACGATTTATGAAGCGCTCAGCCACATCTTCAAGCTCTGGAATTCCGGCTTCAAGGGGTATCTCGGCTGAAAAATATTATCAAGTGGGTGTGGTTTCCCTTAAGGAGAAGACGTACAGGCAAGACTTGGTAAAGGCTTTAGAAAATGCAGATCTACCCATTTCTAGACTGTGGGTTATGAAATGTGTGGTGTCCAATTATTCCGTATCTTCTTGTGATCATATTTCGGACTTATTTAAACATGTTTGGTTCGGGAGTAGGCGAGGATTTCAGTTTAGGTCGAACTAAAGTAGGGTATTTGATGACAGAAGCACTGGGTCCACACTTTAGAAAAATGATGTTAGAGGGTGCCATGCAATCTGACTACTCCCTGTGTTTTGACCAAACAACGAATAATGAAGGACTGAAAGAACTGCAGACTTTGATTCGTTTCTGGTCGAAAATGGAAGATAGGATCGTAGGACGTCATTTAGAGACTTTTTTATTGGCCATGCAACTGCAGAAATTATTGTTGAACACTTGGTAAAGGCTTTAGAAAATGCAGATCTAGCCATTTCTAGACTGTTAATGTTGAGCTGTGATGGACCTTTTGTTAATAAAGCTGTTATACGACTAATGAACGAGCTTGTAAAAAGAAAAAAATGGGGGGAAAAAAACTTGTCGATATTGGAATTTGTAATCTGCACGTCACACACAATGCATTTTTGAAAGGACTTGAAAAATTCGGTATGGACATAAGTGATTTTGCAGTGGAAGTGCATTTGTTTTTTAATGACTTTCCTAGTCACTGGGAAGACTTTGTGATGATCCAAACTAAGCTTCAGTTGCCAAATCACAGATTCATCAAGTACGTGGGATCGCGATGGGCCACTTTGGCACTGGCAGCAAAAAGGTTGATAGAACATTGGGCTGCCCTCAAGGTTTATTTCATTGAGTTTTTGCCCAAAAACGGCAGCAAGCAGCTTCTAATGAGCACCCGCTATAGAAGTATTTTAAAAGTCTTGAAAATACCTCTTATGAAGGCAGAAGTCTGCTTTATTATTGCAAGTGCAGAAATCTTCGAAAGATTTTCATTACTTTTCCAGAGAGAACAACCATTAAGCCACGTTCTGCACGAAGAGATGCTGTCTCTTAACACTGTTCTGTTCGGAAAAGTAGTGAAGGGCGATGTCTTAAAAGACCTCAATAGCCTGACCATTTCTTCAGAAAATCTCCTTTCATTAGGAGACATTGCGTTGGACAAGGAAACACAAGAAGCTCTGAAAGACGTCCCAGGCGTCGATGCCCTGCAATTCAAGAAGGATGTTGAGGAGCACTTCATTGCTGCAGGTGAATATTTACGACAGAAATTTGTACTAGCTTACGATGCCGCGAAACATTTCACATTTCTGAAACCTTCCGAGAGAACCAAATCCACTTCTCGTAGCGTGGCTAAAGTTGCCCGCTGCATGCCATTTGAGGTGGCTGAAAGTTGCCTTGACGATGAATGGACGTTGCTGCAGGTAGAACAGCAAATTGATAATTCCGATGAACAATTACCTGTGGAGGAATATTGGAAAAAGGTATTTTCCCTTAAAAACGCATCCAACGAAGGGAAGTACCCAACGATTCAGCGCCTTGTCAAAGCCTCATTGTCTTTAGCTCATGGCAGTAGTGAAGTGGAAAGAGATTTTTCTCTGTCCGGCAGAGTTTTGTCTCCTGACCGTTCAGCAATGTCGTGCGCAACACTCAACGCCAAACTTAACATTTGCCACGGATTGAAACAGTTTGAGAACAAGCCACAGAACGTTCTCATAACTCCCGATTTGATCACCGCAGCCAAATTTGCTCATTCGAAGTACCAGGAAAATCTTGAGAAAGAGAGGAAAGCTAAAGAGGAATCAGAGAGTCAGAAGAAACTTAAAGAAGAAGAAAAGAGATTGTAATCGAAGCAAACAAAAAGATGGAGGAAGGAAGATTGGAAATGAAATTGCTGGAAGAAAAGGTGAAACAAGCGAAGACTGAGGACTCAAAACAGGTAAAAGCGGCCGACACTCTTCTTGATGAAGCGACGAACAGATTAAAAGAAGCTATCAAGAAGAATGACTTGGCGGGAGCGAGAGTTGCACAAGGGCTTTTGGAAGGAGCGCAAGCTCTGAAGAAGGAAGGGAAAGACAAGGAGACGAGGACAGAAGCTCTTCAGAAAAAATTGGACACGAGAAAGGCATCACTCAGACTCATATCATTTTTTTTTTTCCCCGAAGAAAACCAAGACAGACTAATGTCTAACTGATTACTAATTCTAGTCCAAAACCAATGTTACTTTTTACTTTAATTCTGCCAGTATGAGACTACTCTCATGGTGTATTTTGTAGTTTGAGTTATTTTATTTAAATCCATTTTATTTTATATAATAAAATATGTATAACATTTGAATGTGTGTTTTTTTCCCCTCCGTTTTTCCATATCTTTTAACAAGGCGCTTTATTGTTTATCCAAGAATTGTGCATAAATATAGGTATATTTTTGTTTTGTTTTAAATAGAAAGAGTGTATTTTGCATACCACGCCGTTCAAATATTTGTTTATGTATATACAGTAATTAAGAAATGTTTCAACTAGGTACGGAAAAAAATATGCAGCTACCGGTATTTTAAATCTTTGAAACAACTATTAATATGACCGCGGTAAGCTGTAATTTTGTAATTTATAATTTGTATTTATCCAGTATGGTACTATCACGATCGTAAGTAATGCGACACCCTCGCTACTTCAAACGCGTGTAACTCTCGAACAGTAAGACGTACAAAATAATGTTAAGAACTAAAGTTGGAGATCTTGCTAAGTTTTGTTACTTGGATTCAGATAACTTTTTTGTGCCTCTAACATATAAAAGCGTTTGAAGTAGCGAGGGTATCCCATTACTTACGATCGCGACAGTACTTATGGCCTTCTGACGGGTAACGGAAACATGCATTTCTCTACTAAAGGTCTTTGCACTGCGTCGTTACCTCGAGGGTAGCTCGTATTTAAAGTTTTGCTTGTTTACTTTTCTTTGAAAAAATATTTACTTTTATTCACTATAAAAAACGGAATATTTACTTTTTGTACTTTTTTTGCTGCCGTACCTCGCTGGAAGCCCTGTGTACATCGCTAAGTTTAGAAGACAAAATGTATGCCTTTGAATATGTATTGCAACATTAATGTAATACAGTTATGTATATATTATGATGTTCATCTAGTCTTTCTTTAACAATTGCATACTTTGTATATTATATTCCTAATAGCTTCAGTTAACTATGCATGTAGGCTACTGTACAGTACGGTACAATATTTTAGAAAACATTACTATAATTTGGACTAGACCTCGCCTCCATTAGTCCGAATTAGTGAGAGTTTACTGTATATATATATATATCTATACTGTATATACTGTACATAAACTTTGGAAAAAAAAATCATACCTTAATAGGCACAATATCAAAACCCTTTAGAATGGTCGATAATCGTCTAAAAATTACCTAAACGTTTCGTCTGAAAGAAATTTTGATATGACCCACCCCTATGCTAAGGGATAAGCAAAATATTTTCGGAATGATTTGTTCATTAATTAATCTATTAATCTATGTTCAGTGTAATAATTGTGCATATTTATTTGTTGAACCTGTGTTGTGTGATACAGATGAAAAGGAAAATAGAGTCATTTAGTTTACAGTTCTTCTGCTTTTTATTCCGTTCCCACAATATTCTCCTCTTCCTCTACTTAATAGATAACCTGTGTATAATAATAATAATAATAATAATAATTGCTGTAACCTTATCTTACTTCTTGCATTAACAAATTCTTTTAACTTACTTTTTGTGTTATATGTTATGATTACCATTGGTATATTCACTAATAAAATAATAAAAATAATTGATATCGTGCTTACCTTCATCCCCCCCCCGGACCCTGTATCCCACCCTTTGTAGCGACATGCAGTAATATGATTTATGTTGGTGTAATTTATTTCCTTTTATGCAAGTGCAATATCAAACTAAAGGTTTGCATAGAACAAAAGGCAATAAATAAATTACACCTACATAAATCATATTACTGCAGGTCGCTACAAAGGGAGGGGTACATGGTCAGAGAGGGAGGGGTGAGGTGGGGGGAGGAAAGCGTGGTACCAGTACGCGGTTAAGTACAGTTCAAATCACCCGCGCTTACATTTTAGTACGCTGCGTCACCGCTACTGCCAGGTAGCAGGCTAGGCTGGTTGATGACGTAATCCTGACGGTTGTAATCAGAATCAAATTTTAAGCCTGAGTAACCTACATGTGTTTACCATTCATAAACATGGTTCATTCTGGCATGTGAGAAAAACAACGTAACTTCAAATAAACTAACTTCAGTCCTTTATTTCTCAAAACTAACTGAATGTCGCTTAGTTCATTCTGGCACAAGACCACTCAATTGTACACAGACAGATAAAAATTTTGTGTTTTGCGTGCAACCACCATAAAACAGCCAGAAACGCGCTAATAACTCAAATTTCCGTGAAAATTCAGAAAAAACAGACAAACTTTCATTTTTATATATATAGCGATAATAAGGGGTATTAATCACATGTATCAAAGCAAAAGTTGAAATAAATTTACTCTCTTCCTATTCTCTAGCTATCCGAGAAGGGAAACCGAGAGGATCTTATTCTATACACTACTGGATTTTTAAGAATTTTTATTTTGTCCATCTCGTAATTTATATGTTCATCCTCTAACCTACACATCTTGAAGCCAGAGGTCTGTACTAAAGGCCTCTGTTTATTGGTTCCACAGCATAGTTCACCAATTTCTGGATGCTGGAAGTCGATACACGGATGGATTGAAGGTGGATGAGAAAGTGGGTTGTCATTACGTCATTGATGGTGCAAATACCAAGATCTCTCTGTCATAGACCTGTAGTGTTCTCACTGCAGAACTAGTTTCCATCTATGAAGCTCTGCATATAGAGCTTCAGGATGCACTACGGAACTCCATTCTTGTGTGTACTGACTCTTTGATTTCATTACAGCCATTAGCTGAGCAGTCCACAATCTTCTAGCCGGGGTTTGCAACACTGACACTAGAATGCCTTTCTGCGATTATCAAGCCACATGGGAATTACGAGAAAAGAGTTAGTGGTAGCGAATCAAAGTGCAAAAGAGTCGGTATCACTACCAGCTCCGGTGAAGCGTAGTAAAGAACAGTCATTGTCCAGTGATCATGTACATAACATTACGTACATGAATGACCAGTAAAAAAAAAAAACCACTAATAACAAATTTCAAATAAGTTAAGCCTGCAGGGAAATGATCATGTGGTGCGTAAGAAAAAAATTATAATTCAAGGGAGGACAAGACAAACCTATTAAAAACAGTTTGCACGATTGAAAGTTACACGATGCGCTTGAAAGTGATTTGCTACGTTATGGGCATCAAATTGCGCACGAGATAGAATTGATTTCAAGGGATGTTGTGGATGGTTATACAGCATCAAATAGAGCTACAGAATTGGAAGACATTAGACAATGGAATTTCAAAGAAAGCATCAACTTTGCGATGCAAAGCAAACTGCAGAAATGACCCGAGATTTTTTGATTAGGCAAACACAACCATATCCCATTGTTCAGCAAGGAATTCGATCAGTATTTTTGAAGAGGAGGTGCATACAAAAGGTACCCTAGATATTAAAGGTACCAAGAGAGCTATAGTACGAGCAACGAACATCAATGCCCTAACGCATTTGTATACAATTATGCCTACTGCTAGACTGGATGGTAAATTGGCTAGGAAGTTATTTATTGTGCTGTGAGAAGTTGGAGGGTTTCATGTCAGGGACTCACAAGGGCAGTAGGGAATGAAATTTTCAGCAAATAGGTCATGTTATTGTGTATGGAGTACATAGCACAGTACATCTAGGTTTAAAACAGACGAGTCACGGTAAGTTGTATGTCTTGGCATGGTTGTCAACAGTCATAGAATGGACGACTTTACGTTTGGCTTTGAGGTTCCTGAAGTGTCTCACAGAGTGCGCAGGTGGTCTTGTGGGCGAGACGAATGGAGGCATGTTGTCTTGTGCCAGAATGTTATTTACCGAGTTGAAGTGTCAACGATTTGCGATTGGTAATACGTATATATTATCGTAATTCGTATTAAATATACCTCCAACATAGGTGTAATGATTACGGATGTAAAATGTAGTGCATGAAATTACCGGAACCGGTTTATGTTCTTATAGTTACGGCACCGTGTTCATAGATATGAGTCTGGCTGCGTGGCTCAGGGGTAACGTTCTCGCTTGCTGAGCCCAAGGTTGCAGGTTCGAAACCTGGCGCAGTCAGCTGGCATTTGAGGGTGCGCAAATGCGAGGGAGCCATGCCAGTACATTTACTGGCACGTTAAAGATCCCCTTTGGGGCAAAATTCCGGCACCCCGGCGTCTCTAAAAGCCAGGGTAGTTAAAAGGGACGTAAAACCAATAACATTATTATCATAGATATGACAGTTTCATTGTGCGAAATGAAACTTTATTTCTAAAGCAGCTGACATGGACCAAGTTGTTAGAGAACCTCAAAACGTTTAGTTTGAACTGTGCTACAAAATATGTAGGTTCTCAATGACTTATTAAAGAAGGCTATAATTGGTTCATACATGAATTATTGAAGATGTTTGGTGTGCCTATCAAGGTTATCGAATGACTTTTAAGGCTGTCTGTTTTGCTAGACAGAGCGAAATCTCATCCAAGAATACTTTATTCATGGCGTGACAGCTAGCTTTGTTAGCTGTCACCCCGGAGGTCTGGGTTCAATTCCCGTCTCTGACAAGACATTTAATTCTGGTCTGAGGGCTGGAATGGAGTAGGCTACACTAAGCCTCGTGAGGCAAAACTGAGAAGCGGTGGGTTCGATTTCCACCTCAGTCATCCTGGAAGTGGTTTTCCGTGGTTTCCCACTTATACTCCAGTCAATACCGGGATGGTTCCTAACTAAAAGGCAACGGCGTTTCCTTCCCATATCTCACCTGAATTATAAATACACACACTACTACAAAGGTTATCAAACAATCATCCCACACTCGTTCAAGTACATGGGGCCAAATGATCACGATGTCCAAGGCCCTCAAATGAAACGACGACAACAAAAGCCACTTTATTTTCAAGGGTATGAAGAGAATGACGAGTTCAACGTTCTTAGGTCGTACTGTTCGTGCAAAGCTGGGTGATTTTTTCGTGAATATTTCCAATTTAATAGGAATTGGCTGTCTGGGAAGACATTAACCCATATTTTTTTTTAGCTAAGGAAATGCATTCATCTAATGGGATTGTTTTACCTCATCTTTGCTGTACTGGAGCCACTGAAATTCCTGCTAAAATATCCTGCACATCTGTTGAGCAGCAATGATATAGGCTAAACCTAGGGGAAAGTGCATAGATCCAGAACCGGTGATGAAACCTAACAGGAAGAGGAGAATTCTTAATTCTGTCAATTTTCCAAACTCCACAGACATACAAGTAGGCTTCTTAAAACACTGCTGTAAATTTTAATTTATGTCTGAATTTACAGCTGCTAGTTAGTTATTGTTGTTTTAAGGGGTGGAACAGCAACGTTATCTTCCCCAATTTACTGCAGTAGAGGATAATAACAAGCTAGACCTAATCCCATGTGATGTCTTTTTACAAGCAAATAAGTGTGTAGAACTGTACAGAATCCTTTTGTAAGCTGCTATATAAATCATACTGGTATTTGCAGTAGGCCCAGGTCTACATATAGATACAGAGAGTTTGTTTTATATGCGACGGGAACCCTCGCTTGCCCGCTCGCCCGCATTGCACGTCTGTCTGCCGCCAGGCACTTTGCCGTTCTGTGGCACTAGCCCGGCACTGAGTCATTGAGTATAGGAATTTGTACTTACCTAGTTCACAGCTGGTGCTGAAAGTGTTCGCCATTCACTGCTACACATCGCTGGCACTTCTTTATGAAATTGTCATTTACTTTCTGAAGTTCCTCAGCACCGATTGACTGTATTTCAGCTGTAATATAGCCTGTAAGCTCATTTATAGTGTGAGGGTTTCTCGCATACACTCTATTTTTAAGCGTCCTCCACAGATAAAAGTCACACGGTGATAAGTCTGGGCTTCGCGGGGGCCACACGTTCCGACTTAAAATCCTAGTACCGAAAATGCTACGCAATTCTGTCATGGATGCTTCGGCAGTGTGAGCAGTGGCAGAATCTTGTTGAAAATAATTTGACAATCGCTCTCCGTAAGTCAGTTCGTCAAAAAATTGGTCAAGGATCGCATTGAAGTACAAATTCCTATACTCAATGACTCAGTGCAATGCAAGCGCCGCATTACGGCAAAGTGCCTGGTGGGAGACAGGCTCGCAACGGGGGCGAGGTAGGGTCCCCGTCACATATAAAACAAACTCTCTGTATATTTCATCCTGGGTTTTTGACTGACGACCTGGATTTAAGTCCACATAGCTCATAGGCTTATATACCTATCTTCCTCCTTTCATTATTTTTAGCCTGTTAATTGCCAAGTTCATAAAACCTTTGTAGGCTACTACCAGTACAGTACCGGTATGTCTAATTTAAAAACTGATATTAAAGCAACTCAACCGGTATATCTTATTTAAATAAAAACGACTTGTATCGGAAATCTGATAGCATATTTTAAAAGAAAGGTTACCTTTTTTTTCCCGCTATCGTTTTACCCTCCAGGGTTGGCTTTTCCCACGGACTAAGCGAGGGATCCCACCTCTACCGCCACTGAGGGCAGTGTCCTGGAGCTTGATACTCTGAATCAGGGATACAACTGGGGTGTGTGACCAACACCACGCCCAGGCGGCCCCACCTGCAAAGCGACAGGGGGCCTGATGAAGGGATGGAAAGAGTGGGACGGTTAGGCAAGGAAATGGGAAGGAGGCGGCCGTGGCCTTACAGTAGGAACCATCCCGGCATTTGCCCGAAGACGAAGTGGGAAACCACGGAAAACCACTTCGAGGATGCCTTAGGTGGGAATCGAACCCCCTCTACTCATTTGGCCACCCGAGGCCGAGTAGACCCCGTTCCAGTCCTCACACCACTTTTCAAATTTCGTGGCAGAGCCGGGAATCGAACCCAGGACCTCTGGGGCGGCAGCTAACCATGCTGACCGCTACGCTACGGAGGCGACTGAAAGGTTACCTTAAGCCAATTAATTTCAAAAATGTCAACTAAAGATAACGCCTGAGGTAATCCTCCAGAACTGCCGTAGGCCTACCGGTATGTGAAAGTAACTAAGCTCATAATCCTCATCTATAATATCGGTATTTTTCCTTAGAGTTTTCAATATGTTAGAATAACTAGAAATATTATCTTAGGCTATGCCTACAGCTGCGAATTGCACTTATTTTACGCTGAATTATGGCTTGTTGTAGGCACTGCACTGATACCGTATTCATCAATAGGAAGATAATTAGTTAAAAACCAGAAATTAATCTCGTTAGTGTATTTATTTTAACATATCATACCAAGCGTTTAACAAAGGCAGTGTGAATAATACCGTCTTACATCTAGGGCTAGGCCTAATTTATATGCCAGCTTAGAACGTGGCGGCTTCAATTTTATTGGAGAAAAAAGCGGGAAATACATTTGGCACACCATCATCACTTAAAAATGTCCTTCCAGGCAATACTCATTTATAATCTAAAGGTAAGAAATGGGCTAAACATACTCTCATGTGGGCTGATATGTGTGATTTCCTTTCAGCACGACGAATTTTGAAAAGACACCATTTCCTCAAAATACGACCAATGACAAGGAAGTAAATGTTACTTTGTAGTTTTTGTTTTTGCACTGGGGAACTGCACAATATTGAACCATTATAATTTTAAATCAATTGTTGGGGGCCATGATAAGAACTTGGGATGTGGTGCTGTCACGGATTTGTCATTTGATGTTGTATTATGTTGTTTTAAGGGATCAGTTTGTGTTTATCCAGCTTTTTAATTGTGTTACCAGTGTCAGTTCCTGTTATCTCATAAATCTGTGCTCTCATTATGCTAGTTCACTCAAATGCACCATTCTGTATGTTTGTGTGTCCTAAATGCAGACATGTTTGTTTATCTTGCGTTGATTTGATATTTCGTAGTTCTTTGTATTCATCGAGGAAGAGCACCGCCTTCTATATCATGCCCAAGACAACCCGCACGTTTGTGTGAGGTGACAGATCTTTATAGTTGACAATCAAGGTTTACAATATTAGGTTATGTACACATTCTTCCCTCTTGTAATAGCTGGTGACCCCTACCTTTTGAATTAATATCAATTTTATATGATCTTTTTTTTATATATATATATCCTTTATTAACTTATGACCCTGCCGAATGCTGAGCGGCATAACTCAGCTCCCTAAGAGGACCAACAGATTCAGGTGGATGAGTCCCATTAGGTGGGGTGATGGTCCCCTGGGTGGAGGAAATGCCCCCCAAGTCCATAAAGCAGCGTCTGTACCCCAGGTTAGGGGCTGCTGCGGCTCCTATACTGGGCAGCAGCAGTTAGGAGAATGTCTGCGGCAGATGATCATTTTATGACAGTGGCAAAGACTCCACTGCGTGCGAGAGAACGCAATGGTAAACCACTTTCGTAGTACAATTTTACCAAGAAAACTGCATGGAATATGACTGACGGAAATTATGATGGTATAGTGCCGGAAGATGAGACCCTCAGGTTGGAAGGCACTCAATATGCTACTGGGGAAGAGCTTCGGATCTTTCAGAATACTCGTGATGCTAATGATGTGGCAAATGCTGCTGATGCTGCCACTCAAGAAATGAGAATCCGCAGTTGCAAGGGCAGGTTAATGGTGGGCACATGGAATGTGCGGAGTATGTATCAAGGTAAATTAGAAATTGTAAAAAATGAGATGACCCGTTTGAATATTGATATCTTAGGAATTACTGAACTACAATGGAGTGGTTTTGGTCAGTTCAAATCAGGAGAACACATAATATATTACTCAGGACATGAGGAAAGGAGAGAGAAAGGTGTGGCTTTTGTAATAAACCAGCAAACTGCTAGAACTGTTTCGGGCTACGACGTCATTAGTGATCGAGTGATGTCCATAAGGTTAAAAGGGCAACCTTTTAATATGACCATAATACTGGTATATGCCCCAACAACTGATGCTGATGATGATGATGTTGATGTATTCTATGCTCAGGTTCAAGCAGCTATGGATAAGACCTGCAGACAAGATGTGTTACTTCTGATTGGCGATTGAAATGCTAAAGTTGGGAAAGGCAAAAAGGGAAATGTTGAGGAGGTACAGGAACAGTTGGACTTGTGGGAAGGAATAATACAAGGGTATGGGATGAAATTTAGCATAAATAAGAGTGAGTTGGTGATCACAACAAGGAAGAAGGAAAGAACCACAACAGGAATAACAATTGGTGGGGAGCAGCTGAAGAGAGTGGAGAGTTTCAAGTATCAGGGAAGCCTGTTACAAGATGATGGAAGAAACGATAGAGAAATAAATGAGCGGGGGAGACAGGCAGAAGCATTCTGGAGGAGTGTGAGAAGCATGTTATGGAGCAAGGATGTCCCTCAGAACAGCAAAAAGATCATATATCAGACGTACTATGTCCCTATCCTGACGTATGCCTCAGAGACCTGGGTTATGAAAGGAAGGGAGAAGAGCAAAATACAGGCCAGTGAGATGAGGTTCTTGAGAAGCAGTATTGAAGCTACAAAGAGGGACAGAATAAGAAATGAGAGGACCAGAGAATTAATGAAGGAGGAACCATTACAGGATGGTATAGAGAAATCGAGACTTAGATGGTATGGACATGTAAAACGAATGGAGGAGAAGAGGATACCCAGGAGGATACACGAGACGAAGTGGGAAGGAAAGAGATCAAGAGGGAGACCGAGAGACAGGTGGCTGAAGGGGGTGGAAGAAAGCGTGAAGAAGAGAGGAGAAGACTGGACAAGGGTGGAGGCTGAGAGATGGTGGGAAGACAGAAGACGTTGGAGAGGCTTGTGTTCCAAACAGACCCAGCCAGTGGCTGGAAACTGTGCAAGATGATGATGATGTGGGTCTTTATGGCTTAGGTGATCGAAACGAGGCTGGAGAGCGGCTTATCAGTTTTTGTGAATCTAATAACCTTTTCATTACCAACACATGTTTCAAGCAACCAAAACGTCGACTGTATACCTGGACATCACCTGATGGGAAATACAGGAATCAGATCGATTACATAATTGGGTCTAGAAGGTGGCGAAGTTCCATTATAGCAACAAAAACTTGGCCTGGTGCAGACTGTGGATCAGATCATGAACTACTGACATGTAAATTACAAGTCAAACTTAGAAGGAATATTAAGGTAGTCCAACACCCGAGATATGACTTTGCAAACATTCCCACACTATTTAAAACATCAGTTAAGAATCGTTTTGAGATCCTAAATCTCCTTGATCGAGAACCTGAGGAAATTTGCTGCGAAGTTAAAGACATTGTTAAGGTTGAATGTAAGAACACATTGTTGAGGGTTGAGAAAAAGAGAACGTCACATTGGATGACATCAGAAACTATTAAAAAAGCGAAGAGAAGGAAGGAAGCCAAAATTCAGAAGAATAGTGAACTCATGACTCTTTTGAACAGAGATTTTCAGAGAAATGTTTGCAAAGATAAGCAGCAGTACTATTAACAGGATCTGTACTGATTTGGAAGAAGAAAATAAAAAATGTAACATGAGAAGGGTCTTTCAACATATTTCCACCTTAAGAAAGAAGTTTCAGCCAAGAATTGGAATGGTCAAGGATGCTAATGGTAATGCGATTAATGATGGTGAAGGGATTAAACAGAGATGGAAAGATTATACAGAGGACTTGTATGGTCTAGAGATAAGAAGTGACGAATCATTTCAAGAGGCAGATTTTGATCTAGAACCACCAGTGTTAGAAGATGAAGTCAGAATAGCTTTGAAGTCATTGGCACAAAACAAGGCCTCAGGAACTGATGGAATTCCAGCTGAAATATGGCAAGCAACAGAAGAAACATCTGTTAAAGTTTTAACTGCAATATGTCAACAGATTTGGAAAACATTCACTTGGCCCACAGATTGGAAACTATCCATCTTTATTCCTATACCCAAAAAGGGAGACCTGTTGGACTGCTCCAACTATCGCACAATTTCTCTGATACCACATGCCAGCAAGGTGATGTTGAAAATCATACAACGAAGAACCTTACATGGAACTTGAAATGTCCGCTACTCAAGCTGGTTTTAGGAAAGGTAGAGGAACCAGGGACATTATTAGTGATGTACGTTGGATGATGGAAACAGCAAAGGAATACCAGAAGGAGCTGTACATGTGCTTTATAGATTAGAGGAAGGCCTTTGATAGTGTGAATCATGCGAAGATGTGGAATGTACTTAGACAGATGGGCATACCTGAACATCTCATTGTCCTGATGTGTAACGTATATTTGGGACAAGAAACCAATGTTAAAACTGAGCATGGTGAAACAGAGTGGTTCCCTATTAGTAAAGGTGTGCGACAAGACTGTACACTTTCGCCTTACTTATTCAATCTGTATGCTGAGTACATCATGAGGAAATCTGGATTGGATGAGTCACCTCATGGTTTTAAGATTGGTGGATTGAATATAAACAACTTGAGGAATGCAGAATGACACCACTTTGGTTGCTGAAAGCAAGGAAGAGCTCGAGGATATCATTATGAAAGTTAAAGAACAGAGTGAAAACATGGGCTTGTACTTGAATATCAACAAGACAAAACTAATGACAACAGGTTTACCATCAAACATTATGATAGATAATAAGATAATCACAGAGGTGAATAGTTTCTGTTTGTTGGAATCAACCATTAGTGGTAGTGGGTCAAGCAGTCAAGAGATTCGCCGGAGACTTGCCCTAGGAAGAGCAGCTTTTAAAGGCCTGGATAAGATCTTCAAGTGTTCCGATGTTTCTTTGTCTACTAAAATTAGAATTGTTAAGGCACTAGTCTTTCCCATAGCTACATATGGTTGCGAAAGCAGGACCATAAGGAAGCGAGATAGGAAGTATATTGATGCTTTTGAGCTCTGGTGTTGGAGAAGGATACTGCATTTTCCTTGGACAGCCAAGAAGACGAATGTATGGGCGATTCAAAAAATCAAACCAGATCTGTCTCTTGAAGCATTAATAACACGATTACAGCTGTCATATTTTGGACACATTATGAGGCGTTCTGATTCGTTGGAAAAGACAATTATGCTTGGAAAGGTGGAAGGGTCTCAGAGACGAGGGCGGCCAGAATTGAGATGGATCGACTCCATCAAATCCAACATGAATATGTCACTGAAGGATCTGAAGTATATGGCTGAAGACCGAATCATATGGAGACAGTCCATCCATGCAGTCGCTAGGAGTCGACGCCGATTTGATGCCACCTGATCATCATCATTCTATAATGTATAAAACAATGAATATTTACGCGTAATTCGTAACTACAACTCAAACAACCTACTCATGGCTGCCCACAAGATCGGTTTGTAAACGTGTCACGTGATAGCGTGACGCCAGAGGGCGGTACTGTTCGTGTCGTCCATTAGTCCAGCAAACCGAAGGTCCCAGGTTTGAATGCTGGAGAAGTTTGTTTTCACAATGTGGGTCTTCATCACTTGTATCCGTTGATACATAACATGTTTAATCAGACACATACAATTGGTCAGGTTTTCTAATTCCTTTTTTAGTCAGTCAATTTCATGCAAGACAGCTTATCATTCCAGAGATTAAAATGCCACTGCCATATGCAGAAATGACTGGAAGACAAAAGCCAAGAGGAAGAACAAAAATGAGATGCAAAGAAAGAACTGAGAAGAAAAGACTGTACCTCTTTACACAGGGCATCAGGAAATGTTCTCCGCAGTAACTGCCGGCTTCTGCCAGAGCTAGCATCAGCAGTTTAGTTGGCAGGATGAATCTCACACATGTGGGCTGTAGGCTGTCGAAATCGTGAGTAGGCATTGCAATAAGGGAGCATGTGTCTCATCAGCACTTCCAGCATCAGTTATGAATGGCTGTGGTGAGTACAAAGTTTACTAAAACTCAGCAATTCTTCTAGGTTTGTGCCGTGTCTTGTGTGGGGTTTCGCCTAGGACACCAAGGTGGCTCATCGGCGGGCTCTTGGGTGTCCCCGCCCGGACCCCCACAGGAGTAACGAACTGCGCGTCACCTCCCTTTATATTAGGTGCAACTGCACCACTTTACTGCGAGAACTAAAAGCTCAAGCAGCCTTAACCTCCCTATGAAGGCTTCCAAAAAGATGGTATATTGGCTTTCACGGCCAGTGAATTAAAACTCAGCAATTCTTCTAGGTTTGTGCCGTGTCTTGTGTGGGGTTTCGCCTAGGACACCAAGCTGGCTCATCGGCGGGCTCTTGGTGTCCCCGCCCGGACCCCCACAGGAGTAACGAACTGCGCGTCACCTCCCTTTATATTAGGTGCAACTGCACCACTTTACTGCGAGAACTAAAAGCTCAAGCAGCCTTAACCTCCCTATGAAGGCTTCCAAAAAGATGGTATATTGGCTTTCACTGCCAGTGAATTAAAACTCAGCAATTCTTCTAGGTTTGTGCCGTGTCTTGTGTGGGGTTTCGCCTAGGACACCAAGCTGGCTCATCGGCGGGCTCTTGGGTGTCCCCGCCCGGACCCCCACAGGAGTAACGAACTGCGCGTCACCTCCCTTTATATTAGGTGCAACTGCACCACTTTACTGCGAGAACTAAAAGCTCAAGCAGCCTTAACCTCCCTATGAAGGCTTCCAAAAAGATGGTATATTGGCTTTCACGGCCAGTGAATTAAAACTCAGCAATTCTTCTAGGTTTGTGCCGTGTCTTGTGTGGGGTTTCGCCTAGGACACCAAGCTGGCTCATCGGCGGGCTCTTGGTGTCCCCGCCCGGACCCCCACAGGAGTAACGAACTGCGCGTCACCTCCCTTTATATTAGGTGCAACTGCACCACTTTACTGCGAGAACTAAAAGCTCAAGCAGCCTTAACCTCCCTATGAAGGCTTCCAAAAAGATGGTATATTGGCTTTCACTGCCAGTGAATTAAAACTCAGCAATTCTTCTAGGTTTGTGCCGTGTCTTGTGTGGGGTTTCGCCTAGGACACCAAGCTGGCTCATCGGCGGGCTCTTGGTGTCCCCGCCTGGACCCCCACAGGAGTAACGAACTGCGCGTCACCTCCCTTTATATTAAGTGCAACTGCACCACTTTACAAAGTTTACTGTTTGTTTTAAAACAAGCGACAGTCGTGCTGCCAACATAACTACTGATGCTAGCTCTAGCAGATGCTTGTAGGCACTGCGGAGAACTTTTTCTGGCGCCTTGTAGTTTCTGGACAACATAATGAACTGCATTGCATACAACTACTGTGGCTGACAACCTGTCAAGTGATGTGTAATCAGAGGTCGTTAGTAGTAATTATTTTTATAAGAACAGTTTTCATTACTTGTAGGTTGTTACATTTTGATCTACAGTATGACCATGTGAATAAGAAAGCTTTGCTTCTTTTAAGTTGATTTTTTTTACACTTGTTTATGTCAATTCTTTATTATTATTATAGTGTGCTCCATTGTAATCTTCAGAAATTCTGGTCACATTGATTCAGGAATATTCTGAATAAATTTTCATTTCTCTGTCTGTTAGAATCAATAGTACAAGGCCTGTGCTCCAAAGATCCCCAAGAAATAAAGAAAGCTTCAAGAAAGGCAGACATATACCTTCATAATGATAAGATATTTGATGAAGACAGCCTGAAAGTGAAATCAGACAGGACAGTGATTAACATACGCCCAACAAAAGAAGCTTCAGATGAATCAACAATGAGTCAAGGTAATCTCCTCTTCCTTTTCTAGCCTACATAGTGAGTCGAGTTTCTTTTGTCTTATAAGTGTTAAAAACGACAGTCCTTAAATTTATATTTAGTGTTTGTGCTTGATTTTATAGAAACTTCATACTCTATCTTACCTACTTAATTATGGTTTTCAGAAGCATTTATGGCATATGCTGAGAAAGATGCTAAGGAACGATCTGCAGCAAGGAGAGAAAACAAAACAATTGCTGAAGGATTCTCAAAGAAGGCCAGCTCTGCTTTCAGAGAAGGAGACTATGCTAGAGCACTGGATTTATACTCCAAGGTGTAGTGTTGTTTTCTTTTTACTCTTCTTATAGTACCAGAAATATGAGATTTTAGTGTTAATTTTGAATAGAATTTGGCAAATACTTTAAAGAAAATAGAGAAGCACATTTTCAGTATTTCATGACATGAACATCTACAATGACAAAGCTTGGTGTCTGAAGCAGAGAAGTCTACTGTCGACCAAAGTATTATGTGCACTCGAGTTTGAAGGTTGTTTGTGAAGTAACCAATAGACCTACATAAAATCCAATAACATCATCATTTTCGTCGTTCTATTTTACGTTAGTTCATGTAGGTTTGAAATTTTTAATTTATATTTTAATATTTTTTATTGCAGTTGGAACACAAAAAGGGCCCGTTTTTAAGCGTGTTTCAACCATCCATCACATTTAAGAATTATCTCAAAAACCCATCATCAGACCGAATCCAAATTTTAACAATATACATTGGAATGTTGTATGACTGGTTTATTAATTTCAAAATTTTGTGTGTCCAAGAAACAAAGTTATTATCATTTTTGTAAGGTAACTTTTTCTCGGCCTGGGGTGGTTGGAAAATGTAGTTCTTGGTCGCGTTGTAATCCTTATTGGGTAGTTTATTGGCTGAGGAATAACCCACCCACCAAGGGAAGATGATTAAGAGAAGGAAGTAGATTTGGGATTGGAAAAGAAGGATAGAAAAATAGGAGGAGAGTCCCACAAAAGTTATAAGTTTAAATTTAAACACACTTAAAGGTGGTTGCCACCGCAAATCCGTACTCGGATACCTAAAGTGGGTACGAGCTTGGTCGAAGCTGACGGGAACCGCAGCTAAGACTTGGGCAGTTTGCCAGAGAAAGGCTTTAGTGTATTTCCTCCCAAGCATGTATAAAAGTACTATAGGGAAGGGTGATGGTCTGGCCAGACAGATAGTAAAAGCTTTATTGAGTATGAACGAGGGCATAAACCTAGGAAGAGCTAGGAAAGCCAGGATCTTGCCTAGTATCAGAGAAATGATGAATCCAAAAACAAATATTTAATTTATTAAACAATGCAAAGAAGTTTGAGGAAATTAACAAGCATGTAATATAATTTTGACAAACATAGTTCATTTGAACTTTTTAACAAATGGGGTCGCAGACCTCTCAACATTAAACGTTTGCTCCAGGCAATTGACAATTTACAAGGTTTCAAACCTTACATGTTTCTAAAATCTTTGTAAGATTTAAACAAATAAACAATGAAGTAATTAAAGTTTGAACGTGAATTGGGGTACAAAGAGTGTACCTTAAGAAATTCTTGAGAGAATGTTCTAGAGAAAGTGACAACTTTGAAAATAACAATAATAAAAACATGAAAAATAAGATAGAAGTTCCTACAACTTCTTATATTTATACAGAATCACTATATGAGAATTATACAAAAGAGGGCAGGTCACTTACTGTGAAACCTGAAGAAAGTGAAAAGGAAAGTTCTAGACTTCCCAAGTTTGAGCAGGAATCACTAGCCAAATGGGACAGTTTCCATTTCGTGAAACCTGAACATGACTCGCTCAAGAGTTTAAGGAATTGTTTTCCCTGATTATAGGAAAGGAACAATGTGATTTGAAACTTGTATCACACAAGCAATTATGCAGAATTTAATTAATGTTAAACTAGCAAAGTTGGAAGGGCACCTTGTGAGTGACACCTTATAGAAAGTTACAATTTTATTAATATGGGTGGTTAGTAGAAGGTTGAGGAAAGATCATTGGGATATAGGATCAATGTTCATGGCCGTATTTAATATAACCGGACGATCGCGACGCGGTAGAAACGTGGAGCAAGCACTGGTTATCACTATAGTCTGTAAAGATTGAGGCAAAGTTCACTGTAGAAACTCGAAAGTTCATGAGAAAGAAAGTTTTTACAATGCTGGAAAGAACTGGTTGCACTAGGTAGGCGAGAGTCTATTGCTGGAGAAAATGGTGGATTACAGTTAAATGCGCCATAGAACATCCCAACGGTGGACGAAAGTTAGCTATTGCAGTAATTTAAGGAAGATTCCTCATTTTAACTAGCATTTTCACAAGTGAGTGAAAAATACCTGACGGCAAGCCTCGCAGATAGAGTACCAGATCTGGAAAGTTCCAGAACGATCTTTATAGAAGAATGGAGTCAAAGTTAATCCAGCGGAGGAACTAGCTTTATAATTTATAGACAGCGGGTATTAGATAATATCCCACGTAGTGAGAGGATTTCTCATTTTGCAAGCATAAGAAATGCTGCTTTTCACCAAGATTGGCTTGATTAGACAAAAGCCCAACATGGAAAATCCCGCGAAGAATGATTACCGCCCCACAAGTAATCTCACGCTGTCTATAAAATAATCAATAAAAGCATGTAGATAAAATTGATGAAGATGAGGTTAAAACCTTTAAAATGGTACTTATCTTGATTTCATGTTGAAGGCGAAGTTTCCTTTGAAGATAACTACTTTGCCAACATGGCGTAGAAGAGAGTATGCCTCTTGGTTTGAGGAGGCTAGCTCGAGTGGAGCTTTAACTGATCGAGTCAACTGCCGACTGAGAAGTGAGACCTGCTCAACGGAGCACGGAGGGACCAAGGAAGGGGAAAAGAGTGGGGGGTAGGAGACAAAAGGAGAACATATAAGCATTGCCAACTTTAAAACAAAAATTTGATCTCTTGCTGAGCCGGTCTTCAAAGAGTTGATAACAGATGATACTAGCGCAGCATGGTGAGTAAAGAAGTAGACGTAGTCCTCTTGCTCAAGGAGAAAATAACTGGCGATGGTAACAGGATCTGGTGGCCAAATGGATAAGTAAGTCCTCTAGCGCCAGGAAGAATTGAGTAGCTTCAGAGATTCGCTGCTAGATGACGCTAGGTGGGTCACAGAAGTTATATATCTAGAACAGACTTATGAAGACATAAGAGATATGCCCAACAAGGAGAAAACAGATGATCACTGTTGGTGTTTGACAAAGAGGAAGGAAGAAATGAACATGCAAAGAGCAATAAAAATTATATCTCAGGTACCGTGTATTCAAAGAATACACCATACTGGGGGGGTAAACACCAACAGAGAGCAAATAAGCAGTTACACATTTAATGGAAGAGGAGCGATCAAAGACAGGGGTCTTGTAATCGAACCGTTAATGGTCAAGACTCTGACCACCCTGACTCTCCCATCTCTTCCAGGATAACACTTGGTTACTCTACCGGAAGTCCAAACTAGAGGGGGAGAAACATCCCTAACCAAGACCAAGTCCCCCACTTTAATGTCGGGACTGGAAAGAAACCACTTCTGCCTCCGTTGCAAGGAAGTTAAATATTCCAGGTTCCACCTCTTCCAAAAAGAATTACGGAGGGCTTCAAGTTTACGCCAAACAATAGGTAGATTAAAATCCCTGTAAGAATTGGGAAGAGGAGGAGGGGCAGAAAGAGAAGTGCCGATAAGGAAGTGACCAGGGGTAAGTGGAAGTAGGTCATCAGGGTCATTGGAAAGCGGAGTTAAAGGGCGAGAGTTAACAACACCTTCAATCAGAACAGACAGTGAATTGAATTCTTCGTAAGTCAGAATTCGATTACCTAAGACTTTTCTTAAATGACGTTTAGTGAGCTTTACGCAAGATTCCCACCTACCACCGTGATGAGGAGCGTAAGGAGGTATAAAGCGCCATTTGAAACCTTTTGAATAAGAAAAATTAGAGATTTGTTCCATGGCAGGAGAGGAAGTGAGAGCTTTCTTCCATAGGGAAGCTGCGCCCTGAAAGGTGGAAGCGTTATCAGAGAACATCTCAGAAGGAACACCACGCCTAGCAGTGAAACGAGAGACAGCTGATAAAAAATAAGAAGTAGAAGCATTCGTTACTAGTTCCAAGTGGATTGCGCCGGTAACCATGCAAACAAAGAGAGAAACATAAAGCTTACCAAACAATTTGCGTTTAGCTTCAGGAGAGTTTCGTTGATATTGGAACGGACCCATATAGTCCACGCCAGTTAAGGCAAATGGGCGTATAGGAGAAGAACGAAAAGAGGGCAGATCGCTCATTAATTGAGTATTGATTTTAGGTTTCGCTTTGAAACAAGGAATGCACTTATGAATTACAGAAGAAACTTCATGAATTCCATTTATAATCCAGTACTTTTCCCTTAAGAGGCAAAGCAGAGTACGTGTACCAACATGAAGATTACGGTAATGAAAGTCACGTATAATTAAGGAAGTTACGTGATGTTTGGAAGGCAAAATAACGGGATGCTTTTTGTCCTCAGAGAGTAAAGATTGCGAGAGCCTTCCACCTACCCTGAGTAACCCATGGTCATCAAGAAACGGGGCTAAAGCACGGAGACGGCTGGATTTGGGAAGATCTCTTTTAGAAGAAAGCAATGACAATTCAGAAGAAAAGGCTTCTTGCTGTGTCAGTTGTAAAACCTTAACGGTAGCGAGATTCAATTCATGATTGGTAAGGTGTGGTTTAGGGAGAAGAGGTTGGTCAACCACAAGATATTTCCATCTAAGGAGATAGGCGACAATTCGTAGTAATTTATGAAAAGAAGAATAGCGGGACAACAAAGGATGAGAAGCGTTGGAAACAAGACAAGAAGCAATGGGTAGAGGTACTTTAGCGTCAGGCAAGTTGGAGTTTGTAGCTGGGGGTTTAGAAGGAAATGAGGAAGATTCGTCGATTAGCCACGAGGGCCCATGCCAGTACAATTGGGAAGCTGCCAATTGAGAGGGTAAACAACCACGAGAGATAATATCGGCTGGATTATCCGCACTGGGAACATGCCTCCATTGACATCCAGAAGAAAGAGTTTGAATTTTGGAAACCCTGTTGGCAACGAAAGTTTGCCAGTGAGAGGGGTTCTTGGCGATCCAAGAAAGGGCAATCATGGAATCGCTCCAGAGATAGATTTGCGAGAATTCGACTTTTAATACTTCCCGTAATTTCTTGACAAGTTCTGCAGCCATGAGTGCAGCGCACAGTTCGAGCCTAGGCAAAGTGATAGTTTTAAGAGGAGCGACCTTCGATTTGGCACAAACAAGGTTGGAAACTGGAGATCCATAGAGTGAATCGTGATAAACTAAATATGCACAGCAACCATAAGCTTTTTCGGAACTGTCCGCGAACACATGAAGGAAAAAAAGATGCATTAGAATGAGAGCTGATTAAATTCCTGGGAATTTCAATAAGGGAAAGATCCAACAAATTGCTGCGAAACGAGAGCCAACGATTAAGAAAAGAAAGAGGGACAGTGTCATCCCATTCACATTTAAGCGACCACAGCTCTTGCATGAAGAGTTTGGCTATAACGATAACTGGGGCAAGGAATTGAAGTGGATCAAAAATTTTTGCAATTTCAGAGAGAATTTGTCTTTTTGTATTAGGAAGCTCTTCTGCGAGCGAAACTTTATAGATAAGAGTGTCAGTGCTAGTGCACCAGTGAACTCCTAGAGTTTTTATAGATTCGGAGTTTCCACAAATTTCGACAGAAGAAGGATCTACGTCTTCGATGGGAAACTGAGCGAGAAACTCAGGGGAGTTGGAGTTCCACTTATGGAGTGGGAAACCTCCATTCCTTAGTAATGCCTGAAGTTCTAAAGATACAAAAGAAGCTTCCTCCAAAGAGGGGAAGGATTGCAAATAATCGTCAACATAGAATGACGTAGTTAGTGCTTCAGAGGCTTTGGGGTTAAATAAATGACCATCTTGAGAGGCTAGCAAGTGTAGGGATCGGATAGCAAGGAAAGCAGAGGGTTTTAAGCCATAAGTAACCGTTTTCAAGCGAAATACCTTAATGGGCTTACTGGTTTCACCTCGCCACAAGATTCTTTGAAGATCTCGTTGTTCTGGTTGAATTAACACTTGACGATACATCTGTTTTATGTCGGCTATGACAGCTATGGGAAATAATCGAAAGTTTAAGAGTATAGCAGATAGATCTGATTGAATAGCAGGACCAGAATAAAGAGTGTCGTTAAGGCTGTTGCCATTAACGTCGGGTGATGAACCATTGAAAACAACTCGAATTTTATCTTTTACAAGAGGGTTTTTCCACACGGGATGATGATTTAAATAAACCGTTTCAATTGGGAGGTGCAATTCATCATCAGATTTGTTAACAACTTCCATATGATCTAAGCTTTCATACTCATCCATGAAATCAGTGTACTGTTGTTTAACAAGAGGTTCCTTCTTGAATTTGCTCTCGATAGCGAAGAGAGCTTTTCGAGCTTTAGGCTGAGAGTTGATAAGTTTAGGAGGATTATTTAATCTTGGCATTTGAACGACGAACCGGCCATCAGAAGAACGAGTGGTGGTATTTAAAAAAAGTTGCTCACAGAATTCATTTTCTGAAGAGGTTACATTAGGAGAATCAATATTTTCAAGTCTCCAGAACTGTTCCAGGTCAGTATTGGAGAAGTAACATTGCGATGAGGGTTGAGGAGAATAATGGGGAAGTTGCCCCGTGACGATCCATCCAAAATTAGTGTCTCTGGCGACCACGTTTGAGGATAACTTACGAACCTGTTTACGTAGGCAATTCCAGAAAACATTGGCACTAAAGAGTATGTCAATAGGGTTCTGCATATTAAAACAAGGATCGGCTAGCCTTAAATGCGAGGGAATGTTTAACCCTGAAATATCCACAGAGTGACTTGGAGTGTCTTCTCCGATGCTATTAAGAATTAGACAATTAAGTTTAAGAAAGTTGTTTCTATGACAAGTATCTCTTATAGTTAGCTTTGAAAATTGTAAAGCTTGCGATTTTGAGCTGTTGATGCCCGACACGTTGATAGAAGTGGGGTTTACAGGTAGACCTAGTTTTCTAATCAAAGAATTAGACACAAAATCATGAGTTGCCGCTGAGTCTAGAAGACCGCGTGCACGGACCCAGTTGCCAAAGTTATCCTGAACTTCGATTTGGACAGTGGACAACAATACTTGGGCACTGCGTATGGACTTGGCATTTTGAATATACGATGAAGCATTAAAGCTGTTAGCACTATAATTTTTCGGAGAAGTAGATGCTGTCGATGACCTTGCCTGATCATGACGATGTAGCAAAGTATGATGAGCCTTTTCACAATGGTAGCAAAGTCTTGTGGACTTACAGTTAGAAGCAGAATGCGTGGGCGCTAGGCAGTTGAAACAATGTTTGTTTTGAGCGACTAATTTTCGTCTGTCGTTGACTGACATTTCTTTAAAAGATTTGCAGAGGTATAAGGCATGGGGATCTTTACAAAGTATGCACTTTACAGGTTCGTTTAAACTTTTGCGAGGTTCGCTTTGCGTGTTTAGAACAATAGAGCTAGCAACACGACGTTCACTAGACCTAGTTGGGTAACCAGTAGTGTTTGATTTAAATTTGGATGAGCTGGACCCGGGTTTTTGGGTATTGGACGCTGAGCGTTCACTTTTGGATTTGATGGACATTAATTCGAATTTGGAACTAGGAGATGAAGGTTCACTTTGATTAGCTAGAGCGGTTAAAAGTTGGCATCTAGCGTTTATGAAAGTAACTAAAAGCTCGTAAGTGTAGTCGTCTTCTTTAGAAAGTTCAATTTCCCAAGCTTTGAGGGTAGCAGCATCAACTTTAGAGACTACTAAATGTATTAGGAAAGTATCCCAATGTTCAGTAGGTTGATCTAGTTGGGACAAAGCTTTAACGTGGAGTTGGGTAGTGTCAACTAAAGTACGCAAACTAGTGACGTCATTGTGCTGTGACGCAGGTAGGTTAAATAGAGCCTTCATATGGCGTTGAATACGTAAACGTAAATTTCCATATCTTTCCTTTAATAAGTTAAAGGCAATAGGGTAATTTTCGGCACGCAGAGGAAGTGCTTCGACCAACTGCAAAGCTTGACCTCGGAGGATAGATCTCAAGTAATGAAACTTGTAAATGACTTGAATGTCTTCATTGTCATGAACAAGGGAGCAAAATAATTCATAGAAAGAATCCCAAGTGGATTCATCTCCAGAGAAATGGGGTAAATCAATTTTAGGTAAAGTTGGTTTGGGCTTGTGAGTACCCTCACGGAAAGAAGTTTGTGGTTCGTGAAGGGAACCAAGAACAGAAGCGTCCTTTTTCTGCTCCTCTTCGAGTTGGCGTATTATTTTGAAAGCAGAACCTATGCCTTCGTAATATAGGTTTTCTACTTCGACACGATCTTCTGTTTGATTGAGCATGCAAGTTTCTATTTCAGTTTGAATGTTACAGTAGTTTTCATATGAACGTTCAAAATCCTTTACACGATGTTTCAACAAGTCTAATTGCGCGTCTGAGGGATCTAATTATTTTATGTACCTTCTGAATCGGGTAATTTGCCCTTTATAGGATGCTCGTTTAGAAGTAAGTTTTTCATCCTTATCCTTATCAGTGGGAGCCATATTAAAGAAGGTAGATGAAAATGTAACTCAGGAAACTGTGGAACCTTGGAAATGCTGTCAAGCTGGCAGCAGCGAATGAGTAGAAAGAACGGGGCACACCAAAGGAGACAGGAGCGGCCTCTTTCCCGTTCACAGGCTTTGCATGATGTAATTATAGCTGAAAAATTCAAAGCAGATATTAGTAATATGCAAAGTATTGTCAAATGACACTTTTTTTTTTTAAGAAAAAAGAAAAAATGGGCTCTCCCGGGTTTCTGGTACCAAATTTTGGGTAGTTTATTGGCTGAGGAATAACCCACCCACCAAGGGAAGATGATTAAGAGAAGGAAGTAGATTTGGGATTGGAAAAGAAGGATAGAAAAATAGGAGGAGAGTCCCACAAAAGTTATAAGTTTAAATTTAAACACACTTAAAGGTGGTTGCCACCGCAAATCCGTACTCGGATACCTAAAGTGGGTACGAGCTTGGTCGAAGCTGACGGGAACCGCAGCTAAGACTTGGGCAGTTTGCCAGAGAAAGGCTTTAGTGTATTTCCTCCCAAGCATGTATAAAAGTACTATAGGGAAGGGTGATGGTCTGGCCAGACAGATAGTAAAAGCTTTATTGAGTATGAACGAGGGCATAAACCTAGGAAGAGCTAGGAAAGCCAGGATCTTGCCTAGTATCAGAGAAATGATGAATCCAAAAACAAATATTTAATTTATTAAACAATGCAAAGAAGTTTGAGGAAATTAACAAGCATGTAATATAATTTTGACAAACATAGTTCATTTGAACTTTTTAACAAATGGGGTCGCAGACCTCTCAACATTAAACGTTTGCTCCAGGCAATTGACAATTTACAAGGTTTCAAACCTTACATGTTTCTAAAATCTTTGTAAGATTTAAACAAATAAACAATGAAGTAATTAAAGTTTGAACGTGAATTGGGGTACAAAGAGTGTACCTTAAGAAATTCTTGAGAGAATGTTCTAGAGAAAGTGACAACTTTGAAAATAACAATAATAAAAACATGAAAAATAAGATAGAAGTTCCTACAACTTCTTATATTTATACAGAATCACTATATGAGAATTATACAAAAGAGGGCAGGTCACTTACTGTGAAACCTGAAGAAAGTGAAAAGGAAAGTTCTAGACTTCCCAAGTTTGAGCAGGAATCACTAGCCAAATGGGACAGTTTCCATTTCGTGAAACCTGAACATGACTCGCTCAAGAGTTTAAGGAATTGTTTTCCCTGATTATAGGAAAGGAACAATGTGATTTGAAACTTGTATCACACAAGCAATTATGCAGAATTTAATTAATGTTAAACTAGCAAAGTTGGAAGGGCACCTTGTGAGTGACACCTTATAGAAAGTTACAATTTTATTAATATGGGTGGTTAGTAGAAGGTTGAGGAAAGATCATTGGGATATAGGATCAATGTTCATGGCCGTATTTAATATAACCGGACGATCGCGACGCGGTAGAAACGTGGAGCAAGCACTGGTTATCACTATAGTCTGTAAAGATTGAGGCAAAGTTCACTGTAGAAACTCGAAAGTTCATGAGAAAGAAAGTTTTTACAATGCTGGAAAGAACTGGTTGCACTAGGTAGGCGAGAGTCTATTGCTGGAGAAAATGGTGGATTACAGTTAAATGCGCCATAGAACATCCCAACGGTGGACGAAAGTTAGCTATTGCAGTAATTTAAGGAAGATTCCTCATTTTAACTAGCATTTTCACAAGTGAGTGAAAAATACCTGACGGCAAGCCTCGCAGATAGAGTACCAGATCTGGAAAGTTCCAGAACGATCTTTATAGAAGAATGGAGTCAAAGTTAATCCAGCGGAGGAACTAGCTTTATAATTTATAGACAGCGGGTATTAGATAATATCCCACGTAGTGAGAGGATTTCTCATTTTGCAAGCATAAGAAATGCTGCTTTTCACCAAGATTGGCTTGATTAGACAAAAGCCCAACATGGAAAATCCCGCGAAGAATGATTACCGCCCCACAAGTAATCTCACGCTGTCTATAAAATAATCAATAAAAGCATGTAGATAAAATTGATGAAGATGAGGTTAAAACCTTTAAAATGGTACTTATCTTGATTTCATGTTGAAGGCGAAGTTTCCTTTGAAGATAACTACTTTGCCAACATGGCGTAGAAGAGAGTATGCCTCTTGGTTTGAGGAGGCTAGCTCGAGTGGAGCTTTAACTGATCGAGTCAACTGCCGACTGAGAAGTGAGACCTGCTCAACGGAGCACGGAGGGACCAAGGAAGGGGAAAAGAGTGGGGGGTAGGAGACAAAAGGAGAACATATAAGCATTGCCAACTTTAAAACAAAAATTTGATCTCTTGCTGAGCCGGTCTTCAAAGAGTTGATAACAGATGATACTAGCGCAGCATGGTGAGTAAAGAAGTAGACGTAGTCCTCTTGCTCAAGGAGAAAATAACTGGCGATGGTAACAGGATCTGGTGGCCAAATGGATAAGTAAGTCCTCTAGCGCCAGGAAGAATTGAGTAGCTTCAGAGATTCGCTGCTAGATGACGCTAGGTGGGTCACAGAAGTTATATATCTAGAACAGACTTATGAAGACATAAGAGATATGCCCAACAAGGAGAAAACAGATGATCACTGTTGGTGTTTGACAAAGAGGAAGGAAGAAATGAACATGCAAAGAGCAATAAAAATTATATCTCAGGTACCGTGTATTCAAAGAATACACCACTTATACATCAAAACGTTATGCTGTATGACTGTGAAATACGTAAATTAATTCACTTATTTTATATCGGTTTGTATTTGCACGGGGAAATAAGACATGGATCACCAGCTAGCCGCTCCGGGGAAAGCTGTACAGTGTTGCCGAGATGGAGCTCATCACGCGTCATGGCACGCCTCGCTCGGAAGTGATGGGCTCCATCTCAGCAACGCTGTACAGCTTTACCCGGAGCGGCTAGCTGGTGAACCATGTCTTATTTCCCCGTACAAATACAAACCAATATAAAATAAGTGAATTAATTTACGTATTTCACAGTCATACAGCATAACGTTTTGATATATAAGGATTACAATGCGACCGAGAACTACATTTTCCAAAGACCCCGAGCGGAGAAAAAGTTACCTTACAAAAATGATAACTTTCTTTCTTAGGCACACAAAATTTTGAAATTAATAAACCTGTTATACAACATTCCAATGTATAATGTGTTAAAATTTGGATTCGATCTGAGGACGGGTTTGTGAGATAATAATTCTTAAATGTGACGCATGGTTGAAACATGCTTAAAAATGGGCATTTTTTGTGTTCCAACTGTGATAAAAATATTAAAATATAAATTAAAAATTCCAAACCTACATGAACTAACGTAAAATAGAACGATGAAAATGATGAGGTTATTGGATTTTATGTAGGTCTATTGGTTACTACACAAACAACCTTCAAACTCGAGTGCACATAATACTTTGGTCGACAGTAGATTCAGATTCACCAATGAAGTTAATTCCTGTGCTGGTCAAAGTTGTTAACATTCATACAATTATTCATCGATATCACAAAACATACTGAAAATATGATTAATCTAAATTTTCTCAGTCCCTTCGTAGAGTCCTCTGAAAACAGTGTCTGAGACAAGCAACAAATCAATAAATCTGTACTCAGATTCCTGCTTATGAACAAATAATTATATAATATGCTTCTTAAAATGGACTCAAGGAAGGAGAAGGATAGTGCTGTTTCAAGGAGGCACAATAAGTGGCGGCTGGTGAGTAATTTTTGTACTGGGCGTTGCACTATTTTCACTAAGGAGGGATACACTGGCCTTTTATAGAGAGAGAGAGCAAGAGTAGTGTGTGGTGATACCTATCTGGATTGCTATCGGCTTCACTCAGAGCGTAGATGTTAGATGGCAGTGGAAAAGACTAGGATGGTTGAAAAGCTGGGGCCATGAAAATTTCAACCGAACATCTTCAAAATCAAAATCACTTTATTTGCAATGAGGTGTCAACCTCGGTGGCAAATGAGGTACATAATTTACAAACACTACACAATATTAAAAGAATACGGTAACTTAATGTACAAACACTACACAATATTAAAAGAATAAAGTAACAAACACCCAAGAGAATACAGTAACAAACACTACACAATATTAAAAGAATACAGTAACTTAATGTACTATTCACACATTGATTGAACTCCCCTCTCACAACTGCTGTAGGAATTACATAGCACGTATAATGTTTCTAGGAATACAGCACTAAGTTATACCACTTCTTTCTTTTCCCTGGTTTTGTGTATTCTGCTCTTGAATAACTGGACTGATTTTGGAAAGGAATCAAACACCGCCCTTGGTAAACTGTTCCATTCCTTCACACCCTTCCCAATGAATGAAAATTTACCCCAATCGCTTCTGCTAAAGTGCCGTCCAATTTTGAATTTGTGGTCTGCCCTGCCAATATAATTACTTTCCAATTGGAGCCTCTCACGGATTTCCCCCCATGCTTCCTCTCCTGTATATGCTCTATATAACCCTACAAGTCTGTTTTTCTCCCTTCTCTTACTTAATGTTTCCCACCCAAGCTTCTCTAACATATCTGATACACTGCTTCTTCTCCTAAAATCCCCTATCACAAATCTTGCTGCTTTCCTTTGAACACTCTCAATTTCTTTTATTAGGTATTCCTGGTGCGGATCCCATACACTGCTTGCATATTCCAATATTGGACGAACCAAACTTAGGTAACTTTTCTCTCTTATTTCTTTGTTGCATCCTCTAAGTAGTCGCATAATGACATGCAACGATCTGTATGCTTTCCCAACAATGTCTCCAACATGACCCTTCCAGTGCAATTTACTATCAAATCTCACACCTAAGTATTTGCACTTGTCATCTTTTGGTACGATTACCCCATTCAATGTATATTGAAATTCAGTTTTTAATCTCTTGTTTGTGAATATTGTGACAGTTGATTTACCTCCGTTAACCTTCATGTGGTTCTCTTCAACCCAATGTTGGATACTGTCGAGGTCCCTTTGTAATATTTTACAATCCTCTATATTATTTATTTCCCTATAGATGATAATGTCATCTGCATACAATCTTATTTTTGATGCTATATTGTTCCCTAAATCATTTGCATATATTAGGAAAAGCAATGGACCAATTTTACTACCCTGTGGAATTCCCTTCTTAACTTTCTCTTCCTGTGATACGTAATTCCCTACTCTGACTCTCTGAACCCTTGAATTTAGAAATGTTCCTATCCAACGTACAACCCTCGAGTCCAATCCAATTCTCTCCACTTTCTTTAATAATACTCCATGTTCCACTCTGTCAAAAGCTTTGGAAAGGTCTATAGCTATGCAGTCCAACTGTCCCCCTAGATCCAACCGATCTGATATGTCCTGCTGAAATCCCACCAGTTGTGCCTCACAAGAAAATTTCTTTCTAAATCCATACTGGCTCCTAAGGAACCAATTTTTATCTTCACATACCCCTCTAATATATTTTACTATTAAACTCTCCAAGATTTTACAAACTACACTGGTCAGACTTACTGGTCTGTAGTTCTCAGGTTTATTTCTATCTCCTTTTCCTTTATAAATTGGTATTATTATAGATTCCTTCCATTCCTTTGGTATTCTACTATTGTTCATGACATAGTCGAAAAGAAACTTTAAATAAGGCACTATGTACCACCCCATTGCCTTTATTAATTCCCCAGTAATTTGATCACACCCTGCTGCTTTTCCTTGCTGAAGCAGTTTGATTTCTCTAAAAATATCCTCATTTGTAAAGGTGAAGCTTCTTGTGTCCTTATGTGTTTCACCCTCTCCAGTCTCATTTACGGTTTCCAACTCCTGACAATCTTCCACTGAATCTATGAATTCCCATGCGATGAGCTTAAGACTTTCTAGAGGTATGGAGGACGTACCCCTGCATGTGAATAAGTCTCACCCAATCCCCAAGATAGTTCATGTTGCCTCATGGTACAAGTTTGTAACAGGGAAGGTAAACCAAACTACAAATAAGGACTCGAGATGAAGGTAAATAAAATAACTGTATTCAGAAATAGTCTAAAACAAAATATAACACGGAGAGGAACGGTACAGACTGAATATGAAAATATTACTGCGTCAAACACCAGACTAAAAACACAGGCAGTAAGCGACATGTATCGTACATAAATACGGTTATGACATGGGAAAGGAAAATATTAAAAGGAGCTAACTGAAGCACTCACACCTCCTCGCTAGAGTTGATCTAAGTTTAATGTTCCCTCAAAAACAAAACAACTGAATTTACTGCCGTTCACATACATGCCACAAGTGAATTTACCATTACTAACCTGACTTGAATTGGGCGACAGGGTTGATCATATGGATCTTCCCGAATGAAATAAAATAAACAACTGATTTTCCTGACATTGAGACCCCTTACCCAGGTGTGGCGCATTATACATGCATTCTGCTGATGTACCAGGATCGTGACAACACAGGAATAAACACACAAGAATTTTAAAAGAAACTATCTATTTCGTTGCACTTCACATACCAGTATATATACATATGTACAAAACGAGAGAATACACTTCAATATAGGGGTACAATACCTTGTTTCACTGAATTTACTCACGATAATTACAAACACACTTTCGGTCAACCGGACCTAAGCATATCAGCCTCCAATACATATTTACAACTCGTACAGTTTGTACACAAATTCTACACACGATACTGTTTCACTTCTCATTCTTCCTTCACGGTGTGGTTTCGCTGTTCTCTCTTCTGCCATGACTCGCTGATGAAATGTTTATGAGTGGTGATCATCCTTTTGGGCGTGATAGAGGTATTACCAGCAGCCTATGGTATATGGACATAACCATAAAATACAAAGTAGCTCGCCAATAGCCCGAAAGCTCCGAGGTTTGCTAAAAGTCTCTGCTGTTCGTGTTACGATACCCTGACCTGTAACAACGACTCTAGGCGCAAGATGACTTGGCGATGAAATATTTATGTTATGTTCATTTTGGCGTGATAAAAGTATTACCAACAGCCTATGGTGTTTGGACCGAACCATGAAATATAACATAGCTTGCCAATAGCCCGAAAACTCAGAGGTTTGCTAAAAGTGTCTGCTGTTCGTGTTACGATACCCTGACCTGTAACAACGACTCTAGGCACAAGTAGACATGGACTCTGCTTGTGTAAGCAAGAAGACAAGTTCAAATCACTGAACACGCTGTAATATACCCAGGGCACCAGGAAACTTACTGTTTCCAATAAACATACAGAGCAACGAAATTTCTTCTTTCTCTCAGAGTCATGAGACAGTATTTATTTATTTATTCGAGTCAAAAGCATTACAACATACACAGAGGGATGATACACAATATTAAAAAGAAATAATACATACAACAATGTCTCGAATTAGATTGTCTTTGCCCAGAAACGGGCCACTGTCACACCCTTTTCATGACCTTCCTTTAACTCCTGCGTTGTGCAAGAGCACGGGCACAGTTCACAGGAACACAGGTGTATCATGGTCTGTCTCTCCCCACACTCACCGAGTTCTGATTCCTGTCGGTATCCCCATTTGTGGAGATTAACTTTGCATCTCCCAACACCAGTCCGAAGTCTGTTGAGTGACCGCCAAGTTTCCCAGTTGTTGTATGAGACAGTAATATGTGCTGATCATAGCTACTAACTATTGACTGAAACTATAAGAGGTATATGGAATCATTAACTTTTATTTTCCAATGATATGGAAATTCAGGAATTATTACACTAAGCAAGAAACTATAATACATCGACAATTAATTCTCTGGGTGAGAAGTACCCTTGGCATTTATACAGGGTGTATCTTAATTATACCGTCTTCACGTAACCCCGCAAGAAAGAGGGTTTCTAACATTCAGAAAATCCAAACATGGCCGACTCTACAGAACAACAACCATAACCGTGGTTACCTATCTCAAGGACCTGTAAACAGAAAAAGAAAACACTGACACATAATGAAAAGAATATGACATACGCCATACATTGGAATATGTATATATTACAAAACTCCTCTTTAATTCATGACTTGTGAAAGGAGTTCACAATTCAGGAATTATTACAATAAGCAAGAAACTATAATAGGCCTACATCGACAATTAATTCTCTGGGTGAGAAGTACCCTTGGCATATATACAGTATATAGCTTCTGACGTATGCCTCGGAGACCTGGGTTATGAAAGGAAGGGAGAAGAGCAAAATACAGGCCAGTGAGATGAGGTTCTTGAGAAGCAGTATTGGAGCTACAAAGATGGACAGAATAAGAAATGAGAGGACCAGAGAATTAATGAAGGAGGAACCATTACAGGATGGTATAGAGAAATCTAGACTTAGATGGTATGGACATGTAAAGCGAATGGAGGAGAAGATGATACCCAGGAGAGTACACGAGACGAAGTGGGAAGGAAAGAGATCGAGAGGAAGAAAGCGTGAAGAAGAGAGGAGAAGACTGGACAAGGGTGGAAGGTGAGAGATGGTGGGAAGACAGAAGACGTTGGAGAGGCTTGTGTTCCAAACAGACCCGGCCAGTGGCTGGAAACTGTGCAAGATGATGATGATGACCTTCTGGACGTTCTCCCACATCACCTACATTCTTTCCTTCTTCCGCTTCACCTCTCACCTTCGCTTCTCTTTTGTCTTCTACCTTTTCCTTTCCTTCATCTGCTTCATTTACTTCTTCACTTCCAGATCAACTGCTTTCTTTTCTTCCTCTGCTTCTCGTTTCTTTTCTACCTTTTACTTCCCTTCACCTTCTTCTAAATCACCTGCTTTCTTTTCTTCTTCTGCTTCACCTTCTCCCTTTTTTGTTTCTCCTCTCTTCCTTCACCTGCTTCCTTTCCTTCTTCCTTTTCTTCTGTTTCTCCTTCTTCTTATCTTTAGCTTCCAACTTAACTCTTTTCTTGGCACCAACTTTTTCAGAAGGCTCATTGTCATCATTATAAGTTAGGTCCTCCAAAAGATCTTGCTTAACATCAAGGTCATAAACAACTTCTTTACAACATTGATCAAAACAGCACATTTGGACTCCACAGCAGACCTATCAATCACGGAGTCCAGTCTTAGTTTAAAGGCTCCTGATTTTGTTCATGGTCATTATCGTCTTCCTGCCCTCTATGCCTAACTGCATTACATAGTCTACCATCTTGATTTTCTTCTTCCCTCCGATTATGATTCTCTCTAGGTCTCTGCTCATGGTTGTAACGAGTATCCTGGTCTATCCGATAATTCCCCCCATTATTCCTTTGTTGATAATTCGTTCTATTGCCTCCTGGATTACTTCTAGTGTTCTGATTGTTATGGGTTGATTTCTGACTGAAATTCCTTGTTGATCTTCGAAGTACATTAAAGCCTTCCATCAACAGTTCCATGTCTTTAATGCTAGTGACATTCTGCATACATATTGCAAGTTTAACCTCTTCGGGAAAATGCTGTGTCATCCTTCGCACAATATCTTCCTCGATCATGTTCTGATCTAAATTTTGACTAATTGAAACATGTGCAAAAAAATATTCCTGATTATATTATTGATTATATCTCCCACACATTAATTTATCCCGTTCAATGCCTTGGATGCGACTGTTCCAAAATTTGGCAACATATTTCTCCTTAAATTGACTCAAAGTTGATATACCATCTCTATATACCTGGGACTAATGTGTTGTTTCGCCAACAAAAGAATTGACCAATAACTCATCCACCACATGCCATTCTATCAACCCTTCTTTCAATACCTTACTAAAACGTTTTTCTACTATTTTCATGAACTCGAATGGATTAAACAAACGACCATTAAATTTTGGTAAGTGCAAGTCTTTGATTAGGTTATGACTAATATAACACTGATTGCTACTAGGTTGACATCGAAGCTGCTGTATTTCACCCTTAAACCACTCATTCTGACATAACATGTTCTTGTTAGCAACGGCAGGGGAAAATCAACATGATGTGCACACAGATCTTGTCACTGCTGGACTACTGTGGCAGGTTTATTGGTTGGAAGCAATATGACACAGGAAAAAACAAAACACAATCAACAGGCTGTAGCCAATCTACACAGTGCCTGCACTCTAGTGCCAACCTTTAAATTACAAACACCAACACTTCCCCTTAATTTAAAGTACAGTGCACACAACTACATAAGAACATAAGTACATAAGGATGAAATCAATACATGCACATATTTAAGTCATTCAAAAATTTCAAGTGCTTAACTCTACCAAGTGGTTTGGTTATTCTATCTGCTTTCATTTCAGCTGATCTAATATACTCGACCGTTACCAATTTATCCATAATTATTTGCTTCACAAAATGATATCTGATATCTATGTGTTTTGCTCTATCATGATATCCTGAATTATTGGCAACATGAATCGTACTCTTATTGTCAACAAATTTGAATACATTCTTCCAACCCTTTCAATTCTGATAACAGTTTTCTCAAAAATAACGTTTCTTTACAACCTTCGCTCAAGGCTATATATTCTGCTTCCATGGTTGATAAAACTACAGACTGCTGCTTCTTGCTTTTCCAAGAGACAGTCCCACAAAAATCAAACACACATCCAGAGTAGGATTTTCTATCTGAATCATAACCATAGTCAGCATCAGTAAAGCCCTGGACGATTACAGAGTTCTTCGAGTAAACAATACATAAGCCTTTAGTACCCTTGCGGTATTTTAAGACTCTCTGAGCAGCTCTCCAATGTTGGAGTTGAATTGGCTCAACAAGCTTGTTGCAAAAGTATAACTGGGTGTGATGTTACAGCCAGATAGTTCAAGCAACCCATTATGTTCCTATAAGGGATTCCTCCATGTATTTTATTGGAATCATTGACAGGATCGAATTTAACTCCTTTTTCCAAAGGAGTGTCTACTGGGTTACAATTTGACATGTTCAAGTGGTGTAGCAACCTTTCAATGTAGTTTTCCTGATCCACAAATAGCTTCTCACCTTTCTTCCTGATCCTCATTCCCAACAAACTACTAGCTTCCCGTATATCTTTGAATTTGAATTTCTTTCCTAATTTCCTGCTCAGCCTTTTCCTTTCTCTTGAATCGTTAGTTACAAGGAGCAGATCATCAACATACAATGCAATTATAGATAAGTAACCATCAGACTTTCTGAAAAACAAACATGGTTCTCGTTTGGAATTCTGATAGCCATGTTTAAGAGTTCCTTCTTTATTACAAAATTTCAGCACCTAGATGCTTGTTTCAGCCCATAAATAGACTTCTGATGCATGCAAACTTTATTCCATTAGTCATTAGTCATTTTCAAAGAAAATTTTCAATTTTTTTTCTTGTCTTATTCGATAGTATGTCCTCTCTACTTTCCAGAAATATATAGTTTATAGTAGTTTTATTGTTGTTTAGCTCATTTATAATAACTTTAATGATCGGTGAGCACGCTTTTCAGCAGCTGTCATTTTGACGCATAGTTGCAGCAGATAAAGCACACATTAATCTGGCTTTGAAACAGTCTACTCCAGAACTAAATCAATGTTGGAGATACTCTCGGGTCGGAGAATGCAGAGGATTGACCTAAAATCCAAAGAAAAGGCAGTTTTTAGGAGTTGAAAAGTAAGACTCTTTAATCTAAATGTGTACCTCAACTTTAAGTTACGATTTCTCTCACTTCATTTTTTTCAATATTTGTCTTGACTTGGGCAGTTAAAATGTCCACTTAGAATTAAGATATTAGTTTCATTTAAAAACTAAAATATAGACAAATAATTATTAAAGATATATCGCACAAATTGTGCATATTGATGAAAACAAACTGTCATTCACAAAATTTTACAATGGATGATCCCCGATTTACACAAGAAATTACGTGGTATCTACTACATTGCACACCGCATAATTTACATACACAGGATTCATCAGGGTCATGAAAGTACTCGGTATTACACAGTTTATGGTGATACCCATGTACCGCCATCGAATTGACAAAGTGTGACAAGTCTTGATTTGTGTTCATCCATGTCCTAGTCATCATGGCCTCCGTGGTGTAAAACTCGAACCAGATTTCGTCCCTTTTCTGTATTCTTTCCTGCATTAGTTTTTTCCAGGCGTCTGTGGATGGTAGCCCTCTCTTCAACCGAAGGTCCTCAATGAAGAAGGTCTCCCTGGCGAGTTCATATGCTAATCTTGATTTTGTATATTTCGATATCCCCAGGGTAGCCTTCAGGAAGCGCGATTTGACTGCTTCAAGCGTCCTCAAGTCTGCCAGGGATAATTTCTCCCATATGATTTCAAGTCCATATGTGGCGATGGGCGTTATTTTCGCGTCGAATAATGTCATAGCAGTTCCCAAAGAGAGCTTCGTGATTGTTTTGATGTCATATATGGCTTTGGTAGCGGCTATTGCTCGAGATTTTATGTGTACTCTGTAGGCTCTTGCTGTTGTTTGCATTGTCAATCCTAGATATTTAAATGTATTGACTGACTTAAGGGGAGTCGTTCCTAGGTATATCCTGTCTCCTGAAGCCTCTCTGCCTCCTTTCCGAAACGTCATTTTCACTGTTTTCTCTGTGTTTATTTTCATTTTGTTGTCCTTTGCCCACCTATCTAGATTGTCTAAGGCTTTTTGAACTTCAGTAATGGATCTCGAGCCAATGACCATATCATCTGCGTATAATAATATTGTGAGATTTGCTGTTCCTTGCCTAGTTGCCATCACCACATCATATGTCGCTATGTTGAACAGGAGGGGGCTAAGTGGGTCTCCTTGAAGTACGCCATTGGTTTGCATTATCAAATTCGAGGTTGAGACACGGTCATCTATTTGTATGAAGTTTGTCGTCAGAATGTTACTTATCAGGTTCGTTAGTTTATTACCCTCACCCACTATGGATTCCAGTTTTGCGAGTATTAAAGGCCTACTTAACATGTCAAAAGCTTTTGCATAATCAACAAAAACAACATGAAATTTTCCACCAGGGTGTCGTAGTGTTTCTTCAATGTCATTGAGTAAGTTGGTAATGGCATGAAAGGCACTCCGTCCTTTACGAAATCCAAACTGTTCATCTGGTAGTTTATGGTCTACTTCTTCTGTGATCCTCTTGGTAAGGAGCTTTGTCATTATTTTCATCATGGTCTTTTCTATAGCAATCCCTCTGTAGGAGTTCGGATCTGACTGGTCACCTTTCCCCTTAAACATCACTTTGATAGTCGAAATTCTCCATGCTGAGGGGATGTTACCCATTTGAAGACAAAGATTCATTAGGTCCGAAATTGCTGAAAGTAATACCTCTGATGAGTCTTTCACATGTTCATTGCATATACCGTCGGGTCCAAAGGCCTTACTGTTTTTTTAGTGACATAATAGCTTCGTGCACTTCCTCCATTGTGAACGGGTCAGTTTCATTTTGGTATGTTCCTGACAAAGCTACCACGGGATTGCCAAGATCTTCTTCAACGTTTAGTATGTTCCTGAAGTGTTCTTCCCATTCAATCATTTCTATTTTTCCACTACATTGTATTTTCCTAGGGTTCAATGCTAGAAATGGATCGCTGACAGCTTCTTCTATTATCCTTCTCGCCTCTTTTTCCAGGTGTTCATTTCGTTTTACAGATAACAGCATTTTGTATTTCTTCTTAATGATGCTGTAATGTTTTATTGCATCCTGGTTCTGATTGAATTTTACTGCATGCATGGCCTCAAGGACGCTTCTTCTCAACAAATAGCATTCTTTATCAAACCATATTCGCGATCTTCTTTTCCGCTGATACACAAATGCAGATTTAATTGTCTTTTCCAGGGATAAGACAAATAATGCAGCTATGTTGTAAAGCAGAATGAAGCTGTTAAATTAAAATTAGGGGTCGCGCCCCCCACAATTAATTTATTTTTTCAATCAAAATAATGTAAATTGTAAAACAAAGCTAATATATTTGCCTCAACCAATGATACAAAAACGATTCTGCTATACAGCATTCTGAACATACAGCAGATCAATTTGCGACAACAATGACTCAATTAAGTTGAAAAAGAGCAAAGATATCGCGTTATTTTTGTGATTAATCTTTGAAAAAGACCCCCCAAATTTATTTATTTTTTGGCAAAAATCCGCTAATTTATATTCCTGGAATAAGTGATAACAATTTCAAGAAAATAAGATAACTTGTAATGATATGTCTTCAGTAGTGTCGATGAGTACCTTAACATGAAAACCCTCAGGTTGTGTCATGTAGATCTCCTCCTGCAGTCTACCAATCAGAAAGGCAGTGCAAACATCAAAATGATACAGTTTCAAATTTTCATTTACTGACAAAGCAAATAAGAATCTGATGACTGATCTCCCTATGACAAGAGAAAAAGTCTCACAATAGCCTGGAGTTTGGGTAAATCCCCTTGCAACTAACCTAGCTTTAAAATTTGATTGTCTTTAATTTTAAAGACCCATTTGCAGCCAACTGTTTTTTTGTTGGCAGGTAAATCCACCAATTTCCAAGTCTTATTTTCTATTAGAGCATCATACTCTTCCTTCATGGCCCTTTCCCATTTTATCCTATCACTGCTCTTGATAGCTTGAGCATAGCTCAATGGTTCAAGGCCCCTTTCATCATCAGCAACTGACACAAGATAATTTGGTTCGAAATCTCCGTACCCCTCAGGTAAACGAACCTCTCTCCCACGGGAGCTACATATTGGTACATCATTGAGATCACTATGAGCATCAACATCAATAAGATCACTGATACAGTTATACTCAGGTTCATTAACATTGTTAGAAATTTGAACACCAGACTGAGTATTTGGTTCACAATATGGCAATACAATGTTTTCAATGGCAGGAACATAACTCCCATAGTAGCTTCTCTTGATAAAATCAACAGAATTATGAACAGAATCTTTACAAAACATCTCATGTTCTAAAAATACAACATTTCTTGCTCTAATAATAACCTTTGGCTTGTTCAGATCAATCAGTCTATATTGAGAACTATTCTCACAATATCCAATGAACATCAGCTTTCTACTCTTGCTGTCGAACTCTTTTCTTTGGACGTCGGGTACATGCGCATATGCAGTACAACCAAATATACTCAGGTTTTTAAGGTTAACCTTTTGTTTGGACCATACTTCCTCAGGACTTACACCTACTAAAGCTTTGTGAGGAGTCCTGTTCTTTATGTAAGTTGCAGTAAACACCACGTCTGCCCACAACCTTTTGTCACACATTGCTTGTTTCATCATACATCTGGCAATTTCTACTAGAGATCTATTATTTCATTCTGAAAGGCCATTCATCTGAGTGTTGTGTGGTACAGTTAGCCGATGTTCAATGCCACAATCAGATAAAAATTCAGAAAAATTATTACTCACATATTCTCCCCCATTGTCAGTAATTAGACATTTTACTTTTAATCCAGTCTGATTTTCAACAAAAGATTTGAAGCTCTTGAATTTATTCAATACTTGATCTTTGCTATGAATGAAATAAACAAAGATTTTTCTGGAATATTCAACAGAAAAGGTTAACAAGTATCTAGCCCCATTATAAGTTCTTACTTCCATTATACCACACAGATCTGAATGAATAACCTCTGACACATTCTTGGCTTTCTTCCGGCGAGATTTAAAAGATCTTTTTGCAAATTTCCCTCCAATACAGGGGACAAAATCAATTGAAATATCTTTATTAGAAAAATCCAAACCCTCACATACACCATCCCTGGCCAGTTTCAAACAAGTAGGGGTGAAGATGATCCAAATTGTAATATACCCAGGGCGCCAGGAAACTTACTGTTTCCAATAAACATACAGAGCAACAAAATTTCTTCTTTCTCTCAGAGTCATGAGACAGTAATATGTGCTGATCATAGCTACTAACTATTGACTGAAACTATAAGAGGTATAAACTTTTATTTTCCAATGATACTCTCCTTTCTAACATCCAGAAAATCCAAACATGGCCGACTCTACAGGGCAACAACTGTTACCGTCGTTACCTATCTCAAAGGCCACTAAACAGAAAAAGGAAACACTGACACATAATGAAAAGAATATGACATACCCCATACATTGGAATATGTCTATATTACAACACCATTTTAACTACTTGGCGTATGAATATCCTTACACCCAGGACTGTGCTTCAGCTCCTCCGTACTATGTTGTGCATGCCTTCTCCAAGCGGATATTTGTGGCAACACACGAATATTTGACTGTCGTAATTCTTCAGATCGTTCCTGAGCGGACACAAATGGCCCCGAACGTCACTCAGTACTTTTCCTACGGAAAGTTCATCGCAGTTCATGCTATTAATAGCCCAGGTATTTCCTGGCTCATGTTAACTTTCAGCACCCAAAATTATGATTCATCTGTACCTAATAGTACTGCCATCCATCAAAACTTTTAACATTTCTAGTTGAAATAAACAAATTTACCCCAAACCAAAATTAAATAATGCTTCTACTTCTGGTGATAATACAGTATTTTTTATCCCTGTTCCCAAAACGTAATAAATCGCAATAAACCCCGTCTTCTTCTTCTTCTATGGCCTCATTGGACCACTCCAGTCAATCATTTCTTGCTCCTCTTCTTCAGTAAGTTTACTACCCCGTATTCTATAATTTCATACATCCAAAACCACGAGTTTAGTAGGCCTGGAAGATCCGAAAATGAATCCGTCCACAAAAATACACTCAGGCACAATAAAAATCACAACTCCTCCCCCGACTTTAACCAATAAGATATGAATAAAATAGCCCAAACTAACCGCACAAGGCGAAAACCCAAGGGGGGGGCTTCATGTAACTGAATAAATTCGGTTACATGACTTACAGTTACAGGGAAAGGCAGAACGCTAGGAAAGTAGACTAGACATCCGATGAAAATTTCTCGCAGAAAGCAAAAGTGAAGTTAAGATAATTAAGCAATTTAAGTAGCGTAGTGGAGGTGAACATACCGTAAGTAGCAAAATAACGAGAAATAAGCATACAAATAGATACTCAAAATAATACAAGGAAATAAGCCGGAACCATATCGTATGAAATGAATTACAGAAATAGATGAGCGACAACAAAAGATATGGGGAATGTGACATTGACTTGCGTAAATGTAATCACAATCAAACACGAGAAACAAGATAATCTTGAGAATACTACAGTGAGGGTACAGAGATCGTCTTGCTGGTCCAAGAGATGAGGTAAGCCAGGTTCGAGTCCAACCCAGATCGCACGAGTTGCCGTTGCAAAGCACCGTCTCAAATTGGCCAAATGGAACACATAAGAACAAAGCCAAGTAACCATCATCACATTCAATAGAGTGTCAGGCAATGTATGTACGAAGGCAGTGTGGAGATACGCCATTCAACTACATCCAGACCTCATGACAAAAATTAAGGAACTCAGACAAACGAAAAGCCACCAGGTCAAGTCACCACCCACGTAGTGCACTCAAGAGAACGAGGGAAACCTCAATATATGGATGGTTGGTTCCTCAGTTTAGGGGCTGCGACAACGCGGTCATGTAGCCCCGTGTACTTTGGGTGTGTGTAGAATCTGTCTGATAACCGGTGTTAATTGTGATGGCTGTATTAGTGTGCGTATCTGTTTTTTAATTCAAGTAAGAACAGCAACTTTGAATTTTTCAAATAGTTCTTACTTTTGCCACCAAACGCCACCGTCAAAGACTACTAGGCCTAGTTCAGAACTTAGCTACTAGACGCCACCGCAGTCAGCTCTTGGCAACGAACGTAGAAACCTAAGAGCGTTGTTTACATTCCTAACCTATACAATTTAGCTTCACACAGGTGTAATTAGTGGAAGGTTCTTTAACATACCATAAATCTATGACATGGGACCGCTGGCTTTACTTCCTCTCCGAAGGAAGGCATACTGAGGGACTTTTAACGCTCTTAAAAAATCCGACAGCTTTGGCTGGGTTTGAACCCGCTATCTTGTGCATAGGCGCTCAGCCTGCTACCAACTACGCCACCGAAGCCGCCTCAGTATATGGAAACGACACTCAAAGAGAAATGCAGCAACAAATAAGCATTTCTGTAACTCACCCAAATGTGATGTGTTTATGAGAAGTTAATGTAGCACAAAACAAGATAAGTAAGGTAAACACAGGTAAAATGAAGATACATTTCAATATCAAACGTACATCATTCCACAACGACAGGAAGTTAACACAAGTGGAAAGGCAAAGTGCCTTCCACACTAAACGAGGACTTTACATAACAAACGTCATGCCTGGTTGGTAGACACAGGAAAAGTGTGACACGTGATGCTAAACTAGGTGCCAGATAAGCAAGTGAGAAGGGAAGGACCAATTATAAATTAATTTAAGTTGCCAATGGAATTCAAATAAAAGAGAGCTCAACCAATGAGTGAATTTAACACATGCACCAACCAACCGGGTGGGTGGTAAATTGAATTATGAATGCAAATAGATAGCATTGAAAGAACCAACAAAGTGGTTCAGGGAGGGGATAGGGTAAAATACTGCTCGATATCACAGAAGACGGTGTACACGTGCGCATTGAAACTGATGTAGCTCATTCATCATGAATGCCACAGTCCAGAGAATATCACATTCTCCTCGAGATTGAATGGATTATAAGTTACTTGAAAAACTTCACAAGAACAAATCAGTGTTAGCTATACACGAGGGTGAGAAAGAACAGCAAGTGTCACACTTCCACACAAATTACAGTACATTGCGAGACAATGGTATCGACAGTAGATGGAGCATCTCGGATGTCTTCATGTGCCCTTCTCCTTCCTTGTTGCAATCCGTGGGCAACGATCAGCCTAGTTAACTGTTGGAACAGAACTTACTCGGTCTAGCATTTCTGCCATGTGGTTGGTGCCCGAGCCTGGCAACAACCATACAGCGAGGGCTCTTATACTGTTGGCGCACTTAGTATTCTCAAACAGTTCACAGTACTGCAATATTTCCTGAATGATTAAAGAACAAAACTATGAATTCGTAGGCATGTAAGAGGAAACGCGTAACTTTTTATTGCTAAAAACCCTCGTAATGATTTGGACGGGGCTCCTGTGGTAGGATTTTGGGATGAAAGGGCCCCAACTGGGGTTGCGTTGGCTGTCACAACTATAACAAAAACATATAAAAAAAATTTAAAAAAAAAGGAAGTAAGCTGTGAGTGTGTTTTGAGTTAAAGGAAGTGCACCCTCACTCACTGCTCCTATTCATCTCAAGTTAGATTTAGAACTGAAATCTATTGCAGGCAATTGAGGCAAGGAGAGACAGCTGGCTGTTATACTCCAATAGAGCTTTGACTTACTTACGACTGGGGCTTTACAATCGGACCATTGAAGATTGTGGTCATGTCAACAGACTGAATGAGAATAACATGAAAGGATGGCTTTTACAAGCTCGGGCTCATCACTTACAAGGAAACTTTGAAGAAGCGGAGAACTGTGTCAAAGAGGCTAAATTTCGAAATCCTGATGGTCTTGCAGACATTGAAGGTAAGAGGCTGTTGTTGTTTGAGTCTTCAATCTTTTGACTGGTTTGTTGCAGCTCTCCATAACATCTCTCCTCTCCCACTCGTCTTAATACCTCTTCATTTCTTACCCTATCTACCCATCTGATCTTCATTATTCTCCTGTAACACCACATTTCAAACGCTTCGATTCTCCTCTTTTCTGCTGCACCAATAGTCCATGATTCACTTCCATATAGTGCCATACTCCATACAAAGGCTTTCAAAAATGACTTCCTAATGTTCTTCTAGCCTTTGTCCCGCAGAGCAGAGTCGGCTCTTCTGCACAATTGCCTCCATCTTGCACAGTCTGCAGTGTCTTTCTTCTCAACATTGGCTACTCTCATGTCTTTCTTTATTTGGTCAAGCCACCGCTTCTTGGGCCTTCCTTGTGGTCACTTGGCTACTACATCTAGTTTTAGTGCTCTTTTTGCCACTGTGTCCTCGCAACTTTGTAGTACATGTCCGTACCAACGCAGGCGAGCTTCAAGCATCTTGTCAGGGATCGGTGTGACACCAAGGGTGCCTCTTACATGGACATTGGTGACATGATCCAGTCTTGTTAGGTCAATGGACCAGTGCAGCATTCTCATCTCCATGGAGTGCAGCACTTGCTCACATCTGTCGGTTACTGGCCAACACTCAGTTCCATACAATGCTACAGGTCTGATCACAGTGCGATATACTTTTGACTTCAACTGTACAGGAATCTTACGATCACGTAAAACTCCTGTCACCTGTCGCCATTTAGCCCATGCTGTATTTGTTCGCATTTGTACTTCAATGTGTCTCCATCTGATGTTATGTATGAGCCCAAATATCAGAATCAAGTGACCTTGTTGAGTTGTTTTCCATCAATAGATATAGAGCCATCAGTTTGCTCTCCACACTCCATGTATTCAGTTTTGGAAATGTTTAATTTCAGTCCATATGCATCAAGGTGGTCTTTCCAAATTTGTATTTGCCACTCTAGGCCTCGGCATGTCGCACTTGCCAGCAAGACATCATCGGCATACAGAAGATTCCAGGGATGTTTGGTCTGGATATCTACAGTTGCCATGTCCATACACAAAATGAAAAGGAGCGGTGACAATGCTGAGCCTTGATGAATACCAACGTTGATGTTGAAAGTAGGTGAAGTCCCCGCTGCACACCTTACCCTACTGGTGACGTTGTGGTAAAGAGATTGTACACATTCAACATATACTTCAGGCACTCCATGGGCTCGTAAGGATTGCCATATAAGGTCATGGGGCACTCTGTGAAAGGCCTTTTCTAGGTCCAAGAATGCCAGATTTTCTCGTCTCAAGATGGCATTCTACGAGCAATCTGACCACATGGATGGCGTCCACTGTTCCGCAGCCTTTGACAAAACCACACTGGATTTTAGTTACCGAGGCAATTTCACGAAGGCGCATGTCCAATACACGTTCAAAAATTTCATTGTGTGACATATCAATCAAATTGGCCTGTAATTGACACACTAGTTGACATCACCTTTGTGCTTCCCAAGTAGGACAGTGATACTTGTAAGCCAAGTTTTGGGCACCTTGCGAGTTGTGATGATCTTGTTGTAAAGTGCTGTAAGAAATGTTGTGCCACTCTGCTCCATTAGCTTCCAGACTTCAACAGGTATGTCGTCTGGTCCAGTGGCTTTTCCATTCTTCATCTGGTGCACTGCACTCTCTCCCTCCTCAGTTGAGATCAATGGTATAGGCCCTAGTATTGGCTGGTGAATGGGTATAAGTGAGTTTGTGTCCTCCTCATTACTGATCTTTTCAAAGTATTCCTTCCAACATTGCAGGATTTTACTTGGTTCATGCAATAACTGGTGATTCTCGTCATTCGTACGTATGACGTGTCCAACATCTTGGCTATTTCCGCATTGCTGATTTCAAATTCTGAAATCAGTTCTCAAATAAGTGCTTATATTTCGATGAATTTTAAAACTGTAGACATATTCTGATGAAATTGCATGTTTTAGTGTAAATAAATAATATTCTCAATAGGATGATCAATATGATATCCAACTTCAACATGTAGAACTAAAACCACTTCTTCTCTTCTTGTGCCATATCTTTGGATGTTGGCTGTCATCAGGGAGATTTCTTGCTTATTTTTAGTGACTCAGAATAATGCAAGAGTGTTGATTCCATACCATTTGAGTAGGTTCTTTAACCAAGATATTCTCCTTCTCCTTCGGCCTCTCCTACCTTCAATCATGGTCTGAAAGAGTTTATATTTATCACTGTGAATGATATGGCCAAATTATTCAAGTTTTGTCTTTTTGATATTTTGTAAGACCTCCAGTTCTTTATGCAGGCGTTCGAGCACTTCAGTGTTACAAATTATATAGATCCATGTTATTCTAAATGTTGCTATTGATCCATGCTATTCTAAATGTTGCCAATGTTTAAAACTTTACATTAGGATGAAACCAAATACTTTGCATTACAAAATAACTAGAGCTTATAGAGAAAAACTAATTTCAGGTTAGAAATAAGCACACCCGAATTAAGCAGGAGGAATTATTTTAATAATGTATACTATAGAAGTCATATTTTAAAGCTGTCGGGTGGTCTGGATTCTATGTAGAAAGGAGGACTTGTATGTTATGGCCATGACGTCTATGGTCACATAAAACTTCAAGCTTCCTTCTTTGTCTTACTTTTTTTTTTCAATTTTAATACCCTCACTTTTCTGGTTTCAGTGTGCCTTAATACAACACTAACTAACTTTTGGTCTTCTGCCCCTTTTTTTATTTTGATGACATAGGACTTATAATATCAACTTTTTCCTAAGACTCCCTGGTACAGGTAGATTGTGACATGCATGGTGAAGGAATTTTAGTGTGTAAACTACACTTTTCTCTTACTAAGATATGATGTCAGAAGTCACTGACATGTGACTTACTTAAGAAGCCTCGAATGTTATCATTTATTATTCTTAAAACTTACCAATAAAATAAAACCATGTTGATATAATTATCTCTTGGCTTGCAGAATACGTGCAACAATGGAAAGAAGAACAACTGATTTTCTAACCAATGCACGCAGCTCAGAATTCTATCAAGTAGATACAGTACATTACATGAATAAACCCTACAGAGCTCCTTCTCTTCAATATAACTTAATCTTCAGATATAGAATGCTACAGTATTCAGTATATTGTACATGTATTTCATCAGTTACATCTTTCAGTCTCAATTACAGTAAAAGAATGTTATGTACAGAAGGTTGAAAAAAAAAAAAAAAAAAAAAAAAAATCTGTATAGGAAAATATAACAAGGTGGACATACAATTATTGTTCAGAAATAGACAAAAGGTGCCCCAACCCCCACCCCTTTTCTTTTTTACATATAGATATCCTGAGGAATCTCTAGTCCAGCAACTACAGTCTTATTTTCTAATGATGATCTCTGACAACATGATGACAAATTGCAGAGTTATTGCACGGTCTTCTCACATACTCGTGTCATCCTATGAGCAGTCCATCTGGTCATAAATATCACTTATCTACACAACATTTTATTTTAATCAACTGTTGTGTTCTAAGAGAAGAACGGGCCTCACATACCAAATTTATAAATTATGACTACAAATATAAATTGTAAAATCTTTTGATTATGTTTTAGGATATGATCAACTAGAAGAAAGTGCATGTGACACTTTGGTCATTTTATACAAAAAACATATACAGTACATAGGTGGCCAAATTATGGTAAACTAAATAGAGCCAAATTTTTTATTGTTAATTGGTTCACAGAATCTTCAACAATGTATAGATTTCCTGTATTCTGATGAAGATAATGTGCTTTTGTGGCATTCCAACCAGATCAGTCTTTGCCGCCAATTGAGGTAACGCGGTTGGGGATGAATTAAATTAATGATTTTCCGATGAACTGATGTGAAATAATTCCTCCTATGGCATATACTACTCGTACAAAAGGAGATACGACAACAGATTTAATTTAGTTCTGACAGCACACCATTTTGCTTTTTTAAGGAATGATTTTTTGATAAAAAATAAAAGATTATAAAAGCACTTTAACATTAAATGCGGTAAAAAAATGTGTTATTTCATATGTTGGTTCGTAAAAGATCTCTTGTAGCACAAGACATGACAAAATACAACCAAGAAATGTCCTGCAACAGTGACTCGGACTCAAATAAAACCTTCCATTTTAATGCAATGCATCTTAATTTGCCACAATAATTTGGCAACCTCTGTAAATTACCACAAAATGAACAAATTAAGAAGAGCATTGGTGTTTATTTATTCTATCATAAGCTTTATATCAATAATACCAGTGTTAAAGAAGGGGGATAAGAAGGCGTGTGATAACTATAGAGGGATCACCCTCTTATCACAGATAGTAAAAATACTGGAAAGGATATTAGAAAGAAGAATGAGAAGAAAGGTGGAAGGAGAGTTGCAAGAGGAACAGTATGGCTTCAGGAGTAGAAGATCCACAGTGGACCCAATCTTTAGCTTGAGGCAGGTGATGGAAAAGAACTGGGAATATGGAGAGGATTTGATCATGACTTTCATAGATCTAGAAAAGGCATATGATAGTGTCCCCAGAGAGAAGGTATGGGAAACCATGGTTAAGAAGAGACTGGGAAGAGAAATGTTGGAAATGGTGCAAGCAATGTACAACAACTGTGTTAGCAGGGTACTGACCCCAGTTGGAAAGACAGATTGGTTTAGGAACAAGACTGGACTAAGACAGGGGAGTGTGCTGTCACCTCTCTTGTTCATAATGGTGATGGATGAAATTGTAAAGGAAACAAAGGAAGCATATGGACATAAAGAAATGAAGTTACTGTTATTTGCAGATGATATTGTGGTCTGGGGAAGGAACACCGAAGAAGTGCAAAAACAACTAGATGCACTGAACGAAAATATTCAGAAGTACAGCCTGAAAATCAGTATAGAGAAAAGCAAGACCATGGTGATGACAAGAGGGGAAAGACAAGGAAAGGGCACTGTGAAAATTGGAAGTCAGAGTTTGGAAATTGTGGACACGTTCAAATACCTAGGAAGTGAATTGATGCATACTGGTAGGTTGGACATGGAGATTGGCAGGAGGGTACAGCAGAGCAATGCATTCTATCAAAGTGTAAGAAAACTTGTTTGGGATAAGGAAGTACCAAGGAAAAGCAAGGAGGTAATGTATGAAGTGTACTATGTTCCCATATTAACTTATGCAGCTGAGACTTGGACCCTGACAAGCAGGCAAGAGAGTAGAATCCAAGCCAGTGAAATGAAATTCCTAAGAAGTATGATAGGAAAGACAAGGAAAGACAGAGTGAGGAATGAAGATGTTAGGAAGGAAGTTGGGATGGGAAAACTAAATGAGAGAATTGAGAAGAATAAACTAAGGTGGTTTGGACATGTAAAGAGGATGGAGGAAAATAGAATACCAAGACAGATGCTGGAGGCGAAGTGCAAGGGTAAGAGAGCAAGAGGAAGACCTAGAACAAGGAGGATTGATTCAGTGAAGAACAGCGTAAGAAAAAGAAATCTGGACTGGGACAAGATCGTGGAAGAAGAATGGTGGAAGGAGAGAGGAAAGTGGAGAAGTGCCATAAATACCCCGACCCGGCAGGAGCTGGATAAGGGGAAATGATGATGATGAAGCTTTATATCAATGGAATAAGGTAAGAACTTGTCAAAATTATATTTTCAAAACTTTGAAATCCATGAATTCATTTTCATAACTAATAGTGATGAAATAAAAATTCCAAAGCCAATTTAATATCTAATGTAATTTGCTAAAATGGCTGACAAGACCAGACTGGCTGTCAACTATTATTAGAAGATAAGCTACACAGCCAGAACAAAATAATGTTGTCAAGAGTTCCAAAATCAATTACAAAATTAATATATCTTAAATGTTACAAATGGCTGAATAACATTATTGAACTTTTGTTCTAAGAAATGAAAAGGTTCTCAAGTGAATGCTATTCTGAACTCTTTTCAACCCTACAGTTTACCAGGATAAGATAAAACATGAGGAATAGGATGGAAAAGCCTATATATTTGATAAGATGAAAATAGGCTAAAAATAACATTGTTAATTCGATTTAGGGTCTTGGGACATCTTGGTTATGCACATGCAATATACCAAAACATTTTTACACCAGATAGCCTACTTATAAGCAAGAAATCCTTTGAAAACCACCTGTAAAGGTGCCCAGATGGTTTCCATCAGCCCAGTCAACACTGTGACTGTTTATCGCTGCATTTGACCTCGACTGTGCACAAGACGAGTCACTTCCCCAAGATATGCTAGTGGGTGCTTTTAGATTACATTCTAAATACATGATGGGTAGAGTTCCGAATTTTTGGTTTTAATGATATCTGCAAAATATTTCAACAAACATACGTGAAATGATTATTTTATCCTAAAATGCTAAATACCAACAAAATGTAGGTAATAAGATTTCTTTCAAACTAATTGACATAGTTCCACAATCTGTTGTTTGAAAGAAAATCAGAAATCTTAAATATAAATGTTTCATAACATACGGTATAAAGAAGTCCCTTCTTGAGCTTGATTGGTTCAAGTCCTGAAAAAGTGGAAATAAGGGTCTGCTTATACTTTGGGGACAACACAAGTTTCACGAGTTAGTGAGAAAAGGACAATGGTAGTCATAGAGAATATTTGTTGAAGTAAATGTCACATTAGGTATTAAACACAGAAAACATAATTCATTTTAGTTATTGCAAAAAAAAAAAAAAAAAAAAAAAAAAAACTAGGATAAATTGTTTGTTATCCCTCCAAATGTTTCTATAGTGTTAATTATTTAACCAAATCCTTGCACCATATACACAGTTGTTAAGCTGTTAAGCACACTCGCACCTCATTTATTTCACTGCTTAGAACATTTTATTTCGTTGCTTTGAACGTTTTATTTCACTGCTTTGAACATTTTATTTCATCGCTTTGAACATTTTATTTCATCGCTTTGAACCCTTTTATATTAGCATAAATCAGGGTCCCTAATGATAGGACAGATGATTTCTCCAAAAATGCTCTGTAGGCAGTGAAGAATATGTGAAACCCTAGTCCCACACACACTGACAGAGAGACAGTAACTTTGGAAGTTACATCGTTACATTATGTAGCTACACTTGTACCCCCCTGCGTGTTTACTGTAATTAATCGAAGCACAGACCTAAGCTCGTTTGATCTTCAATTGTGGGGTAATTTAAAATACGAAGTGTACAGATCAATTACCCGAACTCTAGTGGAGCTGGAGAACAATATACGGCAGCAGATATCCCTCACAATAGAAGGGAATTACAACGTGTAAACGCTAATTTATTTACACGGAACAACGCCTGTCTGTCAGCTGAAGGAGAACATTCTCAGCATCTTCTGTGAAAAGGTAAGTTATTTAATCATGACTTGCTGGTGAATTCACTATTAATTAATGTACTTTGTTACGGTTTCCACCTGCGCACTGTCCGTGGGCCGACTTCTGTGGGCTGGCGGAAGGCGCGGCCATCCGGCAGCTGGCCGCGAACCCCGCTCCAGCTAAAGAATCTCCCTGTATATAAATTTAACATGGATTTTTCTCCTCCAGTGTTTGTCCTGTTATATTATTTATTTTCCCAGCTTCTTTTCCTGTGTTGTCCAGTTTCACTCCATCCTAACACCATCCACTTCAAGACAGAAGATCTCATTGAAGAATGCTCCCCATCCTACAATGCACGTTTTGAGCGACAGAAGAACTGGTGGGTGCTCACCCTCCTGATTGGTATAATATTATTGAATCACCTTTTCACATATGAAGTTGTAGGCTTTTCAGATTTTATGCCATGTTTGCAAACTTGTTGATATTTTGCATAACAAATGTGGTAGGTTTTATCAAGGCTAAAAATTAGTCAATGGCAGGCCAAATACATTGAATCATTGATTCTGATTGGCAGAAACCAGCTTTCCCCTCAACTAACTGGCCATGACCTGCAACACGATAGGTAAATGCGGGTGGAGGGAGAGATGAAAGGATAACAAGAAGTTCCGTGACGAACTAAAGAGCCTACTTTTCTTAAAATTTAAGATCCATGCCAATGATTAATCTAAATGGATCTATCTAGAATAATGACGAGATTAAGTTGGTAATATCGAAATTTCTAATTAGTTCGAAATACTGTAAACCTGGCATAATGTAGCCTAATAGAGAACTACAGTTGGCAGCCCTGGTGACTGAATATATTGTTAGTTCCATCTCTTTAGGTACAGAATACAAAATTTGGTTGAAGTCCGATGGATAGCATGGACGTTACATGCAGTTAAACATTGGATCTAACAGCGTGCTTAAAATCATGTTGGCAACAATGACATACATGTATTGTTCAGAAATAATCTGAAATAATATGATCTATTAATGTGTCAATTTTGAATGAAATCCATTAGTTAGTATAGAAGTTACATGCATTTTAAAATTGGACCTATCAGCAGGCTTAGAATCATGTTGGTAGCACTGACGTATTATAAATTACTCCAAATTAATATAGAATGTCAGGTACTATACGTGTGCATAGTTTAAAGCTGTCGGCTTGCATACTTTGTGATATATGGGTATTTAGATTTAAAAAATTGAGAGCATTTATTAACAGTTGGCAGCCCTGGTGGCTCTTAAGAATACACCCAGTCATATCTGTTTATGTACACATAGCACATACAAAATTTGGTTGAAATCCAATTAATAGTGTAGAAGTTATATGCATTTAAAATTTGGACCTATCAGCAGGCTTATAATCATTTTGGCAACACTGCCATGTATGACCTCCTGGAAATTAAACTGCAATATTATTATCTATACGTGTGCCAATTTTGAAATAGCTCCCATTCATACCTTCCAAGATATCCAACATGGAGCTCAAATTTCAATTGCGATTTTTGGTAGCACTGACATCATTTTCAAATATGGCCGTGAGATATTCAGGTATAGATCTTTACTCCTACCAAATTTTGTTTCGATTGCTGCAGCCGTTTAGGAGTTGATAGGGGAGGACACACACACAGCCAGCCAGACAGACATACATTTGTCCGATCTCATAAGAATACTTTTCCCTCATTTTTGCAAAATGTGAAAAGTAGGCTAAAAATGAAACAGGACAGGGATAATCTCCAACCGGACACATCGCCTTCTTCAAAGGTGGGCATTTACACCATCAATCCAATCAATAGCTCGGTTGGTTGGTTCTTAAGTTTAGGGTCCGCGACAACGCGGTCATGTAGCCCCGTGTACTTTGGGTGTGTGTAGAATCTGTCTGATAACCGGTGTTAATTGTGGTGACTGTATTAGTGTGTGTTATCTGTTTATTAATTAAAGTACTGCAACTTAGAATTTTTCATATAGTTCCTACTTTTGCCGCCAAGTGCCACCGTCAATGACTACTAGGCCAAGTTCAGAACTTAGCTACTAGATGCCACCGCAGTCGGCTCTTGGCAATGAACGTAGAAACCTAAGAGCGTTGTTTACATTCTTAACCTATCCAATTTAGCTTCACACAGGAGCAATTAGTGGAAGGTTCTTTAACATGCCATAAATCTATGACATGGGACTGCCGGCTTTACTTCCCCTCCGAAGGAAGGCATACTGAGGAATTTTTAACGGTCTTAAAAAATCCGACGGCTTCGGCCGGGTTTGAACCCACTATCTTGGACATAGAAGTTCAGCATGCTACCGGCTACGAATCAATAGCTCTCCATCTGTGTTATAGCCACGAATAAGCTCATTTTGAGCTCCCAGTCTCACCTCTTACAGGATTCCCGCAGTCCTAGCGGCCACAAGTTCGCAATCGGGCACAGTTATTATTTTAAGTAGCTGGCACCTATCTTGGTTCGTTTGAAGAGATTCCATGCAGGCAAGCGATCTGCTGGCCTTCTTGAAGATGTGATTTTGGAGGATGAATGTTTGAAGTAGGTATCGAATATTACCACAAGAGGGCACATTTTCCTTTGAATTACGAATTATACAGGTTTTTGAGATAACCAGTTAATTTTACACATTTTTAAAAATCTGATGGAACCAATGGTCGAAGGACAAATTCGACATATGATGGACTTTTGAATTAACCATACTGTACATGAGATGGAGAGGTTATAAAATGATGTATATTTGGATGTTATTTTGAGAATATTTTTTCGGAAGGGTTCAACTTTGTGATATTAAATTATTTCGCATTATTTTGGGACTTCAATTTGAGATATTTTCAAAATTTAGAAGTTAATGACAGAAATGAGAGTTTTCTGTTGAGGTTCGTAAGATTTCGTGAATAAACATCTTGATAAAAGTCAGGGTCACTAATAATACAGAAAAATTATTCACATAAAACTAAAAGCTCTTCTTGATGCCCAAAATGTATGTTGAATCGATGTATATCACTCAGTATACCATTAAATATCGTCAGTATACATTTTCTCGAGGACGGGCACGGGATAATATAGCTTACTGTCGACCAAAATATTATGAGTACTCGAGTTTGAAGTAACCAATAGACCTACATAAAATCTAATAACATCATCATTTTCATCGTTCTATTTTATGTTAGTTCATGTAGGTTTGGAATTTTTAATTTATATTTTAATATTTTTATCCCAGTTGGAACACAAAAAGGGCCCGTTTTTAAGCGTGTTTCAACCATGCGTCACATTTAAGAATGATTAACTCACAAACCCGTCATCAGATCGAATCCAAATTTTAACACAATACACATTGGAATGTTGTATAACTGGTTTATTAATTTCAAAATTTTGTGTGCCCAAGAAAGAAAGTTGTTATAATTTTTGTAAGGTAACTTTTTCTCGGCTCGGGGTAATTGGAAAATGTAGTTATTGGTCGCATTGTAATCCTTATACACCAAAAAGTTATGCTGTATGACTGTGAAATACATAAATTAATTCAATTATTTTATATAGGTTTGTATTTGTACGGGGAAATAAGACATGGTTCACCAGCTAGCCGCTCCGGGGAAAGCTGTACAGCATTGCCAAGATGGAGCCCAACACGCGTCATGGCGCGCCTCGCTCGGAAGTGATGGGCTCCATCTCAGCAATGCTGTACAGCATCCCCTGGAGCGGCTAGCTAGTGGACAATGCCTTATTTCCCCGTACAAATACAAACCGATATAAAATAAGTGAATTAAGTTACGTACTTCACAGTCATACAGCATACTTTTGATATATAAGGATTACAACGCGACCAAGAATTACATTTTCCAACGATACCCAGCCGAGAAAAAACTACCTTACAAAAATGATAACTTTGTTTCTTGGACACACAAAATTTTGAAATTAATAAACCAGTTATACAACATGCCATTGTATATTGTGTTAAAATTTGGATTCGATCTGATGACGGGTTTGTGAGATAATAATTCTTAACCCTCCGTTACACGCGTGCCCAGCCGTTACACCACTACACGCGCGCGGACTGACTGTCCGCATCTGTTTGTGAGGTTCCTTTCGTTCTTTTTTCCTTCCGTTCCTCAATCTGGTTACCGTATGATGACCAGCGTATGACTATATGTTCATTAATTGATAATTTCATCAAAATAATTTATTGCAGAATTTAGCAAATTGCTTATTATAAATTTTACATTTTACAATAAAAATTACTTGACGTGAAAATTTTCTACAAAAGCTAATATGCTTGATTCCACTGGTCGGTTCTTAGTAGTGGTCATAAATGTTGGGATTTCACGTTTATTCTTGCGAATCTTTCCACCAAGTGTCAATTTATCATCTGCAAGCAAATCTTGAGCAAGAGGAACAGACCTAAATCAGTTTTCGCAAGTAACATTTCTATCAGTTTTTGATATTGGTTTCACCAATCTCTTTACGATTTGGTGTGGCGTGTTTTCGCATTGCTATGGGCCCTCAGGTTGTCTTCCGCAGTATAATCTCCATATTACTTGTATGATACATTTTGGCATCGGTTTAGTGCAAAAATCTTTATATGGTTTTTAGCAGTCTTGGACGGACTATATTGGCGAAAGCTGCACCTTCCCCGAAATTCATCTAACATTTCATCAATTGTCACTAGTTCCGCCAAACTATAGTGTTTCTTGCAGTTACCTATGGACGTGTCTACTAAATACCGCACAGCAGTTTCCGCCTGTTTAGGATGCTCTCGGGAGTTGATGTCATCAAATTTCAAACACTTCAACAAGAAACGGAAACGGTTTATGCCCATTGATAGCCTGAGATAGTCGACACCTGTACCATCATTTTGCCAGAGATCTTGTAAATTGGTGTGGGAGTCTTTCAATGCCCCACCAAGAAACACAAGACCTAAACATGCCTTCAGCTCAACAAGATTAGTGTAAGCTGCATCTCAGGATCGAGAGTATTTTGGACGGGTTGTTGATATGTAACGATTTATGCATGTTACGATTTCATCGGTATAAAATAGTTGCAGTGCTTCAACAGGTGTCTTAGCATTCTTAGCGACTCCTACTACTCCAGGCAAGTGTTTCACAATATAGGCTATTTCTTGCTGCTCACATTCAGTCACGTCTTCATCTTGAGACTGCTCACTATGAGAATTATTATCATCACTATAATTCACTGCATCCAAATCACTGTCATAACTCACTCCAATTTCATCGTCGTCCAACCCCTGTTCGATGTGATCCATTGCTCCAGGAATAAATCAAAATATCTGCCTGATAAGAGGACACACGGGTATTATTCATAGGTCATTATAGTCATCCATATTCCACTACAGATAATGAAGTACAGAAACTACTTCTAAATACACATACTACAGCACTTGCAACCAATATATTATGTAATTGTATAATATATGATTGATATGATATAGATATTATAATAGAAAACAACGGAAAAATGCATTACTTACCGAAGATGAGAGGACGATTTATGAGTCATCAATACACACTACGGACTGAGACTCCGCAAGTCTGCGCGTGACGATATAAACCTCCACCAGCAACAGCTCGATTATTATTGACATAATATCACATTACCAGAGTGTTTATATTGTTGTAAAATGAAGCTAGAAGAAGCCATTCCCTTCCAACTCCTTTTTTAGCCTTCTGGTAACAAAAAAAAGTAAAGTGCGGACTCACACTCCAGGACGCGTGTAACGGAGGGTTAAATGTGACGCTTAAAAACGGGCACTTTTTGTGTTCCAACTGCGATAAAAATATATTAAAATAAAAAATTCCAAACCAACATGAACTAATGTAAAATAGAACGACAAAAATGATGTTACTGGATTTTATGCAGGTCTACTGGTTACTTCACAAACCACCTTCAAACTTGAGTGCACATAATATTTTGGTCGACGGTAGTTACCCAATCGACGTTGCATGCCTTAAACTCGCTTCATCTCAATCTGTGAGCCGAGCGGCACGAGTTTAAATGATTCAACTCGAACTCAGTAAATTTTGTTACCTCCAACTATCCAGACATAAAAATCAGTTACTTTTCATTACTTTCGTTACCTGGTCACAAAATTGCTCTTTTTCACTACTTTCATTACCAATATACACACTGTAGGTACTAAATTGTTGGTTCATTTAGGGGCTTTGTGACATTGTCGTCATGCAGCCCATGTACATGAGTGCGTATTGAATCTGTCTGATAACTTGAGTTATTGTGATTGCTGTACTAATTTTTCTATTTGTAATTGGTGGTAGGATTTTGATAAAAGGCAACCATGGCTTTAATTTAGGTACCATCCCAGCATTTGCCTGGAGTAGAAGTGAGAAACCACAGATAATCACTTCCAGTAATCAAACCCACCTTATCCCAGTTCTGCCTCACAAGGCTGTCACCCATTCCAGCCCTCAGGCCAGAATTAAATTTCTCGGCAGAGCCAGGAATAGAACCCAGACCTCCGTGGTGACAGCTAAGAATGCTAGCCACAATGCCATAGCGAGAATGTCCTAAATTGTGATCAGCTGCCCAGTTTAGCAGTCTTTCTGTCATCATTCATATTTTGGAGAGTTGTGGGGATGTATTTTGTATGAAAATGTATGCAGGCCTGAATATAGTCTGCCAATATATGAAACTAGACATGCTGAAAAGTTGTGAATATGTCAAAAGTACTGTACCTAGGTATGTAACAAAAATAAAATAGGACCAAGGACTAACACCTGCAGCATGTCAACCGTAACTAAAGCACATTCGGAATAACTGCCAACATTATTCAGATTTCTTTGATATCTGCTTTCTAAGTATGATTGAAACCAAGCTAAAATAAAATTTAATCTTCAAGTGTACTGGAAGAGACTGATAATATCTTATGGTGTCATCCATATGATGGATACTAGGAGAGACCGCTGCTTGAACGATATTAAGCAGGTAGAAACTGGCAAGTCAAAATGATTAATGTGCGATGCTTCAGAGTCAACACCTAGGGATTTAGCTGCTCTCCATCGATCCAAAGATGATGTTGAATTCCATAGACTGTGAATGTTATTTCATCTGCATGAATCATAGGCAGCATGTCTTATCAGAAATTCCCTTTTTATGGGATACCTTAAAATGCATTTAAATTTAAGTTTAAAAAGGAAGCTTTTAGTTTTACGTGACCATTAATCATGCGATCATGAGCCACAAGAATCAAAGTTTAAGTTTCAACTTCCTAAACATATGGTTGGTTCCTCAGTTTAGGGGCTGCGGCAACACGGTCATGTAGCCCCGTGTACTTTGGGTGTGAGTAGAATTTGTCTGATAACCCGTGTTAATTGTGATGACTGTATTAAGTGTGTGTTATCTAATTAAATTCAAGTGAGGACTGCAGACATTGAATTTTTTTCAAGTCTTCCTACTTTTGCTGCCAAACGCCACCGTCAACGACTACTAGTTCAGAACTTGATCACCAGATGCCACCACAGTCGGCTCCTGGCGACAAACGCCGGAACCTAAGAGAGTTTGTCGAATGTTTAACCTATATATAATTTAGCTTCACACAGGTGTAATTAGTGGAAGGTTCTTTAACATACCATAAATCTATTACATGGGACAGCCGGCTTTACTATCCCTCCGAATGAAGGCATACTGAGGGATTTTTAACGCTCTTAAATAATTCGACGGCTTTGGCCGGGTTTGAACCCGCGATCTTGGGCATTCCTAAACATATCATATGCCGAAAGGACTCAACCTTTTCAACTGCTCTGCCCTTGAATATCACTAACAAAAACACAATGTAAACTTTACTGGGGAACAAGAATGCTATGGGCAAAGTTTAAGAGCCAGGAAATGGGATTCTATGGCTATTAGTAGTCTGAATATGTTATGGCCTACAGCAAATTTTCGATTATCCATTTTAATGCGGACTTGAGATCACACGGATAACTGCAAACATGAATATTATAAATAAAATGCAAGATTAGATATTGTGATCAACAAGGGTGGGAGCGTTTTCTATCATCAGGTTCAGAGTTTAATTTGGGATAAAGACACACCACTGAAGGCTAAAGAAGTGACCAATAATGATGTATGGAGCGGAAACCTGGCCAATGACCAGGAGAGAAGAAAGTAGAATACAGGTAGCCAAAATGAATTTCTAGGATTATGGTATGGAAGACTAAGTAGAAAGAGAAATGAAGTGAATGTACAGAAGCTGAACGATAAGCTGGAGCAGAACAGGATTGAGATGGTATGGACATGTGAAAATGATGAAAGAACGCTCAAACAAGTGATGGAGAGACAGATGACTGGAAAGAGATGAAGAGAAAGACCTAGAGTACAGTGGATGGACTTACTGAAACACAGTGTGAGAGAACGGAACCTATAATGGAGATCAGTGGTTGAGGAAGGATGGTGGACAGAGTTAACCTTCAGCGGCTAACGTCAGTTTTTTAACACGTCGGTTAACGTTGCGGCTGTTAGCCGCAATTACATTTTTCTCATTGACAGTGCTATTATTGATTTTAAATGTATAATAGACATCAGGTTTCTTAAACAAATGGGGCGTGGTGGTGCAGCAGTCGATCTGTATGCCTCTCACCAAGGCAGACCGGCTTCGATTTCCGGTCAATGCATGTGAGATTTTCGAAGTGAATTGCCATGTCCTGTGGTTCAGATTCCACGTAAAAAGGAGGTCCCGTGGCTCAGGATCGCGAGATTAATGATCACGTTAAACTACAAGCTTCCTTCTTATATAAATATTAATAACAATTATTTATTACAGCCAATGGCCAAAGAAAATTAAATTACAATACTACCATACATTTCAGACTAACATGGAGGATCATTGTCGCTACACAGTTCCTTGAGCGACAGCTTCCGTTCGCATTCCAGGGCGTGATACCATTCACAACGCTTCCCACAAAATTTGCAAATACACTCTGCAGCAGGCGAATGGTAAACTTCCGTCTCACTGACTCGAAAATGAAAACCATGCACTGCAAATCTTGTCCATGGGTGACGCAGCTCATAGTCTGGTCATTTCCATTCTGCAGGGTTCAACATAGCTTCTGTGGAGTAGAAATCTAGTCAAATCGCCTCACGCTTGGCTTGAATCTCTTCCAGTAGTTCCTGGTAGGCACCTGTAGCTGGCAAGAGCAGCTTTACACGGAGTTCTTCTATGAAGAATGGCTCACCTGTAAGCTCGTAAGTCAGTCTGGATGGTGTATTTTTGGAAACACAGAGAATCTTCTTGAAAAACGTCGATTTAATTGTCTCAATTTTCTTAAGGTTGGTTTTATTAAGGTAGCCCCAAAACAACTCAATACCATAGGTCAAAATGGGAACTATTTTACTGGAGAAAATCTTCATGGCTGTATTAATAGACATTCTTCTAAGGAGTTTGATGTCATTCATCGCTATTGTCGCTGCTGTTATTCGATTATCGAGATGTTTCGTTAACGTATTACCAGAAGTCTGTCGCGTGATTCCTAAATAGTTAAAGTGCTTTGCTAATTTCAGTGGCTCTCCTTCATGATACAGTTCTTCACAGGCTGCCATTTTTCCACCCTTTCTAAAAACCATATGGACCATTTTGTCCCTATTCAGCTGTAGGTTATTCTTTTCTGCCCAAAGTGTTAATCTGTCCCAGCATTCCTGCAGAGCTCTAAGATCATAAGACCCTATCACCATATCGTCTGCATAAGCGTAGAAGGAAACCACTTCTTCGTTAATAAGTACTGTATTATGTAATTCAAGTTGTTATTTTTTAAAATGATTTCTCCATTACAACATATTTTAAAAGCTTAAACATTATCACATTTCTTATTGTTGTAAGACATCAGTTTTCAGTTGGTTTTAATTATCGTCAATAAACTGTCTTTTCTTTGTATGCACAATATCAAAAAAATCATATAAATGTAATGAAAGCGAAGAAGAAAACATGAACATTCAAGATATCTATTAGCTAAAATGTACCTGTCTGAACAAAACATACCTCACAAATTACAAACAGCCACAACAATTTTTTTTTTTTTCAGTCACACTCTTGAGGGGGATATACACATTATCTTCACGCAGAATCCCAGGAATGTAATACTACTCTTCCGAAGATGCTCAACAGGTGATTAGCTACTAAAGTAGTTGTTGGTGGTCAGGTTTCTAAAGTTATTCATCAGACACAAAGTCGTCCTCATTTTCACAACTTTCATAACAATTATGACAGAACAACTTTGCATGTGTTTGGCAAATTTTTTTTTGGCATGTGTTGCAGGAGAGCCTCGAAGATTCTAGTGTGTCCCACAAATATAGAAATTCCTGGTCGTACCGGCGTTTCTCTTGTTGAGCAGCTTTCTTCCTTGTAGTCCTTCAAAAATAGAGCTAACTCTTTAGGAAGCCTTGGTATTTTGGCCCGATCTTCAAGGTTTTCTTGCATAAGTTCAAGGGCCAACTGGTAGAGGTACTCTCTTCTCAATGATTTGTCCGTAGGATTGTTCATCTGGAAAATACGCATTGAGTTTATTCCAGCTAGATCTAGAATGCGAAAGAAGTAAGTCATTGTCCATCCGAGAGTTTTCCCTGACGTAGTAATACGTGAACACATCAAGTCAACAGTGTCTATGCCTCCATTTGTGGCATTGTAATTCATGATGTGTACAGGTTTACCGGTTTCGTCGTCTATATCATTGCGGTCATGCATGGTGGAGAGTAAAATTACAACTTTCTTCTTTCGGGTGGCAAATGAAATCAACGATTTATCCTCCTGACACCCAAACAAGTGACTCCCTGGTAGAAGGTTCTTGTTTTCTGTCACAAATTCTGGGGGGATAACTGCTTTATCCTTACGTAGGGTCCCAAGAAATGTAATGCCATTCTTCAGGAGATGCTCAGCGAGTGGATAGCTGCTGAAGTAGTTGTCGGTTGTTAGGTTTTTATTACTCCGTTCTATTGGAGCACATCATCTTCTGACAATGTCGAAAGGTTTGTTGGATGCTTCGAAGGGACCATGTTTTTGTTTCCCACAGTACAGTTCAAGATTGTAGGTATAAAATGTTTGGGAGTCACAAAGGGCATAAATCTTCAGGCCGTACTTTTCTGGTTTCTTCGGCATATATCACTGCTATCAATTGTGGGGAAGATTCTTGCAAGAATTCTACTTACCGGTAACCGCCTCAAGGTTATCTCTGAGAGGATCCTCCCAGAGTCACAATGCGGATTTAAAGATTCCAGAAGCACAATTGACTTGATTTTCTGTGTGAGACAGCTACAAGAAAAATGTAGAGAACAACAGAATCCACTCTTCTTAGTCTTTTATGACTTGGAAAAGGCATTTGATTCCGTTCCAAGACCAGCCATGTGGGTGGTGCTGAAGCGGTTTGGTTGCCCTCAGCGTTTTGTAGATCTAATCAAGGCTCTCCATGATGGCATGACAGGTCAGGTTTGCCATCGGAATAAGGTGTCCGATGAATTTCCCATTACCCATGGACTGAAACAAGGATGTGTACTGGCTCCAATGCTTTTTGCGCTGTACTTGGCTGCAATGCTTTATGATTCACCCACAAACATCCCAGGTGTGGAGGTCAAGTATCGTTTTGATGGAGGGCTTTTCAACCTAACTCGTCTCCGCACCTTGAGGAAAACTCAGGTTACTAACATGTTGTATGCAGATGATGCTGCGTCACCAACTCTCACACCAGAAGAGCTGCAAGAGTCAGTTAATTGTTACAAAAGTGCATGTGATCGCTTTGGTCTTACCATAAATGTCAATAAGACTATAAAGTCTTGGCACAACCTTCACCAGGCACACCTCTTCCTCAGTTCAATATCTCCATCTCAAATTTGCCATTAGAACAGGTAGACCACTTCTCATACCTGGGCAGTACCATTTCTGTGAGCTGTACCTGTGAGCAGGATGTGGATAAGAGAATTGGCGCAGCCCATGCAGCATATGGACGATTAGGGCACCGGGTCTTCATGAATAAAGATCTGTCCATGAGTACAAAGCTTATGGTGTACAAAGCAGTAGTCATTTCTACATTGTTGTATGGCTGTGAAACGTGGACTCTTTACCGACGTGATCTTAGGAAGCTTGAGCGTTTCCATCTACAAAAACTTTGATCAATCCTCAATAGAGCGCTGCTTTGGGTTTTTGTGGGTATCTATCCACATAACCTAACGGCAGTGCTGTTTGAGGATCCAACCAGCCTTCGGGCTGACTACCTAACAGACAGACAAATGGGAAGACCGCATTACCAATATTGCTGTTCTGGAAAAGGCTCAAATCAACAGCATAGAATCATCCATAATAGGTCACCAATTTAGATGGATTGGTCATGTCCATCGGATGGATGATGTGAGATTACCTTGTCAAATGCTATATGGTGAGTTATGCTATGGCACCAGACCTCATGGTGGTCCTAAGAGACGCTACAAGGACCGATTTAAGCAGACCCTGAAATTGACAGGTCTTGATTCACAAACCTGGGACATGCTGGCTGAAGACCGCTCAACTTGGCGCCGCACCATCTCGGATACTGTAAAGACGTTTGAAAGGGATCGACGCACACATGAAGAGGCCAAGCGTCAGGCTAGAAAACTTCGAGCAGCCCAATCACGTCCTCCTCCAGCAATACTATGTGACTTGTGTGGACGCTTGTTCCATGCCAGGATTGGACTCTTTTAGTCACCGTAAACACATTCACAAACTGGACTGAAGGAAGAAGATTTATACTCGGATTCGAGTTAAAGCCGATGATGATGATTGAATAAACCCACAACATCCTCGAAATGCAACCAGCATCTCGTCGAAGGTTACAAATTCCCCAATGTTGTAGGCTTGTTGGCTATGAATTTATTTTGCAGATCTCTCACTGGAGCCAACTTCTCAGTTTCCTTCCTCTGTTCCCTACTTGTTATGTCATCAAGCCTAATCCACCTTAGGAGACATTTGAACCACTCTTAGCTGAAATTCGCATGCAAAATTGTCAATCCAGTACCGTTTGTCGCAAAATATTCTGAAAATCAGCACGATTTTCCCTTTTCACACCAATTAAAAACAGAGCACCGATGACAGCCATAATTTCGGCGTTCGTCGTTGACCTGAATCGGCTCTTTCGAACTCTATCGTCTGCTTCATTTCTTTCGTTCTCATGTTTCTTGGTTGCAATATAAATGTTAGTGAATCTGACTATATCAGAAATCATGTCGGAACTTATGATTTTCAGGAAACAATCAAGTGGTGTTTGGCATTGTCGAGCTTGTGCCCTAGGCCCAGGAATAACCTTCACAATTTTCTTTGACTTCACCTTTGTCTGAGACCGCAATACTTTACTTGATCAAAGAGTCTCCCCATCTTTTCCAATGAAGAACCGCATTTCCTCCTCGTCGTCAACTTCCATTGCGAAGTCACCATTATCCATATCAGTCTCCGAATCAGAATTATGATGATCGTCGTGAATTTGTTGAGGTTCCAAGTCAGGATCTTGGACGTCATCTAAATCCCACTCTTGTTCTTCTCCAGCAGCCTCTTCAACTTCTAGTTCCCTTAGAATTCCTCGGGAGTGCTATATCTAGCCCTAGAAACCAGAAACCAAAATTATGCTATACAGAAGCATTGGTTCTATATTATTTATTAAAAATATATATTATATATTATTTCAGAGCGATATAGTAATATACTACTATTTGATAGAGTAATAGACCTAAATTGTGCAAAGGGTCGCCGTCAGAAAGATCAGTCTTCCAACGAAAGTTCATAACTCAACTAAGTAAGGATGCATATATTTTATATTATGACACAAGTTTTATAATATGTACGTATTTGTATTAGACATCAATGACATGGTAGTTTATGTAGTTGAAAACACCTATTTACAAAGCAATCCACAGAACAAAATCATAATAACATACACTTACATTGTGACAAACAACTGAGACACAGTGGCTAACGTGCGGCAGACAGCCACCGATGTGACACCTATGAATTAAGAAGGCACACTGGGCGCCAACTAGACGTGGGAACTTCTGGATACCGTGCCGCCTAGCCGGGAAGGGTGTAACTTAGGAATACTAGCTCCTCCCATTACATTGTGACACATCCAGGCGGAATGGCTAGCTCTTTTCAAATATTGTGGCTGATAGCCGCATACGTTAGCTGATGAAGGTTAAGAGGAGGGGTGTCAAATTTTCTCCGACCAAGTTTAGGCTGGAAAATGATGATGGTTACAAACATAACCTCACCTGAGAATGACAATTTTATTTAGGCTACTACCAAGGGAACTGTCCATACGGTCATATCGAAACCGACAATGAATTCGTAGAGATGATGGGGAAACCATAAATTGGCGATGTACAAAAAATTAGCTGCCATTTCGAACTGGAAGGAATTGAAATCTTGATACAAAATCCGTGTGACAACGCAAATACTGGACAACCCTTGCATCTTGCTGCCTTGTGCGGCGCACAGCGGAGTGGAGTTGCAGTTGTGCTGGAGAGAGAGAGAGAGAGAACGAACTGGCAGGCTACCACGCGCCAAGGACACTTCATTGTTAGGGAAAGAATGTGAAACATAAATGAGGTTCGTTAATCGCATGATAAAAACAGAAATATTGTTGGCACCATGCACAACGAATATGCACTTTGAGGCTATATTGTTCTTCACAGTTTTCCTTGCTTATTTGAGGGCAATATTTCGCAGGCACTTCGAACTCGGGAGATCTCTCCAGTTGTGCAATTGGTTGCGAACCACGAATATTTATCCATGTCCTTGAACCGTGGGGGAGAAAATTGAAAATAAATGAAGGATTGCATTTTCAGTACGCTGTTTCTCTGATATACATCAAACTGAACGTATTCACAAGCCGACACAATGTCTGTTAAACGGCGATACAAAGCTTTCCATTGCCGGGAGAAAAACTTTTCCAAGGGCTGTATTTTCCCTGTAGTGCAGGGAGGAATCTGGAGAATTTCTATACTGTTGCCTGGAGGAATGAAGACATTTTTTATCACTATAAGTAGTCCAGGAATCTAACAGTAGCAAACACTTCCCTTCTGCAAATGGGAAAAAAGATTCTTTAAAACAATATTTAAATTCTCTTTCTCCTTCTTTCCTGATTTTGTGGCTGTTACAATTATATTTCTGGCATGAAACATTTCTTTGGAAACTCTCGGACCGAAAGTTCCAGTTGCTTCCTGTAGTACAGTGAATAATTTTGGGAAAAGTGTACCGGGCATACTAATTGTAGGCATAATTGTGTACGAATGGGTGAGTGGAGGAACTGATTGAGCAACTGTTTCTGTATGTTTCTCACCAACAAACGATAAGAGTCCTTTTCGCTTTCATTTCGCGCACGAAACCACTCTGATCTGTGTTATATAATGAAGAAGGGGTGTAGTCTAAAAATCACTCTAGCTGCTTCTACAAATTTCTTATCTTTATCGTCTTCTTCTTGCAGATACGTATGGGATATATATATATGACCATGATGTCGCAGCACCTAAAATAAGCAACAACATAGTTTCTCCCTCATTGTCACCAAACACTATCACATCACTACCATTGAGCTATCTGAAAAACATGTACCGGTACTGTATTAACCCTTTATAGGGCAGAACTATTATTAATATATTTTATTTGTATTCATTTAATTAATTTATTCTAATTTTAATTTATACATTTTATTTGTGTTATCTTTTTAATTTTTATACTTTTATGTTATTTTATTGTTGTATAAATCTTATGATCTATTTTTATAATTCTAATTTTGTAAGCTTATTTATTTTTAATTGTAAAAGCTTATTTAATTTTGATTGTAATTTTATAAGATTATTAATTTAATTTTTGCAAGCATATTTATTTTCAATTTTTTTAAATCAAATTTAATTTTTTACGTTTTAATTTTAATAGGGATGTAGCGGGAGAAAGTTCGCGCCAGATAGCGCTCGTGTAGTACTGGGTAAGCGCAAGGCGATCGTCTTATGTTTCTCCCAGTCAGCTGCGACGAATGTGTAAATTGTGACCGAGTTTTTTAAGCTAAAGTAAATTATATCTTCTCTAATTTTACTCCAAGACTATATTAATTAATTCTATAAGTATATCTCCTAATATATGATAAACGATTTTCAGCGTTTAAGCGTTAAACAGCTGCAAAATGAGCTACGGACTAGAGGCACTAAAACCAGCGGGAGGAAGGAAGAATTAATAGCCTACAGCGGTAATAACTAAATTCTAACACGCTTTATTATTCAAATAATGAATATAAGTCAGCATGCTTTCTCCTAAAGATTACAATTACTAGAGTATTGTAGGCCTATATTGATAAATATATCTCCAAAAGACTTAAATCATAAATTGAGATTTAAATATGCACTTGTTCCCCCTGCTTACAGACTTCGATTCATGTATTTTTTTAGGTTGATAGCTTACATGAAACTGTCGTGTTTTAAGGTAAACATAATCAAAGAAAGTTGATACCGGTAATTAAATGTGTACCTCGAAAATGCATCGCAACGTTTGGTTCTTATGTAATTTTGTCAATTTCGCAATAAGAATCGTTCCCTTACCCCTGGGAAAGGACTTGAGGGTACATTTTTTTTAAAGTTTGAGAATCCTTGCTTTAGGGCCACGAACTGTTTCCATTCATCTGACTATGTCTCAAGAATGTAGAAGTCAGTCGCTACCACATTCTCGGTCAGGCAGATGGAAATTGACGATTAATTCCGATTTCAAGAAACCAACCATAATACGTTTGTGACTGTTAATGTTGCGACATTTATTCTTGAAGTATTTGACCGAGTAGCTTATTAATGTCTTTGAAAATGGGAGTCAGAAATGTTACTTTCATTTCTTCGTGTATATTGACGATTTCTTCCCGTACTTCAATGGAGATGATTTCTGCAGATTCCGATATTGTAGGCTTATCGTGATAATCCGGCAATTTTCTTGTGTATGGCCTCTTCCTAAATAATTATTTTTGTTGTGTTCGTGGTCCACGGAAAAAGCGGTAGAACAGCGCCCGGTTTTTATCTTGCTCTCTCACCTTCATATAGGCCTACAAACGCATAAATTCAGTGGATGTTATCGAAATGTCTAATCAGTTTATAGGTACAAAATAGGAATTATTTTCCATTGTAAGTCACACTTATCCAACACAGTTTTCGTGAAGTCATCGGGTTGTAAATGATGGAAACACACTTTAATATATTCGGTCAGATTTTTTTCACGGAAATGTTTCCTTCTAAAAGCATGTGACCATTTCTTCCTCATTTCTTTATTTTGTGGAAATTGGTGAAACGAAAACGGGCTTCCCTGATTTTTGCAAAGAGGAACACTGCAATAGCTCGGCATAGTTACGAAAATAACAATTTAAACAACTTAAATTCGTGGATATTAGCGGCATGAGAACATAGGAGACAAATGACGAGCGCCTTGCGCTTACCCAGTACAACAGCAGTGCGCTCTATCGGTGCTAGTTCTATACATCCCTATTGTTTCTGTAAAAGGAATTAAATTTCATCAAGCATCTTTTTCACAGAAATAACATAATGCATACTCTAGATCAGAGTTTCTCAAAGTGTGGTCCGCGGACCCCCAGGGGTCTGCAAGCATATTTTCAGGGGTCCGCAAAAAATATTCGAATCTAATTTTGTTAATTACTCATACCAAGAACTCCTGTTTCTGCAAATAAAAGTTTTAGTTTGTATTACAAAATATGTGCGTGGCAAGCTTAGCCAATCCTATGATCAGGTTAATATTGTTTTCGACGGGTGGCTACCCTGCGGCTAGCCACTAACACACCTAGTCTGTCATCTGTTCTGTCAGCGGAGCAAACGTATCGGCATCTGTTATTCAGTTGACTTTTGTCGCTATTTTGATGCTTGTCGTGATGGTTTGTTTTGCTTTGTTGTGATGTTTAACTTTTAATGGTGGAAACATTTTACGTAAGGAAGTGTTAATTTTGGGCCTGTATCATGGATCATTGGTTAAAGTCAGGGACTGTAAAACATTCAGTTGATAAATTAGAAAGAGACAATGATCGTGAAAGTGAGGTTAGCTGCTCAACTTCAGTAGCTAGTTCTAGCTGCAACACTGATTTACGAAAGACTGTTAAGCGCCGCAAATATTCTGAAGAGTATTTAAAATTAGGTTTTGTGCAATCTAATGACGAACAAAAACCACAGTGCGTGTTATGCTACGAGATTCTTTCCAATGAAGCTATGAAACCTGCGAAATTAAGGAGGCACTTAGAAACAAAACATCCAGACTTTGCTGATAAGTCATTTGAGTTTTTAAAAATAAAAAGTCAAGAAATGGAAACGATGAAAACATCAATGGAGTCAGGTAGCGCTGCTGAAAAAGCTACTGTGGCGTCATACGAAATAGCATTACTCATAGCTAAATCTGGAAAGCCATATACGATTGCAGAAGAACTAATCTTACCAGCGGCAAAAAATATGTGTAATATAATGATAGGAGAGGCAGCTGCTAAGGAATCAAGTACAGTTCCACTTTCAAACGATTCTATAAAACGTCGAATTGATGACATGTCTCAAAATATTGAAGAGCAGTTACTTTGTAGGTTAAAATCTACAAAAATATACCCTTTGCAGCTTGATGAAAGTACAGAACTATCAAACAAATCTCACTCGTTAGCCTTTGTTAGGTATGAAAATTAAAATAGGCTTTTAGAAGAGCTTTTGTTTTGCAAAGAGATTCTTCATAACAATGCCCTTGATGTTTTTGAAGCATTAAATGATTTTATTTTATCAAATGAATGGACTGGCAACGTTGTATTGGTGTGAGTACCGATGGAGCAGGGGCCATGGCCGGCAAAAAGACAGGCCTAATTGCTCGTGTCAAGTCTGTCGCTCCCAAAGTTAAGTGGACTCACTGCTCTATTCATAGGGAGGCATTGGCTGTAAAACAAATGCCAGAAGATCTAGAAACATCATTAAAAGAAGTTGTGAAAGTTGTAAATTATATTAAAGCCCGACCTTTGAACTCTCGTATTTTTACTCGGCTTTGTGAAGAAATTGGAAGTGAGCATGTACAGCTCTTGCTTCACACTGAAGTTTGCTGGCTCTCCCGAGGTAATGTCCTCACACGTTTTTTTTTTTGAATTGCGCGATGAAATTAGAATATTTCTTTTGGAAGAAAAATATGAAAACTTTCTTCTCAAAGACAAGTTGTGTGAGTTTGCATGGTTGATCAAGGTTGCATATTTGGCAGATATCTTCCAGCATTTGAATGTCCTAAATACGAAACTTGAAGGGTCTGACACTGACATATTCCGTGTAGAAGAGCAAGTAGAAGCTATGATAGGAAAACTGCAGCTTTGGTCTGACCGTATGCTTAAGAATTCATACAACAATTTTACAACGTTGCAGGAATTCTTAATAACATCTGAAGAAGAGATGCCTACAAATACAAAAGAACTGTTAGCTGAGCATTTAACAGGCCTAGCTCAGAGTCTGAGAAGTTATTTTCCTGAACTTAATCCTAATAATGATTGGATGAAGTATCCATTCAAGAAGAGAAGTATTGGTAACCTCATCGACCTATCTGATACTGAGCAAGACCAATTGGTGAAACTCTCATGCAGCAGAGCCTGGGAGATTGTCAAGAAAATAACTTGGCAAGGTTTTGGCTACTTGTACAAGCTGAGGTACTAGAACTTGCCAAAAAAGCCCTCGAACATATTGTGCCCTTTTGTACGACATATTTGTGTGAATGCGCCTTTTCTCAATTGTGCAACCTGAAGCCAGCCAAAAGAAACAGACTGAAGAACATTGAAACCGATTTAAGGCTCAAGCTTTCTAAAATAAATCCCAACATATTAGAGACGGTCAAAAGCAAAAAACAGTACCATTGTTCTCACTAAAGTAACGGTAAAAACACTGATAACTTTTTATTCTAAGATTGCATTTAAAGTCTACTCCTACTGTAATTAAGAAAATTTGTGTAAGTCATGTTTTTTCCAGTATTTATTCCAATTTAAATAAAATATATATATACTAAAACAAACAGATTAATTGTTTTTACAACCCACCATTTTTTGGTATAAATTGTTTATCTTTTAAAATTTACAACAAAAATTAAAGGCAGTTTTGAGGGGTCCGCAATGACTACATAAATAATTGAAGGGGTCCTCGAGTACAGGAAGTTTGAGAACCCCTGCTCTAGATGTTTAGAACATTAGCTGGATTCATGACTGCTCTCTCAAAGGAACATGTGTTAACTGCCTAGCACAGAGCGCTCAAGGTTACGCGCATGCTTCAGCTGGTCACCAGGGCTGTCCACGTCGAGCTATATGCTAGTGCGTGCAATCCTATTAGGAATCTCCGTGCCGATTTCAGGACCTTCCAGTTCGAAATGGCAGCTAATTTTTTGTACATCGCTAATTTATGGTTTCCTCATCATCTCTACGAAATATCATTGTCGGTTTCGATATGACCGTATAGACAGTTCCCTTGTAAGCATCCAACATATGAAATACAAAACCCACTGCATTAGAAATTTCTCTCAGTTCGCTTCTGGGAAATAATCATCCAATGTTTTGTCTCATTCTCTATCTTCCTCCGCGTGAATAGGTCTCTTAGCCAGTTGTTTTGTTGTGATTGTGTATAGTGCTGTAATGCCTTATGTGAAATATTCGTTACTTGAACGTTTATATCTGCACAATACATACCATAAAGTGCAGGAAATCGTGCGCTAGAACAAGACAAAAGTTCCGAGTGAAATTTCCAGGGAGACTTATTCCTATAAATCGGACAATACAACAACTGGCTAATTTGAGATTCAAACGTACAGGTTCAGTAAACAATAAAAATAGACGTTAAGGTCAATATTTCCTTACTGAAGCTGAATTAACCGGAAACTTCATAAGAAGACGCCGATTATGTTTGGCAGCAGATGGGCAACATTTTCAGCATCTACTGTAAACATAGTGAGTAAAAATTCATGATACTGATTTTAAGCACCGTATTCTGCCGTACATACGCACACGCGCCAGCCGGCAACTGAGCCGTCACTGTCGGAGCATGTGAGCGAGAATGTACTAGCCAAGCAAATATCAAGACCCTGTATATAGATATTTTTAATGGTTTGCCCAGCGTAAGCTTAAAAAGCGCACGGATGCCATGTGTTTTTTTCGACATTTTCACTGAAATCGTTACTGCTCGGCTTCCTTTGATCATACACAAATTATTTTCCACAGAAATCTTCCTCGAGATATACTTTACAGAATGGTGAAAACCACATCAAAATCCATCCAGAGGTTCACCCGTGACATCAAAAAATGACAGTAGCAACACTCGAGCGCAACAACAGAAGAGAGAGAAAACGATATCATCACTTTTCACTGTAACACTTTTTCACGAACGTCACTGTATTCCAACAATTTATTTGACTATGTCACGTCAAAAAAGTTTTGCACCACTTGTCATTTTGGGATTATGAAGAGTGTTCGCTCGACAATTGTTGCATGATAAACTGCCCTCTGAATGATGTGTGACGCCACCTGTTAGTAGACGTCGATGGAATACACACAGTCTCAGAACTGTCCAGAAGAGGAAGCTGTTGTGACCTGTGGACACAAGATAACAAGAGCACATACTTGTCCAGTGCAGTATGCAAACATGCCTCGATGGGTCATTACTGCTTATGACCGTTCGCACATACTGTAGTGACGTGTCAGCAAAGCCTCTCTGTGAGGGCAATTGATGGCCAGATTGGTGTACGCCATAGTGACGTTGCCAGGACATACAGCCATTATAATGTGACACAAAGTGTTGAAGATCATCTTCACAGTGGTTGTCCGTGGTCAACAACAGCAGCTGACGACCATTACATGCGCATCCTGGTACACAGGAACCTGGAAGACAACAAAACTGCATGATGCCTTATGGCAGGCAACTGGCCGAGCTGTGTCTACACAATCAGAAATAGTCTCGATAGGGACCACCTACACTGTAGAGTTTTCTGGCGAGAGCACCTGAACCCATACCCAACAAGCTACTGAAGTTTTCAATCAAACGTTGCAGCGAGTCTGATATCTTAACCAATTCTTATCTTTCTTCGGCATTTCCCAAGTAATTGGGGTCGCCGGAGCCAACCAGGCTCATTTTGGTTTTGGCCGGGGATTTAAGGCCGGATGCCCTTCCTGATGCCACGTGATTTTTCAGGTGAAAATTCCACCCCGCTGTCACCGGGATTCGAACCCCGGCCGTCCGGGTGAAATACGAGCAGCTAAGCCACTGCGCCATCACGCTCCCCATATCTTAACCAATTACATATATATATATATATTATTATTCCATTAGTATATTACACTTCTAAAAGTGTTCCCTTTTTTTTTGTTAGTATGTTTTATGAGACTAAAGTGTGAAACCCTTTTAAATAAACTTCTTATTAGCATCATAGCGAGCCATTGAAGCGATTGCATTCTAGACAATTTTGTTATTAACTGTTACTTTTCAAAATTCGTCTATACTTAATGAGCATTTATAGTTGGTTCATCATCATCTTCATTTCCCGTTTCCAGCTTATAGTTGGTTAGTTAGGTTAAACACTTAAATGTAACCGAGTTGACAATGTGGTTTTGTAGACTTAGATGATTTGCGGCTGTTAATTTACTGGTGTCCACTTCACATCCCATGAGGAGTGGTTTGTACTCAGTAGAATTGTGATGGTTGAAGTGTGGAACGAAAGAGAAAGCACCCTAACAATATGATTACAAATAGGAACAAGCTCTTGGATAAAAATGAAAGTTGCACTAGGCAATAATTCGCAACACTGTTATCAGCGTCTGCGGAATGCATGTGGCGATGCTATGTTGCCATGTCGTACAATGAAACGACGAGTGAAAATGTTTTTTAAGGAGGGATGCCTCTCAGGATCAACATTGTTCTGGACAAACCTCGGTTGACAACCAAACTATTTAGCTTGTCGCTGGTTAGTTGGAAGCTGGCTCTTCCCAAGTGTTAGCCACTAAGGTAGGCAAATGCCACAAAACTGTGCTTCACATTGTGCACAATATTCTTGAATATTGCAATATTGCAGTGTGATGGATACCCCATATGTTGCTCGAGGTGCAACGTTGGTCCCGTTATGCACTTGCACAGGACTTTTTGAACTGATACCAAAGGGAAGGTAATGGTTTCATTGAACAGCTCATCACAATGGATGAAACGTAAGCTTGCTCCTATGAACCACATTTGAAACAATACAATGAATGGAGACACACTGGTTTGCCATGCCTACAGAATGTTTGCGCAGCGCTGTATCATCACCTTCATATGTTGATTGTTGGATACGACATTGGTTGGTTCCTCAGTTTAGGGGCTGCGACTATGCGCTCATGTAGCCCTGTGTACTTTGGGTGTGTGTAGAATCTGTCTGATAACCGGTGTGAATTGTGATGGCTGTATTAGTGTGTGTATCTGTTTTTTTTTTAAATGGGAGCCTCCGTGGCTTAGGCGGCAGCACGCCGGCCTCTCACCGCAGGATCCGTGGTTCAAATCCCGGTCACTCCATAGAGATCAGTGCTGGACAAAACGGAGGCAGACAGGTTTTTCTCCGGGTACTCCGGTTTTCCCTGTCAACATTTCATTCCAGCAACACTCTCCACTACCATTCCATTTCATCTGTCATTCATTTAATCATTGCCCCAGAGGAGTGCGTCAGGCCTCGGCAGCCGGCACAGTTCATATCCTCGCCGCTAGATGGGGGCTTCATTCATTCCATTCCTGACCCGGTCTGAGACTGGAAGCAGGCTGTGGATTTTCATTCATCTGTTTTTTAATATAAGTACAGACTGCAACTTAGAATTTTTCAAATAGTTCCTACTTTTGCCACTAAACGCCACCATCAACGACTACTAGGCCTAGTTCAGAACTTAGCTACTAGACGCCACCACAGTCGGCTCTTGGCAACGAACATAGAAACCTAAGAGCGTTGTTTACATTCTTAGCCTATCCAATTTAGCTTCAGCATGGTACCAACTATGCCACCGAAGCCGCTGATACGACATTCAAGGAGTGATACTACACTACGCTGTACAGAATATTGATGCTGCCTACTACTTGTTGGCTTTGAATCCAATCATCCTCTATGACAATGCACGGTGTCATAGTGTGAAAGATGACACGGATCTCCTGCAACGGTGGCAGGTACGTGAACATCTGCTATACTCGCCTGATATGAGTTTGTGTGTCTATGATCTCTTTGTCAAAATGAAAGGACCACTATGAAGGACCCATTACAACAGCAGGGAGGAGGTTATCCGTGCTATAGGACGATTGTTGCAGGACATCATGAGAAGTGGATGTGCTGATGGTGTACCACGCCTTCCTGTCATTTGGCAGAAGGTGGTAAACATGAGAGGTGATTATATTGAGAGAATTTAAGTGGTACCCGCAAGAGATATTCACTCTCAGTTACGCCGACAAGTACTGGCATTTTGGGCGAGTCAGTGGCTAGCCCAATGCCCAATAAACTGAGAGCTATCAAGGGAACTACTCGTGAGGGCGGAGCTCTTTTTGGTCACGGAGGGAGGCCGTCATTTTGTGTCGGCTAAGGATACATGGTGTCGAGATGACCTGTTTTTAAATTCCCGTATATTTCCAGTACGAAAATCCACCAAATTCCTGTATATTTTAGAACTCTCTAAGAATAGAGTTCGCATACCGAATGGTTGAAAAATGATTCTTAAAATGCGAATAAAGTTTTTCTAGCGTACGGTAAGTGTAACTGCAGGTTTGGAGATACTTCTGCAGCCCAGAGGTGATGGCGAGATTAAGGCAGAGTCTGTAGCGTGAGCAATGCGCGTGCGCACGTGTGAACTCTCTCAGAGATGGCATGAGATGCTACGAACACAAAATACCGTTTACCCGAGGAGAGCTGAGGTAAATGACAGTTTTATTGAGGAGGGTTGAGAGAGTAGAGAATAGGAGTGTCACATAATAAATGTTTACGGGAAGTGACTGAATTGTATGGTAACAGTAAAGGAGATCGGAACAAGGCAATACAATTTACTACACTACTGAAAATAGTCAGAATACCCTTTGTAATAATGAATAATAATTTTGGGGGTCATGTGGTAATGGATGTTACCCACCCACTATCCCTCTTTAGATCATGACTTGTATAGTAAAATTGTGGGTGTGTCTGCCATTACACGCGTAAATTATGGGACAAATACAGTAATGCTTACTCCGCGCATTCGGTACCAACAGCCTTCCTGTCACTAGCCTTGCCCTGGTTTTCCTCTACGCGACCCATGGTCGTCACATATCATAACCGCCACACGGCAAGAATTCTGAGCATGGTTCTCACCTACACCCTGTATTCCGAAAGAACGTGAAGGATATGGTGGGAGCTTGGAACAGCTGAGCTGTGTTGCCTAGTTTTTAGTGTTGTTGTAAATCAACTGATTCGAATAATACACAGCGCTACACTTCAGACATTATTTCTGTACAATTATACGTAATATATTTTAAAAGTCGATCCTGAGCCAACGGCGAGGACATTCAAATAAATAAATTACACACAGAAGCTATGATACCTCTATCATAGGTATTCAATTCAATAAATACTACAAAGAGGGCACACACTCTACTGATAATGAATATAAAAACACTCACCATGCAATGATTATCCCTTAACATGAAACAAGAGTCTGGGTGGAGGTCGTTCACAGCTTACAGTACAGTAGTTGACAGATAACACCATACACAATCACTGAATCGCGACTCTCTACAGTTAATATTAGCTTTCGTGATAATGCAAAAGTAAAGTTAAGGTAAGGAAATATTTAGCACTGAGCACTCAAACAAGCCGCTCTGTGGCGATATTGCCGAGTTGTAGGCTATTGAATGACAGGTGGTAATTTGACCACTATGAGAGGAAACAATAGCTTGTGCTCTATTATCGACTGCCGAAAGCGAACTGACACCAATAAATACATTATCCTCAGTCACTTGGCAAGGGTTTCACACCCTCCATCCCTTCACTGTCCGTATCATCACCACAATCATTGTCTTCGTCAGAGCTTGACGAATTGCCAAGGTTAATAATCATTTCATCCACCGCGATATCCAGAACGCCTTCAGTACTTCTTTCTGTACATGCTGTACGGCATGTGTCCAGTCCTCTGGTCGAACATCGGCGAAGTAAAAGTAAACGAAACAATGAAAGGAAATCCGACACAGACAGTGGTTAAAAAGCGACTAAAACAATGCCTGCCCACACAACAAGAATTCATTCACTTGAGTGGTGTATTTTGTAGCCACATGTTGGTGACTGGTGTTGGATAGTAGAATGTCGGGACCTGTGACATATTGTTTGTAGCTTCTGAAAATTATGCATGTGTGACGCATTTGCAGCGTGTGTTTACACAGACTTTAAAACAATTTGGTATGTGCATCTCCCCTGCAAAAGAAGACCATAGAAAGGCTAAAAATAGTAAAATTCCACACGCCGCGGATACCTTTTAATAAAGATTAATTTTATTAAAGTACAGTAGGTAATAGAAAATAAAATAATGCAACATGAAATGAAATAAGTCACTTTGACAAATACAAGATTGTTACTAGGAACTTCAGTTATACACAGCACAAAATTAAGTTCTTTTGACAGTACTAATTTTTGAATAGGAACTGTAGGCTAGTCATACACAAAATAAGATAAGTCACTTTCTCAATAGTAGATTGTGGTTAGGAACTTAGTCACACAACATAAGATAAAACAAACAATAATCAAGGATTTATTAATTTAAAGCATAGGTGGGCAATGAGAGAGCGCAGCTCCTGGAGCCAACTGCATGAGCATGAGCGGAGCCAAGGAGCCGGGACCAGCTGACTGCTTGCTAATAGTTTGTGCTGGAACGACTAGATGGCAATATGCACAGTGTAATTGCTTAGACCCTTAAATAAACTCTGTTGGGCACCACTCATTACTATAATGAGAAAAAAGTAAAACACACAAGACTGTATTCCCGGGCAGCAGGACAATGAGCTTGCTTATGGCAATTCGCTCTTCCCCCCTTTCCTATTAATCAGATGTCTCAAAGGTAATTATTAAAATAAACTCATCACACTCTAATTGCAACATAACTTTATAATACTTCATGAATTGGACTATGTTTACCGATCGGAAAGCGCCGTACATTCCTTTTCTATCATAGCTAACCTGGTCTTACTTGGTCTTTGGGGCATAATATTCCTATAGGTGTTCTTTATTTTCATCCAATACACTTTCGCTGGTTCCTTTTATAAGAATCCAATTTATGGAAACTTCTCCGTAATATCACAGAATGTGAATCCTTTCTAGTATACGATTCTATTCACAAATACTTGTAGCAGCTAGTTGTATTTTATATCAGAATGAATCAATTCGATGCCAAACAATCAACTAACCAAACTTTAACCAGAGTATCTATATCTCATCTCACCGCCACCTAAATCCATATAAGATTCAAACCAATCATAAGTTCGACATTCTGCCGTGTCCTTCTAGTCAGTTTCACAACATATGACACAAGGCCATTAGGCAACAGCCTAGGTACTACTTTTACGCTATACATCTGGGCACTTTCCGATTGAATAAACATGAACTATAACTATACAGTGGAACCTCGTTAGTACGTTTTTCAAGGGACCGAAAAATTTGGACGTAAAAAGCGGGAAAACGTACTAATGAAAAATGAACATTAAACCTCATTAACTTGTTTCAGCGAGAGAAAAGTTAAAAAAAAAAAACGTGTTAATCGGAAGTACGTACTATCGAATAAACAATTTTAAACAACCTACAGAATTATTGTATTACAGAACTAGTTTACACAGCACAGAGAAACGAGAGCAATGAAAACAAGAGAAAATGTACTATTCCGGTACCGTACTCTAAATTGAAGTACCGGTACTGTAGTAAGAGTTGAAGTATTTAACTTTCTATCATTGATTTCAGCTTAAATACATGTTTTTCTTGATATTCTGTGGAAAAGAAGTGCTGTATTCTTCAGCGTGAACGATTGGATATAACCGAAGTTTTTTTTTAGGTTAGAAATGCTCGCGCGTGTACAGAAAAAAAATCCTCGCACTTAAGGTAAGGATTTCTGTCTACTTCTTCAAGAATTTTTATTTACTCGTCACTAGTTAACGATTTAATGACTTTCTTAGGCCTATCCATTATTTCAATACGACGCAACAAAATTATCACTAGGTTTCACAACTTCTTCGGTAGTGTAATGCGTGAATCAGATCGTATTGAGTTTCAAGGTCTTCAGTCCTCCTTCCGCCCCTCCAATAACTAAGGGTTTGTACTCTGGATAATAAAGGCATTTCAGAACTATCGATGTGTTGCCACAACGTTTTATCCAACTCTTGTACTACCATCTGCTGAACTGTACAAGAAACTCCTGAACATGAGGAAACTTGAGAGAAGAGATAATCCATTAGTTTCACAGCACCAGTGCAATGATATACAGGACCTGGCCTAAAGAAAACCAAGCACACAGACATGCAGTAACAAGATATCAATTCATTGGTTCCATCACATAATCTGCATAAATAAGAAATTCCACTAAGTGAATACAGAGTGCTTCTGCTTGTTATGCCATCACAGCTGCAGACAAAATTATTCAGTGACTAGAGCAAAAATTAATACGGAACTATTGCTCCTTCAAATGCACTTTGCTCAATTGTTATTATTAAATTATCTTATTTGTTCTGAACTGTTAGTATGAACACTTTGCTAGGCAGTGTTGCCAGCTTTATGTATCAATCCAACTATCCTTACACATCAACAAAAGTAATTTCAGTACATGTGTAGTAATGTTCCGTAACGCACAAGAACCTCGTTTATCCAGATTAAGTGGGACAAGAACTGATCAGGATTAACAAAAATCCGGATTCCAGGCGAATGTCGGGATGGTACCTTTGATAGACCGTGGCCGAATTATTTCCAATTCCTGTCCTAAACTATCCTTGGCGAAAAAGACATTCAAGAAAAGTCGACCCCGTAGAAGAAATACTATACCTTTACTGTACTGAGCTGTTTGTATGAACACTTTGCTAGGCAATGTTGCCAGCTTTATGTTTCAATCAAACTACCCTTACACAACAACAAAAGTAATTTCAGTACATGTGTAGTAATGTTCCTTAACGACCATGCAGCCTACGAATGCATCCCTTCAGTAAGAAAAGATGATGATGATAATTGTTGTTTAAAGGGGCCTAACATCTAGGGCCAATAATGCTTACCTTTGTGGTCTTAATGAGAAGGAACACTTTTACTCATTTGACAGCAGTCTTCTTTGAGAAACTTAAGATTCAAAGCAAGGAGACAAATGGAGCCCAAAGTGAAATTAGATAAAAAGAAAGGTAGAGTTAGAAAAAAAATAAAACCCATTAAAAGGGAAGAAAATGACAATTTTATTAATATCATGAGGTAATCCACATATCATGAAGCATTAGACTGTACACCGAATATGCAGTTAAATAATAAACAAGTCTTCTCCAGATCCATTAAGCTAAACAAAGGCAGTAAGCAGATTCAGATATACAAACTTTATTCGACTACAGTTATTGTAGAGTCCTTTAACAAAACCATCACGTTATTATGCTACTGACATGTTTGTCCCTCCTGCACTTAATACTGTACCTTAAAACACAGCCAAATGTTCCCATAAATGTAGAGTACTGGAACGAAGACAACGTATTACATTATTACACTCCCGAACAACAGCTATCACGGATTCCACTACTAAGTTGCAATACCTTTTCATGTACATTACACTAATTCAACAGAAACATATCACTTTCCAACCACATTCTTGAGTATGCACCTGATCCAGTGATTCACATTAACACTGCACCTTCCTTCAATGCTTTTCTTCAAACTTTTACTGCCAATCTTGTTCCACAGAAGAATCTAAATCCAGTATCAATTGCTCAATGTTAGGCTTGGAGTTTCTGTCACCCATCAGCAGGTTTGGAACACTCAGTTCAAAAGGTACTCCTGAAACATAACATAACAATTCAAATAGGATTTGTTCACAAATTCATGTTATATAATAAATTTGGAGCCTGACAGCAGTGCCATGCTATACAGGGTGGCCGAAAAGTCCCTACCCACTGCCACTAAGTTTTACCAGTGCATTACAAGTTCGTGAGTGATTGATGGTAGGGAGTACTAAAGGTGGAGGGGGGTCAGGAGTACGAGAGGTGGAGAGGGGTAGATCGAGACTTGTTCTGCTGTGGAAGAGTCAATTCAGCGATCGCCAATGAAACCAACACGTAAACGTTCAGCAGAGTTAGATATTTCAAGGTTGGCAATGAGAGATCATATTTGAAAGGACTTAAAAATGAAATGTTTCCTTCCGGTGTCATTTAATGAGTTAAGTGATGGTGATGTGGAAAAACGTGTCGAAGCATGCCAATTCATGATCTAGCGTTTTCTTACAGAGACAGCTAAATCTAATGTCTTGTACTCTGATGAATGTGCAATTTACGGAAGCTCCCGTAATCAAAATGTATATTTCTGGACAAAAGAAAATCCGCATTTTTATGAAGAAATCGCGAACACTCCACCACATGTGATGATTTGGACAGGAGTGACCGGTAAACATCTGCTTGGCTCGTGTCTTTTTGATGGGTCAGTAGACCAAAACTTATCTGAGGATGCTGAACGATTGGTTGTTCCCACAACTAAGAGCCAGAGGATTAATGGAAACCGTTACATTTCAACAGGACGGTGCTACACCGCATTTTGCATTGTCAGTTCGAAGGTGCCTTAACCAAGTTTTTCCAAACCGCTGGATTGGTTGAGGATCAGATAATGCTGCTGCCCCATTGTCTTGACCTCACCACACCGGACAATGCACTCTGGGGTATTATTAAGAGGTACGGAAACATCGGTACACTACAAATGATCACCTGAAGAAAGCAGTTCGTGCTGCCTTTACAACAATCGCACCAGATTTGATGAAAAGGATGAATAAACGAACATGGTGCCGAATCCAACTGTGCGCTGATACTGATGGGATGCACACAGATCTTTTGGATCCCTAATCATGTAAGCATTGTGTTGATTTATTATTTAGCCAAGCAGTGGGTAGGGACTTCTCACCCACCCTGCACAAGGGCCATAGTATGGCTTCAGTGACATCACAACTAAAGGCTGTCTGAGGATGAAGAGAGACTGTTACTCGCACAGTGTGTTAACCAATATCTCTTAGAAAGAAGTGTACTTAAAACAAATTAGTCCAACGAAAGTTGGAGTATGACGTCATGAGGTCAAAGCATGGCACATTCTACTCCAGGCGGGAATGTTGGTGGTGGGAGCAGTGATGTCAAGAAGTCGAGCTAGTCAGCTTAGTTCGCGTGTACTATTACGGCTTGTTGAATGTGTTTTCTTCCATTTTAGGTAAAATGCTGTGAAAATTTTTATACCACTTCACACTGGTAAAGGATGCGGAGATAAAAATTAGAACAAAAAACGTATAGTGTTTGAGACAAACACTTGCAAGAAATGGCATGATTAAATTTAATATTGGTTGGTTCCTTCAGGGTGTCGAGCGATGACCTTTTTTCAAATTCCCGAATAATTCCCGTATTTCCCGTACGAAAATCCACCAAATTCCCGTATATTTTAGAACTCTCTAAGACTTCGAGTTCGCATACCGAATGGCTGAAAAATGAATCTTAAAGCGCGAATCAAGATTTTCTGGCATAAGTGTAACTGCATTTTTGGAGATACTTCCGCAACCCACGGGTTATGGCGAGATTTAGGTCTAATCCGTAGCGTGAGCAAAGCGCGCGCGCGCGCGAGTGAATTCTCTCGCAGATACCGTTTATCTGAGGAGAGCTGATATAAATGAATGTTTTACTGAGGAGGGTTGAGAGAGTAGAGAATAGAAGTGTCACATAATAAATGTTTACGGGAAGTGACTGAATTGTATGTTACCGTAACCGTATAGAGCTTCCACGAGTTCAAATGACACCGAAGCTTATGCATAGGGAACTTCCGGTCCGCGAATCTCCATTTGATTTTCATTGGCAGTGAATCGTTTGTTCGCGATTATCTTCTTTATTATTCCGGATAGTGGTTTTGTTTTTAGGCGTTCAACTTATGAAATAAGAACTGGAGGGTTGGCCTTTCATGAATATTCCAGAGACAAGTGTCTCCTAAAAGAGTAATTAGTAAAACTTCGCATCAGAGACGACCATAACAAACAGCTTGCCTACAAAGTGTGCGATTTGCACATTTCAAACGGCATTTCTTAGACTACAATATTTAAGTTGGTGCAAATTAAATATGTTATATGTGAGAATATTATTATAATTTGCTATCCGGTTGTTATATTAGTATATTATGCATTAACGTGACCCGTTTAAATGCTAAATTGTGACGGAAGCTACGAGTTATAGGCTATTCGCCGTACCGGTAGGCCTAATATTTACTAACATATCGTTTCTACTTTAATATTTATTTAATCATTATAATTATAATAGCCTATCTTCAACCCTCATTTAACCAAAAATCAGTTTATAATTCTATACATATTCCAGGTATTTCAAGAAAGCGATATTTGATAGCACATGCGGTTCCACCTTAAAATCCAACCGTGCCTAGTTTTCAGTATCTATGGAAAATATTACCGTAAGTTAATAAACCAAACAACTGGCGACAATTTTTTAAAAATGCTCATTTACATCTTCACCCTAGTCTACGTAAAGTACCATACGGTAATCACTGAAAGGGTAGGGGGGTTATGACCTCAATTTCACAAACGAACGAACCTCATTTTGCATGAATTATGGAACCCGAATCCTAATGGAGGTATGGATTGTCTGAATTTAGAAATATGTTAGTCAATAATTTAAAACAAGATGCCAGAAAACTAAATACAAAAATCTGCGTGCCTACTACGGTGTAAAGTTGCTCCGTGAAAAAAATACACCTCGCCAAGATTACACGACGTGCATACAGTTAAATACTATCATCCAATTGGAGAAACACTTTCTCTGTCACGATCTTATAAGCAATTCAAACATAAACTGCTGTAATTTACAGGAAAATGGGCAACATTTAGAGACTACGAGTGTTGTATGTGGCACAACGTTAGCTAACATTTCGCGTCATTAATACATAAGGAATGAACACATGCAGAGCTTTCACACTGCACACAGCTGAAGATCATATTCTTGGTGCATTTTACGTTCTCTTAATAACAATAATTTGCTTAGTTACATGCAACGAAAATTGTAGTACACAGTTCCCATTGCTTCCAATACCTGACTACTAAACCAGAAAATGGTAATGCATAAACATACGCCAGTGGCGCGTCCTATGGCAAATGAAAGATCGAAAGAAAATGCAAGCTCTATAGGAGCACGGAACAAGACGATACGATTTTCTACTCTACTGAAAGTAGTCAAAATTCCCTTTGTAATAATGACTAATAATCCTGGGGTTATGTAGTAATAATAATGATCGTGTGGCCTCCGGAGAGACCTAGTGCAGATCTTTCTAGTTGACGCCCGTCGGCGACCTGCGCGTCGTAATGAGGATGAAATGATGATGAAGACGGCACATACACCCAGTCCCCGAGACACGGTCATTAACCCCAGGAGATTAAAATCCCTGATGGCTCGGCCGGGAATCGAACCCGAGGCACTTTGGGCCAAAGCCTAGCGCGCTAACCATATAGCCACAGAGCCGGACGGGTCATGTAGTAATAAGATGTAACCCACCCACTATTCCTTTTTAGATCACGACTTTTATAGTAAAAGTGTGTCCACTATTACACGCGTAAATTATGGGACAAATACAGTATTGCTAACCCCATGAATTCAGTACTGACAGCCTTCCTGTCACTATGCCCCGCTTTTCCTCTCCGCAAACCACGGTCGCCACATAACGAGACCCTACGTCCAACCGCCACACGGCAAGAATTCTGAGCATGCTTCTCACCTACACCCTGTATTTCGAAGGAAACAACGCGAAGGATATGCCGGTATATTTAATATATTTTAAAAGACGATCCTGAGTCAACGCCGAGGACATTCATACAGAGAAATACGATACTTTTAGATGAATAAATAAATTACACACCAAAGCTATGATACCTTTATCATCGGTATCGGTACCAATTCAATAAATACGACAAATAGGGCAAACACTCTACAGCTAATGAATATAAAAACACTCACCATGCAATGATTATCCTTTAACATGAAACAAGAGTCTGAGCGGAGGTCGTTCACAGCTTACTACAGTAGTTGACAGATGCACACTCTCTGAATCGCGACTCTCTACGGTTAATATTAGCTTTTGTGATAATACAAAAGTAAAGTTAAGGTAAATACATATTTAGCACTGAGCACTCAAACAAGCCGCTCAAAGGCGATATTATTGCCGTGGTTTTATATTGTCGAGTTGTAGGCTATTGAATGGCAGACGGTATTTTGAACACTATGAAGGGAAACAATAGCCTGTGGTCTATTATCGATTGACGCAAGCGAACTGACGCCAATAAATAACTTATCCTCAGTCACTTGGCAAGGATTTCTTTGACACCCTCCATCCCTTCACTGTCCCTATCATCATCACCACCATCATTGTCTTCGTCAGAGCTTGATGAATTGCCGATGTTAATAATCATTTCATCCACCGCGATATCCAGATCGCCTTCAGTATTTCTTTCTGCACATGCTGTACGGGATGTATCCAGTCCTCGGGTCGAACTTCGGCGAAGTAAAAGTAAGGAAACAGGCAGTGGTTAATAAGCGACTGAAACAATGCCTGCCCATACGAGAAGAATTCTGCCACGTGTTTTGTGTATTTTGTAGCCACATGTTGGTGATGGGTGTTTGATAGTAAAATGTCGAGAGCTGTGAGATATTGTTTGTAGTTTTTGAAATTTATGCATGTGTGACGCATTTGGATTGAGTGTTTGCACGGACTTGAAAACAATTTGGTAGGCTATGTGCATCTCCCCTGCGAAAGAAGATCATGGAAAGGCTAAAAACAGTAACATTCCACACGCGACACGCCGCGAATACTTTTTAATTCAGATTTATTTGATCAAAGTAGATAATAGAAAATAAAATAATGCAAAACGAAATTAAATAAGTCACTTTGACAAATACAAGATTGTTACTAGGAACTTCAGTTATACACAGCACAAAATTAAGTTCTTTTGACAGTACTATTTTTTTCTCCAATTCCTGGAGATCTTTCGTGGCTTTTCTTTCGACTGCCACCTTAGCCGTCGATTTGCACCTGTTTTGCTTCCTTGACAACGGCGTAGGAGTTTCGGGCAGGATGGACTCTTGCTCACGGTATCTTTTCTACTCCACCAGCTGCCATAACAGCGTCCTGAACAGTATACGCATGCCAATCAGACTTGATTCTTTGTGATTGACGATCATGCACTCCTTGTTCAGGGAGAAACCTCTGTCTAGAGCTGCATTGTTGTGATACAAAATCAGTATCATTTTAACGAAGCTTGAGAGATCGTTTTTTTTTTTGGCAGGAACTGCTGAAGCCACTATTTCAGACCACAGCACGTCGAGTCGTGGCTCTTTTCCGTCGAACTGCTTCAAACGCGCAGTGACGGAGGGCAGTCTCAGAAGTGCGGAGTAGCTGCTCTTGAAGCGGTCAGCCATTGCGCCAGAAAGCAACTTCTTCTGATTACAAAGAATTTCCAGGGCAATGACGATCCTAACTTCTTCCAACTTAAGAGTCTCAGCGACCCCTATACGGTCCAGGCAGGAAATAGTACGGGTCCCTTGTGAGCAAGAGTTGACCTCTCTGATTTTTTCAGCCATAGGATACCAATGTACAATTTTCGGCAGTTGGTGCGAAATTGCAGCACATACGCGTTTGGAATTTTCTGAGATCTTAAGCTGTTAACTTCTTTAAGGGCTGCTCTTGTCGAGAAACCCAGGTCTCCTCTGAATAACAATGCGGACTAACTCCTGCATGTCATTGTCAGCAACCAGCGCGGCGCGCGGAGAGGGTACGGCCGGCGGTCGGCCAGGCAAAGCATGCATTCGACGTTGGCTGGGTTCTCATCCCGCTTATTGCTCTATCGGTGACGCAAATTGCGTGTGGCAGCGCAGTCTGCTGGCGAAATAGAAAACTGAGCGGGAGGACTCTACCGAGCGTTCAGGGGCTAAGAAGTCAGGCATTATGAGACTTTTGAAGATTTCCCGTATCAAGTGCGAATTTCCCGTATAATTCCCGTATTTTTCCCGGGTCACTAAAATTCCCGTATAATTCCCGTATTTCCCGTATCGCTCGACACCCTGTCCTTAGTTTAGGGGCTGGGACAACATGGTCATGTAGCCCCGTGTACTTTGGGTGTGTGCAGAATTTGTCTGATAACCGGTGTTAATTGTGATGGCTGTATTAGTGTGTGTTATCTGTGATTCAGGTAAGGACTGCAGACGATTAATTTTTCCAGTAGTCCCTACTTTTGCTACCAAATGCTACGTCCACAACACCTAGCTGCGGACTTGGTTACTAGATACCATGGCAGTCAGCACCTGGCGGTGAACATTAGAACCAATATAGCGTTATTAAATAATCTAACCTACAAATTTTGGCTTCACACAAGTGTAGTTAGTGGAAGGTTCTTTTACATGCCATAAATCTACGACATCTGACTGCCGGCTTTACTTCCCCTTCGAAGAAAGGCATACTGAGGGATTTTTAATGCTAAAAAAAAATCTGACGACTTCGGCCAGGTTTGAACCCGCGACCTTGGGCATTAAAGGTGTACATACTACCAACCACACAAAAATTTATAGGATCAATAGATTTGATTGCTGAAGGTTCGGTCGAAGGAAATCAGCACGGCCCGAGGTCTAAAAGAACAGTTACCGTGTCGATTATGTGGAAATTGATATCTCAAGGGCTTCTGTATGTTTATTGCTATGCTGCTTTCAAAGTTATATTGGTGGCTGGGCAAAGTATGAGTGATGTATATTTTGCTGATATTAGCCGAGGAGGGTTAGTTCCAAGAGACTTTTCAATGGGTTTCAAAAAAACAAAGCATTCAAGGTCATGAACACACTTTCCAACACATATGCAAAGTATTCCTTAGAGACTGTGATGAATAAAACAAGGTGTTATAAAGACCAGGGCTGCCATTTTAATGGATTTTATCCAATTTTACGGATTTGTGGATTCCGTTGGCAAATTTATGAATTTTTTAAAATTTCATCTATCAATTTGTTAATTTAATTTTTTAAATCTTGTAGATATTTACATATAAAATACGCGAGATGAGTCACAGTACTAGCAGTATACACTCTGGACATTACGGTGGTAAGCTTGCTTACACATTGTAAGAGGAAATGTACTGCTGGGTAGTATACACAATCAGCCGCTTAGGTGCCGAGAAATGTCTCGCTCGCTAAAGGAAGTAATGAGCAGCGGGTAGTACCTGCGTGCACCACCTTTCTCCGGCCCGCTTAGTAAGATTCTCGCTGTCCTTAGTGAAGGAAGGAAGGAAGCTTGTAGTTTAACGTGACCGTTAATCTTGAGATCATGAGCCACGGGACCTCCTTTTTACGTGGAATCCGAACCACAGGACATGGCATTTCACTTCGAAAATCTCACATGCATTGACCGGGAATCGAACCCGGTGTCCTTAGTGACCCAAGACATGAGGCGACTCTTGATACGTCAGCAATGTCTCGCTGCTTGACTTGCAAAATGTTCTTTCATAATTGAAGTCAGTATGAAGGAAGTAGAATAGCAGCGATAGTGTATTTGGGCCTTTTGCAGAAAAAGAAGAAGAGAAGGTTCTAGAATCATCCTATTATACATGAGCAAACATCAACGAATTTATTTTATCCAATGTTTCCTCCTGTGAGAGCAGATGCAGTGGAATTCATTGTAAGATGTCTGTCACATCATTTCATAAACAGCTGTATGCAATTCTGGAAGAAAGGCTGGCTTTTCAAAGCACTATCATGAGACCAGCTATTCCTCTGGAAGAAAATCACTCACTCTTAGGTAAGTATGTATAATTTTTGTTATTGCTTGAAAGAAATTCTATAACAAATCAAAAGACAAGATACAATAGTGAAAATAGTTATTTAATGCAAGGATATGGTATGGATAAAACAAAGGACATGAAATAAAATTAAAACATAATAAAATATATTTTTTTCCCCCACAAAATTATGCTAAGTTGCCTGTTGTTATTCTTCTTCGTTATGCCCATTCAAAGAGCGCATATAAACTTGTTAGTTGACTTGATAGTTTTCGCCTTTTTATCCTCCAAAAATCTCTTCATGATTGCACTGTGTTGCATTTTGCATTAATTTTTCTTCTTCTTCCTATTATTATATACAAATAAATGGGAAGGATACATACAATCTAAAGGGAAACATTTTCATTTGATATAAAACTCTGACACAAATTATTGTTTTCTGCTTAAGTTTGAAATAGACTTACATCAGAATCTGTATTAAACACCGAGGCTGTTGAGTACGGCGATGGTGCATGCCAATCCAGATTGATTGATTTATTATTTAAGTGCCAGGTTGTAGTTGATACATAATTTCCAATTATCCACTTGCTCATAATGATTCTGTGCAGGCAAAGATACTCTTGGTTGGCTTGTCGATTGACAGTCTCTGTTGCTCTGACACATTCTGGTCTATTCTCTTAAAAAAAAAAAAAAAAAAAAAATCCTGGCTTAAACATTTAATATACACTGACCGGCAAAAAAAAACAACAAAGATCGCTTGAAAAATTCAACATTACTTTCATTCAAATTATAAATATGAACAGTATACTGTACTGTAGTAAGGTTAATTGGTTTCCTGGATGCATCACCGTTCTTCATGTCATTGTTTCACTTAACAATAGCGATTCTTTGTAATGCTGTTTCCCGCGGAACGCTATCGTCAATAATGCAATGTTTTATTCTTATTTCTTTTTTGCCACTTGTTGGCATAGGAAAAGATGGTTGGTTCTTAAGTTTAGGGGCTGCGACAACGCAGTCATGTAGCCCCGTGTACTTTGGGTGTGTGTAGAATCTGTCCGATAACCGGTGTTAACATAGGAAAAGATCAATACAGCCATATTCTCAGTTGTTCTTGTGCAAATCGGAAACGAATATGCGCTTGAGCCCTGAAGTTGTTGCCAGGGCAGTGGCTCAGATCAAAAATGGTGGCGCGCACATCTTTCCATGGGAAACAGCATCATGTCAATGAATCGCTAATGTTAAGTGAAACAATGACATGAAGAATGATAATACATCCAGGAAAACAATTAACCTTACTTCCATGCTATAAACAGTAAGTTATGTACTAGGCCTAGAGCATACATATTTATGATTTAAATGAAAGTAATGTTGAATTTTTCAAGTGATCGGTTTTCTTTGCCGGTCAGTGTATTTAATTCAACTGGGGTATCATAATTTCTTCTCTTTTCGGATGTTGAGGAAGTTGATTGCTGAGGCACTGGACTGGGTGGTAGCGATGTTACATTCTCTGCGTCTTCCAGAGAATTTTGAAATGTTAAAAGCCGTTTTTCAATGTTGCCTGTATAATCAATCAACAGAATTGGAAGTTTCCTTTGGTGTGACAACCGTTAGCAGAAATGCTTGAAACGCACATATACATCAGAACTTTTGACACAGATACAGTTTTATTTTTTCATTGTTTTTTTCAATTCTTGTGAATAGCAGTCCCACAAACTCTTCCATCTCTTCATTAGATTCCGACCTAGAAAAGAAAATATATTCATACAATAATAAGTAAATTAACCTTAGTAAATGTTTTGTTTAAATTAACTTAAATTAACTAAGGAAATGATAAAATTAAGACATTTTGTCAATATTTCACACATTTTGTAGATATTAACGTGTAGATGGCGGTGATGTTACATTCTCTGCATCTTCCAGAGAATATTCAGAGTTTTACATTGTTTTAAGCATTTGGCAACTGGTTGCAGCATTGCATGCCTGCACTATTCTACTCTAGGCTACATTGTAAGAGATGCTTTTATATCTATATGGGAAACCATTACGGAAATGTGTATACCAAAACCCACAGAAGAAAGCTGGTTAAAATTTACAGATGTATTTGAATGCAAAGCAAACTTCCCTCATTGCATCGGAGGAATTGATGGGTAGCAAATCAGAGTGATAAAACCAAGAGGCAGTGGTTCACTTTAAATTAATTATAATAAATATTCTTCATTTGTACTACTCACAGTATGTGATTATACACTTATGTAAATATTGGGTTGAATGGACAATCAAGTGATTCATCTATTTTGTAGCAGATACCATTCTACAGAAGAATGACAGATTGAACAATCCTGCTCCAACAAAGGTTTCAGAAACAGCCAATGAGGTTGTGCCATTTCTCTTTGTTGGGGATGAAGCATTTACCGTATTTGAAAATGTTATGAGACTATATGGTGGAAAACATCTAAGTTAACAGAAATGAAGAGAATTTTTAACTACCTATTTAGGCATGCTGTTATATTGAATGTATCTTTAGGAAATGAAAATGAAAATCCACAGCCTGCTTCCAGTCTCCGACCGGGTCAGGAATGGAATGAATGAAGCCCCCATCTAGCGGCGAGGATATGAACTGTGCCGGCTGCCGAGGCCTGACGCACTCCTCTGGGGCAATGATTAAATGAATGACAGATGAAATGAAATGATAGTGGAGAGTGTTGCTGGAATGAAATTTTGACAGGGAAAACCGCAGTACCCGGAGAAAAACCTGTCTGCCTCTGTTCTGTCCAGCACAGATTTCACATGGAGTGACCGGGATTTGAACCACGGACCCAGCGGTGAGAGGCCGGCATGCTGCCGCCTAAGCCACGGAGGCTTGCTTGCAAATAAATGGCAAATTCTTCACCATCCACTCAATGTCAACATAGAATTTGCAGTCAATAGTCCAAGTATGTTCCTTCTTGCATAATTTTGTTAGAATGAGAGATGGTTACATATTTGAAGATAGGATAGTGAAACCAGTCTTTGAGATGATTATTAGAGATAATGTCAAAAGAAGGAATCGTCAAGCATCGACAGTGAGAGACGCGCAGGTCGCCCACGGGCGTCGACTAGAAAGACCTGCACTCGGCCTCTCAGAAGGCTACACGGAAAAAAAAAAAAAAAAAAAAAAAAAAAAAAGTGAGAGATAATTTTGCTAATTATTTTATAAGCCAAGAAGGAAAACTTGAATGGCACTAGGATTGCTAAAACTATCAACGAAAGTACATAGACCTACTTGGCAAAATATGTCCAAATTATTATCTTAGCAGAGAAGTTATATAACAATTTCTTTTGTTATTATTAATATTAAATTAAAAATAAAACATTTACTTACCAAAATCCCTATTTTCTGCAGTTGTTGGATCCTCCTCCTCCTCCATGTATAGTGTAACTAGCTTCTCCCAGGCCTGTTCATGTCCAAGCCTCCATATATGACAGTAGTCATTGTTGAATGCTTTTCTATTTCAAAACTACATTTTGCCGTGCCAACTTCAGTATGATCTATGGGTAGGTAATTGCGACTACTTTCCATGTGTAACTTGACAGTATGAATTCTGTAGACAGGCTGATGTAGCATAACTCTCCAGACACGCACAAGTCGTGCAGGGTTGACGATTAGCGCTACTCCGTGTGTATATCATGTAGACAGTTGAATGAGGGTGTCCAGGGCCCGGTCTGTTCATAGGGAGCTTCCTATTGACCTGAGATCCAGCCAAAACCATTGCACCAACATAAAAAAATGACCCCATTGGGAATTTACTCGATTTTTTTCATAATAGAATCATTGGCCTAAACAGAGTTGTTTACAGTTTGGGTGTTGGATTTTGTGCTGCCAAAATACATAATTGTGTGCATGCCTACCAATCAAGCTGATGAAGAAGATGTTGAAAAGGTCTACGAAGAAACAGATGAAATTCTGAGGTATATCAAGGGTAATGAAAATGTTATAGTAATGGGAGATTGGAATGCTGTGGTAGGAAAAGGAAGAAAAGGGAAGATAGTGGGAGATTTCGGATTAGGTGAAAGGAATGATTGAGGTAGCAGGATGATGGAATTCTGCACTGAGCATGAGTTGGTCATAGCTAACACCTTATTCAATAACCACAATAGAAGAATATACACATGGATGAGACCAGGAGATACAGGGTGTTACCAAATAGACTTCATTATCAGAGGTGCCAACCTTTGGAATGGGTTATCACCTTATCAGTAATCCCTTATATTGCCCCCCACCCACTGAAAAATTTTCAGGTCAAATCCGAAGCATGCTCCTCCCTTCTCGATAATGACGCCACCTTCGCCCTACCCGGAAGCAACCTATAGTAAAGAATATCATAGTTCTGTGCTAAAAAAAAAGATCCTTGTTGCTTGTTTTGCACCCAGTAACTGGTTTTCCGTGAGTTTTCTTGCAACATACTTCTCCCTGTGATGACATTTTCGCCTTCTGATTCATAAGCAATTCCAGTGTAGATGTGCTTAATGTAGGTCTGAATTCTGTCTGATTTTCCTAACACTGAATTTTATTTTCTGTGGGAGAGTTACTGTGAGGTACAAGTAATATTGCAAATACCACATTACTTAAAGTTTTATATTTGAACTATCCACTTTCGTTTATAAGCTCAGCAATTTTTCCCCAGTTTACATCAATTCTAGGTCCTTGTAAAATGTATTCAGTGAAAGTATCACACTGATAAACAGCAAATTCCTCTTTAAGTTTGTCATGTTCACTTTCCTTGACCAAACTTGGGAATCTTGAACAAAATAATCAAGAGATGAATAGGAAACCTTCATTTTAAGAAAAATATCGAGATGTTACACGATCGGCACTGGCCTCAGCCATTTGACGAGATTTCCGTAGTTTTCACGATAGAACACGGAGAAAAATCGCTATTTACATAATTGGTGTCACTTTTAGCCGACCAACGAGATTTCCATTGTCCTTGATGTGGGGAAGGGAAATTATAGCATAATTACGCAATCGGCACCACTTGCTGTACGTTTGACAAGAATCCTGTTGTTCTCGTCATCGAATGCAGAGAAATATCGCGATGTATTGCAATCGCTGCCGCTTTCTGTCGTTATACGAGAATCACTATGTCCTCGCGGTTGGTCACTGAGAACGCGATAATATGCAATCGGCGCCGCATCCGGCCGTTCAACGATTGTCTGCCTGTCTATCTGTCCTGGCAGAATGGCGGAGGCAAGCTCGAGGTTGGGCATGGTTAAAATTCACGAGCAGTTATCGACATGTTGTATGGTCGGCGCCGTGATTCCCGCTGTCCCTATGCTGTGGTTGGGAGTTCACGGTGGATCACGAGGAGAAATGAGTATCGCGATGCTACATAGACTGTCGTTACTAAGTGGGTTGATGCACTTCTCGCTCCCCGTACGCTTTTAAGTATACGGTCATGGGAAAAATGGCAAGTATGTTTCCGGACGTTTCGTGATGGGTGCCCAATCACCTTTGACCGGATTCCCGCAGTCCTCGTGGTCACAAGTACGCGATCGGGCACGGGTTTTATGATTTAATGCAACTGGCGTCGATCTCGGCCCGTTTGACGAGATTCCCGCAGGCAAGTTGTGCGGGCAGCCGGCCGTCGTGAGCATGTGAGTTCGGAGGATGAACGTTCGAAGTAGGTATCGAATATTACGAATTAATCTGAGAGAATTGCATGAATAATACAAGTTTTTGTGATAACCGGTTAAATTATCCGATGGAACCTAAGTTCGAAGGAAAAGTCGACATAACGGAATTCCGAATTAACCATACTCATCATCATCATCATCATCATCATCAAATTCCAGCTCCAGTCGCCCAGGTGCTGTTAACAAGCCACCTTTTCCTGTCCATGAATAGTTGGTCTTCATGGGTCCTTCTCCAGTCTAGCCCTTTGTCTTCAAGATCATCCTTGATTTGGTCCAACCATTTCTTCTTTGGTCTTCCTACTGGTCTTTTTCCTGCGATAATCTTGTTGAAATAAGCTTTTGGTGTCCTCTCATCTCCCATTCTTTGAAGATGCCCATACCATCCTAATCGTTGCTTCTGCAAATATTTTGTAGCACTGATATCTATGCCAGCCTCTGTCCTCGTTCCTTACTTTGTCTCTCCTTGTCCTTTGAAGCATTGTTCTTATAAACTTCATTTGTTCTTATAAACTTCATTTCGGATGCCTGAATCCTACTTTCTTCTCTTCTGGACAGGGTGCAAATTTTTCAGACGGATAGATTTTTAAAATAAATGTATTTCGAAGCATTTTCGGGATTCTTTTTTCGAAAATATCATTTCGCAAGATTGCGATATTAAATTATTTCGCGTTATTTCTGGACTTCAATTTGAGATAGTCTCCAAATTTAGAGATTAAGTTTCGGAAGTTTTCGCGAATAAACGTCTCGCGGAAAGTCAGGTTTCCTAATAATACAGAAAAATATTTCACACAAAACTAAAAACTCTTCTCAATACCGAAAAAATACGTTGGACCGATGTATACCACTCAAGGTATCCTCAGTATGCATTTCCTTGAGGTCGGGCATGGGGAAATATAACACGTAATCGGCTCCATCGCAATCTGTGAGCCAAGCGGCGCGAGTTTTGACGATTTAAACCGACATCGGCGAATTTTCGTTACCTCCAACTATGCAGACATAAAAATTTGCTACTTTTTCGTTACTTTTCGTTACCGGTAGACACCCTGTAACTTTCCATTTTTGTTCTTCCTAGAAATGTATTTTTTTCGTGAAGTCACTTTTCCGTAATAATTTCCCTTTCGACCGTAATGCCGTAATCGTGAGCTGAAATCCGTAATAATTACGGACAATCCGTAATAGTTGGCACCTCTGCATTATGCTTAAGCAGAGGTTTCGAAACCAGATTTTGGATTGTAAAACATATCCCGGAGCTGTAATGTTAAGGATACAAATGGAAAGCCTATACAGTAGAGTCTCGCAAACTCGGCTCTCGGTAACCCGGCACTCCGGATTTCTTGGCCACCCTGACAGGAGAAAATGATCAAGATTTTTGTTTGTTTTTGTGTTTCCGCACAGAGCGTTATTATGCTTTCTTTGGTCTTCTCCATGAATGGAATTATCGACAGTTAAATACGACGCGAAACAAGTTGACCTACAGTACATAGTAAGAAGAGTAACCGACGACCTGATAAATACAGGTACTGTACAGTACTGTAAGTGCACAAACTGTTGGCAGTAAGAAGTAAACAAACGGTTCTCGCCCAGAGCGTTGTATTTATTTGATTGCGCATTCTCCGCAATTCTGTTTCTTCGCCGTCTTCATGGCGAGGCTTCAAGAAACAGGTTTCAAAGCGAAAAGTAAAAGAACATTACTTACTTTTTTGCAAATAAGTAAATGGTAATTATCATTAAGTGAAAAAACTATTTGCCTACAGGAATCGTTTTGTACATATTCAAGTACTGTAATTGTAGTGGCTTAATCATTTTAAAACTTGTGTTTCTGTTAAAAACAAATAAATGTACTGCATGGTATTACATATTAAACCAAAACAAACAGCTTATTTTGTATTTGTAACACATTTCCCGATAACCCGGCATTTTCACGAACTCGGCCAGCCTTCGGTCCACATTAGGCCGAGTTTGCGAGACTCTACTGTAACAGATAGGGAAGAAAAGGTGGAGAGATGGAAAGCTTACATAGAGTGTTTGTATAAAGGAAAGGAGATTGAGAATCATGTAGTCTAATGGAAAGGGAGGAGGATATTGATGAGGATGCAAAAGGAGATTTACGTGGTGTCCACAGAATTTTCAATGTCAATTTTCCTGACTTTTCCTAACCATTTTTCAACAAAATTCCTGACTCGCGAAGTCATCGTAACATTGGAAAAAAGGTTTATTGAGCAAATATGTATATATCTTTTTTCATTTGCAGAATTTGCTCAACGCTCGCCTCTTTATAAATTTAAAATAGAAAATAAAGTAAATTATAATGCAATAATACATAAATCAAAGTACTTAATGAGGGGCAGATGACCTCGTAGTTCTGCCCCTTAAAACAACAGTAACTAACATATAACTAAAGTACTTAATAACCAAAACTATAGTGATGGGGTCGCCACATCCCTACGCCAACGCCTAAAAAACTTACAAAAAATAGGTAAAAGAGGATTTTACTATGATGTAGCCTACTGTAAAAATGGAAGCGTACCATAATGTCCAGTGAGATATTGCTTTTTATCTTCAGAGATTAGTTGAACTAGTAACATCAAAATATGGCTGTAAAACACAAAATACTGTATGTTTAATATAAAATTCCTGACTTTCTAATACTTTTCGCCATTTTTTTCTGACTCATGCCATTTTTTCACACTTTTTCCTGACTTTTCCTGACCAAAAACAAAATTCCTGACTTTTCCTGCCTGTGGACACCATGATTTAATATTGAGATCAGAATTTGACAGAGCATTGGAAGACTTAAGCAGGAACAAAGCACAAGGCATAGATGATATACCGATTGAGTTACTACGCCTCATAGAAGATGAAGGTCTGATCACGTTATTTCACTTGGTATGCAGGATTTATGAGACAGGTCAGGTACCCTCTGATTTCAAAAGGAATGTTATCATCCCTATACCGAAGAAAGTGGGAGCTGACAGATGTGAAGATTACCATACAATCAGCTTGATTACTCATGCTTCAAAGATCCTGTCTAGAATAATTTACAAGGGGATGGAAAGCCAGATAGAAACGGAGTTGGGTGAAGACCAGTTTGGTTTCAGGAGAATTGCAGGAACAAGGGAAGCTGTAATAAGTCTTAGGCAGATTTTGGAAGGTACAATAAGGAAAGATAGAGAACGTTCATGGTATTTGTAGACTTAGAAAAGGCTTTTGATAACGTTGATTGGAGTAAGTTGTTTGATATTTTGAAAACAATTGGAATAAAGTATAGGGATAGGAGGGTAATCTACAATCTATACAGGAACCAGACAGCAGTCATTCGAGCTGAAGGACATGAGAGAGAAGCTGGTATTCAGAAAGGTGTAAGGCAGGGCTGTAACTTATCACCCATATTTTTTAATCTTTATATTGAACAAGCAATGAAGGAAATTAGAGAAAACTGTAAAATGGGAGTGAAGATTCAAGCAGAAATAATTTCAACTCTAAGATTTGGCGATGACATTGTCATGCTTGGCCGAAACGCCTGAGGATTTGAACGAGTTTTTTAATGGTATGGACTCCGTCTTGAGGAAAGAATTCATGATGAAAATTAATAAATGTAAAACAAAATATTGTAATTCAGCCGAAAAAAATCAGAAACCTCTATGGACATCAAATTGGCAGGTGAAAAGCTGAAGGAAGTAGGAAACTTCTGTTACTTAGGAAGCAAAATAACCAGTGATGGACGAAGCAAAGAGGATATAAAAAGTAGGTTGGCTCAGGCAAGGAAAGCATTTCTACAAAAAAAGGAATCTGTTGACATAGAATATACATTTAGGTATTAGGAAGTCATTTTCGAAAGCCTTTGACTGGAGCGTGACACTCTATGGGAGTGAAACTTGGACTATTGGTGCAGCAGAAAAGAGGAGAATTGAAGCGTTTGAAATGTGGTGTTACAGGAGAATGATGAAGATCAGATGGGTAGATAGGGTTATAAACGGAGAGGTATTAAGACGAGTGGGAGAGGACAGATGTTTCTGGTGACTGCTAATGAAGAGAAGAGATAGGTTGATAGGACACATACTAAGACACCCAGGAATAGCAAGCTTTGTTACGGAAGGAAGGGTCAAAGACAAGAACTGTAGGGGTGGACCAAGGTAAGAATATATTAAACAGATTGCCTCGGATGTAGGGTGTGGTAGCTATGTAGAGATGAAACGATTAGCTCAGGACAGGGAGGCGTGGAGATCTGCATCAAACCAGTCAAAAGACTGAAGACTCAAACAACAGCTTGTGTGTTATTTTTGTAATCTGTCTTTGAATTGGAATGTATTTATAAAAGGATGTACAGTTTTTGGAGATTCTCAGCACCAGGGTGTAATTCATACATGGACATTTGAGAGATGTCCACTGCTTTGTTCACATCATTTTACATTCACGAAGGTAAGGCAAATCCTTCAGTTTGTCAGTTTCTGAGGGATTTTTATTATTTTAAAATTTCCAGCAGGCATTCTTATTCTGACATACGAAACAGAAATAGACGAAGGTAACTTCCTCATGCAATAAATCGCTACTTATGTTTTAGTAACTAATTAGTATGCCCATATCAATGATTTATTTGTATCTGTTTTACTTACACTGCTTAAATAGCAACGAAGACATGAGAAAAGTAGCTATCGTAGGTCATGGTCAATCGAAATTACTGAAAATTGACGAGAATTGTCAGACTCTGCTGGTATCAACATATGATTGTTGTTCCAGGGTTAAGTTACAATAGACAACACATTTAAATTTTAACAAGTGTATGAAGCTTAAAAATCATAATGCATGAAGTTTTAGAACAATGCAGAAGAGCAACCACGTGTGATAGAATTCAAGAGCTTACTATCATTTAATATTATAGAATAAAGACGTTGTGTTAGGAGCTGTATTTACATTTCCCAGATGATTAGCCTTTGCTTTCGGGTCTCCCTTAAACACTATTGTAAAAAAAAAAAAAAACTGCGAGTGATAAAAGAATATATGCAAATTTTTTGTCATCCAAGTCAGCTCTTCGGTTGCAAAAGCCCACAGCGTGCATCTATAAATACATAAAGTATAAAATGTGCCTTATTACAATGTAAGAGCATTCCAGTTTAAAAGAAAACTTCCATATCAGAGTAACGAATTCATACTTACATTTCCTTATTTCTCAGGAATTTGAAGAAAGATTTCTGTTCACTTGGGTGTTTATCATTATTACAGCCGTATATGGTACAAACCATTACAAATGGATAATAAAATCATCAACAGGTCGATATGTCATACAATGTTTGGTTATAAATCAGCTTATCCTTTGAGACATTTCCAACTTGAACCGCTAGGAGGTACTGGGGAGCGCTGTCGCTTGTTTTGGCGAGGAGTTTCCACTATTATCTTTATAAGCTATTTGGTATAAGTTATATACCGTGTGCTACTGATTACAGCTGAAGGTTGTATGGTCAATTTATTTGCATGCCTGAACCTTTTTAGTAGGGCCTAACAAGATCGCTTGGTAGGTTACTTCACACACTGTGGCAAGGTCATCTTATTCCATTAACACTTTGCACAAGCATTACGATTGTGCAGCCTTGAAGAGTGAGAAGAAAGGAGCTATGCTTCCCACAATCCTGGGATTGCTCAGCTGTTAGCTCAATTGATCATTACTTCTGCTTGAACATAGGGGTGATGCGCAAGTGCAGCAAGGAAAGAAGCGGTTCTTCATTCCCCACACCTGTTCAGGCAGTGCCTGGGCTTGTTACATACTGCTATTTGTCAAAAGCATCTAACCAAGTTTGTCCGTTACTTTTCGGTTCAAGCATATATCGCGATTTCTACGTGCCTCAGGATTTCTTTTCAGTATAGTCAATGATGTTACGGATGATGCAGGAACGTTGACATCTGTTTGATGTAGTGCCTTGAATTGCTGCTATGTAACTACAAACAGTGCATCATGTGGCTGCAGTTACATGTATTCAAGTAAGAAGTTTGGTCATGAGTAGGACTACGATTTCGATAACTTTGCATCTTTTTCTTTGGTTGGTTCCTTAGTTTAGGGGCTGTGACAATGCGGTCATGTAGCCCTATGTACTTTGGGTGTGTGTAGAATTTGTCTGATAACAGATGTTAATTGTTATGGCTGTATTAGTGTGTGTTATCTGAGATTCAGGTAAGGACTGCAGACAATCAAGTTTTAAGTAGTTCCTACTTTTGCTACTAAATGTTACAGTCCACAACACCTAGCTGCGAACTTGGCTACTAGATGCCATCACTACCAGCACCTGGTGGCGAATGTTGGAACTAATATAGTGTTAATCAAATCTAACCTACAAATTTAACTTCACACAAGTGTAGTTAGTGGAAGGTTCTTTAACATGCCATAAATCTATGACATTATCTTTGTAAGCCTAATTTATTAATGAGTTATACATTTTTTTTTCTTTCTTTCTTTCTTTCTTTCTTTGTTTCTTTCTTCCTTCAGAAATAAGAAGTGCTGAACTAAGCAAATTTTTTAGAGCATTGTATTTTCTCCATTTTTTGGAGGACAGGGCATTTCTTAGTTCTTTATTGCATTTTTATGCATTTTCCAATTCTTATCGTGGTTTATTGCATTTTATATGCATTTGAAGTACTTCTTGGGTGTATTTAACTTTTTTTTTGTAAGTTTTCAAGGGCATGCATGTCTTGCTCGTACTGTATTTCCACAAGATTGGGGATGGGATGAGTTTAATTTATATGTAGCGGATGGTTCTTAAAGCCTTCCTGACGTCAGTCTTGTTGAGAGGAAATGAATGAAACAGGGCGAGAAGTTGAAAGGACGTGGCTGTGGTCTATTAGAAGGTTTGGACCTGGCATTTAAGTTGATCTGAAAATGTGAAACTGTGGAAAACCCTTTCAAGGACGGCCAACGGTAGTGTTCGAACCCATTCGTCTACTGCAATTTTAAGTTTTTTTTAATAAATTTTATACAGCATTTTTTGGAGATTGTTAGGTCACAACTGCATTCTTTAAAGAGCATTTTTCAATGTTTTATGTTAAAGAACCTTCCACTAATTACACCCATGTGAAGCTGAATTATACGTTAAACATTTGACTAACGCTCTTAGGTTCCATCGTTCGTCGCCAGGAGCCGACTGCAGTGGCATCTGGTAACCAAGTTCTTAACTAGAAGTCGTTGATGGAGACGTTTGGCGACAAAAGTAGGAACTACTTGAAAAAATTCAATGTCTGCAGTCCTTACTTGAATTGGAAACAGATAACACACTAATACAGCTATCACAATTAACACCGGTTATCAGACAGATTCTACACACACCCAAAGTACACGGGGCTACATGACCGCGTTGTCGCAGCCCCTAAACTGAGGAACCAACCATCAATGTTTTATAGGTAGTGTCCCGAATTTTTGGTTATAACGATATCCGCAAAATATTTCAGCAAACATATATATGTTATACCAACTATATATTTACCCCAAATATGTCATTTTTTTCGATACTGAACCTGCGAAATAAAGTTATTTTGAGAAATGTGTTATTTTCATCATAAAATGCTAAATACCAACGAAATGCTGATAATAAGATGTTTTTTAAACGATTTACTTCGAAGTTAAATGAAACTGTTCCATTATCTGTCGTTCGATAGAAAATAAGAAATCTTAAATACAAATTTCTCGTAAGATACAGGGATAACGAAGTTGGTTCAAGTCCTCAAATCAAGGAAACAATGCTCTACTTATGGTTGGGGACAACGTAAGTTTCATGAGTTAGTGAGATTAAGACTTAGGTTAGGTATTAATCTCAGAAAATATAATTCATTTGAGTTTTAGTTCTTTCGAAAAAGAAAAAAAAGTTTTATATTCCACCAAATTATTTTCGTGTTCATTAATAATTAACCAAATCCATGAACCGTTCACTCACATCTCACTTCTATTTATTTCACCACTATGGATATTTTATTTCACCACTTTGAAGCCTTTTATATCACCATAAATCAGGGCCCCTATTTATAGGGCATTAAAATCCTAGCCCTAGTCATGAGTCATGAATGTTCATAAATTTCTTTTAGTTGAATTTAATTGAAACGTTGCACTGCATGCTTCTAAATCCATGGTGAGACAAAAGCATTGGTCGCTAGTAGGTTAGACCACGGTCTGGCCGAAAATCTGCTTGTACCACAAACAAGGGGGTCTGGGCTGTATGCCGCAGGTTATGTTTGTGTTTGTATGTAAAGCCTTATTAACACTTAGAATCCAACATGTATGCATCATTTAAACCTTACGTGTCGTCTATAACGTCATGGATGGCGCCATTTTGTGTCTAGGGGATTTTTCTCTTTGGTGTAAAGAATCGCGATCTTTTCATCTCCCTACTTTTCTTCATCTAACTGCTTCGCATCTGCTGAGAGTGGAAGGAAATTTGCTATGATAACTCACTAAGAATGAACATGTATTAATTTTCTTTGTTAATTTCTGGTGATGTAAGTTTAATATTGCCACTGAGCAAAAGGAAGAGGGGAAATAATGATGGATGAGCAAGGTAATTAAGTTGTATTGTACGGTACTCTTAACATTTGTTATCTTCCTGTTTGCTATTTTCTTGTTTGTACTTACATCTACAGTAATTGATCCTATTTCATAGAGTTAGGCTGGCTGCATTGCATAAACAGTAAGGGTCTCACCTACTGTGCCACGAAAGTTAGAGTATCTATTTTTGGCACAGTGGCAACAAGTCTACAATATGCAGGGGCTGATAACCTAGATGTTAGGCCCCTTAAAACAACAATTATCATCATCATCATCATCTACAATATGCCGGCACTGTTGTGAACACATTGCATGGTCACTAACAGTAATTTTTAGAGAGTCCTAATCTATCCTGTCACTGACATTTTTCAGTGGATCCTGCCACTGGGATTTCTTTTTTACAACAGTGCCTTCGGTATCAATTTCGAACATATGAAGAAAATAGCAAGCATTATTATCACAGTTTGTGCTTAACCCGTTATATTCCACACACTGGAATCTTGATAGACAGTGGTTTTAGTACCCTCCGAACCCAGCCAGTTGACATTCTAAACATTATAATACAAGCTTCGTTCCATAAAGTTGTAAAATACAGGGTCTATACTAGTGCTTCGCATCAGATGTGCTGTGCCACTACAATGAGAAGGGTGTGATACAAACTTTCATCTGCTGTTTTCGATACGGTATTCCGTGGACGTTCCTGCATTAAATATCGGGAGTGTACGAATTGCTGTTACGGTACTTTGCAGGTGGCAGTACAAGAAGATGAATTCTTTCCTACCTGCAGAAAGGTTGCAACAAAAATAACTCTCAAACCCCTGCTCCAAAGCCTCATTCTTAGCCAGTAAGTCACACTCAGCCTTCCCTCTCACTCTTCTGTTTTTGCCACTACGCTCATCAGGCCGAGGTCCTTCAGTCAAATTACAGTAGGTGGTTGATACAGCCAGGAAAAGTGATTATATAATTCGAATTAGTTGTGTACTATCATGAGTGGTATGCTAATACCAGTAAGCATAAAAGTTTTACTGCTTGTTTTAAGCTAAATGTTCTTACACTTGCCAATAAGAATGGCGTCTGGGCTGCCGGCTGTGAATTCCCTGCTCAACCAAATATGATCAAATATTTGCCCAAGAAGAAAATTAAAATTAATGATTGCAAAAAAGAATGTTGGATCTTTTAAAAAGTAGAATATCCCTAATGGTATCTTCCGTTTATTTCAGATGTAGTTAAAGTGAAATTAGGCTTATCCTACCAAGCATGGATACTTGCCGCAATTACCGCATATTATATTGTACAATGGTCCATTTTGTATTTTTTACACCTAAAAAATAAATTTTCTGTTTTGAAATATATTTTTGAGGAAGTTGGTATGTACAGTATAGGGTAATTATTTAATGGATATTTTGATATGCTATATGAATTTTTGAGATATGAGCATTAAAAATAGGATAAGAAAATGGGTCTTATATGCAAGTAAATACGGTAGCTGTCTTGTGTTTATCTACTTCAACGCACGCTTTATTGCTCTGCGGCGTGCTACACCATCCAAGATGAGTTGGGTCGAGCTAAGCGACTTGCCCGGAGCCAAAATGTTGGTCCAATGTAAAGTGCACAGAACCTCTCAACATCGGTTTTCACGCATGATATTTCACACACTTGCGAGGCCCTATTTTACGGTCTTAAAATTTGGTTTACAGGGTCCCTTTTGGGACCTGCTGAGCATTGTAAAATGAGCCATGTCTGGTTTTTATACAACAACTTTGATATTTTGCCTATTTAATCCATGCAAGAGTCCCAAAGGGTGGAAATCAGAAGAATATATTTTTAACCCTTTGTTCTTTCGAAATAAGTTTGTGAAAGTTTTCAGCTTAATTGGCGGTTGAATAGTTTGATTGAAAGAGTAACATAGAGACAGACGAACAGCACTAGATTTTTATATATTAGTATAGAATAGATTTCTAGCTCATTGGTTTGAACACAAAAAATTCAGTATTATGTATAACCCCCCCACAGGGGCTCTGAAGCATATTTGAACATGGCAAGGCATGCAAAGCACCATAGATCCCAACTGATCCTGGGGCAATTTGGTAGCCTAATGAATGTACTATGAACTCTATACAGATACTGTAGTACTTCCTCCCATCTCCTTATGAATGAAATATGCCAATTTTTGTCACCTTATGATTACAAGTTGTGTCATTGCTTTTCAAAAATTACATTTGCTCTCTGCCACTTTCCCACTTGAATATTAAAAACCTCCACCACCAAACTATCACAAAGCCTCACCTTGCTTTTGATAGAATAAAATATATGCATTACTGTAATCTTCTTCTTGAGGCCTCTGCTTTATTACAGCTTCATCATTATAATAATGCCATTCATTTGTTCGTGGATTCTTACTATACGCAGTATAGTGACCAGCTGATGACCCTGAAAGAAGAAAGATATAATTTATACCTTGTAAAATAAATAATATTTAAAAACATGCAGTCTTTGACTCTTAAGGATTTCATTAATGACATATTTTACATTATGTACCGCAATAAATCTGTAGAAAGCACCATCAGTAGGCTCTGACAATCATTCACCAGTCAACAAGGATAGAAACATATCCTACTTGTAAGGGTGAAAATGAAAAGCTATTGAGGGAGGGGGGAATAAATAAAACAAAAAAGGATGAACATGAAAGATGTTTGAAGAAAGCTTTAATAGCAGCTGCTTGTGTTGGTCAGTCCATCTTTTTAATCTCTGTGATGCTGGAAAATGCTGCCCCTCCTCAAAATAAGATGTTATCGGACATTCTGCTTAGTTGGGAAGTAATGCGGTGGTGATCAATGTTTAAAGGTGTAAATCATCTAGGTCATCTGCCCTTGAAATAATATATACTGGTAACTGTCTCAATTGACTGAAGATTTAACAAGTTAAAATTGTAATTTTCTAGAAAATACACCAAAAGAGAAAATAAATTTGAGATTATTTCAGAAAAAATCTAAAAATCCCAATAATTGCCAAAATTGGCAGAATTGCGAAGCCAAATTCTAGCATAACCCTAGTCATATGTGTTTTGGTATGTAAGAGTGCAAGTGAATGGGATGGGATACACAGATGGTTGGTTCCTCAGTTTAGGGGCTGTGACAACGCGGTCATGTAGCCCTGTTTACTTTGGGTGTGTGTAGAATCTGATAACCACTGTTAATTTTGATGGCTGTATTGGTGTGTTATCTGTAAATCAGGTAAGTTCTGCAGACGATCAATTCCTACTTTTGCTACCAAATGCTACCATCAACGACACCTAGCTGTAGACTTTGCTGCTAGATGCCCGCAACCAGCACCTGGTGGCGAACGTTAGAACTTAAGAGCGTTAATCAAATCTAGCCTACAAATTTTAGCTTCACACAATTGAAATTAGTGGAAGGTTCTTCTAATGGCAATAAATCTATGACATGGGTCCGCCGGCTTTACTTCCCCTCCGAAGGAAGGCATACTGAGGGATTTTTAACGCTCTTAAAAAATCCGATGACTTCGGCCGGGTTTGACCCTTCGATCTTGGGCATAGAGGCTCAGCATGCTACTAACTATGCCACCGAAGCCGCCAGGATACACAGAGAGAGCTGATAGTTATTTAAAAGTGTGATGCTACTTACCCCCAAAGTGACACACACACGCATACAGATTGTAAGGAAGTGGTGTGCCATGCTGCAGGATAGATGCTGGAGTTACACTCAAACCAGAGATAGGAAAAGTCACTTTATTTTCTAATTTGAGGCTCACACATTCATGGAATATAAACCTAGAGAAAAGAGAGTTAACTTGATTCAATTAATCCACTCTTTGTACCAATTATTTTAACTACTTCTAAGGTTAAATAATGTTTCTGGCTTTTATATTATGCTACCGAAGCTGTCCACCAAAAATAATACAGCGCTATCTTATCCTATGAAGGATCAGTATAAAGCAAGGGGGATGGAAGCTGGGATACAGATCAAGGAGACAAAGATATACAGTACATCAGTGGGATCTCAACGAAAGGAAGCTGGGGATCTTGATTTTAGGGGAAAAAGTTAATTAATTAGTACATTTATTGCAGCCAATGGCCATAGTACATCTCCTCAGGGGAGCCTGTCAACCCCTAGAGGGCGCGTCCCCAGGTGGCGGATAGGGGGCCTACAGCAATGTGGGCTGGTGGAAATACCTCGGAAATGAACCAGAGGACAAACAGGCAGCCCTACTCCTGGGGGCTTTACAATACTAGGACACCCTCTCTCCAGGGGTTACAAATATGGAGGGCCCCAGCTCAGGGTTATGAGTGAAGTCCACAACGGTAGCTTCAGTGGGGAAGCTGGAATTCGGAACAGTGCAGCTGGCGGAAGTGGCATCCTAGTACTTGGGATTAGTAAGAGTAAAAGGTATTTGTTCATAACTATGGGCATATATCAGATTTAGCGTCTGTTCTCATGTTAGGAGCGGCTACAAAAGGGGTCTGTTCTCCATGTTAGGAGCGGCTACAAAAGGCGTCTGTTCTTCATGTTAGGAGCGGCCTCCTGCTGGCAGTAGCTTTAAAATGCTTGGCGACAGAATTGGTGACAAGCCGGCCGTAAAAGACATTGTCACAATTTTATGGAATGTTGTCTATAGGTGTTACCACAAAGGCTAGGGCGTCCCCTGCAAGCAACACGCATTGGCAAGGCCCGGTCAATGTGAGAAGTGTGCAAGGGTTACCGTCGCATGGGTGGCAACGGCTAAAGAAGCTAGCTCATACATCCCGCATTGCAACACTCAATGTAGGTTCCATGACAGGACGGTACAATGAACTCGCAATGGCTCTTGAAAAGAGGAAAATTGACGCCTGTGCAGTACAAGAAACGTGGTGGATTGGACAGAAGTCCTACGATATAGGTCGTGGATATAAACTAATCTACACTGGCCCCGTGGAACATCCTGTGGTGTTGGCATCATCCTATCCTCTAAGTTTGATAGGTGTGTGTCTGAAGTGCAGCGGTATGATGATCGCTTGATGAAGGTCATTTACATCTCTGATGGAAAGAAAATACACCTCCTCAGTGCATATGCTCCGCAGTCAGGCCTAACAGCTTGTGTTAAGGATGCTTTCTGGACAATGCTTGTTGATAAAATTGCTGCCATACCATCAGAGGACTACCTCATGATTGCTGGAGATCTCAATGGTCACGTTGGTCACGAAAAGGACGGTCATGCTGCCCATGGTGGGCATGGGTTTGGAATAAGAAATGATGATGGTCAGCGTGTTCTAGAGTTCACAGAAGCCCATGACCTGGTGATTGCGAATACTTGGTTCAAGAAACGTGACTCGCATCCCATCACATTCTACAGTGGCACAAATGTAACACAGATAGATTACATCCTTGTTAGGCGCCGAGGCTTAACCCATGAATGCCCAAATTAATACTTTTTGAAAATTTTGCTTTTTTATTAATAAGTCATACCATAGGGAGTTATTAAGCTGCTCAAACCATATTTTACGAAGGTGGCATCTTAAGTTCCTGAAATACAGGGCGTTACATATATGTAACGCTAGGCGCTTGTGTTGTCAAAACCCTTACTGCATATTCGGAATGGTGATTTATAAATACAATAATGTACCAGTTTCATATTAAATACTTATCTTGATAATATTACACTTTAAAAAGCACTGAGCAAGTATTTTGACACCTTTGAACCTTCAATCATATAGTCAAGGGACTAGTTACATGGTGTGGAATGGCATGAAGCATGATATGCACTGTCCCACATCACATTTACAACATGCAGTGCGGACACTGCTTGCACACAATTCACTGGCACACCGCCTCCGTTTATGTCCTGGGACGTTGATGACCAGATGATCGCGTCCATCATATCACAAGTCTTCAATGTCGCGGCCCTATCCTCCACGTCCTGTTGACAGCCGCCTGGCTCCAAGTGGTTCTATGCCGTACGATTTTACGTAGAATTGTGCCACTTCCCTCTTGAACTCCAGTTGAGTTTTCCTTGACCGTGATATCGTAACGAGGTACATGCGTTTTGGAGACTCTTGTCAAGAAGCCAAGAAAATATCGCCCACCACCACTTTTTGTTTCTTATTGACATATGATATCAGTTCACATTTTCATCCATAAGGTTCGTTCTTCCCATGAATTTGTTATAGGTGCCGATCTGGAGAGGACGCGGGATTGTAACTATTTTTCTTTTCAGCCCGAGAGAACCTTCTGACCTGGTCGAGGGATGAAAAACAGGGAGAGTTGTGGAGGTAACAGTTACTGTGCTGTTTTCATGCCAGCGAGCTATAATCATGTCGATATTACTCCTTTTCCCCTTACTCCAATATTTCTTCAGACTTCTAAATAATAATTATGTTATTGGATTTACGTCCCTTTTAACTGCTCTGGCTTTTAGAGACGCCGGGTTGCCAGAATTTTTACCCGAAGGGGATCTTTAACATGCCAGTAAATCTACTGACACGACTCCCTCGCATTTGTGCACCCTCAAATGCCAGCTGACTGCACCAGGATTCGATCCTGTAAGCTTGGGACAGCAAGCGAGAATGTTGCAGCTGAGCCACGCAGCCAGTCTAGACCTCTGAAATTATCGAAATTAATCTCGTATTGTATTTTCTGAAACACTTCCTGCAGCCAGATATCTTGGCAAAGGTACTGGCATAAGAAATATGGTATGGTGACATAAAACATATTAAGTTATATGAAGGCATGCACTGTTAAAAAAAAGCTGTATATGGAAAAACGTTTTGTGTATACATGCATGAAATGTATTCTAACTCATTTCATATGAATGTGCTACAGAAAATATTTCGTCTTACCATTGACCGTGTATCCGCCTAGCGTTACCATATGGTAACGCTGGGAAAATTAAGTCCCGGGCATGAACAGGTATAAAGAGACACGTAAGATATGTTACTGAATTATAAATTAGATATGTTTACTACCATAATTCTGAAGACAAAGTAAACTATCTCCATTTTACGCAATAATTGAGCATGCCGTACCTTTTGCGGCATGCCATCACGACTTGAGAAACAAACCACGAAATGCACCCCATAGTTGGGACATCACCCAAAACATTCCCTAGCGATTAGTGCGCGGTAAATGAATCAATAGATCTTCCTTGATGATATAAGCACAAAGTTCGAATATCTTTAACTGGCAAAGGTCCTGTAGAGCAATAAATGCAATGACCGGTACTGCGTTACCATATGATAACGCTAGGTGTTTATGGGTTAAAAGACGTCCTGGACACAAAAGTTGTCCCTTATGAAACTGTCACAACGCAACACCGACCCCTCATCTGTAGGTTGTGCATTAGGCCACCAAAAACTGACCAAAAAATTCAACAGGTCCAGCCAGAATAAAATGGTGGCACTTCAAAGAAAAGGAGGCTGCCGTTGTTGCAAAAATTACTCTGCCACCGATTACCAGTGTCGAAGAGAGTTGGACAAAATTGAAAGTACCTGCACACTCAGCTGCACATGCTATTGTTACGGCTGTGAGTTTGTTTTGTCGCTCGCCGCATGAGTCACAGCTCCCCCGGGCTGTGTGTGCTCTGCCTCAGTGTATTACGTGCGCGTTACGCAACGGACTGCGAAGTGAAAGGGATGGTCCAGAATATTCGTGACCCAGCCAGTGAAGGAAATGTCGAGAAGCCGTGTGTCCTGGACGATTCTAGAATTCATTGAGTCACCAGCCTGCTATATAAGCGGCTTCAACAGTGAGGGGACCGAGTTTCTGCGGGTGTGTGTTTCTGAGCTAGTGCGTGTTTTTCCTGAGCGACAGAAGTGTGGTGACGAAGTGCGGTGCGGGTTACGAAATCCAGTGACATTGTTTCCCCAGCTTGTGCATATCGGAACAGCGTGAAGCAAGTTATCGTAAGTAACTGTAGTTTGTGTACATGAGGAAGAGGTGCAAGTAGCATCTGTCAAGGCCACCGGACTCATTAAGACGGTTTAACTTCTGTGGTTTGTTGACAAGTAAAAGGGGCAAGAGCGCTCAAGGAAGAGACTTGAGGAAACTGGAGTAAGGTAATAATTGCTTGTTGAGTGGTGTATCTTTCCTGCAAGCAATAAAGCTAACTTCTCTTTAAAGCAGTAATTGGTGTTGTGCTTTCTACCCACCATAATCCAGTCAACAAAAGTGCCACTAGGGGGTGGCATGTAATACTATTATTGGTGTAACAAAGCCAGGTCGCCGACGGATTGAGAAAGAGACTTGGCTCTGGAATGATGAAGTAAAAGAGGCGATTCGTACTAAGAAACAACTATATCATGAGTTTCTTGATGACAAAACACCAATTCGTTGGAATGCCTACAGAACAGCCCGTAGCAATGCTAAGAAGACTGTAGCAGCAACTAAATCGGCACGTTTTGATGAGTTGTACGCAAAACTTGACACACGTGAAAGGGAAGGAGACATCTATCGCCTCGCCAAATCCAGACATCACAAATCTATTGGTGTCCATCGCATTTATGGTGTGAATGACGAAAATGGTAACCTGCTGACCAACTGGAACAAATCAAGAGAACGTTGCCGTTGGCGAAGATATTTTAGCAAGTTTCCCCTACCCACCAATACTGTCCTCCACCGTTGTTGAAGGGCTTGTCAGAGATATAGAAGTCGTTGAGGTCCGTGCTGCTTTGAAACAAATGAAGCAGGGGAAAGCCACTGGCCCTGATGATCTTCCACCAGAGTTGTGGTACTCGAAACGTTGGGATGCAACTAAATGGTTAACACAACTCTTCAATCAGATTATCAAAGAGGGATGAACACCAACTAATTGGCAACGGAGCATTACTGTTCCATATTCCAACACAAAGGAAACTCTGCTGAATGCGGTAATTATCGTCCAATCCAGCTTCTGTATCACGCCATGAAGATCTTTGAGCGTGTTCTGGACAGGAGGATCCGCGAGATCATCGAGCTCACAAGATCTGTAAAGACTTGTGCTACAACTGATGCAATTCATGCTGCACGTTTGATCTGAGAAACACCGTGAAAAGCAACTTGATCCGTAGAATGTCAGATTTCCTCGTCACTTCTGTGATGTTAACCCCTTCTCGAGTAGTCCCCACCCAGAGTTCCGAACGGGGGACTAGTTTACCTCCGGATTGGAATTTTACAAGAGAGGAGGCTATCATCACATGTAATTATGCATAGAGAGGTGTATATCCTTGGGATTAGCATTACGGCTGTAGTTTCCCGTTGCTTTCAGCCATGCAGCAGAACGCAGTGTAGCCATTAGTTGGCTAATATTATCAATCAAATCTCAATTTAAATTAAATGAAATTGGGCACGTGGTTTTAAGGCCAAAACTGTGTACCATTTTATAGAATACATTTTATTGTGCTAAATTTGAAATCTCTTTTTGTTAGCTAAAACAATCCTTAGGATTACTCTTTTCGGACCTCTAAGATGAGGGCCCGCTCGACATATCCGAGGTCGGCACAGTTTACATGCTCCTGAAAATTATTTGGCTGTATGGCTAATGTTACCACAACATAACTAATAAATTATCCCCAACGCTGCTGCAAAGCTCGTGTAAATCCATTGTTGCAATGGTCGAAACAGCTACCATACTAAAAGTGTACTCATTATTTGTTTGAGCGACTGGAGTTATATTGCTCACTGGTGGAGAGCATATAATTTTTTTACTTCCCCAAAACATTTTTACAGCATGTTGCAGCAATCTTAATGTATATTTTACATACTGGTATTTTAGGCATAGTATTGTTTCGGATGTTATCATAAATTATTGGTTAAAAAAAAAAAAAAGAAAAAATTCAGTCATTGTGTAATCACAATTTTCAGCTGTGGCAAAGTAGTTAATGTAAATGCTGCCTTCTACACTGATGTATGACGGTATTATCTCTGAACACAATGTCTCGGCCCCTATAGTATGGAAAATTGCTATAACCTGTTCCAAATTTGAATGCCAGATCAAAACATTAAAATTGTAAATATCTGTGAGAAAATGCTATGTTATTGGTCAATTCATGTAAGTCACATGGTTGCCACATGAAATGGAGCAATAACTGATGGCGAACCTCAGGCGTGCCCTGGCACATTTGTTTTCATCAGGTGTCAAGTTTTAAATTCTTAGCATTTCGTGACAAAATCGTTAAGTTTGCGACATTGTTTGACTTTATTTGTAAATAGCGATTATCACCAAGCGAGAGCAGGAATGAGAATGATGTTGGTTCCATCGTATGTGTTGTTGAAATAGTTCTTATTATTGTAAGAAGTAGCTTTGGAGAAAATACGAAGAAAAACTGTTTTTATTACAACAACCTATTCCAGATAATTTGATCAAAACAGACCTCACCTGAGGTTTGCAGCAGTGATTGGTTCCTTTCATGTGGCAACCATGTAACTTCCGTAAACTGACCAATAACTAGATACGGGAAAATCGCAATTGTGATAAATGCAAATTTTACTTTTTCTCGTTTTTTCAACTATTTGGTAACTATTATGACTATGTATACCCAGAATTTGCAACACTGAATGTGCGACAAAGTGCGATAACTAAGGGTTCTTGCGAATTATTCCAATAAATGCGAAAAGTGCCCAATTTACCGAAAAATATTGAATATTATGTTTTATTACATTTTCGTGCCTCAACTTTGAAATTTGCGACTTCCTAGCAATGGAAATATCGGCTAAATAATCGATATTTACGAGTAACAATTAGGGGTCTTCGGTACTGAAAATTTGGGTTCGGTACGGTTCGGTTCGGTAAAAAAAATTGTACTTCGGTTCTCGGTACTAAATCGGTTCGGTACAGCTCGGCTGATTTTAACATGCTAAATTAGAGTAATTTGTAAACCATTAAGAAAAAAGTAACACATGAATTCTAATGATTATACAGTAAACCAAATACTTGCCAAATAGCACAATTTTTATTTAAAATACAAAAAAAATGTACAGCTAATAATCTCATACAATGTTTCATTAACTTTCAAACTTGCCCTTTGAGTGTGGAGTAAGCATACATTAAATAGACATTAGGCTCACACTGGAACACTTAAGTCCATAATTTAATTTTAATAATCAGAAGAGTTATTGTGCTCTAGTAGTAAAACTTCACTTATACGATATCCAGGGGACCAAAGGAAAAAAAAAAACAACGCATAAATGAAAGTCGGTAAATAAAAACTGCAAAATGTATGTGATAATATGGGTTATACAGGGACTTTTTTTTAAAAGCGACGGGGACCCTCGCTCGCGCCGCGAGCTGGTTCTCGCCAAGCACTTTGCCGTAATGCGCTTCTTGACGCCACGGCTTTAACAGTCCATATTCTTTGGACTGAAGCCTCCGTGGCTTAGGCGGCAGCACGTCGGCCTCTCACCGCTGGGTCCGTGGTTCAAATCCTGGTCACTCCATGTGAGATCTGTGCTGGACAAAACGGAGGCAGACAGGTTTTTCTCCGGGTACTCCGGTTTTCCCTGTCAAAAAATGTCATTCCAGCAACACTCTCCACTATCATTTCATTTCATCTGTCATTCATTTAATCATTGCCCCAGAGGAGTGCGTCAGGCCTCGGCAGCCGGCACAGTTAATATCCTCGCCGCTAGATAGGGGCTTCATTCATTCCATTCCTGACCCGGTCGGAGACTGGAAGCAGGCTGTGGATTTTCATTTTCATTCTTTGGACTAAGGTATATTATAGTTGAAATAGAGTCAATCGGTGCTGAGGAACTTCAGAACGTAAATGACAACTTCATGAAGAGGTGCCAGCGATGTGTAGCAATGAATGGCGAACATTTTCAGCACCAGCTGTGAACTATAGGCTATAGTCTACTCAATGACTGTGCCGCGCGAGCTACGCATTGCGGCAAAGTGCCTGGCGGGAGACAGGCTAGCAACGCGGGCGAGCGAGGGTTCCCGTTAAGAAGTGAAAAACAAGAAATAATAATACGATTGTTAAACTATAATCGGCAATATGTAACAAAACAACTACAAGAGAAATGCACCCAGATATAACAAAACAAAGAAAATTGAGTCACTTTACGAAGTAGTCTGTTATCTTGACTTGTTTTTTGTTGGCCGCGGCCACGGCGTGAACAGTATTTTGAAACCGATATAATTCGGCCATTATTTCCTCAGAAACGTTATGGTGCGTCACAAAATGTTTGATAGTCCATAGAGCATTGACAGCATCATTAAAATCCACTGTATTATTCTGCGGCTCTTCATCGTCATTAATAAAATACCGTAGTGCAGGCCTAAATTAATGGATTTTCATTTGTCTGAAGACGCAAGATTATTATAACACAGAATCAATCGCGTATTTTTAATGGTTTGACGAGAAGTCTTAAAAAAACACGAATGAAAATTATAAAAGCGGAAATAATATTTTTTTAATATATCGGCGATCGTAAAACATTTCCGCTCATCTTAACATAAGCTTCAGATGCTGTCTAACTGTGTTTGATGGCTGCTTCCTGTTATTTTGAAAGGCTAACACAATGGTTGCGTTCACGGTAGCAAACAGTTGATCAACAGCTCCAAAGCTGATGCATCGGGAGCGGGATCAGGTTTTACGTGTACCTGTGAACGGTTTGCTCCATCTGATCTGTAGCAGCGCGCGTTGTTCGAAAGTGGACAAGGGCGATGTTGAAATGATCAGATAATCTTATGAGAGTGAATGCTGATATTAGATCAGTATCTAATTTACCTTTAGTTTTGCAACTCGGAACAAAATTGCTCTGAAACTATGTACCGAAGGCTGTGAACATGTATCAAACCATACCTTGCTCCCGATAATATTAGGCCTACGTACGTAAATTTCTTGTCTTTCTGATACGGCATTTATTGTGTTATGCTAGTTCGGCGACGGTAAAGAATACTTGACAGTTTAACGTATGATAGGCTACGGTATATTAAGGTGGTATATCTCAAGATTTATGATAATTGAAGTCATTTTAATCCCTTCAAATTGAACACGGTAGGTTAGGCCTACGTCTCAATAGACGAATATTTATTCAAGAATATCAATATACGTAGCTTTGATTTTATTAATGTAGGGTTATATCATATGAGAAGGGTCAAGAGTCTGTAAGTCTAGCAGTAAACCTCTTACCAGTCATCCACACTTGATGACTTCATTATTTGTTAGCACTGCTTCATCTATCTAATTTGTTCCTGCTTCTTATATTTGAAGCTTTTGGATTTATTCATCAGCTTAACTGTGCTGTACAGTTTTTAGTTACTGTACTATACAAATTAATTGTATTTACAAAAAAATCAGGTTAGATTGCAAAATTAATTTGAAACACCACAAGAATATAAAACACATTGTCCCTACCTGTCAACTAGGGGTATTTATCTGGATCATTACCCTTCCCCTATCCAATAAGGTCAGATGACCTCAAGGTTCCACCCTTTAAAATTATAACCAGCATCTAGAAATAAAATTTCTGGGTCCCTCATCTAAAGCAAAGGAAATCATGGTACGAGCCTGTATTATCCTTGTTATACCGGTACCTTACTTGTTTACACCCCAATATTAGTACTTAAAGAGAAAGGCACAACATGAACTGATGATGGATTACCTTAAATATTAGTCTCTTACTTGGCAGTCCATTCTCCTCCTACCAATACACAACTAACCGACAGTAGTGGCTACGCTGGCTAAAGCGCTGCATTAGGCCATGGGGCCAAGCTCTCTGCTGACTCGGTAGACGCGTGGGTTCGAGCCCCACCGTCGGCTGTCCTGGAAATGGTTTTCCGTGGTTTCCCATTTTCAACACCAGGCAAATGCTGGGACGGTACCTTCTGATAGGCCACGGCCGATTCCTTCCACATCCTTGCCCAGTTTCATTCGTCTTCATCCATTCAATCTCTCATCCCGACACGCAGGTCGCCCACGGGCGTCGAATAGAAAGACCTGCACTCGGCCTCTCAGGAGGCCACACGACAAAAAAAAATATATATACACAACTGGTTTCCATACCATATTCCCTATAGGCTACTGTCCATCTAATGAAAATGAAAATGAAAAATGTTAGGCTACAGATTTTTGGTTGAAAACAGTTGTCTAAAAGATGCTTTCACAATTGATTTTTCAATAGATCATGTCAACAAATGGTCCAGTAACATAGAAAGAATTAAGGAAAGTAGGGCATTTTAAAATTATTGCAACCCAAGTCTGGACAGTATAGAATGAGGTAGAGGAAACTAGACTGCAAAAATATAAACTGAAAAAAATAAGATGTAAAAAGCAGGAAAGTACCAGGATGAACGACTCCTAGGAACAAATATAAATGAAGCAGTGCTAAAGAATACATTTTTCTGTGATAATTTGAAGCCATTCTTTTTTTTCAGCATTGCCTATACAAATTGTCTTTGCTGTTTCTCAGTCGGTCAACATGGGGTACAAAATTATAAATATGTAAACACACTCCTGGAAACAATTACATGTATTAGTTGCCCATTGCCCATTTAGGTGTGATAACTAACTAATACATGTAATTTTTTCCAGGAGAGTGTTTATATATTTATAATTTTGTACCCGAAAAGCAGCGATGACTACATTTTATCTTGAATTTCAGTACATAATCATTACCAGCTGCTTGATGTACGATACTGGTACTTCAATGGGGCTTGGCTAGTGGGCTCGCACAATTGCATACCATTACCGAAGGTAACATTCATGACTCATCACTCTCTTAAAGATATTGATACTTGGTTACTAACAATTCCCTTTGTTGCTCAATATGTGCCTGGTAGATAGATGGTTGGTACGAATCAGCAAACTAAATGTTAAAAGAAGTAATATCTTCCACCTAGGCTCATTACCGTACCAGATTGAATACAAATGAAACTACAGTACAAAAGAACTATACCGTAGGTGTAGTTTTGTAACAAACATAGTTCATTCAGTCACCGTACAAGAACATCAGGTCTTCTGTGGTCAGCAGCAAATAATGCTGTGTGAATGAATATGCAGATTATAAAGTGAAGCATCACTGTAATGAGCTGTTAAAGCTCAGGCAAGCTGCGATAAGGTAAGAAAATATTGGACAAACTGGGTAAGTGCTGTGTTGAACAGTGCTCAATCTTCTCTGCTTGTGTAAGAAGAGAAATATATTATATTTCTTGAGTTTCAGTACATAGGCCTAACCATTACCAGCTTCTTGGTAGCCTACTGCAGTGAACCTAGGCTAGTGAGCTTGCCTAATTGTAGCCTATACTGTACAGTACTAGTAGGTAATATTCATGACTTCTCACTCCCTTTAAGTTATCATTTTACTAACAATTTCCTTAGCTTGTAACTTAAAGCCTCCTTCCCAATCCTAGCCTCAGTTAAAAATGCATGCACTACTACCGACACCACAGCATTTTGAAAGGTATTCTGTACTGTTAAAATAGAGATGAATATGTACCATAACATACTGTACAGACAAGGGAGTGAGTAAAATAATTTAGCCTTATGTCACAATTTCTAAATCCATTCCCATAATTCATTTTACTTATTAATTAATAATTAATATCGTATGGCCTCGGATGCCTGGTGCAAGCTTTGCTATTTGACACCCAGAGGGTAGCTTGCATGTCGAATTTTACTTATTAGTCAGCCCATATTTGAGTACAGAGACCGAACCTGTTCCCTGAGAGAAAATCATCGCTCGTTTGACAAAAGGAAGTCATGGATGGAAATTATGGTATTGGATTAATTGAAGCATGGACAGAATACAGTATGTGCAAACAATAACTGTTACAAAATGTTAATACTCAGGCAGGTTGAGATAAGGTAAGGAAATATTGGACAAACTGGGTAAGTGCTGTGTTGAACAGTACTCACTTTTCTCTGCTAGTGTAAGAAGAAAAATATATTATATATCTTGAGTGTCAGTACATAACCATTACCAGCTTCTTGATGGACTGGTCGCCTACTGCAGTGAACCTAGGCTAGCAAGCTTGACCAATTGTAGCCTATAGCCTACTGTACAGTACCGGTAGGTAATATTCATGACTCCTCACTCCCTTAAAGTTTTCATTTTACTAACAATTTCCTTTACAGGTTACTAAGCTTGTAACTTAAAGCCTCCTTCCCAATCCTAGCCTCAGTTAAAAATACATGCACAACTACTGACACCACAGCATTTTGAAATGTATCCTGTAGCCTAGGCTACTGTTAAAATATAGATCAATATGTAGCATACACACAAGAGAGTGAGTAAAATAAATTAGCCTTATGTCACAATTTCTAAATCCATTCTCATAATGCATTTTACTTAATAGTCAGTTCCTATTTGAGTACAGAGTCCTAACCTGTAATCAGAGAGAAAATCATCGCTCGTTTGACAAAAGGAAGTCAAGGATGGAAATTTTGGTGTTGGATTAGTTGAAGCATGGACAAAATACAGTATGTGCTTACAATAATTGTCACAAAATGTTAATACTCAGGCATGTTGAGATACCGTAAGTGAAGGAAATAAAGGACAAAGTGCTGTGTTGAAGAGTGCTTAATTTTCTCTCCTTGTGTAAAAAGAAATTTATATACAGTATATATGTATTATATCTTGAGTTTCAGTGCATAATCATTCCCAGCTTCTTGATGTACCGTACTGGTAGCCTACTGCAGTGAACATTGGCTATTGAGTTTGCCCAATTATAGCCAATGGTACGGTACCAGTACGGTAGGTAATATTCATTACATAGAAAGGAATGTGGATGTTTAATCTAGACCTGAACAGCAACCGAGAAGCAAGATAACTGTTAAGATAAGACTGCTAATGCCATGAAAAGAAAAGTAATGGTTACCGGTACTTGAAATGCTTACCAAGGGAAGCTGGTTCCTTTCAAACATAGAAACATATTTATACAAGACCAAACTGACTTCATTCAGTCCAAGCTAAAAGCCGGGAGGGGGGGAGGTCTTGCGGTCTGATAATGAGCTGTGTGAATTTAAAATACCGTACAATTTAGTGAAACATTTACGATTGTTTCAAGAAAAAATATTGGCCTAGTGAATAGGTTTTTCAACATTCTTGAAAGGAATGTGGATGTGTAGGCTAATCTAGACCTAAACAGCATCCAAGAAGCAAGAGAACTTTTCAGATAAGTCTGATAATACCATGAAAAGAAAAATACTGATAGGCTACTAGTATTTCCCAGTCATTACATTCTGATCAGCCAAACACTTAGTATTCTATTGGAAGAATCACCTATTAATGCAGGCACAAACAGATCTACGGTAATTCTTATATTCTATTGCATACAAATCCTTAACCCAACAAGTACCGGTAGCCAACGGTATTGAAATAATTTATTTTTGAGTCAAGACTCTTGACAATAGGTCTTAGCCTATCAGAATTTGGGGTAGGCCCAGTACATGCAGATATTTTTATACAGTACTGGTAGCCTATGCTTGCTCCAAATGAAAGGTATTTTTATACAGTACCGGTAGCCTAGAAGTTTGATTCTCTCTATACTGCCTACACAACAATATATTCATCGAGATACAGTATTCAGCCCAAAGCATAGGTTAAAATCGTATTTTCAGACCAAATTACCCCAGACAAGTGATGAAAAAACGCTGAAACATCGATTTAAAAACTTTAAAAATGCACATTGCCACTAAAAATGAAACCACACACCTGAATTCATATAATTTTTAATACTTGTAACAAAAGAAAGAATGTAACATCCGATATATCAGGTTATGTTGTTTCACACATAGGTTAAAATTTGTCGCAACTGCGGTCCGTAAATCGGAATAAAGATTTATCACGAATTTAACACAATGCAGGTCATTTTATAGGCTATAGAGGGACCGTGATGTTGTGTTCTTCATTATTATTTCAGTATTCATCAGTTTAGGAACTATGTTGAGCGATTTCCACAATGTTTACATTTGTTTTTAAATCTACTTCATGCTACGCCATGTTGGATTTAAACATATTCCGTGGATGGAGCGAAGTTTTTCTACACTCCATAAAATGGCGTCCGCTCCATGGAACAAGTTTAGGGAGCGCTCCATCACACCGCGTTCACAGCGTACTTTCTTGAACAGTTGATCAACTGTTTGCTACCGTGAACGCAACCAATAATAGCGCTTGCTTATTACGCAAGCTGTTCTTCCTTGTTACGACACTCTGGCAAGCGAGTGTCGCCGTGACCACCGGTGTCGCTCAAGGCCATCGTAACGTAATATAGCACGCACGGAAGTACAGGCGGTAACAAAAGTTTGCATTCGAACATACGTACTTTCTCAGAACACGCAACGTATAAATGGCGCTTTATATTGCAAGGGACTTAAAATATGATCGTATAAGCGTGAAAAACGAATAAATGTAAAACGTATATCGGAGATAAATTAACATGGAAAGTATAGGCATTTTGCCGGGACCAGGAAAAAAACGTATAGAAAACGTATAAATATGAACCGTATACAAGAAGTTTTACTGTATTTAACTATTGAAGTAAAACATTGATGATAAAGGACAGGTTTGGATGTCTAAAAGAAAGGTTTCCTTAAATTACGGTATTTATGTCTCTTGTACCGAACCAAACTTTTTACCGAGTTTTTTATCGTCTCGAACCGAGGTCGGTAATTTCCTTTGTACCGTACCGAAACCGAAAAATCGGTGCACCGTCGACCCCTAGTAATAATCGATTTGTACGAACATCGATTATTGTCGTGAAAATCAATTTGAAAATGGCTGCTGTTATTGCCAATAAAACAATGTTTTTGGAGAAATTATTTCGTAGTTTCAATTGGTTGTGGTAATAAAAGGAATATTCCAATCGCTTGTATCGATTCTTAAAAAAAATTAGAGTAATAAGGTTATCCTTAAATTGGTTTATATCGCGCCGGCCCTCATTTTGAATATTTGACCATTATAAATAGTACTGTAAAGTATGTATCGTGATATGAATAGATAATGTTTGTTAGGCGTTCTTCTCACTTTAGGGAATGTGGTAAGTTATAATATGCTGAAAGTATTCTCTAAGACGTGCAAGTTATAGGTTTATGTTAGATATCGTCCAGCGATTCCTCCTTGAATTCGGATACTGTTTTACAGATTATCAGTCAAGAGTCACAAAAAGGTTATGTCAGTAATTGCGTGTTTGCATATACTGTTTAACTTAAGAAAACCTTTGAGACTGGTGTGATCATTTAAATCTTTGAAGTAGTCTAGAAATGAAAGATGCACAAAAAAGTTCACAGGATTGTCAACATTCGTTTATACAAGTTGCATTTGCAGCAGTGTTAAGTCTCCTGTTGTATGTGTGATTTCTTTTACTAAGGGAGTGTCAGAAGTACTAAAATCCCATCATCAGTTTTAAAGAAATGTAGAAACTTGATACCATACATTTTACAGAAATGTGAGATCTCGGAGATGTGTTGGTGTGCAGGAACTGTACAGGGAGAGAGAGTTTTCGAAGCAGCTCTGGAGAACAAGAGCAATGTTTTATCCAACTTTCTGCTGCACAACCGGGGATACTATTTCCATTATTGAGCCACTTGATTTGCAAAAGAAGCAACAGGTCATTTGTATCAGTTCAAAGTGAAATTCCAACAGACATCACCATTGACAAAGAATGCATGAAGCATTAAATGAGTCCATTGATTGAACCATTTGATACGAAAATAAGTAGCAGGAATCATTTGTAACAGTCATCACCAGAGACAATGAATTGCACGAACATTAAATGAGATATTTATAGTGTGTCTTTAACAAGTTTTTTAACATTAATGTATATGAGCTGCATGCAACTGTGCATTTTGAGATAGAAAGGGCTAATTTTCGTTGTTCTTGTTTGCCCTATTGCATGATACCTGAAATCTTATATTCAATGTTTTTGTGTGCATGATGTTATCCAATTTCTTAGTATATTTTGGCTGATGAAGGATTGTAATACAGGGTCATTATGTGCGTGCGCGCCAGTAAACACGGCAAGCTAAGCCAGCTGTGACTAGCACGCGCCCGGTTCAGCCGGCAGTCAGCGCGCACTTTCACACTTTTACCAAACATGTTCAATAATGTGTTCTTACAGTGCTCATAGGCGATGCTGAAAATGTCCTCCCTCTCTTGTAACACACACCTGACATCTTCTGATGAAAGAATGTCTGTCAACTCTTTTATTATTTACAGAGCCTGTTTCCTTGAATCGTTTAGCGAGCCTCCTAACTGTACTGGCATTAGGCACAAATCTTCCTGGAAATTGATTCAAAATTTTTGTCTTGTTTCAGAACAAGATTTTCTGCTTTTCATATACGAATTATAGATATACACACGTTTGTGCAATGTGAATTGGTGTCTAGGCATGACCAACAATCACAGTAATCACAATACTCACTAAACGTGCAACACTAACGCCCATATGAATGACAAAACACGTGTGAACTAAAGATATGAGTCAGCAAAGCGCGCCAACTACCGGTTGAACAGGGAGCGTGCGGCCGCGATCTGCGCTGGTCACAGCCGGCTTAGCTAGCCGTGTTTACTGGCGTGCACACACATAATGACCCTGTAAAATTCGAAACATATATATATTTTGAAGTATTGATTTGACGACAATAAAGCATTTTAATACATTTTGTAATTTGCAACGTCAATAAGGACCAAAAATGGAAGCAAATATTCCTGTTGTAACCATTCATTTTGGTTACAGAGCTCACTTTTGAGGTTAGGAAAATGGCGGCCTTTTACTGGGCATAGCAGGGAGTGTTGTGCCTTGTGCCAACTTGGATCTCTATGGATCCAGCAAGAGATGGCAGGTGGCTTTGTCAATGGCAGGTTTAATTATGTTCTTAGGATGATGGTGTATTGTTTTGATTGCTGGTTGTTGAAATGAAGGATGGTAATATTTTTTAAAATAAAGGATAGTGTTATGTCTGGGGGAGTGATTTTTTTTGTCTATGAAAAAATATGGAGAGAAATGTTGTGATCGATGATAGTAGGCTTGTTGGGGATGGTGATGTAATGTTCTATTCAAGATCAGATGTTCTAAGGAAAATGTTATGAATAAGAAGAAGAATAAGAAGAAATATCTGCTAGTTGGAATGAATGGATGTCATGTTTGAGATGCAGGTATTGGAAGTTGGCTTACATGTACACAAACAAGTAATAAAGGCATTGCATTTTTCATATTCCTTGCGTGCCCAACGCTTTCACGACACCAAAATGAACCCCATTGACCCTAGAAAGGTTCCAATATTGCACCTCAATGTGGGGCTATCGATAAAGGAAGTAGTAAAGATACAATACGATTATCGTCAAGCCAAGTAATAAGATGGTCAAAGTAAACGTACATTCGTGCATGGAACAGTGTAGTTTGGCAGAGAAGGATGAGCAACAGACTAGTGAAGTCTCGGAGGAACTAGTTATTATGGAGCAGGATGGCGTTACCAATAGGAGTAGAGACAGCAGTAGTTGTAAGGATAACGATGGGGAATTGAGCCGCAACTTACTCCAAATGCTACTGAGTGAAATGAAAGGTATTAAACAGCAGGTAAAATCCGAGAATGAGAAGCTTGATTCAATATATGATTTATTTGAAAAGAAGTAGGCGCGCGCGCGCGAGAGAGAGAGAGACACAAACACACACGGCCGCAGTGGCCGAGAGCGCTAACTCGTGTCTCGCTGGCATCGGGAGAGAGTGGGTTCGAATCCCACCTCGGCCGTCCTGAAAATGGTTTTCGTGGTTTCCCATATATTTTTCTTTTGAAAATTATATATTCAATGCCAAGGTAAGGTTATAATTGCTTTGGAGTGGAGTTTCGACTCCCATAGTGCACTGGCTTTGCTCGTGACGTGGATACACATGTATCAAATACGTCTTGCAATGGCCTTCCCAGTGTGTACTAGACAGTGTCTTGGTGAGGTGTGCTTTAACCAACTGAAGAGCCCAATTGCACACCGGGGCGAAACACTGTCATTTTGTTGAGTTATGCCGGAACATTTAGCACAATTTGTGTTTAAATATGTAATTTTCTATCCGAAAGGTCCTTTTCACTTTTCATGTAACTCCAACGGTTAGCGAGTAAAACCTAAATGTGTGCTATAAAACACCGTCAATGCCGAGCGGTGTAGTTGGACAAAATGTTCCATCCTTACTCTCCCTCGGCGCAGCACCTCGCCTATCCCTTGTTTTAACTGTCACCTTCACATTATAATTTATTTATGACCCGTAGCGAAGCACGGGTACTACAGCTTGTTTAGCCCTTTATAGGGCAAAAGACTGGGGGGTATAAATTTTTTTTTTTTTTTTGCACATTTGTAATTGGGGGTGTTAGATGAGTAGGAATTGCAACAATTTTATGGGTGTGGATTCTATTGTATGAAATATGGGGTGGGAAATTATTATCCCACTGCCCACACCCGACAGTATGTTTTCATAAATCAGCAATGGGGTAATTATCTCCCACCTCCAAATGATGATGATACTGTGTTTATCACTCAATAATGAGGTTCATTTAACAGGATATCTTATATATAAAAGTGAAAGTCAGTATGTATGTGGGTGGGTCTGTTCCGTATACAAATCTACACCGTTCCACCAATCTCCACCGAATTTTGCATACACATAATTTAGGACCCAGAAGGAACCGCTGGCTACATGCATTTTCGATAGTCTTTCTCATTTTTCTGATTTCGGCCCTTTTGCACTCAAGCACAAGCTAATCAAATCATAAAATAAGTAGTTCTGTGAAGAACTATGCAGCCTATTTTCATGTATCCTAGTTATGTTAATTGCCACTATCAACATACAAAATTTCAGTTTGATTGCTGAAATAGATTCGTAGATATTGAGAACCAACTAAATATTTCGGAGGTCGCCAGGTTGGATTTTATATATGTAGGGCCTAGAGTTATGTACTGTTACATGAAGATTATTGTGTACGTGTAGCATTCAAACTTCAATCGCATGATTAGAACACAAGAAGTAACAAGGAGATTTTAAAATTTCGCACAGCTGCCATCTTGTGGTTATGGAAACAATTGAAATAAATTAGATGCGAGTGGATTAACATTCGTATAAGGATTTACTGTACCCAGTTTCACTGCACTCGGATGGTTAAATTGCGAGAAATGTCCATGTGAATATTTACTATTCGCGTCACCGCAATGTTGGATTTGTGATCACCAGGTTATTTAAAGTCCTATAGGTGAACTTAAGTTCATAGCCTCTATGAACATAAAAATAAATCAGTTTGATTGCTATAATAGATTCGTAGATATTCAGAGCCGTCTAAATAATTCGGATGGTCGCCATGTTGGATTGTTAAATGTATAGGCCATAGAGTCATGTACCATTAAAGGAAAATTATTGCGTAGGTTCATTATTCAAACTTTCACTTCGATCACATGATTACGACACAAGAAATAAAAACTTAATTTTAAAATTCGCACAGCCGCCATCTTGAGGTTATGTGAACAATTGAACTAAATTAGATACCAGTGCAATACAATGTGTATATTTATTTCCTGTACCAGATTTCATTGAGTTTGGAACATTAAATCGCGAGAAAAGTCTATTTAAAATTTTCAAATTCGCTTGGCCGCCATGTTCGTTTTGTAGTTAACCGGTTTTTGAAAGTCTTATAGATGAACTTCCAGTAGTGCCCTTTATCTCCGTACAAAATTTGAGGGTGATACCGCTAATAGTTTCAGATATATAGAATGCCGGTGAAATATTTCGCACATCTGCCATCTTGTGGTTATGTAAACAATTGAACGAAGTTAGATGTCGGTGCATTACAATGTGTATAAACATATACTGTACCAAGTTGTATTGCGTTTGGTTGGTTAAATCGCGAGAAACGTCTATTTAAAAGTCGCAATTTTGCGTGGCAGCCATGTTGGTTTTGTATTTACCAGTTTTTCAAAAGTCACATAGGTAATCTTCTAGTAGTTCCCTTTATTACCGTAAAAAATTCCAGGGTGATATCGGGAATAGTTTCAGAGATATTGAATGCTAGTGAAATATTTCGCACATCCGCCATGTTGGATTGGTGAGATGTAACAAAATTTGAAGGGCACGGTCGGCGGCGTCTGGAATAGTGCTATGAACTTACTGAGTTTCATTGAAATCTCTCCAGCCGTTTAGAAGTTATTAGGACACACACACAGACAAAAGGTGATCTCATAAGCCTATTTCCAATTTTGAAAAAATAGGCTTATGAGATCACCTTTTGTCCGTGTGTGTGTCCCCCTAATAACTTCTAAACAGCTGGAGCGATTTCAATGAAAATCGGTAAGATCATAACACTATTCTGGCCGACCCCGACCTTCAAATTTTATTGTCTCCCACCAATCCAACATGGCGGCTGTGCAAAATATTTCACCAGCATTGAGTATCTCCGAAACTATTCCTTATATCACCCTGGAATTGTGTACGGTGATAAAGGACACTACTAGAAGTTCACCTATGAGACTTTCAAAAACCTGGTAACTACAAAACCAACATGGCGGTCAAGCAAATTTGAGATTTTAAGTAGACTTTTCTCGCGATTTAACCATCCAAACGTAATGAAACTTGGTACAGCAAATGTTTATAAACATTGTTATGCACTGGCATCTAATTTAGTTCAATTGTTTACATAACCTCAAGATGGCGGCTGTGCGAAATTTTAAAATTATTTTTATTTCGTGTCGTAATCATGCGATCGAAGTGAAAGTTTGAATAATGAAGCTAAACAATAATTTTCGTTTAATGATACATAACTCTATGGCCTATACATATATCAATCCAAAATGGCGAGCATCCAAAATATTTAGACAATTCTCACTATCTACGAATCTTTTACAGCAATCGAACTGGATTTTTTTATGTTCATAGAAGCTATGAACATAAGTTCACCTATAGGACTTTCAGTAACCTGGTGATCTCAAATCCAACATGGCGGCGATGCGAATTATAAATATTTAAAGAGACGTTTCTCGCGATTTAACCATCCGAGTGCAGTGGAACTTTGCATGTTAAATGCTTATACAACTGTTAATCCACTGGCATTTGATTTATTTCAATTGTTTTGATAACCACAAGATGGCAGCTGTGCGAAATTTTAAAATCTCGTTTTTACTTCTTGTGTTCTAATCATGCGATTGAAGTTTGAATAGCACACATACACAATAATCTTCATGTAATAGTACATAAATCAAAATCGAACCTGGCGACCATCTGAAATATTTAGACGGTTCTCAAAATCTACGAATATATCACAACCTTCAAACTGAAATTTTTGTATGTAGATAGAGGCAATTAACATGAGTAGGATATATGAAAATAGGCTGTATAGTTCTTCACGGAACTACTTGTTTACGTATGGCTTTTAGTGCGGGGAGTGTCCGATGACATGTTCGGCTCGCCAGAGTTTGTAGCTGCTTCCGTGCGGACATCCATGGGGTGAGCTACAAGTACCGTCACTTGTGGAGTGTTGTCTGGGGAGGAAAGTGTAGATGTGAGGACGAGGAATTGGAAGGTAGTGGCTGTGGCGTAGGCCTATAGTTAGGGACCAACCCCGACGTTCGCCTGGAAAGGAGATGGGAAACCATAGAAGGCTATCTTCAAGTTTGCCGGCGGAGGGATTGAAACCTCCTCGCCTCCCGGACGTGAGCGACTGCCTGCAGCCACGCCGTAACGACCACGGCTAACTCACCCGTTTTTTTTTTACCATTGGTTGTATATATTTTTTAAAATTTAAATTCTTTGTAGACTATTAGAGTAAGTTTCTTTTTTCAATTTGTAATTTAAGTAAACACATATTTATAGTGTTTAACACTAATAGTTAAATACACGCTCAGTGAAGATACAGCCCCATATGTTAAGGAAACTTTTATAAATCTACATATTTCAAAGATTTTTTTATTTTTATTTCTTTTTCCCCAGGGACTTCAGGAGCCCTAAATACGGGCCTGACTGTGTTGTACACTCGTCTAAATTTGCGTCATTCTGCCTTATTGCGATCATTATTTGTGCTGCGAAATGCCGTATATTTTTATTCAAGGTGTGCCATAGTACTGTGGTCTATTTCTTGAGAACAGAGCAATAATTGCTACAAATGAACAGCTATCTACCGTTGTTGTAGATTCTTAACCTGTAGTGTTAAATCTTCTACGATCGAAGATATTTACAAGCAAATAGTTAAATAGTTCTGCTGAGTTTTTGTGCCGTTATCAAAGCGACCGAGATTCGCACTCTCAATCGAATGTAGATGGTAGATCAGTTGAAACAAAATTGTGAATTCAATACCGATAGACTTCGTAATGTCGTAGGTTATATGATTCCAATGGAATCTTCTTGCAAGGCAATTTTCGATGCGCAACATGTACTGGTAGCCTACTTATATGAGCGGAGAAGCCAATTTAATCGTAATTTAATTGGTCTCGTATTGACCGCACAATATCAATATAGATCAATTAGGTGATGAAGCATATGTTCAAGGGGGGATTGATAATGATGTGCTTCTGAAAGAAGAAAATTACAGAACAGACATTGGCAGACTCTTAACTCAAGGAACATTCATGGGACATTCTTAAGTATGAATGCATAATAGTTAAAATGATCCTGCGATGTTTGCGACGAAGTAAGAAGTACAATATTTAGTGAGTTTTATATATTTTACTTAATGATCAGCAATAATCAAATGAAATATTTTCTTTCTAAAACAAAGATTTGCTAAAACCATGGGCGTCACAAGTAGTCAACGAGTAACGTACAATACGAATTAATCACTTCGCACAAAATTCATTTTGCTAAGAAGAGCAATGCGAAGTATTCCTGATAGCTTGTTAAGAAGAGGGAAAACGTGATGGATCCGCTGTAACGGCCAGTGCAAACTAGATATTTATAATTTTATTAATGCAGCCAATGACCATGTAATTTTCTTTTTAGGATGGTTAGGGAAGGAATATTGGAAGGAAATCGACCGTGGACCTATTGAAAACAACCGTCCCGGCATTTTGCTGGTGGTCAAAATGGGAAACGACACAAACCATTTTCAGGACGGCCGAAGTGGGATTTGAACCCACGCTCTCCCGATGCCAGCGAGGCAAGAGGTAGCGCGTTAGCGCTCTCGGCCACTGCGGCTGGTCAAACTAGATATTTGGAAACAGTACCATTTGAATTATTAGGCAGATCAAGATGTAGGGATATTTCCACAGTTTAATTTAACTCAGTAATTTGGAAATATCTGAAAATATGTCCTCCATTTACCAGGCGAACTGGACTTACATTAGCATTTTAATGAACTGCTTGATTTTTATATTATTGTCGATACATGGCGATACCACTATGTTTTTTTACCCGTTTTTAAGAACTGAACATTATGACAATGAATTACAAAGAAGAAACGCGAACGTCCATGCACAAAAACTGTGAACCCAAAACAGAACATTCCTTCCAATCTTGCCATAAAGCAGCCACCGGTTTCAGACCAGTCAAATAATGAATTTCACGTAGCAAGGAAGAAATGAAACAAAAATTGGGGGGGGGGGGGGGGGGGGTAATGAAATGAAAATTATAACTTGCCCCCTCTGACAAAAATCCTGCGGGCGCCCAAGAATGGATATCATGTTTGAGATGCAGGTATTGGAAGATGGCTTACAAGTACACAAACAAGTAATAAAGGCATTGTATTTTTTATATTCCTTGCGTGTGCAACGCTATCACGACTCCAAAATAACCCCACTAACTCTGGAAAGGTTACACTGTGTCCCTTTGAACACAACATGAAGTTTGAAATATCAAGTATTGAGATACCTTTCAAAAATCAGTACTGAGATATTGAGTAAAAATAGAATAATCTGATCTCTAATAATAACCACACAGGAGAGTCCGCTGTTCTTGGGTGTAAATCTGAGACTTGTTCTTGAACAAGACTGTTTTTCAGTGGCATCAGCCAAACGTAAAAGTTTTCAAAGATAATCGCCACTTAAGTGGAAGAAGCAGCGCATCAATGCGGTTCTCAACTGGAGGAAAAATTTAATAACCACACAAGAATTGATGGGATGCAAATGGTTTAAAAAAATTCATTTTGGAGATGAAAAGCAAGGTTCTACAGGACTTATTTCAAAAGGAATCCTTGAAAGGAATAGCCTTGTTTTAGGTTGAAACATCAAAAAGAGGTTCTAATGTACACTTACCTTTTAAGATAGACTATCAAGAAATCAGGATAACGCCAAACAGATAAAGTCTTTGTAGCACACTGATTCTTCTGACAAACAGGACAATACCAAGGATTATGCTCATCCAATTGCTCACTGTGAATAATAAGAAAGAAAATAAAAAAGTGAGATTGAAGGTATTAGATAGAATTATGTTTGTTCAAGGAATGAACTTGCAGCCATTTTGCTCACTGAGTAAATATTGGTGGGGATAGAGAGGGAAGGAAGGGGGAGGGGGCGAAACACTGCAACTCATTTCAGTGCTCAATAACACAATTGCTATTTCAAATATTTTTCACACTATGCTGCTTGGCCGAAGTGATGCAATGCTCTTCCCTGTCACGTAAGTTAGCGACATCTTTCAAACTATGTACAGCATAACCTGGTAAATTTAAAACTCTATAATTCCCACTTTCATCATATTTCAAATTTTCCTTCCATCATTTGTTCTGTCGGATAAACTGTAAATAATATATATAAAATTACCCCATTACCTGTATAATTCGTAAATCGAAAGAAAAATGCGCCCTCTCTCTTGATAATATTCATACAATTCATAGTATTCGATATCTACTTTGAATATTTATATGCCAAAATGACCATTTTTAAAACCGCTGGCAGTTAACATGATGTACATGCGTGACTTTCCCCATGCCCAAACGTGAACTAAATATTTGTGGAGAGCGTAGAGTGAGATGTGCATCAACCCCCCCAAAAACGGCATTGACTGTGTAGCAACTCCATACTTATTCTCCTCGTGATCCACTGTGAACTTGGGTCCACATGATAGGGACAATGGGAATAATATCAACTAACTTGTGAGCGTGCCAATCATATAACATACAGAGTCCGCCAGAAAAATGTATACACTCTTTATAGAACAAAAACTATTTATTTTGTGTTCCTTTTACATTTAAATTTTGATTACACATGTAGTACTGTCTTCAGTTAAACATATGGTTACATGAGATGTTCAAAATGATCACCGTTGGCTGCCAGACACATAGCAGAACGACGAGCGGTTGCTGCAATGACGTCTGTCAATGTTTGAATGGGGACCGCTGCACATGCCGCTGTAATCTCTTGGCGAAGGGCCTCCAGCATGCGCGGCTTACGTTGATATATTTGATTTTTCACAGTTCCCCACAAGTAAAAGTCCATAGGGGTAAGATCTGGCGACCGTGGGGGGAACTCAATGGGCCCTCTTCGTCCAATTTAATGTCTCGGCAGATTGTCATCCAGGCAAGCTCTTACTGCTACATGGTAGTATGGTGGCGCCCCGTCCTGTTGGTAGAAGACTTCATCATCGGCTCCATAAAGCACACGTACAGCTGGTAAAATTAAAGTGTGTAACATTCCCACGGCTCCAGTGACAGTACCATCAAATAAAAAGGGTCCTAGTAAGCCCCTCTACAACAGTCCACACCAGACATTAACCCCTGGTAGATTGACCGCCTTGTCCACATGAGCATGCGGATTTTCCGGAGCCCAGTAGACACAGTTATGTCGATTCACTGTTCCATTAAGTTTAAACTGGGCTTCATCAGACCACACTAACTTCGTCAGAAATTGTTCATTGGGTGACCATTTGCTGATACCATTCGCAAAATTGCATTCGACGATCGGGATTGTCCTCATTAAGGGCATGCAGTAATCTTGGGATGTAAACTTTCCACTCAGCTGTTTTCAAAGTCCGTCATACACTTGTACTGCTAATCTCCACTTACCGCGCACATTGCGTAGCAGACTTCTGTGGAAAATTAGCAAACCTTTCCAACATGTGAGCCGACAAAGCAGACTAGTAGCTGTACGCGGTCTTCCCGATCTTCCTTTGTGAATATCACAATACGTTCCATGCGTCTCAAACTTCCCAGTAATGCGTTTAATTGTTAGGCGTGTTGGGGGTTCTGTTTCAAACTCCCTCCTCCACTGACGTTGCACTTCAACGGCATTACCAAACCTGATAAACCACTTCAGAATGTACTTTCGTTGCTCGAACGTCAAGCGTGCTCCAGCCATTTCGTTTTCCCACTATCGTGATGTAAGTACCGACATCTGTTGAGCGAAAGACCATACTACAACATTTTAAAACAATGATAACAGTTGACAATGTATGGAAAGCCAGATAGAAACGGAGTTGGGTGAAGACCAGTTTGGTTTCAGGAGAAATGCAGGAACAAGGGAAGCTGTACCAAGTCTTAGGCTGATTTTTTTATAATTAAAACTTACAATTTCCGCCTAGTCAATACTATACTTTTTTAAAAATATTTCAAGGGTACATGTTTCAGGTCCCAATCTTTCTGGACCCTTCTTCAGCCCATAAAATCACACATGGAGCCCATCAAATCACAAAAACATCGATAAACACAAACTGCACACACACAATGAATAGATAAAAACACTGTAAAAACATCTAAGAGTCTAAAATCTAAAAATAACATGCATGTTTTACTGTCTTCAGGAACATGTTTTCACTTGTTCTTCATCTAAGTAAAATGTCATTTGACGCTGTGAAACACTGGGCACATATTTTGAAGTCTATAAGTGGCGTGCTGTAAGAACTTGCTGTATATCTTGTACTGTTTTTGTGGCTGAAGATGGGTTGGACGTCAATAGCTACATGTTTACAAATTCTTGATTTAAAATTTTATGCATTTGGCAACTTGTCTTTTTATGCACGCCACTTATAGACTTCAAAATATGTGCCCAGTGTTTCACAGCGTCAAATGACATTTTACTTAGATGAAGAACAAGTGAAAACATGTTCCTGAAGACAGTAAAACAAGCATGTTATTTTTAGATTTTAGACTCTTAGATGTTTTTACAGTGTTTTTATCTATTCATTGTGTGTGTGCAGATTGTGTTTATCGATGTTTTTGTGATTTGATGGGCTCCATGTGTGATTTTATGGGCTGAAGAAGGGTCCAGAAAGATTGGGACCTGAAACATGTACCCTTGAAATATTTTTAAAAAAGTATAGTATTGACTAGGCGGAAATTGTAAGTTTTAATTGTAATGATTACTGTCAATACGGAACCTGAAATGTATAATATCTCTAATTAGGCTGATTTTGGAAGGTGCGGTTTCGGTGGCGTAGTCGGTAGCATGCTGAGCATCTATGCCCAAGATAGCAGGTTCAAACCCGGCCGAAGCCGTCGGATTTTTTAAGAGCGTTAAAAATCCCTCAATATGCCTTCCTTCGGAGGGGAAGTAAAGCCGGCGGTCCCATGTCATAGATTTTTGGCATGTTAAAGAACCTTCCACTAATTACACCTGTGTGAAGCTAAATTGGACGGGCCGACCCCGTGGTGTTGGGGTAGCGCGCCTGCCTCTCACCCGGAGGCCCTGGGTTCGATTCCCGGCTCCGTCAGGGATTTTAAAACTGACGTGAGGGTTGGAACGGGGTGCACTCAGCCTCGTGAGGACAATTGAGTAGCTGTCCGACAGTGAGGCAGCGCCCCGATCACGAAAACCAAGATTAACGGCCGAGGGGACCCGATGCGCTGATCACGCATCACCCCAATATCTGCAGGCCAAATGGCTGGGCAGCGGTCGCTTGGTCGGCCTAGGCCCTTCATGGGCTGTATAGTGCCAGGGGTTGACTTTTGAAGCTAAATTGGATAGGCTAAGAATGTAAACAACGCTCTTAGGTTTCTACGTTCGTTGCCAAGAGCCGACTGCAATGGCATTTAGTAGCTAAGTTCTGAACTTGGCCTAGTAGTCGTTGACGGTGGCGCTTGGCGGCAAAAGTAGGAACTATTTGAAAAATTCTAACTGCATCTTAAATTAAAAAACAGATACACACACTAATACAGCCATCACAATTAACACCGGTTATCAGACAGATTCTCCACACACCCCAAGTACACGGGGCTACATGACCGCATTGTCGCAGCCGCTAAACTGAGGAACCAACCAAAGAGACATGCGCCACCAGATTTTTTGAGCATTTGATTTGCACAGTAAATATTTATGGAGATCTGCATTTGACGCTAAAATTTTAAAAATTATATCTATAATATTGCTGCATATTGATACAGTATATCTCAACAATCGATCATGATACATAATTCCACAATGCAAATTCCTAAGAGAAACACGCGCATTTCTCGGTCAGCAATACTGCCCTAAATATTGTGATATTTATGACCAATGCGTCTGTTTGTAACTGTTTAGTGATATTTCCATTACAGATGAATTGAATAAAAGAAAGCTTTGAAGCCAGGTTCCAGTGTTGCCTTATTAACAATTAATATTGTAGCTTTCAGTCGGTCAACACAAAAAACATTCCAATTACTGTGTTGTAACTTTGTTAGTTTTATTCTTATTTATCAAGTATAGGGTTCTGTATATGTAAGGTGCTGCCACCTGCCCTTTATGTTTCAGTTTGTTTAAAACTCGCGCCATGTTCGCACATGTTTAGTTTGTGCGGTTCCGCTATTGCCATCAATGTACATCAGTTCGTTATTATTATTAAACTCACATCAGTTCGCTTTGCTTATATATCTCTGGTTTCCTTATATCCTCTTACAGGTTATGGACCCAGATGCGCGTGACTAAGTGCGTAAATAACAAATTGTAATTATTCGTAAAAACGTGCCAGAAGTTAACCTCAAAAATGAACGCCGGAAGTATTGGGAGAATTGAACCCCTCGGTAAGGACAATTTCGACACGTGAGCCGTGCAGATGCAGGCTGTCCTCATTACGGGCGATTTGTGGGAATTCATCAGCGGGAATTCTACGAAACCAGAACCAGCGGCTGGAAATGCAAACGCGGCGGCAATTCAAGAGTGGGACAAGAAGGATCAAAAGGCTCGGTCGCTGATCATTTTGTCGATGTCTCCAAGTGAAATAAAGCAAGTCAAGAATTGTGTCACGGCACGTGATACATGGCAACGACTGAAACTGATCTACCAATCCCAGGGACCGGCATGTAAGGCGACCTTACTGAAAAGGCTAACCTTACAAAAATTGGTGGACGATGGCGATGTGCGTGACCATCTGAACGATTTCTTCGACATCGTGGACAAATTGGGAGATATGAACATCACGATCAATCCGGAATTGTTGACAGTTATGTGTTTATACAGTCTGCCGGCACGATTCGAGAACTTTAGGTGTGCAATAGAGTCACGTGATAACCTACCGACTCCCGAGGCTCTTCGGACCAAAATCATCGAAGAGGATGACGCACGAAAATCGAGCACACAAGGTGAAATAGTGGGAGCTATGTTCTTCAAGAAGAACACTGGTCCAGGTAACAAGAACTATAAGAAACAAACACCCAAACTAAACAACAATAGTGAAACAGAAAGAGGCGGATCTGAGTTCCGGTGCTACGTGTGCAAAAAGCAAGGTCATCGAGCCAGCCAGTGCAGATTTAAACAAAGAGATCCATCGAAGAACAAAGGTAAAGACAGTTCTAATACTCAATCGGCAAATTTCACTCGAGAACTATGTTTACAGGCGACGACAACTCAGAGCAGTGGCGTACGCAGAATATGGTGTCTCAACAGTGGCGCCACTTCACATATCTGTGGCGACCCTGCGATTTTTTCGAAGATCGATGAGTCATGAAGGGGTGTGGTGAAATTGGCTGATGATTCAACGGCAGAGATCGTGGGAAAAGGCAGTGTTCGCTTATCTACCCGCATTGCGAACGAAGAGATAGACGTCTCTCTCTCAGATGTTTCTCACGTTCCAGACCTCAGGACAAACTTGCTGTCGGTGGGAAAGATCACCGACCGCGGCCACGAGGTGATTTTTGTCAAGGAAGGAGCAGTCGTCGTGAACGAAAAAGGAGAAGTCTTGATGCGAGCTGAGAGGAAGAATAACTTATATTACGTCAGTGGGAGTCAAGAACGTGCAAATATGGCTGCATCGCCCAAAATAATTGATCTAGAATTGCTACACCGTCGGCTCGGACATGTCAATGTGGGCGACATCTTGGTAGCGGTGAGAAAAGGGAGGGTTTCTGGCGTTGAGCTGAGGAATCCATCGACGACTCTGGACTGTAGAGTCTGCCTCGAGGGGAAGATGTCCAGGACGCAGTTTCCAAAGAAATCCGATCGACGGACGGAGCTACTCGATTTGATCCACACGGACGTGTGTGGACCGATGCCGACTCCATCTATCGGAGGTTCAAGGTACCTCTTGGAATTCATTGACTATCACTCTCATTGGTGTGAAGTGAGATTTCTGAAGGCAAAATCAGAGGTCTACGAAGCTACCGTCGAGTACGTTACCAGGATGGAGAATCAGAAAGGAAAACTAGTAAAGGTGATCCAGTCTGACAACGGCAGGGAATACCTGAATCGAGAGTTCGACAACTACCTGAAGAAGCGCGGAATCACAAGATGCCTCACAGTCCCTCACAACCCTGAACAAAACGGGAGGTCGGAGAGGATGAATAGGACTTTGATGGAGACTGCCAGGTGCATGTTGTTCGACGCTGGATTACCTCACCGCTTCTGGGCGAAGCAGTGAATACTGCAAATTACATCCGTAATCGCCTGCCATCAAAAAGTATCGGAGGCAAAACACCGTACGAATTGTGGACAGGAGAGATTCCTGACATCTCGCAATTCAGAACATTTGGAAGCAAGGTTTACTTCCTGGACAGGGATCCCGGAAGAGGGAAACTGGATCAACGAGGCAGAGAAGACGTGTTCATGGGTTACTCCGAAGAAACCAAGGGCTTTCGCATATACTCTCCTGACAAAGACAAAGTTTTGATTAGCCGAGATGTAAAATTCTTCGAGAATGAAAAGTCACTGGAAGAGACTAGGATGAAGCGCCCGGAATCCTCGAAGCAAGATATTTGTTGGGAGCTGTTCTTTGCAGAACCACCGCCACAATCACCAAGAGAAAAAGATCAACCAGCTGTCGTGGAGGAACCAGTCTCTCAACCCGAAATCGGAGAAGATGATGAACCTTTCCTCGGTTTCGATGTGACGCCAGTGGATGATCATGATAGAACGACTGTCGAAACATCCGATACTACTCAATTGATGCAAGGATCTGGTCGACCCAAGATTCTGCGAACTGGAAAAAGGGGAAGACCGAAGAAACTTTTTCAAACAAATCTCCAAGATGTGGAGGAGCAAGAAGACGACGAGGAGATTTTTCTAGCAGAGATTCCATTCAAGGAGGCAATAACAGGACCCAACTCTAACGAGTGGCATGGTGCCATGGTCATGGAAATGGAATCTATCCTGAGAAACAATACATGGGTGCTGGTGGATCCTCCCCGTGATGCCAAAGTCATCGGATGCCGGATGGTGCTGCGCGACAAACTAAAACCTGATGGAACACTTGAGAAGAGGAAGGCCAGGCTGGTGGCTCAAGGTTTCAACCAGGAGTATGGAATCAACTACTTCGACACGTTCGCACCGGTGGCGCGAATGGTATCAATTCGATTGATGGTTTGTCTCACTGCCAAGCTCGGTGTAAAAATCAGACAGTACGATATCACAATGGCTTATCTGTATGGTGACCTAGACGAGAAAATATTCATGAAACAACCGAAGAACTTCAGGGAGATGTTAGAGAGCATTGCGATGTCTGGAACTGACGACGAAACCAAGGAGAAGGCCAAGAACATGCTTCGCCAGTTGCAGGGAGGCGACAAGGTCTGCTTACTACAAAAATCACTGTACGGATTGAAACAGGCCGGGAGAAACTGGTATGCCAAGCTGCGTGAGGTCTTGAGGAAGTGCGGTGCCAAACCAACCGCATCGGATCCGTGTCCATTCCAAATTGGTTCCGGAAATAACATAACTTTGATTGCCGTTTACGTTGACGACATGATGGTGCTGTCAAAATGCAAAAAGACGATCGCCGAGATTTCCAGAGTCCTGAGTGAAAATTTCAAGGTCAAGGACTTAGGATGCCAAACACTTCCTAGGCATCGAACTAATCCAGGAGACCGGATGTATAGCCATGCTACAGCAAGGTTACATTGAAGAGCTTCTCCAACGCTACGAGATGGCCGACTGCAACCCTGTAGACACACCACTCGACCCTGGAACGAAGTTGAGCAAAAATGAGAATCCCAGTACTGACGAGTTGAAGTTGCCTTACCGCGATTTGGTAGGCGCGCTGACATACCTGTCGACAACTACACGCCCGGACATTTCGTTCGCTGTCAGCTACCGGGGACAGTTCAACAATTGCTTCGGAGTCGAACATTGGAAAGCTGCCAAGAGAGTGCTGCGGTACTTGAAGGGGACTCCGAACATCGGGCTGATCTACGAAGCTGACACCGAACCGATCCAAGGATTCGTCGACGCCGACTCGGGAAGCTGCCAAGAAGATAGGAGGTCCTACACGGGGTACGTGTTCCTGCTCGGCGGATGCCCTATATCGTGGGACTCGAGAAAACAAAGAACCGTGGCCCTTAGCACCACGGAGGCCGAGAACATGGTGTTGTCAGAGTGCGCCAAGGAAGCTGTGTACTTACGTCGATTTCTGCTTGAGTTAGGCTTCAAAGACTTAGCCACTATGTTCATCTTTTGTGATAATCAAAGTGCAATTAATTTGGCAAAGAACGCGATGTATCACAGTAGAAGCAAACATATTGATATCAAACATCACTTTGTTCGTGAAGTCTTTGAGTGTAAATTTTTTGTTTCGAAGTATATCTCTACGAACGATCAAGTTGCTGACTTTCTCACGAAGAGTTTAAGTCGAACGAAACATGAACGTTGCTTGAAGTTTGCTGGTTTGGAGAGTGTAAAGATTGTATGAACCTCTACTAGAGGGGAAGTGTTGTAACTTTGTTAGTTTTATTCTTATTTATCAAGTATGCGGTTCTGTATATGTAACGTGCTGCCACCTGCCCTTTATGTTTCAGTTTGTCTAAAACTCGCGCCATGTTCGCACATGTTTAGTTGGTGCGGTTTCGCTATTGCCATCATTGTACATCAGTTCGTTATTATTAAACTCACATCAGTTCGCTTTGCTTATATATCTCTGGTTTCCTTATATCCTCTTACATACTGGAATATGTGACAAAATAACCTAAAATAAATTACAAGTGATTAAGATTTATATATATATTGTTAAGGACTAGCGAAGAAGAAGAAAACTAAGAGATGACATGTTTTGCTCATCGAGCGAGCATCATCAGATAAGCAAAACAAATAGCTCTACAAAACACTACCAAACCTACAGTAACACCCACACACAGTCTCTGCCTTCCGAAAACAAAATACAAGAAAACCTAGTAAGTGTGATAATTATTGCTGAATATTATGGCATTGAGCACCGAAAAAAGAACTATTTTAATGTTGCAAAACTTAGAAATCCCTTTATTTTCTTCTTCTTCTATAGCCTGTAACAATATATATAAATCTTAATCACATGTAATTTATTTCAGGTTATTTTTTTCCCATATTTCAGTAATTGGAGTGAATTTTGTATTGACCGACTGAAAGCTACAATATTAGATGAATATTGAAGGTAAGTTTATGTGTCTTTTACGAAATCTGTGTTCAAAGATCGTCGATAACATAACCTAAAATGGTTTAATGCAGTGTTTGATATTCTACATTTTAAAAATGACTGGTTTAAACTCAAAATATTTTTTTCAAATACGAGCTATGGAGTATGTTTGGATATTTAAATTACGGTATCAGCATGTATCTAAGTCATATCGAACGCTGACTGGCATTCGCTGTTGAATTTGACTTGTTTTCATTGAACTGGCTTTATTCTTGCCATTAAAAAGCTCGACCGAGGTGTTTTGGCCAGGATGTGGTTACAATATACCTTTCTATATGTTTCGATTTGGCAAGTTATGAATTTCATAATCCTTGTTTCGGCTTTAGCTAAAGTTCTGCCCATTCCTAATGATTTAGCATGGTTTAATAAAGTCGTAACCGGATTATGACCAGACTTCACCGTGAAAGCATGTCTGTTCAGTAAAGTAACATCACCGTGAAAGCATGTCTGTTCAGTAAAGTAACATTTCTAAGCCGAATGAAAGACACAGACGTGACAAGGGTACCGTACGCTAGAAGAGAGTAGGCATAACACTGTGATCGGGGATGCTTTCATGTTTGTGCTTGTATCTAGTGCATCATTGTTTCTAATGCACACCCGGATTTTGGAGACACAATTTGCCCAAAAAAGTGTGCATTACGTTTGAGTAAATACGGTACTTTTAGGACATTCAGCATATCCCACTTCTAGTATTCAACTATATTTGGCCAATATTGCTGTAGGCCTATCCATACTAAAACACACCCCCGAATCAGCTTTCCTAATCTCCTAGAACACACTGACAGAGGTACTGTTGAAATTATTTGCCTTCCCATTAACACACCTAATGCAATGCGCTACACATACAAAGAGTTGGGCCTATTTTGATCAAGATGGAAAGCAGACTTGCAGCATATGAACAACTGCAATACTATCCTCAAAACTGGAAAGCCTTCAAGACTCTTCAACGATGAGATATCTAATTAAGCAAACTACAGTTGTCAGACGAGCCCAAATACCTTCAAGTTCAAGTAGCTCTGGAACAATTGAGAAGTAAAGAATACATCAAATGGTGTGAACTTCCCCAAAAAATGAAACCTGGTAAGCAGTGGTTATTTTAAAAGGCCTAATATATTCAGAGTGGCAAGATGCTATCAAGATGACAGCGAATGTAGTACCTGTACAAATTCCTCCAGGTGGGTCTCAGGATGGATCGCATTGCAGACACTGCAACGGCTTTCAAACCCTTGCCCATGTCCTGGGACATTGCCACTGTGGAGAACTTCTAAGAAATGTACGTCGTCACTCAGTCAGGAAGATAATAGCAAATGGCTTAAGGAAATCTGGTTTGGAGGTGCATGAGGAAGTTCAATGTCTTGATGCAGGAAGTGGCATGTGACATGTGGATATCATTGCTGTGAACAGAAGAGAGGGATGTGGTGTAGTTTTTGACCTGTCTGGTAGGTTTGATGATGATGCTGAATAGCGAAGTAGGGTTGATTCTGAGAAGAAGGGCATCCATGAATCCATAGTTCCCTACCTTAAATAAAAGTACAACAATGGAAATATCAAGGTTGTAGAGGTAATGATAGGTGCAAGGCCACTATTCCAAAATTATTAGTAGAGACATTTAAATTGTATGAAGTCCATCTCAATTTACTGGTGTTCTAGTTCCCAAGACACTGAAAGGTTCAAAAGCCATGATAGGGGATCGTCTATTCATGGTGAACATGTCTAGGAGTTTGTATATTTTAGTTTAAAAGTGAAATTTACTTGTATGCTTTAAATACAGTACATTGTGTTGTATCATACTTTTTCAATTGGTAACCTCTAATAAGTTGAAAAGTTTCCATCTCCCCCCGAGTTCCATTCAGGATGCGTTGAATAAACAAGAAGCCTCAACAATTACGGAATACAAAACTTGACCAAACATTGGGCCACAATATAATCAGGGCTGTATTGAGTATTTTGTAAAATAACTTTCACTTTCTTTTTTTAAGACGAAATCTCCAAAATGATGACCATCATATTATGCAATGTTCTTTCTTTTAAATTAGAGGCTCAGTAAATGAAGGAGATCATAAATGTACAAAGAAAGCAAATCACCTTTCACTAAAAGCCTGTATGCAGTCATAAAGGGAGAGAGGATCACGACAGCGGAGATCACGCATGCTAGGATGCTCCACGGTGCTTGAGGTATCACTGACCATCTCAGTGAGTCTTACAGCCAGTGTGTCTCCAGTTTGCAGTATCACCTCACCTTTCGGAACCACCTGACAACCACGACAGTGCATGGTGTAAATACACCGTGAACAATGGTAGCCCTGGAACATTCAAGAATACAAATATGCCCAGTTCTGTCACAAAGTATTGTACAAACTTATGTTAATTTCAACAATAAGTATTGTGACACTATTAAATGCAAGCACACAATCTCAAAGACCCTGCATAGTACTTCTAGATGGAAATCATGTGCTACTGTGAAGGAGGTTCACGATAGACTCTCAGAATGACAAGGAGTACACTGGAAGTTTATGAGAAACGAAGTATAAGAGGATCACGACAGCGGAGACAGCGAGGTATAAAGGGAGTCATCAAGTCATGGAGTGAGGTTGGGTGTGAGCTATGGCACTTCCACTTTGGAAGCAGCTAAGAATTACACTGGTTGGTTGGTAGTTGCACCATTTGGATGCGCATTTTCAAGTAACAGTGGCACACCACGTCATACAACAAAATTATGGAAGTTGTCTGCAGGTAGCATATGAGACTATGTTCCTGCACTGGGAATATTAATATTAATATCCATTGCGGTCTGTATTGTCGTAATAATTAATTTGAAATGAAAATATTAATTTTCACCCAATCAATACAAAATGAGTTTGAAAGATCAAACTTTAATTAGGGACATGTTTCGGGGTATACAATTTTCCCTTCTTCAGCCTTAAAATGTAATAGTGTAACATTGGCAATGTGATAAACATCCATATATATATATAAAAAAACACTAGTTTACTTTAAAAAGCATTACAAGATATTGGGCCATTATGTGCATGTCTCAGAAATTTACTTATTGCTGTTGAAATCTTAGGCATGGCGGTAAATACTTCATGCCAAATCAATCAAAAATGAGAAATTAAAAAAAACTTAAAAACACATTTAAAAAATCTTATCTTGCTTAAAACTATAAAATCTAAAACTCATTCAGTAACAACTACACATTAAAACTGTTTTGACAGAAACTAAGCTGCTATTATGTACAGGAAGAAAATATTGTAATATTTTAATCTCATAGAACCATTGTCCCATTTGACACAAGATAAGGTCAACTCATAATGTTCTCTGAACTGTTATTGTTCCTTTTGTTGATTGGGTGGAAACAACTGTTGGCATGTTGAAACCCTTCAAAATTGATGCTGAACCTGTATGGATATCTCTTCCTTTACTGCAAGTCTTCAAGGTTCCTCTTGGGAATTTACTTATCCAGCACGTTGTTCCACACTCCTTCGCTCTCCTGTTTTCCTTGTAACTTACCTTGTCTTAGTCTCTTGGAACAAATACTCCAGAGAGACCTTTGGCTTCGTGCCCAAGTTGGTAGAATTTTGCTAATTCAGACCATTGCTGTGCTCCGATTGGATATATATATGGGTAGCAGATAGTTGGTACAGTGCATCCTAGTAATTATACTCTAAAATCATCTGATCCACAGATGTCGCTGGTCATCAATGTGTTAATGGAAAGTATTTTGAAGGAGATTGAAGTTGTAGAGGAAAGTACTCAATCCCGGGCCCGGTTCTTAATGCGAGCCCCCTGGCATACAGCTCTGTACGGTGATGCTACTCATTGTAAATGTACTGAATTAATAGGTCCTTGATGACCAGAACTCAGTCAAGAGCTTGTATCGTTGTCTCAAAATCTAGTTGATCAGTCGGCCATTGATGAAAACAGTTACTGTACTTGCAAAGCTTTTGCACGTGCTCATTTTCAGTTGCCTTACTTCGTGATTTAATGGGTAAATTTCTTAACAACTACATTATTTTGAAGGGGACATTACACGCTATTGGTGTAGGGACCTCAAAATAAACCTGAGCCAACCTCAAACCCTCAGTGACCTTAACAATTTTAACACATTTATGTTGACTAGTTCAAAAGTTCTCGGTATTTGGAATATATGCATGCCAGTGCCTAACTCGAGGCCCCCTAAGGTTCCTAATCTGGGCCCCATATCTTTTGTCTTATAAAACCAAAATGTGTGTGATTTTGATAAATCATCTTGCAAATTGGGCACTTTGTTGCAGCCCTAATGGTGAAAACTAAACTGTTAAGATCATGGTCCTCTGCAGACGTGACAAAAGCTATTGATGCTCTCTGTAAAAAGAAGATGGGCTTGAAAAATAAGCCAGTCAAGTCTACAAAGTGCCTGATAATTTGAGGTGGCAAGATGCAGAAGAAGAGAGAGATCAAGGGGCCTGTGAAGAAGTCAAAGATGTTCAAACAGACCTCAATAAACCATCCACGTCCAGAGCGTCACAGAATGCTATTTCGTCACCGTCATTTGGAGCGTATAAAGTCAGCTTGACACCTTTGCAGATTGAACTCTCCAAGCTTAACTTATCAGAGAAAGAAGGAACATCACAGGGAAAGGCTTTCAAGACAAGTTCATATCAAGTCATTCCCATACCAAAACTTAAGAAGAGGGCATCTACAAGAGGGCGTAAAGCATGTACGGTAGTTCCGCAATCCTAACTTCTTCCCCGGACAAATCCGAATAGCAGGAGGTTAAAGAACATAGGAAGGCTAAAGGATCTAAGGTCAGTAAACAACCTGCAAACTTAAGGGCAGCACGCAGTCAAGGTCGTCCGAGAAAGGAGGGATTTTAAAAATGTCTGGAGTTTAACAAAAAACATCGGGAAGAGTCCAGTTCTGGTTCTGATGAAGACTCGAACGACATGTCCTCAGGCTCTTCTGAACTGCAAATTCCACGAGGGGTATCTTCCCTCATTGGTGAAGAACATGCAGAGTGCATGTTTTGCAGTGTAAAATTATCAGAGGAATCTAAAAGTGAACTGTGGGTGATGTGTGTTCACTCTGAGCTCATGTAGAATGTGCGGGGGGCAGAAAATGATGCTTACGTATGTGTCTTTTGTCGCACTTGAATACATAGACTGTGTGCATAACTGTTAAATGTGCTATCTTTGTAAAATTACACACACCTACTTTCCGTTTGCTTACTTTATTTTAATCCTTCGTTAGTGACGCACTGTGTCACAGACCGACGTCATAAACGATTGCGTCTCCTTCTTTGTCCGTTGGAGTGAGATAGCTGCACATCAGGTTACCTTCATCAATTTCATTCTCGAGTAAACTCACCACTACATAAGTCTGAACGATAACCGTACAGGCCAGTGGAGTCTTTTCGGTCTCACACACCGAGGTCACTAAGAGCGTATTCGGTCCAAGTGTCATAAGTATGTGTGCCTTGAACACGAAAATGTTGTATGCCATGACTGTCTTGAAGGTTAATTATGTACTGATGCAAATTTACAAACTTTAGATCTCAATCATGATTGTTTGTTTTCTTTTCAACAGAGTTTATCATTGGATATTTCACTAATGTCACTTTTCATAACTCAGTTATAATTTCTCCTTATTATTGCTAATAGATTACTTAAGTGTATTTTAAATAAAGGTTATGATAAAATACTTATGTATTATACCCTTCCTTAAAAATATACTTTCAAAATATTGAAAAGTGTGGAATTATTTAAGGCCGGTCTACGGGACCGAAGTCACTAAAGTTGAGAGTAAAATTCACGTCACTAGCAAAGGGTTACCCAATTTCTGAATAATTTTTCTGGGTCCCACATTCATTATCATATTCAAATCCCGTTCCAGCAATTGCCAGGTCTGGGTGTTAACGAGGCCTCTTCATCTTATTCTATCTTCCCACCACTTTTCTTCCTCCACTTGATGCCAGTTAACTCCATTTCTCTCTATACAGACTCTCACACCTGTACTCCAGCGCATTCGTCGACACCCACGAGGTCTTCTTCCATCGATCTTAAGTTCCTCCATTATTTTTGGTAACCACATTATGAACCCATATATAAAAATCAACAAAATGTAATGTTCATGAAAAACATGATTTAACCCTACAAAAGTTGATCAATAATTTTAAGTAAAATATGACAGTTGGAGAACTAAGGTCATCATCATCATCATCATCATCATCATCATCATCATCTTGCACAGTTTCCAGCCACTGGCCGGGTCTGTTTGGAACACAAGCCTCTCCAACGTCTTCTGTCTTCCCACCATCTCTCAGCCTCCACCCTTGTCCAGTCTTCTCCTCTCTTCTTCACGCTTTCTTCCACCCCCTTCAACCACCTGTCTCTCGGTCTCTTTCCTTCCCACTTTGTCTTGTGTACTCCTCTGGATATCCTCTTCTCCTCCATTCGTTTTACATGTCCATACCATCTAAGTCTAGATTTCTACAAGAAAAATGTAGAGAACAACAGAATCCACTCTTCTTAGTCTTTTATGACTTGGAAAAGGCATTTGATTCGGTTCCAAGACCAGCCATGTGGGCAGTGCTGAAGCGGTTTGGTTGCCCTCAGCGTTTTGTAGATCTAATCAAAGCTCTCCATGATGGCATGACAGGTCAGGTTTGCCATCAGAATAAGATGTCCGATGAATTTCCCATTACCCATGGACTGAAACAAGGATGTGTACTGGCTCCAACGCTTTTTGCGCTGTACTTGGCTGCAATGCTTTATGATTCACCCACAAACATCCCAGGTGTGGAGATCAAGTATCGTTTTGATGGAGGGCTTTTCAACCTAACTCGTCTCCGCTCCTTGAGGAAAACTCAGGTTACTAAGGTTACTAACATGTTGTATGCAGATGATGCTGCGTCACCAACTCTCACACCAGAAGAGCTGCAAGAGTCAGTTAACTGGTACAAAAGTGCATGTGATCGCTTTGGTCTTACCATAAATGTCAATAAGACTAATAAAGATCTATCCATGAGTACAAAGCTTATGGTGTACAAAGCAGTAGTCATTTCTACATTGTTGTATGGCTGTGAAACGTGGACCCTTTACCGACATGATCTTAGGAAGCTTGAGCGTTTTCACCTACAAAAACTTCGATCAATCCTGAGGATTAAATGGGAAGACCGCATTACCAATATTGCTGTTCTGGAAAAGGCTCAAATCAACAGCATAGAATCATCCATAATAGGTCACCAATTTAGATGGATTGGTCATGTCCATCGGATGGATGATGTGAGATTACCTCGTCAAATGCTATATGGTGAGTTATGCTATGGCACCAGACCTCATGGTGGTCCTAAGAGGCGCTACAAGGACCAATTTAAGCAGACCCTGAAATTGACAGGTCTTGATTCACAAACCTGGGACATGCTGGCTGAAAACCGCTCAACTTGGCGCCGTACCATCTCGGATACTGTAAAGGCGTTTGAAAGGGATCGACGCATACATGAAGAGGCCAAGCGTCAAGCTAGGAAACTTCGAGCAGCCCAACCACGTCCTCCTCCAGCAATACTATGCGACTTGTGTGGTCGCTTGTTCCATGCCAGGATTGGACTCTTTAGTCACCGTAAACACATCCACAAACTGGACTGAAGGAAGAAGATTTATACTCGGATTCGAGTTAAAGCCGATGATGATGAGATTTCTCTATACCATCCTGTAATGGTTCCTCCTTCATTAATTCTCTGGTCCACTCATTTCTTATTCTGTCCATCCGTGTAGCTCCAACACTGCTTCTCAAGAACCTCATCTCACTGGCCTGTATTTTGCTCTTCTCCCTTCCTTTCATAACCCAGGTCTCCGAGGCATACGTCAGGAAAGGGACATAGTACGTTTGATATATGATCTTTTTGCTGTTCTGAGGGACATCCTTGCTCCATAACTTGCTTCTCACACTCCTCTGAAATGCTTGTGCCTGCCTCCCCCGCTCATTTATTTCTCTATCGTTTCTTCCATTATCTTGTATCAGGCTTCCCAGATACTTGAAACTCTCCACTTTCTTCAGCTGTTCCCCACCAATTGTTATTCCCGTTGTGGTTCTTTTCCTTCTTCCTTGTTGTGATCAACATCTCACTCTTATTTATGCTAAATTTCATCCCATATCCTTGTATTAATCCTTCCCACACGTCCAACTATTCATGTACCTCCTCCTCCTAAGTAAGGTACAAAATACAAATAATTTGATTTAATTTTAGACAGAATTGGATTTTAAAAACATCTAAAACAAACTGGGGAGTCAGGTTTGAGTTCTTTCCTCTATTGGAAACTAATAAATTAAATGCTTTTTGTAATGAAATTACAGTTATTTTTGCCCCCCCCCCCCCATATGAGAGTCTGCTCAATAGGCTCATTTGATGGGAATCTTCCAAGTGTATTTTCAATGTAGGCTACTGATACTGTTCAGAAAGATTTTTGATTGATGTGTTTTTCAACACGGTATGTCAACTGGCTTCCTAAAAAAAAGATATGTAGTCCATGTTAAATTTTAAAGGCACTGTACATAATTGGGAACACATTGTTTTGTTGTTTCTTCAATTTAGGGGCTGTGACAACGCGGTCATGTATCCCCGTGTACTTTGGGTGTGTATAAAATCTGTCTGATAACTGGTGTTAATTCTGATGGCTGTATTAGTGTGTGTTATCCGTAATTCAGGTAAGGACTACAGAGGAACGATTTCAAGTAGTTTCTACTTTTGCTAACAAATGCTACCATCAAAGACACCTAGCCGTGAACATGGCTACTGGAAGCCACTGCAACCAGCACCTGGCGGCGAACTTTGGAACTTATAGAGCGTTAATCAAATCTAACCTATAAATTAAGCTTCACACAATTGCAGTTTCTCTCAGTATGCCTTCCTTCGGAGGGGAAATAAAGCCGGCAGGCCCATATCATAGATTTATGACAAGTAAAAGAACCTTTCACCAACTAAACTTGTGTGAAGCAAAATTTGTGGTTAGGTTAGATTAATGCTCTTTAAGTTCCAAAGTTCGTCACCAGGCGCTGGTTGCGATGGCATCTAGTAGTAGGTAAGTTCACAGCTAGATGTCGTGGACGGTAGCATTTGGTAGTGAAAGTAGGAACTACTAGAAATTATTGTCTGCAGTCCTTACTTGAATTAAAAAAAACATATAACACACACTATACAGTCATGGCAATTAACACCGGTTATCCGACAATCTATGACATTGGCCCGCCAATTTTACTTCCCATCCGAAGGAAGGCATACTGTGGGAACACATTATACTAGACCAGAAAAAACTGTACACTATAGATTTGATTACGGGTGCAAAAAATGTCAAGATTTAGCCTATTTATAACCTTAATGCAAATTGTTCATATCTATCTAAATCAACTCACCTGACCATCAACCAACAGAACAGAATAGGGTACTTTATATGGAACCAACTGATCCACTGCTTCATACAGATCTTGGCCTGACAGTCGGTTTGGAAGACGAACAAGCTTTGGGTGCCCAAACAATTTCATTGTTTTACGATTGTTGTTCCCGTCACCCTCTGTATCAAGCCTGAACACCACAGGTACGTTGAGAAGCCTGAGGAAGAAAACTGAATGAATGAAAAAATAAATGAATACAAAATTGAATGAATGAATAAATAAATAAATAAAATAAAAGTAAGTACTGTATATCTACCTCGTTATCATTCCCATCCCAACATGGTCAGGAATGAGATGTGATGAATTTCTATGTGGCATATATATTTTTATGGCCAGATGCTCTTTGATGCCAGAAGTTAATGGGAGACAAAATAAATGAAGATGAATGATACAGGGCGAGGAGAATCTAACTGGGCACACTCGTGTTGACTGACTGAATAGCTTCTAATAATACAGGATGTGCGATAGGACAAAGACAGATATTGTTGCAGTATTGCAAGAAATGACATTTGCATTTCCAAAGTACTCAAAATCTGTGAAGACCATTTGAATGCTCTGTTCAAACGCTGACTGAATGGTTTTTGCAGCTTATACTAGCACGTTAAGTGATATGCTTCACCGTTTGTCACAAGAAGTATACTTATAGTTATAGTATAGTTATTGTCGTTTTAAGGGGTGGAACTATGAGGTCATCCGCCCCTGAAGTATACTTTGAAGGATGAACTGTGAAATGTGCAGTTAGTGTATAGTATCTTAATAGTTAATGCATGTTATCCGTGATATGAAAAATATCCCACCAAAAACATATAATTTTTGGAGTATCGAAAAGTGTAAATGAACCACCGAATTTTCCACTGTAAAATACTGCTGTCTTCACTTTGAAATCACTGAAAAATACCTATCCCTACTTATAACTTAGGTTACATGCATTAGAAAATTGGGGCTGATGACCTCGGTTTTTCCCTCTTAAAACAATTATAACCACCAACCACTACAATGAAAAATTTCCTCCCTAGACATGGCATTTTCCTGTAATAAGTCACAGGAGTTAATTTTAAGAAAAGTCAAATGTACTTAACCCATATTTTGCTTGTATCAGAGGTATTTAGAAGAGGACATTTGAAATAACAACCGTACGAGATAATATACGTAAAGAATATAAGAGGCATGATGCAATATGGAGTACAAAAGAGATAGGCAATTCCTGCTACACAGAAGACAAGAGGAGCGGTATAAAAACCAGCAGCATTTTGCCTATCAAAGGTTGTTTATCCGGGGGGAGATGAAGCTATTTTGGAAGACCAGTGTCGGCTAGCAAGAGAGACACAAATAAAACTAGTAGTTCCGTGAAAAACTATAAAGCCTATTTTCATATATCCTACTTATGTTAATTGCCACTATCAACAAACAAAATTTCAGTTTGATTGCTGGAATAGATTCGTAGATATTGAGAACCGTCTAAATATTTCGGTTGGTCGCCACGTTGAATTTTTATACATGTAGGTCTTAGAGTTATGAACTATTACATGAAGATTATTCTGTAGGTTTAGTATTTAAACTTCAATCGCATGATTAGAACACAAGAAATAAAAATGAGATTTTAAAATTTCGCACAACTGCCATCTTGTGGTTATGAAAAAAATTGAAATAAATTAGATGCCAGTGGATTAAATTTATTATTATTATTCACCGTACCAAGTTTCGCTATGCTTGGATGGTTAAATGGCGAGAAAAATCCATTTAAATATTTATATTTTGCGTCGCCGCCATGTTGGATTTGTGCTCACTAGGTTATTGAAAGTCCCATAGGTGAACTTATGTTTATAGCCTCTATCAACATACAAAATTTCAGTTTGATTGCTGTCATAGATTAACAGATTTTGAGAACCGTCTAAATACTTCGGATGGTTGCCATGTTGGATTTTTACATTGACCAGCACGAAAAACGCAACACCCAATAAATGATGTGAAATTATTGTGTAATTTATCTATTTAATCAAAGTGAAGCACTTTAACCTATTTTTTTAGACGGGGTATGTTATTGGTGTCGCTTTGCAAGCAAACAATGAAGTGTTGATTGTTGATTGCACTAGCCTCATTTGATTTTTCCCGTACAACCTGGAAAACACACCACTGGATGTAACCCAATAATGTGTTCCCGCTCTTATAGCGCTTAGTGTTGTACTTTCAATTGTTCTCTTTTCAATCACATGTGTTTGTGGGATCTTTCTGTGATTGTCGTAATTAGCTTTCTGGAGCAAACATGCCCTTAAGCCCTGAACAAGTTGCAAAAGTTGTTGCTTTGGTGGAAGATGGTCGCAGCATGCATTACATTGCAGAAGTGTTGAGGATTACAGCTTCCACGATTTCCAGAACCGTACAAAGGTACAGGAAAACTGGAGGCTTTGCAAGGAGACCAGGATCAGGCCCGAGAAGAACAAAATCGAAGAGAGATGTCCGCTCCTTACAACTTCAAGTTCTTCACGACCGACACTTCACCGCCATTGAAGCACGAAATCGACTCCACCAGTTCGAGGGGTCGATGCTAGTGAGAGAACCGTCCGAAGAAGATTGGAAGAAGCCAATCTTCAATCCAGAAGACCAGTTACAGACCCAGAACCTACCAGAGAACATTGCACAGCTCGACTACGTTTTGCAAGGGAACATCATGGCTGGACAGTACAACAATGGGAACAAGTGTTGTTCGCCGATGAGTCGCGGTTTGGCCTCCGATCACCTGACGGAAAAGAGAGGGTCTGTAGAAGGCCAGAGGAAAGGTATTCCCCTTGCACATTCTCAACCAGGACGCCATTTCAGGGTGGTTATGTGATGGTGTGAGCAGGAATCAGTATGGCTGCAAGGATGGATTTGGTCTTCGTGGGGAATGGGAGCCTCACTGCACATCGGTATGTGGAGGAAATCCTTCTGGAGCATGTTGTGCCTTTCGCTCCATTTATTGGTGATGATTTCACACTAATGCAAGAAAATGCACGCCCACATGTTAAGAAAGTTCTTGGGTGAAGCAGGAATTCATGCTATGGCTTGGCCTGCTCGAAGCCCTGATTTGAATCCTCTTGAGCACGTTTGGGACCGGCTGGGGAGAAGAGCCCGTCAGTGCTACCCGAGACCCTACAGGACCTACGGAATGTCCTCCTAGAAGAATGGGAGATGATTCCTCAACAGGACATTACAGCATTAATCAGGAGCATCCCTGAAAGGTTGAATGTCGTCATTGGTATAAGTGTGCCAGTCGTTTCGACTGACACAATGTTTTGTCCCTACCCCCCCCCCCCCCCCCCCCCTTCCCCTGGCCACTTGCCACGGAGGGCGGGCTCTTTAGGATATGAACTGCATTTCAAATATTATCAATCTCCCGCCGTCACCCCCTCTCTGCCTAGCTACGTATTTCCGGCTATGCAATCACTTCCGGCCTTGGAATGGCCGAGAAGCAGCCGAGACTGTTCCAGAATGAGCTAGAACATATGCCGTGTTGCTAACCGCGGTAAATGCTGCACCCTGATTGGTTAATGTCGGCACGCATGCGCCAAGCGCTACGATGAACTGTGCGTCCTAACTGACGCCAGGGCTCTGCTCGGGGCTTTTGAACTATAAGCTGCTCGGTGGTTGGACTCGCAGCGATGTAGGCCAAAGTGTGTGTTCGCTGGCCGCTCGGATCGGTCAGCCTGTGGTAGCTGATATAGGCCATGAGCCTAAATTAAGGTACTGTGTTGTGTGAACTGTATTTTGTATTATGGCTTGAGTTACTTTATTTTTCTTACTCCCGATGGAGTTCTTTTCTTAATATTTGCAGTTTCAGTGCGGTGTGAAACTTATGCGTCTGACGAACTTGAACTTGTCCTTGTGTTGGCCACACATGTGTTTGTAAACCTGCTTTTAGGGTTGCTGCATTGTTCACTATGCTAATTTAATATGATTATTTTCTGAACTTAAAACTACGTATCTCGCCTAGCTAAGGCTCTCCTAATTTTAAACACGTGCTTGAAGCACTCGCCAACGGTCTAATACAGACGCCTACCTAATCTTGGAAATAGTTTAATCGCGTGGAAAAAAGGACCTGAACCTACACTAATGTTTGAAATACAATCTGTAATTTTGGAATGGGGTTTCTTGAATGTAATTATGGGCGACACAACCCTTGCCGTGTTGTCCCTTGGCCACGCCATTTGAATTGATGCCCTCGTGGTGCTCGGCTACTTAGGCCGCGAGCCCTCTGCTCGAGTTCGTTATCTGCTTGTTTGCTATACAGCATCTTCTTTCGACAGCTCCTGCTGTCTCGTAAGCCCTCCTGGGCCGATGTATGTTAATTCTGTCATTTATTTTGGAAACACGTGCCCGTGTGATTTATTTAATTTCATGGTTCCTCACGCCATGCTGTCCTCCCCTGACTGCCTCGGTTGGCAGGTTGCTTGGTGCCCGCTCTCCTGAGCCTATTGTTTTATTTATTACCTATTTCATTTGTCTTTCGGGATTGCTATGCCCGCGGCACGGCCAGTTAAGGGGAACCTCCCACGTTTCTTTATGCCCCAGGTGCATTTTCTTGTCTGCCCCCAACCCTTCTTGTACACCCTTTTATTGAATAGATATTTTGTTTATTTTTGAAGTTAGAACATGATTTCCCCAAAAATCCAGCACGTCCCTAAACCACCCTTTGAGTACGTCCAGCTTTCCACTCCATGGGTATTCTACCCAAACTCCCCCCCTTTTCCCGGAGTCTTCCAGGTAGCACAAACAAATCTAGACTACGTGTAGAAGGGGGGGCTGTCCCCGTCTCCCGGGGGCGGTGCAATAAGAGGTGGCAAAACACGCTTTTAAAGTTGCGAACAGAGGTCTCCGAGATCATCTCCGAGGTCTGTGAAGTAATGTGTGAAGTGTATGAAATCAAATCAGAAGTGAGGACCTTTAGGACCTTACTCAAAATTTCCCGCTCTTTTAACGCTCTTTCCTTGAAGTGTGCATCACTGGCTTAATTTTTAAATTAGTGTATAATCATCTTTTATTTTCCATTGTTAGACACCTACATGGGACCGTACTACAATATATCATCATCATGTAGTAGATTATTATTATTATTAATCTTGATTGGTCACATTGGACCACTTGAGTCGTTCCACAATCACTTCTTCTTTGAAGGTAGTACTGCTTGGTTCTTGCGCTCTTTCCAGTACTTTTTCATTCTTTCAGATCGGGATTTTCTCAACTCATCTGAAATCTCCATAGGCTTTCTATGTGTCATTTCTGCAGAAAATTTGTGAGTTTTAAGAATGGTGTTAATTTTATTTTTCTCCTCGGCATCTGTTATCTTGAGTCCAACTGCTTTGAGATCTTGTTGGATTTCTTGGATCCATTTTCCTCCAGTTTTCTTTCCTAGATTTCTCATCACCAGTTGGCGTACAATTCTGTTTTCTGGAAGCCGTATATAGTGGATTAGTGTTATAAAAGTGTCATAAATTTGAAATAAATTTCAGTTTTTGTAAGAAATTGAAGTGTTGCGTTTTTCGTGCTGGTCAGTGTATATATGTAGGCCATAGAGTTATGTACTATTAGATGACAATATTGCGTGGGTTCATTATTCAAATGTTCACTTTGATCACATTATTAATACATAAGAAATAAAAACTTAATTTTAAAATTTCACACGGCCGCCATCTTGAGGTTATGTAAACAACTGAACTAAATTAGATGCCAGTGCATTACAATGTGTATAAACATTTACTGTACCATATTTCACTGAGCTCAGATGGTTAAATCGCGAGAAAAGTCTATCAAAATGTTTCAACTTCACTTGGCTGCCATGTTTGTTTTGTACTTTACAGGTTTTTGAAAGTTACATAGATGAACTGGTAGTAGTGCCCTTTATCACTGTACAAATTTTCAGGTTGATATCAGTAATAGTTTCGGAGATACAGAATGGCAGTGAAATATGCACAAGCGCCATCTTGAGGTTATGAAAACAACTGAACTAAATTAGATGCCAGTGTATTGCAATGTGTATCAACATTTGCTGTACCAAGTTTCATTGCGTTTGGATGGTTAAATCGCGAGAAAAGTCTGTTTAAAAATTTCATCTTCGCTTGGCCCCCATGTTCGTTATGCGGTTAACAGGTTTTTGAAAGTCTCAAAGGTGAACTTTTAGTAGTGCCCTTTATCACCGCACAAAATTTCACAGTGATATCAGTAATAGTTTCGGAGACATAGAATGCCGGTGAAATATTTCGAACAGCCCCCATGTTGGATTGGTGAGATGTAATAAAATTTGAAGGGCACGGTCGGGGTCGGCCGAAATGGTGCTATGACCTCACCGAGTTTCATTGAAATCGCTCCAGCCTTTTAGATTTTATTAGGTGGAGACACACACGGACAAAAGGTGATCTCATAAGCCTATTTTTTCATAAATGAAAATAGTCTAAAAATAAAAATAAAAAACTGGTTAGCAAGCAAACACAATGAAGTTAAAGGAATACCGCTTTATAAAAAGAAAAGTTTGTAGGGCGCGCGACTGACCCGACATTCTGCACGTGCAAGCAAGGAGCCAAGCCAAAATACATGATGCAGATGACCAATAAGAAAATTAGAATCCTCAATTAAAGTACGGTTATTACCAGTTTGTAATTAATTCAGCAATTACAGAAGAAATTTTATTACATTGTTGGCCTCACAAAAATTCAAAGAAAATTTCCATGTTTCAAGTTTAGAAGGAAGAAGCTATGGGAAGCCAGCAGAAGTCTTTTTGGAGTGTAAGATGCATCTATTACTGCCAAATTAAGAACAGACACTATCTGAAGATAGAAGAAGGGGTAAAGAGCAAACTTAGCTCTTGGCTGTATCGTTCATGATCCGAATGGGGAAGGACGTATTTCCTCCAGTCAGAAATAGTGCGGGGATCACTGAAATTTTATACCGCAAGTGAGGCGGGCATTGATAGTCGATATTTGGAAGAAGCCGGTGAAGTCCTCTCATCAGTTTAAGGACTTAGAACATTTGACGTATTATTGGATTATCACGAGAAGAGATAGGAATTTATAAACCGCACTCGTTCCAGGTTCCGTATTGACCATGTTTACAAGATGAAACTTCGTGCATTGCAAATTATATTTATTGCAACAATTCCATGAAATTGCGTGCTTATAAGTTGAACATTACGCATTTTAAAGTGATTCTCAGTGAACATTATCTATTTGGTAAGAGAATATTCGAATCCCGGCACAGAATGAAGTGTTGAAATATTTCACAGAGTTGAGTGAACGATTGAAAAATAACAGTATATAAGCATCGCAACAATAATTCAAGCAACGTTGACATTAGTGAAGTCACAAAATACAACAAACATTCAACGAGGGTGATTAACAAACATTTTAAATATTAAAACTCAGCAATTAACTCACCGGCCGTGAAAGCCAATATACCATTTTAAATCATCATCATCATCTTGAGCAGTTTCCAACCGCTAGTCGGGTCTGCTTGGAACATAAGCCTCTCCATCGTTTCCTGTCCATCCACCATCTCTCGTCATTTACTGTGTCCCAGCACACTCCTCTTTCCTCCACACTCTTCTTAACTCCTTTTGTCCATCTGTCCCTTGGTCTTCCCCTTGGCCTCCTTCCCGTCATTTCCATTCGAAACATCTTCTTCGGTATCCTCTCCTCTTGCATCCTCCTCACATGTCCATACCATCGTAGCCTAGATCGCTCTATTCTATTTTGCAATGGTTCCTCTCTTACGATCTCCCTGACTCTCTCATTCCTTACTCTGTCCATTCTTGTCACTCCTACCCTACTCCTCTGGAACTTCATCTCCACTGCTCGTATTTTATTCTTGTCCCTTTCCTTCATCACCCATGTTTCTGAACCATATGTCAAAATTGGCACAAAGTAGGTCTTGTAGACGATTCCTTTACATTTTTGTGGTACATCTTTATTCCATATCATCCCCCTAACATTCTTGAAAAATCCATCTGCGCACCTTCCCCTCTCATTTATTTCCATCCTATTGCCTCCCTTTTCTTCAATTATGCTTCCCAAGTACTTGAAGCATTCTACTTTCTGCAACTGCTGTCCTCCAAGTGTTATGCCCATATCCAGTCTGTTCTTCTTCCTCGTTGTGATGACCACTTCACTCTTTTGTGCTGAGAACTTCATCCCATATGATAACACTACCTTCTCCCACTCATCTAATTGCTCTTGTACTTCTTCCTCATCCTCTCCCCATACCAGAAGGTCATCAGCAAAAAACATTGCCTTCATTTTCCTTTCCCCAATGCTATTTACCACGTTTCGTATGATTTCATCCATCACCACTATAAATAACAGGGGTGAGAGGGCACTTCCCTGTTTCAGACCACTCTCCAGTTGAAACCATTCCGTTCTCTCTCTTCCCACCTTTACACAGCTTTTGCTTCCCTCGTACATTGCTTTCACTCTTGCCACTGTCTCCTTGTTCACTGCTTTTGCTCTCATTGCTTCCCATACCTTGTTTCTATTAATACTATCATATGCTTTCTCAATATCCAAGAAGGTCATCACCAGATCTTTCCCATATTCATAATGGTGTTCTTGTAGCTGTCTTACAGCAAAGATGAGGTCAACTGTTGACCTTCCTGGCCTGAATCCATACTGTTCTTCCCTCAGCCCATCTTCAACTTCTGTCCGAATTCTTCTCTCCAGTACCTTCTCAAATATTTTGGCGCAGTGGCACATGAGTGTAATTCCCCTGTAGTTCTTGCATTCCTTCCTACTTCCCTTTTTAAATATGGGTATTATTATCCCCCTTTTCCAGTCCTCTGGTATTTTCTTCTCCCTCCATATCACTTTCATTACTCGAAAGAGCCACTGTGTTCCTATCACCCCTGCTGCTCTCACCATCTCCACACTCACTTCGTCTATTCCCGGTGCCTTTCCCCCTTTCATCTTCTTTAATGCTTCCTCCACTTCTTTCCATGTCAATTCCTTCTCTGAAATGTCTTGGTCACTGTCTGTTTCTTCCTCCACAATGTCCACTACGCTGGTTTTAGTTGGATTTAGGAGTTCCTTGAAGTATTCTCTCCAGATAACCTTTACTTCTTCCATATTTTCGACCTCCTTTCCATTCCTGTCCACCATTCTGACATTTTCCCCTGTATCTCTTCTCTTTGCCTTTATCATTCCATACAACACTTTCTTACTGCCATCACAGTCCTCCTCCATCATTTCTGTCCATTTCTCCAGCCATTTCTTTTTCTCTTCCTTCACTACTTCTCCTGCTTCTTTCTTCCGCTCTTGGTATTCTTCTCTTGTTCTGTCTGTCCTCTGTTGGAACCATTTCCTGAATGCTTCATTTTTCTTTTTCACTGCTTCCTTAGTCCTGGGGTTCCACCATGGTGTTTCCTTCCACCTTTTCTTTCCACTAGTTCTGCCACACACGACTTCCGCTGCTTCTACCAACACGTCCTTGAACCTATTCCATTCTTCTTCACCTGTTTTCGGATCATCCTTCGGTAATTTGTTCCTCACTAATATCTGGAACTTCTCCTTATTTCCATCCTCCTTCAGCTTCCATGTCCTTATTCTTCTTTCTTGGTTCTCAGTTCTCCTCTTTTCCTTCAGTCCTCTCTCCTTGGCGACCAGCAGACGGTGGTCACTGTCCAGGGCTTCTGAAGGTATTACCCTTATATCCGTGATACTCTTCTTTGTCTCCTTCCCGCATAGAATATAGTCCACCACTGATTTCCTAGTCAAATCCCTGCTGTACCAAGTAATTTTATGGCTCTCTCTCTTCTTGTACCATGTGTTTCCAACCATTAGCCCATTTATCTTGCACAGTTCCAACAATCTCTCTCCTTCCTTATTCCTGTTTCCCCATCCTTCACCACCAATCACTTCCTCAAAACCTCTTCTATCAGTTCCGACATGGGCATTTAGGTCTCCCATGACTATCAGGTCTCTCCCCACTAACTGCTTCTGCAACTCCTCTTCAAACTCGTCCTTCTCGCCTTCTGTGCATCCCACCTGTGGTGCATAGACTTGCAGAATGTCCAGGTTTCTACCTTTCACAGTGATTCTGGCTCTAATTATTCTATCACTTACCCTCTTTACTTCCTCCCTCAGCCCTTCTCTCACCACCATTCCCACTCCATTTCTCTTCCCCTCCTCATTTCCTATCCAGTATAGCTGCAAGCCATTTCTCAGTTCTTTTCTTCCTTCCCCTCTCCATCTGGTCTCTGCCAGTCCGAGTACATCCAGTTTTCTCCTCTCCATCATATCCACAACCTCCTCCACTCTTCCCGTCAATGTAGTTATATTCAAAGTTCCGATTCGTAGTCCATTTCCATAGCCAGGTCTGCTTCCTTTAGATCTGTCCTTTCCGAGGCCCGTTCCCGTTTTAAAAGCAGTTTCATATCCACTACTGGCTTGCTAGGCCTAACGTAGCTTCACCATAAACCTGGCAAGGGGCCTGTTTTTGGTCCGCGAGAGGTATTTTATTTCCCTCAAACCCTCCGGACAAGTCCGGCGAGCCCCCCTATCCGCCACCTGGGACGCGCCCGATAGAGGAACAGGCAAACCCCCACGGGCCCATTTTAAATATTGTTCAAAATTATATTCTTTGAAAGTATTATAAACATGTTCAACATGAGAAAAGGATCCGAGTTAGTGGGCACATCTTTGAACCTTATGATGGAGTTGAAGATGTAGAACTAAGGCTTTATGGAAGGGAAACAGAGCAGATGATAAAATGAGGATATCTGGAGTGACATAAATAAATGGAACCTAAAAGCAAGATCATTGAATTTCCAGGAAATCTTGGGAAATTTCATCATGAAAGCAATCAGAATTATACAATGAGTTCCATCTACAAGACCATCGAGAGAGCAGCCGATCAAAGAGATTTATCTACTAGTTCCATCTGGAACAGAAGAGAGTTATATACAAGTTCCATTTGGAACAGAAGCAGAAGGAAGACTGAGGACCATTGGATCACCCGACAACACAACACCGTTCCAGGCGAGTGCGAAGTGACCAGTCTTGGCTGAAACATATCCAACCGGGTATGACATGCAGATCAACTTGAAACAGCTCTAAGTAGAAGGACGACTTTCATTGTAGCAAGTTGCAATTTGTGGAATTTACAATTCTACCAGATTCTAGGTAATGGTTTTCTTTTTCCTATCTTAGGTTTTTGATATTTTAGATTTTGGATTTTATATTAGGAACACGATGATTTTTGGATTAGTATTTATTTAATTTTTTTGTTGACAATTTGTTTAGGTATGATTTAATATTTTATTTGTTGAGTGGAAAGTTTTATGATAGAATAATTTTAGGAAAATTCTATGTGTTAGATTCTTGAATCAGATCAGAGAGATAGGATTGGAGGAGAGACGTTTTGAGAATTTTGAATTATATTAGGAGTTGAACCAACATCATGGAGAATTATTCACTATTAGTTGCAAGTTAAATTATTCTTATAATTTAGGAAGCTTGACAACACTATAATGTTGAATTTACCTAACAATGATACTATTTCAGATAATGTGTTGTGACGATGAGAGTAATTAAGAATACGGTATTATTTATATGGAATATATACAAGATATGATAGAATTCTGAAATCAATAACTGTAATTAAAAGATCATTTATTGCAGTATTTAAGAACTTTTTAAGGTAATAGCATTATGTGAGATGAAGGTATGGTTGAAATACGATTTGTATTGGAATAGGCACGAAGAGTAAAGCAGAAACAATGGTTATAAATAGACAGGATCTATACCTTGTTAAAATATCAAGAGACAAGTACTATGGTATAAACAACAGGGGTAATCTGCTATAATAAAAGGTATGAATATATGTTTTCAACAGACAAAGCGAAGTTGATTACTTAGTAAAATGGTTAAAGAATTTGATGTGCTATATAGAAGGAATTATGAGTAAGCGAGGATATTATTATATAAAGTTGAGTTGTATATTATGATATTTAAAGTTTAGCCAAGCTTATTGAGGTTTATTGAAAATATGTGAAGTTTATAAATGAAGGAAAGCTTTGAGTATGATGTTTTAGAAGAACAGCTGATCGACGAGGTCTACGATTGTATTTTACCCGATGAATATAAATGAGTTTAAGATTGAAGGAGGATATATTATTAAACATTCATTCATATATTAACAAGGATTTATATATGGTACCTAGCTTAGCTTAACCGCTCGGTACAGAAATTAATTGATTGTGACATTCATAGATAACCAGATGAAATTGTGATACGTAACTATAGACAAGATCTATTAGGAAATAGCAGATTATATTGAGATAAGATGGAAAGATATTTATACAAGATGGATTATTGAGAGAGATAGAACATGCAAATATTGTATACAAGAAATATAGAACTGATAGAAATAGATAGGAATTAGAATGATAGGAATTAAGGAGCCTATTGGATAGAGTAAAATAACTATATTGTGAAATCAGATAGAAGAATGAGTATTAGTTTTTAAAGAAATAAATGGTATTTTCATTTTTATTAACCTTTTGCACTCCTATGTCGCTTGCCACGGTGGGCGAGTGGTTAACGTGTCGGTCTACTAACCCCAAGCTTGCAGGTTCGCTCCTGGCCATGGTTAAGTGATTTTTGAAAGGCGGCAAAAATTTACTACATCCATCATGTATGTCATACGATGTTGGCATGTCAAAGAACCCATTTGAATTCAGTAGGCCGTGTTCATAATGGCAAAATTAATCTCGGGAGTTTCCGCCAACACAAAGTTCCTCATTTCTCTACTAGAAAGCGCTATAGTGTTCAAGGAGCTTGGACATCTAATCTCCTTGAATTTCATAGTGCTTCAAGGAACAACGAAATTCGACATGCGAGCTACCTTCTGGGTGTCAAATAACAAAGCTTGCACCCGGCACCCGAGGCCATACGATATTAATATTATACTCCTATGTCGAGTGGGGTTCGACATTAAAATATTTATCTTCCGCTCCGATGTCGAGTCCCACACGACATGACGATAGCTTGAACACACAGCGCTCGTAAGACTTCTGTGCTTTATTCCAGTAATGTGCAGCCAGCGCTTGTATGACTTCTGTGCTTTATTCCAGTAATGTGCAGCCATCTAGTGGTCTCTGAGAGAACACCTTTCCCTTTTTACTAGCTTTGCGGGAATTGTAATGAATTTTTAACCTTCGTTATTCTCGAATGCTTACGACGGATATAGATTGAATGTAAAAATGGCATCTGCTTCATCTTTGCTCGCAGAACTGGATATATTTTAGAACAGTTAGAGGACAGTGATAGTGACAATGATTCACCAACAACTGACATGGAAACATATTTCATATGACATAATTATATTTTGTGTTAGATTGTTTTGTAGTGTTCACTTCTTACTGCTGTTCATAGTGCAGAAATTAATTAGGAGTGGAGCAGGAAGCATACCCTAAGAGTAACAGAGTTCAAAAGGTTAAGGAAGGAGATGGAACAGTCCGAGGAAGTGAAGTTTTATTTTAGAGATCTCCTTAAATATTAGCAAGGAATATTTATTTAGGAAGGTCTTAGACCGAATTTGTGTTTATTTAATTTCATTTTTGAGAAGGATTAATTTAATTCATTTGTTTTATTATTATTATGTATTTATTAATTTATTGAAATTTAGGTTAGGAGGTTTAATTATTTATTTATTGTATTTGTTATAGCTTAATAAACTAGCAGGTACTGGTTAGTTTACCTGTCCATTTTATAGTAACCTCTGACTTATTCCTTCAATAGGTTGTTACAAATGTGCTATGGAGGTAGTTATAGGTGCCCAATACCCATTTAATCATACCTGCCACACCTCGAGATTCCAAGAATCTCACTCTCCATCATAGTTAGTTGTGATTCCATGTAGCTAGTTCATAGTACATTCATTATTTTAATAAAACGTTGTCTCATGTACAACCAGTCAGCGAGGACCCATTGATTATTCTAACTGGGGATCAATGATCACTGCGATCCTTACCATCTGCGGATATTGACAGGTACCGAGTACGTGTATTCTAGTAAAGCACGGCTTCTATATTTTATGAAAGGCAAGATACAGAATTCAATGACATTAGGTAATTCTTCTTCCTCCGTTACCGTCTTCTAAGGACCACGAGCCAATTTCAATGTTTAGTCCTTTGGTATTCTTTCTTCTTCCCCCAGGTCTCCTTCTTCTTCCTCCAGGACTCCTTCATCTTCACACTATGCATCTTCTTTCTCTCTTCGGACCATTTTGAGCCTCTTTTCTTTTCGTTCCTTCCTTGGAACCCTTCCATTCCCAACACTTTTTTCCTAAACATTTCTCTCTCTATTGCATCTTCTTCTCTTATATTGTTTCTTTCTAAATCCTTTTTAACTTCTTGAATCCAAGTTGTTGTTAATGTCTTGTTCCAAAGATATTTGAATATCTGTTTGGTTAACCTGTTGTCATTCATTCTATATAAATGTCCAAAAAATAGCAATCGCCTCTTTTTTATTGTTTCTGTTTTCAATGTTGCGGTATATTTCATCATTACTTCTTAATTTCCAGAATTCGGTAATCCTTAATGGACCTAATATTTTCCGTACAATTCGTCTTTCTAATACTTCCAATTTATCTAACTTATAATTCATTGCTCGACATTCGCTTGCGTATAGGCATTCTGGTTTGATTACTGTTCTGTAGTGCTGTATTTTCAAGTTTCTAGATAAACAAGAAGAAGGAAGGAAGATTGTAGTTTTACGTGACCGTGAATCTTGTGATTATAAGCCACGGGACCTCCTTTTTACGTGGAATCCGAACCACAGGACATGGCATTTCACTTCGAAAATCTCACATGCATTGACCGGGAATCGAACCCGGACCGCCTTGGTGAGAGGCATACAGCTAGACCGCTGAGCCACCACGCCCCCTCTAGATAAACATCTTTTGTTGTAGGTGTTCCTAGTTATACCATAATTATGCTCTTTCCATCTTGTGTACTCTTTCTTCTACAGCAGATTTTTCTAAACCATTGGGTCAATCCAGGCCAAGTGGTCCAGCATTTTGCTTGAATCTCAGAAAAATTTGATACTTGCTGGGTTTGTTCCTTATCATGTAGTGAGCTTAAAAATACTTTTTTTGAATTACCGTTTTTAAATGGTGGCCATTTTGTTATAGGCCGATCGTGGGCTTTTTGTATTTGTAAGCATCTGTGTTTTTTTAAATATCTCGGCAACGGGTTGCTCTAGGCCTACCAAATCAAAAGCATTGAATTCAGTACACTTTGGCCTACACATTGAACCCATTATCACTAGGGTTCATGTGTCTTTTTACAGATTTTTAATTAATCAAAATTTTTGTTTTAAAATTCAAAAATCTGAATTTTCAATCAATAATTTTTCTAAGAAAGGACAGTTTCTCATCCCTAACATTTTTTGTGCTTCTACACTTCATAGCAGTGTAATTGTTTATAAAGTTTCAGTGGTGAGAAGTTACCCCTCAAAAAGTTACAGGCTTTTAAAAAACTGATTTTTGAAAAATTTTCAATTTTTGACCTGCAATATTTTGGTTGGGGGACCAGATAAAAATCTGAAAATTTCACATTTTAAAGATCTTTATAGTAGTGAACTTCAGTATAAATTTCAAGTTTGAGATTTAATTGAAAAAAAAAAAAAAAAAAAAAAAAAAAAAAAAGTAAAATTACGTTCGCAATTACTCTACTTTTGAGGCACAAAATGTAGGGTGAAAAAAATACACAAGTTGCATAGTAATGAATTTGTATTTAATTGTTAGAACTAATTAAATAAAGAATTTTAAGTAAAAAATTGGCTAGACCATTCTTATTTACAGTTGTGCAATGATGTGTATGTGTCGTTTAAACGAAATAATAAAGTATCCAAATTGTAAAATAAAAAACAATCAAGACTTTGAATGTCAATTCTTAAGTTTAAACGTTTTTAAAATAAATTTAACAACATTTATAGGTTTATAAATAGCTAAACTGACAGTTATTTTTTATTTACTTAGTAGCTCGTTGAATATCTGGGAGATTTCTTCACACACTTTGGGAGTTAAGTTAAATGTTTGCCCTGTCACAGTAGTAAACTCCAGAGGAGACAGCTTCCTTAGTACTTTTTTAACTGGCATCCAAACTTGATCTTTTTCATTTTTTTTGAATGAAGTTCTTGGTCCTGGAGGGTGATAAAATATGACGTGCAAATCTTGGTTTTGGTTATCAACATTGTCGACTTCTGCAATCCACCACTGACCATCATAGACACATGCCACTATGTCTTTATTTTGAATTGTCAGTGGCACAGCTTTGCCAGTTTTGTGGAGTACACTGTCCGGAGATGTTGATGTTAACTGACACTTCAGCAGGTTGTCTGACTGTGGTATAAAACAATGAAAAGATCGAGTACCTTTTATCTTTTTGCAGGTGTTGAACCTTTCCTCCAAGACGTTGACATACATTTCTTGGACTTCCTCTGACCTAACAACAACATAAGTAATACCTTTGATCTTTTCTTTACAGAATTCAAACATTTGTTGAGGAGTCCGAATCTGGTTTTCATATGCTTGCTGAAGACTTGCTTTTGTGACAGCTCGCTTTGTTGTACCACCGACACAGTCACACGCATTCTTTCCATGGCATGATGCAAAAAAATGCCACTCTACATTCATACCAAAGTCTTCTTGGTGGTAGCATGTGTTAACAAAGTTTTTTTTTGTTTTTATACTGACATGAAGCCCCGTCAGAAAAATAAATCAGTTTTTTAATGGATGGGTGGTGTTCTTTAATGTATTTAACTAACTGAACTTGGAAGGCATGTACTGTTGAAGTGTTGTGCTCTAGGTGGTCACTTATGACACAGAAACTGTGACTTTTAAGGCAGACTAGTTCATCTTTGTAATAAAACACAAAGGGATGAACTGTGGCTTGTTTGTTTACCCAGTGGTGTCCTTGCATTTCATCTTGCACAACTGAAACGTTTTGCTAGCTCCTAACGTTGGGTGACAATGTGGCAGTTTGGCTTTGCCTAAGCTATGTTGTTTTAATGGGCGCCAAGACCTCAACGCATTGTTGAAATCTAAATTTGTATTTAACAACGTCTAGCTCTGGCAGAACACATTCAAGACTCTATTCACTCAGATCGTGGTATGATTTGATCATTAACCCAACAAACAATTGTATCAGGAGAAGGAATTGGTCTATATCTAATGCTACCTACTGAAAGCAAAGATTGCATTGTAAAAGAAATGAATTTATTATATAAAACAAGTATAGCAAAATTAATAATAATAATAAGTACAAAATTTAAATTGGAGCGTTGTGATTTGAATATTACCGATAGAAAATTACGTGAAAACGGAGTCTGATAAATTGATTTTACTCTTATTTCCAAGCTATGAAGTTACTGAAATATGAAATATAAAACAAAGAGAAATGAGAGATTGAGTATTTCTGCGTCATTTGCGCTTACCATTGGAAATTGCCAAGGCATTTCCCTCGTTCTTGATGATGTTGTGAGCTTCCCACAGTCTCCTGGACGTCGTCATCTCCGTCGGAATTTGATGATATTCTGGTAGATTAGATAATTCTATGGTCCGTACCTCGGACCCAAACACTCGTACAACCAAGTATTACAAAAGTTCGTCGCTAACTCCACTGAACATCGGAGCGACTCGCACGCGCATCCATACTCCTCAAGTAGTTCACAGATAGTCCACGTTTCACGGCGCGTCGAACGATATATCCACACGTTGGCTCCCCCACCATGGTACCGACATCTGGCTTACGTCGTCCTCACTGATTGGCTGCACCCTACGCGCTAGATCCCCACTCCTTCCTCATTACACTCCGCGGGAGGGAGAAGTCGATTTCCGTTTCAACAATTCGCCTTTTCTAGACCTTGCGACCCAAGATTGCGTCATGCTCCTCGACAAGATTCAGCGTGTACTTGAAATCCCAGTGAGTCATCTCTCTCAAATACCCTAACTGACAAAAACTCCGTAAAATTCCGTAATCAGATAATTTTCTATGATATCGTCGTTCGTAATAATTTGCTTGATAGCGTTTTCTAAGACATAGAAAACCTATCTGAATGCTAATAATTTTTATAAAATGCTCCGAAAATACCTTAATAATAATTATAATAAATTAATAATAATAATAAATTAACATGAAAAATTGTCTTGGCTGAACAATTTGCCGCGTAAATAAATATAGAATGGCTTCCTACTGACTTATGCCAGTTGCATAAAACCCCTCGAAAAACACGTTACATATTCGCCTCAGATCATCGGATGATTTACCGTGACGACGGTCCATTATCCGATTATCCCAGACACGTTAATAATCCCCATCCAAAATACATATTACATAAATGAAATCACCCTAAATTACAGATATATACACTCATAATTTTTCTTCACGCACTTTGCGTCAAAGTTTGTTGTCACTATGGATTGCACTTTGCAACCAGTCCAATGTTTTACATATGGAATAGTGTTCCATGGATATTTCCGCCTCTCAAATTTCTCTATGTTGGAGAAATAGACATAATAAATGTGTGAGCACTATGTATTTATGATGTCATATCACACGCATTGAAGGTGTTCTGATATATTTATATCACCATAGAACTTCCTAATTTCACTGGAGGTCCCCTCCTTATGGTGAAATTTAATCTCACTTATCACTGAGCACACGATCACACTATTGTGGCAGCTTCTCGTGACCATAATACTTAATCTCTCTTTGAAGTAGATTAAATTAATATTGACTTCTGAAAAAAAAAAACAGTAAATGTGCATTACATATAACACCAAATATTTCTGTGCCGTAATCGCCCTGTCTTGTTAAGTTCCCGTTAACCATATTCTACTTAATACTAGTTCTCAACAAAGACCATTTCTCCTCACACAAATAATACCATTGTACATATTATCTTAAATTACACACTTACAAATCTTACATGGCGAGGCCGTAAACAGAAATCACGTGTGCTGATATGTATGAGTTTCATGAAGGACTGTCTCGCATTCTGATGGCCCATCTTTTATCTCGTGGACGCCTTAAGCTAACAAGCCCTATACAAGCGCTCCCCCATCTCTTGGAGATAAATGGGAACCCATCAGCGCTGCCAAAATGGCCTTGGTGCATCGAGACAATTTAGTGCTCAACAGCATCCGACAATCCCGTCATATTTCCCTGTACCTTAAAAACTCTCATTTACTTACATACTACCCCCCTGTGTGACTTCTGATACGCCTGCCTTAAGACCAGATCCTCCCACGCACCAAATATCACACTTACTCATTTGATAGGCTGGCTCGCCAGCTAAACACACTCACTTTATGACACATATTTTCGTAGACTATGTATATTATACGTCCCGTATAATCTGTTTCCCTCACTATTCTCCAGCACATATGCTGTTTTGCCAATACGTTTGGAAACTATAAATGGGCCCTCGTAGAGATAAAAGAACTTGGACATGACTTTCTCTAGCTTATTTGACTGTTTCGGCACTCTAAGTAAGACTCTGTCTCCCGGCTCGAATAGGTCAAATTTAGTTTCTTTTTGTTGGCGAATTCTCTTTTGTGCTGACTTAGATAAATTCTGTTTCGCCAACTGGACAATGTAATCCATCCCCGGTTGCTTACCCTCATTTAATCCCAACACCCTCGCTAGTTCATTTTGTGGTCTTTTTCCGAAGTGAACTTCGTATGGCGTCAATTTCGTGCTCTCATGCTGGACAGAATTCAGCCAAGTCTCGACCTTGGGAAGATGTCCAACCCAGGCCGCATGCTTGTCATGCACTAGAGTCCGAAAAAGACGAGCCACTTCCCTTAATGGACGCTCTGCAGAATTACCCTGAGGGTACCTTACAGAGGAATGAACGTGTGTTATACCAGCTTCCTGCATACTGGTTCTCCATTTCTTTGCAGTAAACTGTGGTCCACTGTCAGATAGTATCCTGAGAGGAATGCCAAACTCAGGTACATACTTATTAATGATCAGACGGCTACACGCTAGTCCCGTGGCTTTCCTTAGCGGATATAGCTTGACATACTTACTAAAAGCGTCAATAACTATAAAAATGTACTCGTAGCCGTACTGTCCTTTAACGATCGGGCCAAATAAATCCACACACAGTAGTTCACCGGGACTACTGGTGAGAACTGCAGATCTCTCCCCCACTAAATATTTAACTGGATATTTACTCCTTTGACAGGTGTCACACTTAGCTAAAATCCTCCTAACGTCCCTTCCCATTTTACTCCAAATAAAGTCACGACCAATTTCATAGAAGACCTTGGCAGCACCAAAGTGTCCTAATTCCCTATGAATGAACCAAATTAGCTCCTCCCGCAAAGTGGCAGGAACACATATTGCCCACCGATTATTCCTACATTTCCTTGCAAGAAGCCCATCCTGCATCTTGTACGTGAACCGTCCTACTTTCACATACTCTTCTTCACCTATTTCCAACCTAGCCAGTGGCTCCTTTAACTTAACGTCATCACGTTGCTCCACTAGCATATTTCTCAGTGTCTGTAACGATGCCCTGTTGCTACTGTCCACACATGCACATATTAAAATACCGTCCTCTGCTTTAACCACAGGATAATCCCTACATAAATTAGTGTCCCTCGATAGCATGTCTGCAAGAATGTTATCTTTACCTTTAATATATTTCACTGTGAATTCGTATTCCTTCAGAGCAAGAATCCACCTACTAACTCTGTTAGAACTGAGTTTACAAGTCCTCATATACAGTAATGCATGGTGATCTGTGTGGATCTCAAATTTCCCCCCTACTAAATACATTCTAAATTTTCCTAAACTGAAAACAATACCTAAAAGCTCTAACTCAGTAATCGTGTATCTTTTCTCCGCTGCTGTCAGTCCTCGCGAGGCTAAAGATACAATGCACAGATTACCCTCATCATCTACTCCAGGAATGCCTATATGTGAAGCATCTGTCATAACCACATATTCCTTATCTTTTAACGGATATTTCAGCACTACAGCTTTCTCAAAACCTTCCTTCAGCGCTCTAAAAGCCTGATCATGCTTGGACTCCCATCTCCACCGAGTCCCACTTTTAAGCAATTCCCTGAATGGTTCTACCAACCCAGAGTATTTAAGAACGAACCTCCTGAAAAAGTTGCAAATTCCCAGGTAAGTTTTTAACTGTTTAACATTCTGTGGTACCTCTGCGTTAAGTATCTTATTAACCCTACTTTCCTCTGGTGTTACACCTCTACTCGACACTCTATGACCTAAAAATGTCACTTCTGACTGACAGAATGACGACTTAGACAGCTTCAAAGTGAACCCTGCCTGATCTAACTTCTGAAAAACTATATTTAAATGACATAGATGCTCCTCAAAACTGCGTGAACTAATTACCATAGCATCAATGTAAATGGTTACAAACTCTCCTGTGTCATCCCCTAATGCGATGTTTAAAGCCCTAATTAAAGCTGCTGAACTACTCTTTAACCCATAAGGTGTTCTACAAAATTGATAAAGGTTATATTTATGACTAAAAGCTGTAAATGGTCTATCTTCGTACATAAGTGGCACTTGCCAAAAACTGGAACTCAAATCTACACAAGTGAAATACTTCTTCCCCTCAAATGTTTGCATTAATTCCTCTATTGACATAGATTTCAGCTGATCTGAACTAATTCTACTGTTAACCAAACGAGCGTCTAAACAAATACGAACAGTGCCGTCGGTCTTGGGTACCGTTATCGAAGAATTAACATATGGACTGTTCGAGTGCTCAATAATCCCATCTTCAAGCATCTGGTTAATTTGTGCCTCAACTGCACTCTGATAAGCGAAAGGTACAGGATATCTATGTCCTGTGAATACTGACCTATCAATAACGTTCAATGAATGTGTATAGCAATTGGCCATACCAATGCGATCCTCAAAAACTCTCCTATTACACCATAACACATCATAGAGCCGAACACACTGTTCATCCTCTATATTTCCCTGAAATGCAGCCTCACGTAACGAGTCCTCTAGACTTCCGTTCGTAATCACACTGCCCACAAAACATGGAGAACCCCGCTCTACGGCTGGCGATATCTCATTTAAAGTACAAATCACACCTACAATACTACTTCTCTGAATTTGGTCATTGAACGCTACTTCTACTTCAGAATCTCCCCATTTAAATTTCAAACTCCCTACATCATAACATAAGTTACCAGACACTCTACTTAGCCACTCTGAACCCAAGATAACACTGAATACTAAATTTGGAATTACAAGACAAATCTGCTTCTCTACATGATTATTAATTTTAATGTCTACTAAAACTTGCTTAGAAATTACTTTAGACCTCTTCCCAACAGCTGTGATAACAAAAGTGCTTTTAATTGGCATCTCCTCAAAATTTACTCCAGTTCCTTTCATTTTATCATAAAATGCACTACTTATGCAACTCTTCATACAACCACTATCAATTAAAACATCTGTGTACGCCTCGGACACGTTAAATTTAACTATGGGGCTCTTACTAACCACTTCCTGAATAATACCTTCATCATTTAGTTCATGTAATAATTCATTTCTTACATTTAGGTCATAGGGTTCCTGTATAATTGTATGGACAGGGCATGCTACAGACTGAGATTCTGACCTTACTTCGCAGCCTGGTTCGCGTTTAAAGAACCGCTACAGCTGGCCGTAGTACTAGTTACTACTGCACTGGTCTGATTGTTCTGGGCTGTGTTGTCATTGTTTGGCTGTATATTACTACCACTAGGCTGTCCTCTTCCTTGACCCCTATTCTGGTTGTAATTATTGTCATTATAATTTCTCCCTTGATTTCCCCTGAAATCATTGTTTCTCCCTTGATTTCCCCTGTAATCATTGTTCCTCCCTTGATTTCCCCTGTAATCATTTAGCTGATTACTATTATTTCTATTTTGAGCGTTGGCCCCTTCGCCACCGTTCCCTTGAACTTCCTGATGCCTGGCTTCATTAGGTCTATTATTATTATTACCCTGGTTCCGATTGAAATTGTCCTCATAACCCCCTCTCCCTAGTGCATCAAATGTGCTTAACAAATTTTCTACTTGTGATATAGTCTTTACATTCTGGATACAAGCAGCCTCCTTGATCCTATAGGGAAAGTGCCTAAGTAGCAACCTTACCACATCACTTTCCTCCTTCAACCCATCCAGATATTTACACACTAATACCTGCCCTAAAAAGTATTCGGTCATGGTGGAGCTTCCTTTAGGGTTATATTTACCACACACTACTCCCTCACGATGCTGCGACTGAATAACCTCATTCCAGAACTTTTCACAGAATTTCATTTTAAAATCATTCATATCAGTAAACTTGTCTCTGTAGACAGCAAACCAATTCCTCGTTTCCCCCACAAACACTTGTTCTAAAATTTCAACTACCTGGCACCACTCAATACTACCATTTTCCAACCTCTCCCCGAATTTATTTTCTATAGTGTTCATGAACTCCATTGGGCACCCCTGTCGATTGCTGAACTTACCCAGTTCTACCTCCCTGTGTGTGCTATTCACAAAAACTGGCCTATTCTGACTATTTTCTTGCCTGATCCTAGCTTTTAATTTTAACTCTAATTCTGCGATTTTCTCCTCAGCCTTCCTCTCAATACTGTTTACTGTTAATTTAATGTTTCCTTCTGATTCTTCTACTTTATCATATAGCTTTGCTTGTTTCTCCTCAATCTTGCTAATGCTCTCTCTATTACTCTCTCTTAAATCATTTACTTCTGCAACTATTTGTGAGTGGACTTTCTCAATTCTACCCCCCAGCTGTTCCTTAACCTCTTTAGTAGCTACCTGAATTTTGTCAATTTCTCCCCCCAATTGCTTTTTGACCTGCTGTGTTTCCAGTTGCACTAGTTCTTTTAAATTTTCAGCCTGTGTACTGATTCTAATTTCCAACTCCTCCTGTACTTTTCCTAATTTTCTGTCTACATCTGCAATAATCTCTTTAGCCTTTTCTTCCATCACCCCCCTGATCTCACCTCTAATCAGTTCGAATTTGTCACTCATTTCCCTACTGTTTTGTTCTAATTTGGCGTTTAAACTATCGCTCAATTCCCTATTACTCTCTTTATTTTCCCTACTGTTTTGTTCTAGTTTAGCGTTATTCTGTTCTAACTTTGCATTTAAAGCTTCTGTACTTTCTTTATTTTCCCTACTGTTTTGTTCTAATTTAGCGTTATTCTGTTCTAACTTTGCATTTAAAGCTTCTGTACTTTCTTTATTTTCCCTACTGTTTTGTTCTAATTTAGCGTTATTCTGTTCTAACTTTGCATTTAAAGCTTCTGTACTTTCTTTATTTTCCCTACTGTTTTGTTCTAATTTTGCGTTTAAGGCATCACTACTAACTTTGTTCTGATACATGAACTCGAGAAGTAAAGTTTTTAATTCTGGTTGGCCGCCTACACTCCCTGTTTCAGTATCGGGATTTACCTCCGCTACCCCGGTACTACCATCACTCGACATACTGCTCGTATCATCACTTTCCCGTTGATGACCACTACGTAACCTCATCTGTCTTTCTTTCTCATCCCCCATAATGATATACACTGATAAAGACAAATAACCCCCAAAATACAGGCACAGAAATATATACCCTTCTCCTTCCACAAATGTTATTAGGTTTTCAGCCCCAAGTTGTCGGCGACAAATGAAACGCGTTGCTTAGGCTGGGATGACAAGTGAAACGGTATTTACTTTGCTCCACGTTGAGCGTACAAATGAAACGTTTTGCTAGCTCCTAACGTTGGGTGACAATGTGGCAGTTTGGCTTTGCCTAAGCTATGTTGTTTTAATGGGCGCCAAGACCTCAACGCATTGTTGAAATCTAAATTTGTATTTAACAACGTCTAGCTCTGGCAGAACACATTCAAGACTCTATTCACTCAGATCGTGGTATGATTTGATCATTAACCCAACAAACAATTGTATCAGGAGAAGGAATTGGTCTATATCTAATGCTACCTACTGAAAGCAAAGATTGCATTGTAAAAGAAATGAATTTATTATATAAAACAAGTATAGCAAAATTAATAATAATAATAAGTACAAAATTTAAATTGGAGCGTTGTGATTTGAATATTACCGATAGAAAATTACGTGAAAACGGAGTCTGATAAATTGATTTTACTCTTATTTCCAAGCTATGAAGTTACTGAAATATGAAATATAAAACAAAGAAAAATGAGAGATTGCGTATTTCTGCGTCATTTGCGCTTACCATTGGAAATTGCCAAGGCATTTCCCTCGTTCTTGATGATGTTGTGAGCTTCCCACAGTCTCCTGGACGTCGTCATCTCCGTCGGAATTTGATGATATTCTGGTAGATTAGATAATTCTATGGTCCGTACCTCGGACCCAAACACTCGTACAACCAAGTTTTACAAAAGTTCGTCGCTAACTCCACTGAACATCGGAGCGACTCGCACGCGCATCCATACTCCTCAAGTATTTCACAGATAGTCCACGTTTCACGGCGCGTCGAACGATATATCCACACGTTGGCTCCCCCACCATGGTACCGACATCTGGCTTACGTCGTCCTCACTGATTGGCTGCACCCTACGCGCTAGATCCCCACTCCTTCCTCATTACACTCCGCGGGAGGGAGAAGTCGATTTCCGTTTCAACAATTCGCCTTTTCTAGACCTTGCGACCCAAGATTGCGTCATGCTCCTCGACAAGATTCAGCGTGTACTTGAAATCCCAGTGAGTCATCTCTCTCAAATACCCTAACTGACAAAAACTCCGTAAAATTCCGTAATCAGATAATTTTCTATGATATCGTTGTTCGTAATAATTTGCTTGATAGCGTTTTCTAAGACATAGAAAACCTATCTGAATGCTAATAATTTTTATAAAATGCTCCGAAAATACCTTAATAATAATTATAATAAATTAATAATAATAATAAATTACCATGAAAAATTGTCTTGGCTGAACAATTTGCCGCGTAAATAAATATAGAATGGCTTCCTACTGACTTATGCCAGTTGCATAAAACCCCTCGAAAAACACGTTACACAACAAATGAGAAGTTTTCTGAAAAGTCTGCAAGAACTAAGCATTCATGAATTGTCAAAGACTGCTTTTTATCTTTCATATATTTACCTTGAGCTTTTGCAATAAAATGATGCATTTTAAGATTTTCAAGTTTCGCTACAAACACTTCAAAAAATTCTTCTCGTGGTTTTATGATTGTTACCATTTCTGTTCTGTCTTGAGTTACCCATTGTTTATATTCAATATAGCCTGGCATCAAATCTTCCTCCTCTGATTCTTCAAACTTGTCAAATAACGCTTGTTTGCCAGGACACTCATGACATTTTCCCATCATACAGTTATAGCTGTCAATACTACAAACTAGAATTTCTAAGAGGTCTTTGTAGTCTACTTTAAGGTAAGCTCCACTAATCATCAATTTTACGTTTTGCTGATACAAACACAAACATTATGAGTGCCAGATCCTCCAGCGATAATACACCATTTTGGTCTCAACTCACAAAACTTTGATCATCCAATTTTTATTTAAGAATTTACTTTTTTAAACTCACTGAAAAGCTCATTTAAATCACACAAAAGTAACCTCTTTTCTTTCACAGGAACACAATCTTTTTTTCCAGGCATCAAACGGCTATTGTTGTCATCTTCGTAAAACATGATGACCTTTTTGATTATGCTATCATCTATCAAATTATTTGCATTTTTCTTTTGCAAAACAGGTAAGATTTCCTGTTCTTGTACTAATTGCCTTGTTATTTTAACTAAGCGTTCTGACACTTTGAATTCATCACTTATTTTTGCCCTACTCCAAGAATTTGGCAGTAAACTGATAATCTTAATCTTTTCTTCTTTATTTGAAATCTCACATTTATTTTTTAGGTTTTCAATCAAATCTTCATATTCTGCTGGCAAATTTTGTGAACTAGTTCCTGGGTTTAAACTAATTTCCTTTTGAAAGGAGATTTCTAAATTTCTTTTAATTGAAGTTGAAACTTTCTCAATTTTGGCTTTCCTAATTTTACTTGCAGGAGATACACCAAGGATTTTACAAGCTGAGTCTACTTTTGTTATTGTTTCTTCTAAATTACAAAATTCTTCATCAGAACTATCACTAGCCCTATCTTTGTTAGCCACAAATACCTTTGTATAACAGGTTGGACATAATGATTTTCCTGGTATTAGGTTAATGGCAGGATTTTCATTTTTATAGTATTGATCTAAAGTTATTTCTCTCAGTCCTTTAGTTATACGCTTCTTGTGTTTCTTCAATGGGTCCAAACAAGATTGTCCATAGAGGTGATGAAATTTGTTCAAGTATTTTACTTCATGGTACTTTCAGCTTGATTTGACATCTAGGTGAACTCTTAAACGAAACAACACTTTTTGAATCTTGACTCTTACTTTAATTTTTTCTCTAATTTCCTTCATTTGAAATAGCAAATTTCAATTTTCAATGTATAGATTGAAAAGTATGAGTGATAAGTTGCAGCCTTGCTTTACACTTTTGTTCTTCACTGTAATTTTCAATCACTGTAATTTCTTTAGAAAACACAGAACAGGTTTAAGAATTTCTGTAGAAAAAAACAAATTTATGACAAATATAAAAATGCTCCAGAAATCCTAGTCACAGAAATTGGCAAAATTAAGAGGGTAAAGAAATTTAAATATTTGGGAGAAATCATTCAGGAAAATGGGGTCAATCCAGGTCAAGTGGTCCAATATAAAAATAAATGGTTGCTTGACCATCTCAGAAAAATTTGATACTTGCTGGGTTTGTTCCTTATCGTGAAGTGAGCTTAAAAATATTTTTTTGAACTTTTTTTGAATTCATCATCATCATCATCATCATTTCCCCTTATCCAGCTCCTGCCAGGTCGGGATATTTATGGCACTTCTCCACTTTCCTCTTTCCTTCCACCATTCTTCTTCCACGATCTTGTGCCGGTCCAGATTTCTTTTTCTTATGCTGTTCTTCACTGAATCAATCCACCTTGTTTTTAAATGGCGGCCATTTTGTTATAGGCCGATCGTGGTTTCTTCGTGTTTGTAAGCATCTGCGTTTTTTTAAATATCTTGGCAAAGGATTGCTCTAGGCCTATCAAATAAAAAGCATTGAATTCAGTACACTTTGGCCTACACATGGAACCCATTATCACTAGGGTTCATGTGTCTTTTTACAGATTTTTAATTACTCAAAGTTTTTGTTTTGAAATTCAAAAATCTGAATTTTTAATCAATAATTTTTCTAAGAAAGGACAGTTTCTCATCCCTAATATGTTTTGTGCTTCTACACTTCATAGTAGTGTAATTGTTTATAAAGTTTCAGTGGTGAGAAGTTACCCCTTAAAAAGTTACAGGCTTTTAAAAAACGGATTTTTTAAAAATTTTCAATTTTTGACCTGCAGTACTTTGGTTGGGGGACCAGATAAAAATCTGAAAATTTCACATTTTAAAGATCTTTACAGTAGTAAACTTCAGTATAAATTTCAAGTTTGAGATTTAATTGGAAGTTAGTTTAAAAAAATCACAAATATGATAAAAAGAAGGTTTTTATCATTCGCAATACATCTAGTCTAATGTGGGTACGGTAAGTATTTTCAACTTAAGATCTAAATACATTCAATTTATGTAAACAATATTTAGGCCTTATTTGTTGCAAAACATTTCTAAATAGAAAACTGAAGGAGGCTGTTTGGCAGCATGTGCAAGTCTGTACAGGCTCACTGACAGACAATACACCACGAGTCTCAACATGTCTGAGTTACCTAGTCAAACACTGCAAGTCTGTGAGCTAGCTATCTTGTTTCCCCTTCCACTCAATCTGTTCTCTCCCACTTAGTTGTTCATGAGATTTTACAGTGAGCAGTTGTATTATTGTAGTTAAATGGAGCCTCAGTGTTCAATTGGCATTCTTACTAATGAAGTATGTCACAAAAGTGTTTATGGAGTGTTTTCTAAAGAAATTACAGTGATTGAAAATTACAGTGAAGAAGAAAAAGTGTTGAGTTCACCTAGATGTCAAATCAAGCTGAAAGTATCATGAAGTAAAATACTTGAACAAATTTCATCACCTCTATGGACAATCTTGTTTGGACCCATTGAAGAAACACAAGAAGCCTATAACTAAAGGACTGAGAGAAATAACTTTAGATCAATACTATAAAAATAAAAATCCTGTCATTACCTAATACCAGGGAAATCATTATGTCCAACCTGTTATACAAAGGTATTTGTGGCTAACAAAGATAGGGCTAGTGATAGTTCTGATGAAGAATTTTGTAATTTAGAAGAAACAATAACAAAAGTAGACTCAGCTTGTAAAATCCTTGGTGTATCTCCTGCAAGTAAAATTAGGAAAGCCAAAATTGAGAAAGTTTCAACTTCAATCTTCATCATTCTCCAGTAACACCACATTTCAAACGCTTCAATTCTCCTCTTTTCTCCTGCAACAACAGTCCCAAGTTTCACTTCCATAGAGTGCCACGCTCCAGAGAAAGGCTTTCAAAAATGACTTCCTAATACCTAAATCTACAGGGTCTTTCACTCAAAGTGGGGCCGGCCGCACGGCGTGTGGATGGTCGAACGAGCACATGGCAACTCGCTGGGCTTGGGGTCGAGAGAGCGCCCGTACGAATCACATGTAAATAACAAGCACACATAATAACACATAATTAAGGTAAAATCTTTACTCAACTTGTCATAGAAGGTGTTGAAAATGTCCACCACCTGCTTCTACACATTTCTGGCGTCTTCTAAAGAAATTTTCATTCACACGCATTAGTTCATGTACCAAGATAGCCTCAATTTCTCCTGTGATATAGAGTGTGAGGGTTTGTTGCATAAACCTTATTTTTCAGTTTCCCCCACAGATAAAAATTGAAGCAATAGGCTTTAACACTTAGCAATAACACATTATAAAATTTTGAAACACAATAACACCGTACAGAACTTATAAAACTTATAACTTAAAATAGGCTGTAAACGAAATACTGTAACGAAGTTAACTTTACTCGTCAAATCCTACTTCACAACTGTCTCAGCTCCGTGTTGCCATGTGCTCGTCTGACCTTCGGCTCGACCACCTTACTACCTTCTACCTGCCAACAGATTCCTTTTCTGTGGAAATGCTTCCCTTACCTAAGCCAACCTACTTACTATATCCTCTTTGCTTTGTCCATCACTGGTTATTTTGCTTACTAAGTAGCAAAAGTCTCCAACTTTATCTCTTCACCTGCCAATTTGGCCTTAAAAGAGGTTTCTGATTTTTTTCGGCTGCATTCCATCATTTTTGTTTTACATTTGTTGATTTTCATCATGAATTCCTTCCTCAAGATGGGAGTCCATACCATTTAAAAACTCTTTCTAATCCTCTGGTGAATCGGCTAAGATGACAAACTCACTAGCAATTTCAGAGTTGAAATTAATTCTTCTTGAATCTTACTTTAATTTTTTCTCTAATTTCCTTCATTTGAAATAGCAAATTTCAATTTTCAATGTATAGATTGAAAAGTATGAGTGATAAGTTGCAGCCTTGCTTTACACTTTTCTGAATACCAGCTTCTCTCTCATGTCCTTCGGCTTCAATAACTGGCATCAGGTTTCTGTATGGATTGAAAATCACCCTCCTATTCCTGTATTTTATTCCAATCTTTTTCAAAATGTCAAACAACTTTCTCCAATCAACTTTATCAAAAGCCTTTTTTCAAGTCTACAAATGCCATCAACGTTCTTATACTTCCTTATTCTGCTTTCCAAGATCAGCCAAAGACTTAGTAACACTTCCCTTGTTCCTTCATTTCTCCTGAAACCTAATAATAATAATAATAATAATATTCAAACTGAAGTCCATAATCCGTCACAGGATAATAAACTCCAAGACCATAGTAGTGACATTTATAGATTTAAAAAAAGCTTTCGATTCCATTGACAGGAAAACTCTAGATAAAGTACAGTAATTCGAGAATTTGGAGTTAAATCTAAACTGGCTAATCTAATCCGTGAAACCCTCACAGACACCATATCAAAAGTAAAATTTCGGGGGAGAATATCTAAACAATTCAAAATAAAGACAGGTGTAAGGCAAGGTGATGGTTTATCTCCACTGCTATTCATCTGTGACCTGGAGAAAATAGTAAGAATTTGGAATCAAAAACTGAGGGAACACAAGATATCACCCATAACACTAGGGAATAAAAACAGAGGTATTGAAATAAACTGTCTAGCATTTGCAGATGATTTTGCCATACTTTCTGAAAATCTGACTGACGCAACAGTGCAAATTAATCTCTTCTAAGAGAATTAATTTCAACTCTGAAATTGCTAGTGAGTTTGTCATCTTAGCCAATTCACCAGAGGATTAGAAAGAGTTTTTAAATGGTATGGACTCCCATCTTGAGGAAGGAATTCATGATGAAAATCAACAAATGTAAAACAAAAATGATGGAATGCAGCCGAAAAAAATCAGAAACCTCTTTGAAGGCCAAATTGGCAGGTGAAGAGATAAAGTTGGAGACTTTTGCTACTTAGTAAGCAAAATAACCAGTGATTAGATGGTAAATAGGGTTACAAATGAAGAGGTATTAAGACGAGTGGGGGAGGACAGACGTTTCTGGTGACTGCTAATGAAGAGAGAGATAGGTTAGTAGGACACATACTAAGACACCCAGGATAGCAAACTTAGTTATAGAAAGGTCGAGGATAAGAACGTTGGGGTAGACCAACGTTAGAATATGTTAAACGGATTGACTCGGATGGAAGGTATGCTAGCTATGTAGAGATGAAACGATTAGCTCAGAACAGGGAGGCATGGAGAGCTGCATCAAGCAGAAGACTCAAACAACACCAACAACATGATATATGCATTTGTTGGGTTGTTTATCTAAAAAAACAATAAGGGGCTGGTGGACCTCTCTGTACATGATAACACAGATGAGTGTAAATTTATAGTATAATCTATTAATACCTAGCAACCCGGTAATATGGAGCAGTAAAAGAGAGACAACTTAACTTTTTCTCATTAATTTGTTTTCTTGACTAATACTGAATTCTTCGAGAAAATATATAAGGGGAAAACTTTTAAAAAATTACCGTAGTGAGATTATTTTATACCGACAGTAGTGGCTACGCTGGCTAAAGCGCAGCAGGTCATGGGGCAAAGCTCTCTGCTGACTCGGCAGACGTGTGGGTTCGAGCCCCACCGTCGGCCGTCCTTGAAATGGTTTTCCGTGGTTTCCCATTTTCAACACCAGGCAAATGCTGGGACAGTACCTTCTGACAGGCCACGGCCGCTTCCTTCCACATCCTTGCCCAGTTTCATTCACCATCATTCATTTCATCTCTCATTAACTCCTCTCATGAGGTAGGCATCAGGAAGGGCATCTGGCCGTAAAAACCATCGCCACAACGACTTCCATTGCATCTCATCCCCGACCCCGTTGGAAAAACGGGAATAATAAGGGGTAGACATACATACCGTAATTAGATTATTTTGAATTATGGGTGGCCTTGAACTGATATAATTACACAACCCATCCGCGATTTGTTTACATACCATATTTACTCGGCTATAAGACCCCCTTTTTTTTCTAAATTTTTAGTTCCAAAATTGAGGGGTGGTACTATAGACGCGTACTTCGCAAAAATCAATTATTTTGGGAAAGGGAGAGAGGAAGAATAAGCTATTTTATTTTGATGCTACATAGTACGATATATTTAATCTAAATATACAAATTTTACATCTTTAATCAGCCCATTATGAGACTGCCATAACCTCACTTTCCCAGCTATCCCCCAATGACTTTCACTACTATCCCTTACTAAGCAAAAAACTTAGTATCAATGAAATATAATTAAATGGACGAAGTATGAGACATGGAAATGCAAACTATATTTTTATTTGAACATAGGGAGGGAGAATGCATCAATCAGGGAATGAGTGATCACATCTCACTAACATTTGTAAACACAACTGAGCACGTATTATTCACATATTTCACATTCATATACCAATAACGTTTCACACACAAACGCCGATGGTTATTGCAACAAATGAAATGTGTTTAAAATAAAACTAAGGAGACTGTCGTAAACACAATCGAATCGCAACATCATAATACTAAACAGAAGAATGCAGGCAAGATGAAACCATAACTTTCATTGGCGGATGGCGCTTCTACTCAGCCAATAGTGTGGCATTTTCTATTGGATATCGGAGGAAGCCTATTGGATACACAATTCGATATCCCGCCCAATCGCGTACGCGGTACACAAAATGGTGGTCATATCATCTGAATAACAAACTAGGCTAATACGGTATACCGTGACAAGAAAAATATTTTTGTCATAAAAGAATAATAATAATAATAATGTTATTGGTTTTACGTCCCTTTTAACTACTGTAGATTTTAGAGACGCCGGGGTATCGGAATTTTGTCCCACAGGGGATCTTTAACATGCCAGTAAATCTACTGACACTGCTCCCTCGCATTTGTGCACCCTCAAATGCCAGCTGACTGCGCCAGGATACGAACCTGCAACCTAGGGCCCAGCAAGCGAGAACGTTACCGCTGAGCCATGCAGCCAGTCTGTCATAAAAGAGAATGAATTTCAGTTGTAATTATAATTTTTTTAAAGAATTCGTCAATTTCCAAGAATGTTGTATTTTGACTCTCAATAATTAAGGAGGGGGGTACTATAAGCGATTTCCAAGAATTTTTTATTTTGACTCTCAATAATTAAGGGTGGGTACTATAGGCGAGGGGGTCTTATAGCCGAGTAAATACGGTATTATGTTTGATAACATGCCAGATGGACTGTCTGTGAAAGCGTAACTCAATGGTATTTAGAGACTGCGGCAGTCCATTGCAGTCACGGTGCTAGAACCTGCATGTCACATTTCATTTGTGCTGCAGGGTATAGTTCCGAGATCATAGTGTGTGGGTCACTTCCTTGCAAGCTGTGTTCCACCTTAAACAAAATCTCGCTTGTAGCAACTTTTTCCTGCCGTCACATCTTTCAACTAAAGTCCAGCGGCAATGGGATAAGGATGGTGGAGGCAAGATTTCGGGTTGAAACTGGAAGCCTCTAGTTCGGACCTGCACGTTGGCAGCAGATGTGTGATGGTTATCTTTCTGAGACCTCGTGACTACTCAGGAGTTCGGTCCTGCATCTGTGTTTGGGCTGGCCTATTTTGGATCACCGCTGCCCACCCTGAATGGGGAAGGCCCTTGAAAATGTGGGCTAAACATCGGTAGTCATACCTTCAATAATCAAAAGATTTCCTTGGTTCCTCCTCGTCAATACAATTTATTAAAATGGGCGACTCTATGAGTCAAAAAGAAGTCGTACCTTCAGCCGGCTGGGAGGCCCTTTTGCGGTCGAAAAACGAAAACTAAGATTATCCAAACTTTAATTATAGGATCCTGGAATGTTTGAATGTTACTTGATTTGAAGGACAATAACAGACCTGAGAGAAGAACGGCGCTCGTCACTCATGAGCTTGGTCGAATGAACATAGATATTACTGTCGTAAGTGAAACCAGATTGTCCAGCGAAGGTAAAATTACAGAGTTCAGTTCAGGTTACACCATATTCTGGAAGGGAAAAGATGAGCAAGAGCGCCGTATTCATGCTGTTGGTTTCGCCATAAAGATCACACTGGTGAATGATCACCATCTAACTTCAACTGCTGCAATGCCAATGGTCTATTACTCCTTGGTCTATGTGCTGAACATCAACTCTTTATTACCAACACTCAGTTCCGACTGCCGTATCGCTACAAAACCACTTGGATGCATCCTTGCTCGAAGCACTGGCACATCCTTGACTATATCATCACCAGGCGATGTGATAAACAGGACATCCTTGTCACCAGGACCGCAAGAAATGTCGATGACTGTTGGACAGATCATGAGCTCCTCTTTTGCCGGTTGCGGATCTCAATCAGCCGCAAACCGAAACAATCCATCCACAACCTGTCCAGACGGAAATTTGACACTTCTAAACTCCAAGTTAAATCAATTGCTACAGATTACAGAAATGAAATCGCAAATAAACTGGCTAGTCATCTAGCTAGCACAAATAGTGTAGTACAGGAATTGGCCACGCTTTAGAAGGTCATCACTGAGTCAGCTGAGGAAACAATTGGTTTTGTGAAGAACAAAAGACAAGACTGGTTTGATGAAAATAATGATGAAATTATGTGTCTCATCAATGCCACACGGAAAGTCCATCTATCCTTTCAAGATCCGTCTTCCAATGTGAAAAAATCACATTTCGTGCAACTTAAGAAGAAATGTCAGGCACAAATCAGGGATATCAAGAACAACTGGTGACAGCGAAAAGCTGAAGAACTGCAAAGATGCCCGTGACCTGCATAACTTCAATGCAGGCATAAAGGAGGTCATCATCATCTTGCACAGTTTCCAGCCACTGGCCGGGTCTGTTTGGAACACAAGCTTCTCCAACGTCTTCTGGCCTCCCACCATCCCTTAGCCTCCACCCTTGTCCAGTCTTCTCCTCTCTTCTTCACGCTTTCTTCCACCCCCTTCAGCCACCTATCTCTCGGTCTCTTTCCTTTCCACTTCGTCCCGTGCATCCTCCAGGGTAGCCTCTTCTCCTCCATTCGTTTTACATGTCCATACCATATAAGTCTAGATTTCTCTATACCATCCAGTAATGGTTCCTCCTTCATTAATTCTCTGGTCCTATCACTTCTTATTCTGTCCATCTTTGTAGCTCCAATACTGCATCTCAAGACCCTTCCTTTCATTACCCAGGTCTCCGAGGCATAAGTCAGGATGGGGACATAGTATGTCCGATATATGACCTTTTTGCTGTTCTGAGGGACATCCTTGCTCCATATCATGCTTCTCACACTCCTCCGGAATGCTTCGGCTTGTCTCCCCCGCTCATTTATTTCTCTATCGTTTCTTCCATTATCTTGTATCAGGCTTCCCAGATACTTGAAACTCTCCACTTTCTTCAGCTGTTCCCCACCAATTGTTATTTCCGTTGTGGTTCTTTCCTTCTTCCTTGTTGTGATCACCATCTCACTCTTGTTTATGCTAAATTTCATCCCATATCCTTGTATTATTCCTTCCCACACGTCCAACTGCTCCTGTACTTCCTCCTTGTTTCCCCAAATCATCAAATCATCTGCAAACACCATTGCTTTCATCTTTCCTTCCCCAATTACTTGTGCCACTCGGGGCATTATGTCATCCATCACCACAATGAAAAGTAACGGTGACAGTGCACTTCTTTGTTTCAGGCTGTTTCTCTGTTCCAACCAGTCCGATTTCTCTCCTCCCACTTTCACTCAGCTCACGCTTCCCTTGTACATCTCCTTTATCCTCCATATAGTCCATTTTTCTACTCCTCTGTCCTCCAGGGACTTACATACTTTGTTTCTGCATACACTATCATCATCATCATCTAGTACAGTTTCCAGCCCCAGGCTGGGTCTGTTTGGAACATAAGCCTCGCCACTTATTTCTTTCTTCCCACCATCTCTCCGCTGTCACTCTGGTCCAGTCCTCGCCTCTCTTCTTGACACATTCCTCCTCTCCTTTCAGCCATCGATCTCTTGGTCTTCCCCTTGGTCGTTTCTTCTGCATCTGCATCTCATGTATCCTCTTGGGAAACTTCTTCTCATCCATTCTCTTTAAGTGTCCATACCACCTCAGTCTTGATGCCTCAATCCTACCTTGCAAGGGCTCCTCTTTCACCATTTCCCTGACCTTTTCATTCCTCACCCTGTCTCTTCTTGTTACTCCGATCCTACTTCGCAGGAACTTCATTTCACCTGCCTGTATTCTGCTTATGTCTCTTTTCTTCATTGTCCACGTTTCTGAAGCATAGGTCAGTATCGGGATATAGTAGCTTCTGTATAACACTTCCTTGCTTTTTTGTGGGACATCTTTATTCCACATTAAGCTCCTAATGCTTCTCAGAAATGCTTCTGCCCGTCTGCCACGTTCCGTAATCTCTTTGTCATTTCTCCCATCTTCCTCCACTATACTTCCCAAGTACTTGAGACTTTCCACCTTCTTCAGCTGTCCACCTCCAAGTGTTATCCCACTCATTGGTCTGTCCTTTTTCCTGGTCGTTAACAGGATCTCACATTTACTGATGTTGAACTTCCATCCGTACTCTCCCACTGTTTCTTCCCAAGCCTTCAGTTGCTCCTGGATTTCCTCCTCCTAGTTTCCCCAGACCATGAGATCATCTGCAAACACCATTGCCTTCATCTTATCTTCTCCTATCTTTCCTGCTATCCGTGTCATTACCTCGTCCATAACCACAATAAAGAGAAGGGGTGACAGCGCACTACCCTGTTTCAGGCCACTCATTTGTCTGAACCAGTCTGTTCTTTCCCCTCCAACTTTCACACAACTCACACTTCCACAATACATCTCCTTCACTCTGCCTACAGTCTCTTTTTCCACTCCCATGTTTTCCATTGCTTTCCAAACCTTCTCCCTACACACACTATCATAGGCCTTTTCGATGTCCAGGAAGGCCATCAACAGATCCTCTCCAAATTCGTAGTGGTGTTCCTGGAGCTGTCTCACTGAAAATATGAGATCCACTGTTGATCTCCCAGGTCTGAATCCATACTGTTCCTCTCTCAATTTTCTCTCCACTTTGGCTCGTATTCTACTTTCTAATATCTTTTCATATATCTTGGCACAGTGAGGTATGAGTGTGACTCCCCTGTAATTTCTGCTTCCTTTCTTAAATATTGGGACAATTAATCCTTTCTTCCAATCTTCTAGGGTCTTTTTCTCCTTCCATATCACCCTCATCACACGGTACAGCCACTGTTTCCCAACCTCCCCTGCTGCCTTCACCATTTCAACACTCACTTCATCCACACCTGGTGCCCTTCCTCCTTTCATCTTGTCTATAGCCATTTCCAGTTCTCTCCAAGTCAGGTCCTTTTCCATTCCTGTGTTGTCTTCTCCATCTTCCAATACATTGTCTTCCTCCCTATGACCATTTGGATTCAGCAAATCCTCAAAGTACTCTTTCCACACTGTCTTGAGTGTCTCTTTGTTGTGTACCTCAGTTCCGTTTTTGTCCATCATTACCACATCCTCTCGCAGACCTCTTCTCTTACTTTTGACCATCCCATAAAGTACTTTCTTATTTCCTCTGCTGTCTTCCTCCATCATCTCTGTCCACTTTACCATCCACTTCTTCCTCTCCTCTGCGACAATCTTGTTTGCTTCTTTCTTCTTTATCTTATAATCTTACCTTGCCAGATTAGTTCTTTCCTGGAACCACACTCTGAAAGCCTTGTTCTTCCTTCCCACAGCTTCTTTTACTCTCTTATTCCACCATGGTGTCTCTTTACACTGCTTTCTGTTGCTTGTTCTTCCACATACTGCCACTGCAGCTTCCACCATTGTGTTTTTGAATTGCTTCCATTCCTCTTCCCCTGTTTTAGGATTGTCTGTTGGCATCTTTTCCCTTATTATCTTCAGGAATTCTTCCTTGACTTCATTTTCCTTGAGTTTCCATACTTTGATTCTCCTTTCCTGGTACTCTGTCCTCTTGCATACACTGTCATATGCTTTCTCAATGTCCAGGAAGGCCATCAGTAGAACTGTTCCATACTCATAGTGCTGTTCTTGTAACTGACTTACAGCAAAAATCAAATCTACTGTGAAACTTCCTGCTCTGAAGCCATGTTGTTCTTCCCTCATCCCTCCTTCTATCCTTGTCCTAATTCTCTTTTCCAATACTTTCTCAAACATCTTTGCACAATGACTCATCAGTGTTATTCCCCGATAGTTTCTGCATTCTGTTCTATTACCTATTTTGAAGATCGGGACAATTATTCCTTTTTTCCAGTCCTCTGGGGTCTTCCTTTCCTTCCACGCTGTCTTCATCACTCGGTATAACCTCTCCTGCTGCTCTCACCATCTCCATACTCAACTCATCCACACCCGGTGCCTTCCCTCCTTTCAACTTCCTCACTGCATCTTCCACTTCATTCCATGTAAGTCCTTTTCTGTTTGCAGTCCATCTTCCTCTTCCCCGATTTCTTCCTCCTCGCCGTGGTTTCCATTTGGGTTCAGAAGTTCTTCAAAATATTCTTTCCACATTTTCTTCAGTTCTTCCCTATTTTCTATCTCTTGTCCCCTTTTGTTCACCATTCTAACAATCCATCAGATCCCTCCGCCTCTTTATTTTTTACCATCCCATACAGGACCCTTTTTGTACCTTCACTATCCTCCATCATCTTTGTCCACTCTTCCATCCACTTTCTTCTCTCCTCAGCCACAACTCTCTTTGCCTCCTTCTTTCTTTCCTGGTACTCTTCCCTTGTCTCTACCGTCCTATTTTGATACCACCTCCTAAAGACTCTATTCTTTTCCCTTACTATATCTTTTGCCTTCTCATTCCACCATGGTGTTTCCTTCCACCTCTTCTTACTACTTGTCCTCCCACATACTGCTTCTGCCACACCTACTAGTGTCTTCTTAAATCTAGCCCATTCCTCTTCCACCCCTCTTTCTTCATCCGTTGGAATTCCTTCTTTTACCATTTTGAGGTACTCGACCCTTCTATCTCCTTCTTTCAGTTTCCATATCCTTATACGTCTTTCCTGGTTCTCAGTCCCTTTCTTCTCCTTACTCCCTCTCAGGTTCATTACCCGCAATCAATGGTCGCTATCCAAGTTCTCTGATGGTATAACCTTGATGTCTGTGATGTTCTTATTTAATTCTCTCTCATACAGGATATAGTCGACCACCGACTTCCTGGTCAAGTCATCACTGTACCATGTGATAGTGCGGCTCTCTCTCTTCTTGAACCAGGAGTTCCCAACTAGCAGGCTGTTCCTTTGACAGAAGTCCAACAGTCTCTTTCCTTCCTCATTTCTTCCGCCCCAACCCTCTGGTCCAAGCACACTCTCATACCCTTGTCTTTCTCTTCCAACATGGGCATTCAAATCCCCCATTACAATTATATTTCTTCCTATCGGCTGCTTCTGCATTTCCTCTTACAAACTCCTCCTTCTTTTCAGAGGCGCAGCCTACCCGTGGAGCATACACTTGTACTATTTCCATGGTTCCTCCCCTCAGTGCTACTTTTACTTTCATCATCCTATCACTTATTCTCTTCACTTCTTTTGAACCATCTCATACTACTACTCCCACTCCATTCCTCTTTCCCTCTTCATTCCCACTCCAGTAGAGTCTATTGCCCTTTCTCAGTTCTCTCTTTCCTTCCCCTTTCCACTTTGTTTCTGCCAATCCCAATAAATCCAACTTCCTTCTCTCCATCATATCCCGTATCTCCTCCACCTTCCCCGTCAGCGTTCTTATGTTTAAAGTTCCAAATCTTAGTCCATGAACACAGCTAGGTCGTCGTCCATTGTACCCGTCCTGTCCGAGGCCTGTTCCCTTCTTGAAAGCAAAAGTCTTATCCACTACTGGTTTGCTGGGCCTATCGTAGCTTCACCAGAGCCCCGTTAGCCGTCACTTTTCAGGGTTCCTGTAGGACCTTCACAGCTGCAGAAACGGTCCCGGGCACACAAAGTCCACACTGTACTTCACCCCTACTTTGTGCCGTTGCCCGTCTCCCACGACGTAGATGAGGGGTAGGACTTATGGGAGGAGGTATATGGCCCAATCCGATCAGCATCAGGTACAGACAGTCCAGTTTGTATGTATCGGAGACCCTCGCTAGCCCGCGCGCCCGAGCCTGTCTCCCGCCACGCACTTTGCCGTTTTGCGGCGCCCGCGCGGCACTGAATCATTGAGTATAGGAATTTGTAGTTACCTAGATCACAGCTGGTGCTGAAAATGTTCGCCATTCATTGCTACACATCGCTGGCACCTTTTTATGAAACTGGCATTTACTCTCTGAAGTTCCTCAGCACCGATTGGCTGTATTTCAGCTGTAATATAGTCTTTAAGCTCATTTATAGTGTGAGGGTTTCTCGCATACACACTATTTTGAAGCGTCCCCCACAAATAAAAGTCACATGGTGATAAGTCTGGGCTTCACGGGAGCCACACGTTCCGACTTATAATCCTAGTACCAAAAATGCGACGCAATTCTGTCCTGGATGCTTCGTCATTGTGAGCAGTTAACAATAAGTGATAAAAATGGTCCGGTTAGCTGAAACAATGCCAGCGTTTCGGCCCAGTGTGCCGTTGGGCTCGTCAGTTGGTACAGACACACCTACCAATACGCGTGGCTTTCTCAGTATGTGCTAGCCACGCGTATTGGTAGGTGTGTCTGTACCAACTGACGAGCCCAACGGCACACTGGGGCGAAACGCTGGCATTGTCTGAGCTAACCGGACCATTTTTATCACTTATTGATAATTCATCCGCTCAAATGGAAACTACATCATATTCCCTTCGGGAATATTCAAAACCTTATTGTGAGCAGTGGCAGAATCTTGTTGAAAATAAGTTGACAATCGCTCTCCGTAAGTCAGTTCGTCAAAAAAATTGGTCAAGGATAACATTGAAGTACAAATTTAAGTACAAATTCCTATACTCAATGACTCAATGCCGTGCGAGCGCCGCAAAACGGCGAAGTGCCTGGCGGGAGACAGGCTCGCGCCATGGCGAGCGGGCTAGCAAGGGTCTCCGATACATACAAACTGGACTCTCTGTACATTGAAAACTGCTGACAATTCCGCCATTTTAACTGATCAAGGACAATTTTGGAGCGTTGGAAGGAACATTTCTCTGCACTTCTAAATCATGCCACCAATGTTCCTGAGAACTTTCTTCGCAACATCCCTCAGCATCGCCAACAACCAAGGATGGAGGTTCCGCCGATATTCCAAGATTTCACCATAGCGCTCAATCAACTAAAGCCGAGAAAGGCTCCTGATCCTGATAACATTCCTCTGGAGTTGTTACAAAGTGGAGGTATGACTCTGAAGACTCGACTTTTTACACTTATCCTCTTAATTTCGGAAACTCGAGAAGTACCTGGCGACTTGTAGAATGCTACCATGATCACTATCATCAAGAAAGGCGATCGTAGTGTGTGTGGGAACTACCGTGGTATATCGCTATTATCCATTGCAGGTAAAGTTCTCACAAGAATTCTACTAAGCCAGCTCCAAAGTATCTCGGAGAAGATTTTGCTCGAGGCTCAATGTGGTTTCCGAATCTCCAGGGGCACAACAGACATGATATTCTGTGCCAGACAACTCCAGGAAAAGTGCAGAGAGCAACAGGAGCCTCTGTATTTAGTTTTCTATAACCTGGAAAAGCCTTTGATGCACTACTGTAACGTTTTGCTAGCCCACACGTTGAGCGACAATTGTAACGTTTTCACTTTGCTGCACGTTGAGCGTACAAGTGTAATGTTAATTAATGCCCCATGTTGGTAGCGACAAGTGTAGCAGTTTGACTGGCCCTAACTGTTGGGTGATAAATGTAACTGTTTACCTTTGCCTAAGCTATGTTGTTTTAATGGGCGCCAAGACCTCAATGCAATGCTGAAATCTAAATTTGTATTTAACAACGTCTAGCTCTGGTAGAACACCTTCAAGAATCTATTCACTCAGATCGTGGTATGATTTGATCATTAACCCAACAAACAATTGTATCAGGAGAAGGAATTGGTCTATATCTAATGCTACCTACTGAAAGCAAAGATTGCATTGTAAAAGAAATGAATTTATTATATAAAACAAGTATAGCAAAATTAATAATAATAATAAGTATAAAATTTAAATTGGAGCGTTGTGATTTGAATATTACCGATAGAAAATTACGTGAAAACGGAGTCTGATAAATTATTGATTTTACTCTTATTCCCAAGCTATGAAGTTATTGAAATATGAAATATAAAACAAAGAGAAATGAGAGATTGCGTATTTCTGCGTCATTCGCGCTTACCACTGGAAATGGCCGAAGCCTTTCCCTCGTACTGGATGATGCTGTGAGCTTCCCACAGTCTCCTGGACGTCGTCATCTTTGTCGATATTTGATGATATTCTGGTAGATTAGATAATTCTATGGTCCGTACATCGGACCCAAATACTCGTACAACCACACTGGTTAGGTTTTACAAAAGTTAGTCCTCCACTCCACGGAACATCGGAGCGACTCCCGCGTGCAACCGTACTCGTTAAGTTCTACACAGATAGTCCTCGTTCCACGGCGTGCCGAACGATATATGCATCCGCCGCATCCCCACTCTTCATCCGACTTCTAGCTTACTTGGTCTCCACTGATTGGCTGCACCCCACGCGCTATACTCCCCTCCTCTGGCTCATTACACTCGGAGGGAAGGGTTCCGTTCCAACTATCCCCCTTTCCTTGACGCTGCAACCCCGCTTGCGTAATACTTCCCGACAAGATTAAGCGTGTACTTGAATTCCCAGTGAGTCATGTCTCTCGATATACCCTAACTGACGAAACTCCGTTAAATTCCGTAATCACATAACTTTCTATGATATTGTCGTTCGTAATAATTTGCTTGATAGCGTTTTCTAAGACATAGAAAACCTATCTGTATGCTTATAATTTTTATAAAATGCTCCGAAAATATCTTAATAATAATTATAATAAATTAATAATAATAATAAATTAACATGAAAAATTCTCTTGGCTGAACAATTTGCCGCGTAAATAAATATAGAATGGCTTCCTACTGACTTATGCCAGTTGCATAAAAACCCCTCGAAAAACACGTTACATATTCGCCTCGGATCATCGGATGATTTACCGTGACGACGGTCCATTATCCGATTATCCCAGACACGTTAATAAACCCCATCCAAAATACATATTACATAAATGAAATCACCCTAAATTACAGATATATACACTCATAATTTATCTTCACGCACTTTGCGTCAAAGTTTGTTGTCACTATGGATTGCACTTTGCAACCAGTCCAATGTTTTACATATAGAATAGTGTTCCACGGATATTTCCGCCTCTCAAATTTCTCTATGTTGGAGAAATAGACATAATTAATGTGTGAGCACTATGTACTTATGATGTCATATCACACGCATTGAAGGTGTTCTGATATATTTATATCACCATAGAACTTCCTAATTTCACTGGAGGTCCCTTCCTTATGGTGAAATTTAATCTCACTTATCACTGAGCACACGATCACACTATTGTGGCAGCGCCTCGTGACCATAATACTTAATCTCTCTTTAAAGTAGATTAAATTAATATTGACTTCTGAAAAAAAAAAAAAAAAAAAACAGTAAATGCGCATTACATATAACACCAAATATTTCTGTGCCGTAATCGCCCTGTCTTGTTAAGTTCCCGTAGACCATATTCTACTTAATACTAGTTCTCAACACAGACCAGTTCTTCTGACACAAATAATACCTTTGTACAAATTACCTTAAATTACACACTTACAAATCTTACATGGCGAGGCCGTAAACAGAAATCACGTGAGCTGATATGTACGAGTTTCATGAAGGACTGTCTCGCCTTCTGATGGCCCATCTTTTGCCTCGTGGACGCCTTAAGCAAAAATGCCCTGTCCAAGCGCTCACCCATCTCTAGGAGGCAAATGGGAATTCACCAGCGCTACCAAATTCTGGCCTTGGTGTATCGCGACATTTTAGTGCTCAAGAGCATCCGACAATCCCGTCATATTTCCCTGTACCTTAAAAACTCTCATTTACTTACATACTAGTCCCCTGTGTGACTTCTGATACGCCTGCCTGGAAGACCATCTCCTCCCACGCACCAAATACCACACTTACTCATTTGATAGGCTGGCTCGCCAGCTAAACATCCTCACTTTATGACACATACTTTCGGAGACTATGTATATTATACTTTCCGTATAATCTGTTTCCCTCACTATTCTCCAGCACATATGCTGTTTTCCCAATACGTTTGGAAACTATAAGTGGGCCCTCGTAGAGATAAAAGAACTTGGACATGAGTTTCTCTAGCTTATTTGACTGTTTCGGCACTCTAAGTAAGACTCTGTCTCCCGGCTCGAATAGGTCAAATTTAGTTTCTTTTTGTTGGCGAATTCTCTTTTGTGCTGACTTAGATAAATTCTGTTTCGCCAACTGGACAATGTAATCCATCCCCGGTTGCTTACCCTCATTTAATCCCAACACCCTCGCTAGTTCATTTTGTGGTCTTTTTCCGAAGTGAACTTCGTATGGCGTCAATTTCGTGCTCTCATGCTGGACAGAATTCAGCCAAGTCTCGACCTTGGGAAGATGTCCAACCCAGGCCGCATGCTTGTCATGCACTAGAGTCCGAAAAAGACGAGCCACTTCCCTTAATGGACGCTCTGCAGAATTACCCTGAGGGTACCTTACAGAGGAATGAACGTGTGTTATACCAGCTTCCTGCATACTGGTTCTCCATTTCTTTGCAGTAAACTGTGGTCCACTGTCAGATAGTATCCTGAGAGGAATGCCTAACTCAGGTACATACTTATTAATTATCAGACGGCTACACGCTAGTCCCGTGGCTTTCCTTAGCGGATATAGCTTGACATACTTACTAAAAGCATCAATAACTATAAAAATGTACTCGTAGCCGTACTGTCCACTAACGATCGGGCCAAATAAATCCACACACAGTAGTTCGCCGGGACTACTGGTGAGAACTGCAGATCTCTCCCCCACTAAATATTTAACTGGATATTTACTCCTTTGACAGGTGTCACACTTAGCTAAAATCCTCCTAACATTCCTTCCCATTTTATTCCAAATGAAGTCACGACCAATTTCATAGAAGACCTTGGCAGCACCAAAGTGTCCTAATTCCCTATGAATGAACCAAATTAGCTCCTCCCGCAAAGTGGCAGGAACACATATTGCCCACCGATTATTCCTACATTTCCTTGCAAGAAGCCCATCCTGCATCTTGTACGTGAACCGTCCTACTTTCACATACTCTTCTTCTCCTATTTCCAACCTAGCCAGTGGCTCCTTTAACTTAACGTCATCACGTTGCTCCACTAGCATATTACTCAGTGTCTGTAACGATGCCCTGTTGCTACTGTCCACACATGCACATATTAAAATACCGTCCTCTGCTTTAACCACAGGATAATCCCTACATAAATTAGTGTCCCTCGATAGCATGTCTGCAAGAATGTTATCTTTACCTTTAATATATTTTACTGTGAATTCGTATTCCTGCAGAGCAAGAATCCACCTACTAACTCTGTTAGAACTGAGTTTACAAGTTCTCATATACAGTAATGCATGGTGATCTGTGTGGATCTCAAATTTCCCCCCTACTAAATACATTCTAAATTTCCCTAAACTGAAAACAATACCTAAAAGCTCTAACTCAGTAATCGCGTATCTTTTCTCTGCTGGTGTCAGTCCTCGCGAGGCTAAAGATACAATGCACAGATTACCCTCATCATCTTTCTGACATAATACTCCAGCAATGCCTATATGTGAAGCATCTGTCATAACCACATATTCCTTATCTTTTAACGGATATTTCAGCACTACAGCTTTCTCAAAACCTTCCTTCAGCGCTCTAAAAGCCTGATCATGCTTGGACTCCCATCTCCACTGAGTCCCACTTTTAAGCAATTCCCTGAATGGTTCTATCAACCCTGAGTATTTAAGAACGAACCTCCTGAAAAAGTTGCAAATTCCCAGGTAAGTTTTTAACTGTTTAACATTCTGTGGCACCTCTGCGTGAAGTATCTTATTAACCCTACTTTCTTCTGGTGTTACACCTCTACTCGACACTCTATGACCTAAAAATGTCACTTCTGACTGACAGAATGACGACTTAGACAGCTTCAAAGTGAACCCTGCCTGATCTAACTTCTGAAAAACTATATCTAAATGACGTAGATGCTCCTCAAAACCGTGTGAACTAATTACCATATCATCTATGTAAATGGTTACAAACTCTCCTGTGTCATCCCCTAATGCGATGTTTAAAGCCCTAATTAAAGCTGCTGAACTACTCTTTAACCCATAAGGTGTTCTACAAAATTGATAAAGGTTATATTTATGACTAAAAGCTGTAAATGGTCTATCTTCGTACATAAGTGGCACTTGCCAAAAACTGGAACTCAAATCTACACAAGTGAAATACTTCTTCCCCTCAAATGTTTGCATTAATTCCTCTATTGACATAGATTTCAGCTGATCTGAACTAATTCTACTGTTAACCAAACGAGCGTCTAAACAAATACGAACTGTGCCGTCGGTCTTGGGTACCGTGATCAAAGAATTAACATATGGACTGTTAAGAGTGCTCAATAATCCCATCTTCAAGCATCTGATTAATTTGTGCCTCAACTGCACTCTGAAAAGCGAAAGGTACAGGATATCTATGTCCTGTGAATACTGACCTATCAATAACGTTCAATGAATGTGTATAGCAATTGGCCATACCAATGCGATCCTCAAAAACTCTCCTATTACACAATAACACATCATAGAGCCGAACACACTGTTCATCCTCTATATTTCCCTGAAATGCAGCATCACGTAACGAGTCCTTTAGACTACCGTTCGTAATCACACTGCCCACAAAACATGGAGAACCCCGCTCTACAGCTGGCGATATCTCATTTAAAGTACAAATCACACCTACAATACTACTCCTCTGAATATGGTCATTGAACGCTACTTCTACTTCAGAATCTCCCCATTTAAATTTCAAACTCCCTACATCATAACATAAGTTACCAGACACTCTACTTAGCCACTCTGAACCCAAGATAACACTGAATACTAAATTTGGAATTACAAGGCAAATCTGCTTCTCTACATGATTATTAATTTTAATGTCTACTAAAACTTGCTTAGAAATTACTTTAGACCTCTTCCCAACAGCTGTGATAACAAAAGTGCTTTTAATTGGCATCTCCTCAAAATTTACTCCAGTTCCTTTCATTTTATCATAAAATGCACTACTTATGCAACTCTTCATACAACCACTATCAATTAAAACATCTGTGTATGCCTCGGACATGTTAAATTTAACTATGGGGCTCTTACTAACCACTTCCTGAATAATACCTTCATCATTTAGTTCATGTAATAATTCATTTCTTACATTTAGGTCATAGGGTTCCTGTATAATTGTATGGACAGGGCATGCTACAGACTGAGATTCTGACCTTACTTCGCAGCCTGGTTCGCGTTTAAAGAACCGCTACAGCTGGCCGTAGTACTACTAACTACTGAACTGGTCTGGTTGTTCTGGGCTGTGTTGTCATTGTTTGGCTGTATATTACTACCACTAGGCTGTCCTCTTCCTTGACCCCTATTCTGGTTGAAATTATTGTCATTATAATTTCTCCCTTGATTTCCCCTGAAATCATTGTTTCTCCCTTGATTTCCCCTGTAATCAATGTTCCTCCCCTGATTTCCCCTGAAATCATTGTTCCTCCCTTGATACTGATTACCATAGCCATTTCCTCTGTTCTGATTTAGCTGATTATTGTTATTTCTATTTTGAGCGTTGGCCCCTTCGCCACCGCTCCCTTGAACTTCTTGATGCCTGGCTTCATTAGGTCCATTATTATTATTACCCTGGTTCCGATTGAAATTGTCCTCATAACCCCCTCTCCCTAGTGCATCAAATGTGCTTAACAAATTTTCTACTTGTGATATTGTCTTTACATTCTGGATACAAGCAGCCTCCTTGATCCTATAGGGAAAGTGCCTAAGTAGCAACCTCACCACATCACTTTCCTCCTTCAACCCATCCAGATATTTACACACTAATACCTGCCCTAAAAAGTATTCGGTCATGGTGGAGCTTCCTTTAGGGTTATATTTACCACACACTACTCCCTCACGATGTTGCGACTGAATAACCTCATTCCAGAACTTTTCACAGAATTTCATTTTAAAATCATTGATATCAGTAAACTTGTCTCTGTAGACAGCAAACCAATTCCTCGTTTCCCCCACAAACACTTGTTCTAAAATTTCAACTACCTGGCACCACTCAATACTACCATTTTCCAACCTCTCCCCGAATTTATTTTCTATAGTGTTCATGAACTCCATTGGGCACCCCTGTCGATTTCTGAACTTACCCAGTTCTACCTCCCTGTGTGTGCTATTCACAAAAACTGGCCTATTCTGACTATTTTCTTGCCTGATCCTAGCTTTTAATTTTAACTCTAATTCTGCGATTTTCTCCTCAGCCTTCCTCTCAATACTGTTTACTGTTAATTTAATGTTTCCTTCTGATTCTTCTACTTTATCATATAGCTTTGCTTGTTTCTCCTCAATCTAGCTAATGCTCTCTCTATTACTCTCTTAAATCATTTACTTCTGCAACTATTTGCGAGTGGACTTTCTCAATTCTACCCCCCAGCTGTTCCTTAACCTCTTTAGTTGATACTTGAATCTTGTCAATTTCTCCCCCCAATTTCTTTTTAACCTGCAGTGTTTCTAATTTAACTAATTCCTTTAAATTTTCAGCCTGTGTGCTGATTCTACTTTCCAACTCCTCCTGTACTTTTCCTAATTTCTTGTCTACATCTGCAATGATCTCTTTAACCTTCTCTTCCATTACTCCTCTGATTTCTCCTCTAATCTGCTCCATTTTCACACTAATTTCCTTACTGTTTTGTTCTAATTTAGCATTTAAAGTTTCAGTACTCTCTCTATTTTCCCTACTGTTTTATTCTAGTTTAGCGTTGTTTTGTTCTAGTTTTGCATTTAAAGCGTCTGTACTTTCTTTATTTTCCCTACTGTTTTGTTCTAATTTGGTGTTTAAGGCATCTGTACTTTCTTTATTTTCCCTACTGTTTTGTTCTAATTTTGCATTTAAGGCATCACTACTAACTTTGTTCTGATACATGAACTCGAGAAGTAAAGTTTTTAATTCTGGTTGGCCGCCTACACTCCCTGTTTCAGTATCGGGATTTACCTCCGCTACCCCGGTACTACCACCACTCGACATACTGCTCGTATCATCACTCTCCAGTTGATGACCACTACGTAACCTCATCTGTCTTTCTTTCTCATCCCCCATAATGATATACACTGATACAGACAAATAACCCCCAAAATACAGGCACAGAAATATATACCCTTCTCCTTCCACAAATGTTATTAGGTTTTCAGCCCCAAGTTGTCGGCGACAATTGTAACGTTTTGCTAGCCCACACGTTGAGCGACAATTGTAACGTTTTCACTTTGCTCCACGGTGAGCGTACAAGTGTAATGTTAATTAATGCCCCATGTTGGTAGCGACAAGTGTAGCAGTTTGACTGGCCCTAACTTTTGGGTGATAAATGTAACTGTTTACCTTTGCCTAAGCTATGTTGTTTTAATGGGCGCCAAGACCTCAATGCAATGCTGAAATCTAAATTTGTATTTAACAACGTCTAGCTCTGGTAGAACACCTTCAAGAATCTATTCACTCAGATCGTGGTATGATTTGATCATTAACCCAACAAACAATTGTATCAGGAGAAGGAATTGGTCTATATCTAATGCTACCTACTGAAAGCAAAGATTGCATTGTAAAAGAAATGAATTTATTATATAAAACAAGTATAGCAAAATTAATAATAATAATAAGTATAAAATTTAAATTGGAGCGTTGTGATTTGAATATTACCGATAGAAAATTACGTGAAAACGGAGTCTGATAAATTATTGATTTTACTCTTATTCCCAAGCTATGAAGTTATTGAAATATGAAATATAAAACAAAGAGAAATGAGAGATTGCGTATTTCTGTGTCATTCGCGCTTACCACTGGAAATGGCCGAAGCCTTTCCCTCGTACTGGATGATGCTGTGAGCTTCCCACAGTCTCCTGGACGTCGTCATCTTTGTCGATATTTGATGATATTCTGGTAGATTAGATAATTCTATGGTCCGTACATCGGACCCAAACACTCGTACAACAACACTGGTTAGGTTTTACAAAAGTTAGTCCTCCACTCCACGGAACATCGGAGTGACTCCCGCGTGCAACCGTACTCGTTATGTTCTACACAGATAGTCCTCGTTCCACGGCGCGCCGAACGATATATGCACCCGCCGCATCCCCACTCTTCATCCGACTTCTAGCTTACGTGGTCTCCACTGATTGGCTGCACCCCACGCTCTATACTCCCCTCCTCTGGCTCATTACACTCAGCGGGAGGGTTCCGTTCCAACTATCCGCCTTTTCTTGACGCTGCAACCCCGCTTGCGTAATACTTCCCGACAAGATTAAGCGTGTACTTGAATTCCCAGTGAGTCACGTCTCTCGATATACCCTAACTGACGAAACTCCGTTAAATTCCGTAATCACATAACTTTCTATGATATTGTCGTTCGTAATAATTTGCTTGATAGCGTTTTCTAAGACATAGAAAACCTATCTGTATGCTTATAATTTTTATAAAATGCTCCGAAAATATCTTAATAATAATTATAATAAATTAATAATAATAATAAATTAACATGAAAAATTCTCTTGGCTGAACAATTTGCCGAGTAAATAAATATAGAATGGCTTCCTACTGACTTATGCCAGTTTCATAAAAACCCCTTGAAAAACACTTTACACTACACTACCAAGATATTCTATGTGGAAAGTATTAGTGCACTTGGGATGTCCAGATCGCTATGTGGAATTAGTTCAAGCATTTCATATTGGAATGTCTGGGAAGGTTCTTCACGGTAACTCTGTATCCGATCCGTTTCCACTCACTCACGGTTTGAAACAAGGCTGTGTGCTTGCTCCAACCCTCTTTACATTGTACATGGCTGCCATGATTTATGAATCATCTTCCAACAACCCAGGTAGAGAGATTAAGTTTCGCTTCGATGGAGGCATTTTCAATCTGGCAAGACTTCGTTCACAGAGACATACCCAAGTTACCCGGGTGACAGAACTGCAGTATGCCGATGACACCGCATCTCCTGTTCCGACACCTGCAGAGCTTCAACAATCGGTCAATCCCTTTAGCACTGCGTGTGATCACTTTGGTCTTGCCATCAATGCAAAGAAAACTAAGGCACTTGCACAACCTGCCCCAGGATTACATCTTCCTGAGTTCAATATCTCCATCTTAGACACAACACTGGAGCAAGTTGATCATTTTTCATATCTTGGTAGCATCTTGTCTAAACGGTGCACCTGCGAACAGGATGTTGGCAAATGAATTGGGGCTGCCCATGCAGCATTTGGCCGTTTAATGCACAGAGTCTTCATGAATAAAGACCTAAAGATGCATACCAGCTCATGGTGTACAAAGCTGTCGTCATCTCAATGCTACTGTATGGCTGTGAAACTTGGACACTCGATCGCCGTGATATCAAGAAACTTGAGCGCTTCCACCAACAAAAGATGAGATACATCTTGAATATCAAGTGGAAGGACTACGTGACCAACACTGCAGTTCTCGAGAAAGCGCATCTCAATAGCATTGAGGCAACCATCATCGCTATCAACTGAGATGGTTAGGCCATGTTCACCATATGAGTGATACCAGCATACCTGCTAACCTTCGGAAGTCAAAAATAGGAAGATTTTTTAAAATTATAGATTTCATCAAGCGCAGTATACCGTTGCGTGGGCGAAAGAGGGTACACAAAAGACCTGCGTGTCTTTATTGGATAAGTATGAATTCAGCATAAAATTCACAAAAATGTAAACAATCATCAATCATCGAGTAGTATGTATGGACAATACTTAAACGTAAGAGATCATAATTGTGTGTTTAAAGAAAATGCATACAATCATTCTGATGGATTACACTTCGCATTCGCTACCACATATTCACGTTTTGTCAAACTAAAGTTAATTACCATGGACAACTTACCTAATTATCATTAGGTGATGTATATACAGGGACTTTGTTTTATATGCCGCGGGAGTTTTAGCTCGCCCGTGTTGCGAGCCTGTCTCCCGCCACGCACTTTGCCGTTATGCGGCGCCTGCGCAGCACTGAGTGATCGAGTATAGGAATTTGTACTTACCTAGTTCACAGCTAGTGCTGAAAATGTTCGCCATCCGCTGCTACACATCGCTGGCACCTCTTTATCAAATTGGCATTTACTTTCTGAAGTTCCTCAGCACCGGTTGCAGGCGCGGATTCAAGGGGGGGGGAGTCACGACACCCCCCCCCCCCCCCAAAACTGAGACCAATTTTTTTTTGCAAACTCGAAAAAAGAAAGCACAATAACCAGACAAATAAAACTTGGCGAATTTTAACTGAAAAACAGTTTTTTTCATTTTATTCAATACTGAAAATATCTTTATTGCAATTATTATGTTCTGTTACAACTGTACATATTTACAACTTCATATCTGTTATATAAAAACAATTATTTATATAACAAAATCAACTCGTCTATTTTGTTTAGCAAACCTTGTGATTACCGAATCGATGTCTATAGTGATGTCACGATGAATGTGCAGCAATGCACGGATAGGAATTAGGGGCTTTTTTCGCACCAAAAAATTTTGCCGACGTCCAAACTGCAAACTTGGTTGGCAATTTAAGCTGTGACTTTCTCCCTTTGTCGGTACCAACTCGACTTGCCGAAACTGTAACATACCTTGATACTTTTCTCGAAGCTCGATGTGAAATTCGCAAAACACGCCCTTGCAATTTGTACGAATATTTTTGGTGCGCTAAACGCATCAAATTTCCATCCATGTAGCTTGCAAAAAAATTGGTCTGGTTTTGTTATTTTGTGATTGCATTTTTGGTGATACCATTTTTCTTAACAATTTCGATTCTGTGACCCCCCCCCCCCCCCCCAAAGCCAAACTCTAGATCCGCGCCTGACTGGTTGACTGTATTTCGGCTGTAATATAGTCTTTAAGCTCGTTTATAGTGTGAGGGTTTCTCGCATACATTCTATTTTTAAGCATCCCCAACATATAAAAGTCACATGGTGATAAGTCTTGGCTTCGCTGGGGTCACACGTTCCGACTTATAATCCTCGTACCGAAAATGCGACGCAATTCAGCCGAAATACAGTCAATCGGTGCTGAGGAACTTCAGAAAGTAAATGCCAATTTGACAAAGAGTTGCCAGCGATGTGTAGCAGTGAATGGCAAACATTTTCAGCACCAGCTGTGAACTAGTTAAGTACAAATTCCTATACTCAATAACTCGGTGCCGCATAACGGCAAAGTGTGTGGTGGGAGACAGGCGCGCAACGTGGGCGAGCGAAAACCCCCGCGGCATATAAAACAAAGTCCCTGTACTGTACATGTGGATGGTAATCTTGAGACTGCTTACTGATTTACTGCAGACCTTGTAGCCGACTTTGCTCTGTTCAAAAATGCCCTGTCATACTGCTGCTCGTAGCAATTTCCACTTAGGCTTGATTTAACCACTAACAGTTTGTTGAGGTTTTCGTCTTTCTAAGCATTTACCCAAGGACAACCAATGCGTGCAAACATGCTTCAGTATTTTCCCAACATCAGTTTGGTAAAGAGCTTCAGATAATCTTTCCTCTTGCAGCCCGTCATGGGCTGTATAGTGCCAGGGGTTGACTTTTTTGTGTTTTTGTTTTGATTATCTCATCAATTTTCACAGGAAGGGAATCAGCACCTTTCTCAGCAGCCAGATGAATTAAATGGCATGGCCATCCTACAATAATGATGTTTTTACACTGCTCTTTTAATTTCGCAGCAACACCATTTTTACTCCCTATCATAACAGGGGCATTGTCTGCACTAAAAGCTATACAGTTTACCATTGGAATGGCATGTCTTTCCAGAAGATGCAGAAGTAAATTACCAATGTTAGCACCAGTCGAGACACCTTCCAAATTTTCCATGGATAGCAAATGATTTTCAATCATCTTAGATTCTTTGTTGAAAATTGACACGACGACAGGATACAACTTACTTATCTCTATCATTGCTACCATCAGTGGAGATCGTGAAAGGCCCATATTTCAATATATTAATAATATTTGAATCGGCGTCACGTGCCATTCCATGAACAATGGCGGATGTTTTTGTCCTGCCACACACAGGCATATTTCTTCGCAATTTCCGAAACCGGGAACATTTTTCTAAACAATTGTCCCACATGATCGGAACATGATAACGAGAGGTTATGTTCTACGATGAACGCCGTGAACAAACATTCTGCTGGAATGGCAGCATTGTCTTCATTCCCGTGAACAAAAAACGTACCTAATTTTTTGTTCTTCTGTAAACAAGTAGCACTGTCCTTGTGTTTTAGAGTGTTGATGTGAGTTACAATGTCAGTTTTTCCACCATGAGAAATATTTATATCGCAGCGACACACGGAACAAAGAGCAAAATGGTTTCCTCTACTAGATTGTAAAATGAATGGAAATTCAGTTTTATAGCTTTCTTTGAAAACTTGGAGATAACGTTTCTGAGGTTTTGTCGGCATAACGTGACGAGAGAAACTTAAAACACACGACACGAAACAATCATCAACACTACTTGTTGAAATAATTATCTACCGACGCACACATTAATACCTCAATTAAATGCACTAAGCGTGACGCTAGCAGAGTATAAACATGTGGCGTCAAATGGAGCAAGTCACAATCGCCGCGCGTAGCATACAAGGTTTCAATCCCATTCTGCACAGTCAGTTGCCAGCCTCGATTAATCAGCGTAGACTTGACACCTGTTTGTCCGTAAAATACCACCAATCAGTATGCGGTAGGCCGATCAGCTGACTCACCATTCAGAGATCGCAGCTACGGAGCTCACTGCCAAGCGAGAAACGTACACAAAAAACCAAGGTTAAGCAAATCACAAAGCAATTACGACTTAAGAGAGAATCTCCTTGAGAATGGAATTATTTGCAGTTCCCTTTTCTTTTACAATATATCACTGGGGCCCAAAATTCGGAAGAAATAATAGTAATTAAGAAGATCGGAAGACGAGGTGAAAATTCGGAAAGTTTCCGAATAAATCGGAAGGGTTGGCAGGTATGTACCAGGCTTCCACGTCAATTCCTTTATGGTGAACTTTGCTCCGGCACTAGACCTCATTGGGTCCCTCTGAAGCGTTTTAAAGACCAGCTAAAACACATCGTGACGACGACTGGTATACATATCCACTCATGGGAAACATCTGCTGTGGACCGTTTACTGTGGCGGAATACTACATCGACCGCTGTAAACTTATTTGAAGAAGAACGTCGCAGACACGGAGAGGCCAATAAGGAAGCTTCGTCAATTACAACCCCGCCCTCCCCCAAACATTCAGTGCAATTTATGCGGGCATGTTTTATAGCAGGATTGGCCTGTTTAGTCATCAGAAACACATCGACAAGCTGGTTTGAAAAGCTCTATGCAGGAAGAAGTATGTGTACTCGGAATCGAGTTACAGCCGACGACGATGTTTGATAAATAGTACCTTTCATTAGGAAAACAGATAGACATTTTACTGTAAGTGACAGCCCATAATTATGGAAAGCATTTAGATAAATAAAGACTGAGAAATAGGATTCTAAATGTGTTTTGGGACATTTTATTATGATCATGTCCAATTTTAATTTCTCTCTCTTTTTATATCTTCATTATGGGTAACCAGTGGCCTGACTTTTTGTGTTAAGACTTACTGGTATGTTCAGGTCGGTCTCACTTTAAATTTAGGCTGCATTTGATTTCAAGAAACATTTAAATGGGGTCTTTGGGGAAAACCACGAAGATAAATTTAAAAAATAATGTTCATCAAATTTAAATTCTAGGTTATATTTTAGTTCGTATAAAATGGGACACTGAGGACCTTTCAACTTGCAGTAAAAAAATCCACAGGAATTCTACTTGAAATACAACCTATTCAAACATACCTCACTGTTGGCTTGAAGTCACTACCTTTATCCAACGGTACAAATTCTGTTTCAGGGGAGACGGTGACTCCACAAACAGGACAATTCAGTTTTTCGCCTCCATAATGCCGACAAGAAGTCTATTGGAAAAACAAAGAGAGAAGTATTATCAGCAGCATGTTAACAAACGATTGTTAGGAAATCTTTAATCAAATTGAATCGCTCGTTATTGAAAGGCACCAAGTCCAATTTCTAAAGTTTTGAGTTAGTTATTGAGGTTTTAAGGGGTGGAACTACGAGGTCATCTGCCTTTAGTTTTGAGATAAACACAGAAAACTGTTTTTCCACTCTTGTACTGAAATATGAAATTGCTGTGATGATCGTCAACCTTCTTAGAGGAGATGGCACATGAAGAAGAAGACTGAAATATGGGACGTAGTATTTTTATATGTGGAAAGTGCACACACACTCCGTTATAATAAAATCAAAATAGCATTGTTCCGTATGTTACTAACACTTTTATTGACAAAATATGTAACCGGACTTAATCCATTTCAACATGGGACGAGCAAAACCTTTGAGTGAGGAATATAATTCACATTCTTAGGTTATTTCCTTTATTTCTAAATAAACATATGTACACGGAAGCCTGAAAAAAAAGGTAACATGAATGTAATAACTGTTATTTTCTTCAAAAATACACAAAATTGTTCATTATTTTCGTATGCTACACTATAGTCACAGATATTTAACAACACTATATTAGTAAAACAAGTCACACTGTTAGAAAAGACATGTAATACGTTTTCACTGACACAGCTATTGTAGTACTTCATCCAAGAATGCTTTACTCGCCTCAGAAGTCGTGACATAACGATGAAACTTCTTGAGATCATCCTGCTTTGCTGATTTGATTGGTACTGGTCCATCTTCATAGGCCTTCCTCAACTGATTCATAAGAAGGTAATTTCTTGGCCCGAGCTGAGACAAATGGAATGTGTGATGGACTATGCTCCCAATAAAGGGATGAGCAACCACTCTGCCGGGATGATCTACAGAATACTGGAACTCGGAGAACGACGAGGATCAAACATTACCTTCGCGCTTCTAGGAACGTTCCTCCCTGTCGATTCATCACTCAAGAGTTGTTTTCCGATAATGTCCAGGCCACATCTACATCAACAATGTCAGTTCCTTCCACCATTTTTATGGTAACATCCTTTTTTCATTAGCAAATATTATTCTCTTTTTCTTTCTTTCTTTTTTGAGCGGCTTCAGTGGCATAGTCGGTAGCATGCTGAGCTTCTATGCCTAAGATAGCAGGTTCAAACCCGGCCGAAGCCGGCGGTCCCATGTCATAGATTCATGGCATGTTAAAGAACCTTCCACTAATTACACCTGTGTGAAGCTAAATTGAATAGGTTAAGAATGTAAACAACGCTCTTAGGTTTCTACGTTTGTTGCCAAGAGCTGACTGCGGTGGCATCTAGTAGCGAAGTTCTGAACTTGGCCTAGTAGTCGTTGACGGTGGTGCTTGGCGACAAAAGTAGGAACTATTTGAAAAATTCCAAGTTGCAGTCTGTACTTAAATTAAAAAAAAACAGATAACACACACTAATACAGTCATCACAATTAACACCGGTTATCAGACAGATTCTACACACACCCAAAGTACACGGGGCAACATGCCCGCGTTGTCGCAGCCCCTAAACTGAAGAACCAACCAATATTCTTTTGGAGTGTAAATTCAGTCGCAGCACTTAATTTGTCCCTTGAAGACACCAAAATACTTTTTCTTTGCTACCATAACTTCCTTGCACAGATAAACAATCATAAAATGTCGCATCTCTTGAGGCATGAAAAATGCTAAGTGTAACTTCGGCTGCGTACAGTTCTCTGGATATGTACTGCAACAAGGTCAGTTCGTAATTCTCTTTCGCTATCCGGCAGCCCCTCGTCCCGCTTCCACACACACCGTGTCGTGGTAAGGCCGGTATTCCACTATCAAAGGAATTTGTCAAAGATCTTTGATAAAAGATCTTTTATAAAAGATATGACAGTGCAATGGGGAAATCTTTTATAAAAGGTGGTTTTATAGTTTATTTATTTCTTAAATCGATTTTACCCTCCAGGATGGCGTTTCCCACGGACTCAGCGAAGGAACTCACCACTACCGCCTCTACAGGCAGTGTCCTAGAGCTGTGAACATCTGGTCAGAGTGGATACAACTGAGGAGGTGTGATCAGCACCTCGCCCAGGTGGACTCACCCGCAAAGCGAACAGGGGCCTTATGAGGGATGGGAAGGGAGGGGAAGAGTGATGTGAATAGGCAAGGAAGCGGAAAGGAGGCGGCCGTGGCCTTACAGTAGGTACAATCCCGGCATTTGCCCGAAGACGAAGTGGGAAAACCACATCGAGGATGGCTGAGGTGGGAATCGAACCCCCTCTACTCATTTGAGCCACCGAGGCTGTGTAGATCCCGTTCCAGTCCTCATACCACTTTTCAAATTTCGTGGAAGAGCCGGGAATCGAACCCAGGATCTCCGGGGAGGCAGCTAACCATGCTGACCGCTACGCTAAGGAGGCAACGGTTTTATAAAATTTCCGTTATAAAATGAATGAGCATCATACCATCTTCGATAAATGATTCAAACTAAATTGGCGGATCATAACAGCAACGGGATACTACAGCCGTAATGCTCTTCCCGAGGATATGCACCTCTCTATGCATAATTACATGTGAAGATGGCCTCCTCCCTTGTAAAATTTCAATCCGGAGTTAAACTAGTCCCACGTTCGGATCTCCGGGTGGGGACTACTCGAGAAGGGGTTAACATCACAAAAGTGACAAAGAGAAAATCTGACATTCTACGGATCGGAGCGTGAAATGTTAGAAGTCTGCTAGGAAGTGGAAGGTTAGAAAACGTAGAACGGGAAATGGATAGGTTGAGGTTGGATTTGGTTGGGATTAGTGAAATGCGCTGGCAGGAAGAACAGGACTTTAGGTCAGGAGACTATAGGGTCAATAACACTAAATCAAACAATGGCCAAGTAGGGGTTGGTCTCATATTGAGTAGGAAACTTGGACAGCGCGTGGAATATTATGAGCAATATAGTGAACGGATTACTGTAGCAAAAATCAATACAAAACCTATGTGCACCACAGTGGTACAAGTCTATATGCCTACCAGTCAAGCTGATGATGAAGATATTGAAAAGGTCTACGAAGAAATAGATGAAATTCTGAGGTATATCAAAGGTGATGAAAATGTTATAGCAACGGGAGATTGGAATGCTGTGGTAGGAAAAGGAAGAGAAGGGAAGATAGTAGGAGATTTCGGATTAGGTGAAAGGAATGAACGAGGAAGCAGGCTGATGGAATTCTGCAAAAGTAGGTTGGCTCAGGCAAGGAAAGCATTTCTACAAAAAATGAATCTGTTGACATCGAATATAGATTTAGGTATTAGGAAGTCATTTTTGAAAGCCTTTGTCTGGAACGTGGCACTCTATGGAAGTGAAACTTGGACTATTGGTGCAGCAGAAAAGAGGAGAATTGAAGCGTTTGAAATGTGGTGTTACAGCAGAATGATGAAGATCGGAAGGGTAGATAGGGTTACAAACGAGGAGGTATTAAGACGTGTGGGAGAGGAGAGATGTTTCTGGCGACTGTTAATGAAGCGAAGAGATAGGTTGGTAGGTCACATACTAAGGCACCCAGGAATAGAAAGCTTAGTTATGGAAGGAAGGGTCAAGGACAAGAACTGTAGGGGTAGACCAAGGTTAGAATATGTTAAACAGATTGCCTCATGTGTAGGGTGTGGTAGCTATGTAGAGATGAAACGATTAGCTCAGGACAGGGAGGCATGGAGCGCTGCATCAAACCAGTCAAAAGACTGAAGACTCAAACAACAACAGAATAAGAGTACCGTACATTTATTTATTTAATGTTGGTAATTTAGTTGGTTGGTTCTTAAGTTTAGGGGCTGCGACAACGCGGTCATGTAGCCCTATGTACTTTGGGTGTGTGTAGAATCTGTCTGATAACCAGTGTTAATTGTGATGACTGTATTAGTGTGCTATCTTTTTTTTTTTTTTTAAATTTAAGTACTGCAACTTAGAATTTTTCAAATAGTTCCTACTTTTGCCACCAAGCGCCACCGTCAACGACTACTAGGCCAAGTTCAGAACTTAGCTACTAGACGCCACCGCAGTCGGCTCTTGGCAATGAACGTAGAAACCTAAGAGCATTGTTTACATTCTTAACCTATCCAATTTAGCTTCACACAGGTGTAATTAGTGGAAGGTTATTTAACATGGCATAAATGTATGACATGGGACCGCCGGCTTTAGTTCCCCTCCGAAGGAAGGCATACTGAGGGATTTTTAACGCTGTTAAAAAATCCGACGGCTTCGGCCGGGTTTGAACCCGCTATTTTGGGCATAGAAGCTCAGCATGCTACCGACTATGCCACCGAAGCTGCCTGTTGGTAATTTATACAATATATAATTATACATAACAAGCTATATTCAAACTTTAAAGTCTATCCTTCTCAACCATTCGGTTAAGTCGGGTGTGAGAGTGAACAAATCGTCAGGAATGCCAGGGTACGAATAAAGAGGACTGTGCTGGACCAGATGTTCGATTGTCTGTTTTTCTAGGTTACACTCACACATTGGTGAGCTGATCCAGCCCCACTTGTACCTGAAATAATTGCTGCAACCATGTCCAGTCCTCAGCCTGTTGATGCGGCACCAGAAGTTCCTCGGTAAGTCAAAGCCGTTTGGTTTCTTCGTGGGATCAAGGTGGTGGACACTTGTTCCCAATGTTTTAGTTGACCACTCATGCTTCCAGCTTTCATTTAGGTCAAATCCAGCAGCAATGAGTTGACCCGCAGTGACACTTGCTGGTCTTCTAGATTTCAGTCATTGCTGTGATGGATGGCAGAATTCTTGGTGCAATGGCAAAGAGGGTGTACATTAAGTTACATTAATAAAACGCCCAGAGGATTATCTTCAAAACAAAACAAAAAAAAAGATCATCCACTATACATAAATAGTTCAGAAGTTATTATGTATAATTTACCGCAGGGTAAAAAGTGCAGATTGGGCCTTGGCAGTATAGGGTACGGACACCGCGTATATGGCTGGCGGTCAAAGGGTTAAATGAAGATACCGAAAAAAGTTGAAAATTTGGTATTTCATCCATTTTAAGTCATAATATAACGCATGGAACTCACAAAATACTGGTACATATTTTGCCCTTGTATATCTATTTTGTGGTCCTTTAGTCAGTGAAATCTAACAGTTGCAGGTGACCCTTGAAATTTACTTTACTAGTATGTATTGGAGGCTGTCTGGGCAATTCTTGCAATATAACATCGTCTGCTTCCTCTTACACAGCCCCTTTCCTTTCTTTGAACACCGTGCCGGCAATATGGAACAAACAATACAGTCGGGTTTGCGACTCTTGTCCAGTATTCACCCAATGGAGTGCCTCTCAGTTAGACGAGCGAACAATAATGCATCGGAAGCTGTGCAGCTGAAAAGTTGAAAGAATAATTTTTCACTTCCACAAATCAAAATGAGATATGTTAAAAAATATCAATATTTGTATTGTTTCATCAATACTGATATCCTGCCAATCAGATACTTGACGATTGCCATAAGTGCTGCTATGTACTAACGAACTATCACCCATGCCCATCATAACTATTATCCCCACTACCATTGTCTCCATTAATAGACAAATCAGAATCAGCCACTAAAAGCTGGTAAATTCCCAGTGCATGCTCAACAGATACATGTATGCATTATTAACGGTCATTTAGTTTTTTTTTTTTTTTTTTTGTCGTATAGCCTCCTGAGAGGCTGAGTGCAGGTCTTTCTAGTCGACGCCCGTGGGCGACCTGCGCGTCGGGATGAGAGATGGAATGGATGAAGATGAATGAAACTGTGGAAGGAAGCGGCCGTGGCCTGGCAGAAGGTACTGTCCCAGCATTTGCCTGGTGTTGAAAATGGGAAACCACGGAAAACCATTTCAAGGACAGCCGACGGTGGGGCTCGAACCCACGCGTCTACCGAGTCAGCAGAGAGCTTGGCCCCATGACCTAACGCTGTGCTTTAAACCGCGTAGCCACTGCTGTCGGTCATTTAGTTAACAATGGTAGTGTGAGAAGAAGCGCAGAAGCCATATGGCCTGCAGATTATAGGGTGATGCATTGTCAACATGATGTGTACCCTCAGTCATTAATTTGGCTTTTTTTGACTGGGGACATTGCCTTTCAGATTAGACAGCAACTTAATTGTCCGCACGAAGCTGTGTGCACCGCACTCCAGCCTTATACAGTTCTAAAATCCAGAGCTGGGAATTGAGCTCAGAGCCGCCAAAGTAATAGAGCTAACTATACCGTATATTAATTAAATATATACTATTTTAAAATATTCTGGCTACTCATTTGAATTTTGTTACATAATTTTTGTGTATGATTTCTGTCCTTCCGCATATGCATTCTTTCAAAAGTTGTAGTCTCCAAAAAATTAGGAAGAAGAGTTGGAAGAGGGTCCTTCCTTTAGAGAAGACTGGAATAAAACGCACCAGGTATATTCAAGTTGAATCAAAGGGAAGATAAAATAGTATTCACCACATCCACTTCAAAATATAACAGCTGTAATTAATGCATTTAGCAAAATAACATTGAAGTGAATAAACACACTGCAACAATCCTCAGAGTAATGTTTATTTTTAAATCAGTGTGCACACTTATGTCCTTGAATGGAAAGCTTACCTATTTCCACATTCAAATTGTCAAAGCTTCTGCAAAGGACAGGTCATGTCATTTGGAACACATTGGATAACAAAAATATTTATGTGTTTCTGCTGCAAATTTGATATATTCATACACAGCACAATAAAACAAAATTCTTTGGATCAACCCATTCCAAGTCAATCAATCAACCATAATTAAAATGGCTAAGAGTATTACCGGTATTCACCATGAGAAGGAATAGTGCAATGCTGCTCAATATGTGCCAGCTATGTCACACATTTCAGCAACAAGGGAGAATAGTGCAAGCCTGCTCTTCTTAATATTAAGCTACGGCCACTACCATGGCAAACAATTATGACCCATGTCAGTCAATCCATTATTATTCCCTTCTCACTAGGTAGGGAATGAATTTCTGTGTAGCACGTGATTTTTATGTCCTGTTAGAAGGTATGCATCAGAGGTGTTAGTGGGAGATGAAATGAATGAAGATTAATGAAACTGGGCAAGTAGTTGGAAGGAAGTGGCTGTGGCCTGTTGGAAGGTATCGTTGCTGCATTTGAAAATGGGAAACCATAGAGACCATTTCAAGGATGGCAGACTGGAATTCAACATCACTCGTCTATAGAGTCCAGAGATAGCTAAGCCCCGTGGCCTTGCACTGCACCTTAATATGTGCAGCTACCATGATCTGTTCAAAACACACAGTACAGTACATCAATATCTATAAAACTCTGACCTGAATGGTTTAAAATACTCACTTCAATACAGGATTCACACAGGATACAGCTACAAGAAACATGACGGCGTAAATCAGAATCCATTTCTTCCAGACATATCGCACAACTTTTCCAACCATCTCCTTGTTCCGCTGGACTAGATATTGTGGCTGTAGAGGTTGCCTCGCTGTCATCTTCCATTAAAGGTCCAATAAAATTTTGTACTGGACGTCTATTATGACTGCTTAAATCGCCACCACCATTCAAACACAAGCTAGGAGTCAAATCCAATGGACTAGCAGTTTCTGAATGCTGAAATCAATCCACAAACATTTCAAAATAGCATCATCCTCTTGAATTGTGCAAGTAAACAGTATATCTATATAATTCTGCCTGTTACTTAAATACTCAAAAGAATGAATGTGATGGATATGGAGGGAGCTTACAGCAGTTGTGCTGTATTGCAGAGTTTTAACTCAGCGATTCGAACAATACCCGAGGCTACACATAGGTCATTCAATCTGCAAAATTAAATATAAATTACTGTACTAATAAACTTGCATCATGGTCAGTACATTCAAATAAAAAAGTAAAATAATTTATATGCACTGAAGATGTACCTTCAACACATCATAATCATCATCATCAGTTTATCTGCCTGATGGCAGGTTTCCTCAGGGTCGGTTTCTTCACCTTATCCGGTCTTCAGCAGCACGTTTCATCGGCTCATAAGATTTATCTATCTTGATGGAATCCAGCATCTGAAACCTTCTTCTTCCTCTTTGGATTTTCCCTTGGACTGTCCCTTCTAATGCACTTTTCACCAAACCATCCCATCTTATGCAGTGTCCAATCCAATTCATTTTTCTTCTCCTATCTTCTTTAGCATCATTCTTTCTTCTCTTACTTTCTTTAATACTTCCTCATGTCTCATATTGGCCTTCCAACTTATTCTCTCCATTCTCCTCCATAGCCACATTTTGAGAGCCTCTATTCTTCTCGTCTTCTTTTCAAAGCGTCTAAGTTTCCGCTCCATACTGTTCAGCACCTTTGCGAGGGTTGACTGAACTGGGGGTGAGGGTGTGTGGAAAGATTGGTGTTTTATCTGGGGGGAAGTATTACTAGATGAGTGGAAACTCGGGATGAGTGTGTGAAAAGGAACTGGAGGCTCGAAAGGCGGTCTACGCAACAGGGGTTGCGAATCAATGGGGTGCGCTACAAGATGAGAGCTAACAGACTACTGTGTGAGTGCGGCGATGAGTAACGCAGTATCTGCTGACCATGCACTCCTACATGCGTGCAACTAAGAAATCAAGGCTACTGACAATGAAAACGTCGTGAATGCTGGCACAGCGGTTTCGGGAACAATGCACTAACAGGCTGAAGTGTGGGTAGGGAATTGAGCAGTAAAGGCAAAGGAAGGTAAACAATGAATACAACTAGTTTGTAATAATGGTGGTCACTTGTCTAATGGACCTAAGTGTAATGTGAATGTCCCTTTCATTTAGGACTAGTAAATCACTGTGTAAAATGGTGCAATTATACTGGGGCGTGAGAGAAAGGAAGTGTAACTGTGTGTAAGGAATCTGAGAGTCACTTACCCGAGGTACGGTGTCAGCTGGCAGCAGGGTAGGGCCTTCGGCGTAAACAGATCCCCTCCCTCAGAATGGGGTTCCTTATAAATGTTCTTCCAGTGCTGACTTTGCGGTATGCATGTTGCTGCACTACCAGTCAGTATTTGTGTATTTGTTTATGGAGTGTGGCTAGCACTTGGCTAACAGCTATGGTCAACTGGACCAGCTTGGTGTTGAAAGAAATGTGTATTGGCTGTATTTGATACCAGCTTGAGGGTAAAAAGGGGTGAAGTCGGTGTAGATGGTTGCACAGATGTAAATAACAGGGGTGTGTCTCTGGATGGTTGTAGATGTGTAGACGGTAGCGTTTCTTGTAGATCATCTGTGGGTAGATGTCCAGCGTGTAGTATCCATGTGCGCATATTTCCCTAAATAGGGCAATAGGCGTCCTAGGGCCCTTAACAATACATTGCTACACTCCAAACAAAAAATTTCACTAATCTCTTCCTTAGGCTTACTTTCATTGCGCCACAAAATAATTTTCTTTTCTTACTGAAGGGTTCTTTTGCTATTGCAATCCTTGTTTCTATCTCTTTAGTGCATATCATTTCTTGTGTAACCCAACTTCCTAGGTATTTATAACTATCTACTTGTTCAATTTCATCTTCTAATTTTATTGTATTTTTTTTCACTTTTTCCACCTATGGGCATACTTTTTGTTTTTTTCTCATTTATTTTCATCCCATATATTTTACAAATTTTATCTAGGTCTTTCAACATTTGTAATGCATGTCATTCTCTCTCACCCACAACCACGCAGATGGTATATCTGTAAAACGAATACACTCAAATCTTTTACCTTCTATGCATACACCTCTTTTTCCATCAAAACATTCTTTAATAATTTCTTCTAAATCAGTCATGGGCAAAGTACGGCCCGCGGGCCAAGTGCGGTCCTTGATCTAGTCTAATTCGGCCCCCAACATGCTTTCGAACTATACTATCTACAATTACACATAGGTCATGTTTTCTGTTCTGTATAGGCCTACCTAGAAGTGAAAAACTGTTTCAATCCATTGTGTTTATGCATTTTGTGTATTAGAGTAGCAGCTAGACCGGATTGAGTTAAAATGTAACAATGAATTGAAGCAACTAAGCCTCCGTGGCTTAGGCGGCAGCACGCCGGCCTCTCACCGCTGGGTCCGTGGTTCAAATCCCGGTCACTCCATGTGAGATCAGTGCTGGACAAAACGGAAGCAGACAGGTTTTTTTCCGGGTACTTCGGTTTTCCCTGTCAAAATTTCATTCCAGCAACACTCTCCACTCTCATTTCAATTCATCTGTCATTCATTTAATCATTGCCCCGGAGGAGTGCGTCAGGCCTCGGCAGCCGGCACAGTTCATATCCTCGCCGCTAGATGGGGGCTTCATTCATTCCATTCCTGACCCGGTCGGAGACTGGAAGCAGGCTGTGGATTTTCATTTTTCAATTGAAGCAACTATCCCTCAACGTTTCGAAAATTGAGTTCTACACAAGGATCTACCAAAATCAAGCCTCCCAAACTTGTAATCTCATGCACACATGATAACTGCCAGGTTCGCATCTTCCTATATCTGTGAACAGGTGTTTTCTACAACGAAGCTTTGCAAAAATAGCATCAGAAATAGATTAACCCTTCAGGCCGGCTATTTAATCCGGAGGTGTACCCTTCTCCGGCGGTATTTAAATTGAAGCTCACCAGAGGTGTAGACACCAACAAGGTAAAAAATTAATAATGTAAAATTTACGAAATATAACGCAATGAAAATTTTAGGAATACTTACCGATAACATGTCCAATGTTTCCCAGTAATATATGTAACGAATGCTTTTCAGGGTTGTCCATGATCACACGCAATATTTACAAAAATATAATAATTTGATAAGTTCCACATTAGGTATTTGTTTCAGGTATATTTACAATGAAAACAAGATCTGTACATGATAATGCTCAATCTACATAACTTTCGGGTATAATTTCCAGGAAAAGCCGAATTTTGAATATTTTTTAGGCCCCGTATATGTATCCGATGTATAATTGTCAACAAAATGTAAATATCGCAATATTAGTTCAAACCTGTCGCTTGGCATTGTTTGAGGGAATATAGGCTAGGGGTTTCTAAAAATTCATCCCTGGTTAAATAGCTCTTTAGGGTAGGTTTCTGCATTTTCCCCATCAACATTACAAGCCCGAAGAACACATAAATGTTGCCCCCTGTCACTAACTCCCACTTCTTGGCGCGCGACCTTGCTTTCAAGGGCGTGCCAACTATACATTCTGCCGCGTAGATATTTGTTTCTCAAACAATTAGTTCAATCACTTTGTCGTCGAAAAACAGCAAAATAGCATCTAAAACTGACGTGAAATGCTTCTCTGTTCCCGGCATACCCGTGAACCTCTCACCACAAACACTGAACAGCGGTCGTTGTTATTACAGCTGAAGCTATTTCTTCTTCATCAGCGCTGTCTGGCACTTCCCCAATAACATCATGCTGTGTGTTCATAGTCCGTATCACTACCGAAAATATCGCTTCCCTATACATCACTTCCACTACTGTCATCTGTCAAACGAATAATCTCTGCACCCGTAAGATAATGAGACAGCCCGGCAATTATTTCTCTGAGACTGAGTAGTCTTAAGCCTACGAAGCAAAAAATTATCTACGTAGTATTTGCTTTCGGAGCTTCCCCTTCATAAGTGGCAAAAATTGTCAAGTTAGACATAGTTCACAAAACATTCTCGAGATGGCAGGAGAGATCGTGATACCTTCTAAAGCAACTAATTTGAAACTCAATAGAGCGTGTTCCAAGTTCTTTCGCTGATCGATATGAGTCGTAAAAAGCAACGGATATCGATCAGATTCGTATTAGTTCTAATGAAACAGAGATGGCATGAAAGTACACAACGTCTCGGTTCATAACGTGCAAGAAGATCCCGCGAAGCAGCAGTGGTTCATGTGTAATAGGCATTCTAACTTCCGCCTGCACCGGCCGTTATTGGTACGTCGAACCGGCTGGACGAGTGGAATCCAGCGGACGTACAGTGTACGGCCAACCGGCTTGAGGGGTTAACAGACCACCATTTATCTGCGCTACTAAGAATCAGCTCATCCCAGTTTCAACCAGATTATGAAAAACTTTTAGAAGCACAGTCACAGTTTCACTGGTCACATACTCCTTCCTCTTCTAACAAATAATGAAGGTGTGTTCATAGTGCAAAGATGAAGGAACATTGGGCTAAAAAGAAAGCTCGCCAGAGTTAGGAACCACGGGGTTCAAGCGACCTCGACAAACTAAGAAGAAGAAGGAGGTGTGTGAAGTTTTCTACCATTGTAGTCAATAAGTTTTGTTTAATTTAAAATTCAGAAATAAAAAGTTTATAATCTATTTGTAAACATATGTTGTTTTATTTTCGGCCTGCCTAGATTATTTTGTATTGCATCTGGCCCTGTCCCTAAAAAGATTGCCCATGTCTGTTCTAAATATATATTAAATAGAATAGGTGACAAACAACATCCTTGTCTCACTCCTTCCCCAGTCCTATTTCTTCGCCAATTTTAACTCTTACTTTTTGGCTTAAGTAAAGATCTTTAATAAGAGCTTAGGCTTTCACGGCCGGCGTACATAATGAGATACAAGTTTTTCGGGCTTGTAGGCCGTGGTCCAGACAGGATATCTCCCAACGTTTCACCGGCAACTGCGTCCGGCATTATATTCCACTGCTGACCAAGGTAAGGAGCGGAACCCTTGATAATGCCGGACGCAGTTTCCGGTGAAACGTTGGGAGATATCCTGTCTGGACCATGGCCTACAAGCCCGAAAAACTTGTATCTCATTATCTTTAATAAGGTTTCTTTAATTCCAATTCACTCCAAGTTTTTTGAGTATTGTCATTAATTATTCCCATCTCACACGATCAAAAGCTTTTTCTAAATCTATGAATATTGCGTATACTTTTCTGCTTTTATGCATATATATATATCTGTCACCGATTATCCTTAACAAGCCAATAGCATCCCTTGTTCCTACTCCTTTTCGAAATCCGTACTGCTCCTCAGACATGAAACCATCCATTCCCATACAACCTCCTTTGTATAGTTCGGAATAAAATTTTTGCTGCATGAGATATATAACTTATTGTTCTGTGATCTTCACACTTTTTTGTGTTTTCTTCTTTTTAATTGGTATCATCACTATTTCTTTGAAATCATTCTGCCATGTACCTGTTCTATATCTCATTGCACAACCTAATTATTTCTATTTTTCCTTCCTTCCCTAATGCCTTTATTACCGTATATACCCAAATGTAAGACGACCCCGAATATAAGACGAGGCCTAGTTATCAACTGCCTCTTACAGATTTTTTCAAAAAAATACTCGCTAACTCATAACTTGCACAATATATGCCCTTAAGGTCGTGCTTTCATTTTTATAACGCCTCGTGTTATCGGAAATCCCTCTGCCCTCTTTTCCAAGACATACTCTATAATTTCTTTCTTCAAGAATGGGAGATGTTATTAAATTAAGATACGTTGATCACTCGATTACTGCTCGTAAAACTGACTGGTTGTTCTTGTAAAGATTGTTTTAAAACATATTTCCGTATGCTTTCGAACATATAATTTATCCGCTTAAAATGATGTGTATGCGTAAATCCTAACCTCAAAATGTATGCTATTCGTATATGCATGGTAATTAAACATAACAAACCATATTTGAATCTTTATTAACGCATTGATTTGTTGCGAGTTACAAGATGCCAATACCACATACTACTTTGCAAATAATATATATATTTTTTTTAATACCCTGAATATAAGAAGACCCCAAATTTTTATAACACAAAAAGTGGCAAAAAACCTCGTCTTACATTCGGGTATATACGGTAATTCAATTTGTATATCATCAATTCCCGGAGCTTTACCATTCCTTCATTTCTTTTATAGACTTCTCTATTTCACTTTCTGAAATGCTATATCCTAATAAAATTCTTCCTCAGTTACTGATTTTTGATGCATACCTGCCAACTTTCAAACAGGACTTTCAGTAAACCTCGCACGCGTCAAAAAATCTAACAAATTTCGACATACCCCAGCTTGAAACAATAATCCTCTTGGGCCACAAAATGCAGTAATTCATGCTTTGAACAGGATTTTTCATGGAAATCTTACCTACTTACATCATATGCCAATTATTTGTAGACGAGCATGACCCTCAAGAAGCAGGTGTGGTGAATTTTGGTTTGGAGCATAGATATAACAGGACTTCCTTGACATAATATACCTAGGTAATACACTCATCACTCACTGGAAATTACTAGCACTTTTAAATTCATAGCTGTGGCTTTCTTAGCTTCCTGCAAAAAAGCCTGGAGCAAAGGTGCTGGCATAAAAAGGACCAGAACTCCTGGTCTTCAAAATAGAAATAGACTCCAGAGATTCATTCATAACATACATAACATGACGTATCATATTGTTAAAATCCTACGTCGGTACAACATATGGACTGTATTTGGAACTTCTGTTAAGATTAGGCAACTCCTGCGACCAACTAAGGACAGTTTGCCTAAATTGCAACAACCGGGTATCTACAGAGTTCCCTGTACTTGTGGCAAGGTTTACATCGGGCAGACTTCGAGAAAAATATGCACTCGCATTAAGGAATATAACAGATGTATCAGGCTCATTCAACCTGATAAATCAGCTGTTGCTGATCATGCTTTAACACCTGGCCATGATGCCACGTTCCAAGGAGTGGATGATCTTGCCCGTATAAAGGAATATCGTCCCAGAATTATCTGGGAGGCGGTTGAAATACGTAAACAGCCAGATAATTTCAACCACGACACCGGCTACAATCTCAGTGAATCCTGGCTACCTATTATCAGAACCCTGAGAAAGTAATACACTGCTGCTTTTCGTTGTACCTAACATGGGGCTATAATGGTGTCCATATTTGGGCACCTTTTATATAGTAGGTTCTTTGTTGCTTTCTCTTAGCAATAATGTGTCGTATTTCAGATTATTCCTGACGAAGAAAGACATGGTTTCTTTCGAAACGCGTCGAATTTGTTATAATAAAACACGGCATAAGCCCAAAATTCAACATTATGGATAGTATCACGGGCCGTGAAAGTCTAAATGATAAAATTCATGTATTTTCTTCACTTCGAAAAATAACGAATTTAACAGAATTAATATAAAACACTACAGTAACCGATGACATTATAAGGGTCTGATTTAAGTTGTGACCAACTTTGCTTTCTTCAGAAAGTCAATGAATTGGAAACACATATGGTTGGAGATGGGATCATGATAATGGGTGATCTGAATGCTCATGTGGGAACTGATAGAATAGGATATGAGAATGTTTTGGGCCCACATGGGTATGGAGATAGAAATGAAGATGGAGTGAAACTGTTGGACTTCTGTATCAGGAACAACCTGATAATAAAAAACACATGGTTCAAGAAGAGGAATAGTCATAAGATCAGCCGGTATAGTTGGGATGGACAGTATGGAACACTCATTGATTTCATAATAACAGACCGAGAATGGGGAAGATACATCATCAATACCAAGATAATCCCCAGTGAAAGTATGGAAGGTGACCACAGACTGTTAATTATGGAATTAAAACAAGTAAAACTTCCTAAAATTGTATTGAAGAAACCAAAGATCAAGATTTGGGAATTGGAGGAGGAGGATAAAAGAATAGCATTCCAAGATAGGATAAAAAGGAAGTTGCCTAACACAGAAATTCGAAGTGGAGAAGAAGAGTGGAAAAATTTAAGACAGACTTTTGTGGAAGCAGCAATTGAGATATGTGGGAAAACAAAAGCAACGGTTAAGGGAAAGGAGACACGGTGGTGGACAGACAAAATAAAAGAAGAAATAAAGGAACAGGGTAAAGAAAGAAATGGATAAGGAAAAGCAAAAAACATACCAGAGAGATGAGATTATGATAGAAAGATTACATGTGGAATACAAGAGATTGAAATTACAAGTAAAGAGGAGTATTAAAGAAGAAAAGGAGAAATGTTGGGGAGGGTTTACCAACAAAATTGAACAAGATAGTCGAGGAAATCAAAAATTATTATACAGAGTAATAAAATCGAAAAGAACTAATTAAGAACAAGAAGTTCTGTGACGAACTAAAGAGCCTACTTTTCTTGAAATTTAAGATTCTTGCCTATCTATATAGACCTATCTAGAATAATGAATAGATCTTTACTCCTACCAAATTTTGTTTCGATTGCTGCAGCCGTTTAGGAGTTGATAGGACACACACAGCCAGAAGGACAGACAGACAGACAGACATACAGACACACATTTGCCCGATCTCATAAGTATACTTTTTCCTCATTTTTGCAAAACGTGAAAATTAGGCTAAAAACTCAAGGCATTAGAGAGAGAGAAGATGGATCCATAGTACATGATGAAAGGGGTCTTCAGAAGGTGATGGCAAAATATTTTTAAAAACTTTATAATGATGACAGTTCTGAGGAAGAAGGAGATAAGAAATTGGAAATAATAGTTGGAGAAAAAGAAGAGAACCCGATAACATGGTTGGAGCTTGAAAGGGCAGTGAAAACAATGTAGACTGGGCCGCTTTTGGGTTAAACTTCGTTTTTAAGAAAACAAGAAGCAAATCGTATAACATTTGGGCATCAGGACTTATAGAGATAATTTGACCCTGCGGAGTTCGAAAATGCCTCATGCCCACTCGAGAAATGGACCGGAAGTCCACAATTCAAGATGGCGTCCAAGATGGCGGCTTTTTCCCGAAGTTTGCTACTTTGAGCCCGCGTGTAAAATCTATTCAACATTTGTGCCGTTTTTCTTCTCAGCTATGTAGAGGAGGCATGCAGCTACCTGTTACATACTATGGTTATCCTGAAACTTGGAATTTTAACCCTGGAATCGTACCTGAAATCTGACCTATGGATTATTTTTAAAGTTACTTTTGTTTCGCTTTGATTACGGAAAAAGTACCTAGTAAACGAACATTTGTGACTGTTTAATACTTGTATTCCCAACATTCAGCATTACGTTGCGTAGTCGCTTATCCCGCTGCGTTAATTAGGAACTGCAGGAGGGCGTTTAAAGTGCAGCCGTGCGCGCGCGGCAGGCCCGACGGCCCGGTACCTGATTGATGTGCAGCCTTACTGCCCGGCACTACCTGCAGATGAGTTCTATCTTGTTTCATATTGGACGCTATTTGGATCTTATAATTGACACTTGTGAATCAAAATGGTTAAACAGCAAATGCTGGTTGCTTTCCGGGAGAAAATTTCCGTTATGTTGGCATGACACATCCAGATGTGAAAGGAATTCGGATGGTGGAAGTTCATGCTTCTTGTAATACACCACTAACCTTCCTGTCTCCGTTGTTGTCAAACAGTCATAAAAGTTTGCCAACATCTGCAAGTTTCAAGCGGAGCGGGTGACCAGGTCCGGCCAGGACCCTCGGGACCCGCTAGGCCGTTGGCGGCTGCTGATCAGCTTTTGAGTGTAATGCACGACCTCACGAAAGTTTTCACATTTTTTAAAGATGAAAAGATGCAATATTCCTTGGCTAACTTTATCAAGTTAAAATCAGAAGCTATGGCCATGTATATATGAGTCGTCTAGTATCAAAACCGGCCAAGTCACTGATGGCATATTTTTCAGTATGGATGAAAATCCTCTAGAGACAAAGCAATGGTGATCACAAAAGATTTTATTGCATAGTTATATCCGTAATGGTTTAATATTTAAGTTCTGCTATTTTGAGAAATCTGATTCATAATGAACCCATCTTTTTTGCTAATATTAATTTTGACTTGGCCGTTTCTGTTGCAATTTGGTATAATTTTAGTCTTTTTTTGTAAAACTTTTCTTTTTAAATTCCAAACTCCAGTGACAAAAGGCAATTAAATTAAAATAAATTGACATTTTAATTACCTATCTTTATTGCAATAAAAACGAAAGCATTCTGCTTAAATTGGATAGTAATATATGAAGATGAACATCAGAAAGCTGAGGAGAATACAAAATAGGTATTATATCATTAAAAGTTAGTAGTTCACTAGATCTTGAACACAGTACAAGAAAATGAGTCACTTATGTTAATAGAATCATTATTAAAATAGGAACAATATACACGTTACACTACCCAATAATGACAAAATACGAGCACACAAGAAATACGATTGCTTTCGTGCCAATGCGGTAAGAAGCCCGCGAATACGGAAGTCAGTGTTGCAAACGAACAAAATACAAATTATTATGACTTCGAAGAGTATACAATATAAGGTACAATGTTGCCTACGGATATCACTTTCTTGCGTAATCTAACAATGCTAGATTCCAGACAATAATGCTGGGACATGAAGAATGCTACTCGTTCTTTGACATGGCCGGTTATGAAAGCACTGCCTTCATGACTTGGCCCATTTTGTTGCACGACCAAGAATTCAGTGCTCTGTAACATGAAGACATGGATGATTTTGAAGCATATTCTTGCTTCGCCTGATAGTGCTGTACTTCTACTTCAAATTGATAACCATAACTCATTTTCGTAAATTTTGTGACTTGGCCGGTTTTGATACTAGACGACTCATATCTGATATGAATGAATTGAGTCCAGATGTCGAGGACGCATTTTAAAGGGAGATTTTGCTATCTTGATAAGCTCTAACAATTTCAGTCAAGTTGATCCAGACCAGGCATGGGAATGGATAGTTGGAGTCTGCAAGGATGAAGGAGGCATCGTAGGAATCACTCAAAATACGTCCTCACTCCAGCGGTTGGCACTTTCCTTCCATTGGCGGAAGTTGGTGTGTGAAATGTACGGCGTGCTCTCTGTGGCCACCTGCAGTGACCTGCTACCACGGCGCCGGGAGAGAGACAACACTCTGATGAAAATTCTCTCCTGAGAGTAAAGGAGGCCTGCGATCTGCTGAAACAGGATCAAGGCATCTGTAACATTGCCAACAAGGACCAAGCATCGAAAGAAATCGAAGAATCTCTTCTGAATGTCAAGGCGGAAGGACAGACAGCAGTACTGGACTTTGTCCGTAAGAGCTTTCTCATTCAGGAGACAGGACTGCCTGAATTATGTTATTACGCCAGATTACATTAGTGCAATGCACTTACCCTCTCAGATCTATATAAGGTCAATGTCACAAAGGACACTGCGAGTGCCCTTCAGGCCGAGAGAAAAGTAATACGCCGCCTCCTTGTTGCATACGAGGGTGGACGAGAGGTAGAACTATGGTACGCCCCATTATGAAACACGAACTACTTCCGATTGCTATAAGCATCTGCGAAATGAATGGTGACCACAGGAGCGCCAGTGATAAACGTACTCTCACTTCTGTATTACTTCTGGAATTGACTGCCCCGGAACCATTCCCGTCGATAACAATAAGTCTGTTTTGATTATTGATGGACAAGCACTGGTAGTTGCACTTGGAAAGCCTTCTAAGTCGCAGCCTACTTTCGGAGATTTTGCTAGCCGTTTCGCAAAGAGGATACAGTACTTGGGAAAGCCCTACACGAGGGTTGATATCGTATTTGACCGCTACAGGCCATTTTTAGTGAAATCATCAAATATGCAAAAGTATTTCATGCAAATGTACAAGGTAAGCACACATAACTTAAGTTTTCCTCGGACCCCATCGAAAATGACAGTCTCTAAGCAGAATTTTTCATACATTTAGGTGCCACTAGAAACCTGTACTGCTGATGAAGATAGGCATCTAATGTTTGGTCTTGTGGATCAAGAAGGACTTCCCCCGACGAATGACTCTCTGAGGCTTCATATTTTAAGATGTCATTATCAAGTGAGTATTCGACGTACACAATACGCACAGTATTATTATTTGTGACTCATAGTAAATTAATTTGTCTTGTTTTTCTGACAGGCTTTGGAAAAACTCTCACATGCCCAACCCTGTCTTACCCAATCCACTGGAAACAGGATGGCAGTCTACGGATGGGAAGTTGACTGCTGTACTTATGACCCGAGAGCCAGTTCCAAAGAAATGCAATGATCTGATTACGTGCGGGTGTGAGACCGGATGCGCCACCTTCATATGTGGTTGCAAAAAGAGGAAACTCTCATGCATAAAGACGTGTCGTTGCAAGGACCCTTGCTGCAACAGACGTAAATTATAAACTATGCCTGTAATATAAAAGTGTGAAATAAACGTATAATTTTGCTATGTACAACAACTTTGTTCTTCGCTTCAGCAAACAAACCTCCGTTCAACCTACAAATAAATCAACTTAGAAATATTTTACTTTGCATGGGTGCGGAACGTCCCCAGAGCGGCTGGCGCGGCGCCCCAACGTCGGGTGGCCTAGCCTGCGGCGCGGCTGCTGTTTCAACGCCCTCCTGCAGTTACTAATTGACGCTGCGGGCTATGCATGTACGCACCGTAATGCTGAATGCTAGAACTACAATTAATGTACCGTCCCAAAGTTTCGTTTACCGTGTACTTTTTCCGTAATCAAAGCGAAATAAAAGTAACTTAAAAAAAAAGTAAGTCGGATTTCAGGTACGATTCCAGGGTTAAAATTCCACGTTTCAGGATAACCGAAGTATGTAACAGGCAGCTGCATGCCTCCTCTACATAGCTGCGAAATAAAACGGCGCAAATGTTCAATAGATTTTACTCGCGAGCTCAAAATAGCAAACTTCTGGAAAAAGCCACCATCTTGAATTGTGGACTTCCGGTCCATTTCTCGAATGGGCATCAGGCATTTTCGAACTCAGCAGGGTCAAATTATCTTAAAAAGTCCTGATGCCCAAATGTTATACGAGTTGCTTCTTATATATCGTTTTTCAGAAAAAGGTAAAGCAAGTGGAAAAGATGAATTCAATGGTGATATGATTAAGGCAGCAGGAAGCATCGGCTTACAGTGGCTATACAGGGTCTTTCATATAAAATAAGAACGGCAAGCGGCAGTTTTGTTATTCGCTGCTACGGCGGCTTTGGCCGAGCTTGTGGCGCACCATGGCCCCCTGCTGTACTATTGAAAGCGCACGCATAGTACATTCGAGGGCTGGTTTTTTTTTGTGAGGTTTTTTTTTTCAAGTTCGGACGGACTGTATAAAAATAACAGATTGACATACCAAACTGATTTTACTACTAAATGTTTGCTTGTTTTATTCTTATGTCTCAACATAATCGCCAAAACGATTGAAACATTTGTCGTATCGTTACACCAGCTTTCCAATGCCCTCGGCAAAATATTCTGCCGCCACTGAGGTGGGTACGTCTGGACAGTCTCCTGAAGTTTTTCCTTTTTGGCGAGGTGTTGCCACCCAACCATACCTTCAATTCTAAAAAGGAGGAAATCATTCACGACCACACTGTACGAACTTTACGATAGACTTTTACAAAGAATTCAAGTGTGAATTTTTGGACCATCTGCCGTTTAGTCTAAACCAGCACTGAATGATTTTCACCTTTTTCGAGAATTGAAGGTATGGTGGGGCGGCAACACCTCGTCAAAAAAGGAAAAACTTCAGGAGGCTGTCCAGACGTATCCACCTCAGTGGCGGCAGAATATTTTGCCGAGGGCATTGGAAAGCTGGTGTAACGATACAACAAATGTTTCAATCGTTTTGGCGATTATGTTGAGACATACGGATAAAACAAGCAAACGTTTAGTAGTAAAATTAGTTTTATACATCGGAACTTGAAAAAAAAAAGGAACAAGGAAGGAAGGAAGATTGTAGTTTTACGTGACCGTGAATCTTGTGATTATGAGCCACGGGACCTCCTTTTTACGTGGAATCCGAACCACAGGACATGGCATTTCACTTCGAAAATCTCACATGCATTGACCGGGAATCGAACCCCGACCGCCTTGGTGAGAGGCATTCAGCTAGACCGCTGAGCCACCACGCCCTCAAAAAAGGAACAACCCAGCCCTCAAATGTACTATGCGCGCGCTTTCAATAGTATAGCAGGGGGACATGGCCCGTCACAAGCACGGCCAAGGTCGCCGTAGCAGCGAATAACAAAACTGCCGCTTGCCGTTCTTATTTTATATGAAAGACCCTGTATAGAGTCCTCAATGCCATATGGAAGGAAGAAATAATACCTGAAGATTGGCAACAAGGAAACATTATACCATTGTTCAAAAAAGGGAATAGGAAGAAATGTGAAAATTATAGAGGTACTGTATAACTTTATTATCACATGGGCTGAAAATATTGGAGAAAGTCATAGACAAAAGACTGAGAAACACAGAGGAAGAACAATATGGTTTTAGACCAAATAAATCAACAATAGATTTGATATTTACAGTACGTATGATATTAGAAAAACATCTGGAAAGAAATAGGAAATCATTTTTGTATTTTTAGATTTGGAAAAGGCCTTTGATACAGTTAAGAGAAAACATGTATGGGAGTGCCTACTGGAAAGGAATGTATCGAAATCATTGATTAATAAGATAAAAATGTTGTATCATGAGAGTAAAAGCAGTGTACAAGTCGGAAGTGGTGACTCTGAAACATTCTATACAAAAAAGGCCTCAAGCAAGGAAGTCATTATCACCATTATTATTTATTATACTGATTGGATGAAATTATAAAACGTGTAAAACAGAGTATCAGTAATGAAGTGAATGCTTTGGTATTTGCAGATGATGTGGTGATTTGGGGAAAGGGAGAAAAATAAGTACAAAAGAGACTGGACATTTGGAATGAAAATTTGAAGGAGTTTGGAATGGTAATTAGTAAAAAGAAAACTGTAGTCATGTACTGTGGAAAAGAGAAAAAGAAAAGTCAAGTGAACATAGATGGGGTACGGTTAGAGAATGTAGAAGTTTACATATCTAGGTAGCACTATAAATGGAAGTAATGACATCAACATTGAAATTAATAACAGACTAAGTAAAGGTACAACATTTTATCACCAAGTCCGAGAACTTTTATGGGATGACAAAGTACCCAAGATAACGAAATTAATATTATATAAACAGTATTTCATACCAATTGTAACATATGGACTGGAAACACTGGCAACTAATAAAAGGCAAAATAGTAAGATACAAGCAGTAGAAATGAAATTTTTAAGAACTTCAGCTAAAGAGACAAGAAGGGATAGAATTCAAAATACTAAAATCAGAGAAGAGTTAAATATGGAACTGTTAAATCAGAAGATACAGAAAGCAAGGTTACGTTGGTTCGGACATGTAAAAAGAATGGGTAAAGAAAGAGTAGCAAGAAGGGAATTAGAAAGAGAAGTCAAGGGAAAGAGACTAGTTGGAAGGCCGAGAAGAAGGTGGTTGGACCAAATTTTGAAGGACATGGGAGAAGCTGGATTGGATGTGGCAGAAGTGATGGAACAGGAAAAATGGAAGGACCGAAAGGAGTGGAGGAGGCTTGTAAACCACACCCGGATGACTGGAGTGGGACTTTGATGATGATGATGATTGCTTCAGAACTTCTTGTCTTGAAAATGGAACTGGCTTCCAGAGTTCCATTGGACATCGATGACCTGAACGTGCCCTGTTCTTCTTAATCAGGCTAAAAATTCGTTCACATTCTGTCTTCGCAGTCAAGTACGGAGAAATACCGAGATTTCAATTTTGTACGACTCCATAATGGAACTCAGTTAGGTCCGTATACTATTGAACATAATGTCGATTATTCACGTCCGTATTGGACAGGCTGAGGAAGGGGGAGTATTAGCCCCCAAAACTAGTCCCTGTAAGTAGTTAGAAATAAACAGTATTGAAGGTGGAAAATCTATTATTCTTTCAAAGTTACTATTGAACATTTAAAATGCAATAAAACATAAAAAAAATTCGGCAATGGCAAACCATATGCGAGAAACAAGCCATAATTTCACAGATATAGATAATGATTTGCATATCCTTCATTTTGAAAATAAAGGTACAACGATGAATGTGCATGAGCAAATGGAGATCAATACAGCACAGAGGTTAAATCCAGCAGAAAACCTCAATGACATATATTTTGATACCAATATATTCTATATGGCATGATAACAGGCTACATAATTAAAGTCAAGTTTAGAAAACCACCATAGCAGGACACGACAACATCATTCCCTCAGAATGTGTTTTGTTTACATTTGTATAGGTAGCTGGCTTGTAGTGGCATCATGTGTGAAGTAGCATCCACCTCCCTTAGCCTCCCCACTCCCTCGCCCATCGCCTCGCATTGTCATTGCACGCTGCGTGATTCACTTAGTGAGCTCTGTCCCGACACCACGTAGACAAGGTAAGTACAACACGTCATTCGGACCGCACACAACAGTTTGCTAATTTTTCTTTATAGTTTCTTTCATAGTGTTTTGTTCTTATTCACAGATTGTTATCTACTTCGGGCTTGGACATGATTATAAGGCCCCGTTTCCTCGGCTCCCATGCGTTGGATGTAAGCTCATTTATTTTCAAGTTTACACTATTTATGAATTTTTTATGTACAGTAGAAGTCCGATAATCCGGCACGTTCGGGACCGGCTAGGTGCCGGACTACCGAAAATTCCGGTCTATCGGACGGTGCCCCTTCTTTTTAGTGTAGGCTTTGCCGTAAAACAAATGTACTTTGTTTTTTTAACTACATACATACATAAATGGTAATTATAAGAACAATTAGGTTAATACATAATTAAACTACAAATACAGTACAACAAAGTTTATTTTACATTTCATACAATGTATGTACACGTACTGTAAAACATATTTCACTTAGATTTGAAAAAGTCACGAATGTCTTTTTGTTTTCTTGACTTTTGGCGTTTAGTATAAAATTTATTTCTAATGATATGGAACTCAATAATTTCTGAAGCACTGTAGCTAGTGAAAGGACACAAAACAACAACGCACAAAAAAACGGCGAAGACGCTTCGTGATTGATTAACTGTGCTGCACTGCAACTGTATTTGTTGTGACAGCTGAGACTAGCCGGCCGCTAATTGTTTCCGAACAATACCGAGCGCTTCCGGATGATCCTGAACTACCCCGAAAACTTCCGAATAGCTCTCGAGCGTTTTTATTTGCTTTAAAGACACACTTTTAGAGAAACCAAAATTTTTACAATTTTCCGGAGCGATGCCGGACTATCGGGCATTCAGGACTGTTGGATGCCGGACTAATGGACATCTATTATTACTCTATTACCGGTAGTTTTCTTTTTCTTTTTTGGACAGACACGGGCGTGAGGCGAGTAATTTCTAAATTCAGCAATATTTTCACGTTAACTGAGAAGATACCTCCGACACTGCAACTGCCCCATTCAAGAATGACAAACTCAACTTTTAAATCTCAATTATATGGTCAAACTCACTGTGAAGTGGAACGCTAATTCATCAAACATGTCGCCACTGATTTTATAAGATGTTTTATAGTTTTATTCAAGTGTTTTTCAGCATGTGTTTTGTTTTAATTTTAGCATGTGATTTTAGATGAAGGAAGTTGTATGCTGATTTATTGGCATGATTGTATTTGACATGATAGGGCTGAAGAAGGGCCAATAATGGCTTGAGAAACATGTACCCTGATTGATGAATTACTGTATAATATATGTATTGATTGACGGAGATTTTCCCTCAATTTTTGACGTAGTCAATACCAAGATGTTACACAAACGGCGCTGGTCTCAGCGTTAGACGAGATTCCCGAAGTTTTCATGATAGAACACGGAGAAAAATCGCGAATCGCGATTTACATAATCGGTGTCACTTATAGTCGTCCGACGAGATTTCCACTGTCCTTGAGATCGGGCACGGAAAAATATTGCATTATTACGCAATCGGCGCTGCTTGCTGTCCGTTTGATAAGAATTCAGTTGACCTTGTCATCGAATGCGGCGAAATATCGCGATGTATCGCAATCGCTGCCGTACTCGACCGTTTTACAAGATTCACGTTGTCCTTGCGGTTGGACACTGAGAACTCGATAATATGTAATTGGCGCCGCACCCGGCCGTCCTCGTGATCACAAGTTTGCGATCAGGCAAGGGTTTTATAATTTTACACAACTGGTGTCGATCTCTGTCCGTTTGACGAGATTCCCGCAAGAAAGGCATGTGGTCAGCCAGCCGTCTTGAGGATGTGATTTTGGAGGATGAACGTTCGAAGTAGGTATGAATTTTACGAATTATTCTGAGAGGATAATACGAATACGAATAATACAAGAGGGCACATTTTCTTTCGAATTTGAATTATATAAGTTTTCGAGATAACCGGTTAGATTATATATTCGACGGAACCAACGTTCGAAGGAAAAATCAACATATAACGGAATTTCAAATTAGCCACACTGGATGTCGCAATTCACGAGACCGATAGACTTTTAAAATAAAACTATTTCGAAGCTTTCTCATGATTTTTTCGAAACGGTATAATTTTGCAAGATTGCGACATTAAATTGTTTCGCGTTATTTATGGACTTATATTTGAGACAGTCGTCAATAGCAGAAATGAGAGGTTTCTGTTATGTTTCTAAAGTTTTCAAGCATAAATGTGTCATGAAAAGTCAGGTTACCTAAGAAAAAGAAAAAAAATTCTCAAAAAACTAAAAATTCTTTTTGATGCCAAAAGTATACGTTAAACCGATGTATACCATTGAAGGTATCCTCAGTATCCTTGAGGGCGGGCACGGGGAAATATAGCCTACGCAATCGGCGCAGCTTGCGTGAAATTTGCTCCATCGCAATCTGTGAGCCTACCAGCGCGAGTTTAAATGATTTAAACTGACCTTGGTGAATTTTCCTTACCTCCAAATATCCAGACAAGAATTAGCTACTTTTCGTTACTGGTAGACACTTAGATAATTCACATGTTATTCCGTAACTACAACACGATCCATGCTTTGTAATTCGTGGTGAAGAAGAAAAGAACTATTTTTTATACAGAACGGTAAAGGTTATCGAACAAATCAAGGCATTAAAGAACAAGTAAACGGTTATCCCAGAGCTTTCATTCAACACAAACAAATCAATATCGATCGACTAGGATTCAGGCAAATCAGGACGCATCTCGTATTCCCAGTAGAAGACTATAACGATCGGATGAATAAATATAGTTCAGAGCGATGTATCGAATGTGCGCTGGTTACACAGCAATGTATCGGCGGCATGCGGAAGCTTGTTCTGGCATAAATCCGTAAAATATTATAGTTCAACCGTAAAACATGTTATTCCATGTTAAAATTCCGTAAATTTTACGGAAAACCCGTAAAAGTTGGCAGGTATGCAATACCATCATTAGGCCAGTTCTAACTTATGGTGCAGAATCATGGAGTTTAACAAAACAGGAAGAACACCAGTTGCAAGTTTTCAAAAATAAAGTGTATAGGAAAATATTTGGACCATTATTTGACCCCGCATCTCAAAACTGGAAAAAGGATCAAATACATACACTCACTATCACAGCAAGCACCAATACTCAACATCATTAACTCCAGAAGACTTCAGTGGGCTGGGCATGTACTAAGAATGGGAGATGATAGGATAGTGGAAACATTTTGTGAGAGAATTTTCAGGGTTTACTTTCAAACCTGATTCAGAGGATTATGTGGCCAAGGTCGAGTTTATAACAAAAGAAATGACGGAAGAGGAACTGCAAGCATCTTGCGCGATCCTGCGCTTAGACGAGGGCACCCCGGAGGAAATGGCAATGACGATTTGTCACCACCTGACGCATTTTTCAGAGTACAATGAGATGATTGAGAAATCTTCGGACGACAAGCACGATGACGAACAAGTGCAAAAGAAAGCACAAGCTAAAGCTGCACTGCTCTCCAAGGTGGATCTAGAGGAGACAAAGAGGTTATGTGGCACTATTAAGAGGGAATTGACAGTGCCGAAAAGAAGGTAAATCAAATGAAACTCGACGACGAGAGTGAACCAGGGGACAGCTCCAGTGACGGTAGCGAAGCATCGAGGTATTCCTAGAAGTTTGCTCTGACGTTTCACGACATCGAAGGTTCCGTCAGGTCATTCGATGGTAGCAGTGGATATCCAGTCAACCGATGGATCACAGTTTGAGGAAACAACTGCGTTGATGGAATGGAACAAACTGCAGAAGTTGATCTTCGCTAAGAAATCTCTAACCGGCTTGGCAAAACTCTTCATCCAGGGTGAGAAGGGAATTACCAGCTGGACGGCGTTGAAGAAATCTCTTAGAGAGGAATTTGACGTGCAGACGAGTACAGCGGAGATCCATTCGACGCTGTTTAGACGAAGGAAAAAAAAAGGGAGAGTCGCTCCAGGAATATTACCGTACAATGAAGGAGATATAGACGATGACTCACTCATGCAATACGTGATAGATGGAATAGAGGATGACTCTGGCACCAAGCTGTTATTGTACGGCGCTCAGTCGCTTAGAGACTTCAAAGAGAAACTATGTCAGTATGAACGTGCCGCGGGAAGGATAACTTCGAAGAGGTCTTCCACGTCGTCACAGCACAACAAGAAGAAATCCGGTGGATCAGATTCAAATAAACAGAAGGACGACAATACAGGCAAGGCGCAGAGGTGTTACAACTGTGGCAAGTCAAGTTACAAATTCAGCGAGTGCAAGGATAAGGACAAGGGTCCGAAGTGTTTCCAGTGTAACAAATTCGGACACATCTCCGCAGATTGTACCAATCCAAAGAAAGACGAAGAATTAAAGAAACAGACGGTGGCCTTGAACACGTCGAAGGAAGCAGTCAGTAATTACAAATACAAGGACGTCAAAATCTGCAACCACAATTTATCAGCCCTGGTAGATAGTGATTGTCATTTCAACTTGTTGAGGCAGGATGCTTACAAGGACATGGAAAACGACACCCCAGAGCTGCAAACAAGCAGCTGGATCCTAACTGGCTTGGGCGCAAGCAAAGCGTCCGTGCTGGGATGGTTCAACACGACGATCACCGTTGACGACCAGGATTTTTGTGTCGACGTCCACTTTGTTCCCGACTAAGCTATTCCAGTTTCTATGATTATTGGAATCGATTTACTGGATCAGGCTGAGGTGTTGATTTCTAGAGAAAAGGGGACTTTTCAGTTGAAAAAGAGAGAAGAGACATTGGTCATGTGCATTGACGCTGGTGAAGACGAGAAGGAGCTGGACAATGAGAAGCCGGCATCTGAAGAGGCCAAGGCTACAGTCGAGCACATCGTAGCGAGTTACACCCCAAAGAAAATCAAATCCACGAATATCCAGATGAAGATAGTTGTGAAGACAGAAGAACCGATATGTAGTAGACCGAGACGATTGGCACCGAGAGAAAAAGAGGTGGTTGAGAAGCAGATTCAGATATGGCTGAAAGATGGAATTGTGCAACCAAGTGCATCCGAGTATGTCAGTCCTGTTGTAGTCGTGATAAAGAAGGACGGTTCACATCGTGTCTGCGTGGACTACAAACCACTGAATAGGATCATCGTCAAGGATCACTACCCCCTCTCTCTCATCGCAGACTTGCTTGACGAACTCCAAGATGCTCGAGTATTCTCCACTCTTGTCTTGAAGAATGGTTTCTTCCATGAAGAAGAGAGTAGAAAGTATACATCGTTTGTAACCCACTCAGGTCAGTGCGAGTACAAGAAAGTCCCCTTTGGTCTCACTAACAGCCCGTCTGTCTTTCAACGATTTATTAACGCTATGTTTTGGGAGCTGATAAAGAGAGGACTCATCTTCATCTACATGGATGATTTGATAATTCCGGCGAAAACTGTACTGGAAGCTATTCAATTGTTAATTGAAGTACTTGACATTGCACGGGACTACGGATTGCTGATAAATTTCAAGAAGTGTCAATTCTTGAAAAGGAAGGTTCATTTTTTGGGTTATCAAAACCAGGAATGAAAGATTCAACCGTCAAATGAGAAGACAGCATCTTTAGAAAACTTCCCGGTGCCGAAGACGATCACAGCTCACCAAAGCTTCTTGGGTTTGACAGGGTACTTCCGGAAATTTATTCCAGGCTACGCTGCAATCGCCAAACCTTTGAGCGATATGCTCAGAACCGGCCATGACTTCCGGTTTGGAGACAAGGAGAGAGAGGCATTCGAGAAGTTGAAAATAATTTAGTCATCCAGTCCTGTGTTGATAATCTACAACCCCAGATATGAGACTGAGCTTCATACAGACGCTAGCAAGTTCGGTTATGGCGCCGTGCTCCTGCAGAAGCTACCCGAGAATGGTCTACTTCGCCCGGTCTCAAACATGAGCAAGAAGACTACGCCGCAAGAAGAAAAATATTGCAATTACGAGCTCAAAGTCCACGCCGTTGTTCAAGCCTTGAACAAGTTCAGAGTCTACCTTTTGGGAGTCGATTTTAAAATAGTGACAGATTGCTCGGCGTTCCAAAAGACTATGCAAAAGAAAGATCTAACACCCAGAGTCGCTCGACGGGCCCTGTCGTTGGAAGAATTCTCCTACACCATCAACATCGTTCTGGAACGAAGATGCGACATGCTGATGCCCTGAGTCGGTGTACCGCAGCCCTTTTCGGATTCGCTGATAGTCTGATTGCTAGAATCAAGAGGATTCAAAACAAGGACGAAGGACTACTCGCCATCAAAATTATCCTGAAGGAAGGACCATATGAAGATTACGTGTTGAGAGACCAGATGTTATTCAAGTTTGTAGCAGGGACCCGGAACAGAACGTAACGCGGAACGGAACTCTTGTCTATGTGGAACGGAGAAATTCCGTTATCTCCAAGGTTATTTCCAAGTTGTAACGTTACCGCTGTCTGTTCCAAGCGTAACGTTACCGTCCTGGAACGGAACTGATTCTGAAACCGTACCCGGTATCTGGAACAGTGGAATGTTAGCCGAGCCTGTACCGGTACAGCGTATTGGAGACGGGTGGAACGTTACGTTGTCCCGTACCGAAATGAACAGAGGAATATCCGATACGTTACAGTTCGGAACATTCTACTTATAATAACGGAACAAACAGACGGAACGGAACGTTACAAATTTAACGGGATTGTATTGTTACAAGGCTGCATTATGACGTCTCAAGGTCAAGCAGAAGGCGTGCGATGTAGCTGTTATTTTTATTGGGACGACGTGCATGCATTTACTCACTCAATCCCATTTTCCCGCTCACCTCACAGCACGCCAGCCTTCTGTTTCAGCTAATGTAGAGATCCTGTACCCCAAAAGAAGCTGCGCGACTCCGTCCCCTCGTTGTGATCGGTTGATCAAAATTTCTTTGGGATACCGTAAACGATTTGTGAGGTAAGGCAATGGGCAAAGCACAGTGCTATCAAGCGGTTCCGTGGCACATTTTCCGTATATAACTAAGTAGATCTAAGTTGCGGGAACACCGTAGTGTTTGTTTGTACTTCAACGTTGATTATCACCGAGACATGAGGTTTGAGACCACATATAAAATTTATACATTTCAAGCTGCCTGGAGTTGGAGAGGGGAGTACAGACGATTCTCTAGTTTAATCAAATTTTGGTTGGCTTACATATCATTGACAATCATTTCATGTCTCTGCTTTCAGAATAAGGCTATATTATGACTACCCACATCGTCACTCCAAGAGGACAGCGAAATACTTATTATTAGACTATTGTTATTATTATTATTATCATCATTAGACAGTTATGTTATTATTATTATTTTCATAATTATTAGTCATTAATGATTATTATTAGTATACTATTATTATTATATTTTTCATTATTCTAGACAATTGAGTTTGTACAAAAATTCGCTATCCAGCAACAAACTACCTTATACTATCGGGGCGCAGTTAGCCTATTATTAGGAACCGGATTCTTAGGTTCTTATCTATTTTTCCCATACTTCTAAATACTTTTACGAATCACATTGAAATTCCGTACTACCTAATAAACTAAATAATACGCGAGTACATAAAAATAACTAATCGCAGTTTTGTACCATTTATTGTAGTATATTTCAAATTTTGTCCATAATCCTTGAAATTAAATGTGAAGATAGTGTTTATTCCTAGCTCCAGTCGATTGAAAGCAATCCTACCTAATGGAAAAATGAAATATTTTCAGCACTTTCCAGCTTATATATTATTGCTTGGTTATTTACCGAGAGGAAAGAGCGAATAAATCTCTTATTATTCCCAAGAATCCAATATAGTAAAGAATCAACATTATTTGAACGAGATAGAATGTGAAAATCATCTCTGACATCCTTGGCTTTATTGCAATCCCTAAAAGTGTAAAGTTATCGGTGATAATTTGATTACGCATCATTATGTTAAATATTTATTCTCTCGTTGCAATCAGATTGTCTACTAATAATGAGGTATTAATCTTAAGCCTTATGTAATGTATGTCAACTTTCGCTACCATTTAAACACAAGAACCTATTGTAAAAACCCATTCTACCTAATAAAAAACTAAAAAGAACAATTTTATGTTTTTGAAAACCTAAAATGACAATTTAAAAAAACACCAAAATCCGGTCCCTATTTATTATATTCTGATGGTTGAGTGGTAGAGCAGCGGACTCTGTACTGGGATAAACGCCAGGAAAGAAGATGATGGTTGGGTGGTTTCGTAAGTAAGACAAGAAGTTCCGTGAAGAAATCTACAGCCTACTTTTCATGCCAATGATTATTCTACAGTATATGAACCTATCTAGAATAATGACGAAATTAAGTCTGTAATATCGAAATATCTAATTAGTTCAAAACATACCTGGTGTAATGTAGCCTAATAACGCACTACAGATGGCAGCCCTGGTGACTGAATACATTCTTATTTCCATCTCTTAAGGTACAGAATATAACATTTGGTTGAAGTCCAATGGACGTTACATGCAGTTAGACACTGGATCTATCAGCAGCGTAAAAGCATGTTGCCAACAATACCATGCGTGTGCTGGTCAGAAATAATCTGAAATTTTATGATATCTTGTTGTGCCAATTTTGGATGAAATCCAGTTGTTAGTATAGAAGTTACATGTATTTTAAAATTGGACCTATCAGCATGCATAGAATCATGTTGGCAGCACTGACTTATATTAATTACTCCAAATTAATCTAGAAAGTCAGGTGCTATACGTGAGCAAAGTATAGAGCTGTTGGCTTGCAAACTTTCTGATATATTGATATTAGGGTAAAAAAATATAGACAGCATTTATTAACAGTTGGCAGCCCTGATTGCTCTTAACAATACTTATAGTCATATCTGTTATGTTACACATAGCACATACGAAATTTGGTTGAAATCCAACTGATAGTATAGACGTTACATGTATTTAAAAATTGGTACTATCAGCAGGCTTATAATCATGTTGGTATAACTGATGTATATAAGTTACTCCAAATTAATCTAAAATGTCAGAATATACGTGTGCATAGTTTAAAGCTGTCGGTTGCATACTTTCTGATATATTGGTATTTGGATAAAAAAAATAGAGAGAGCAATTATTAACAGTTGGCAGCCTTGGTGGCTCTTAAGAATACGCTCAGTCATATCTGTTTACGTACACATTTTACATACAAAATTTGGTTGATATCCCATTGATAGTGTAGAAGTTATATGCATTTAAACATTGGACCTATCAGAAGGCTTAAAATTATGTTGGCAACATTGTCATGTATGGCCTCCTGGATATTAAACTGAAATAGTATTATCTACATGTGTGCCAATTTTGGAATAGCTCCCATGCATACCTTGCAAGATATCCAACATGGAGCTCAAATTTCTAGTGCGTTTTTCAGCAGTTGGTAGCACTGACATCATTTTCAAATATGGACGTGAGATATTCCGGTGCACATCTTTACTCATACTAAATTTGGTTTTGATTGCTGCAGCCGTTTAGGAGTTGATAGGGGGGAACACACACACAGCCAGACAGACAGACAGACAGACAGACACACATTTTCCCGTATCGATCTCATAAGTCTACTTTTTCCTCATTTTTGCAAAATGTGAAAAGTAGGCTAGGGCCCACAGCCACTCCTATTTCAGTACACGAGCTATCGAGTCTAATACCAACAGGCCGAGTGGTTCGAGGCTGGCTGGCGTACCTCTGGTCGTATTGGGTACTGACGCACATTAGTAGTATATGCCAAAAGCATAAGATGGCGTCGATAATTTAGAGGTGGAACACCCGATTCGACGAGTTGGCTGGGTATCGGGCTGGTCCGGAAGGCACCAGTAGCCAGCCTAACGCCACTATGGTGGATACTGTCCAGCATTTTCAAGGTTGCCGGTCTTTCTGAACCGTAAGCCGCAGAACCATAGTCTAGCCGGGACACGACGATGGCTTGGTAGAACAGTAGCAGCACCGCTCCGTCAGCCCCCCACGTAGTGCTACTAAGAAACTTGAACATGTTCAGTTTCCTGAGACACGTCGTTCTTAGTTGCCGTATATGGGGCTGCCACGTTAATTTGCTGTCAAAATGGAGCCCCAAGAAGCGATAAGTGTCAACCAACGGCAACGCAGCATACCTGAGATGTAGTTCAGGGTGTAAGTGTAGCCTTCGGAGCCGACAAAAATGGACGACGGAGGATTTCGCTGATGAAAACCGGTCGTGAGCCCACCTGTCGACCCGGTTAATAGCTATCTGCAATTGCCGTTCCACGATTGACATACTTCCAGAGCTGTAAAGCAGAGCTAAATCGGCTACATACAGCGATGGAACTATCGTGGGCCCGATGGCGGTAGCAATGCCGTTTATGGCAACCTCTTTTACTTTTACGCTCATCGGCGTATGGCAGATTCTTTCTTCTTTTATATTTAAGGAAAATATATCAATTCAAAACAACCATTTATTGACACTTCTGGATGCCATGACAGTTAATTTTACAACAGTGGAAAAAAGATAATAAAGGAAAAAATGACAATCTTAATGTAGCATCTTTGGCCAAAAGATATGACACACCCCCACCTTGAGTTGGTGGAAGAACAACTCAACCATACATAAATAACTATAATTACCTCAAAATACAGTAATCATAAATCTAATCTCTTTGGTGTATTTACAGCTCTACCACTTTTAGTGGTTACTCATGACATCCCTTCTCATCCCTAAACACATTTAGGCTAATGAGACTTTTGTCATTTTTTGAAGAGAAAGGCTCTTCCTGTACCAATCTTGCGACTATTTTTTCTGCTGACATCTCCTCACATGATAATTCTCCACGAGCTCTTGTAAGGTTTGCTCTTCGCGTATTTTGGATAAACCTCTTTATCCAAGCAACCAACCGAATTATTTTTCCATAGCTTGAAAAATATAAGTAATACCAATCGTGGTACCTGCACTGATCATTATTTACATGTTTTGGGGTGCTACATGAAGTATCTACAAAGTAACTCATTATTTGAGTTGATTTTCTCTTTTCTTGCAAAATCAGCTCTGCCTCTGCAGGTGGAAATTCACCAGGCCACTCTGGCCGGTCCTTTCGTAAAAACTCTGGCCCCTCCCACCATTGAAGTGCTAACAATTTTTCTGCCAGACAACTCTTGAAGGAAGATCTGCAGGATTCAAATGGCCAGGAACATATCTCCACATTTCTGGTAAAGTCAACCGATGGATTTCTTTAACACGGTTGTTGACAAACACAGTCCATGTTTCTTCCTATAGAATCCATGCTAAAACCGTTGTCGAATCAGTATAGAAATTCAACTTGACATCTTGGTAGTTTAGTCCTTCTAGCACTGAATTACCTAATCTAGCTCCCACTGTTGCAGCAATTAGTTCCAGTCGGGGAATGATGACTGTGTTTATGGGGCTACTCTTGCTCTGGCTGCAAGAAGGTGTACCTTACTCTCACCGTCAATTTGTAGTCGTATGAAGACTACTGCAGCGTAGGCCTGTGCACTAGCATCACACAAAATATGTAGACTGACATCCCTGTGGTTCTTGGAATAATGAAACCAGCGTGGAATTCTCATCTCTTTCAGGAGAAAAAGGCTTAAATACCAGGTTACAAATTGGTCCTTAATATCAGTAGTAACCTCTTCATCTCAAGATATACCACTTAGCCATATCTTTTGAAATAACAATTTAGGAACTAGAAGTACTGGACTAACTATGCCAATCGGATCAAATATCTTTTGTGCAACTGACAGAATGGATCTTTTCGTGATCACTCCCAATTCATGGTTCTGTAACCATTCCAAGTTTAACAATAAATTGTCAGATTCCAAATCCCATCGTAAACCTAGCACCGCTGTCCGTCCTACAAGAATGAAAGCATCATTGTTGGCCTGCCAACCTCTGAGGTCGAACTTTCCTTCCTGCATTATATCACGTGCTTCATTAATGAATTCTTTCAGTTCTGATTCAGTATCAACACTGGTTACAACATTGTCCACATAAAGGCTCTGTTTAAGTCTTGATATCTGTCCTTTACTATATTGACAATCTTCCATTGCCTTGTCCAAATGGTAATCAAGAACTGCTCCTAAAAGGAAAGTGCTACATTTTAATCCAAATACCACCCTCCGATGCCGAAATATCTTTATATTCTTCCAGTCATTTGGATCACACCAGAAGAATCTAAGAAAAACTCTGTCTTCTTGACGAACACTTATTTGTAGAAAAGCCATTTCTACATCAGCTGTCACCTCAAATCTCCCTTCCCGAAATTTTAGTGACAGGGAAGGAATCAGTTCAATCAGATTGGGTCCACACTCTAAGCAATGATTGAGAGAAGGAGCATTTCTACCTCTTGCTGACACGTCAAATACAGGACGAACTCTGGTGGTGCTATTCTCCTTAATAACAGTTCGATGTGGTAGGTAGTGTCCATAATTCCCTACTTCTTTGACTGGTACTTCTTCAATAATTCCCAGTTCTTCCCACTCAGCTAGAACTGCATCGTATGAAATGAGAAGATTTTGAGACTGAAGCTTTCTAGTGGTAGATTCTAACCTTTTTAGTGCTAGCTCCCTGTTACTAGGAAGAGCCAAGCTATCTTCTTTCCATAGCAATGAAACTTCGTAACGTCTCTCATCATTTACAGTAATACCTCTTAGAAAATCATCTCTAATTTGAAGCTGTCTTTCATTTTTGGACATTTTAACAGCTGAGTCTGAGATTCCAATGGTATCTAGGCTCCAGCGATCGTTGATCTCATTAACAAACAGAGCTGTAACTTCTTCTGCCAAGTTAACAGAAGATTGTTGTGGAACTTTCCCCATCAAAGTCCAGCCTAAATTTGTTTCCACAGCAACCAAACCAGAAGATAGAACTTTAATATTTCCTGTCTGAAGTTTGTCCGCTACATCCGCTCCAATCAGCAAGTCCACAGGCCTAGACTCATCCCCAATATCTGTTAGGCTGATATTCCCTTCCTCAAGTTCATTCAACCAAGGTCCTTTCTTGACCGAAGGGATGCCATTACATATTAAAACCTGATCCAATACTTCAAAATTATATTGATATTTTTCATCCAGGCTTTCAATTTCTACTTTGTAACATGAATGTTCATTAACACTCGTTTTCACTCCCCCAAAAAGGTCATGTTTAATTGTTTCAGTTCTGACTGGAGTGTAACCTAATATTTTAACAATGTCTTTCTTAACATAGGATCTTTGGGATCCTGAGTCAATTAAGGCTCTAACAGAGAAGGAAGAGCCAATACCTTTCATCTTTATAACCAAAGTTTGCAAAATAACTTTAGGATATTTAGAAATATTACTCAGCGAATTTGTCTTTTGTTCATTCTTCCCCCCGGATTTCCTGTGTTCGACATTATTATGGGATATATTTTGTATATTCTGAGGTAAATCAGGGCACATCAGAACTTGGTGGCTCTTACTAAAAATAATGCACCGTACTACGGCTTTACATTTATTGACACTGTGTCCCTTCTTAAAGCACTTAAAACACCCACCCTTGTCCTTTAGGACCTTCTGTTTCTCAGATAGACCTAATTAGTGTGCTTTAAAGCTATTAAGGGCATCATGTTGACCTCCACAAAAAATACAGTACCCTCTCCTCTCCTCAACTGGGTTAGTGTTTAACAAGTCAGCTGCAGTAGCAATGTGCTCTGACAATTTGGGTTGGTCTCTACTCCTGTTATTATCTTTGATTCCAAAACCGGAAATTGCTAAACTGATCCGTTCCTCGGCTTCCACTTCCCTTTTCATGAATAGCATGAGATTGTCTAACCTATCTTTCGAATCACGTGTGTGTGCAAAATTGGAACTTCTTTGCCAGGCCCTAAGAAACTCCTCAGGCAAACATGACTCTACTAAAGGATACAACATAGATGCACACTTATCTGTTGTAACACCTAAGGTTTCAAGTGACCGTATGTGCGATTCCAAGTTGTCATAAAGGCTACACATTGAATTGCCATCATCGGGAGTGGAAGATTTCTTAAGAACTAAAGATAACAACTCTCTTACGTAAACTTCAACCAACAGATCATCTCTACCGAACCTGCTCTTTAAACATTCTACTGCCTTCGTATAATTTTCCCCAATAGGTGGAAAACTTTCAGTAATTTCTCGAGCACGAGACCCTTTCACTGTAGCTTGCATTAAGTATTGAAACTTTCTCTTACTCACAAGATCTACACTGCTACAATCACTGTTGTCTTGAGCGATGCCTCCTGAAGATAGAATATATTCAACACTCACCTCTATATCAAGAAATTGACGTTGATAGTCATCGGCAAGTCTACATTCGTCGTCCAAGTCCTCTTGGCCGACGTCAAGTTTTAGACTTACGACCTTACCATCCAGCTGCAGGAGCTCATCATTTTTCTTCCGAAGTAAAGAAAGGGAAACCTGAACTTTCCTTCGCTTTTCATGAGCTGTCATCTGGACGTCATCAATTTCACCTTTGAGGTTATTCAACTGCCTCGAAAACGCCGCCTGTGTTACCTTACGTAGCTTTATCGCTTAATCCAGTTCACGTTGGGTTGTCTCCATAATTAAAATATATTGATATATTTATCCTATCACTGGTCGCCACTTATTTTACTTTTACGCTCACCGGCGTATCGCAGATTCTTTCTTCTTTTATATTTAAGGAAAATATATCAATTCAAAACAACCATTTATTGACACTTCTGGATGCCATGACAGTTAATTTTACAACAGTGGAAAAAAGATAATAGAGAAAAAAAATAACAATCTTAATGTAGCATCTTTGGCCAAAAGATATGACAACCTCGAACAAGGTGACAGAACAGAACCCTGAGGAACTTCGTTTTCTTGGGTATAATATTGCGATATGTTCTACCGACCCTTACACGGAAGAGTCGGACTACATGAAATTCGTAATGAAAGTCGGTAGATTACCACGGAGTCCCCACTCATGAAGGGTGGAAAGGATCTCGTAGCGCCATATGGTGTCGTAGGTAATTCGGAGAAATGCCTCCTGTATGGCGCTCACAAGTCGCACCAGATAGACGGTGGTGGACATATGGGAGCGAAATCTAGACTGGTACCCTGACAGTAAGCCTCTCTCTTCCAGGAACCACACCAGTCGATGGTTCACCATCTTCTCTCGCAGCTTACATAGGGCATTTGAGAGGCCTGTAGCTGCTGACAAGTTTGGGATCCTTTCCAGCCTTGGGAACCGGTGTCATGATCCACTCTCGCCATTGAGATGGAAACTGCCCATCAATCCATATACGATTGAAGAGGACCAACAATTGCTTTATACTGGATTCGCACAGATGTTTTAACATTCGATTCTGTATGTTATCCGGTCCGGGAGACGTATCCCTACACAGTGAAAGCGCACTGCGCAGTTCCCTTTCAGAGAATGGTACATTGTAGGACTCCAAAGCAGCAGTGGCAAAGGACCAGGGGTGAGCCTCCGCCTCCCGCTTCAGAGTCAGAAACGTAGGATCGTAACTCCCAGAACAGGATACATCATTGAAGTGCGATCCAATACGGTTGGCAATGGCGAGTTGGTCCGTGATGATGTCTCCGATGAAAAAGCTTGTAGTTTAACGTGACCGTTAATCTCGCGATCATAAGCCACGGGACCTCCGTTTTACGTGGAATCCGAACCACAGGACATGGCATTTCACATCGAAAATCTCACATGCATTGACCGGGAATCGAACCCGGTCCGCCTTGGAGACTCTGTGTGCCATCAATGATATCGGGAGTCCAGAGATCCGACGAAGCTTAGTCCACACTTGAGATGAAGGAGTATGTGTCGTCATAAACAACACATACTTTTCCCACGTCGTTTTATTACTCTCCCGAATCAGATATCGGGCTCTAGCACGCATCCTTTTGAAGGTGATAAGGTTGGCCATAGTGTTTTGCCTCCGATAGCATTTGAAAGCACGTCGACGATCTTTAAAGGCTGCTGCAATCTCGGCTGTCCACCAAGGGGCAAGTTTCCGGTGGGAGTTGCCGGATGAGGAAGGTATTGTTTCCTCAGCAGCAGCCGAAATACCATGCGTTATGTGAATGGTATGATCATAGACACTCTCAAAGGTATCTTCGGCAAAATCAGCACGTGCTGTGAAAGTTGTCCAATCAGCCCGACGGAGAAGCCATCGACTTGGTAATTCGATGGCTCTCTGGTTCGGAAGAGTAACGATAATCGGGAAATGGTCACTAATACAAAGGTCGTCGTGTACACCCCACTGTAGCAGGGGAACCAGCGCACGACAGCACAAGGTGATATCGACATTTGAATAAGTGCCGTGTGCAATAGAGAAGTGCGTAGGTTCCCCTGTGTTTAACAAATACAGCTCCAGCCACCTGATCAGTCTCTCAAAATCTCTCCCTCCATCACTAGTGGTAGCGGAGCCCTAGATGGTGTTGTGGGCATTAACATATCCCAGAAGGAGAAAAAAAAGGGGGGGGGAGCTGAGAGACTAGATCCACCAGCTGGTTTCAATCCAGTTGAGAATCAGGTGGAATGTACACGTTACATACTGTTGCCATTACTGGCGACGAAGTACGAACTGCAACTGCCTCTAGCTGAGTACGCAATGGCACCTCTTCACTAAAGAGGCTAGAGTGGACGAGAATGCAGACGCCACCGACGGCCACAGCTCCATCCACCGGGTCTTCAGAGAAGAGGTTGAAGTAACGCATTATTGTCTCACGTCCAGGACGAAACCTGGATTCCTGAAGACAGACAATGGTTGCCGAAAACGAAGATATTAATTGACGTAACTCATTGAGATGACCAGAATAGCTATTACAGTTCCCTTGTAAGTAGAAGTGGGTCTTCTACTTACGCTTGACCGTTTGCCACCATTCCTCATCTCTAGTTGGATATGATGGGGCAGGAGAGCGCACCTCAATCTCCACATCTCGGTCCGAAGACGAAGAAAATGGAGCGGGCAGTCCCCTGGATGGCGCGCGGTCTTCGTCGGACTTCACGAGTCTCGCTCTTGGGGAAGAGCGAAAGCGGTGTCGAGGGACTTTCTCCTGGTCCGAAGACGTCTATTTGGGGAAGTAGATGGTCGCTTCCCCGCAGACGCCAGTTCCTTACAAAACATGACCGCTCCTGCTGACACCGCTCCACTGGTGGTGGTGGGAGTGGAATGGCCAGCAGATACCTGAGCAGCCCTGTCTCTAGGAGAGGAAGAGAAACGGCGCTGAACCGATCCTCTCTCCTCCGCTGATATATTTTCCTATTTGTAGGGGAGTTCCTCCATACGGACGAGTTTGGCTTCAGCCGGCTTCCCTCCCTTGATGGTCGTGGGAGAGGGAAGGCCAGCAGAGACAGTAGCCACTCCGTCAGGAGGAGGGCGAGAGAGATGGCGACGAACCTTCTCTCTCATCTCCACTACTACTTTTGTCATATCGGGTGGACTGGAAGAAGGACCAGCCCTGGTCGGCAAACTCTTCTTTCCCCTGTTAACTGAGGAAGACATGTTAGCCAACCGGTTCGAAGAAGAAGAGGACTTCTCCGATTTCGCCGGTTTAGATGATATAACTGTCGCCTTCTTTTCCTTGCCCGAAGAAGGTTGTGGGACCTCCTTCGGGCAGAAAATTTTCGCTGGTACAGCGAGGGGTGATTTCAAATCTGCTGAACTACCGGAAGTCGAGGGTACTACACTGGGAACTGTGACGGCAGGGGTGAATGAGGGCGTCGCTGCGGCCACAAACGTCACCCAAAATTCGGGGGCATTAATATCACGGTACCTCTTGCGAGCATGGTGATATGAAAGCCGATGCAATGTTCTGATTTCTTGGATTGTGGCTTTTTACAGAACTCTGGGCACTGCTTCGATCGTGGAGAGTGGCTTCCTTGGCAGTTATACCAGGCCCAAAATAACTGTGAACATGAGGGAGGAGCCAGATTCACGCGCTCACCCGCGTCAGCCAATTGCATAGCGCGGCGTTGCCTAGTTAACTACGCAATCTGGGCTCGCTGTGCCGTACGAAATCCCTATTTCTCTCCGCGCACGAAAATCATTAATTATCCTATTATTTAGATGAACCTATGTTACAGAGCTAAACATTCTGAAGCTGACTGTGCAAACCCCATGACGATACGACCAGCCGTTCGGGAGATATCATCTGCTCTTGAACAGAAGGGATAATTAGAGCGAAGAATGGTTAGGTGTTGAAATATTTAGTTTCGCTGGGGAAGATAACTAAGAGTGACAGCATGGCTGTATCAATTCAGTAGTGGAGCTTATAGAAGTTAGTGCTGTGAGCTGAAGTTTTGAACTCATAACAATGTTCCGTAGCAAGCCGAGTGGCAGTCGAACAGCGAGGCAAGAACAATATTTTTCAGGGTATACGGCCTTTTAAAGAATCTTTCGAATAGAGAAGTACGTGAAAACACAAAATCTGATAACCTGTGTTGTTGTGTTGTCGGCAAATATGTTTTCTTTTTTTAAATTGAGTAGAATAAAACTCACCTCTTCACAGTCTTACCTCACGAGGCAGAGAGTACCCGGTTCTAACCCTAAGACCAGAACTAAATGTCTTGATTGAGCCGTGAATCGAATCTGGACATCATGGGTGACAGCAAGAGTTGTTGTTGTTGTTGTTGATTATTATTGTTGTAGGGGCTTTGTGACATCGTGGGCATGTAGCCCCGTGTATTTGGGTGTGTGTGGAATTTATGTGATAACCTGCGACACTGTGATGTCTCTACTAGTGTGTATATTTGTAATTGAGGAAGGATTTGCGTAGGAAGCGGCCGTGGCCTTACGTTGGGTACCATCCCGTCATTTGCCTGGAGTAGAAGTGCGAATCCACAGAAGAACCACTTCCAGGATGGCTAAGGTAGGAATCCAACCCACATATTCCTAGGTTTGCATCTCGAGGATGAGTGTACCGTGTTCCAGCCCTCAGACCAGAATTACATTTGTTGGGAATCGTACCCGGGACTCCGCGGTGACAGCCAAGAATGGACAGCAATGTGCTAGCCAGTACACCACAAGGTGGTCTCCAATAAACAAAAACTGATCCCAAAAATTGTATTCTCTGTTTCTATTACCTTATAAAGGGCTACCAAGCAATGTTACTCAGAATGGCTTGGGGTGTAGATTACGTCATGTGATATAATAACGTTGTAATTGTTGTTTCATTTGAGGGGCTTGGACATATTGGTACTTTAGCCCCGTGTACTTGTCTGAAAATCTGGGTTACTGTGGTGTCTGTATTAGAGTGTGTGTATTATTATTATTATTATTCTGGTGAGGATTGGGAAGGAGGCGGCCGTGTCCTTAAGTTAGGAACCATCCCGGCATTTGCCCGGTGTATAAATGAGAAACCACTTTCAGGATGACTGAGGTAGGAATTTTACCTACATCTTCCCAGCTTTGCCTCACGAGATTGAGCGAACCCTGTTCTAGCCCTCAGACTAAAATTAAATAGCTTGGCAGAGCCGGCAATCGAACCTGAACCTCCTGCGCGACAGCCAAGAATGCTGGTCGCTGGTGGTCACTTTCACGAATAACGTTTGTGTGGCATCTTATATCTGCCTCATATCACATTGTGTGCAATCCGTTGTGAGGATAGATATTCGTAGGATCAGGTCCCCCAGCTCGTACATGCGCTTGCATTCGGAGCACCTTGTGTTCTGGGGGAAGGTCGTGTGTATACTGCGAGCGTAGAGCTGTGTCATCTCTGCCAGTCTCACTGTGGCAACAGCGCTCCGCTGGACGCACGCTAATGGGCGAGCCCATGTTCACAGTTGTTTTGGGTCTGGTATAGGACAAATCGGGGGAGGCGTACACCTCTCACCCTCATGTATCCCCTTGTCACACTCTCTACACACGGCCTTGGCAGTGCACCTGGCAGAAACATGCCCGAATTTCTGGCATTGATAACATCACATAGGTGGAGGGATATACGGTCGAACATCGCAGTGGTTCGATGTGACCTACATCTGCTTAGGTAAAACATCACCCTCAAAATGGAGAATAAAAGCGCCGGTATCGACGCTGTTCTCTCCAATCTTTCGGGTGATGCGCCCAATCTTGGTGACGCCTATCTTCCCCAGATTCCACAACAATTCCGCATCGCTATTCAAAATGAATTTACGATGGAAAATAACTCCACGGACCTCATTCAGCGTTTCGTGTTTTGAGACCATAAAGGGAATTTCGCTGAAATGCGTGCATTCCAGCAACGTTTCGGTTTGCTGTCGGCTAATTGTAAGCAGTAGGAGTTGTCCGTTCCGGCGCTTGGAAATCCCGTTTAGATCTCCAAATTTCCCCTCGAATTCCTCGGAAAAGATCATTGATTTCACCACTTTGAAATAATCCCCGTCTGTCCTGATAGCTACCAGGTAGCGATGTGACTTGTCAACAGGGAAACGTGCATTGAAAGTTTTATCCCTGATCCGACACTCAACCTCTTCATTGTGAGCAGACGTCACGCGATCTCAAACAGGGGGGACACCCTCTGATGATTTATTGGGCCGCTTTCGCGTCATCCCAAAATCACCCTCCCCGAATACAACCTACTCCGAATGAGGGTCATCACTGTGGGCGCCACCCAGCCAAGGCAATACCTACCTGGCATAGCAGGTATTGCCCGGGGTCCCAGTGCCTTGAATAGGCACTTCCCCCTCGGCATGCACAGTGATATGTTTGGCGAAATTATTCGGCCGTGCAGGGACCTCCGTTGTGAGGCGGATACCACTGCAAGGGTACATGGCGCACCCACCTGACGGGATGGGGAATACCGTCCAGGCTTTCTGGCCAGATGGCCAAGTTGGTGGCCCTTCCGCAGGCAGCATGACGTTTATTTCTAAGGGTCAAACCAAAAATGGGACCGGAAGTCGGAAAAGACCTTTTACAGGCAGGGGATACCGTAGATGAATTTTCTCTTCCCATCAACAGGGAGCCTTCAAAATCAAAGTCAGTCATGTCAGTCTGTCTTGTCGGCCCTATTAGTGTCCTCCTACGACAAGCAGAGCATACCGTGTGTGTATTCTAACCCGCAACCCACACGGGGGTGTACCTAAAAGGATGTCTGTCGCACCCAATGGGGATTACCCACACTCCAGTAATGCATATTATGACGATAAACGGTTCCATTGTTGTGGAATCGTGCTTCGTCCGTAAATAAGATGGTCGCTAGAAAAGCCGGATCAGTTTCCACAGAACGCCACCCGTGCTTCGAAATCATGACCATGTATCTCCAGGTGTAAGTGCAGATGGTACGGGTGAGACCAGTGGGTGTGCATTATCCGCATAACAGGCACTCCGCTGATGTTCGTCTCCAGTGCAATGGGCCATGTGGTAGTATGAGGGTGACGCTGGATAGCGTCAAACACAACCTCTTCATTGTGAGCAGACGTCACGCGATCTCAAACAGGCCGTGTTTTTCCCAGGGATCCAGTATCTCCCAGGCGTCTTTCCACACTCCGAAATACCATGCCTGTCGGTCGTTGTCTATCCGGATAGAGTTCTTGGTACAGGCGATGCGCCTGGTATGCATTCTGTCGAGCTCCTCCATTAATATAACATATTCAGGCGCGGATTCAAGGGGGGGGGGGAGTCACGGGGGTCATGACCCCCCCCCCCAAACGGAGAACAAATTTTTTACAATCTCAAAAAAACAAAACACAATAACCAGACAAATGAAACTTAACGAATTTTAACTGAAAAACAGGTTTTTTTTTCATTTTATTCAATACTGAAAATTTCTTTATTGCAATTATTATGTTCTGTTACAACTGTACTTATTTACTACTTCATACCTGTTATATAAAAACGAGTATTTATATAACAAAATCAACTCGTCTATTTTGTTTAGCAAACCTTGTGATTACTGAATCGATGTTTATAGTGATGTCACGATGAATGTGCAGCAATGCACGAATAGGAATTTGGGGCTTTTTTCGCACCAAAAAAAATTTCCGACGTCCAAACTGCAAGCTTGGTTGGCAATTTAAGCTGTGACTTTCTCCCTTTGTCGGTACCAACCCGACTTGCCGAAACTGCTAGGTACTTTGGTATTTTTCTCGAAGCTCGATGTAAAAATCGCAAAACACGCCGTTGCAATTTGTACGAATATTTTAGGTGCGCTAAACGCATCAAATTTCTATCCATGTAGCTTGCAAAAAATTGGTCTGGTTTTGTACGTTTGGTTATTTTGTGATTGCGTTTTTAGTGATACCATTTTGCTTAACTATTTCGATTCTCTGACCCCCCCCCCAAAGCCGAACTCTAGATCCGCGCCTGAACATATGCATATGCTCTTCGCTGGAATACATCTCGAGGCAGTGTTGTGAATTACGTCGAAGGAGCGAGTTCGCGCAGCTACATACTGACTTGCCATCGCATGTTGTTTTCGTTCCAATGGGGCACACTTTGCCCTAACTGTGGTCTACGAAGCTTGGAACATGTACGACGTAGCTAACTGGTTGCCTGTGCCCTAGCCAGAGACAATCACCTCCTCATCCTTGCCCAATCCGGCACCTTAGCTTATGCAACGATACACACGGTCTTCTTTTCTTTTTCTTTTTATTTGATCGCTTACCCTCCAAGCTCGGCTTTACCCTCGGACTTTGCGAGGGATCAGTCCTCTACCGTCGAATTACAGGACAGTGCCTCGGAGCTGAACACACCTTGACAGCAGATACAACTGGGGATGGTGACAAGCCAATCGCCTAAGTGACCACGATCTTGGGTCTAATGAAGGAAAGGGCAGCGAAGGGAGTGGGAAGAAAGATGCCGTGGTCCTGTCGAAAGGAACCATCCCAGCAATCGCCTGGAGGAGACGTGGGAAACCACGGAAAACCACTTCTAGGATGGCTGAGGCAGGAAGCGAACCTGCCTCTACTAAGTCTGTGTGCCCCACGAGGTTGGGTGAACCCCGTTCCAGGCCTCAGACCAGGAACAAAATTTCGTGGCAGAGCCGAGATTTGAACCCGGGCCTCCGCAGTGACATGGTCTTTTACAGAGCCAAATAAACAAATCGTGTCGCCTCCGTGGTGTAGTGGTCAGCGTGCATAAATGCCACCCCGTAGGTCTGAGGTTCGGTACCCGGCTCTAACAAGAAATTTGACAAGTGGTATGAGGGCTGAAACGGGGTCTACTCAGCCTCGGGGAGAAGAGTAGAGTGGGTTCGATTCCCACCTCAGCCATCTTCGAGTGGTTTTCCGTGGTTTCCCACTTCGTCTTCGGGCAAATGCTGGAAAGGTACAGTACCTAACCAAAGGCCACGACCGCCTCCTTCCCTCTTCCTTGCCTATCCCTCTCACTCTTCCCATCCCCTCATCAAGCCCCTGTTCACTTCGCAGGTGAGGCCGTCTGGGCGAATTGCTAGTCACACTCCCCAGTTGTATCCCCTGATTCAGAGCCTCAAGTTGCAGGACACCGTCCTTCGCTTAGTCCGTGGGAAAAGCCAACCCAGGAGGGTAAAAAGATAACGAAAAAAAAACTAATCAGTCTGTGAAAACGATTAAGTATATAACCTTGCCACTTGCCAGGCAACTCCAATCGCGCGCTTGCCATGTGAGCTACTGCGACATTTGACCTGCAGCGCGCTCCTCCCGGTCTATACAATACCTGCTCTTTGTGTGTGCGTGCACCTCTTGTTTTCAAGTGTGTGTTCTGCGTATCTCGGCTCGTTTAACGGGTTCATTCGAGGTACCCATACTGAATTAATAGTGGCGCTCACGATTCCTGCTGTCTTCCAGCCCGTAAACACACATCGCGTTATATTACCCCGGTTTAGGGAGAGGGACCTATGTCTTTCAGAATTGTAGTACATGTGACAGAATGCATAAAACTGGATCGCAAGGGGCCAGTGGACCGTTCGGTATGTAGGCCATAGAGTTTTGTAGACTACTATTACCTGAAGATACCGGTTGAGTTAGCCGTGCTCGTTAAGGCGTGACTGCAGGCAGTCGATCACATCCGGTAGGCGAGGAGGCTCGAAACCCTCCACCGGCAACCTTGAAGATGGTTTTCTGTAGTTTCCTATCTTCCTTCCAGGCAAATGCCGGGGTTAGTCCCCAACTATAGGCCACAGCCTCTACCTTCCAATTCCTCATCCTTACATTCACACTTTCCTCGCCAGACAACCACCACACGGGACGGTACTTGTAGCTCACCCCATGGGTGTCCGCATAGAAGTAGCTGAAAACTTGAGCGAGCCAAACATGTACTCGGACACTCCCGGCACTAAAAGCCATACGCTTAAAAATATAATATAAGAACATGAAGATTATTGCGTAAATATATTATTCAAACTTCAATCGCATAATTAGGACTCAAGAAATAACTAGTATTTCCGTGAAGAAATGTGTAGCCCAGTTTCATTTATCCTGCTTATGTTAATTGCCTCTATCAACATACAAAATTCAGTTTGATTGCTGTAATAGATTCGTAGATATTGAGAACCGTCTAAATATATCGGATAGTCGACATGTTGGATTGTTATATATGTAGGCCTTAGAGTTATGTACTATTACATGAAGATTATTGTGTAAGAGTATTATTCAAACTTCAATTGCATGATTAGGACACAAGAAATGGTAAAAACGAGATTTTAAAATTTTGCACAGCCTCCATCTTCTGGTTCTGAAAAAAAAATTGAAATAAATTAGATGCCAGTGGATTAAAATTTGTATAAGCATATACCATACCAAGTTTCACTGTGCTCATCCTTTTCAATATTCGCATTTCGCGTCGCCGGCAGGTTGGATTTGTGATCACCAGGTTATGAAAGTTCCATAGGTGAACTTATGTTTATAGCCTCTGTCAACACACAAAATGTCAGTTTGACTGCTGTCAGATTATCAGATTTTGTGATCCGTCTAAATATTTTGGATGCTCGCCATGTTGGATTGTAACATATGTAGGCCATAGAGTTATGTACTATTAAATGACTATTATTGCGTAGGTTCATTATTCAAACGTTGATTTCGATCGCATGATTGCGACACAAAAAATTAAAACTTAATTTTAAAAATTTGCACAGCTGTCATCTTGAGGTTATGTAAACAATTTGACAAAAATATATGTCAGTGCATTGCAAAGTGTATAAAGAATTGCTCTACCAAGTTTCACTGCGTTCGGATTTTTAACCCGCCAGAAAAGTCTATTTAAATATTTCAAATTCGCATGGTCGCCATGTTCGTTTTGTAGTTAACAGGTTTCTGAAAGTCCCTTGAACGATTTTGTATTAGTGCCTTTTATCACCGTACAAAATTTCAGGTTGATATGAGTAATAGATTCGGAGATATAGAATGACAGTGAAATATTTCGCACAGCCGCCACGTTGGATTGTTGAAACGTAATAAAATTTGTAGGGCACGGTCGGGGTCGGCCAGAATAGTACTATGACCTTACCGAATTTAATTGAAATCTATCCAGCCACTTAGATTTTATTAGTGGGGCGTGGGGGCTCACACACGGACGCACACACACGGACAGAAGGTGAACCATAAGCCTATTTTTCATAAATAGAAATAGGCTAACAGCGAGATTTTAAAATTTGACACTGGCGCCATCTCGTGGTTAAAAAAAACAATTAAGTTTGATTGCTGTCACAGATTAGTTGACATTGAGAATCGTCTAAATATTTCGGATGGTCACCATATTGGATTTTTATATACTTTGTAGGCCATAGAGCTATGTACTATTAGATGATGATAATTGCGTAGGTTCATTGTTCAAACGTTGGTTTCGATCGCATGATTAGGACACAAGAAATTAAACCTTAATTTTAAAATTTCGCACAGCCACCATCTTGAAGTTATGTAAACAATTGAGCTGAATAGGATGTCAGTGCATTACAAGGCGCTTACCATTTGATGTACCATGTGTGACGGCACTCGGATGGTTTTTTAATTTCGAGAAAAGTATATTTAAATACAACAACTTCGCTTGACCGCCATGTTTGTTTCGTAAAGAGGTTTTTGAGAGTCCCATCGTTACACTTCTATTAGTGCTTTTTTTTTCCACCATACAAAACGTCAGGGTGATATCTGTAATAGTTTCGGAGATTTGGAATGCCGGTGAAATATTTTGCGCAATTGCCAAGTTGGATTGGTGAGATGTAATAAAATTTGAAGAGCACAGTCGGGGTTGGACAAAATAGTACTATGACCTTACCGAGTTTCGTTGAAATCGCTCCAGCAGTTTAGATTTTATTAGGGGGAGGAGCGAGGCGACGGTCACATGCAAACACACACATACGAACACACACACGGACTATATGTGATGTCATAGGCCTATCTTTCATAAATGTAAATAATAAAGGAAGCTTTTCAGTCGGTCAACACGACTGAATAGCTTTCATTATTAGAATTAAGCATCACTGAAAAATGGCTTCTATCACTACTAAATGACAATAGGCCAACAAGTAAACGAAAAGCAGGAACGGGAGGTTTAATTTAGAAAAGAAATACTATTATTGGTCACAAAGGAGCCTAAGTTCCGCTTACACGTACCTTGATGCTCGGTACAGTTGGGAGTCGAGTTCCGATCCGACTGTAATGTTCCAGGGCTGTAACGTTCCACACGCTCGTTCTGAGTTCCAAGTTACAGTTCCGGAACGATACCGCAAGCCAGCTCGGGGCAGCGGTATGGCGTACGTTACGTAACGTGGAACACAAGCGGTACGTAACGCATTTCAGTTCTGTTCCGTGTCCCTGATGATTAGTTTAGTCGTTTATTAATGTTAAGTTTTGTCCAATTGAGTAGCTACAATTGAGATTTGGTAAAGATGGCGGCGAAATAAACGTGACACTGAGGTGCCCTTTTCTAGTGCTACTTCTGTACAAAATGTCGTGTTTCAACATATACACACACAGATACACAATGTTTCTTGAAAAAAAAAAGTCCCTTAATGCTAGCCACGTTCTTCTACTGGCAGTGATCTGTAAGAAAATCAGGCATTTTTAGTCTACTTTTGACATTTTGCAAAAATGAGGAAAAAGTAGACTTATGAGATCGATCCGGGAAAATGTGTTTCTGTCTGGCTACCTGTCTGTCTGTCTGTCTGGCCCTGTGTGTGTCTCCCCCCCCCCCTATCAACTCATAAACGGCTTCAGCAATCGAAACCATTTTTTAGTATGAGTAAAGATGAATACCGGAATATCTCAAGCCCATATTTGAAAATGATGTCAGTGCTACCAACTGCTGAAAAAAACGCACTAGAAATTTGAGCTCCATGTTGGATATCTTGCAAGGTATGCATGGGAGCTATTCCAAAATTGGCACACAAGTAGATAATGCTATTTCTGTTTAATTTCCAGGAGGCCATGCGTGACAATGTTGCCAAAATAATTTTAAGCTTTCTGATAGGTCAAGTTTTTAAATGCATATAACTTCTGCACTATCAATTGGATTTCAACCAAATGTTGTATGTAATATGTGGACATAAACATGTACATTACTGAGCGTATTCTTAAGAACCAACAGAGCTGCCAACTGTTAATAATTCTCTCTCTATTTTTTATCCAAATACCTGTATATCAGAAAGTATGCAAGCCGACAGCTTTAAACTATGAACACGTATAGTACCTTACATTTTAGATTAATTTGGAGTAACATATATAGTCAGTTCTACCAACATGATTCTAAGCCTGCTGATAGCACCAATTTTTAAATACAAGTAACTCCTATACTATCAGTTGGATTTCAACCAAATTTCGTATGTGCTATGTGTACCTTAACAGATATGACTATGCTCATTCTTAAGAGCGATCAGGGCTGCCAACTGTTAATAAATGCTGTCTATATTTTTTCCCCAAGATCAATATATCAGAAAATATGCAAGCCAACAGCTCCATACTTTCCACACGTATAGCACCTGGCATTCTAGATAAATTTGGAGTAATCAATGTAAGTAAGTGCTGCCAACATGATTCTATGCCTACAGATAGGTCCAATTTAAGAAAACATGTAACTTCTATACTAACAAATTGATTTCATTCAAAATTGGCACAACAAGATATCATAATATTTCAGATCATTTCTGACCAGCACACGCATGACATTCTTGCCAAACATGCTTTTACGAGTGCTGATAAATCCAGAGTATAACTGCATGTAAAATTAATTGGACTTCTACCAAATTGTGTATTCTGTACCATAAGAGATGGAACTAAGTCGTATATATTAAGTCGCCAGGGCTGCCAACTGTAGTGCTCTATTAGGCTACATTATACCAGGTATATTTCGAACTAATTAGACATTTCGATATTACCAACTTAATTTCGTCATTATTCTAGATAGGTTCATATACTGTAGATTAATCATTGGCATGAATCTTAATTTTAGGGAAGGTAGGCTCTTTAGTTCGTCACGGAACTTCTTGTTAGAGTTTTAATATGTGTTTGAAATTTGTTGCAAATGATTATTTTATCATATTTTCATACATCATGTGACGGTATGTTGATTTAGGCGTTCAATTTTCCATCCATCTTTATGGTGCACCATATAAGGTTTAATACCAAGGGACTTTTTAGTGTTACGCTATACATTTATCTTGTGTCTTTGATATTTATCAATTCATTCATATCGGCTGATGTTGATGTTTGAGTCTTCAGTCTTTTGACTGGTTTGATGCAGCTTTCCATGCCACCCTGTCCTGAGCTAAGCGTTTCATCTCAACATAGCTACCACACCCTACATTCGAGGCAAACTGTTTAACATATTCTAATCTCGGTCTATCCTTACAGTTCTTGTCCTCGACCCTTCCTTCCATAACTAAGTTTGCTATTCCTGGGTGTCTTAGTATGTGTCCTACCAACGTATCTCTTCGCTTCATTAGCAGTCGCCAGAAACATCTCTCCTCTCCCACTCGTCTTAATACCTCTTCGTTTGTAACCCTCTCTTCCCATCTGATCTTCATCATTCTCCTGTAACACCACATTTCTAACGCTTCAAAGCTCCTCTTTTCTGCTGCACCAATAGTCCAATTTTCACTTCCATAGAGTGCCACACACGATGTCAACTGATTCCTTTTCTGTAGAAATACTTTCCTTGCCTGAGCCAACCTACTTTTTATATCCTCTTTCCTCCAACCATCACTGGTTATTTTGCTTCCTAAGTAACTTAACAGAAGTCTTCTGAGATTCGGAGATATAGAATGCCAGTGAAATATTTCGCACAGCCGCCATGTTGGATTGTTGAAAAGTAATAAAATTTGCAGGGCACGGTCGGGGTTGGCCAGAATGGTATTATGACCTTACCGAATTTAATTGAAATCTATCCAGCCACTTAGATTTTATTAGTGGGAGTTGGGGGCAAACACACCGACACACACGGACAAAAGGTGATCTCATAAGCCTATTTTTTCATAAATAGAAATAGGCTAAAAACGAGATTTAAAAATTGACACTGGCGCCATTTCGTGGTTAAAAAAACAATTAAGTTTGATTGCTGTCACAGATTAGTTGACATTGAGAATCGTCTAAATATTTCAGAAGGTCACCATATTGGATTTTTATATGCATTGTAGGCCATAGAGCTATGTACTATTAGATGATGATTATTGCGTAGGTGCATTGTTCAAACGTTGGTTTCGATCGCATGATTAGGACACAAAAAATTAAACCTTAATTTTAAAATTTCGCACAGCTGCCATCTTGAAGTTATGTAAACAATTGAGCTGAATAGGATGTCAGTGCATTACAAGGTGTATACCATTTGCTGTACCATGTGTGACGGCGCTCAGATGGTTTAAATGCGAGAAAGGTCTATTTAAATACAAAAACTTCGCTTTGCCGCCATGTTCGTTTTGTAAAGAGATTTTTGAGAGTCCCATCGTTACACTTCTATTAGTGCTTTTTTCCACCATACAAAACGTCAAGGTGATATCTGTAATAGTTTCGGAGATATGAAATGCCGGTGAAATATTTCGCACAGTTGCCATGTTGGATTGGTGAGATGTAATAAAATTTGAAGAGCACAGTCGGGTCGGACAAAATAGTACAATGACCTTACCGAGTTTCGTTGAAATCGATCTAGCAGTTTAGATTTTATTAGGGACGGGAGCGAGGCGACGGACACATGCAAACACACACATACGGACACACACATGGACTATATGTGATGTCATTGGCCTATCTTTCATAAATGTACATAGTAAAGGAAGTTTTTCAGTCGGTCAACACGACTGAATAGCTTTCATTATTAGAATTAAGCATCACTGAGAAATGGCTTCTATCACTACTAAATGAAAATAGGCTAACAAGTAAACGAAAAGCAAGAACGGGAGGTTTAATTTAGAAGAGAAATACTATTATTGGTCACAAAGGAGCTAAAGTTCCGCTAACACGTACCTTGATGCTCGGTACAGTTAGGAGGCGAGTTCCGACTGTACCGTTCCATACGTAACGTTCCGCTAACACGTAACTTGATGTTCGGTACAGTTGGGAGTCGAGTTCCGACTGTACCGTTCCAGGGCTGTAACGTTCCACTTGCTCTTACCGAGTTCCAAGTTACAGTTACGGAACGATACCGCAAGCCAGCTCGGGGCCGCGGTATGGCATACACAGCGGTACGTAAAGCATTTCAGTTCTGTTCCGGGTCCCTGATGATTAGTTTAATCGTTTATTAATGTTAAGTTTTGACCAATTGAGTAGCCACAATTGAGATTTGGTAAAGATGGCGGCAAAATAAACATGACACTGAGGTGCCCTTTTCTAGTGCTACCTCTGGACAAAATTTCGTGTTTCAATTGAAAGGGGGGAGCACACATATACACACACAGACACACAATGTTTCTTGAAAAAAGTCCCTTAATACTAGCCACGTTCTTCCACTGGCAATGGTCTGTAGGAAAATCAGGCATTTTTAGAGTTTTAATATGTGTTTGAAATTTGTTGCAAATGATTATTTTATCATATTTTCATACATCATGTTACGGTATGTTGATTTAGGCGTTCAATTTTCCATCCTTCTTTATGGTGCACCATATAAGGTTTTATACCAAGGGACTTTTTAATGTTACGCTATACATTTATCTTGTGTCTTTGATATTTATCAATTCATTCATATCGGCTGATGTTGTTGTTTGAGTCTTCAGTCTTTTGACTGGTTTTATCCCGCTCTCCATGCCTCCCTGTCCTGAGCTAGGCGTTTCATCTCTACATAGCTACCACACCCTACATTCGAGGCAAACTAACATATTCTAATCTCGGTCTACCCCTACATTTCTTGTCCTCGACCCTTCCTTCCATAACTAAGTTTGCTATTCCTGGGTGTCTTAGTAAGTGTCCCACCAACCTATCTCTTCTCTTCATTAGCAGTCGCCAGAAACATCTCTCCTCTCCCACTCGTCTTAATACCTCTTCGTTTGTAACCCTATCTACCCATCTGACCTTCATCATTCTCCTGTAACACCACATTTCAAACGCTTCAAATCTCCTCTTTTCTGCTGCACCAATAGTCCAATTTTCACTTCCATAGAGCCCACGCTCGATGCCAACAGATTTCTTTTCTGTAGAAACGCTTTTCTTGCCTGATCCAACCTACTTTTTATATCCTCTTTCCTCCGTCCATTACTGGTTATTTTGCTTCCTAAGTAACAGAAGTCTTCTGAGATTTGGAGATATAGAATGCCAGTGAAATATTTCGCATGGCCGCCATGTTGGATTTTTGAAACGTAATAAAATTTGTAGGGCACGGTTGGGGTCGGCCAGAATAGTACTATGACCTTACCGAATTTAATTGAAATCTATCCAGCCACTTATATTTTATTAGTGGGGGGGGGGGGGGGGGCACACACACGGACATACACACACGGATGAAAGGTGATCCCATAAGCCTATTTTTTCATAAATAGAAATAGGCTAAAAGCGAGATTTTAAAATTTGACGCTGGCGCCATTTCGTGGTTAAAAATACAATTAAGTTTGATTGCTGTCACAGATTAGTTGACATTGAGAATTGTCTAAATATTTCCGATGGCCACCATATTTGATTTTTATATACTTTGTAGGCCATAGAGCTATGTACTATTGGATGATTATTGCGTAGGTTCATTGTTCAAACGTTGGTTTCGATCACATGATTAGGACACAAGAAATTAAACCTTAATTTTAAAATTTCGCACAGCCGCCATCTTGAGGTTATGTAAACAATTGAGCTGAATAGGATGTCAGTGCATTACAAGGTGTATACCATTTTCTGTACCATGTGTGACGGCGCTCGTTTGGTTTAAATGCGAGAAAAGGCTATTTAAATACAACAACTTCGCTTGGCCGCCATTGTGGAGAAAGTGAACTAAAGCTCTTTCGAGCAATCTACTTCCTGTAGAAAATAGACAGTGTTTTGATTTACATAGTTTTGATTTTGTTATCTTTGAGTGTAGTGTCTTTGGAATGTCTTTGGATGCGATGTTGAGTTGTGTTAATAAAATATTGATTACTGTATATTAAAATGATTTGGTATGGCATATAACTGGCGACCGTGACAGGACTACTGGCAATCTCAACATCAAATAAAACAGAACAACGATGACCGAACGTCGAGTATTACGCGGCGTATTTACACGTGAGGTAAACAAGCTTGAAGAACTGTTGGCGCTTGCTGATGGTGACCACGTGGAGATTCGTAGCAGATATGCTTCACTTGTGGAACGCTACGAGAAGTTAAAACGTCTGGATGATGAAGTTTACAATGAGCTGCTGCTAAAGGAAGACCTTGAAGACATCGTGCTTGAAACAGAGATCAACAATTGCAGTCAGTACGACTTGAAATATTTTAAGGTTAGGGAAAAGGTGCAGGCCTTACAAGTTGGAGATCAAGCCGTTTCTGAAGCTAAAATGAGTAACTGTTCACGTACTTCTAATCAGAGACTACTAAGACTACCAAAACTAGAACTGAAAAAAATTGACGGAAACGTGAAGTGCTGGATTGGGTTTTGGGCGCAATTTACTAAAATACATGAAGATAGCAGGCTTAAAGATGAAGATAAATTTGTTTATTTGAATCAGTGTATGGAACCTGGTTCGTGTGCTCAGTAGTTGGTAGAAAACTTTCCTCCTTCAAAGGAAACCTACAAAAAGGCTATAGAATTGTTGAAGTCTAGGTATGGGAAGGCTGAGTTGCTCATTGAGTACTATGTTAGAGAACTTTTATCCTTGGTGTTAAAGAAGGATAGTTTAAGGTTCATAGCCCAACTGTATGACAGTCTGGAGGGACAGTTGAGAGCACTTGATTCCTTGGGCGTAACAGAGGAGAAATATGCTGCAATGTTATTTCCACTAGTAGAGAGTGCCTTGCCAGAGGTTATGTTTAGAACTTGGGACAGATATCGTGTATCAAAAGAAACGTCTACCAAGGAACCTGACTGTTGCTTGAGTGAATTGTTAGCCTTCTTAAAGACTGAGGTAGAAGGTGAAGAACGGCTTAAGCTAAGACATAGTTCTTTTGAAGTTAACGAGAGGACGGATCGAGTTAAGCAAGATGATAGGACCAAGACTAAGAATAGGGACATACCTTCAGCGGCTTCTTTAATTTCAATAGAGGATGTTTCAGTTAGTAAGGGAAACAGAAATAACAAAGATACGGCTTGTATATTCTGTGGCAGAACCTCACATCTTTCTCAAGACTGTGCTGTAGCTATTGATTATTCTCAAGAAGAACGCCAAGTAACGTTAAAGAAAAAGGGAGCTTGTTTTAGGTGTCTACGACCGGGACATGTCAGTAAGATGTTTGTGAAGTGCCCATTTTGCAAGGGGAAACATTACGCTTTGATGTGTGCGAAAACAGACTCAGATGAACCAAAAGGTAATTCGGTTCCAAAAACAGTTAGCATGATGGCAGGTAGTAATAAAGGGCATGTGACCTATCTGCAGACTTTAGTTCCTAGAGTAGTTGTTGGTGGATCCACGCACAGAGTAAGAGTTCTGTGTGACAGTGGATCGCAGAGAAGCTACATAAAGAAGTCTTGTGCTAAGAAATTTGAGTTGGAACAAACTGGAAAGGTAACACTAAGTCAAGAATTATTTGGAGGTAGGAAAACAGCACCTGTTTGTTTCGAGTCCTATCAAATAACTTTGCTGGATATGAACGAGGAAAACAGATGTGAGGTTGCAGTGTTAGGCTCTGATAGTATCTGTGGAGGTGCTCCCCTAGTTGATGCTGACTTGTTTAATTTACTGAGGGACAAGGGAGTTGAACTTAGTGATGTTGGCCAAGATAATGGTGGAAACAGTACTGGCATTCAGGTATTGTTAGGAGCTGACGTGTGGGCTCAGATAATCACGCCAGACTTTCTACATGTAAACAAGAGTCTAGTAGCTGTGAGAACTTGTTTAGGGTGGACACTTAAGGCTCTTCTGAGATCACTTCAACTACTGGCTCGTCTTACACTCTACTTACTTTAACTCAATCAACAAGAGTGGCGGATTTGTGGGAAATTGAGACTTTGGGTATAAAAGATCCTGGCGAACCGATAAAAAAGGAAGAAAGGGAACAAGAAGTTCAGATGTTCTTCGATAGGACTGTGAAGAGAGAAGAGGAATCTGGGCGCTACATTGTCAAACTACCCTGGATTGATGGTTGTACTTCTCTGGAAACGAATCGTGAAATTTCTCAGAAACGATTATTGAAAACTTCAAGAAAGTTACGAGTGATGCAGAAATTTCAGGATTATGATGAGGTGTTACAGGAATGGGTAAACAAAGGGATTATCGAAGGTGTTGAAAACGAGGTTTTGGATGGACCTACACATTATTTGCCTCATAGAGCTGTGCTGAAAGATGGTGGCACTACAAAGATAAGGCCGGTGTTCGATGCTTCCAACAAAGACAGAAATGGTCATTCCTTGAATGATTGCCTCGAGCCCGGACCCAACCTCATCGACCTTGTTCCATCAGTGCTGACCAATTTTCGAACCTATCCTATAGGTCTAATAGCTGATATAGAGAAGGCATTCCTGCAGATTATCATTGATCCTGAAGACAGGGATATGCTCCGTTTTCTCTGGTGGGATAATGATAAGATTACCACTTTTCGACATTGCCGGGTGGTTTTTGGTGTTTGTTCCAGTCCCTTCCTATTGGTTTCTGTACTGAACAACCTTCTGGAAGAGCCCCCAACTCATTTGAAGGAAGTAGCTACAAAAATGAAACCTGCATTTTATGTGGACAACTGTCTTACTGGAGTCGCTTCAAAGGAAGAAATTGGACCATTTATTTTAAAGGCACAAGAATTGATGTTATCCGCAGGTTTCAATTTGAGGGGATGGGTGAATTCCTTTGATTGTGGTGTTGGTAAAACTGAGAATGTCTTAGGACTTCGTTGGTATTGCGACGTAGATGAACTTGGATGTAACTTCAGCCCGACTACCGGTTTAGTAACCCGAAGAGTGGTACTATCCAGCGTGCAAAATATATTTGATCCGATTGTATTTTCAGCCCCAGTAACTCTGATTCCCAAGCACATTCTGCAGAAGACATGGCAGAAAAGTATAGGATGGGATGAGGTTTTACTAGGAAACATTTGTGAGGAATTATGTCGATGGACTCAGCAGTTGCAATACCTACATGACCGTCGGATACCTAGAAGGATTTTCCTGAATGACAACAGCACTTTGCATGTATTTGTGGACGCTAGTAAAAGAGCGTTTGGTTGTTGCATATTTCTGAGAACGGAAGAAGAAGGTAAGATCAAACTGAGTCTTCTGATGGCTAAATCTACAGTGGCGCCTCTCAAAGAACTGACACTACCCCGCCTTGAACTGATGGGAGCGCTCCTTGGAGTTAGAATGTCTCGGTTGAGCCTTCGATGCCTACACCGGAATGACATACACACAGTGTTTTGGTCCTATTCAACAGTAGTCTTGGCTTGGATTGCTAATAAAGGGCTTTGGTCGGTGTTCGTAGAGAATCGGGTAAAGGAAATTCATGAGTACAATGAGGCTAGTTCATGGAGACACATACCGGGCAGCCTCAATCCTGCAGATCTCCTGTCTAGAGGGTGTTCACCAACACAACTTTGGAGATCCAGATGGTGGGAGGGTCCGTCTTGGCTTAAATGTAAAGAAGAAGAATGCGTATTTAATCGTCCTGAACCATTGTTGGAAGAAGTCAACAGGGAAAGGAGGAAAACAGTTGTAGCTGCTAAGAACACTGTTGTGGAAACTATTTTACTGCAATTAAGTTCACGATTCTCTGGATACATCAAAATCGTTAGGACCATTGCTTGGATTTTGAGATTGAAACAAAGGAATCGTAGAGACCACGTATCAACGGAAATTACCGGGTGAGTTAGCCGAGGTCGTTGCGGCATGACTGTTGGCAGTCGCTCACATCCGGGAGGCGAGGAGGTTCGAATCCCCCCGCCGGCAACCTTGAAGATGGTCTTCTGTGGTTTCCCATCTTCCTTCCAAGCAAATGCCGGGGTTGGTCCTTAACTATAGGCCACAGCCGCTACCTTCCAACTCCTCGACCCTCCCATCCAACATTCCTCCCCAACGGTACTTGTAGCTCAACCCATTGGGTGTCCGTCTCGAAGCAGCTACAAAACTGGCGAGCCGAACATGTCCTCGGACACTCCTGGCACTAAAAGCCATACGCTAAAAAAAAAAAAAAAAAACGGAAATTGATAGCGAAGAGTTTCTCAATGCAGAGAAGAAACTGTACTTCCTTATCCAGAAGGAAACGCTTTATGAAGAAGAGAGAAAAGAACAATTGAAGAATCTGGAGGTGTTCACAGACGATGAAGGAATTCTACACATGAAGTCAAGAGTCGTTGATTCTGACGACACTCCTGAGTATACCTATCCAGTTGTACTTCCATCAAAACATGTGATGGTTGAAAGAATGATTGAACAATTTCATCGATTCCATAACCATACTGGGACGCACACACTGCTTGTTTTGTTGCGCCAAAGGGTTTGGATAGTTAGAGGAAGAAGGACGGTGGCAGCAGTTGTGCGGAAATGCGCAATCTGTCGTCGTAACTCTGCTAAGGGTTTTGAGGTACCTTTTCCTCCGTTGCCACAGGATCGAATCAAGGCATCGAGCGTTTTCCAGATCACGGGCACAGACTTGGCCGGCCCTGTGTTTCTACGAGGAGGAGAAAAGGGATGGATTGTGATATTCACTTGTGCAGTTTATCGGGCTGTACATCTGGAATTGATCACTTCACTTAGTACAGTAGCGTATATCCAAGCACTACGCCGATTTGCGGCAAGAAGAGGAAGAGTGAATACCATGTATTCGGACAATGGGACGAATTTCACCGGACTTCGCAGAACCATGGAGCAATTGGATTGGACTGAAATAGAGAGGACGTGCAGCCTTCTGAAGATTAAATGGAAGCTGAACCCTCCCACTGCAGCCTGGTGGGGAGGATTCTGGGAAAGGTTGATTAAGATTCTAAAGGATTTGCTTCGCCGTAATTTGGGTAAAGCTTGCCTAAATTATGAGGAAATGTGTACTCTTCTGTGCGATTGTGAGAACCTGATGAACAATCGACCTTTGACTTATCTTTCTGAAGAAGATGAACTCAAGCCAGTCAGACCCTCCATGTTCCTACAGAGCCTAGAGGGTAATGATGTAACCGACTTAGACCAAATTCAAACCAGCAGTTTAAACGACAGATGGCGTTATCTACAAGCTGTTCGGGAGAGCCTGAGAAATCGCTTCAAAAAAGAATACCTGGGATTTCTCCGATCACGGAGCAAAAAGCAACAGGGATCCATACAAGTAGGAGACATAGTACTGGTGGAGAGCGACAACAAGAAACGTATCAACTGACCCTTAGGGAGAGTGGTGGAGCTGTTACCAGGAAGAGACAATGTGACTCGTCTGGTTAAAATTAAGACAGCAACTGGCATTCTACTTCGTCCAGTACAGCGACTTTATTCGTTAGAGATAAACTGTCTTAACAAACGTGATTCTATCAACACTTCACAACACCGACTAAGTGAGCCGGTCCTTAATGAAGATATTCCCTGCAGTAACTCAGGAACTGAAAAGGAGAGTGAATTCAAGATTCGTTGTGGTAGAACTGTTAGGCAACTCAAGAAACTAGACTTATAGTGGTTCACATTCCTGAGCTCAATGTTCAACTATAATTTTAGAATGTTTACTTCAGTTTATGAGTGTGTGTTGCAAAACTACCTTTTGCAAGGTGGGAGAATAAGGAGAAAGTGAACTAAAGCTCTTTCGAGCAATCTATTTCCTGTAGAAAATAGACAGTGTTTTGATTTACATAGTTTTGATTTTGTTATCTTTGAGTGTAGTGTCTTTGGAATGTCTTTGGATGCGATGTTGAGTTGTGTTAATAAAATATTGATTACTGTATATTAAAATGATTTGGTATGGTATAGCCATGTTCGTTTTGTAAAGAGGTTTTTGAGAGACCCATCGTTACACTTCTATTAGTGCTTTTTTCCTTCATACAAAACGTCAGGATGATATCTGTAATAGTTTCGGAGATATGGAATGCCGGTGAAATATTTCGCACAGTTGCCATGTTGGATTGGTGAGATGTAATAAAATTTGAAGAGCACAGTCGGAGTTGGACAAAATAGTACTATGACCATACCGAGTTTCGTTGAAATCGCTCCAGCGGTTTAGATTTTATTAGGGAGGGGAGCGAGGCGACGGACACATGCAAACACACACATACGTACACACACACGGACTATATGTGATGTCATAGGTCTATCTTTCATAAATGTAAATAATAAAGGAAGCTTTTCAGTCGGTCAACACGACTGAATAGCCTTCATTATTAGAATTAAGCATCACTGAAAAATGGCTTCTATCACTACTAAATGAAAATCGGCCAACAAGTAAACGAAAAGTAAGAACGGGAGGTTTAATTTAGAAACGAAATACTATTATTGGTCACAAAGGAGCAAAAGTTTGCTGTGTAGGTTACACTCTGCCTTATATGGCAACACTGCGAGAAGGTGAGTTGGATTCCCATCTAAGCCATCTTAGATTGGTTTTCCGTTGTTTCCCACTTCTACTCCAGGAAAATGCGTGGATAGTTCCTAAGTCAAGGCCACGGCCTACTCCTCTCCAAGCCATGCCATCATTACAAATACACACGTTACTACAGACATCACAATTACAAAGTTTAGACCTATCAGACAAATTCCATAAAAACCTCAACTACATGGACCGATGAACAATAACCTATGTTCCAAACCTCTATATGGAGCAACAATAAATATTTCGAATCAATAGGATCCATCGTATTGTTTTCAGGAAACATATTTCTAACGTAGGCTACAGTATGACCGCGATCGAAACGAGCAACGTGCCTTGCTTGCCCTGTCTGATGCGGCACGCACTCAGACTGAAATCAGTATTTTTATTTTTATTTTTATTTATATTTCAAGAAGTAATTATCCTATGTTTGAATAAATAATTTGCCTGGAATTGCATATGGCATCGTTCAAACTGGGATAGTTGTTGACGCAGAAAAAATGATCTTTTCATCAGGGTTCTAGGTAGGACAGTAGATACTGAAAAAATTCCTTAGGCTAGATAGAGTATTTCGATATCATGAAAGAAATGCCCCTAGATTAGATAACAGGTATGTAATTGATATAGTTGTTGTGTAATTAGGCTATTATGTGACAGTTTGTAACAACCAGCGTAACAGTGTAATAAACGCAGTGTTACAATTGCCGTGGTAACTAAATAGACTGTGTAATAGCCGTAATAGTCTACGTAAAAATTCGGTGTAATAGCCATAATGGTTTTAATAGCTAATGGACAGTAGTTCCGGTAACAGTCCTGTAATAGTATGTAGGCCTACATACATTTTGGGAAATGCTGCTGTACTGTTACAGGCTCTGTACCGTTCCACTTTCCGTTGGAACATGAGAACCTGGAACGTTACGCATAGATACCGGGTGGCTGGTTGGTATAACCTGGAACGGTACACAGTGTAACCGGGAACTGGTGGAAACGTTACTCTATTTCGATAACCAAGAACGGTACGCAGAGTAACTTTCCAACTGGTAACGCTGAGGAATCGGTCCAGTCATGTACCGTTCCATACGTAACGTTCCGCTAACACGTACCTTGATGCTCGGTACAGTTGGGAGTCGAGTTCCGACTGTACCGTTCCAGCGCTGTAACGTTCCACATGCTCGTACTGAGTTCCAAGTTACAGTTCCGGAACGATACCGCAAGCCAGCTCGGGGCCGCGGTATGGCATACGTAACGTAACGTGGAACACAGCGTTACGTAACGCATTTCAGTTCTGTTCCGGGTCCCTGGTTTGTAGACGGCCGAGAACTTCTAGTAGTACAAGTCGATGCAGCAAGAGATCATCAGATCAGAGAACTGAGGAGGAGATAAAACAGCAGTACTACGTTCCAGGATGGACAGAGAAGGCAAAGAAAGTGATCGGAAGCTGTGTGAAATGCCTGATTGTAAACAGGAAGACTGGGAACCAGGAAGGATTACTTCACCCGCTGTTCAAGGAAAGTCAGCCTTTACACACCTATCATCGGGATCAAGTAGGACCGCTGGAATCAATGCATAAAGGATACAACCACATCCTTGTGGTCGTGGACAGCTTTACCAAGTACACCTGGTTGTATCCAGTCAAGACCACCAAGTCGAGCGAAACCAACAGCAAGCTGGAGCTGCAGAGGATCCTCGTTGGAAACCCTGCTCAGATGATCATGGACCGAGGGCCATCTTTTACCTCAAAAGAATTTGAAGAGTACTGTGAGGACCAAGGGACCAAGCACTGCTTGGTGACCACCGGGTTACCCAGAGCCAACGGCCAGGTGGAGCGCATCAATGCGATTGTGACATCCATCATAGCCAAGCTGTCCGCCAAAGATCCAACCAAATGGTACAAAGTCGTCCCGTCGGTTCAACTGGCACTGAACTCGACTTATCAGAGAAGTATAGGTCGAACACCGTTTGAACTCTTGACCGGGGTCAAGATGTGAAACAAAACAGATCTTCAGATCATGGAGATGTTGGAAGAAGAAGCCATTAACAATTTTGAGAATCAACGCGACCAGATCAAGCAGGAGGCAAATCTGCAGATTCTCAAGACACAAGAGGAGAACCGCAAGAACTTCAACAATAAAACGCAAAGGAGCCTCGATTTACAACATCGGAGACTTAGTGGCTACAAGAAGTTCAAAACAATTTTCACTCGCCAAATCAATACTTTACTTTACTAAAAATACTATAGGTACATGTTTCGGAAACTTGATAATATGTTTCCTTCTTCAGCCCATATGTTGGTGTGAAACATCATATGACATCGAAATACTAACCAAAAATAAAAATTCAGTCCGTAGTTTGTCTCTTGTTCTTCTTTTGTTGAGCCTGTGTCGTTAGACATATTAATGTCAACCATGGAATAAGCACTTATTATTTGAAGTGATGAATGGGTTACATGGAAACGTTAAATATTTATTCCTTGTAAGGATGATTGGGTGTGGCGTCAAGAAATTTTGATCAAGAACAGGATATATGTAGGAATTAATCTATTACGGCGGGGGTTGAGGAGGCAGTTTTCTTTTTTTGCTATTTAAATGATCTGCTAATGTATCAAATAATACGTTAGTCTCAAAGTTAATCTCGTTCAGATTATTGCATTCATTAGATCTCTGTTAAGTGTTGATATGAATATTTTCCAAAACATTCATATAGCTGCCTTTCGATGCGTAATTCAAAATTTTGACATCCATTATTTATATCCGTGAACTTATGTCCCGTTTCTTCCATATGTACCGCCATGGCTGAGAACTTCCTGTGCTTTATGGCCGAAACATGCTCAGCATAACGAGTGCGTATGCTCCTACCTGTTTGTCCCGCGTAGTTTGATTTGCAAAAATTACATCTGAGCTCATAAATTCCCGATTTTAAATGTTTATCAATACTGTTAACTTTACTTGTATTGAAAAATTTGTTGAAGTTTGAATTATTTGTTTTAAAAGGCGAAGTTCATATTGTGTTTCTTGAGGATATTGGTTACTGTGTACACACTTCGATCCACGTAGGTGAAGGTACCAAAAGTCTTCTTAGATGTGTCCTCTCTAATTTAGTTAAGGGTCTATTTTTTAACTTGTAAATTAATCTGCTGACATAATTGTTATAACCATTGAGTTTAGCTATTTGATATATAATATCAATTTCTTGCTTACGTTCATGATCAGAAGAAGGGATACGTAACGCTCTATTAATAAGGCTTATGAATGTTGCATTCTTATGGCCGCCTGGATGGTTAGAATCCTGCCTTATAACTGTACTCGTTTGCGTTGGTTTTCGGTATACTTTATAAGGCATACGATTGTCTTTTCTAATCACAGTTACATCCAGGAAATTAATTTAGTTATCTACTTCTGATTCTAAAGTGAATTTAATATTTCTGTCTATTTTGTTCAAATTATCTAATAATTGTTCTATCGCTTGAACTTGGTTATTGGTAATGAAGAAAATATCATCTACATATCTTCCCCAGAAAATGATGCCATAATAATCTTCTCATGTTCAATGTGGTCAAGGGAAATGTTGACTAAAACACCTGACAATGGAGAACCCATTGCAAGGCCTTCAGATTGTTTAAACATTTTCTTGTTGAACAAAAAAATGTTGTTGTCTGTGACAAAGGTTAAAATTGAAATGAATTCCTCGATTTCCACTTTAGACAAATTGCTATTGTTAATTAATCTATCCTGAATGATCTTGATCGTTTTCTTCACCGGGATGTTAGTATACATGTCTTTAATGTCAACCGAATGCATGGTGTTGTTCTCGTTTAATTTCAAGTCTATGGTTCTTTCACAGAAATGCATGGTGTTGACGAAAGAACGGTCGGCCTTGAGTTTGTAGTGCTTATTAAGAAATTGTTCGGCAAATTTCCCTAGTTTGTACGTTGGGCTATTCTTGAAATTCACAATAGGCCTAATAGGGGTGTTAGGTTTATGAATTTTCGGAAGAGATTTCAAAGTGGGAATGCCGGGGTTCATGCTTACTAGCATATCTGCTTGTTTCTCATCTAAGACAAAAATGGTGTTCTTCAAAAGTTGTTTCAACCGTTTCTGAATGACATTAGTAGGGTCCTTTTTGACTTCTGTGAAACTGCCTGAATTAAGAAACTCCATTGTTTTATTAATGTAATCATCTTCATTAACACTGTTGTGTTGCCTTTGACTTTGGTAATGAGACTTTTGAACTTGTTGTTTAAATTGCAACTTACATGGTTCTTTCCCTTGCTCGAATTAATTATCTTCTTAATTTTATTATTAGTTTCAAACCTAACAGCATTTTGTTCTTCAATGGGTAGTTTTCTAATGGCTGTTTCAGTTTCAGCTACTAGGATAGTTAGATCGTTCTTGTTTAAATTTTGCTCCCAGTTGTGTTTAGGACCCTTTTGGAGAATATCTAGATCGCTCTGGTGGAAAGTAACATTAGTCAAGTTTTTAACTGGGCTTTGGAAATTATGGATATTGTTCACATCTGGTGCGTTTTGGTTACTGGGTATTTTCTGTGAGTTGACTAAATAAAATAATTTATCGTTTAAGGTATTGACCTTTTTGATAGCGCAAGAATGCGTTATATGACTCACGATGATTTGGTAGTTACCCCATTCCTTCTTGTCTATAGAGTTAGCTGCCTCTAAGTGGGCACGGTACAAGGCATTACTGATGTAGTTCTTCTTCAAGAAAAGAAACTTTATTTCACGACTGAGAATTCTGTTGTTGACTAAGAACTGTGTATGTCTTTCGTATGGGTTGGAATGACCTTTTCTTTGGTAGCCCTTAAAATGTTGCGGTATTAATTTGTGTTTCTTGCATTTCTTAAGAAAATCGATGTCCTTGATGACGTTACCCAATTTAACTTTCAGATCTTTGTATTTATATTTTAACCAACGCAAACGAGTACAGTTATACGGCAGAATTCTAACCATCCAGGCGGCCATAAGAATGCAACATTCATAAGCCTTATTCTTCTTTCTTCGATTCGGCCAACTAGGGACCACGTCAGTTCAACTGTCTCTTCTTCCGAGCTCTAACTACCGCCCAGTGTTCCCGCATTCGTCTTCGGTGTTGTTCTTTTCTCTCTTGGGACCAAGCCTTCCCCGTATTCAGCTTCGGCTTTTCCTGGAAACCTTTGTGCGAACGTAGTTTTTCCTGAAGTGGAACACGCTCCTGGATATCTTTAGGGGAAATTTCCATTTCACGTAGATCTTTCTCAACTTCCGTAAACCATGCCCCTTTGGTTTTCTTATCTTGGAAGTACGTCAATATCCGTTTTGATATCCTGCCTGGGCTCATTCGTTCCACGTGGCTATAAAAGGCAATCCTTCTTTTTCGAATCGTGTCACTGATCTTCTCCACGTGCTTGTACAATTCGTGGTTGTGACGCCTTCTGTACTCGGTGTTTTCTTTGATGGGACCCAGGATTTTCCTCAAAATCTTCCTTTCTTTAGCTTCTAGTTTTTCCATCAGACCTTTCTTGTTCATTATTAGAGTCTCAGCCGCATACAGAGCCTCTGGTCGAATAACAGTGCAGTAATGTCTAGTTTTGGCGTTTAAGGATATCGATCTCTTATTGTAGATGTCTTTAGTCAGGTTGTATGCCATTTCCATTTTATTAATGCGTGACATGAAGGCTTCCTTCTCTGATAGGTTAGGCTCTATCCATTCACGGAGGTATTTAAACTTTTCTGCCTTCTTAACTTTCCCTAGTCTGACCTCCAGTTCCCTGGGCGCTGACTTTATATTTGTCATGAATTGTGTCTTTTCAAAGGAGATTTGAAGCCCAGCCTTCAGTGCTTGATTTTTCAGCTGGTTAAGTTGTTCTTCTGCCATATCAATGGAATTTGAAAAGATCACTAAATCATCTGCAAAGGCTAGACAATCGATTGTAAGATTCATATACTTGTACCCTAGCCTTACGCCATTTTCTACCCTTGAGTTTTTCATTTCCTTCCGCCATTCGCGGATGACTTTTTCCAAAACACAATTGAAGAGAAGCGGTGATAGCCCGTCTCCTTGCCTCACTCCTGCCCTGATTTCAAAGGCATCAGATATCTCTCCTCTGAACTTCACTTTGGAGGTGGTGTTGGTCAGGGTTTGCTGAATAATTGATTGTGTCTTGTTATCTAAGCCAAACTCTTCAAGGATTTGCAATAGGGTGGTTCGATCAATTGAGTCGTACGCTTTCCTAAAATCAACAAAGGTCATCACGAATTCCCTGTTCCTGAGTTTCAGATATGAAAGGATGGACTTCAGATTCATAATCTGCTCAGCACATGATCGTCCCTTTCTGAAACCCCTTGGTATTCCCCCAGTTGTGGATCGATTTGATGTTCCGCCCTATTCTGCAGAGCTTTTGAGAGGATCTTGTAAGTTATTGATAGAAGAGAGATGCCACGGTAATTGTTCACATCGGTTTTCTCCCCTTTCTTATGTAGTGGATGAATCACGGCAGAGGTCCATCCACTTGGGAGTTTATCGCTCTCCCAGATCTCTTGAATAATTGCAACAAGCTTGTCAACTGCTTTCTTCCCCTGCATGTTTCCACAGTTCAGCAATTATCAAATCTTCACCCGGTGCCTTGTTGTCCTTCAGCTCTTGGATGATCTTCGTGATTTCAGACTTCGTAGGAGGGGACGAAGCAGGGTGGATGTTTGGATTTATTTCATCAACGAAAGGGGTCTCAGGAGCCTCACAGTTGAGGAGGTTTTCAAAATAACTTGCTAGAATCTGACAATTATCTTTATCATTGTGAGCTAATTTCCCTTTGGAATCTTTAAACTGTAGACTTGGGGGGTTGTATTTGCTCAGACTGCTTGAAGGTTTTATAGAAGTTACGTGTGTTATTTTTCTGGAAGTCTTGCTCAATCTGTACCAACTGTTCCTTATTAAACGTACGTTTCACGCCACGGATGGTTTTTGATGCAGATTTTCTCGCGTTTAGGAAGTTGACCCTGTTTTCTTCATTTTTGTGACAATTCCACTTCTGCCACGCAACCTGTCTTAGCAGAACTGCTGTATCACATTCATGATCCCACCAAAGATGCTTTCTTGATTTTGTGAGCGGGACAGTCTCCTTTGCTGTTCTGACTATAGCCTCTTGTAATTGTTCCCAATTCTCTGGATTTAAAGTTTCCAACTTTTGTGTGAATTCTTGGTTGCTCCTTAGCTTGTCTCTGTCAAACTTATCAGTTTTTCTTGGAGTAATCTTCTTGTTATTTCTTGGAATTAGTCTAACTTTGATCTGCGATAGGTAGTGATCCGAGTCTAAGCCTTATTATTATTATTATTATTAAATATCCAAAAAATACAGGAACCCTATTTTACCAGAGGTACATTAGGGTTGTAGATTAAAAACAAAGCATATACAAATATTACTAACATATACCAAAAAAAATGTTGATGAAAGTGAGAAATTGTCCTCAACAGCACTGCCTCTTGAAAATATGGTACAGCGGCTTTGAAAGTTCCAGGTTACAACTATTAAGGTGGCATTGTAAATAGTATCTTTCTTTTTTAAAAACAGGACACTCAAATATTAGGTGATACTCCGATTGAGGCAATCTAGTTTGTTTACAGCTTGATCAAGCTAGTCCACCGAACTACAGGATTCTAGTCTCCCATTACTTTCTGCAAATTTCTTTTGGCAGATAAATGGAAATGATCCCACTTTACATTCTTTGTCTTATAGATGAGAGTTACGTAATTGGAAGCTTGTACAGTAGGTATTTCTGCTGTAGGTTGTAAAGATATCATTATCAAAGCATGATCAGACAGCATTGGTGTATCGCTTACTGTCCAGTCGTAAATAAATGGAAGAAGTGCAGGACTACAGACACTAATGTCTAAATAACTCTGTGAGTTAGAACGTATATATGTTGGTTTATCACCTTTGTTTAAGATAGTTAAATTTTGTGCACTGCAGAAACCGTAGAAAAGACTTCCACGAGCATCTTCAACGGGACTACCCCAGGAACTATGTTTCGAATTAATATCACCTGTTATGAGGAGAGGTTTCCCTCGTAGGTCTTCACACACACACTCCAAAAAACTTAAATCCACATTAATGTCCTGTTTGGAGTCGAAATACACATTACATACATAAACTTCCCTGCAGTTAAAAGTTGTGCATACAACAACTCTGTCAGCAGAACAGTATTGCCCTAAACGGATGACGGTCTTAGATTTGGTAACTATAGCCGCACGAATTCGCTCTTCAGGCATAATATTGCTTGAAGTATAAATATGAAAGTCTAGTCCGAAGCCAATAACTTTATTATTTCTGATATTGGGTTCTTGCAAACAGAGAACTGTACTCTCATTATGGTGAAAATTTAAAAGCAGTTCTTGAGTTGGAACCAAAGATTTATGTAAATTTAGTTGGTAAATGAACAATTCAGCCATAATTAATTTTCGATTTAATGATATTAAATATTTTCTTGTATATCGGACAGTCTAATGATGTAGCTGGATGATGATAATCTACAGTTTCAGGCAGGTTTCTCATAACGTTTCTATGATTTTGAAATTTACAGTTTATGCACTCGGTCTTGCTTCTTGGGCATGTGTTGATATCATGATTATCTGAGAGCACTGTGAGCAGCACTGCTACTTTTCACAGTTAGAGGAGAAATGCCCATATCCATGACACTTAAAACAACGAATAATCGAGACATATTCGCGGAACTTACATCTGGTGTAACCTACATAGAGCTTCTCACAGCTGTGTATGGCTCGGAAGATAATAGGACTGACTTCGATAACAGCAAATTGTGTGCTGCCATCTCTAGACCGTCGCATGAAACAGTCTTTATATCTTCACAAACATCAGTGATTACTTCCTTAACTACAGCATTCTGCTGTACGATACAATCAACGAGTTCATTCTGAGCCAAGTTAACCTCTAAATCATGAATTATAATTGCGGATACATCTTACGTGGAATACTAGCTTTCAGGTGAGGGTTACTAGTCTCTATAGCATTTGCCATTATATTGCATTATTTTTCGTTCCTAAGTTCTACAACTAAGCCTTTATTTCTTATCTTTTTAACCAGATTTGCTCTGACCTGCAGTGCCCTTGTACTGGTTGTAGATTGCAGCAATTTCAGTGTCTGCTCAGAATCCTTTACTACGGTTGAGTCTTTAGGTGAAATCATTACAACATGTTTTGTGAAACTTACGGGTTGTTGTTGTTGTCGTTGCTGTAGTTGTAGTGGTGGTGGTAGTGTAGGTTGCTGAACCGCATCAGCGTAATAAACCTGAGTTGACGAGTCTTGTTTACTTGAATTCAGCACTCCTTTGAAGGTGTCCAATGTCTGTTTTATGGCATCGATGGAAGAAAATAAGTCACCCCAGTTTTTACTTTTGCGTTTGTCCGCATTCAAGGCATTACAAATTACATTTAAATTACTTTCGTCAGAGAGGTAAAGATTTTCAACATCAACATTCACCGCCATTTTCTATTGTTATTAATAGAGCGTTACGTATCCCTTCTTCTGATCATGAACGTAAGCAAGAAATTGATATTATATATCAAATAGCTAAACTCAATGGTTATAACCCAATTATGTCAGCAGATTAATTTACAAGTTAAAAAATAGACCCTTAACTAAATTAGAGAGGACACATCTAAGAAGACTTTTGGTACCTTCAGCTACATGGATTGAAGTGTGTACACAGTAACCAATATCCTCAAGAAACACAATATGAACATCACCTTTAAAACAAATAATTCAAACTTCAACAAATTTTTCAATACAAGTAAAGTTAACAGTATTGATAAACATTTAAAATCGGGAATTGATGAGCTCAGATGTCATTTTTGCAAATCAAACTACGCGGGACAAACGCACTCGTTATGCTGAGCATGTTTCGCCATAAAGCACAGGAAGTTCTCAGCCATGGCGGTACATATGGAAGAAACGGGACATAAGTTCACGAATATAAATAATGATGTCAAAATTTTGCATTACGCATCGAAAGGCAGCTATATGAATGTTTTGGAAAATATTCATATCAACACTTATCAGAGATCTAATGAATGCAATAATCTGAACGAGATTAACTTTGAGACTAACGTATTATTTGATACATTAGCAGATCATTTAAATAACAAACAAACAAACAAAAAAACAACAAAAAAAAAAAAAAAACTGCCTCCTCAACCCCCGCCGTAATAGATTAATTCCTACATATATCCTGTTCTTGATCAAAATTTCTTGACGCCACACCCAATCATCCTTACAAGGAATAAATAATTAACGTTTCCATGTAACCCATTCATCACTTCAAATAATAAGTGCTTATTCCATGGTTGACAATATGTCTAACGACACAGGCTCCACAAAAGAAGAAGAGAAAAACTACGAACTCAATTTTTATTTTTGGTTAGTATTTCGATGTCAGATGATCCAGTGAAGAACGGCGTAAGAAAAAGAAATCTGGACTGGGACAAGATCGTGGAAGAAGAATGGTGGAAGGAAAGAGGAAAGTGGAGAAGTGCCATAAATACCCCGACCCGGCAGGAGCTGGATAAGGGGAAATGATGATGATGATGATGATGTTTCACACCAACATATGGGCTGAAGAAGGAAACATATCAAGTTTCCGAAACATGTACCTATAGTATTTTTAGTAAAGTAATGTATTGATTTGGTGAGTGAAAATTGTTTCGTACTTCTTGTAAACATGGTCAATACGGAACCTGAAACGAGCGAGGTTTATATGACTTAGTGGCTGTCAAGAGGACTCAATTCGGACCAGGCATGAAATTGAAGGCCAAGTACCTGGGGCCCTATCAAGTCACGAAGGTCAAACCCAATGCTACGTACGATGTCGAAAGAGGAGGATGCAACGAAGGACCCAAGACCACCACCACCTGTGCGGAATACATGAAGCTCTGGCCTGAGGAAGGCTTATCATCCGGGTCGGACGATGATGATCAGGATGGCCGAAGGTTGGAAGACGGGCAGGAATTTCGAGGTTTTGCCGCGAATGATATAGAGGCCGCGCGGACATAGAGAAAACAGTGGCCATGGACTTGATTGTTGTTTTTTGGAGCTGGGAAGGCATCAACATATTCTGTATTGATAATGTATAGGTAATCTATTTTATTTGTATTTGTTAAGTAAAATATTCTTTTTCAACAAATCAAACGTGAGTGTTTTTGACACTGGTTCCCACAGTACTATGTAGCATCAAAATAAAATAGCTTATTTTTCCTCTCTCCCTTTCCCCAAATAATGGATTTTTGCGAAGTACGTGTCTATAGTACCTCCCCTCAATTTCGGAACGAAAAATTTAGAAAAAAAAGGGGGTCTTATAGCCGAGTAAATACGGTATGCCATAATGGCAAAAGTGTAATTGATATCGCACTTATAAGAGGCCCAATACAAGGGGAAATAACCTACCTCTGGACAGCGACTCACACACCAACGTAAACATATCCCGATGGAAATAACAGTTAAAGGAGAATGTAATGAACCAAAAAAACAAAAGCAGCACTTATTTTCGAGAATAAATCACGTCAAAAAAGTAGAAGAACAAATTGAACAGATAAAGCAAATAGAAACCTTAATAAAGAACTCAAAATTGGATGAAGCGGTACAAAAACTTGAGGAACTACTAACACAAGTCACAAGAACTAGAATAAAACGGAAGGCACATCCATGGTTTGACCAGAACTGCTATCTGCTAAGGAAAGAGGTGTTGGAAATCCTTTATCAGCTAAAATTGAACATAGAGAGCCCTATTCTTCTTAAGATTTACAACATGAACAGAAATCTCTACAAGAAGTTCATAAGGGAGAAAAAGAGGACCTATTGGGAAGAAGAAGGCAAAAGAATAGTAGAAGCTAGGAAGGACCCATATATTGCTCTTCATCCCAGGAAGCAAAAGATACACACTATATAAATATGGAAGCATGGACGTCACACTCTAGCTGTATACTAAACAAAGATGAAATACAGGACGTACAGGAAAACACCCAAGAAACCGGCCTACATTCAACAAAAGATTGGACCTCACTGACCACAAACGCTGTTGAACCAGACAGCATATATAGCGAGTACATAAAGGACACAGTTCACCTGCTATTGCCGACATGGACAAATCTGTTTAACAAATGCATAGAGACGGCCTCCATACCCGAGAGGTGGAGATATTCAATAATAAAAGTAATGTACAAAGAAAGAGGAAACCCAAAGGACACTAACACATACAGAGGCATTGCTCTTGAAAATTTTCCTTTCGAATCACTCACAAAAACAATTACAGAAAGAATAAAAGATGAAATAGATGAACATCTCCCAGACACTCAATTTAGGTTCAGGAAGGAAAGATCAATTATGACTGCAACGAAGTGCCAGAGCGCAACTTTAGTGTATGTGTTTATACTTAATTTTTGATGGCTATTTGGCTGCAATAAAAGTATTATTATAATTGAAGAAATATTCTGAAGCAAGCATAGAGTATAAATAATACTTACTTGAGTTTCACTATCCTGTTCAGTGGAGCTAGACTTTTTACATATACTATTTTCCAACTCTACCGAAGAAATAACTGGAGACGGCAGCAACTCGAAAGCATATATACTACGATTTATATCATTTACATAACGTAGAAGGGAGTTGTCATCCTGTAAAAAATAAAAATAAAAATAAATTTCTTTGTAGGCTACACTGCTTAACACTGCAAAAGTAACGGCAAAAACAAGATTTAGTCCTTTGACTAGAAGAAATTTAGCAAACTGAATGGTGAGTAGATCATACACTGATAAACAATTGTAACTGCATGGCCCTTTTTTGTGGAGGTATCCATGTAGATAACACATCAAAAGACAGTCATTTCATGAATAACAATGCACCTACTGAAACAAAAACCCTGAGTTTTGCAAAAATTTACATAAATATTCTGGAGAAAAAATACAGTTAAATGATATGTTAACTTGTAGAAATTAATATTTCATTAATTAGCTATCAGTAACAGAAATGAAAGTAAGGTAGCGCTAAACAATTGGAACCATGTAGGGGAGCATTTCTAATGAAGAGAAAAAGGACATGTTGAAAATCAACATGCTGAGTCAGCATGATACGTTATTTATGAGTAAGCTTAGATGGAGGGACCATTTGATGGTAACTATTGAGGAACTACGTTGATGCCAATTCATTTTAGGGACGTCTTATTCATCAGCCCTGTGTAGTTCAATGTGCGTTGAACTTGACTGATAACCTGTTTTTCTGTGATAACTGTAGTAGTGTGAACAAGTAGTTCCCCGAAGAACTAAATAGCCTATTTTCATATATCCAACTGGTCTTTTCCATTAAAAACTTGCCCGCCTATTAAAAGGCGACCATACACCATTATAACATATTGAGAAATTATATATTAGAATATCATCATCATCATCATCTTGAGCAGTTTCCAACCGCTGGTCGGGTCTGCTTGGAACATAAGCCTCTCCATCGTTTCCTGTCCATCCACCATCTCTCGTCATTTACTGTGTCCCAGCACACTCCTCTTTCCTCCACACTCTTCTTAACTCCTTTTGTCCATCTGTCCCTTGGTCTTCCCCTTGGCCTCCTTCCCGTCATTTCCATTCCAAACATCTTCTTCGGTATCCTCTCCTCTTCCATCCTCCTCACATGTCCATACCATTGTAGCCTAGATCGCTCTATTCTATTTTGCAATGGTTCCTCTCTTACCATCTCCCTGACTCTCTCATTCCTTACTCTGTCCATTCTTGTCACTCCTACCCTACTCCTCTTGAACTTCATCTCTACTGCTCGTATTTTATTCTTGTCCCTTTCCTTCATCACCCATGTTTCTGAACCATATGTCAAAATTGGCACAAAGTAGGTCTTGTAGATGATTCCTTTACATTTTTGTGGTACATCTTTATTCCATATCATCCCCCTAACATTCTTGAAAAATCCATCTGCGCACCTTCCCCTCTCATTTATTTCCATCCTATTGCCTCCCTTTTCTTCAATTATGCTTCCCAAGTACTTGAAGCATTCTACTTTCTGCAACTGCTGTCCTCCAAGTGTTATGCCCATATCCAGTCTGTTCTTCTTCCTCGTTGTGATGACCACTTCACTCTTTTGTGCTGAGAACTTCATCCCATATGATAACACTACCTTCTCCCACTCATCTAATTGCTCTTGTACTTCTTCCTCATCCTCTCCCCATACCAGAAGGTCATCAGCAAACAACATTGCCTTCATTTTCCTTTCCCCAATGCTATTTACCACTTTTCGTATGATTTCATCCATCACCACTATAAATAACAGGGGTGAGAGGGCACTTCCCTGTTTCAGACCACTCTCCAGTTGAAACCATTCCGTTCTCTCTCTTCCCACCTTTACACAGCTTTTGCTTCCCTCGTACATTGCTTTCACTCTTGCCACTGTCTCCTTGTTCACTGCTTTTGCTCTCATTGCTTCCCATACCTTGTTTCTATTAATACTATCATAAGCTTTCTCAATATCCAAGAAGGTCATCACCAGATCTTTCCCATATTCATAATGGTGTTCTTGTAGCTGTCTTACTGCAAAGATGAGGTCAACTGTTGACCTTCCTGGCCTGAATCCATACTGTTCTTCCCTCAGCCCATCTTCAACTTCTGTCCGAATTCTTCTCTCCAGTACCTTCTCAAATATTTTGGCGCAGTGGCACATGAGTGTAATTCCCCTGTAGTTCTTGCATTCCTTCCTACTTCCCTTTTTAAATATGGGTATTATTATCCCTCTTTTCCAGTCCTCTGGTATTTTCTTCTCCCTCCATATCACTTTCATTACTCGAAAGAGCCACTGTGTTCCTGTCACCCCTGCTGCTCTCACCATCTCCACACTCACTTCGTCTATTCCCGGTGCCTTTCCCCCTTTCATCTTCTTTAATGCTTCCTCCACTTCTTTCCATGTCAATTCCTTCTCTGAAATGTCTTGGTCACTGTCTGTTTCTTCCTCCACAATGTCCACTACACTGGTTTTAGTTGGATTTAGGAGTTCCTTGAAGTATTCTCTCCAGATAACCTTTACTTCTTCCATATTTTCGACCTCCTTTCCATTCCTGTCCACCATTCTGACATTTTCCCCTGTATCTCTTCTCTTTGCCTTTATCATTCCATACAACACTTTCTTACTGCCATCACAGTCCTCCTCCATCATTTCTGTCCATTTCTCCAGCCATTTCTTTTTCTCTTCCTTCACTACTTCTCCTGCTTCTTTCTTCCGCTCTTGGTATTCTTCTCTTGTTCTGTCTGTCCTCTGTTGGAACCATTTCCTGAATGCTTCATTTTTCTTTTTCACTGCTTCCTTAGTTCTGGGGTTCCACCATGGTGTTTCCTTCCACCTTTTCATTCCACTAGTTCTGCCACACACGACTTCCGCTGCTTCTACCAACATGTCCTTGAACCTATTCCATTCTTCTTCACCTGTTTTCGGATCATCCTTCGGTAATTTGTTCCTCACTAATATCTGGAACTTCTCCTTATTTCCATCCTCCTTCAGCTTCCATGTCCTTATTCTTCTTTCTTGGTTCTCAGTTCTCCTCTTTTCCTTCAGTCCTCTCACCTTGGCGACCAGCAGACGGTGGTCACTGTCCAGGGCTTCTGAAGGTATTACCCTTATATCCGTGATACTCTTCTTTGTCTCCTTCCCGCATAGAATATAGTCCACCACTGATTTCCTAGTCAAATCCCTGCTGTACCAAGTAATTTTATGGCTCTCTCTCTTCTTGTACCATGTGTTTCCAACCATTAGCCCATTTATCTTGCACAGTTCCAACAATCTCTCTCCTTCCTTATTCCTGTTTCCCCATCCTTCACCACCAATCACTTCCTCAAAACCTCTTCTATCAGTTCCGACATGGGCATTTAGGTCTCCCATGACTATCAGGTCTCTCCCCACTAACTGCTTCTGCAACTCCTCTTCAAACTCGTCCTTCTCGCCTTCTGTGCATCCCACCTGTGGTGCATAGACTTGCAGAATGTCCAGGTTTCTACCTTTCACAGTGATTCTGGCTCTAATTATTCTATCACTTACCCTCTTTACTTCCTCCTTCAGCCCTTCTCTCACCACCATTCCCACTCCATTTCTCTTCCCCTCCTCATTTCCTATCCAGTATAGCTGCAAGCCATTTCTCAGTTCTTTTCTTCCTTCCCCTCTCCATCTGGTCTCTGCCAGTCCGAGTACATCCAGTTTTCTCCTCTCCATCATATCCACAACCTCCTCCACTCTTCCCGTCAATGAAGTTATATTCAAAGTTCCGATTCGTAGTCCATTTCCATAGCCAGGTCTGCTTCCTTTAGATCTGTCCTTTCCGAGGCCCGTTCCCGTTTTAAAAGCAGTTTCATATCCACTACTGGCTTGCTAGGCCTAAAGTAGCTTCACCATAACCCTGGCGAGGGGCCTGTTTTTGGTCCGCGAGAGGTATTTTATTTCCCTCAAACCCTCCGGACAAGTCCGGCGAGCCCCCCTATCCGCCACCTGGGACGCGCCCGATAGAGGAACAGTTAAACCCCCAGCATTAAAATTCCTCCTACTAGACGACATCCTTCTGTAATGAGTCACGGAAGTTTATTTTACGAAATGTCAAATCATGTCTTTTATAATTTAGAAAAAGTAAGCTACAGATTTTAGTGGCGTTAGATAATGATTCTATTTATCACATGAATCTTCTCTTCAATCACTTGAATAGGATACGAATATAAAGTTTTAAAATTTCGAACTGATACCATCTTGAGTTTTTGTAAACATTTAAACATGAGATGTGTCTATAATAAGCTCAGAATAAAGATTCCTCTGGTATGTTTCATTGCTGTCGGGTGATTAGATCACAGGAAAGGAATTTAAAATATTTGAAAATCACTTGACCGCCATGTTGTTTTTGTGTTTCTCAGGATTTTGAAAGTCCCTGTATACTTTCTTAATAGTACTCTACCACTAAACAAAAATTCCGTTTGATTGCTTCATTAGTTTCGGAGATATTGTGAACCTGTGAAATATATTGCATGGATACCATGTTGGATTGTTTTATATAGGCTATTAAAATATATGGCAGCAGATGAATATTATACTGGTGATTCATTATACCAACCTATATTTCTATCACTTGTTTAGGACACAAGAAATAAAAACGTGATTTTAAAATTTTTGCATAGCCACCATTTTTTAGTTATCATAAAAAATGTACTAAATTAGATGCCAATATTCTTAGTCTTACCATAAACACTGTCACAAAGTTTCCAATAAATTTATAATAAATGGTTTGAGATATTTTAATATCCTTACGATATTATTTAAATGGATGTGTAACAAATCAAAATCACATGTAATTATTCAAAATGGTCACCTTTGGCACGAACACAGTCCTTAAGTATTTGTAGCCAGTCATCAATTGAATCATGCACCACTTCCATCGGAAAATCTGCTGCTGCCTTCAAAAGAGAACACTTTAAACATTCAATATTTGGATGTCTCATCTAGCGAACCATCTCCTGAAGCTTGGACCACAATTTGTAGTCCAGGGGGTTTAGGCCCGGACTTGCACAAGGCCAATCCGAGGTCGAAGTAAAGTTCGGAACATTGGTCCCAAGCGACTCCTGAGATATGTGAGCCTTACGTGCTGGGGCCGAATCCTGCTGGAAGCTCCAGCGTTCTCCATGGAAGAGGGTGTTGTTGAGTTTCTGGACCAGTGGCTCCAAAACTGTCTCCTGATACATTTTGGCCGACATTTTGACCACTTTCTCACAGAAATGGAAGTCTGTGGTACCTCCCTTGCTCACGCCCCACCACACCATAAGAAATGAACAATGATGGCTCCTCTGGATCCTTGGAGCCTTTCCAACAGCTTGTGCAGAGCATGTGGCATATACCCTGTCATTTTGGGCATTAAAAGTCTCCTCAACACTGTAACATCAGTAAAAAGGATTTTTCGGAGGCCATTTGCGGCGTAACGCGATGGTAAGCGTTTTGAATTTCGGAGCCTCTGTTCCTTCAACGCAATGTGTGGAGATGTCCTTTCCGTCATTTGTAAGCACAAAGTCCCATGTCACTGCTCAATGTGGGAGTCAAAGACATTTAGGAAATTTTCAGCTCATAAGCCATCACAGACTGTCTCCGCACCGGATTTCCTCGCACACAAGCCGCCACTGCTTCCACCAATTCTGGAGTCTGAATATTGCGTGGGCTACCTACTGTCTCAAGGAATCACTGGACAGAGTGGTACTCGAACCTTTTGCTTATTCTGAGTTTCTGGAGAATTTTGAAAATCTCACCTAGGGATTTGCCTACCTTGTGCAGCATGACCGCAGCTACAAGATTTTCGTGATAGCCCCATTCCATCTTAACAACCAACACAAAGAAATGCAGCTGCACTCGGAATGACTCATAGTTGGTGCTAAAACACAGGAATGTGGAGGTTCTTACAAGGGGGAAAGCACAGCCACCCTCAAAAGTAGTGACAGTATTTATGGTAAGACTAGGTATTAAGTTTTGTAAGTTTATCTTATCTTTGTTTTTTACTCAAGATGTAAATTAAAATGGTTTAAGAATTATATAGGTCGTAGGGTGAGAAATAAATACAGTATAACCGTTTATAATTTTTAAAAGTAAATTTAGTATACACAGTTAAAATCTCTAAACGCCATTTACTGAATGTGTTAAAATTTTGACTTAGCCACTTCATTCGCTGTGCCCTTCATTTATGTTGCCTAAGTGTAGACCGGCATGCTACCTAAATTATAATTAATTATAAGTATTTTTATTCTCAATTGCATTTTGTGACTATTTTGAATCTAAATTACATTTTGTAAGTATTTTCTATCTAAATTGCATTTTGTAAATATTGTCAATTCAAATAACAGTACAGTAAGTATGTAGTTAGTTTGTCTATTAGATATATGTCATTGTTCTATTAGACTGTGGTGTGCAAGTGTGTCTGGTAGCAGTTGCATTGTTTATTAGTTATAGTTCATTGTTTCAGTAGACTGTGATGTGTGAGGGTGCACGTGAGTGTGCCTGGTGACAGACTGTTTTAGTGGTAGTATTTGTTGTTGGTGGAACTTTAGTATTTTTTTTCGTTAGTAGAATTTTGGTATTTAATTGTTAGTACGGTAGAAGGTTAGTATTTTTGTTAGTAGAATTGCTCTTTACTTATTCTGAAAGGGAGTAGCAGCCTTTCAGAATAAATCAATTCTTTACTAGTCTTATAGACGGTTAAGATATTGATAATATAAGCCAAATAATGGCTACACTGCGCCCTGCTGCACGGCTGAAAGCAACGGGAAACTACAGCCGTATGCTATTCCCGAGGATATGCACCTCTCTATGCATAAATACATGTGATGATGGCCTCCTCCCTTGGAAAATTTCAATCCGGAGGTAAACAAGTCCCCCGTTCGCATCTCCGGGAGGGGACTACTCGAGAGGGGGTTAACATCACAGAAGTGACAAAGAGGAAATCTGACATTCTACGGATCGGAGTGTGGAATGTTAGAAGTCTGCTAGGAAGTGGAAGGTTAGAAAACTTAGAAAAGGGAAATGGATAGGTTGAGGTTGGATTTGGTTGGGATTAGTGAAATGCGCTGGCTGGAAGAACAGGACTTTTGGTCAGGAGACTATAGTGTCATTAGCACTAAATCAAACAATGGCCAAGCAGGGGTTGGCCTCATATTGAGTAGGAAACTTGGACAGCGGGTGGAATATTATGAGCAATATAGTGAACGGATTATTGTAGCAAAAATAAATACTAAACCTACCTGCACCACAGTGGTACAAGTCTATATGCCTACCAGTCAAGCTGATGATGAGGATGTTGAAAAGGTCTACGAAAAAATAGATGCAATTCTGAGGTATATCAACGGTGATGAAAATGTTATAGTAATGGGAGATTGGAATGCTGTGGTAGGAAAAGGGAGAGAAGGGAACATAGTAGGAGATTTCGGATTAGGTGAAAGGAATGATTGAGGAAGCAGGCTGGTAGAATTCTGCACCGATCATGAGTTGGTCATAGCTAACACCTTATTCAATAACCACAATAGAAGAATATACACATGGATGAGACCAGGAGATACAGGGCGTTACCAAATCGACTTCATTATGGTCAAGCAGAGGTTTCGAAACCAGATTTTGGATTGTAAAACATATCCTGGTGCTGACATAAACTCTGACCACAATCTGGTTGTAATGAAATGCAGATTAAAGTTGAAGAAACTGAAGAAAAGTCAAAAGCTAAAAAGGTGGGCAATAGACAGACTGAAAGAGAAGGATGTAAACGAAAGATTCAAGAAGAGTATAAAGGAAGGACTAATGAAAAACCCTAAACAAACTTCAATTGCAGAGGAATGGGCACTTTTGAAGAATGAAATAACAAAATCCGCAGAAGAAAACATTGGTAGGAAAGAAAGAATAGGTAGAAAATCGTGGATCACTCAGAATATACTAGAATTGATGGATGAAAGGCGGAAACACAAGAATGTAAGAGATGAAAAGGGGAAAGCAGAATACAGACGTCTGAGAAACGAGGTTAACAAGAAGTGCAAGGAAGCGAAAGAAGAATGGTTGAAAGAGAAATGTGCAGGTATAGAAAATTGTCTGAAACTAGGAAAAGTAGACACAGCTTATCGAAGGATTAAGAATACTTTTGGGGAAAAGAAGACTAAGTGCTGTAATATTAAGGACACAAATGGAAAGCCTCTAACAGATAGGGAAGAAAAGGTTGAGAGATGGAAAGCTTACATAGAGAGTTTGTATAAGGGAAAGGAGATTGAGAATCATGTAATGGAAAGGGAGGAGGAAATTGATGAGGATGCGAAAGGAGATTTAATATTGAGATCAGAATTTGATAGAGCTTTGGAAGACTTACGCAGGAACAAAGCACCAGGCATAGCTGATATACCAATTGAGTTGCTACACTGCATAGGAGATGAAGGTCTGATCCGGATATTTCACTTGGTGTGTAGGATTTATGAGACAGGTGAGGTACCCCCTGATTTCAAGAAGAATGTAATCATCCCTATACCAAAGAAAGTGGGAGCTGACAGATGTACAATCAGCTTGATTACTCATGCTTCTAAGATCCTGTCTAGAATAATTTACAAGAGGATTGAAAGCCAGATAGAAACGGAGTTGGGTGAAGACCAGTTTGGTTTCAGGAGAAATGTAGGAACAAGGGAAGCTGTACTAAGTCTTAGGCTGATTTTGGAAGGTAGAATAAGGAAAGATAAGAGAACGTTCATGGCTTTTGTAGACTTAGAAAAGGCTTTTGATAACGTTGATTGGACTAAATTGTTTAACATTTTGAAATCGATTGGAATAAAGTACAGGGATAGGAGGGTGATATACAATCTATACAGAAACTAGACAGCAGTCATTCGAGTTGAAGGACATGAGAGAGAAGCTGGTATTCAGAAAGGTGTAAGGCAAGGCTGCAACTTATCACCCATACTTTTCAATCTTTACATTGAACAAGCAATGAAGGAAATTAGAGAAAAATTTAAAGTGGGAGTGAAGATCCAAGGAGAAATAATTTCAACTCTGAGATTTGCTGATGACATCGTCATCTTGGCCGACAAGCCTGAGGATTTGAATGAGTTTTTGAATGGTATGGGCTCCGTCTTACGGAAAGAATTCATGATGAAAATTAATAAATGTAAAACAAAAATACTGGAATGCAGCCGAAATAAATCAGAAACCTCTATGGAGATCAAATTGGCAGGTGAAAAGCTGAAGGAAGTAGGAGACTTCTGTTACTTAGGAAGCAGAATAACCAGTGATGGACGAAGCAAAGAGGATATAAAAAGTAGGTTGGCTCAGGCAAGGAAAGCATTTCTACAAAAAAGGAATCTGCTGACATCAAATATAGATTTAGGTATTAGGAAGTCATTTTTGAAAGCCTTTGTCTGGAGCGTGGCGCTCTATGGAAGTGAAACTTGGACTATTGGTGCAGCAGAAAAGAGGAGAATTGAAGCATTTGAAATGTGGTGTTACAGGAGAATGATGAAGATCAGATGGGTAGATAGGGTTACAAACAAAGAGGTATTAAGACGAGTGGGAGAGGAGAGATGTTTCTGGCGACTGCTAATGAAGAGAAGAGATAGGTTGGTAGGACACATACTAAGACACCCAGGAATAGCAAGCTTAGTTATGGAAGGAAGGGTCGAGGACAAGAACTGTAGGGGTAGACCAAGGTTAGAATATGTTAAACAGATTGCCTCGGATGTAGGGTGTGGTAGCTATGTAGAGATGAAACGATTAGCTCAGGACAGGGAGGCATGGAGAGCTGCATCAAACCAGTCAAAAGACTGAAGACTCAAACAACAACAAGAAGATATACTGTGCCAAGTTTCTCAGCATTTGGATGAGAAGAAAAAAAAGTTTGATTATTTACATCTCACTTCACCATCATGTTGGTTTTGTGTTCAAAAGGTTATTGAAAGTCCTATAGGTGAACTTATTTTAATGACCTCTATGAACATACAAAACTTCAGTTTGATTGCTGTGATAGATTTGTAGATATTGAGAGCTGATGAATTATTTCGTATGATTGCCATGTTGGACTGTCCTATATGTAGAACATTGAGTTATATACCATGGGGCCAGTTGTATGAACTCGGTTATCCATTGGAACAGCTATAGCTGGGCTAGCGTCTTCCTTGGTATATCTCCAAGGGCGAGTTGTACGACAAACTTTTATTCCGTGGCTAGTTATTTAGCGATTGACCAAGAGAATGCGAGTAATAAGTTATGTTGACAACAAGATGATCTACTATGTTCTCATTTCTTTGGAAACAGACGAGAGTCGTTTAATTACTGGGAAGTGACTTGCACTGAAATGAAGTACGGCTATTCACGAACGGACTCGTTTTTACCTAATGATATTAGAATGGCTTTAAAATATAAACAGCGGGATCAAAATCATAATTTGAAGATGCACTGTGAGTTTCAGATGGTCGTGAATTAGGTGTAATAACCGTATGGCATACAACAGCTATTACAGACACAGTCGACAGCAGGAAATTGCGAAAGGTAGATGCCCTAAGACATTTTAACAATGAAATTCACGGTAAAGTAGATCTAAAATGTTACATGCAGCGTTTAACTGGATGTCTTCTTGGTCCAATGGGTAGTTCAATAATCAGATGCCTTGCTAAAACCAAGGACACTATTCGTTAGATCTAGAAGAAATGCAGTTAAACACTGCATGTAGGTCAATTTTTGTTCACTGATATTTTCTTATGCTTGGTGTTTGATTATATCCCATTTATTGAATTCCATTGACCTTAATCCTGGTCACTTATTTTAATATTAGAGAATGGAATCTGGACCGCAGAGAGAACTCATCTTCATTATACAGTAGTTTGCAAATGGGTCTGGCCTCAGCCAAACCTTTTCCCCCTTCCTAGCTATATTGTTTCTTTGTTTAAGATTGCTATATTGTCTACCCGATTAATTGAAATGAGGTGTCTCATGGCAACTTGTAGTGAAGCAAACAGTTAAATTTTCTACCCACTGGACCACAGCTACCTGAGATGCCTAGCCACATAACATGCATATGAGGCTTATTTACAAATGTTGCTGATCTTGTGCTTTTGGTAATTTTGTATAAAAATTTGTCTGTAATTAATTACTGTGCTGCTATTAAGGCTATACATTCTCATGTACATTTTATAAATAGTTCACTGGAATTAAGAGTTTGCTAGGATTTATCTTTGAATGTTATTGCGGTCTCTCCTATCGGCCATATTTATACCCGGAATAAAAAGTTAGCCTGCCATTCCATGCCCGGTTAACTATTCTGTTGTTTATACTCAGATTATCGCTTATACCAATGTCGTACAACTCAATTCTGTGCTAACTATAGAGATAATTGTAGCTGAGGTATATCCAGCCATAGTACAACAGGCCCATACATGAAGATAATTGCATTCGTTCACGTTGATTTCGATTACATGATTAGGACATAAAAATAACTTAATATTGAATTTCCTACAGCTGCCATCTTGAGCTGAGCAACCCAGTGGAAGGTTGGGTAATCAATCCCAGCGGGAAACTGGGTCAGTGAACAGACTAGTGTTGGGGGGGACTGAGAATTATTTTCTCAGTTCTTTCACCTTTCTGAATAACATTCAGGATTGTAATTCGAGGATTTATCCTCCCCTCAAGGTGAAACCTTAGATAGTCAACCATGAAAAGTCATTTGAAGAATAATTCCGCCGTCTGTAATGATAGATTACAGAAAAGACAGCATTCGGATACGGTGGGCTGTCATGCGGAAGATAATGACGAATCGGAGCGTCTGAAAACTCATCAAAAAGCAAACAAACAAATACTACGGAAAATCAAACCTAAACAAGTCTCATTCTTTTCTACACATAATGTTAACTCTCTGGTTCAAACTGGAAAATTGAAGATCATCACGGATATCATGAGAAGTCATAAAATTCTAATTATGGCCCTTCAGGAAATTAGAAATAGTGATCAAGGCCATCTGGAATCACAAGGATATAGACTATATAAAGGAATTCCAGGAAAACGAGTTATGAAAAATTGTCCACAATTTGGTAACGGATTCTTAATAGATCTCAGAATCATTGACTCGATAACAGAATTTAAATCTCAATCCTCCAGACTTACGACCCTAACTTTGAAATCGGCAAATAAAACATATACAATTATTAATGCACATGCTCCTACTAATCAAAAAAACAACACCATTAAGGACAGAGAAGAAGTACAAAAATTCTGGGATCTTTTGGATCAAACTTTAATAAACATCCCTTCATCAAACATCAAAATTCTCCTTGGTGATTTCAATGCGCAACTTGGACAAGAAAGAAGATATAGAGATATAATTGGAAAATGGACAGCACATAAACGAACCAATAAAAATGGTCAAAGATTAGTCGAAATTTGTAGAAACCACAAATTAATCTCTAAATCAACATGTTTTAAAAGACAGCCCCATAAATTGAAAACTTGGAAACATCCTGACTTCAGAAGGGGTGAATGGCAGTTGGATCATGTCTGCATGGATAAATTTCACCATCGCGAAATTCACAATGTCAAGGTTCTAAGGGGAGTTGACTCAGGATCAGACCACTATGTGGTAAAGATAAAAATAAAATTAACTCCAATGGCCAAGAAAAAAACTAATAATAACAATAGGAGGAAATTTGATCCATCTACCTTAATAAAAAATATAGAGTACTGTGAAAGAACAGGAGAAGAGTCTCTCAACACTAAAACATTGGACGAATTAATCACTAAATTAAAATCAATAGCAGAGGAGTTAGCACCAATAAATCCAAGGAAAAAACATGAATGGTGGAATGTAGATTGTGATCAAGCAATAGAGAAAAGACACCAAGCATGGATAAAACATCAAGCTCTAAAGTCAGAAGAATCAAATTTAGAACTAACTATACAAAGAAAATTAACCCATAAAATCATCAGACAAACGAAACGTAATCATCTTAAAAATACACTGGAAAAGATAGAAGACGATTTCAAGAAAAAGCAATCTCGAGATTATTACAAAACATTTGGTAAATATCTAAAAAAATTTGAAGCTCCAACATTAATGTTGAAAAATCAAACAGGAAAGTTAGCACATTCTAACCAAGAAAATACAGAGATCCTTGCAGAAGCATTCGAGAAACTGTTAAATTGTGATGATCCACTGGAAACCCTGCAAGTAAACACTGATACACCTATTTTAACTTCACCTGATTTAATAAATCCTCCAAACATTAATGAAGTAGAACTCGCAATTAAAGAACAAAAAAATTACAAAACTTGTGGCAAAGACTTAGTCTTTGCTGAAATCTGGAAAAATGCTGGTAAACCTGCGATTATAAATCTTCATCAACATCTAGTTAAAATGTGGATTACTGAAGAAATTCCTGCACACTGGACCACAGGAATAATCCATCCATTATTTAAGAAAGGAGACAAAACGAACCCAGATAACTACAGAGGAATTACCCTTCTGGACTGCACATATAAAATTTTCTCTCGTATAATTTACAACAGGATCAAAAACATTCTGGAACCACAACTTGGAGAATATCAAGGAGGATTTCGCCCTTACAGAAGTTGTCCAGACCAAATCCTTAGCCTGAAATTAATAATGGAATATTACAAAAACAGAAATAAGCAACTCTTTATCACTTTTATAGATTTCAAGAAAGCCTATGATAGTATTCATAGACTGACACTGCTAAAAATCCTCAGATCATACGGTCTCCATCCTAAATTGATAAAAATCATTCAATTAACATTATCAAACACAAATTCGAAAGTTAAATTTAGGGGAGAAATATCAACAGCTTTCACAGTAAAAACTGGTCTCAGACAAGGTGATGGATTATCCCCTCTGCTTTTCAATGTGGCTCTTGATTATATCATGAAGGTTTGGCAAAAGGAAAACCCTCCTAAGATCAAAATTGGAACAAAACCATCAATAAAAATAAACTGCTTAGGATTTGCAGATGACTTGGCTCTTTTAGCACTAGACAAGGAAGAGGTTTGTACTCAGTTCACTAGTCTCCAAGAAATTGCTCAAGGGATAGGATTACAGATATCCTTTGAAAAAACTGAGATCATGCCTATGAAACCCTTAGATATAAATGAAGTCTATATAAATGATCATAAAATTAACCTAGTTCCTCAATTTAAGTATCTTGGAGAAATTATAACACATAACTTAAACGAAAAAGTAACTTGGATAAATAGAACAAATAAAATGAAAAAGGCACAATCTCTAACCTGGTCAACATATAATAAAAAATGCCTATCAATAGCTACTAAGATCCAACATTATAAAACTGTAACTCTCCCTGAAGCCACTTATGCTTGTGAAACACTGTTCCAAATTAAAAATGAACAAAGAACTGATCAGCTCCTCAAAACGGAAAGAAGAATCATTAGAACGTGCATAAATAAAAAGTATCAGGTTGAGGGAGTCTGGAGGGTTCTCCCAAATGAAACTGTCTATCGTGAGATTGATCCAATCACCAGCACAATGAAGAAGAAAAGAATTTCATATTTTTTTCACATCTTACGGCTTCCAGAAAACAGAATTGTACGCCAACTGGTGATGAGAAATCTAGGAAAGAAAACTGGAGGTAAATGGATCCAAGAAATCCAACAAGATCTCAAAGCAGTTGGACTCAAGATAACAGATGCCGAGGAGAAAAATAAAATTAACACCATACTTAAAACTCACAAATTTTCTGCAGAAATGACACACAGAAAGCCTATGGAGATTTCAGATGAGTTGAGAAAATCCCGATCTGAAAGAATGAAAAAGTACTGGAAAGAGCGCAAGAACCAAGCAGTACTACCTTCAAAGAAGAAGTGATTGTGGAACGACTCAAGTGGTCCAATGTGACCAATCAAGATTAATAATAATAATAATAAATTAGATGCCAGTAGATTAAATTTTGAATAAACATTTACCGTACCAAGTTTCACTGTGCTCGATGGTTAAATCACAAGAAAATTCCATTTAATTATTTTAAATTTGCTTAGCCGTCATGTTGGTTTTGTACTTGACAGGTAATTAAAAGTCACGTAGGTGAACTTATCTTGGTATTCTCTATAACCATACAAAATTTCAGGGTGATATCAGTAACAGTTTCGAGGTATAGAAACTGGTGAAACATTTTGTGCAGCCACCGTGTCGAATTGGTGAAACTCATTAAAATTCGAAAGGCATAGTTGACATCAGACGAGGTAGTAGTCTGTCCTTACCGAGTTTAATTGAAATCGCTCCAGCCTTTTAGAATTTCTTAGAGGGACACACAAGATCAAAAGGTCATAAGCCTATGATGAAAATAGGCCAAATATTATCTTGGAGACAAATTAAACTGTTAGGGGTAGTGAATCAGTAGTAAATATAGAAGATGATGGTTGATGCAGTGAGGGGACAAAGCAAATAAGGCTGCAATACTAACAGCAAATAAAAGTTCGTGGAGGCACTTGGCTACTGAAGTTCGCACAATAGATAAGAGTGCAAAAAGGCATAATGGTCTGTTATGAACATTTATGTATAGTCATAGCCATAAATCAACTGAAGAGAGTGCTGGTCTTCCCACCAGCAACAGCACCATCGATTGAGACGGCAACAGAAGATACTTGTCATTAATGCGCGTTACATTTGTGTCAAGCTATCGGAATTTTTATTGCTTCCATTGACACTGTTCGGCAGTTTATATTAAAATGTTCATGAGTGAGTAGTGACAGTTGTGTTATGTCTTACCGTCTACATTGCTACATACCGTACATATTCTACCTTGAAACAGCGTGTTTCAGCGCACGCAATATGCCGACGTATTTCGTACCCGGCTGTAGATCTGGATATTGATCATCTTCAGGTAGGCAAAGAAAGTTTAGTGTATCATTTAGCTGGATACATCGTGCAAAATACCTTAAAAGTGATGCAATATTTCCTCCTCGGAAAACCAACTGATAATGTAGCTGCTTCGCTAAAACTTCTTTAAGATTACGGTTCTACACAAAGCTCCACATATCTAACCGCGAAGGCCCGGGTTCGATTCCCGGCTCTGCCAAGAAATTTAATTCTGATCTGAGGTCTGAAACGGGGTACACTCAGCCTCGTGAGGCAAAACAAAGAAGAGGCGGGTTCGATTCCCAACTCTCCCTGGCTGAAAGTTGTTTTCCGTGGTTTCCCACTTCTACTCCAGGCAAATTCCGGGATGGTTCCTAAATAAGGCCACGGCCGCCTCCTTCCCAATCCTCATCCTAATTACAACTACACACAATGCTGAGCTTCTATGCCCAATATAGCAGGTTCAAACCCGGCTGAAGCCGTCGGATTTTTTAAGAGCGTTAAAAATCCCTCAGTATGCCTTCCTTCGGAGGGGAAGTAAAGCCGGCGGTCCCATGTCATAGATTTATGGCATGTTAAAGAATCTTCTACCAATTACACCTGTGTGAAGCTAAATTAACTTATAGGCTAAACAACGCTCTTAAGGTTCCTACGTCCGTCGCCAGGAGCCAACTGCGGTGGCGTCTGGTAGCCAAATTCTGAACTAGTAGTCGTTGATGGTGGCGTTTGGCGGCAAAAGTAGGAACTACTTGAAATTCAATGTCTTCAGTCCTTACTTGAATTAAAAACAGAAAACACACACTAATACAGACATCACAATTAACACCGGATATCAGACAGATTCTACACACACCCAAAGTACACGGGGCTACATGACCGCATTGTCGCAGCCCCTAAACAAAGGAACCAACCAACCAACTACACACACTAACACAGCCATAACAATAACACAGGCTGTATGCATGTACACCTCTTATTATTCCCGGAGTCGGGGATGAGATGCGACGAATTTCTATCTGGCGGATGGTTTTTAGGGCCGGATGCCTTTCCTGATGCCAACCTCATGAGAGGAGTTAATGAGAGATGAAATTAATGAAGATTAATGGAACTGGGCAAGGATGTGGAAGGAAGCGATCATGGCTTGTCAGAAGGTACAGTCCCAGCAATTGCCTGGAGTTGAGAATGGGGGAAACCAAGGAAAACAATTTCAAGGACGGTCGACGGTGGGGCTCGAATCCAGGTCTATCGAGTCCGCAGATAGCTTGGCCCCATGGCCTAGCGCTGCGCTTTAGCAAGCGTAACTACCACTATCGGTCACAATAACACAGGCTATCAGACAAATTCCACACACACCCAAGTATTCGGGGCTACATGACCACGATGTCGCAAAGCCCCTACATGAATCAACAACATATCTAACGTATGGTATGTGTACCGTTGGCACAACCAAGCCTGGCAAATTGGGGGCTGTTCTGAAATAAATTCCCTGGACACTCCTGAAATAAAGATCCAAAAACTTCCCATTTCCCCCAAATGTGACTTTCTGTTTGATTACTCCAATTCTACAACATGTTGCAATAGTGACCAAACTTTTGTGGCACCCTATAGGCCACGTCATCATGGAAATTTCCAAGGTGCTGGTTGTGATCAGAAATATCTGGGCGCTAGTGTTCTAGTAGCAATTGTTAAAACTCCAAGGTGCCAACTTAAGATGACTCAAAACTTCCAATGGCATATGGCCATTTTTAATCTCAGTGATTTTTAGTGGTAGGCCTGGATTGGCCAAGATGGAGGATCCTAGCTCTGTGAGTTAGGCATGAAGAACTGTGTCTTTTATCGCCAGCAACTGAGGTAGGTGGACGTGAAAATTTCTGCGGGAGACGCCGGCCAGGCGGGCTCGGGTTCTCCCGAGTACTCGGCCATGTGAACAGTAATTCGTACTTTAAGTGGATCGGCCACGGGACTGATGAACATTTAAATTTCATTCTTTGTAAACTTGTTTGTGTTGATTCAATTCCATTTAGTGCGTGTGGTCAGAATGTATAGCTGACTTAGTCAAATTGCGTAGTAACGCGGGCTGTATTTTCAATGTGTTAATCCTATGTATCATTTGTAATACCTTGCTTTCTGTTAGTAATGTTTATCGCCCGCCGTTGCATTTCAAGTTCATGTTGGTTTAATTTACGTAAATATTTTGTTTGCCTCGTGCAGGCCAAGACTTGTTTTTGAAGCTGCGTCCTTTGGCGACGCTTAGATCTGACCACGTGCAAAGTTAACTTAAGACGCCAATAGCCTAGGCTTAAGATTTTGGTTTATTAAGTGATCTGTGTTGTAATTAGTTTGGGGAACGTATTTTGTTGGTTTTTGAGATAAATCAGGGTCGGGGTTTGTTTGGTTGCGATTCGTCTTTGTTTCTCGTCATACTTGACGGCGTCACTCTTTGTGTAGGGCCCGAGGCGGCCGGACGGTTATCAGTTCAGCTCGTGTGTTTTGATACTTAACTTTAATTATTAATCTTTTAGTTTAACCGCCGTCCTGCTTAATTAGTTGCATTCATCCTTTTAGTTATTCACATAAGTTTGTAAACTATTCTATTTGATTTTATTCACGATTTGGTTAATCGCTTTTTGAGGTTACGTCAACCTCGTGGTCTTAATTTAACGTGGTACCTCTTAAGGACCATTCCTTCTTGTCAATGTAAAATTCAAGTAACTCTGTTTCAGTTTGTGAACAATTCTATTTGATTTTATTCACGATTTAGTGAATCGCTTTTGAGGTTAAGCCTACCTCGTGTTCTTGTTTTTAACATGGTACCTCCCGAGGACCATTCCTTCTTGCCAACTTATCATCCAAGTAATTCTGCAAATATTTGTAACAAGGAAGGTCTAGTGTAAAGACCCAATTCCGTTTTAGAGGTGGATATTAAATTTTTTCTCGCACATGTTTAAGTTAGGTTATGTTTGTGTTAGTTATGTACTGCCGGCAGGGATGTGTGTTTGATATTTTAGTTCCATGTGATATTAAGTTTTCCTAAACCAAATGGTTATCCATGTATATTATATTTTATATCATTTAAGTTAGGCCTCGTGTCCCTTGTACCGATATTGTGTATTCTCCTTTTTCTTGTTATTAACGGCAACGACTGAATATGGTTAGTTCCTAGTTTCTTTTATTTATTTAAAGGGCACGCAGGTCATAACCTCATTTTGTAACGTTCCTTAGAAAGTTATATTTGATTTTTACTTGGTATTATCTTTCCTTGTTGAGGATACCCTGAAATTCTTCCTTCCAGGCCATGGGGTTAGGTCCAACTTTCACCAACGAGCCAGTCTCGCTTCTCCTCAATCCGTCCTCGGGTAGCATAGTAAATAGTAGGACATGCAGGGATAGGGGGGTACAGTATGCATCAGAAAGTGTTGATAACGTGTTGTTTCAAGTTGAAATGGTTGTACAGGAAAAATTATTGTGTACTAATAGTTTATGGGGGATGTATTTTTTGAGTGTTTAGATAGTTTAGAATCTATTAAAGTGAAGTCGTGAGATCATTGTGCTATTTATGTTACCTAAACTATCTTGTACTGTATTCCACTACTTGAAATGTCGATTCTACTTCCGCACAAAGGAGATACTTACGTCCAAGTCAGCAAAATCATCTAGAAAATACTCCCAAGTGTCCAGTTGCTGAAATCGTCTTTCAACGTGAGTTGTATGCTTTGATTTCTTATGCAGCCAGAACCAGTAGTACTGTACATGCCTCTGTTGATTGTGGGACCCGGCGACACGAGCTTGTGGCACAGGCGTTACCAGTGCCATCTGTACGGCGGTCCACAATAACTCATGAAGATCCTACACTTCCTCTTCTATAAGCTATGGTATAGTGAAAGAATGAATGTTTCTCAGACATCTCAATATAATTGTCAGTGTTTAACGTGGTAAATTATTGGGGTCATCAATTGGTATGGTCAACAAAGGGGCTGTTTGGCCGAGTGAAAAAGAAAAAGGTTTATAAGAGGTTTGATCGTGGGAGGTATAAGCATTTATTTTTAGGAGTTTCGGTTGGACTCGGGTGTTGTAACGATGCGCTCACGTAAATCTTAGTCTTGGGGTAATGGAGTGTTTGAACACACATGGCGGAAACATATCCTCTTTACTCTGAAACTTCTCTAACCTCTATCTCTTAATGTTCACTGGTTCGTTGGATTCCTTCGTTTTGTTTTCCTCCTCCTTCATCTCCTTGTCTTCATCTCATCCACTTCCTCCTCCACCTTGTCCTCCTCATCCACCTAGTCCTCCTCCGCTTTATTTCTTTTACTTCTTCCTTTAGTTTTTGTTAGTTTCTTTTATCTCACTTCGTTCACTCTTTATCTCATCAATCTCCCTTAATTTACTTTCAATGACTTCCATTCTATCTGTGCATTTCCTTTCATTACTCCTTACAGATCTCTTCACATCTTCCTTGTAACTGATGGTTCACCCTTTCACTTCCTACTTCTATTCTTAATATCTACTTCTTGGCTATTCTGGTGAGTTTCCATTACCTCTAGCTTGCTCTCGATATTCGTCTGTCTACCCCTAAATTCAGCTCTGATCTCACTCCCCTGCTTAACTTACTCCTCTATTTATCTTCTTCCTCCTTGTTCATTCTTTCTTTCTTTCTTTCTTTCTTTCTTTACATACTTCCTTATTTTCTATGTAAAACTTCACACAACAAGCTTGTCTTTTCTTCCTTCTCTTTGTTAACTCTCTACCCCCCAAGTAAACGATTCGAGTAGGCTCTTTCTTCCTTGGGATCAATTGGATTAATATAAATTGCTTAAGGTCCATATTGACAATTCTAGATTTGATTAAGATTGGTCTATTAACTCCGCCCAATCAATACTTATAAGTATACTAAATCAAATCTTTCTTCCTTCACCATCTCGTTCCTTTAGTTTGCCAAACACCACTACTAAAAGCCGTAGCAGCCATCTTGCATGTCATAGTAGCTTCTGCCGCCATCTTGTACGTTACGTATATACAGTCAGTTGCGCATCAATTTTGATACCTTCTCTAGAGTTTCTTTGCTCCATGCTAGCAAATCACAGTAAAGATAATAGGATACCAATACAAGTACATCTATTAATTTTCTCAGAAATGTTGTAAACACACCTCCATCTAACAGCTAATTACACAAGTTCACCACTAAATATTCCTAACCAAATATCTGAACCACTTCCCTTGGCATAAACCAGGCTTTACATCTAAACAATAAATATCCTCTTAAAATCTAAATAATGAAATGAATGAAAACATTACTATTTAAATGTGCATTGGAAATGGTAATGCAAGGTCCTCCAAATATAAAAATAGGGAGAAGAGTTCAAAAAAACTGTCTTGGTTTCGAAGACGACATGGCATTATTGGCGAAAGATTTAGAGGAAGACAAAACACATCAGAGCTTCAGACCATTGCAAATAAAATTGGCCTTAAGATATCATTTGAAAAAATCAGAAATCATGCCACAAAAACCAACAGCATTACAAATTAATGATACAAAAATTAAAATTGTAACACGATTCAAATATCCAGGAGAGTGAATAACAAACAACTTAAATGAGAAAGCACCAATTCAAATAAGAACCAACAAGTTATCTAGGGCACAAAAATTAACATGGGAAACTTACAAAAAGAAATGTTTATCAATTAATGCAATTATTATTATTATTATTATTAATGCAAAAATTAAACATTACAATAGTCATAAAACCGGAAGCCACATATGCAGCAGAAACATTATTCCATCTAAATGAACATTCTAAAACCGACAGATTACAGAAGATAGAAAGGCGAATTGGAAGAACTTGTATCAATAAAGGATATAAAAAAGATGGACGATGGTGAATAATACCTAACAATATGGTCTATAACAACCTAGAACCCATTACTGATACCATGTGAAAGAAAAGACTAGGATTCTTTGGGCACATCATGAGAATGCCAGATTCAAGTCTTCTAAAACAACTAGTACAGTACAATCTTGCTTCAAAAAACACAACAACTGGATGCCGATGGTTAAAAGAAATCAAAGAGGACTTAAAAGAAATTGGCCTAAAAACAGAAGATGCTGCAAATAAGAAAAGTTTAACTACAGCACTTAAAAATATGATGATTCATTTTCCTCTCACAAAAAAGAAAATTCCTACAAGAATATTTCCCGCCCAAGAAAGGGCAAGACGATCAATACGCATGAAGAAGTATTGGGAGGACCGCAAGGCTCGTATAGATCCTACAAGTCTACGAACTAATGGTTGGTTAAAGTGATCCTATGTGGTCTAAAAAGGCGAAGACGAAGAAGAAGAATGAAAACATATATGAAATAGATGGGGGAAAAAATTACACTAGTTATCCGAAGTACATAGGTTCAACCTCTTGTAACCAACATGTTACAATTGCCCCCAAGAGTCCTAAGCGTAACACAGTGCAGTTTTAGAATTCTTACCAAGGAGACAATGGATAGAGACAGTTCGATCAGAGGTGAGGAAGAATGGTTTTAACCGAGACGATGTCCAAGAACAAATGATGTACCAAGATCAGGCAAGATGGAGAGCGCTTGTTTACCACACCCGGGAAACTGGAGATGGAAAATGATGATGATGACTCTCCCTATATATAATCATTATAAATAGGCCTACCCTATAAGAAAAACAAATAACATCACATATACACTGAAAGTAAAAAATAACTTATACTGTAAATACAAAACAAAACAAAAAAACAAAACAAAAAAAACTTAGTGTATCCACTGTGTATTTTCATACTTTTCCTTCTTCACCTTCTCCCTCTTCCTTCTTCTCTGCATCGTCTTCCTCCTCTAGTTCTCTATCCTGTTCTTGCATAACTCTTTCTTCTGTCTTCTGCCTTTCCTCTTCTTCCAATTCCTTCCTCTTCTTTTCTTCTCGTAAGTCAGCCTCTTTACCTGTTTCTATTCCTTCTTCACCTTCTCCCTTTCTTTCTTCCGCTTCACCTGCTTCTGCTGAGGTGGTCTCGCATGGAAATCGACCGATTATTATCAAGTTCCTTCGGTATCATGATCGAGATCGTGTGTGGCGTGCGAAGCGAGCTTTTAAGGGCAGTGGGCTCATGCTAACTGAGTCACTCACAAGTGTGAGAAAAACTATATTAAATCAGACACGAGACATATGGGGATTGCAGAAATGCTGGACTCAAGATGGACGTATTTGTGTTTTAAGGGAGGATGGAAGCAAAATTCAAATATGCACGATGATGCAGTTGAATAACATCGCAGGGAGTAGGATGAACAAGTGAACCTTGGAAATAAATTATGTGTATAGTAATTAGCTTATATTTGTGTGTGTGTATGTGTGTGCTTGTGAAAGTCAGTGGATCTGCTCACCAGGTTGCTCAGGTAAGCTCATTTTACTTCTTACTTAATTTTATTTCCCACTGCATACTTTCATATGTTTGTTGACCAGGACAACGGCAATACCATTGACCTGGATTCCTCTCCACTCACCTCGCCCACCCCTTCTCTCCCGTCCCTTCCACCTTCAACGGGACTTGTATTGCAAGAGCAGCTTAGTAACCACCCGCGGTCGCTACAATGTTGCCGCAGATGTTAAAAGGGACGTAAAACCAATAACATTATTATTATTATTATTAAATGGACAGTCATTATTAGCTCATCTGGAGGAGATACAGGCTATTTTTGAAGTAAACAATGTACATATTATTGGAATCAGTGAAAGTTGGATGCGTAAAGACCTGCCGTCATCGGCAGCTAACCTTGATGGATACTCTATATTACGCCATGACCGTATTGACAAAATAGGTGGTGGGCTTCTACTTTATTACAGAAATGACCTAAAATGTAAGATAATTTCCACTTCCGACCCAACACTTATACTGCGACCAGAATTTATGTTTGTAGAATTAGACTGCCATAAAAAGATATTAATAGGGATTGTATACAAGCCACCTAAAATAAGACAGACTGCTGATTTTGAAGATGCATTAGCAGGTCTTGCATCGGCATACGACGACATTATAATCATGGGTGATTTTAACACTGACCTCTTAAAGTAGACTGGTGAAGCTAACAGCCTACTGAATTTATTTCTCGCCACAAACATGACGGTTTTACCCCTGAACGCTACTAATCATGTTCATTACTCTGACCATACGAGCCATACCTTAATTGATCTTCTTGTGACAAATCAACCTCAGAAAGTAATTAAACACGGACAGATCCCTGCTCCTGGCATCTCTTCACATGATCTATTGTAAGTATGTTATTCTATACGAATACCTAAGTATAAACCACGCTACATTACAATACGAGACTTACGACATATTGACCAGAATAAACTACGCTATGATGCATATAACTTGCCTTGGGATAATATACGTAATTCTCAGAACATAAATTCTAAAGTAAATACATTCAATTTAATGGTACTAGAAATATTTGACAAACATGCACCAAAGAAACGGGTACGAATTACCCGCTCTTCATCTGCGTGGCTAACGGCTGAGGTAAGATCTGCTATGGCCAGTCGTGACAAACTATACAGACTATATAGACCGACACATGATGCAGTTGATTTTGAGAGATATAGAATTCTGAGAAACAGAACCAAGCAGCTAATTAGAAATTCTAAATTCTGCCAGGTGCAGCTTCCATGGGGGAGGAGCTCTGAACTGAGTAAGGGCTTTTCTGTACTCTGTGGAAGATGGATCTGGGCGGGGAAGTCCTCAACCCCGACACGGGGCGTCCCAATGGCTGATAGGGGCTCTTGTTGAGAGTGGTGCTTGCACCCGCGGATCAACTGAGGACATGATATAGTGGCAGCAGCTATATCATTATTGTTGATACAAGATCGATCTGTCGACCTTGCATCAGCAAACAGCTGCATCATATCATGGCATCCTTGGATGTTGGGATGTGATGCGGTTACTGCACATTGAGGAAGGCAACGGGAAACCACCTCAATTATTTTTCCCCAGGATAATCTTCATGGCTGAAAACCCAATTACATTGGCCCTTAGTCCCGGGCAGACCTTAAGTGGTCAGAGGGTGCGAAGAATCTCCCGGTCAGCCCTGAAGATAGGAACGTGGAATGTACGGAGTATGTTTGAAGCAGGAAAGATTCACAATACAATTCATGAGATGAAGAGGATGAATGTGTCCATAATGGGTATAAGTGAGATGAGATCGCCAGGGACAGGAGATTGTAATGTGGAGGATTGCATGATATACTACAGTGGTAATAATGATGCCAGGCATTTGCATGGAGTGGGTTTTATAGTGGACAAAAGTTTGCAGTCTGCTGTTATCAGTTGTATACCATTCTCCAGTAGAATAATGATGTTAAAGTTACGTGGTAAACCTTTCCACATTAATCTCATTCAAGTGTATGCCCCTACTAGTGACAAAAGCGATGAAGATGTTGAGGAATTCTATGCCCAAATTCAGACCGTCCTCAAAGACACCAAAGAACACGATGTAACCCTTGTTATGGGAGATTTTAATGCAAAGGTTGGGAAAGGTTCTGAAGAACACATTGTGGGCCAGTGGGGTCTCGGACAAAGAAACAACAGAGGGGATCGTTTAGTGCAGTTTTGTAGAGAGGAGAACTTTGTCATTGCTAATACTTGGTTTAAGCTTCCTGCCAGGAGACTTTATACGTGGAAAGCACTTGCTGATAGTCCAGACAACATAATAAGAAATCAAATTGATTTCATTCTAATTAAAAACAGATTTAGAAACAGCATGATTTTTGCAAAAACCTATCCAGGAGCAGATGTTCCTTCTGACCACAATCCTCTCATTAGCAAAATTTGTGTCCGGCTTAACAAGAATCCGATAAAAACAACACAAAATAAATATGATACTGATGCCCTTCGGGAAATAAATACAAGGTCACAGGTGGCTGCTGCTCTTGCCACTGATCTTAAGACGTTGAATTCAAATGACATGCAGCCCTTGGAACTTTGGGACACTTTTAAAACCTCATTGAAGAGGGTTGGAGATCATTTTCTTAAGAACAAGAGACAATATAAAAAAGGAAGGCATGGATGACGGATGAAATATTGAATCTAATGGATAAACGAAGAGAGGTCAAAGGAAGAGATAATGAAGAATATTGGTTTATTCATAGATTGATAAAGAATAAGATCAGACAAGCCAAGGAAGCTTGGATGTCAGATAGGTGCAAAGAAATTGAAGAACTTAATAGTAAATATGATACTTTCCAGGTCCATAAAAAAATAAAAGAAGTTTCAGGTAGACACAGGAAAAGAAACACAGTCAACTTAGTTGATAGTCAAGGTAACACGGTATTTGAAGTTGAAGAAAAATTACAGGTTTGGGAGAAATATATACAAGAGCTTTTTAATGATGATCATCGTCCTTCCCGACCCGAAATTCCTTCAGTTGTTGGACCCATGATCACCATGGATGAAGTGAAATATGCGATTAGGATAGCGAAAAATGGTAAGGCTCCTGGTCAAGATGACATTCCAGTGGAATTATTGAAGATCTTGGATGATGATAGCATTGTGACGCTCACTAATTTATATAACAAGATATACGACACGGGCATATTACCAGAAGACTGGCTCTTGTCTACATTTATTGCTCTTCCGAAGAAACCGATGGCTGTCATGTAGTGACTTCAGGACAATCAGTCTTATGAGTCATGTGCTCAAGATATTTCTCAAAGTTATCCATAATCGCATATACAGGAAATGCGAGATGAATATCAGTGACACGCAGTTTGGGTTCCGCAACGGTCTAGGAACTCGTGAGGCATTATTTGCGCTTCAAGTTCTTTTCCAGAGATGCCGTGAGGTGAATCAGGATGTATATGCATGTTTTCTGGACTATGCAAAAGCCTTTGACCGTTGTCAGCATGATAAGTTGTATAATGCACTCAAGAACTCGGGAATAGATGAGAAAGACATTCGGATCATCATTAATTTATACTGGGGTCAAAAGGCTAGTATCAGAATTGATGGACATATATCGAGATCAGTGGAAATAATGCGTGGTGTGAGACAAGGATGCATTCTTTCACCACTTCTTTATAATATCTATGCAGAACAGATTTTCTCCGAGGCACTTGACGGCATTCAACAAGGTATTAAGGTCAATGGTAATTATATTAATAATATACGGTACGCGGATGATACTGTATTGATTGCAAATAGTTTCGAAGGACTTAAAGAGATTGTTACTATGGTGTATCAAAAGAGTAAACAATATGGCCTTGACCTCAACATTAAGAAAACAAAATATATGATAATATCGCGAAAACCAGCATTGTCACAAGTCCTTTTAGTCGATGGACATCAGATTGAGCGAGTCAAGAGTTTGGTTTATTTAGGACAGAATATTAATGAGAATTGGGATCCTTCGGTTGAAATAAGATGCCGTATAGAGAAGGCTAGATCCATCTTTATGACAATGAAACAACTACTATGCTGTCGAGATCTCAGTATGACGCTTAAGAAAAGAATTGTGAAGTGTTATGTTGTCTCCACCCTTCTTTATGGTGTTGAAGCTTGGACCTTGTCCGTAGCTACAGAAAAGAAGATTCGAGCTTTTGAAATGTGGATATACCGGCGGATTCTTAAAATTTCGTGGACAGAACATGAGAGTAATGCCGAGGTTCTTCAGCGTGTGAGCAGCCAACCTGAGCTGTTAAACACAATTAAGAAGAGGAAATTGGAATACTTGGGACACATGATGAGGAATCCAAAATACCGTCTGCTCCAAGTTATACTTCAGGATAAAATTGAAGGACGGCGTGGACCAGGAAGGAGACGAATAACTTGGATGGATAATTTAAAAACGTGGTTTGGGCTGTCTTCCACGGAACTCTTCAGGATTGCACAGGATAAGAAGGTGTTAGCCATGGTGGTAGCCAACGTCCGTATCGGATAAGGTAGAAGAAGAAGAAGAAATATAAATACTTTCATGAACGGATGAAAACCAACAGCCCTAGACAAAAATGGAGTAAATTACGTGCGTTAGGGATAGGTAAGACAATTGAACAACATGTACCAAGCATATCGCTAGAGGCTCTAAATGATCACTTCGCACGGCCAAAAGTAGCCTCTACCTCCTTCCCTAATACAGTGGAATCTCGTTAGTACGTTTTTCAAGGGACTGAAAAATTTGGACGTCATATGCGGGAAAACGTACTACCGAAAAACGCCATACTGCATTTACGACGTATAAGAAAAAACGCGGCGTATATATGGACGTCAAATCGCCGACCTTAGTAAGTGATTGTATGCACTACTACAGTCACGACATAAGCATAGGTTATCAGTAACTTACACGGAATAAGTAACATAAAAATTAATTACTGTACCTCTACACTACAGTATAATACAGGGTCTTTATTTTTGCTTAGCAAGGACATTTTCGCTCTCACGCTCCGCCAGTGGCGGCTCAGTTGCCGGCGACCGCGCACGCATATGTAGCCCTACGGCAGAATACGGTGCTTAAAATCAGTAGCCTACCATGCAGTTTTACTGGCCATGATTTACAGTAGATGCTGAAAATGTTCCCCAACCGCTTCCAAACACATATAATACAGGGTCTTTCTTTATATTTGATCAGCAAGGACATTCTCGTGCTCCGCCAGTGACGGCTCTGTTGGCGGCGACCACGCACGCATATGTAGGCCTACGGCAGAATACGGTGCTTAAAATCAGTAGCCTACCATGCAGTTTTACTGGCCATGATTTACAGTAGATGTTGAAAATGTTCCCCATCCTCTTCCAAACACATATAATACAGGGTCTTTCTTTATACTTGATCAGCAAGGACATTCTCGCACTCGCGCTCCGCCAGTGACGGCTCTATCGCCGGCGACCGCGCACGCATATGTTTGAAGCACAGGCTTGCTTGAACCACTTCAATAAAGTGCTTTCTAGTTCAGGAAACTGTCCCTCTCGCACAAGTTTCCTTTTGCCACTCACCCCTTCTTCAAATGCACGTTCAATTTCCTTCCTTTTGCCGAGAATCGTGTTCAGTGTAGACGGAGGAATGTTCCACTTTCGCACTATATCCACACGCTTCATGTGAGGATTGCATTCCACGTCTCGAATGTATTTCACCTTCTCATCATTAGTTATCTGCCGTACTTTCTTCTTATCCATTATGAAACACGCAATAAAATAGGTCATAACTGGACGTGAACACTAAGAACTAGAAGACAATAGTGCGGAACACGAAGACAATAATGTGCCTACGTGAGAAATAAACAAAGGGAAGGGGTTGAAGGGCAGCGGGAGAGAGACACGTCACCTGTGTTGCGTCATAGCTATAGCCACTTCTACGCCGTCAAACACAATAAAATCATCTACACTGTCAATAACTATCAGAGAATATGAGGCAATATCGCGCCGTGTTTTCCAGAAGCCGAATTTTAAAATGAAATAAGAATAAAATACGGTTCACTAACAAATAGTTCAACGGAGATTTGTTCGTTGTAAGCGGGAATAGAGAACGTACCTAAGGGGATACATCAACATGAATTTAGTAGGATAGGGACTTGAGAAAGGGCAGCGGGAGAGAGACACGTCACCTGTGTTGCGTCATTGGTATAGCCGCTTCTACGCCGTCAAACACAATGAAATCATCTACACTGTCAATAACTATCAGAGAATATGAGGCAATATCGCGTCGTGTTTTCCAGAAGCCGAATTTTAAAATGAAATAAGAATAAAATACGGTTCACTAACAAATAGTTCAACGGAAATTTGATCGTTGTAAGCGGGAATAGAGAACGTATTAAGGGGATATATCAACATGAATTTAGTAGGATAGGGACTTGAGAAAGGAGAGAAAGGGCAGCGGGAGAGACACACGTCACCTGTGTTGCGTCATTGCTATAGCCGCTTCTACGCCGTCAAACACAATGAAATCATCTACACTGTCAATAACTATCAGAGAATATGAGGCAATATCGCGTCGTGTTTTCCAGAAGCCGAATTTTAAAATGAAATAAGAATAAAATACGGATCACTAACAAATAGTACAACGGAAATTTGATCGTCGTAAGCGGGAATAGAGAACGTATTAAGGGGATATATCAACATGTATTTTGTAGAATTGGGACTGGGACTTGAGAAAATCATCGCGTTAAGCGGGGAAAACGACGTAAGCGAGAACGTGCTAACGAGATTCCACTGTAGTTCACTACCGGTACCCTTGTTACAACAGCAGTCTGTTTTTGACCAATTCTCTTTTAGAAATATCAGCTCGAATGAAGTTAAAGGTGTGATATACTCTATTTCATCCAATGCCACAGGTAACGATGACATTCCTATATCACTGATTAAGCATGTCTTGGGAGCTGTTCTGCCAATACTAACTCATATATTTAACTACTGCCTGACAAACGGAGTGTTCCCAGATGTTTGGAAAGATGCACTAATTAGACCTATGCCGAAGAGCTCCAAGTTTGATTCTCCTTCAGATTATCGTCCAGTATCCATCCTACCACCATTATCCAAGGTACTTGAACGTCTAGTTCATACACAAGTTACTGAATACCTTACAAAGCATTCCCTACTCAACCCCTTCCAATCCGGCTTCAGAAAGGGGCATAGCACTGCGACAGCTTTACAACGAGTGACAGATGATATCAGATGTGCAATGGACCAACAGGACGTGACTGTACTGACATTATTAGATCTCAGTAGTGCCTTTGACACCGTCAACCCTCAGTTACTACTGCAGAAACTTGTGTCACTCCGGTTCCTTTCCTCTTACCTTGAAAATCGCCGGCAACGTGTGATAGTGGGAAATGTGAATTCGGGATGGCAAAGTAAGACCCTCGGTGTCCCTCAGGGTTCGGTTCTTGGGCCACTGTTATTTATCATCCAAATAAATGACATATCAAAAGCTCTTAATTTCTGCAAATTGCAAGTGTATGCAGATGATGTACAGATCTACTATCATTCAAAACCGAGTGATATCAATAATGCAATCATTAAAATAAATTCTGACCTACAACAGCTTAGTGACTATGCTTATAAAAACAGTTTATTAATAAACCCAAATAAAACTCAAGTGATTATTATCGGTACCAGTAAAAACTTATATTCCCTCAAGCAACGTGACATCTCTCCAATAATTTTAAACAATAAAATCATACCCTACTCTACTTCAGTGACAAACTTAGGAATTATTATGACTGAGACCTTAAATTGGACTAAACAGGTGATAAGCACATGTAATAAAGTACACAAATGCTTATATCCTCTGAAACGGTTCGGTAATGTATTCTCTGTTCGGCTTAAAGTACAACTAATTCGCTCTCTGATACTACCTATATTTGACTACTGTGACACTGTGTTGACTGAAATAACCTGCGACAGTAACAAGAAACTGGACCGGTGCCTCAACAACTGTGTAAGATATATCTTTGGCCTGCGATATGATGATCATATATCACCCTATTATAAGGAGCTGTCGTGGCTTCGAGTGCACCAGCGTCGTGAACTCCATATGTTATCACTACTGCACAAAATACTTTCCACTAATACCGCTAACTATCTTGTTTCACCGTTTTCTTACCTCTCGTCCTATCATGACCACAATACGAGATCTGGCTCCTCTCTTGCCATACCTATAAACCGTACTGCTTTTTACAACCGCTCGTTCATAATCTCTGCGTCCAGGTCATGGAATTTGCTACCTGTGAACATTAGAGACAATCCCTCTCATCGCAAATTTAAAGTGGCTTGCTGCGAGTATTTGCTGGGTGGATCCCGCTGACTTCCGGGATAAATGTTGAATGAACGAGTGGATGAATGAGATGAATGATCGGATTACTGTAGTTACGTCATTTAAGGGTACTTTACTTTGTGTATTTTTGAAATTAATGATTCTACCATTATTCATATTATCACTATTCTTATTGCTATTAATATTATTTGTGCTATTGGTATTTGTAATTATAAGTCATGTAGATGTATACTCATCTAGTGGTTAAGTGTAAGAGAGGGCCTTGAGCCCTAACTTCGCCACCAATAAAGGCATTATCTATCTATCTATCTACTTCACCTTCTTATCCTGCTTCCTATTCTTTTTCTTCTTCTATTAATTTCATTTTGTTTCCATCTTATATCACTGATGAAATCCAATCACCACTGGGATGGGTTTTCTTTAATGCTACCGTACTTAATTCGTTGTAGAGCTCTTCTACTGACTTGACACCACTTACTACAAGTTCAGGTTGAGGCTCAAATTCAGGTTCTTCTTTCCTTTCTTCATAGATATGTTCTACAAGTGAAAGAAAAGTGTCATCATTGTCCTCCTTGTTGTTTTCTTTCTGCTTCTCCTTCTTGTCTTTCTCCTCCTTATTGCCTTCCATCTCGTTCTCTTCCAATAACTTATCTTCTTCCTCCTTGTTCTTCATCTCGTCCTTTTCCTCCTCTACCTTGTCTTCCTCCGCCTTATGCTTTTTATGAATGGTTTATGATATGTTGAAGAGAAAAGGAGAGATTTTAGATTATGTTTGGTGAAAAGCGAAGCAGAGCAGTATTAAATATTGTGATTTGGACGAATGGCCAACGAACCAGCGAACGTTAAGAGGATGATAGAAGTTAGAGAAGATTCAGAGTAAAGAGGATATGTTTTCGCTAAGTGTGCTCTAACACTCCACTACCCCAAGAAAAAGATATACGTGAGCTGACCGTCACAGTGTGATCAGGTAAGTATAAACAATTCCTTGGGAAGAAAGAGTTCTTGACTGCTGGGGGTGGTTATGATCATTTATTCAAGAAGGTTTCTTATGAACTGACTCGGGCATTAGTAACATGCTGTGACTGACTAAAGTATTTTTATAAGTGTGGAAGTCAGTAAATTCATTCCTATTTAGGGTTAGAATGACTATTTGCAGTATCTTCCTGTTAGAGGATAAGATGAATAGTTACAATATCATCAAACAGTGGGCCCGTTTCAATTGGTAGTAACTATTATCATACACAAGAACAACAATATTTTTTCAAATGCTTACCAACACTCTTGCTATATGACTGTCCAATACTTCAGCAAGGGCAATGCTTTTAGGTCCATTCTCTCCTAATCTCAACAGAACATGTTCTTTTAAGGACTTAACTCTATCTTGCTTGTTCAAGGTGACTAAATACTTGGTGGAATTAGTTGAAGCAGCAGGTACAAAGGTAACACCTGTAAAGAAATAAAAGAATTAATACAATCTGAGGAAACACCAACTATCGAGCATCCAGCGTTTAGAAAAGACTATGGGTCTTATGGGCTTTTACTTTTAACGGAACCCCCCCCTGGTTTTGTTACCTTACCTTCTATCATGAAGGAACTCTGAATAAATATATTTTTTGTCATAATAGCTTCCTACAATTATCTGCCAATTGATTACCTTTGTTATTGCATACAAGTATCCTTTATATTACGTCTTAGTAATTAAAACATTTTCGAGGTTAGCACGCTGGAAGGAAGAGCCTTGTCCTGTGTCGCGTGCTCGCCCGTAGTGGAGCACGTGCTCAGTTCCGTCGGCAACATAAGTTCTGAAGCACTATCCGTCATTGGTGTTATTATTGTGTGTCTGTTTTATTTTCTGTTTGATCGAATCAGGGCTGCTGACAGCTGGATTCGAACCCACTATCTTCCGAATGCAAGCTCACAGCTGCACGGCTAACTCATACAATAATACAAATATTAATCTAAACAAAACAAGAATAAGATTGAAAGAAACTAAATTATAGCCTAACCATAACGAATAGAATATAAAGTGTGATCTCTTCTCCCTCAATAGCATGTAATGAATACGGATCGGGTTGGCACTCGCCGCTACGTAGCGCTACAGTCGACTTGAGATTGTTGATTTCCACATATGTTCATGTGCTTATGTGTGATATATTAAGTATTTAACCAGTCGGAGTGTTTTGGTGGTGTTCTGTGCAAACGTTTATTGACATACAAGTGCTTACACTATTACTTCATAGTATTAATACGTGAAATGCTATTGTAGGAAGCATTAACTGAAATGGAATTTAATTTCTTGTCGTGTTTTGACGTGATCTTCATGTGTTAATTTTATTGTTATTTAATGTAAGTAAACCTCAGTTTAGCCCTTACATTTTCATGAGTGCTTAATGTGAGTAGTGAAGATGCCTTGCTCTTTTGTACCAGGACTGTAAAGAGGTCAGACGGTTTTTCAAACCTCCTAAAGATAAGGAACGTTTTATCAAGTGCAAAGGGGCCATACCAGGGAAGGATAGGGAACTTACTGAAAAGTCCTACATCTGTGATGCTCACTTTTCAGAAGATTTAATTGTTAAATTTGACAAATTTGTGATAGAAGGGAAGGGAGAATAAAAAGACAATGAGTTAAAAAAACATATATGTACCGTAATGCTGAAGGAGGCCTGATCAGTTTTAGGCAATAGCCTAGTCTAAGAAGGGGTCATGACTGTGCCTTCTATGTCTGTTAAATGTTAAGTGCTTCTGAAATGATGGTAGTTTACTGATTTTGGCGTTTGTGGAGTGAAATTTATGGTTATTATTGAATTTTATAGTAATCTACGGTAAAGTTAAAAGTTGCGTTCGTAGCCTACTGCATTTTTTTTTGCTGTGTTGCAAGTCTGTTAAGGGAATGTAAAATGTGTAACATTGTGAAGAAATCCTTTCTGATAGCGAGGTTAATTTTTCCGTTCTTTTTTTTTAATTTTTTATTTATTTACCGATAGCTGGCAAAACTAATTGCATTTTGAACTTGCTCTCTGTCTTCGCTTATTGTCGAAACTGGACTATTACAGGAGACGACTTATTAAATTATAATTAGGCACAGTAAAGTAAGTGGAGATGTCGAACTTATTAGCACCTATGAGGATATATTGCGGTGTTTTAACATGTAAAACAGGTCGCAAGGTTTTAAAAGTCTCGTAAGCGCCAATGCTAACTTACATCACAGATCGGAGCCAGCGCTGCGCTGCGGCGGACCAGGCATACTAGGCCAGTGATATCACTTCTTATTCTATTCGTTATGGCCTAACTAATAACAAAAAAGATGATGATCAACAGTATTGCTGATGTAAAAATTGTTAACATCGTCAGCATACATCCAAGAAGGAAGGAAGGGTTGTGCTGTCGACATCTGTCAATCAGTAATGTGTCATATCACAACGAAATGAATGTCGTTATTGGTTCTCTTCACGAACGGTATCCTTAATACTGGTCCATCCGTTAACGCCTGCAAAACTGCTCCTTCCTAGGCGTGTTCTATTTCAGGTAGTAGTTTGGGTTGTGTTGTCTCGTTAACTTATGAAAGCGCAGTACTCGAAGCGGATGAACATAACGTATGACGTCAGCGCTACCTCTGCCTAGAGTTAGCAACACTGTCGCCATAAGGCTCCACAGTCTTTTCTAAACACTGGATGCTCTATAGGAAGGTCTGTGCTAGTGCAGTGTGAGAAGCGACTATAGTCTCCGTCCTTCTTGCTGCCTGGATGCCAAGTGCAATTTTAAAATCCTTCCTGCACCAGCCTTTGCAATACTGCTCGCACTTTCCTTCTTTCTGCCATCTCACACTTAATTGCGGTACTAATATTTAGAGGAGTTTGCTTTTTGTTGATTTGTAATTTGATTTTGATTCGTCCAGCGTGTCGGCCACTCGCATAGCGTGAGTCATAGCTTGAAGGTAGAGAGAAAAGACACCTTTCTTCTGACAATGTCATGCCAGGATAGATGGTCACGGCAGCATGTGCAGCCGACCAATGCACATATACGAAAGTGCCAAGTAACAATGATGGCCGCTCACATAGCTTGCAAGCAGAGACAGACTCCTTTTTTCTGACAAGGTCACGCCAAGTTATAAGCTCACGGCAGCGTGTGCAACCAATCAACACATAAATACTAATGTGCTGTAATCATGCCGACCGCTTGCATAGTGTGTGTCATAGCCCACAAGCACAGAGACAGAGGCTCCTTTCTTCTGACAAGGTCATGCAGAGTTATAAGCTCGCGGCGGCATGTACAACCGACCGGTGCACAAATAAGAATATGCTACACGACGATAATGTGATTAAATTTTTAAACAAATTTGTTGTATCTGAAAAGAAGGGTGCGATGATTATGTGAGAAAATACGGTATTATATTTAATTAAGATTGTCTCCCGTCTCCCACCTGTCGCTATTTACTGACAAGATAAGTTCTCTCCTGTATACTCTCTTTTGAACACTTGAATAATATTCATATACAGTGGAATCTCATTAGCACGTTCTCGGTTACGACGTTTTCCCGCTTAGCGCGATGATTTTCTCAAGTCCCAGTCCCAATTCTACAAAATACATGTTGATATATCGGATTTTATTCTTATTTCATTATAAAATTCGGCTTCTGGAAAACACGACGCGATATTGCCTCATATTCTCTGATAGTTATTGACAGTGTAGATGATTTTATTGTGTTTGACGGCATAGAAGTGGCTATAGCTATGACGCAACACAGGTGACTTGTCTCTCTCCCGCTGTCCCTTCCCTTTGTTTATTTCTCACGTAGGCACATTAATGTCTTCGTGTTCCACACTATTGTCTTCTAGTTCTTAGTGTCCACGTCCAGTTATGACCTATTTTATTGCGTGTTTCATAATGGATAAGAAGAAAGTACGGCAGATAACTAATGACGAGAAGATTAAATACATTCGAGACGTGGACTGCAATCCTCACATGAAGCGTGTGGATATAGCGCGAAAGTGGAACATTCCTCAGTCTACACTGAACACGATTCTCGGCAAAAGGAAGGAAATTGAACATGCATTTGAAGAAGGGGTGAGTGGCAAAAGGAAACGTGTGCGAGAGGGACAGTTTCCTGAACTAGAAAGCGCTTTATTGAAGTGATTCAAGCAAGCCCGTGCTTCAAACATATGCGTGCACGGTTGCCGGCGATAGAGCCGTCACTGGCGGAGCGCGAGTGCGAAAATGTCCTCGCTGATCAAATATAAAGAAAGACCCTGTATTATATGTGTTTGGAAGCGGATGGGGAACATTTTCAGCATCTACTGTAAATCATGGCCAGTAAAACTGCATGGTAGGCTACTGATTTTAAGCACCGTATTCTGTCGTAGGCCTACATATGCGTGCGCGGTCGCCGGCAACTGAGCCGTCACTGGCGGAGCGCGAAAATGTCCTTGCTAAGCAAAAATAAAGACCCTGTATTATACTTTAGTGTAGAGGTACAGTAATTCATTTTTATGTTATTTATTGCGTGTAAGTTACTGATAACCTATGTTTATGTCGTGACTGTAGTATTGCATACAATCACTTACTAAGGTCGGCGATTGAACGTCCATATATACGCCGCGTTCTTTCTTATACGCTGTAAATGCAGTATGGCGTTTTTCGGTAGCACGTTTTCCTGCATATGACGTCCAAATTTTTCAGTCCCTTGAAAAACGTACTAACGAGATTCCACTGTATTCATTCTATATTATAGAAATGATCCACATTTCAATATTTCTATATTCAAGTGTTAACGACTCAATATGGGAAAGACAATCAAATGACTAAAGTCAATGATTAATAAAAAACAAAAAATTGAAATTTTCCGTCTAGTCAATACTTATGGCATCGGTATTTTAGATAATCAGGTACATGTTTCAAGGCCTATTAAATTTTTGGCCCCTTCATCAGCCTTTATAATCACATAAGCAAGCATAAAAAATATCGACAATATAAGTACATACCAAAGTTAAAATTGTGAAACAAGAGATGTTAAAAATAGTGAAACACTTAAAATAGTGGTGACATGCATACATTGAGGGGGAAACAAAGACATACATTCATAAAAACACAATAAAAGCCCTCTTAGGGAATATTCTGAAGACTCATGCCGAGTCAAATGTGATGTGGAAAAACATCGCAGCACTTAATGTTCTCTATAGACCATTGTATCATTGTTGCATAACAAAAGTCAGAATGTACAGATGGTTGTAGTTGAAGAGTTGTAAACACTGAATAATGTTTTAATCTTGTTGAAAAATGGCTGGTGAGGAGTCAAATGCGTCATTGCCATATGCCTGCTGCAAATGGCTGTCGAGTTTATATTGATTGACATTATTGCGATGGAGCTTGAAGTTGTTTATTGGCTTATTATGTTAAAGGGAGATTTCCTTACAGATCGGTTTACTGGTTGTGAGAAACGTTTCCCCGTTAATTTAAATTGTTTAGAAGGATCGTCTGGAGAATTTCCGGATTAAGCTTCATGCATTGAGAATAGTGTTAACTAAAGGCGCTCGTTCTTCGTCATTACTAAATTATGTACTGATATATCTTCATTTTGGTTGTGCGAGTGAGTTTTTTTTTTTTAAACCTAGTGTAAAATATTCGATCATGGTGTTTATGTGTAAATTTATTTAAAAGCCTGTAATTCATTTGATGAGTATCTAGACGAGAATTTGAACACAATTCCATGTCGTAAATACTTAGCTTGGCCAAGCAATAGGTTATCTCACACCTAGTGTCTGAAATGACATCTAAATGGGCCCAATATTTAGCTCATGGACGAGCAAAAATGATTCTCCTCACAAATGAATCGTGCATACGATAAGTAAAACTGTAAATGTCCTTACCTACCATGGAATCATGGTGAGTACCATACATATTTATATAAAACTGCAAAGGAATATGAGATTACCTACTTTTAAATTGTTATTTGCATGTGTGTGTGGTGGTTACATTGTAAATGTTTAAAAACTATCTGCATGTGTTGTTTGAGTACTAACTATTTGTATACTTCCTCTCACTCAAATTAAACTGCTTTGTGTTCTGTTCTTATTACCAGACTTCTAGGTTAAATTCAACTGGGCACGGGCTCTCTTTATTCAATGGGCTATTGTCCGGTTGTCTTTCCTCTCCCTCTTGGGTAGCAGTAGTATAACAGAAGGGTGGGGGAAGTGCAACTCCCACAAAACATTCCAGGTCATCCCCTTTTTGAGCACCAAATGACTGTACTTTAAAATATTACTACAATTACTAACAAAAGAAAATCAGGAGAAATGAAAAGCCTTCAACCCTCGAAAAATAAAGGTTTTGGCATTTGGAAGGATGTGGAGCCAGGGAAAGGAGGCAAGAAAGAGTGATAGGAAAGGAAGAGGGGTCCAGCCCAAAGTCACTACAGAAGGAGGAAACTGACCTATCTCAGGAATTCCTCAAGGTCACAAATTCCAGAATTCACCAGCTGTGAGCCCTTGATGGTGTAGACTACATAAGTGTCACCAAGAGTGTTACATGTGGAGTTGAGCAACATACGCCTTTAAATGGTATTTGAGTGTATTTAAATCCCCATCCATACAGAGAGATATTTTGCTCAGCTTGTTCTTAGTTGCAAACATATCATTTAATGCATTGAGAAAATAATTCCAACTGCCCGAATGAGCCTGAAGCAGGAACATTTATATAATAAACTTTCCTTAAAAAATATTCAAGCTATAACATCCATCATTATGAGGAGTCGAGGTGGACTCATCGAGTTCATGTTGTGCGGGGCAGCAATTTGACATTTTGCTAGCTATTGTGCATGCTACAGAGACAGTCATGCATGAGCTAGTGAAGGCTCATGTGTGCATGCACCAAGAATTAAAACTTTAAAAAGGGTCATTCAAGTTTGCAATTACTAATCACAAATGCTTTATACGTAAAATTAATTAAAATATAACTCACAAATCTGCCGTTCCATGGCATGAGGTAAAGGGACAGACAGGTACATGAAGGGTTCATATGTCACTGACACATGTTTACAAGAGGAGCACACCACCTAAAACACACAAGATCTTCATGATTAACAAGTAAAACAGAAACAACTCCTGGATATAAGGACTGCCAATTTCTTTCAAGTCTCTATCACAAGATTACTGTTTTTTTCTCGTACATATAAAGTAAGCTACAATAAAATAACAATTGCAAAACTGTGTCCTCTGCATTTTACAAAGCTGTAAGCTGGTATTAAGTCCAGTACATTGTAACCTAACAATTGTAGGTTAAGTTACAGAGACTCTTTTAGGTATTTTAGTTTGTTTTATTTTATCTTGTTGCCAGTCATGGCCACGGTTGGTAGGCCGCTATTGAAAATCTAGAGTTCAGCGCCTTTGAGATTCTTGGTGGTGGTCTGGCCTTGGCTATTGCATATGATAGCTTCCTTGATCTAGAAGGTCAAGATGGCATGTGGACGTTGCCATGGTGATGGGTTGTTGATAGGTGATTTTGTGTCAAGATGGAGGACAGTTGGTGAATTATATTTGTGTATGAAAAATAGTTTTGTTTGTTTGTTTTGATATATCAAAGATTGAATAACTCTGAGTTTTGATATGTGGAGTATGGACATGGGTTGTTTGCAGTGGAATTTGAGGCAAGACGGGAGCTGAAGTTTTTTTTTAGAAAATGTAATGTGAAATAGTGACAGTGTTGATTGGGTGTATGATGCCAAGGCATAGGTACTGGAAGCTTGCCTATATTAAATAAATTGTGTGTATTTTGTAATGTTGGTCTCCTAGTCTTTGTGTGCATTCAAGCAAGAATATTGCCCCACAACCTGAGATGGCAAACAGGTTGGTTATGGTTATAAATTACAATGGCACCCAACGTGTAAGCAAGAAGAAAATGAATCATACAAAGACAGGAGTGGGGATGGCTGAAGGTGGTAGATATAAGGAACTTTCAATGATGGCCATGTTGGAGACGCTTCTCGTCCGATATGAGAAGAGAAATGAGATGGAGGAGAGGATTACAAGCCAGATGAATAGCATGGAAGAGAGGATGAACAGCCGGATGGATGGTATGGAGGAGAGGATGAACAGCCGGATGGATGGTATGGAGTCGAGAATATCTGAGAAGCTTGACAAGGTCCAAGAGCAGGTGGCTAGCATATGTGTTGTTGAAGAGAAAGTTGAAGTAGTGGAATTTGTGAGTGTGTCTGTGAAGGAGGAGAGGAAATGTGAAGTACGTGATGCTAGAGGGCGTGAACAAGTGGACAAGATAAGGTCTAGCAAGCTTGGTGAAATCCTTGATGAGGTCAGTGAGCATATGTCTGAGAAGCTGGCAACTGTTTTGTGCTAACCAGACCATTGTATCCAATTTCTTTGTGAATTTGTTCATGTAAATAGCGCAATCGGACAATTTTACATCCTGTTTCCTACGGGAACAGATATTTCCAATATGGATTAGCTAGGTAAGCTAACATTATTTTTGAAAGGAAGTATTGACTTCCAGAGTACATTGGCGCTGCTCGTGGCAACATTTGTGCTTTGCAGCGGCCTTCACAGTATGTACTAGCCACGCGTCTTGGTGAGGTGTACCATAACCAACTGAAGAGCCCATTGGTACACTGGGGCGAAACGCTGGCAACTGTTTTGTGCTAACCAGACCATTGTATCAAATTTCTTTGTGAATTTGTTAATGTACATAGCGCAATCGGACAATTTTACATCCTGTTTCCTACGGGAACAGATATTTCCAATAGGGATTAGCTAGGTAAGCTAACATTATTTTTGAAAGGAAGTATTGACTTCCAGAGTACATTGGCGCTGCTCGTGGCAACATTTGTGCCTTGCAGCGGCCTTCACAGTATGTACTAGCCACGCGTCTTGGTGAGGTGTACCATAACCAACTGAAGAGCCCATTGGTACACTGGGGCGAAACGCTGGCAACTGTTTTGTGCTAACCAGACCATTGTATAAAATTTCTTTGTGAATTTGTTAATGTACATAGCGCAATCGGACAATTTTACATCCTGTTTCCTACGGGAACAGATATTTCCAATATGGATTAGCTAGGTAGGCTAACATTATTTTTGAAAGGAAGTATTGACTTCCAGAGTACATTGGCGCTGCTCGTGGCAACATTTGTGCCTTGCAGCGGCCTTCACAGTATGTACTAGCCACGCGTCTTGGTGAGGTGTACCATAACCAACTGAAGAGCCCATTGGTACACTGGGGCGAAACGCTGGCAACTGTTTTGTGCTAACCAGACCATTGTATCAAATTTCTTTGTGAATTTGTTAATGTACATAGCGCAATCGGACAATTTTACATCCTGTTTCCTACGGGAACAGATATTTCCAATATGGATTAGCTGGGTAAGCTAACATTATTTTTGAAAGGAAGTATTGACTTCCAGAGTACATTGGCGCTGCTCGTGGCAACATTTGTGCCTTGCAGCGGCCTTCACAGTATGTACTAGCCACGCGTCTTGGTGAGGTGTACCATAACCAACGGAAGAGCCCATTGGTACACTGGGGCGAAACGCTGGCAACTGTTTTGTGCTAACCAGACCATTGTATCAAATTTCTTTGTGAATTTGTTAATGTACATAGCGCAATCGGACAATTTTACATCCTGTTTCCTACGGGAACAGATATTTCAAATATGGATTAGCTAGGTAAGCTAACATTATTTTTGAAAGGAAGTATTGACTTCCAGAGTACATTGGCGCTGCTCGTGGCAACATTTGTGCCTTGCAGCGGCCTTCACAGTATGTACTAGCCACGCGTCTTGGTGAGGTGTACTATAACCAACGGAAGAGACCATTGGTACACTGGGGCGAAACGCTGGCAACTGTTTTGTGCTAACCAGACCATTGTATCAAATTTCTTTGTGAATTTGTTAATGTACATAGCGCAATCGGACAATTTTACATCCTGTTTCCTACGGGAACAGATATTTCCAATAAGCTTGACAAGGTCAAAGAGCAGGTGATTAGCATATGAATTGTAGATGAGAAAGTTGAAATAGTAGAATCTGTGAGTGTGTCTGTAGAGGAAGAGGAGAAGATCTTATGAAGTACTTGATGCTAGGGGGCGTATGAAAAATAATCAAGAAGTGAAAAAGATAAGACGAGGTTGTAGAGGTATATATCGGAGAAACCATAGCAGGCGAAGAAGAGAGAGCAATTGTGGGGGTAGACACAGAGGTCGCCACCGACGTAACAGAAGAGTACGTCAAATGGAGGACGAGAATAAAACTGAAGACATGGAGGAAGATGAGATAGAAAATAACGTGAAGAAGCGTAGGAGGAGAAAGATGAGGATACGCAGGAGAACAATTTGGAGGAAGAAATGGACCAGATGGAAGGCGGAGAGAAGGAGTAAGAAGAGGAAGAGGTGTCAGGCAGATCGAGATAAGAGACTGAAGGATCAGAAGAAGAAAAAGGAGAAGATAAAAGGGATTAAGGCAAAGAGAAAAGAAAAGATGAGAAGAAAGGAATTGCTACGCATGATAAGGCAGATGAAGAAAAAGAAGGGAAAGGAGAGAATGAAGGAGAAAGGCAAGTGGCTGACGCACAAGCAGAAGACAGACCGTGCGTGTGCTCAGGCTCGCATGGCCCATGGCATGAAGCTGCCTGCGGTGGACGACCGCAAGTTTCCTCGACCCGGCACCAGGATACGGCGCAACAAGACCAAGCAGCAGCAAGAAGAACAGAAGGTGGAGGTGGAGATTGCGGACCAGGTCCCCCTGCCGTCTGAAGGCAGCATGGAACACAAGGAGGAGAAGGAGGCAGCCAAGAAGACTGAAGGAACAGGCGAGACACAGTCGGAAGACCAGTGAAGCTGATGAGGAAGACCGAAAGCATAAGGGAAAGAAGAAGAAAGGGAAAGACTTAATGATGAAGATGTTTATGAAAACGGCACAGACTGGTATGATGAAGATTCTGCCTTTCCTTCAGACTATGATGTTGTTGTCGGATTTTTCCGATGCTGCAGGAAGGTCTGATAGACTCGATCAGAAGAAAGTATTTATGCTGGTGATTGTGGTGAACTTTGAATGGTTGTTTCTGCGATGATTGTGCCAATGGTTTTTCTGACTTTGATGCATGATTTGTTTCTCTGTATGTGATTTTGTTTTTGTTAGTGTTTGCTTCATGTATTTCATTTATGTTTTGTTTTGAGGGTTGAGAGTGAATTTCTAACCTTCAATTAGAAATTCTCTCTCAAAGGGGGCGTCTGTAACCTAACAATTGTAGGTTAAGTTACAGAGACTCTTTTAGGTATTTTAGTTTGTTTTATTTTATCTTGTTGCCAGTCATGGCCACGGTTGGTAGGCCGCTATTGAAAATCTAGAGTTCAGCGCCTTTGAGATTCTTGGTGGTGGTCTGGCCTTGGCTATTGCTTATGATAGCTTCCTTGATCTAGAAGGTCAAGCTGGCATGTGGACATTGCCATGGTGATGGGTTGTTGATAGGTGATTTTGTGTCAAGATGGAGGACAGTTGGTGAATTATATTTGTGTATGAAACATAGTTTTGTTTGTTTGTTTGTTTAGATATATCAAAGATTGAATAACTCTGAGTTTTGATATGTGGAGTATGGACATGGGTTGATTGCAGTGGAATTTGAGGCAAGACGGGAGCTGAAGTTTTTTTTTAGAAAATGTAATGTGAAATGATGACAGTGTTGATTGGGTGTATGATGCCAAGGCATAGGTACTGGAAGCTTGCCTATATTAAATAAATTGTGTGTATTTTGTAATGTTGGTCTCCTAGTCTTTGTGTGCATTCAAGCAAGAATATTGCCCCACAACCTGAGATGGAAAACAGGTTGGTTATATAAAAATTATAATTGTCACCCAACGTAGGGGCTGAAAGAAGATAGCTTGGCAAGATAATAGATAAATTACAACATATTGAAGTTATGTAACTTGTTACAGGGACTGAAATGCAAGGTACGTAACCCACTTGTAACGAGGGATTATTTAACATTGCTTGTGTACATATGACTTCGAGATTATAGAACATTTAAGCTACGAATGATAGTTTTCCCTCAGATAGAACAGACTATATGTTCATTGGTTTAATAATATGAAACAGGGGAAACTGAAGATATGAATACGACGTTTGCTGCAAAAAAAGAAGTCTTGTGTTGTGTTATCGATCAAGAGAGATTCATTATTAGAGCCCGGATTTCTAAGCGAAATGCTTATAAATGCTTTTTTGCTAAAATATGGGCTTGCTTACTTATTTTATGTTTTTTAATTATAATGGCTTATTTTACCCAAAACATGTAAATTTAAAAGTAAATTTTCTTTTCTAGCCATCATTACATCATTCAAATGATTCATCCTCCATTTTATATAGACTGCTAACTGAGCATTGTGGATGGGCTAGCAGAAGATGCAGCCAGCATTGCCGCAGCACAGGAATGTTTTGCTAATATTGGCACCCAAGATAAGATAGAGTACATCCATAACCGATTCTCCAAAATACCTGCTATTATAACACAGTTGGAAGTTCGAAATAATACCTTGGAACATTCACTTTCTTTGATAGATGAAATTTCAGTAACGTTGTCTTCAGAGACTCACGGTATTTCTAAAACTGCCTTTGAGAAACTCAGTAAGGTAATAACAAAAAACCCTGGTTACGAAACACTGCGTAAAATTTCTAAAAAGCTTTCTGGTACAGAAACGTATATCGAAGAGGAATTTACTCAAAGAGTACTGTGATGCTTTTCACATGTTCCTGTAACGTCATGCGGAGTTGAGAGATCATTGTCACTGTATAAAACATTCTGCACCGACAAACGACGGAGCTTCACACAATAAAATCTCAAGATGGCCTCCTCGTGTACTGTAACAAGCTTATGTAAGGTAAGAATTCTATGAAACGATATGGTTATAATTTAATTATTATTTTTTGCTTATTTTTGTGCTTATTTGTTACATTTTTCATGCTTATATGCTTGCTTATTTAACAATTTGATTGTGCTTACAAGTCCGGGTTCTAGTAATCAGATGGTAATAAATTCTGAAGATAAAAAATCTAAAGTCAATATTAATTTGTACTTCTTATTGTAAAAGTTTCCTCAGTGCAAATAATACCGTAATATGAAAAGAAATGCAAGACTTACATTATTTTTTTAAAACCATAAACGAAGGTAAGTCTTGCATTTCTATTCATATTATTATGCTGAGGAAAGCCATAATGTGGCTGAAACTGGTTCAATAAAAAGTACAAATTAATATTGACTTGAAGTTTTTAATCTTCAGAAATCATTATACTTTGTCAATAAGGAACAGGGCTAACATGGTCATTTTCATATCATATTATACAGATGGTAAATTGAATCTTGTTGTAGCACGAAGACTAGGCGAAGATCCAGGGATATCTGAAGTACAGGGTAAGTTTCTAATGAAGAATTTTGGGAGCATGTCATCAAAGAAACAAACAAACTGTAGGCAATAGAAAATAATCCCAACAAAATGATAAACACTGGTTTCTTGTTACTAAAGATTAATTAAAGGCTCATCTTGCTTTGTGTATTGTGATGTTTCAGACGAAAAAGTCTTCTCTTCAAGATGCGGACAATAGGTGATCTTAAAGGCTTATATTTTCATATTATTATTCATGTCAAAAGCACTTACAATGTTAATATCGACAATATAATGCATAATATTTACATGAACACATTTACATTACTTGACAGTTCATTTACACTGCTGCCGTCCATCACACTGCTCAAATATTATTAAAAGGTTATCGTGAGAATGTTAAATGTTAAATTAAGTTGTATCCAAAAATTTTGTTTTTCCAGCAAAATAAAATCGCAATTTGTGGACAACTTTTTCTGTGATAAATTTAACTCAATGGGTTAAGGAAACAATATGTTTTTGATCTTTTCATGAATGTTTACATTAGTGATTTTTCTTTCTTCGCAAAATTCATCATTTTCAGGTACTTCGCCTGACCTGAACTGACCTTGTACAGCAAAGTCAGCATGTGATACTATGAGGGCAGATCAAAAAATAAGTTGCTCTTCCCAGTTATGGCCATTTATTACACCAACTATACAACAGCAACACGCCTATAACGACATACAATGTAACGTCACCTTTCCACATAGTTTCCAAGAGACTCCAAACATTTCTGCGAATACACAACCAACTTGTCAATGCCGGATGCATAGAAAGTTCCTCCAGCGTTCTGCAACCACACGGAGACAGCAGCCTTCACCTCCTCATCGGTCTGGAAATGTCGACCACCGAGCTCCGCTTTGAGTTTACCAAACAGATGAAAGTCACATGGCGCTAGGTCGGGACTATAGGGTGGATGTTGCCAGACCTCTCACATGAAACGCTGCAGCAGTTCGCTCGTTTGGCGGGCCTTGTGAGGTGTTGCATTATCGCGCAACAAAATCACACCGGCGCTCAATTTCCCCCGGCGCTTCTCTTTAATCGCTTTACGCAACCGGTGCAACGTTTGACAATACGTCGTTCCTTTCGGCATGAATTCCAAATGCAGCAAACCTTCCATGTCAAAGAAAACTGTCGCCATAACCTTACCGGCTGAAGGTTGAACCTTGGCCTTCTTTCGTTGTGTTGATGAGGGGAGCACCCATTGCATTGATGTTCTCTTCGTTACAGGGGTGAAGTGGTGGACCCACGTTTCATCACCTGTGACGATTCGCCGCAGGAACCTGTTGCCGTCTGCGGCATAGTGTTGCAAAAATGCCAGGGAGGATTGGAAACGTTGTCCCTTGTGATCATCGGTGAGAAGACGTGGGATCCATCTTTGACAGAGCTTACGATATCCAAGGTTCTCGCGAACAATGGAGAACACACTGCCATACGACATGTTCAGTCGCGTCGCGATTTCTCTCAGTTGAATGTGCCGGTTCTGTCTAATGATCACATTCACACTGTTGACATTTGCATGGGTCCTGGACGTTGCGGGCCTGCCTTTGCGATATTCGTCCGTGATATCCGTGTGTTCCACTTCGAATTGCTGACACCACTTTACAATCCCTTGCCGGGAAAAGGCCCGCTCCCCATACACAGCACTAATTTCACGATGAATGTCCGTGCAATTCTTCCTTTTGGCGCATAGGAATCGGATTGTCACATGCACCTCATATTTGGAGTGAACGTCCAGTCGAAGCGCCATTGCATTTGGCCGCTATTCACACCATACAAGACGAGACACCACAGCGACCTGCCTGATAGACGTGTGGGCAGTGTCTGTCCCTTTCTCCGCTGTGCCCACGTTTGCGACACACAGCGCGCTGCTGCAGCGCGTTAGTGCAACTATCCTTTTGATCCATCTTCGTATTATAGCCTATCAGCCTGAAGGCCATGTAACTTCCATACTAATGAGTGGATTTCATCCAATTTTGTTTGTGCAATACATGCTATAGGACCTACTGTGGTTATTATAAGAGTCATCAGGGCTATCAACAGTGAATTAATGATCTCAAGACTTTAGAACACTAGTGTCAATATTTCAGAACGTGTTTACAGAAAAAACTTCAAACTTAGCACAGATAATTTAGACATATTTATTTATTTCATCAAATTTAATGCTACCAACATAATTCTAAGCATACATAAAATGTCCAACTGTATGCAATTGCCATACCAATTCATGGATTTAAACACAATTTTTCATCTGTAATGTATGCCTTAACAGATATAAGTATGAGTATTTACAGAATCCACAGGACTACCAATTCTCTAGCAATTTCTGAGAACATTTGAGTCCTAGACTCAATATCCCAGAAACTGCTTGTGTAACAGTTTAAACTCGATACACTATAATGTCTTAATAGGCCGATGGATTTTGAGCAACACGTAGGCCTATATGTATACGTCAGTGTTGGCAAAATAACCCAGTTTGGTTGTTTCCTCAGATTAGGGGCTGCGACAACGCGGTCATGTAGCCCCGTGTACTTTGGGTGTGTGTAGAATCTGTCTGATAACCGGTGTTAATTGTGATGACTGTATTAGTGTGTGTTTCTGTTTCTTAATTCAAGTAAGGACTGCAGACTTTGAATTTTTCAAGTAGTTCCTACTTTTGCCGCCAAAAGCCACCGTCAACAACTACTAGTTCAGAGCTTGGCTACTAGAAGCAGCCACAGTTGGCTCCTGGCGACGAACGCAGAAACCTGAGCGTTGTTTACATTTTTAACCCAATTTAGCTTCACACAGGTATAATTAGTGGAAGGTTCTTAAATCTATGACATGGGACCACCGGCTTTACTTCCCCTCCGAAGGAAGGCATACTGAGGGATTTTTAACACTCTTAAAAAATCCAACGACTTCGGCTGGGTTTGAACCCGCGATCTTGGGCATAGAAGCTCAGCATGCTACCAACTACGCCACCGAAGCCGCGTTCTTAAGTTTAATCTTGAACTGCATAACTTCATAACATTCAGTGACAAATTTTGTATATACAGTGTATGCCATAAAAGATATTTGTGCAAATACTGAGCCCTGCCAACTACATTAACGTTTAAGCCATATATTTTCAATATCTTAGAATCTATGAAAGGAAACAATTTCGAACATATTATACTGCACTATAAGACCACAATATCTGAATTATATTTAGATAAATTTTATGCTACTGGCATAATTTTGTAGACAATATTCTAAATAGGTCTTACCTAGTGGAATCAGCCAATGACCTAGATGTTAGGGATTGAACCTTAAACTTTAAGAAAATAATAATGTTATTGGTTTCACATACCCATTAACTACTGTGGCCTTTAGAGACACAGGGGTGCTGCAATTTTTCCCTAAAGGGGACCTTTAATGTGCCAGTAAATCTACTAACCCAGCTAACTTCTAAGAAAATTAAATTCTTTAGTTTGTCACAGAACTACTTGTTTGAAATGTGTTTTGCAGTACATAAAATACATGCTAGTTTTGAGGACATCATGACCAAAATAGTTTAGGCTCTGCGGGTCACATGGCTTCATGCATGGCCTCCACTGACTATAGATTGAAAACCCTTGCCCTAGGGATTTGAAGAGATCCTGTTTTATGGGCAAGTGTGATAGTCGCTTTGCAATGATGACCACTGCTTGAGGGCCCACGATTTCCAGCACATAAATGTTAGTGACACACAGTCTATTATCCTTACATTTTTTAATAAATGACACAACAATATTACAATGAATCAAAAAATACTTCAGCAAGGAAATATTTTGAATCACATGCAATAATATAACAAGATACTTACAGTACTTTTAAACTGGCCCTGAAAAGAATCCACAATGATGCTCTGATTGAGATTAATGTGCTTCTCCCAGTGTTTGTCGGCTTCTAGTTCTTCAGGCATACGTGAAACAGTACCCGAACCTCCAGCTTGGTCTGAATCCATCGAGTCTTCCCCGACATCAAATTCTCTAAGTTTACGCTCACACTCCATGCGATAATTTTTCTCTTGCTCTTCCTCCAACTTCATGCGTTTGATATTGTTAAAACACTTACAATCTGGAGACGTTTCTGGAGACTCAAAGCGCAAGTTTGTTTCCTTTATTCTCTTGACGCTCACCGTTTTATTATCAAAATTATGGAACTCCGTTAAGTTGGGGTTTTCGAGAGGATCTCTTCTCCGTACATTATCGTGCTTGGGAAACTTATCAGAATCGAACCTTATCTCATTGTTAACTTCTGGCTCTGTTACCAGTACATTCACGTTCGATGTTTTGGCATCCTTAAGGATGTCTTGCAGCCCACAGAAACGTTGAGTTACATTGTTAAGTCTGCTTGCTACCACATTCTTCTCCACACTTGAATCTGAGCTAGCACACTTCAAGTCTTTCTTTAAAAAATTTGGAAACACACTGTTATTACTAACACTCTCTGACATCTGGTTACAAATGAAATTGGAACCTTCACCATCCATGGCCTTTGAAGATTCAAGCTCCATTCTTTTCTCCTTCTCAAAACCAGGAATGTCTCTGAATGATGCTACATCTTCTGGAATAGTCTTTAGCCGGAATACACTGCGACTTTCCACAGAGCTTTCAGAACTATGAGATGATGATGAATGGCTGCATCTCAGGCTATCCAGCGATGTGGTCTGAAGAATGTAAATAACAAATATTACTACACATTGAACACATCATTGATAATGTACAGTCACTCAAACAAAGAATAAGTGCACTATTGGAACTGTACAGTACTTCTTTCTTGTTTACTTCTCAAGCCCAGACCCATAACTCAAAGGAATGAGCCTAGTAACCTCGTATTATATAATTACAATGTCTGACATTGCTGAAAGGTTCTCATGTAAACCCACTCTTGTGACTTGTCTAACAGTGTGCTTACTCTTCGTTTGAGCAACTGAATAAGTGAAATGAATAAATTTATTTTATTAATATTTGCAGAAGCAACAATTAGGATGGTATGGGCATCTTCAAAGAATGGGAGATGAGAGGACACCAAAAGCTTATTTCAACAAGATTATCCCAGAAAAAAGACCAGTAGGAAGACCAAAGAAGAAATGGTTGGACCAAATCAAGGATGATCTTGAAGACAAAGGGCTAGACTGGAGAAGGACCCATGAAGACCAACTATTCATGGACAGGAAAATGTGGCGAGGGCTCGTTAACAGCACCCGGGCGACTGGAGCTGGAATTTGATGATGATTAAGAATTTCAGCAAAGTCAAACCTAATTGAACCAAATTTGGTACAGAGGTAGCACTAGCAAAGGACACCTCAGTGCCATGTTTTATATCGCTGCCATCTTAACTTAAACAAAATGGTGGCCATCCAAATGTTCAAAGCTTAATTCAAATTATGGCTAAACTAACCATCCGATCTCTACCAACGTTTGGAAATATATACCTTCACGTGGGAAGTGTCTGTTGCCCAAACTACAAGGTAAGCAGCCAAATAATTTCAAGATAGCGACTGTGTGAATCATGCAAGGATATTGGCTAATCCATAACTTATTATCCAACTAAGCCCGACTTCACCAGTTCCACTCCCTATAGAATGGAGCTTTGCTGACCTGTGTGACGGGCGGTGAGTGATTAGTCAACATCAGATGACTAGCATTTGCCGATAACACAAGAGCAGGACGGGCTGCCCTGAATGTAGGGATTGAATTTGTTACATACAGAGCTGGCAAGGCACGTTAGTTGAGATAATTATGACTTGTGGTGAAGTACTGTAGCCTGTCTTGCATCCCATGAACATGGTTAGGGGTGGAAACTTATCTTCTTAAGAAGTCTTTCTGTAAATGTGTTCGTAAGTTTCAGCGCCATGCGATTTTTACGTGTGGGGGAATGACAAACAAAATATACATAGAAACAATCCTCGTGCTCCGGAGGCTCGCAAGAACAAAATAACTACACAGATACGAAATGGTACCTACAATGAGTTTCCCTAAATTATATTTTTTTTTACATATTCGTACCCCGACTATATGGGTGTAAGCAAAGCATCTAGACCACTCGACCAAAGTACACCAAGAAGTCGATAATAGGTTCAGGAAGTACCGTCATCATCATCATCATCTGGGTATCCTTCCAGCAGGCCAGGTAGGATTTTTATGGACAATATACCTCCATCGGTTCCTGTCATAATAGAGTTCCTCTCCTTCCACATCCTGCAGTGTTGTTCCTTTCTCGATAAGGTCTGCATTTACATGGTCCAGCCACCTGCTTCTTGGATGTCCAACAGGTCTCCTTCCAGGTATTGCCATCCTCCTATTCTCCTCCATCCTCTGCACATGCCCAAACCATTTCAACAGTGCAATCCGTAATCTTTCGTCCATCGTACAGGTCACTTGCATGTCATTCCTCATGTACTCATTTTTAATTCTGTCTCTTCTTGTTTTTTGCACAGGCGATCGTAAAAATTTCATTTCGCATGCTTGCAGTTTGCTGATGTCTCTTTTCAGTAACATACAGGTCTCCAACCCATATGTCATTATTGGTAGGAGGTAATATTTGAACATTGTTTGTTTGGCTTTTAAGGGGACTGCTTTGTCCCACACCAGGTTTCGTACCTGATAAAAGAATGTGGAACCTCTTGTCACTCTGTTCTGGATTTCACTTCCCTGATTCGATACAATACTTCCAAGATAATTGAAGCTTTCAACACATTCAATTCTCTCTCATCAAGTTTTAGGTCACATTCTCTGGGTGTTCTTCTCAATTCCACTGCTGCCGTTTTCTTCTTACTCACAGTTAATTTATACTGTTTTGTTGACCCAGCAATCTAATTTCCTTTGGACTTATTGCTCCGTTTCTCCCCAGATATCAACATCATCTGCAAACACTAATGCTTTCAAATCTCTAGGTTCTGTAGCTTTCATTTCCTTAATAACTACATCCATGAGTACAATGAAAAGTAGGGGAGATAATGCACTACCCTGTTTAAGATTTGAACATTGTTTGTTTGGCTTTTACGGGGACTGCTTAGTCCCACACTACGGTTCGTACCTGATAGAAGAACGTGGAACCTTTTGTCACTCTGTTCTGGATTTGTTTGGAACCAATCAGATCTACCATTCCCTATTTGTACAATACTTTCTCAGCTTTCATATAGCAATTGGAACTTATGAATTAAGAGAACTTGGGGCCCCTAATTTATGCAGACATTCCCATACTGTGCCCCTTGGAACTCTGTCTTAAGCCTTTTCTATATCTAGGAACACTACTATCAGACCTTTCCTTTTTCCAAGTACTTTTCCGTTAGTTGTCTAATGGCAAAAATTAGGTCTATTGTTCCTCTGTTGCCTCTGAACCCATGTTGTTCTTCTTCAAACTGATGTTCTATCCTTGTTCTTAATCTCTTCGCTATGTATGATCTTCTCCAATAACTTGAGGCAATGTGGTAGCAGGCTAATTCCTCTGTAGTTCGTACACTTTCTTCTAATCCCTTTCTTGAATATTGGTATGATCAGTCCTTTTTTCCATTCATCATCATCATCATCTTGCACAGTTTCCAGCCACTGGCCGGGTCTGTTTGGAACACAAGCCTCTCCAATGTCTTCTGTCTTCCCACCATCTCTCAGCCTCCACCCTTGTCCAGTCTTCTCCTCTCTTCCACCCCCTTCAGCCACCTGTCTCTCGGTCTCTTTCCTTCCCACTTCATCTCGTGTACTCTCCTGGGTATCCTCTTCTCCTCCATTTGTTTTACATGTCCATACCATGTAAGTCTAGATTTCTCTATACCATCCTGTAATGGTTCCTCCTTCATTAATTCTCTGGTCCTCTCATTTCTTATTCTGTCCATCTTTGTAGCTCCAATACTGCTTCTCAAGAACCTCATCTCACTGGCCTGTATTTTGCTCTTCTCCCTTCCTTTCATAACCCAGGTCTCAGAGGCATACGTCAGGATAGGGACATAGTACGTCCGATATATGATCTTTTTGCTGTTCTGAGGGACATCCTTGCTCCATAACATGCTTCTCACACTCCTCCGAAATGCTTCTGCCTGCTCCCCCCGCTCATTTATTTCTCTATCGTTTCTTCCATTATCTTGTATCAGGCTTCCCAGATACTTGAAACTCTCCACTTTCTTCAGCTGTTCCCCACCAATTGTTATTCCCGTTGTGGTTCTTTCCTTCTTCCTTGTTGTGATCACCATCTCACTCTTATTTATGCTAAATTTCATCCCATATCCTTGTATTATTCCTTCCCACACGTCCAACTGTTCCTGTACCTCCTCCTCCTTGTTTCCCCAAATCATCTGCAAACACCATTGCTTTCATCTTTCCTTCCCCAATTACTTGTGCCACTCGGGTCATTATGTCATCCATCACCACAATGAAAAGTAACGGTGACAGGGCACTTCCTTGTTTCAGACCGTTTCTCTGTTCCAACCTGTCTGATCTCTCTCCTCCCACTTTCACACAGCTCTCGCTTCCCTTGTACATCTCCTTTATCCTCTTTATAGTCCATTTCTCTACTCCTCTATCCTCCAGGGACTTCCATACTTTGTTTCTGCATACACTGTCATATGCTTTCTCAATGTCCAGGAAGGCCATCAGTAGATCTGTTCCATACTCATAGTGCTGTTCTTGTAACTGCCTTACAGCAAAAATCAAATCCACTGTGGACCTTCCTGCTCTGAAGCCATGTTGTTCTTCCCTCGTCCCTCCTTCTATCCTTGTCCTAATTCTCTTTTCCAAAACTTTCTCGAAGATCTTTGCACAATGACTCATCAGTGTTATTCCCCGATAGTTTCTGCAATCTGTTCTACTACCTTTCTTGAAGATCGGGACAATTATTCCTTTTTTCCAGTCCTCTGGTGTCTCCCTTTCCTTCCATACTGTCCTCATCACTCGGTACAACCAATGTATCCCCACCTCTCCTGCTGCTCTCACCATCTCCACACTCAACTCATCCACACCCGGTGCCTTCCCTCCTTTTATCTTGTTCACTGCATCTTCCACTTCTTTCCATGTTAAGTCCTTTTCTGTTTGCAGTTCATCTTCCCCTTCTCCGATCTCTTCCTCTCACCATCTTTTCCATTTGGGTTCAGAAGTTCTTCAAAATATTCTTTCCACATTTTCTTCAGTTCTTCCCTATTTTCTATCTCGTGTCCCCTTTTGTTCACCATTCTAACATAATCCGTAGGATCCTTCCGCCTCTTATTTTTTACCATCCCATACAGGACCTTTTTTGTACCTTCACTATCCTCCTTCATCATCTTTGTCCACTCTTCCATCCACTTTCTTCTCTTCTCAGCCACTACTCTCTTCGCCTCCTTTCTTTCCTGGTACTCTTCCCTTGTCTCTACCGTCCTATTTTGATACCACCTCCTAAAGGCTCTATTCTTTTCCCTTACTATATCTTTTGTCATTTTTTCCATTCAACTGGTATCTTATTTTCTCTCCAGATTACTCCCAGTGTTCGATGTAACCACCGAAGACCTTGTATGCCTGCTGCTTTGATTACCGTATTTGCTTGCATATAACTCGCACTTTTCTGACCGAAAATAGGTATGAAAATCTTCGGTGCGAGATATATGCGGGGATTTGTGAGGGAAGTACCTTATTGCTGAAAAAACTTAAAATTTGCACTACTGAAACAAGACGAATGGAATTGTCAACTACCGTCGCTGCTGCCAATCTCCGAGTACTCTTGCGTGCATCATCCTAACTTCCGTCCAATGATGCGATGCCAGTCTCCAAGAAGCTTTTAATAACGTCTGTCAACACCATAACCCATACACCTATATCCAATCATGCAAGAGTTAAACTGATGGGCTTCTTTATTTTGTCTTCTGTCGTCAGCTTATCGTGACTAGCAACACCAGATCTCGACGTGTTCTAACCTAACAATTTTTTATTTAGCGTGTGGAGCGCCAAATCGCACAGGAGTTCAACAGACGGCCTTCTTTACTTTGTCTTCTGTCGTCAGCTTATCGTGCTTAACAATACCAGATCTCTACGTGTTCTACCTAACAATTACTTATTATTGGCGTGTGGAGCACCAACAAAACAGCTGACGATCACACCCCGTATTGCTGTTTTACTGCGTCACTACATTTGAAAGCACTGTATGTGTTTGGTTATTGGTTTCAAGCATGTCTTTCTGTTGACACCAGTAGCAAATATCAAATTCATTCAGAATCAGAATAGTACCATTGCCGTCTGCGTATTTGATCACTTTGAGTTTAAATCCAGCCGTATAACTTCCATATTAAGAACAAAGTTCCAAATGGTTCCGCCTCGTCAATACTGTTTATTAAAATTTCGTGATACAATCACTTGTCTTTTAACACATGGTACATGTTTCGACGTCTAACACTTATTGACGTCTTCATCAGCTTATTTTATTTGGGCAGCACTTAAAACATTCCCTTATATACTGGATGAAGTTAAAAATTGTACACACATCAAAAAAAGTTTTGCATCACCTCGGTTCCCAGATCTCCGGCATATAGACGTTGACTGTGTATATTGTATCCAAGATACAGTCCCTTTGACTGTTCATAGATGTCACTAAAACTGCTCAATGATGTAAACAACCATGCATGAGCAGGGCCTATTAGACGGAGGGGGTACGACAGCCGATCAGTTCCAGTCATTCCACCAGGACGAAGGTACGCTGCTCATGTTGTCTGTAGTTCTACCATGACTAGAAGGTCAATACCGCAGTTCGATCGCGTCCGCATTGTTACTTTGTGTCAAGAAGGGCTCTCAACAAGGGAAGTTTCCAGGCGTCTCAGAGTGAACCAAAGCGATGTTGTTCGGACATGGAGGAGGTACAGAGATACAGGAACTGTCGATGACAGGCCTCGCTCAGGCCGCCCAAGGGCTACTACTGTAGTGGATGACCGCTACTTACGGATTGCCGCTCGGAGGAACCCTGACAGCAATGCCACCATGTTGAATAATGCGTTTCGTTCAGCCACAGGACGTCGTGTTTCAACTCAAACTGTGCGCAATAGGCTGCATGATGCGCAACTTCACTCCCGACGTCCATGGCGAGGTCCAGCTTTGCAACCCCGACACCATGCAGCGCGGTACAGATGGGCCCAACAACATGCTGAATGGACCCCACGGAATTGGCATCACGTTCTCTTCACCGATGAGTGTCGCATATGCCTTCAACCAGACAATCGTCGGAGACGTGTTTGGAGGCACCCTGGTCAGGCTGAACGTCTTAGACACACTGTCCAGCGAGTGCAGCAAGGTGGTGGTTCCCTGATGTTTTGGGGTGGCATTATGTGGGGCCGACGTACGCCACTGGTGGTCATGGAAGGCTCCGAAACGGCTTTACGATACCTGAATGACATCCTCCGACCCATAGTGCAACCATATCGGCAGAATATTGGAGAGGCATTTGTCTTCATGGACGACAATTCTCGACCTCATCGTGCACATCTTGTGAATGCGTTCCTTCAAGATAACGACATCGCTCGACTACAGTGGCCAGCATGTTCGCCAGACATGAACCCTATCGAACATGCCTGGGATATGTTGAAAAGGGCTGTTTATGGACGTCTTGACCCACCAACCACTCTGAGAGATTTACGCCGAATTGTCGTTGAGGAGTGGGACAATTTGGACCAACAGTGTCTTGATGAACTTGTGGATAGTATGCCACGGCGAATACAGGCATGCATCAATGCAAGAGGACGTGCTACTGGGTATTAGAGGTAGTGGTGTGTACTGCAATCTGGACCACAAATGCTGAAAGTCTAGCTGTATGATGGTACAACATGCAATGTGTGGGTCTCATGAGCAATAAAACGAGCTGAAATGTTGTTTGTGTTGATCTCTATTCCCTTTGTATTTAACGGTTCCGGAACTCTTGGAACCGAGGTGATGCAAAACTTTTTTTGATGTGTGTACATGAAAACACACATAGATCACTAAAAGAGCAGCCCAAATACGCGACTTTCACGTATTTCAGCACCAAAACTTATAGTATTTCAAATATTTTCAAAAAGTGAGGACTAAGAATAGCATATAGAACTTCCAACACAAACAATAATATTTTATTCAATACTAATAAACTGAACCATACGAGCAAATTCAGTAAATCAGGTGTGTATATGTTGAAATGTGCAAAATGCGACGCTAATTATTGTGGACAAACAGGTAGAGCATTTATGACAAGATATGGTGAGCATTTCAATGCCATTAAATACAATAAATTTTCCGCCATGGCAAATCATATGAAAGATACCAAACATGGGTTCACAGACATTAACAACGATTTGAGAATCTTACATCGAGCAAATAAAGGAACTACAATGAACATCTTAGAAGAAACTGAAATCGATTTAGCCCAAAGGACCGCCCCCCTAACGAATCTTAATGAGATTCATTTCGAAAACAACGTACTCTATGAAACGTTAATCCATTACAGAACAAAATATAAACCACCATAGAAATAAATCCACAACCGTTGATCCATGTTACCTTCCCCTAAACCTACTCCATACCCCCCCCCCCCTTCCCCCCTCCTAACCAAAACACTCCTGAACTCTCACCCCTCTCCTCCTCCACCCCTATTCTCTTGCTTGTTGCTTCCATGTTGACACACCGGTTCAGTACAGCACAGTCTCCGCCCGACTCAGCACGGCTTTGTTAGCTCATTGCCGCATTACATCGTAAGTCTTTACATAACATTTAGGGTTTTTAAAGTTTTATTTTATCTACCACTTCATTCTCTCATACATAGTTTAATTTCTTTCCAGTTGGGAATGGTCACCACTTGCTTGGGCTTTTGAAGCTAACATTAGAAATAAACCAAGAAAGACTGCCAAGCCCGGCTGAGGATTTTATTGAGCTTTTAACATAAGAAAATGTTTTAACAACTTTTTAATGTGTTACAGTGTATACTTTAAGTCAGTGCTTGATTTGTAAAGAAAGAGGTTCCGGTACTGTGGGCTACCGGGTGGTGGTGGGAGCGGAGGAGGGGGGGGGTTATAGAATATTGAAATATAGAGTTTTAAAAACGATATTTTTACGCTTTTCTGAACAACTTTAAAAATTAATCAGCGGACAACATAGCAATCTAATTTTGATTGCAATTTGAAATTAAATTGAGGCTGCTGTAGCAACATTTTGTGTACCATAGCCATTGGCCTATATTAAATTTTAATGTAGGCCAACTATGCTACCATTCAAACAATGTACATTATTTTCAATTTTTTTTAACGTAATTTAAAAAATTAATTCATTCGGCTTCAAAATACACACATGTTCATCAACAATCTTTTATTTCTTGTTTTATAATTTTGTCTTTGCAGTTTTCTGAAATAATTATCCAGTCAAAGACCAAGTTGACCTTGACTTACAAGTAACGTTCCACAGTTCTAAAAATCATGTTATATATTCGACTTTTCCCCCGATTAGAGGTATCGGTACGGCGTACTGGTGCATACCGTCACAAATCTAGCCCTGCTTTTAGTGATCTATGTGCGTTTTCATGTACAATTTTTAACTTCATCCAGTATATAAAGGGAATGTTTTAAGTGCTGCCCAAATAAAATAGGCTGATGAAGACGTCAATAAGTGTTAGACGTCGAAACATGTACCATATGTTAAAAGACAAGTGATTGTATCACGAAATTATTTGGAACTTTGTTCTTAATATAATTCAGTCAATACGGGAAAAAATGTGTGACTCTCAGAGTCAAAAAGAGAATAACTTTCACGTTTTTACATAACTAAACGATCGTTTCCAAAAGAAAACAATCACACTTAACTGAGAAATAAAATTGGAACGTGAATACAATGCTACTAGGCCTACTTGTCGATAATGCATCAGACCGGACAACAAACAACGTGAAAAAAAGCAAAGCACTACCGCAAAAATGAACAATAACATCACGGGCAAGACGTGTTTTAAAATGACTACGAAAATATTTATGACGGCGTCAGAAATTAATGCGAGATATATGCGAGGAATACTTTTTCCTGCAATTTACAATTTAAAAATGGGGAACGAGATATATGCGAGCAAATTCGGTATATCTGCCGATAATCCATCTACTCCTGGTGATTTTCCTCCTTTCATAAGCTTCAGGGCATTTTCTGTTTCTGACCACGTAATTGGTCTTTCTTCTTCTCCTTGTATGATAGGTTCATTGTCTTCTTGCTTTTCTTCTTCATTGCCATTTAACAACTTGTCAAAATAGTTTCCCATTTCTTCTCTTATGTTTTCTATTTTCTGGATTAGAATTCCATCCTCTGTTTCAATTGCTTTAACATCCTCATTGTCTGATCTCCCACTCTTCATTATTCCATACAACATCTTTTGATTCCCTTTAGAATCCTCCTCTAGTTTTTGTGCGAACATCTCCCAACTCTTATCCTTCTCTTCCTTCACAATTCTCTTTACTTAACAATTTCTTATCTCTATATATTTTTCGAGGTCGGCTATTTTTTGGTTATCTTGTGGTAAGACACCTTGCATTTGTTTTTGCTTCTCCACATCCTTACGTCTCTTTGCTATATTTCGGTCTTTAATAGCTTCTTTTACTTTTTCACTCCACCAACTGGTCTCTTTCTTCTTTCTTCCTCTTCTTGTTTCGCCACAGACTTCTGTTGCACAACTCACTAATGTTGTTTTGAACAGGTTCCATCCTCCTGTGCACATTGTGTTTCATTCTTTGGTAACTTTTGCCTTACGAGATCTTGGCAAGCTTTCTTCTTTGTCTCATCTTTCAATTTCCACTCTATTATTCTGGGCACTTTCTGTGTACTTGGTGCTCGCACAACCTTACAGTTCAAGTCGGTTATTAGTAGCCTGTGATCGTTGTCTAAACATTCACTGGGAATAACTTTTACATTTCTCACTCCTTCTTCACTTTTTCTATCTGTTATTGCATAATCGACTGTTTTGGATATTGCATCCCAGCTGTATCTGGTTATTTTATGGCTGTCTTGTTTCTTGAAGAAGGTGTTTTTTATTATCATATTATTTCTGGCACAGAGGTCTAGGACATCCTCTTCTTCATCATTCCTTGCCCCATATCCAAAAGGCCCCATAACCTCTTCATAGCCTGTTCTATCATCTCCAACTTGGGCATTCAGATCCCCTATTATCATAATATTATCCTCTTGTACCTGGTAAATACCATCATCATCATCCTTTTCCGTCTCCAGTTTCCCGGGTGCGGTAGACAAGCGCTCGCCACTGCTTTGTCATTGTACAACTTTCGTTCTACAACCTTTTCCCATTTCAGCCCTTTTTTCTTTACTTCTGATTTCACGGTCTCAATCCATCATTTTCTGGGTCTTCCCCTCGGTCTTTTCCCTTTCAGTTCTCAATTGAAGTCCCTTGCTATTCTAGTGTTATTCATTTGCATCATATATGTACATATCACTGGAGTCTATGCTTCCTTGCAACAGTTTCCTGAATCCCAGCTCCTTTCCTATTTGCTTCGATTCTGATCTAGTCTTTTATGGTCTTTTGATTCATGGTTCTAATGAATTTCATTTCTGTTGCTTGGATTTTGTTAAGGTCCTTATCCAGTAAAGTACATGTCTCCAGTCCATACATCGGAATTTGAACAAAATAAGTACTGAACATGGTTAATTTTGCTTTCAGGGGTATGTTGCTGTCCCATAGTAGGTTTCTCACTTGACTGTAAAAATGTGACACTTTCTGTGTCCTGTTGAGTACTTCTTGCTGAACAGTGTTATCCTTTGAAATGGTGCTTCCGAGATATTTGAAGTTGAAGACAGGGTCTAATTTAGTTCCAAAGATGTTAGAATTGGTACCGTCTCTGATGATAGTAATTTCTACAGTCTTGGTTTTGCAGATGTTTAGCTGGACTTGTTGTTGTTAAGTACCATGTATGTATGTCTACCCCTTTTTATTCCCGGTTTACCAACGGGGTCGGAGATGAGATGCGATGGAAGTCTTTGTGGCGATGGTTTTTACGGCCGGATGCCCTTCCTGACGCCAACCTCATGAGAGGAGTTAATGAGAGATGAAATGAATGATGGTGAATGAAACTGGGCAAGGATGTGGAAGGAAGCGGCCGTGGCCTGTCAGAAGGTACCGTCCCAGCATTTGCCTGGTGTTGAAAATGGGAAACCACGGAAAACCATTTCAAGGACGGCGGACGGTGGGGCTCGAACCCACGCGTCTACCGAGTCAGCAGAGAGCTTGGTCCCATGACCTAATGCAGCGCTTTAGCCAGCGTAGCCACTACTGTCGGTTTGTTGTTAAGTACCATAATGATTGGAAATAAGGAAAATCTTTACCATGGTATGATGTATAAGTGGTAGTGGCTTCGGTGACGTGGGAGGTAGCATGCTGAACTGCTATGCCCAAGCTCACAGGGTCAAACCTGGGGTGTTCAATTAAAAATACCCCGCTATGGACATTGGCTACAATTCGAATATACAGGGCTATTACAAATGATTGAAGCGATTTCATAAATTCACTGTAGCTCCATTCATTGACATATGGTTACGACTCACTACAGATACGTAGAAAAACTCATAAAGTTTCGTTTGGCTGAAGCCGCACTTCAGGCTTCTGCCGCCAGAACGCTCGAGAGCGCAGTGAGACAAAATGGCGACAGGAGCCGAGAAAGCGTTTGTCGTGCTTGAAATGCACTCACATCAGTCAGTCATAACAGTGCAACGACACTTCAGGACGAAGTTCAACAAAGATCCACCAACTGCTAGCTCCATTCGGCGATGGTATGCGCAGTTTAAAGCTTCTGGATGCCTCTGTAAGGGGAAATCAACGGGTTGGCCTGCAGTGAGCGAAGAAACGGTTGACCGCGTGCGGGCAAGTTTCACGTGTAGCCCGCGGAAGTCGACGAATAAAGCAAGCAGGGAGCTAAACGTACCACAGCCGACGGTTTGGAAAATCTTACGGAAAAGGCTAAAGCAGAAGCCTTACCGTTTACAATTGCTACAAGCCCTGACACCCGATGACAAAGTCAAACGCTTTGAATTTTCGGCGAGGTTGCTACAGCTCATGGAAGAGGATGCGTTCTGTGCGAAACTTGTTTTCAGTGATGAAGCAACATTTTTTCTTAATGGTGAAGTGAACAGACACAATGTGCGAATCTGGGCGGTAGAGAATCCTCACGCATTCGTGCAGCACATTCGCAATTCACCAAAAGTTAACGTGTTTTGTGCAATCTCACGGTTTAAAGTTTACGGCCCCTTTTTCTTCTGCGAAAAAAACGTTACAGGACACGTGTATCTGGACATGCTGGAAAATTGGCTCATGCCACAACTGGAGACCGACAGCGCCGACTTCATCTTTCAACAGGATGGTGCTCCACCGCACTTCCATCATGATGTTCGGCATTTTTTAAACAGGAGATTGGAAAACCGATGGATCGGTCGTGGTGGAGATCATGATCAGCAATTCATGTCATGGCCTCCACGCTCTCCCGACTTAACCCCATGCGATTTCTTTCTGTGGGGTTATGTGAAAGATTCAGTGTTTAAACCTCCTCTACCAAGAAACGTGCCAGAACTGCGAGCTCGCGTCAACGATGCTTTCGAACTCATTGATGGGGACATGCTGCGCCGAGTGTGGGAGGAACTTGATTATCGGCTTGATGTCTGCCGAATCACTAAAGGGGCACGTATCGAACATTTGTGAATGCCTAAAAAAAACTTTTTGAGTTTTTGTATGTGTGTGCAAAGCATTGTTAAAATATCTCAAATAATAAAGTTATTGTAGAGCTGTGAAATCGCTTCAATCATTTGTAATAACCCTGTACACTGGCCGGCAAAAAAAAAAAAAACACATGAAAATTCAACATTATTTTTAATATTTGTAGCATGGATGTAAGGTTATATGTTTTCCTGGATGCATTGTTGAGTAAATGAAACCGTATTCTTGTCTCTATGTCCCTTTTATGCTTAACAGTAGCGAAACGTTGCGCACGCCCACGTATTGTCAACATTGTCAATTGTTGAATGTTTTGTTCTTATTACCGTTTGCCACTATTTTTGGCCATTCACTAAGTTATCCTTGTGAAGTTCAGCAGAACACTAAGTTATCCTTCAGCAGAAATTATGGGTTCGAGACCCGAAGATGTTGCAAGGGCAGTTGCTTTGATCGATGATGGTCGGAGCCTCCATTACGCAGCAGCTGCAATAGGTGCATCATACACTACCGTCTAAAATGCTGTCAGAAGATTAACAGGGACGCAAAGCTATTCCAGAAGACCTGGATCTGGTAGAAAAAAGAAGACTTTGTCTCGAGATGACAGATTTATTGTCAGCATGGTCTTAAGAGATCGCAGAACTACAGAACCTGAAGCAAGGAATCCACTGCAGCAAGTACGGGGTGTCAATGTAATCGAGAGGACAGTTCGGCGACGTCTCCATGACAGTAGTTTAGTATCACGGCAACCTGCAAGGGGGCCAGAATTTATCCAACAACAATTTGCCGAACAGCATTCTGAATGGACAATGGTGCAGTGGGGTACAATCTTGTTCTCTGATGAGTCGAGATTTGCTCTGAGATCTCCAGATGGTAGACAAAGAGTCTGGAGGCGATCTGGTTAGCGAAATGCGCAGGGTACATTATCTCCTACAAGACCCTTCGACGGAGGTTCGGTCATGGTTTGGGGAGGAATTCTTTGGAGACTCGAACAGAGTTAATGTTCATTGAGAATGGTGCGCTCGACACTGACCGCTACATGAACAAGATCCTCATCAACCATGTCATGTCCTTTGCTCCATTCATCGGAGATCAGTTCGTGTTCATGCATGACAATGTCCTAGCCAAACGTGGCAAACTGTGTCGCAGTATTTGGACAGCATAGGAATCACTCGACTAAACTGGCCAGCTTGTAGCCCCGACTTGAACCCAATTGAACATGTCTGGGACATATTGGGTAGAAGAATTCGAAGTCGAAATCCATTACCGGAGACATTACAAGACTTACAGAAGGCTCTTCGAGAGGAATGGGACAGTATCGACCAAGGAAACATCGCAGCCATAATTGAAAGAATGCCCAGGAGGATAGCGGCTGTAATTGGGGTTTGTGGTAGAAGCACGAAGTACTGAAACTTTCATCTCCGCGGCTTTTGGTGAATACAATGATGTCATCTTTTCTGCACGTGTGCGTCATAATTTTCGATTTAAAAAGTGCATATTTCTTTGCTAAAGATAAGGTGAACATTTTAGCATAAGTGTCATTCAGTCACAAATAGTGATCAATTAATGTAAACTTTGTGAAAATGGACTCTTGTTTTATGTGTGGAATGCTCAGAAAGGTTCAATAATCAATCAGTAATAATTACGAAACTGCTGATGAAAAAATGGTAAAATAATTGGAATTTGAAATTGGCATTTTAACATGCGAGGCTAGTGATCGTTTTTTTTTCTTGCCGGCCAGTGTATATAATGTATAACTGGTGGTGATCCACTAATGTTGTGATGTTTTCACCAAATCTGCACGTCGTCGTACCTGAGATCATAGAACCAATAGACGGCTTTAAAACCCATGTCATTTGCGCACATTTAGATTGTAGAGCCCGTGGATATCTCGTCTACCGGATTGCAAGTGTGTGCTGACTGCATATCATCACAATATGTATGCCAAAATCTTATATAATATGCTAAGGTGTATGTTTCACAAAACTCAAGCTCTTAAACCAGAGGGAGTTAGAAGGTGTGGCTTGTACCAAAATCTTCCAAATCGTCTCTATAGCACAGAAAAAATCTTGCAATTCTTGAAAAGTCAACGGAAATATATTTATTTGTTTATAAAGAGTGTTTAAACAAATTAACAAGACGATAGCCCCTGCCAAAACTGTGCCGCGTATAGCCCGCATAGCACTAGGGGCGGGCGGGTAGTCTGTGCACATGGGGCGCACACAACCGATCATGCGAGAGTTCTCGCATGGGTTTGCTAGTAACATGTAATTCTCATGAATTTGAGGTCTTAGAGCAAGTGAATCCTCGCCTACTAGTTAAAAAGTAGTGCCAAATGCAATATCATCATCATTATCATTAACCGTCTCCAGCTTCCCGGGTGCGGTATAAGAGCGCTCTCCATGTTTGTCTATTCAGGTATATTTCCTCCTCCTCTACCTGCTGCCAATCGACACCTCTTCCCTGCAGGTCTTCTTTTATTTGGGAGATCCAGCGTGTCCGTGGTCTGGTCTGCCTCTTGGTCTCTTGCCCTCCACATTGCCAAATGCAATATATTATGATATATTAGCTTAGAATGCAAGTCACTTTCATGAATTTGAGGCCATAGAGCTAGGAAAAATCTTATTTTAAGGCCTCAAAGTGGAGCTAGATATTTTTGCCAAAACATGCCTTCGTGAATTTTATACTGTTGAGTCAGTGGAAATTAAATTTACTTGCTTGAAAGTGGTTCCCATCACCGTTTGCGACTTCAACAGTTTCCCAGACATCAGGCATGAGAAGGTGGATGAAGAATGCCTGATATTACCACACGAAAGGTCAGAAACAGATGAAAATCAGGGACTTCTTCAAATGAATATAGTCCATTGGTTAATTTGGTAGTGATTGAATGACTGATTTTCAAATGCAGAAGGATTCTATGTACTTGGCCAACAGAATATTGCAATATGCACTTTTAAGTTTAAAGCAGAGAGAGTTTAAATCTTTTTTATTCTCAGACCTCAAAACTTATCCAAGGCTTTCACACAATTTACTTATTCTACGGCAGTTCTAGGTATACATGTACGTAGAATTCAATAAAACTTAACTATTCTGTGGCATTACAAACTGGCAACCTACAGAGCAAGAAGGCTACGGACGTTCTATCTAATCAGAAATGCGTTCTTTGTACTAATAATCTGAAAATAAAAAGGTGGATGCACCATTACCATGACAGGACTTACAGAAGAAGAAAAAAAGAAAAAGTACAAACCTGACTAGTAAAATCATGGTCTAAAAGTAGTTTATGAGGGATTTCTTTTTCATCTAGAATATCCCCTGTGCTGTGAGGAGTGGCAGGATCAGTTGATCCATCTGAGAGAATGCTCTTGCAGCTTGAAGCATTCAGTTCTTCATGCAGATTATCAAGAAGCAAAGCTAAGAACTCCTGACAGTCATGCTGTGGAGAGACCAAGAATGATTGGTAACAACAGTATCTGCACACATGGAAGATTTTGTCAATTGAAATACATCAATTTGCTAGAAGGTGCAATTGACCTCGATGTTCCACCCCCTAAAACATCACTACCACTAATTTTTGGCATTTATGATATAACATCTTTATGTAGGAATTGAGCACTATAAGCTATTTAGTTTTTATTTCATTAAATGTAGTTTCTCATAGCTGTCTTGCTTGGTGAATTAAACCCTTCATAAAGCACTTCTGCAATGATGACCATGTTCATTATCAGGGGGGAAACATTCGAGGTCAAATACTTCTGACTGGCTCTGTAGCGCAATGCGTCAGGCACTCACTTATTATACTTGAGGTGGTGAGATCAAATCCTGACGGTTAGTCGACGTTTCAAGGTGTTTACATATGTGAGGTTGACTTCTGTAAGGAACCCACAGCGAGCAAAATTGAAAAGTGTATAGAACTGTTGCCTACGTGATATGTAAGACCGGAAAATAAGCCCTAGTTTCAAGCAAGAGCTTGGGTGACTTATTGCACACCTTTGTCGTCCAAGTTGCATTTCTTGCCTGATCTCTGCCCAAAGCAGCAGTGAACAAATCACTCTTGAAACATACAAATGGGTTTTACCAGAGGGTCAGGTGTGGAACCAGGAAGTTCCAAGAAATGTAAAAAAAAACTTGTATTCAACATATTACACACCTATATTGGTATACGCAGCAGGCACGTGGACAACAATTGAACGGGGAAATAACAGAATTTTCGAAGTTTCAAGACAAGATTGAGATCACTAAAGTAAAAAGGTATGGATACGATGCAGATGGGTGAAGACAGAATCCTGAAGCAATTATTTACCGAGAAAGTCATGGGAAGGCGACGAAGGGGAAGGCCGAGGATGACATGGATAGATAGTGAGGGAGAGCATTTAGAAAATGATGATGATTGTTTTTAAAGATCTCTGTCGTAGTGGCTTAACTCATCATTTTTATGTATAGTATTTTGTTCCTCGACCTTAAGCTGCAGTGTAGTTATCCAGCTTCGATACATTACTGGGGATTAGTGCTAGGAAATTGAGGGGGTTTATTATCATTAGAAATCTCTTCTTTACTATCTATCGCCTAGAGCAGAGATCCTCAAAGTGGAGGGCATGCCCCCAGCGGGGGGTGGGGGTGGGAGGGAACCTATCCTAGGCCGGAAGCTCTTACAACGATCCAAGACTAATAAACTCGTACTTCTGTGCCGTCTTATTTCACAAGAACTGTCCAGTAGATCCAGCCAGCAGGAATTCTGAGAAAAGTTTTAGAGTAATATTTCCCACACAGCACCCTTTTACCTGCAGCGATATCTCCTTACCAAACACTTAACAACCACTAATGACAATAAGTCGCTTGACTAAGTGACCGCCACTTCCTCACAAGAATAGATTCTTCTCTTTCTGCCATTGTCGACTGGAATTCAGCCAGGCCTTTGCAGTCGTTCAAAGACAGTGAGTGAACAGGTGAATTCTAGTGCGTGTTCAGTGGAAGGGGTTAGCCCGATTTACAATAAACTTTGATGTGCTCGAAGAATAGAAAATTGGGTGTTATTATTATTATTGTAACTGGTAGTTGCAGTAATTAGATAGAATACTGTAGTGTTTTTTTTTTGGTGCAAAGTAAAAGTGTTAAGAAAGGAAAAAAGAAAAAAAGGGGAGAGGCACTAGATATTTCACGTTTCAGACAGAAAAAGTTTGAGAACCCCTGGTCTAGGGCCTGGAAAGGAAGAATAAAATCGGCTGAACAACCACATGCGGACCTCTGAAAACCCGGTAGCAGGGCACAGCATGCAGTTGTAACCTTCCCAATTTACAAGGAATCGAACCCTTACTTTCGGGACATACGATTATATTAATCGTGTATATATTTTTATTTGATGCTTTTTTATGTTGTATAATTATTTAATATAGTGTATGATATCATGTAATCAGTTTCCAATTAATTTGTTTAGATTTTAAGGATTGTAAATTGGCAGGATCTAAGTCAGGTTATATGTGTGAATATTTAACATTGGAATAATGTTCAGTAAGTTAGTCTGGAATTGTGCTACAAGTAGGAAGTGGACTTGTTGTTCACGCTGGGTTTTTCTGTCGGCCGCTCAAGTGGACGATGACCAATAGGTAAGAGGCTTGGCAACGCTGTGCCTGGGGTATTTTTAAGACGTTCCGTATTTGGGCATATTTTGAAGCGTGTTGTTTGATTGGCTGTACCCGTGGGGCGAGCCAGGGTAGACCAGTGTTGTGGGGGGGAAGGATAACTGTTATTAGCGGTTGAGGCCAGTAGGGAGGACGACTTATTCTGCAGACTCCGAGCGGGGAGGACTTATTCTTCAGACTCCGAGCGGGGAGGACTTATTCTGTGGACCGCGAGTGGTGCGGTAGGGACTTTTTCTTCAGACTCCGTAAGGGAGTAGAGTTTGCATTTTGGCACTTGTGTGATTTTGTGGAGGAGGCAGTATCAGACGATCAGAAATTTGTGTTTAATATGCAATTACTGAGTTGCTGACTATAAGTTCTCTAGGGAATGATGAGTCTAGTCTCAAGCAAATCTCCTAGATTGTTTGTTTCGAAACGCATAAAGTATTGTGAATTGACGTCTGTGTACCATAACGGTAAATTATTGTACGGAGAACACTAGTAAAATATGCTACGTGTTAGTAAATTCGGGAACGGAATAGGCGCGACAATCCAACACACGGATTTGAAGCACCTCATTATAATCAGATCCGCGAAGCTAAGTAACTCGTTGGATTCTGACCATCAATCGAACAATGTACATAGTCTTCATAACTGTAAAACTTACATGTGAAACGTATCATAATTGTGTTGCGAGTAAGTAGGACTGATTCTTTGGAAGCACTAACCCCAGAATCAGTAGAGTTAGCCATCACTGCTGAAGTCATTGCCTGTAAGTACCAGTCATCTTTACTTCCAAGGGTCATCAATGTCATATGTGTACCTGTGTTAATATGATAGGGAGTGTTAGTAGAGTCTGTAAGACGAGGATACTGCAGAGTGCATTTTATGTCTGGTATGAGAATAGTGTAATTTTATCGGATTTCGAGTGTGTTTATTACTGAGGTGGCCATAAGTGTGAATGTATATTGCTGCTGCTAATACCGCACAGGTGTTTAACCCCCACACACCCCGTGTATATAGTTATTGAGAGGGAGGAACCATTACACAGTATCCAAGTGGGCAGAAGCCCGAGAGGGTAAATGGTAAGCATGACTGAGTATTGAGATGTGGTGGGCTATGTCACAACTCGTTCATAACACCTTGGCAGCAATCTTCGTAAGTACCACCATTTCACCTCCCCAGCGCATATGTACGGTATACTGTATACAGTGGAATCTCGTTAGTACGTTTTTCAAGGGACTGAAAAATTTGGAGTCATATGCGGGAAAACATACTATCGAAAAACGCCAACTGTATTTACAACGTATAAGAAAGAACGCGGCGTATATATGGATGTTAAACCGCCGACCTTAGTAAGTGATTGTATGCACTACTACAGTCAGGACATAAACAGAGGTTATCAGTAACTTACACGGAATAAATAACATAAAAATGAATTACTGTACCTCTACACTACAGTATAATACAGGGTCTTTATTTTGCTTAGCAAGGACATTCTCGCTCTCGGCCAGTGACGGCTCAGTTGCCGGTGGCCGCGCACGCATATGTAGGCCTACGGCAGAATACGGTGCTTAAAATCAGTAGCCTACCATGCAGTTTTACTGGCCATGATTTACAGTAGATGCTGAAAATGTTCCCCATCCGCTTCCAAACACATATAATACAGGGTCTTTATATTAGATCAGCAAGGACATTCTCGCTCTCGCGCTCCGCCAGTGACGGCTCCGTTGCTGGCGACCGTGCACGCATATGTTTGAAGCATGGGCTTGCGTGAACCACTTCACGTTTCCTTTTGCCACTCACCCCTTCTTCAAATGCACGTTCGATTTCCTTCCTTTTGCAGAGAATCGTGTTCAGTGTAGACGGAGGAATGTTCCACTTTCGCGCTATATCCACACGCTTCATGTGAGGATTGCAGTCCACGTCTCGAATGTATTTCATTTTCTCATCATTAGTTATCTTCCGTAATTTCTTCTTATCCATTAAGAAACACGCAATAAAATAGGTCATAACTGGACGTGAACACTAAGAACTAGAAGACAATAGTGCGGAACACGAAGACAATAATGCGCCTACGTGAGAAATAAACAAAGGGAAGGGGGTGAAGGGCAGTGGGAGAGAGACACGTCACCTGTGTTGCGTCATAGCTATAGCCACTTCTACGCCGTCAAACACAATAAAATCATCTACACTGTCAATAACTATCAGAGAATATGAGGCAATATCACGTCGTGTTTTCCAGAAGCCAAATTTTATAATGAAATAAGAATAAAATACGGTTGACTAACAAATAGTTCAACGGAAATTTGATCGTTGTAAGCGGGAATAGAGAACGTATTATGGGGATATATCAACATGAATTTAGTAGGATAGGGACTGGGACTTGAGAAAGGAGAGAAAGGGCAGCGGGAGAGAGACACGTCATCTATGTTGCGTCATAGCTATAGCCACTTCTATGCCGTCAAACACAATGAAATCATCTACACTGTCAATAACTATCAGAGAATATGAGGCAATATCGCGTCATGTTTTCCAGAAGCTGAATTTTATAATGAAATAAGAATAAAATCCGGTTCGCTTACAAATAGTACAACGGAAATTTGATCGTCGTAAGTGGGAATAGAGAACGTATTAAGGGGATATATCAACATGTATTTTGTAGAATTGGGACTGGGACTTGAGAAAATCATAGCGATAAACGGGAAAACGTCGTAACCGAGAACGTGCTAACGAGATTCCACTGTATATAAAAGTACTGGACCATCCCCATTTTACCCACATTTGGGTTGCATATTTTGATCCCCCAGTAAAAATTAAAGAAGCTGCTGTTTACCTGTCTGTAATCTTTGAATTGGGGATGATTGAACCCCAAAGCCTCCTTGAACTCAGTTGGCTGAATGATGCTGAACTGGCCACTCCATATTTTATGCAGCAGTGCACAAAACTGATCAGTGAGAGAATTTACTAATCCCTTCTCTCGAGGGTAACGCCCCAGAAAGTAATGTACAAGAGGAGGTGTGGCTGCCAGGCATTGTAGCCCAGCACCCATGAAGCAAGTGTTACCCAGGTTCCTCAGGCCACATACTCCGGGGGTTGCTGCAACATCTGCAATGTAAACACACCAAGTAAAGCCCAACTCTGAAAGATTTGATGGCATCAATCATGTAAATAATACTCAAGAATATGAATTTTAGGTTAAATTTCTTGTATTAAACTAATCCAAAAAATCTATTGCATTTCTCGTACTTAATTATCTTTCCCAGTGTCTAATAGTCACAAATGAGCATTTCAGCTCCACGATACAGTATAGTCCTGAATAAACAGGTTGCCCTCCAACACTACAAGCATTAATATGTACCAATGGAGAAGGTAAGGAATAGGCCTATATGTCGCTCATTCACTTTTAATGTTAGGCCATCCTAATAACTTCAGCTGATGTAATTTACCTCATCCATGGCCATCTAAATTTGTCCCTGAAACAATCAATTTACCTTTTATATCTTCCTGAGTGTCCGAGTCTGTATTAAACAAAGTTCCTAAATCAGATTCTGGAAATGACCCATTATCATTGGAAGTAGTAACTGGATCCAGACAAGCAAGATCATCAAATCCTCCAGGTGGTGGTAAGGGAATAGGGAAGTCAGCTGCTGGAGGCATTGGCAAGCTGTTCTCATCAACCCTGCACAAACACAAAAAACAGAAGACACTCTTAAATGAGTTTACACTATACTAATGTTACGAGAAGTGAATAATTCAAGCAACGCATTTCTGTGTACAGAAGAACTTGGTTATAACAAGATACCAGCCAACATTCAGATTATTATTTTAAACTAGGGTACTGAACCCATATTAACCCATAAACGCCTAGTGTTACCATATGGTAACGCAGTACCGATCATTACATTTATTGCTCTACAGGACCTTTGTCAGTTAAAGATATTCGAACTTAGTGCTTATATGATCAAGGAAGGTCTATTGATTCATTTCCCGCACACTAGTCGCTAGGGAATGTCTTGGGTGATGTCCCAACAATTGGGTGCATTTCGTGGTTCGTTTCTCACGTCGTGATGGCATGCCGCAAAAGGTACAGCATGCTAAATTATTGCATAAAATGGAGATAGTTTACTTTGTCTTCAGGATTATGGTAGTAAACATATCTAATTTATAATTCAATAACATATCTTACGTGTTTCTTTATACCTGCTCATGCCCGGGACTAATTTTCCCAGCGTTACCATATGGTAACGCTAGGCAGATACAGGGTCAGTGGTAAGGCAAGATATTTTCTGTAGCACAATCATATGATGATGATGATGATGATGATAATTGTTGTTTTAAGGGGCCTAACATCCAGGTTATCGGCCCATAAATAATCATATGAAATGAGTTAGAATACACTACATGCATTTATACACAAAACGTTTTTCCATATACAGCTTTTTTTAACAGTGCATGCCTTCATATAATATGTTTTATGTCACCGTAGCATATTTTTTATGCCAGTACCGTATTCAAGACCATACCTTTGCAGAGATATCTGGCAGCAGGCAGTGTTTCAGAAAATACAATACGAGAATTATTTCGATATTTCAGATGACTAGACTGGCTGCGTGGCTCAGTGGTAACGTTCTCGCTTGCTGTTCCCAAGATTCAGGATCGAATCCTGGTGCAGTCAGCTGGCATTTGAGGGTGCGCAATGCGAGGGAGTCGTGTCATTAGATTTACTGGCACGTTAAAGATCCCATTCGGGTCAAAATTCCGGCAACCCGGCGTCTCTAAAAGCCAGAACAGTTAAAAGGGGCGTAAATCCAATAACATAATTATTATTGAGAAGTCTGTCCTTGGCAAAAATATTGGAGGAAGTGGAAAAGGAGTAATGACGGCATGATTATAGTTCTCTGGCATGAAAACAGCACAGTAACTGTTGCCTCCACGACTCTCCCTGTTTTTCCCCCCTCGACCAGGTCAGAAGGTTCTCTCGGGCTGAAATGAAAAATAGTTACAATCCCACGTTCTCTCCAGATCGGCACCTATAACAAATTCATGGAAGGAACGAACCATATGGATGAAAATGTGAACTGATATCATGTGTCAATAAGAAACAAACAGTGGTGGTGGGCCATATTTTCTTGGCTTCTTGACGAGAGTCTCCAAAACGCATGGCACCTCATTACGATATCACGGTCAAGGAAAACTCAACTGGAGTTCAAGAGGGAAGTGGCACAATTCTATGTGAAATCTTACGGCGTAGAACCACGTGGAACCAGGCGGCTGTCTACAGCAAGTGCAGGATAGGGCTGCGACATTGAAATCTTGAGATATGATGGACGCGATCATCTGGTCAACAAAGTCCCAGGACATAAGCGGAGGCGGTGTGCCGGTGTAAGCAGTGTCCGCATGTTGTATCATGCTTCTTGCCGTCACTTGACTATATGATCGAAATTGGGAAAATTTTCCATTTTTGGTCCGTATTGACAATTGCAATTTGTTTATTCAAATTAGCGGTTCCGCCTATCAATACCTTATTGCATTTACTTAAAAACTAGATACAGTACATGTTTCGGACTATCATCAGCCCTTCATCAGCTATGTCTTGTCACAGCTGTGACTATATTGATAGGCGGAACCGCTAATTTGAATAAACAAATATATGATCGAAGGTTCAAAGGTGTCAAAATACTTGCTCAATGCTTTTTAAAGTGAAATATTATCAAGATAAGTATTTTGCAAAAAATATGATATTGGTACATTATTGTATTTATAAGTCACCATTCAGAATATGCAGTAAGGGTTTTGACAACACAAGCGCCTAGCGTTACATATATGTAACGCCCTGTATTTCGGGAACTTAAGATGCCACCTTCGTAAAATATGGTTTGAGCAGCTTAATAACTCCCTATGGCATGACTTATTAACAAAAAAGCAAAATTTTCAAAAAGTATTAATTCGGGCGTTCATGGGTTAATGAGAGCCCAGTTATGTCATGAGAAGACTCGAACCGGCTCACGCGTGATATTTATGTTTCCATTTAAAGGAACTGGGTATGCTTCCCGCATCACAGGCAGCAATTTACGTCGAAGACAAGCCTAGCAGTAGCGTTGGGAGATTATACTTACTCATTTTGTGTGTGGAGAAAGGAAATGTTTTAGAGTTGAATATTTAGTATTGGATAAATGAGATTCTATTAGATCTGAAAATTGACACTCAAGCAAGTCTTGTGAAGACTTCGCTAGCAGAGAACCAGTTTTGGGTCTCGTGACTGACTCGAGCCACGCACGTGCGACTTTCGTTTGACCCGTGGCTAACTTGAGGAGGAGAGGGAGTTTGCACACGATACGCTTTGTAGACGCGTGGACAAAAGAGGTCACATGACCATGGTTTAACCAATCAGAATATTATAAGGTGTTGATAGGTCACTAATAAATTACTCTGGAATGTAATTATGTATAATTAGTCTACGGAAATTTCAATAAAATTGGAAATAAATCATTGGGGAGTAAATGGGTTTTTAAGTTGAAAGCTGAATACGATAATAATTGGATATGAAGTAATCCTTTATCATTCACGCCTAACAACGTCATTTTATAATACCAGAAGAGGAGAGTAGCGTCCTCCCGAAGATTATTCCAATTTGAGGTCTGGTTGTGTACAGACGTACTTCTTCGAGCTACTGAAAGTTGAACGCTACATATCAAATCAGTTTGATGGAGGGAGAGTGTTATCCGCCGATCAAGCCTAAACAGATCTTTGCTGAACTAGCTGAAATATACTGCGCAAGATAGAATTACATATTGAGAGCTACAAATGATTATTACATTTATCAACGAAGTGAATTCGACAGAATAAGCATATATATTGTGAGTTTACATACATCAGCAATTTTGAAAAGTATATCAAAGTATAAGCTACATGAATATTATTGTAATCAACGACAAAATTATTACAAAAGTTATATTTGAATATTTCTACATGTTTTTGAATCTGAGTCGACGAGGAAGGTTTAATATGAATTTTACGACAGCAACAGTCATGATTTGCTAAACAAATGGAGGGAAATAGCTTGCATCGATTATGTGGACACCAGAAGTGACTTAGCAAGACGATGAAGACGCACATGAAAGAGTGGTACTGCAACACCATCAGCAGTCTACTACAGTCACAATTGCAACTAAAACTATGTGAGATTCCAATGCTATCGAGGAAACCTCATAACATGATTGCTTCTAACTACAAATTCGCCGTAGACCGTAGAGAGAGAAGTCGTATGAAGACGATCGGCTCTGAAGCATACGAGAGTGTTCCAGTTCAAATCCCAGGGATCTTGAGGAAACGAAATTGGAGCAGTCTCAAGCGGCCGACAACATTCGCTGTGGGGAGCGCAGACCAGCTGATAGGAGACCCGTTAGCAGTCCAGTCCAGCTGTATGGAGCGCCCGGCAAGCAGGCAAGCCCGCTAGACTCGTAACCTGTCAATTGGAATGTGGCAGGAATGCAGTCTCTCCAGCGTCGTCAATAACACAGGTCATGAAGAACTTTACTGGCAGAAGTCTAGCGTGTGCATTAAAAATGAGGCGGCTCGGATACCTCCCCGATCACGAACAGAAAAAACACTGTGAGTAAAAGAAGAACAATTTTATTTTATTTTATCAATGTTGTAATTTCATAATAGGGTAAGAATTAAATGGTGTGCCCATGAGGTCGATGAACAGGTACGTGTTTTGAAGGTTAAGTTGTATTAAATGTTTGAGGTTAGCTGATCTTGGCTTTTGAGTAGTAATCTGTTTCAATTTATATTGTGAAGTTGTTTCCGTGAATTAAAGAAGGTAATCTTGTTTGTTCCGATCACGTGTGCACTCTTAGAAGAACACCAGTTGTCTTTCAGAGTCACATCCATTTAAATAAGATAATTTAAAGTTATTGTCAGGGGTTGTTTGGTTAAATTTGTTTTGTCTTAAAGGTAAGATTTGTTGATAGGGGTTCGTAAGTCTCTAATTTTGGACGTGAGGTCGATGTGTTCGAGGGGTCGTGTTCTGGTCTAATGGTTATTGTCGGCGTGATATTTGTTTGAGCTTTCTGAGGCCCAAACAAGTAATTGGTGGGTCATTGTGATTTGGGTTGTTTTTATTACCTTCAAGGGGGATTTGAGATTATTAAGTGTGTTTTAGGCATCAAGTTTAAAAGACCTAAATGTCGTGCGTTTTGGGCATCAAGTTTATAAGACCTAAATGCTGTGCGTTTTGGGCATCAAGTTTATAAGACCTAAATGCTGTGAGTTCTAGGCATCAAGTTGGAAGACCTAAATGTGTGTGAAGTAGGTTCGTTTGACCGCTGGCAAGAAGCTTCGTGCTTTTCCATTTAGTTGTACTTGCGAGGGCGATTTCTTCCTACAATGATTATTTGAGCGAGTGAACCTTTTATGTTTTGTGCAGGATTTCTGTGTTGACAGGTGTGTCATTTTAATATGAAGGTGTTGTGTGTTTTAGGCATCAAGTTTGTAAGACGTAATGTGTGTGAAGTAGGTTCGTTTGACCGCTGGCAAGAAGCTTCGTGCTTTTCCATTTATTTGTACTTGCCAGGGCGATTTCTTCCTACAATGTATATTTGAGCGAGTGATCCTTTTATGTTTTGTGCGGGATTTCTGTGATGACAGGTGTGTCATTTTAATATGAAGGTAGCCTTTAACCCCTGCCACTAGTATAGATTATTCAACTATTCTGACGTGTGGATCGTTTACCTCTTGATTCGTTTTTGGTGTTCTATAGATGTATTTCATTCAGGGGGGGGGCGTCGGGTTTATCTTTTTCCATCTTGTTGGGGTTTTTCATTTATTAATTTCTGTTTAACCAATATTAGTTTAGTGTATGGTGTGAGTGAGTATGCCGGCCGTGTGAATGAGGTTTCCTTTTCAGGTTAGGTTAAGTTTTGCGCCTTGATTAAGTAGTATTTAATCGTCGAGCCTTCATAGTTATTGTTCCAGGCAATGTAATCATATATAAAACAACTAATTAAATACCAAATTATACTCAAATTAAATGTAAATGGGGGTGACGTGGGTTAAGGTTCTTTTCTTTGTACTGTTTTAAATAGAATATATGTGTGTGTGAAAATTAACATCTCTTTTAGTTAGCGACAACCACTAGGCAGCCTGTTTCCCTCTTTCCACACCTCGGAGATTAGGCCCAACTTCCACCAACGAGCTAGTCTCAATATTCCTCATTCCATCCTCAGGTAGCAGGGTAAATTGCAGGACACACAGGGATGGGGTGTACAAAGATGGTAGCTCGAGCGTGGTTTGTTACCTACCAAAAATGGTAGCAGATAGCATGGTTTGATTTTCTTCTTGTTAGATAACAGTAATGATAGCAAAGCTTTGGTTTCGTTTTGCCATGCCAAGTTTGATTTTCTTCTTGTTAGCTAATACAAATGTTGCAGTATGTCATCTTGATACTCCTCCCATCAAATTCTCTTCTTCCTCTTCACCTTTTCTTCCATGTTCCTCTTGTTCTCCCACCCGAATTCTGCAACCTATTCCAGGAATTTCTTATATTTCATGTTTGTTTCCATATTCTGCAATTGATATAACCTTAAGGCATTGAAAAGTGCACAATTTATAAGCCTGAGGAAGATTTTTTTGCTCATTTCACTGCTTTTCAGAGTAAAAGTATAGTAGACCAAGTACTGGACAGCCCTGTCCATCCCCTTCATGGATTTGTTATATTCAATCACAGATTTTGGCATTTGTCGTGAAGGAGACAGAAGCTGACTTTTACACTTCCACTTGGAAGGTATATGATAATACAGGGTCATTATCTACGTGCTCCCCGATAAACACGGCAAGCAAAGCCGGCTGCGACTGGTACAAGATCACGGGCGCACACTTTTACCAAACATGTTCAATAATGTGTACTTATTACAGTGCTCATAAGCGATGCTGAAAATGTCCTCCCTCTCTTGTAACACACATACCGGGTTCGATTCCCAGTCAATGCATGTGAGATTTTCAAAGTGAAATGTCATGTCCTGTGGTTCGGATTCCACGTAAAAAGGAGTTCCAGTGGCTTATGATCTCGAGATTAACGGTCACGTAAAACAACAATCTTCCTTTTTTCTTGTAACACACACCTGACATCTTCTGATGAAAGAATGTCTGTCAACTCTTTTATTATTTACGGAGCCTGTTTCCTTGAATCGTTGAGTGAGCCTACTAATTGTACTGGCATTAGGCACAGGTCTTCCTGGAAACTTGATTCGAAATTTTCGTCCCGTTTCAGAACAATATTTTCTGCTTTTCATATACGAATTATGGATATACACACGTTTGCGCAATGTGAAGTGGTGTCTAGGCATGACCAACAATCACAGTAATCACAATACTCACTAAACGTGCAACACTAACGTCTAAGCTTTGCAGATACACGTCGATATGAATGACAAAACACGTGTTAACTAACGATATGAGTCAGCGGAGCGCGCCAACACCGGCTGAAACATGTACGCTCGCCCGTGAACTGTGCCAGTCACAGCCGGCTTAGCTAGCCGTGTTTATCGGGGCGCACATACAGAGTCCGCCACAAAAATGTATACACTCTTTGTCAGACGATATCAGGATATGGACATTGTCAACAGTTATCATTGTTTTAAAATGTTGGAGTATGGTCTTTCGCTCAACAGATGTCGGTACATACATCACGATAGTGGGAAAACAAAATGGCTGGAGCACGCTTGACTTTTGAGCATCGAAAGTACATTCTGAAGTGGTTTTTCAGGTTTGGTAATGATGTTGAAGTGCAACATCAGTGGAGGAGGGAGTTTGAAACAGAACCCCTAACACGCCTAACAATTAAACGCATTAATGGAAAGTTTGAGACGCATGAAACGATTTGTGATATTCACAAAGGAAGATCGGGAAGAACGTGTACAGCTACTAGTCCTGCTTTGTCGACTCACATGTTGGAAAGGTTTAAAATTTTCCACAGAAGTCTGCTACGCAATGTGCGCGGTAAGTGGAGATTAGCAGTACAAGTGTACGACGGACTTTGAAAACAGCTGAGTGGAAAGTTTACATCCCACGATTATTGCATGCGCTTAATGAGGACAATCCCGATCGTCGAATGCAATTTTGCGAATGGTATCAGCAAATGATCACCCAAGATGAACAATTTCTGACGAAGTTAGTGTGGTCTGATGAAGCCCAGTTTAAACTTACCGTATATACTCGAATACCACCCGCACATTTTTAAACAAAATCGGACGTGAAAAATTGGGGTCATCCTGATTTTAAAGATTTAAATTGCCCACCTCGCGCGATATCGGGTGTTGCGAGTATCCGCTAGATGGTGCTAGCCTTCTTCCGGCTATCACTTTGTTTTACCGTAAGCAGGCAGCGTCAATCAGTCTCGCCCGGGTCTCGCGCACGTTTTCAGAGTGTAAACATGAGTTATACGAAGCGTTTGCGGTCGTTTTCTGTGAGTGAGAAGCTGAAAGTTGTGAGGGAAGCTGAAATTATTGGAAATCGTGCCGCCGGTAGGAAATATGATATTGACGAGTCATGTATTCGAGAAGGGAGAAAGAAAAAAACAGCTGTATACGGAGTGGATGGCGGCCGATAAGCACACACTGACCCCAACTGGTCGTATTCAGGGCCCGGAAGTTCAGCTGCTCTGTTCGTTTTGTTATATTTTTTTTTGTGGCTACTGCAGTAGCAGCATGTTGCTCACGCTAAGCGGAGCTTGACTTTCACTTGATGTCGCAGGGCTGTTATCGTCTGACTTCGGGTCATATGCAACAACACGCCAAATTTTCTCTGTTTTCCATACCGTGTGACAGAAGATTACTTTAATCCGCCAAAGACAGGTTGCCAAATGCCAAAAAAAAAAATTATAACAAAAATTTGTTAAAAGATGTAGCCGTTGCCGTCCAACCCATCTTCAGCCATACCAACAGAAATGTTAAAACAGTATAAGATATGCAGCAAGTTTCTACAGTACGCCAGTTATAGACGTCAAAATATGAGCCCGGCGTTTCACAGTGTCAAATGACATTTTATATAGATATAGAACAAGTGCAAAAATAACATGTACCTGAAGCCCGTAAACTATGCATGCCATTTTTAGATTTTTAGACTCTCAGATATTGTCACAGTGTTTTTAACTTTTTATTATATATATGTGCATTTGTGTTATCGATGTTTTTTGTGCTCTGATGAACTCCATATTATAAGTTTGTGGGCTGAAGAAGGGTCTAGAAGAAATAGGACCCGAAACATGTACCCATGAAATGTTTTAACAAATTATAGTATTGACTAGGCGGAAAATTGTAAGTTTTATTCTTCATTGTTATTACCTCTTGTGCCTGAAACCTCATTCTATCGAAATCCCTTAAGATGTACCACATCCATTATGGTACACCTTTTCCATCCCTTATTTCACTTTCTTGTTTAATTCAATTATATTTAAAATTATTTTCATACTCACCTGTTGTGTTACAATATATTTCTCGCCTTTAAGACATTTTTCCAAGTGTTAATTAGGTCACCTTTCTGATACCGCGTGGTATCATGGACTGTCCAGCAGACCTCAGTTGGTTCGCGCTTATTGGTCGTCTCCATGACATGGCCGCTCTCTGCCAATCAGCACGCTTCTTCCTAGACAGCAGTTTGGGACTCGCCAATGGCCGGACATCGAATATTCTGGTCTCTTGTGCTGCCTGCTATTTAAACTGCAGATCGACACATATTCTGTGTGATTTCTTCGTTGGTATTGCACCAACCACCCGTCTTGAGCACCGGACGCTAAACTTCATGATTGTAAAACTTCGCATCGTAATTCTGCATCAAGAAGTGTTAACTTAACCTTCGCCATGTCGTCCAAGACATGTTTAACATCATCCATCTTGGATTGAACTTTAACGTGTTCCTGCAACACAAACTCAAGTATACATCTTCGTGTACTAAGGAAATCTACTCCGAATTAAGTGAATATTGTCACTTCATCTATATAATAGCTAAGGTCTACCTTACTATTCTGCGAGTGTACTTCAGCTCAGTCAAATACTTTTGTGAAAGAAACCACAACTGGAAATGAACTTTCTCAAGTGTTCTACGCACGTGTGGGATGTTAACCACACTCCTTCAAGTTAAGTGCTTTTGCACACGCAATCTGGAACTAGACATAACCTATGTCTTCTTTGTGCTACGCCAATATGGATTGTCGCCAGCATTTTACAAAGTTAAGTACTCAGATGTATCATGTATTTAATATTTTGTTATGCTTATTCTAAAGCAGACCTGTTTCTGCCATTACGCTGTTATTTTTCACTACGTATTCCATGTTCTTTCTGCTTTCATGTTAGTCTCATACAAGCATGGTTTAGAAGATTCCTCAATTTTGATATATGTGTGATCTTCTCTCCATTCCCCACTGGGCGGAATAACATACCAGCTGTTACTTGAGACATTTTTCTGTTTTTTGTGAGAACAATCTCAGTATTGCTTATGCATATCTGAAATTTTCATTGCACTTTGCCTGTGCACCTTCTCTTTCATGGTTCACTTTCAGGTTATAGGCTACTCGCCCACCTGTTTCTGCCATTTCACCTTCTCAGTAAATCTTGTATGCAGTTCACATATTCTGTTTCTGCCATTACATTATTTCATTTGCAAGTTATTCTGTTGCATCTTGGCAACTGTTCCAATATTACAATTCTTATAGGGTACTGGAAGCCTCCGTGGCTTAGGCGGCAGCACGCCGGCCTCTCACCGCTGGGTCCGTGGTTCAAATCCCGGTCACTCCATGTGAGATCTGTGCTGGACAAAATGGAGGCAGACAGGTATTTCTCCGGGTACTCCGGTTTTCCTTGTCAAAATTTCATTCCAGCAACACTCTACACTATCATTTAATTTAATCATTGCCCCAGAGGAGTGCGTCAGGCCTCGGCAGCCGGCACAGTCCATATCCTCGCCGCTAGATGGAGGCTTCATTCATTCCATTCCTGACCCAGTCGGAGACTGGAAGCAGGCTGTGGATTTTCATTTTCATAGGGTACTGCAGGACTGAGCCCCTGTCAGCTACTGGCCCCCTTAATAGGTCATGTCATTTTGGATAACTTCTCTAGTTTCCCTTTTTTTTCTTTTCCGGTATGACAGAATTTGCTCCGTCAGCCAAACCAAAGCCTCGTCACTAATTCTTTTTTTTGCAAAGGCAACTTAATTCTTGTTGTATGGCATTTACACATTCTTAAGATTTGTAACTATAATTTAGTTATGTTTAAGGCACTAACCTTGTTTATTGCTAAACGCAATCTTGTAAAGAAAATTGTTCACTTGTTTATTGAATTGAATATATATTTATGTTAAAGCTACTTGCTCTCTCTCTTTCTTTGTTTTTGTCTTTTCTCTTATCATGTTCCATCCCACATACTATAAAGCTCAACCTTTACTAATTCTGAACTCACTCAGAATTCTCTCTGAAAATGGAGACCTTTAATTGGTCGATCCAATGGTGTTACCATTACACCATATTCCGTAAGTAAATAATGAGGTGAATAATTGAATAATTGCCTTCCGTAAGTAAATAATGAAGCGATAAGTATTAATGAGAATGATAATAATAAACTAGAGTTGAAATAATTGAATAATTGAAGGATCTTTGGGATACTTTAAAATAATGAAGTAATAACACTATTCAGCTAATAAATGTAATGAATTAAAGTAATTGGTGATAAACGAACACCTTGGAAATGTATTGTGAAGTTATAGGCCATGTTGAAAGTAAAATGCCGAAGTGAAGACCAGTAAAACTAATGCCGCGATACGAGTGAAGTTGAGTTGTCGAAGATATTTGTAGTATGCGATGAGAGTTCAAGTTATTAAAAAGTTGTGTTGCCAAAATGGGCCTATAAGTAATGAATAAAAAGTAGTATCAAGCTAGCAAATGTATATCCTGTAACGTGCATATTTTGAGAGATCAAAAAAAGGTATTAAATGTCGGAAATCGTCGTCGTTGTTAAGGGTTGCACCCATGGGAAAACTAAAGGGTTTTCGCCAGTCAGCATAAAATGGTATACAGTATGGTTAGCGACCAAAGCGGATGGTAATTCCTGCTGGAATAGCTTTGTTTATTGTAATTTGCAGTGTAAGTCCCGTTGAGGCATTGCCAAGTATAAGTCTGGAAGGATTAAAAGGTTTCTACGAGATATGATACAACTGGGGAGGCGTGTAGGGTCTCCGAGCCTAGTGTCATATAACCTATCCTAAAATGACCAGCAGTATTGTTATATCCGACAATAAAAGTATGTGAAATGAAATGATAGGACGGAAGCAAGGTATGATAGTGATCTCTTGTTGTCTACCTATAAAAAGGACGGAAGCAAGGTATGATAGTGATCTCTTGTTGTCTGTCTAATAAGTATATAAGTCGTCATGATCTCTACTATGGCATTGGTTATAAAGAAGTGAAATGAATGATAAATAAAGTAAGGTATAAATAGTTGAAGTAATATGTTAACTTGGATGATCATACGCCCTTTAAGAAAAGAGGTAAAGGGACTATTATGATACGGTAAATGTCCGTAAAGCCTTAGTGTATTTTTCATAAAATGATAGGCACGCTGGTTGCCTTAATGAATAGAAATGAAGTGTTGTAAGAAAGAAAATTTGTATTGACATTAAAGAATAGATGTCAGCTAAGCAAGATAAAGCTATAATGTAGAGTTATATGTTTTTTAAGAATTTATGGATATTGATTTTTGTTATTTTGGATATTTTTTTCTTCAAAATATTGATGTTTATGCGTATTTGTATTTGTTCCTAGGAGTTTTAGTAAATAAACTCATATTAATTGTAACATGTTTAGTTTTCAATGTAGTCTTGTAGATCCTAGAGTGCTTTCAAATCTGAATGTGAGATCATGTTGTGGGCTGATCGGTACACGTCTCGAAGCCGCAGTAAGCAAGCCAGGTGATGATCACGCATTCTCCATGTGACATGTAACATGTTTTAAGGTTAGGGAAATAAAATAATTGTTACTTCCTACCCAATATAATTGGGGATACTCGTATTGACCTCTAATGATAATAAATTTAGTACAGCGAGCATACACATTACTATTATTATGAAACTTATTATTATTGTTATAATTATTATCGTATTAATATTATTAGTCGCCTCCGTTGTGTAGTGGTCAGCATGCTTAGCTGCCACCCTGGAGGTCCGAGGTTAGATTCCCGGCTCTGCCACAAAATTTGAAAAGTTGTACGAGGACTGGAACGGGGTCTACTCAGCCTCGGCTGGTCCAAATGAGTAGGGGTTCGATTCGAATAAAATAGAACAGATTCCCACCTCAGCCATCCTCGAAGTGTAATTTCGATTTTTTTGCCACTTCGTCTTCGGGAAAATGCCGTGATGGTACCTAACGTCAGGCAACGGCTGCCTCCTTCCCTCTTCCTTGTCTATCTCTCCCATTCATCCCATCCCTCATGAGGCCCCCTGTTCGCTTTGCAGGTGAGGCCACCTGTATGAGGCGCTATTCATGCCTCCCCAGTTGTATTCCCCATCCCAATGTCAAGTTTCAGGACACAAAGGTGGGATCCCTCGCTGAGTCCGTGGGAAAAGCCTACTTGGAAGGTCAACTGACTACGACGAGAAAAAAAATATGATTATTCATATTTAATCGCCTTTTGAATGACGTGCATTGATATCAAAGTATCCATTACAAGAAGAAGGGTAACGAATTCGTGAGTATTGGGCAAACTTCACTAAATCCCGACACAAGAGAGAGTTGTAATGACAAACAGGGTTGGCAAAATAACAGCTTTTTTAATAAAACATTAAAACATGTTTTTTTTGGTTTTAAACAGTTTTTTTAATTCTGAACATGTTTTAAACAGTGTAATAAAATGCTGTATTTTTAATACTTAAATATAAATACTTTAGAGATCATCTTGACCATAGTTGTATGGTAAGTAATAGACCAATGTTTACAACTAAACTCAGCCAGCAGAGAAATTTAGTTACCAGCTGGGATTTTTTTTCTCTACAACTTACGGTTGGCTGTTGTGTTAGGTTATGTTTGAATGGTGGTGTATTCTACTTTTTTGTGTTCTGTTAATTGCTGTGTAGAAAGTGTTTACTTAGCAGTATAATCAGCTTATTGCAGTTATGAGTTCATCTGGCAGAAGAAAAGATCCTGTATGGCAACATTTTATCGAATGCAAAAGTTTTAAGGGTAAAACTTAAGACTGCATCAGTCTCATTAGATAAGATGCAGCGTGATGACTACCATTGGGGAAGCAGTAGAGGTTTGTCTTGACCTGCTCAATATTTTCAACAATGAAAACAATCCCAGTGACTTAAAGAAAATCATGAAACGATTTAACACCCCTGTAACTGATACCCATCTCCTTGCCAATCTCCTGGATCCACGCTATCAAGGACAGACACTGAGTGAAGAACAATATCCTTCTGCTATGGAGTATGTTGAAGCTTACCACCCAGATGCAATGCCTGACCTACCGTGTATACTCGAATACCACCAGCACATTTTTAAACAAAATCGGACGTGAAAAATTGGGGTGCGGGTCTTATTTGAGTCATCCTGATTTTAAAGATTTAAATTGCCCGCCACGCGCGATATCGGGTATTGCGAGTATCCGCTAGATGGTGCTAGCCTTCTTCCGGCTATCACTTTGTTTTACCGTAAGCAGGCGGCGTCATACAGTCTCGCGCACCTGTCACGCATGTTTTCCGAGTGTAAACATGAGTTGTACGAAGCGTTTGCGGTCGTTCAATGTGAGTGAGAAGCTGAAAGTTGTGAGGGAAGCTGAAGTTATTGGAAATCGTGTCCGGTAGGAAATATGATATTGACGAGTCATGTATTCGTGATTGAGCGGGATGACGTCTATGCTACAACCACTGGATGTCTGCGTGAACCGCCCGTTCAAAGCAGCCTTGAAACAGCTGTATACGGAGCAGATGGCGGCCGATAAGCACACACTGACTCCAACTGGTCGTATTCAGCGCCCGGAAGTTCAGCTGCTATGTTCGTGCATTTTGACGGCATGGAATCGTATCTCGGTAGATCTCATACGGAAGAGCTTCAAGAAATGTAGTATTTCGAATGCTATGGATGTCAGTGATGACGACATTTAGTGGGATGGTGATAAAAGTTCCGAAGTTGGTACTTCTGATGACGATGAATGAAGTGTTTGCGTACTTTTATTTGTATTTTTAATAGTTTGATGTGTGTTATTTTAGGACGACTTCAATACTGTTGGAAACTATTTTGGATAAATGCTATTCTGTTTATTTAGTTAAGATCGTACATAATTTTGAGTATTTTTTTTTTAAATTCTGTTCTTCAAAATCAGGGTGCGGGTCTTATTCGGGGGCGACCGTATTCGAGTAAATACGGTAATTAAGTACAAAGCAAAATGTTCACCCTTCACGGAATACCTGTTTGTTCCTGCAATACTAAAAGAAATTAAACCCCTGACATGGTGGGTGGCAATGCAGAATAACATTCATCACACAACTTCAGGCCTAGCACATCAGCTGCATAGTGCAGTTGCTTCATCAGCTGGGAAAGAACGTCTTTTCTCCACTTTTGGGTTTGTGCATAGCCAAGTCAGGAATAGGTTAGGGACTGAGAAGGCTGCCAAACTAGTTTGTGTTTTTCGTGAACTCAACAAGAAACTTGTTGAATAAAGACAAAGTGGCAGTGACATTTGGATTTATAATATTTTAAATACATCCCTATATTTTCTGATGGATGTTCGCTTGCAAAAATTTTTAACAAGGACATCAAAACCATTACAAAATCACTCTATAAACTTTATATTATGACGTAAAACCTTCAGTAGAAGGCAGAGAAGACCACTGTACTCTACTGTATTGCAAAATGATTAATTAAAAATATGAAAACAAAAAACAATCTACTATATAAAGCTCAAATACCACTGACTCATTCATTCATCACGAAATCTCTGAAACCACCAAACGGATTGGAATGAAATTTGGTATCCAGCTTCCTCAAGGGCCGCAAACGCCCACTAAGAAAGGATTTTTGGATATTCAGGTTCTAAAGGGGTGTTAAGGGGGTAGACCTGCATTTCATTGAATAGCAATATTTCCCGATTGGTTTCATTGGGGGATGTGATACTCTGCATATAAACTCAGCACAAAAAATAAGAAGACGCGTGTCTGAGGGTTTTTCGATGTGGTGTATATTATGAGGTGAAAGGGGTGAAAAGTGGGGGTTGAAGGATTCCTAACGGAGCGTGTATCTCTTAAACAACATAGGCGAGGAGTTTGGAACTCAGCCGAAAAAAATCAGCATAAAAAATAACTAAACAGGTGTTTGACCGTTTTTGCATAAATCCAATTTAAGGGGCCCATGGGGAGGGGTGAAATTATGGGGTGGGGGTGGAAACGTAATATGTCTGTGTGTAAAATTATACATGGCCTATGTTGTAGACAACAACACATTACATCTTTTTTGTCTCTTGCTATTTCATCATACGACGAATACTTACGGAGTTATTAATGATTTTGTACTTTTTGGCCGGAATTTTCTAAGTCCCAGGAATGACATAAAAATTGATTCGAATGAAATTTAAAAAAATGGTTTTATAATACTTTCATTATATATTTTACGTCTTTTAGGGTCCGAAACCAACTTGATATTTTGATGTGTTTTTTTTTCGTCCCATGCATTTTTGGTTTCAGGTGATAGAATTATTTTCCACTAGGACCCATGCTTATCTATCTATTTAACTAATGTTATAACAGGATTCCAAATGTTATTGCGGGCGAAGCCGCGGGTAACAGCTAGTACCTTATAAAGAAACATATTTTAGACGGTTGTTTGAAGAATTGAGTTTAAAACTAATTTTAAACAATGTGCATTGTTTTAAACAGTTTTAAACACGCTGTTTAAAACATATTGTTTTAAACATGCCAACCCTGAATGACATGTTCCTTAATTGGCCAAACAAATAATAATATTATACCTTAGGAGGGTAACAGACATTCCTCAGGTTCAATGGGACTTCTGTAGTGTGTATGTTACTTTCTGATATCGTTCCTGATCTAGTACCTAATCAAAACATTCCACTCACAGTAAATAAGGAATCGTTCCGGATGTTGTCGCAGTTGTTGATACAGTGTGTGAAATTCACCACATTGTTCACGAGTTTTGATTATCTCTTGAATTACAACTGACCGTCTTTTCTTACAACGAAATAACTAATATTAATAAGTGCTCAAAATAACCTACAGAATCTGAATATGATATACCATTCTTTAGAAATAAGTTGCCTTACTCGCTGGTCATCTGGTACAAGAACATGTACCGATGTAGGCTTCCCCGACCGGTGTTCAAGAGCGAATGGTCATTTTCCGGGCTGTTATGCAGTGATCTTTCTTTTTTTATTTATTTACGGGGGATGGGAGGCGTAGTCACATAAAACATGAGACCAGACCATGGCATAACATAACGTCTGCGTTGAACAATCGCCGAGGCTCTGACAAGATAGACTGTAAGTCGTTTTCCACCAAATAACAGTAGGTTTTAATTTGATGTTCTGCAATATTGCAGCACGGTTTACTGTCAAATTTTGAGGGATTCGTAAAGACAGGCTTGGATTTCTTTTTAGGAAAGATTCACACCATTTCCTCCCTGGCCGCCCATCTTTGAAAGGAGAGTCCCTCTTCAATTCTTTTGTGAGGCACTGGACGCTATTTTGCAAATCGTCCTTTGTTACTGGGAACCTCGTTTTTCCTAGTGAGATAACCCATTGAACTAACACCCTTTGTTAAAAAGGAACTTGACCCCATCTTCCTCTCTCTAGTTTTTCCTTTAATTTTGTCCGAGACGGCGTTTCTCGGAACACCATTCCTCTCCGCGGCCGTTGTAATACTCATGCCGTCCTCCTCAACGACCTTAATAGCAGCTTCCATTTCCTAAATATCGTAGGCTAATTGAGAAATGTGTGATTCAACATATTACTTGAAAGCAATGATTTAGTCTTAGAATATATTTTTCATCTCAACTTAAAAAGAATCCCCTTTAGCTCACCTAAAAACCCTAGGCCGAGACCTACTGATAATAATAATAATAATGTTATTTGTTTTTAAGTCTCTTTTAACTACTGCGGCTTTCAGAGACCCCGGGGTACCGGAATTTTACCCCGAAGGGGGATCTATAACGTGCCAGTAAATCTACTTACACGGCTCCCTCGCATTTGCGCAGCCGCAAATTCCAGATGACTACGCCAGGATTCGATCCCGCAACAGCAGGCGAGAACGTAACCGTAGAGCCACGCAGCCAGCGTAGACCTTCAGCCGTCAAAGAGACAGATCTACATAATAACAGCACACTGTAAATGTTTATTGGTTCTGAAACGTTAACGCAAACTTTAACATTATCGTGCACTAGTGTTCGTCTCGCATGTGCTCTAAAGATCATCAGCTATGACGACTATTGGACACGATGATCAAACGACAATTTAATTAATGCAGGTGCTTTAGAATTACATTATAAGTATATTGAAGCTGTTAGTAAAAGGTCTTACATGGAGATAAATGACAATGTGCCAGTTTTCGTCACAAATGACGAGCATTGGTGAAGTGCGTGACTTTAAATCCAGTGTTCGTCACCAGCATTTCTAACCAAACTAGGAACGTGAGCACGAAATAGTAAATCGCATATGTTACAGAAACAATTACCAACTATATCACACACTTGTAACATTTTAAAATGTCGGAACATAACACGTATGCACATAATTAACTCGCGTGCCTGCTTAGCACATGCGAGAAGCAATACCCCGCATCAAGACAGCTCAACTCACACGAGATGTTTGACGCTGGGAATCACCTATTACATCGCACGCATGATTTCACAAAGTTGCTCCTTATCAGCAACGAAGGTATGACGAATCTCTTAAGACTTCGTGCGTTGAGAAAGACCCGTTGACATGCTTATTTTTTATACGTGTATACGAGGGTGACGACGATTGGATCAGTGACGAAAACCGGTACAGTTACCTTACTGCATTATTTGTAAATGTTAGCCTCAATGTCAATAAATCGGTGCTTTACGAAACAATATTGACAAAAATGCATTATAAACAGCAGATAATGACAATGAACAATGTCAAATATAAAAGGACAGGAATTCCGCCTGATCAATACAAAACTTTTCAGTCAAGGGGGTATATTATACCCATTTGGTTGGTACATGTTTCGAAGCCTTCCATGGCCCCTTCATCAGCCACACACATAAACATATTGTCAGTACAATCTTGGAATAACATTGAAAAGGTTAAAACTAACATGAGAAAACTTGATGAAAATGAGACATAAAAAAACCATGAGGACAGTTGTGGTACAAATACATTGAGTAAAACTTAACCTAAGAAAACCTTACGAATATTACAAACAAATGGAAAAACACATTAAAAATAGTATATGTTAAAATGCAATTTATATGACTCTTGTAATAATCTTAGAGTTTTGATAAAATATAATAGCAGGATTCCGTGTCCGAAAATCTAGGGAATTCGACCCATAGAAAGAGTTAAAAGTATGTTAAAAACTTATAGTCATATAAAGATTTTGTTGACTTCATACGAAGGATCGTTGGTAGAAAGAACACTACATTGCCATGCATGAAAGTCAAACCGGCCAAGCTTGATGAAAGCCTCCTGAAATGGAGACGAAAGGAAAGTTGAGCATCTTGTATTTAGAAAATCTAAAATTTCTTCTAGTAGACATATGGGCTTTTAGGAGAAACCTAAATGGGAAATAAATCTAGTATTAAGAAAATAAAAGCAATTAAATAAACGGCAATTGAAATTGGGACAAACGAAAAACATAGAACGGAAAAGAACTGTTTAACAGAAAAAATAACGAACTTACGTCATAGCAGAGGGAACGTGACTTCGACGCAGGAAAACGTAGAGAATCAGGCCAGCTTAAACGAGTGAAAGTGAACAGCTGAGCACGTAAAACAAAGCAGAGTGTTGGACGGGGGAGGGGAGGAGCGCTGCCGTGGAGTGGCGGAGGTGGGGAAATAAGGGAGGGAAGCCAGTTGCATAAAGAGAGACTTAGGGCGGTTTATTATAACCTTTGTTTGCTGTTATGATAAAATCTGATAAGGTGTCAAAACATTAGGGTCAAAGCATATTTCATTTAATTTAATTTACCGTTTATTTAGTTGCTTTTATTTTCTTAATACTAGATTTATTTCCCATTTAGGTTTCTCCTAAAGCCCATATGTCTACTAGAAGAAATTTTGGATTTCCTAAACACAAGATGCTCAACTTTCCTTTAGTCTCCATTTCAAGAGGCTTCCATCAAGCTTGGCCGGTTTGACTTTCATGCATGGCGATGTATTGTTCTTTCTATCAACGATGCTTCGTATGAAGTCAACAAAGTCTTTATATGACTATCAGTTTTTAACATACTTTTAACTCTTTGTATGGGTCGAATTCCCTAGATTTTCGGACACGGAATGCTGCTATTATATTTTATCAAAACTCTAAGATTATTACAAGAGTCATATAAATTGCATTTTAAGTTTGCATTTTAACATATACTATTTTTAATGTGTTTTTCCATTTGTTTGTAATATTCGTAAGGTTTTCTTAGGTTAAGTTTTACTCAATGTATTTGTACCACAACTGTCCTCATGGTTTTTTTTATGTCTCATTTTCATCAAGTTTTCTCATGTTAGTTTTAACCTTTTCAATGTTATTCCAAGATTGTACTGACAATATGGGGGTCACGAAAGAAGCCTCCCAGAAGAATGCACTAATTACATGCATTCGGGCGTCCCCTGGGCAACGGTAAAAAAACACTGTAAAATTTACCGGCTGATTCTTTCAATACAAAGGTGCTGCTACACAGCAACAAGTATGCAAGAGAACTTACCAATGATAAGTCCTTTTCAGGACCAACCATGCACAGAACACTCATCAATTCCTATTGGTAACAGCTTACGAATATGTCACTTGAACATTGAATCGATTTCATCTGCTAAGAGTCAATACCTCTCACGTCTGATGCTGCAGAATGAAGTAGATGTTATTGCAATACAGGAGACTCACACCAAGGATGATGCTGATCTTTACAGAAGAGGTAGAATTTACGGATACGTTCTGGTTGGGGCCGTAAATGATGAACAGTATGGCATTGCAACATATGTCAGATCCCATCTCACTGACTACAAACTAACTTACCAAGACAGAACGACAGATATCTTAGTTTTGGCTGTAGAAGTTGCCGGCACCACGGTTGCAAATATTTACAAACCACCGCAAGTTAGCTGGCCAAATCCACCTGTAAGATCCTTCAGTCATCCAGTTGTGTATGTTGGTGATTTCAACAGCCACAGTCATGTCTGGAGATATCAGAATGAAGACCAAAATGGAGCTATTCTAAATGAATGGATGGATATGCACGATCTCCAGCTTGTGTACAATGCTAAAGATCCAGGAACGTTCCGATCTGGCAGATGGTTAAAAGATTATTCTCCTGATTTGTGCATCACATCTAGATCTGGAAATAACGAAATGACACAACGAAAAGTCATCAAGTCTTGCCCACACAGCCAGCATAGGCCAGTCATAATTCATTTTGGTACTGAAATTCCGTTAGTCACCTCCATACCTCAACCTCGATGGAATTTTCAACTTGCAAACTGGGAACTATTTCAGAAAGGTCTAGATAATACCGTTCAATGGATTCCTCCAGTCCCATCCAATTATGAACGATTTGTGGGCGCGATTAAAACAAATGCCAGAAAATATATCCCACGTGGTTTTCGGAAGGAGTACATTCCTGGATGGTCCCAAGAATGCGATGAGTTATACGCCAAATATCAAGAATCTCACAAGGTAACAGCTGATGACCTATTGAGAGCTCTGAACAAGAACAGAAGAGAAAAATGGCATAAAACAACGGTAGGACTCAACTTTACAAATTCTAGTCGGAAAGCCTGGAATCTTATTAGAAAACTTGGTACAGATCCCAGGTTGTCAAGTACAGTTACACATGTGAATGCTAATGCTGTTGCATCCAGACTGATGAATATTTCAAAAACTAAAATAGACAAAGAACAGACACGAACTGTGAATAATGAACTGTACATAAAGAAGTCCCAACTAAAACCACACCCAGACTACTCACGTGATTTCTGCATTGAGGAACTTGATAAAGCCTTGAGTATGCTAAAGGTAAACAAAGCCGCTGGCTTTGATGGCATATATCCGGAGTTTCTTAAAACCATCGACCAAAAACAAAGTTGTGGCTCATTGAATTTTTCAATGAGATTCTGAAAACTGGAAAATTACCAAAGCTGTTCAAACAGGCTAAGCTAATTGCTATCCTGAAACCGGGAAAAGACGGATCTGATGCTTCTCACTATCGACCGATATCACTACTCAGCATGACCTATAATAAGCTACTAGAAAGGCTTCTAAATCGCATTCAAGAGGCCGTTGATCAAATCATCCCCATCGAACAAGGTGGCTTTAGGAAACAACGGAGTTGCTGCGACCAGGTCCTAACATTGACAACTATAGTAGAAGCTGGATTTCAACGAGGTCTAAAATCAGCTGCGGTTTTTGTGGATCTCACAGCAGCTTACGACACGGTGTGGAGGGAGGGCTTGATGTCCAAGTTTATTGAAATCATCCCATGTCAAAAGTTGGCACTTTTAATGAACAACATGTTCTCTGATAGGCGTTTTAGGGTGTTCCTGAATGGGCAAACTAGCAGGTGGAGGACATTAAACAATGGCCTACCTCAAGATCAGTTTTGGCCCCCATTTTGTTTAATCTATATATTCATGACATGCCTCACACAGATTCCTTGAAAATCCAGTATGCAGACGACCTAGCATTGATTATCCAAAATAAAGACCTTATGAACTGTGAGAATACCCTAACTAGTGATCTGACGAAACTGAGTGATTACTTCCATTAATGGAGACTTCAACCCAACCCGAACAAGACTGAGCCCAAAGGAAGCTGCATGTTACTTTTGACGGAATCCAATATATCTTGGAATCACTCTGGATCGGTCCTTGGCATTCAAACAACAGTGCATCAAGTTATCGAAGAAACTTGGCTCGAGAGTGAATCTACTTCGCAAGATTGCCGGAAGCAGCTGGGGTGCAGACGCTAATACTCTACGTTCTGCTGCACTCGCTCTCGTGTATTCTGCTGGTGAATACTGTGCCCCTGTATGGGAAAACAGTGCTCATACCACCAAGATTGATGTGCAACTCAATGAGGCCATGAGAGTCATCACTGGTACTGTTAGATCTACTCCCACACAATGGCTACCAGTCCTAGCTAATATCGCTCCGCAAGATCTAAGGAGGAAAGCAGCTAAGGTAAGCTTGCTCAAGAAGACCACTTCTGATAAGAACTCTCTGTTGTATGTTGCCCTGCAAGATCCACCAACAACACGTCTGAAATCACGCAAGCCACCCTGGGTTGATTTAGAAGGTATCAATTCTTTCAACATGTCCTCCAAGTGGCAACAAGGTTGGAACGAGCATCCACCCAACAATGCTCACCTGGTTAAAGATCCTACAAAGAAGGTTGAGGGATTCCAACTTCCACGCCAAACCTGGTCGAAGCTGAACCGCATTAGAACATGTCAAGGAAGGTGTGGTCACACTTTGAAGAAATGGGGTTTCCGTACATCTGCTGCCTGTGACTGTGGAGTGGAGGACCAAACTATAAAACATATTGTTCAGGAGTGCCCACTCCGTGCATTTGATGATGGTCTGAAGACTCTACACCAAGTGACACCAAGTGCTCTGGAATGGTTGTCAAATTTGGAAATTTCAATTTAAATAAATGTAAACTTTTGTGTACTTGTACAACCATACGATATATATATACTGACAATATGTTTATGTGTATGGCTGATCAGGGGCCATGGAAGGCTTCGAAACATGTACCAACCAAATGGGTATACAGTAGAACCTCGATGCACGTTTTTCAAGGGGGAGGGGGAAAATGACGATGGATGCGGGAAAACGATAATAGCGGGTAACAAAAAAATTAGTAAAAAATGTTTTTTCCTGGTCCCTGCAAAATCCCTATAATTTCCATGTTAATTTATTTCCGATATACGTTTTTCACGCTTATACGATCATATTTTAAGTCCCTTGCAATATAAAGCGTCATTTATACGTTGCGTGTTCTGAGAAAGTATGTATGGTTGAATGCAAACTTTTGGTACAGCCTGTACTTCCGCTCCGAAGGATGCACCGCGTGCTATTATTTGTGTTACGATGGCCTTGAGCGACACCGGTGGTCACGGCGGCACTCGCTTGTCAGTGTCGCAACAAGGAAGAACAGCTTGCGTAATAAGCGAGCGCTATTTGTGTTAGCCAAAGTGTTGTTGACCTCTCAAAATAACAGGAAGCAGGCAAAGAACACAGACAGCATCTGAAGCTTACGTTAAGATGAGCGAAAGAAAGCGGAAGTGTTTCACAATCACCGATATATTAAACATTTTATTATTTCCGCTTTTATCATTTTTATTCGTGTTTTTTTAGGACTTCTCGTCAACCCATTAAAAATACGCGATTGATTCTGTGTTATAATAATCTTGCGTCTTCAGACAAATGAAAATCCATAAATTAATTTAGGCCTACACTACAGTATTTTATTAATGACGATGACGAAGAGCCCCAGCATAATACAGTGAATTTTAATGATACTGTCAATGCTCCAAGGACTATCAAACATTTTGTGACGCGCCTCAACGTTTCTGAGGAAATAATGGCCGAATTATATTGGTTTGAAAATACTGTTCACGCCGTGGACGCGGCAACAAAAAAACAAGTCAAGATAACAGACTACTTCGTCATGTGACTCAATTTTCTTTGTTTTGTTGTATCTGGGTGCATTTCTCTTGTAGTTGTTTTGTTACATATTGCCGATTATAGTTAAACAATCGTAATATTATTTCTTGTTTTTCACTTCTTAACGGGGACCCTCGCTAGTTCGCCCGCCCGCGGTAAGAGCCTGTCTCTCGCCGGCACTTGGCCGTAACGCGTAGCTCGCGCGGCACTCATTGAGTAGCCTATAGTTCACAGCTGGTGCTGAAAATGTTCGCCATTCACTGCTACGCATCCCTGGCACCTCTTTATGAAATTGTAATTTACGTTCTGAAGTTCCTCAGCACCGATTAACTGCATTTCAGCTGTAATACACTGCAGTCCAGTCTACTTGAACCTTGCTCAAGCCTAGGAACTCCTAATCGTTCGTACCTCGTACATTCTCGCGTAACAGATTGCCGCTTCCAATTCAAAATAACGTTTGCATATATTTTCTCATAAACGATCAATGCGGGAAAATTGTGGCCAAGGACTGGTGATTTTGTGACGATCCATGCGAAAAAACGATAGTTCGAGGAACGATAGATGCGGGGAAATTTAACATTAGTTTATATGGAAACATTTCGAGACTAAATAAATTGAACGATACATACGGGAAAACGACAGTTCCGGGAACGATGCATCGAGGTTCTACTGTAATATAGCCCCTTGACTGATAAGTTTTGTATTGATCAGGCGGAATTCCTGTCCCTTTATATTTGGTTTTAATCAATACGGAATCATGAGTGATTGTACGAATACAACGAACAATGTGACAACAATTGGTGCAAACGAGTGACGAATATTGGAAAAATCTAAATACATTGTGACGATTACTAGCGCAAAAACACATTTTCTTAAAAAAAAACATCATTTTTCCTAAAGCAAATACTTTCGATATTGAGTTTCCGGGATTAGTATACATCGCGAGTCCCCGCGGCACCAAATTCCCCTAAAACAAAATGGCGGCGTCCATGACGTGATCAATAACGTTACGAAATTCTCCTCTAGCTAGCTTACGGTAAAAGCCTGGGGAATAGGGGTTTTTGGGTGGGGAAACAACAAAAAACGTGAAAAACGGGATGGGTATCGCGATCTTTACTTGAGGCCCCCGCTCAAGTAAAGATCGCGATACACATAAAAAATTTGCCATTTCACCTCATTTACAAACAATCGCGATACACAGAAAAAGATCCACATTTCACCGCATTTTTTATAAAAGCCAGTATCGCGATCTTTACTTGAGCCCCCCTGCTCAAGTACAGAACGCGATACCCATAAAAAATTTGCCATTTCTGCAAATTTTCAAGCAATCACGCTACGCAGAGAAAAATAAAGATTGCGATACCCATCACAAATTTGCCATTTCTGCACATTTTCAAGCAATCGCGCTATGCAGAGAAAAATAACGATCGCAATACCCATCACAAATTTGCCATTTCTGCACATTTTCAAGCATCTCGTTACGCAAAGAAAAATAAAGATCGTGATACCCATCACAAATTTCCCATTTCTGCTCATTTTCAAGCAATTACGCAATGCAGAGAAAATTAAAGATCGCGATACCCATAAGAAATTTGCCATTCCTGCTCATTTTCAAGCAATCGCGCTACGCAGAGAAAAATAAAGATCACGATACCCATCACAAATTTGCCATTGCTGCTCATTTTCAAGCAATCGCGCTACGCAGAGTAAAATAAACATCGCGATATCCATCACAAATGTGACATTTCTACTCATTTTCAAGCAATCGCGCTACACAGACAAAAATAAAGATAGTGATACCCATCACAAATGTGCCATTTCTGCTCATTTTCAAACAATCGCGCTGCGCAGACAAAAATAAAGATCGCGATACCCATCACAAATGTGCCATTTCGGCTCGTTTTCAAGCAATCGCGCTAAGGAGACAAAAATAAAGATCGTGATACCCATCACAAATTTGCCATTTCTGCTCATTTTCAAGCAATCGCAAAGAAAGGAAAGATCGAGATACCCATTACAAATTTGCCATTTCCGTCCATTTTTAATATTTCAGACACACGGTTTTTGTCAATAGTTACAGCCTAACCCGCCTAGAGGAATTGATTTTTGGTGCCCCTCTATGTGGCCACAGCCAAAGGCCGCACCTACCCACAAACTTCTAACCTACGTTGTATCCTATCCAATGGTTTTGACAATGGTTACAGCCTAACCGCCCAGACCAATGGTTTAGTGTGAACAGTGCCCCACTAGCTGCCGCACACCTACCCACAGACTTCTAACCTTCGTTGCGTCCTATCCAATGGTTACAGCCTAACCGCCCAGACCAATGGTTTAGTGTGAACAGTGCCCCACTATCTGCCGCACACCTAACCACAGACTTCTAACCTTCGTTGCGTCCTATCCAATGGTTTTGACAATGGTTACAGCCTAACCGCCCAGACCAATGGTTTAGTGTGAACAGTGCCCCACTAGCTGCCGCACACCTACCCACAGACTTCTAACCTTCGTTGCGTCCTATCCAATGGTTTTGACAATGGTTACAGCCTAACCGCCCAGACCAATGGTTTGGTGTGAACAGTGCCCCACTAGCTGCCGCACACCTAACCACAAACTTCTAACCTTCGTTGCGTCCTATCCACTGATCTCTATACATGGATCGCTGATGGCAGCTCTCCGCTGCACGAGAAAGTACGCCAGGTTGAGAGCGCGGTCCGCCATGTTGGTCTACCCATTCTCGAGCCCTCCTTATGGGCAAGCAATGATAATCTAGTCAATTTTAAATCGCAAATAATGGTGCTTTGGAACACATAAAAATAGAGATATGTTCACTCATAGCATAAGAGCATTGGGATCACTGACACGTCATTCCGAGGTCGGTAAATCTCCGGAATATCAATAAAAATGAATGTATAATAACGGCTGACAAATATCAACTTAGGTGCTGAGTACACACAATTAGCGATCAGTAACAGAGTAACGAGTGAAAAACAATTTCTGGAAACATTCTTGTAAATTGTATATATGGTATACATGTATATATGCCACAAAATTATGCATTCTTCAAATGACGTACCTCTAGGCCTAAACGTAGCTCACTATACAGGCCTAGATTCGACATATCATAATCGGTAATTAATTCCTGTTTCCATGAAATAACCAACACTTCCTCCAAGTAATCCCAGCACTCTACAGTACATCAAATACTACAGCTTTTAATCACGCTAGCAGCACAATAAACTTAATAATATCGGGAAGTAGATCAAAGCCAAAAATGCACTTTAAGCCAAACCAATTTCACTCCTCAGCTCCACATAAAACTTAACACAACTAAAAACCTACTCAAAATATACTCTCCCCACCGTTTTACAACTATTAAGCGAACTATTCGCACCCAGAACCAAAAAACCCTGAAATGGGATCAAATTTAAACACGCAATAGCCTAGCCCGATCACGTCTGCTTTAGCACCACCGCATATGTATACTTCACAATAACTTCAAAATTACGGTTAAGCGACCTATCTGCCTGAGAAGGTATTACCGGCTTGCCTGGGATGATGGGTCACCAAACCGGTAATTAAAACTAAGATTTTACGCTTTAAATAACCAAATTCCGCCCATTTTACAACTACAAGAAACACAAAATATTTACTGCCAGTATAAATACATGTATAACATCAAACTACCAGTAACCAACCACAGAGCCGGATTCGCATCATTGCACCATGCGCTCGCTGCCATCTTGCTATACCTGTCATCGTCTATTCGGCTTACTGCTGCCTTAGCTACCAGCCATCCATGTATAGAGATCAGTGGTCCTATCCAATGGTTTTGACAATGCTTACAATCTAACCCGCCCAGACCAATGGTTTGGTGTGAACAGTGCCCCACTAGCTTCTTTACTTTTTTTTTCTGCGTAGCGCTATTGCTTGAAAAAGAGCTGAAATGGCAAATTTGTGATGGGTAATGCGATCTTTTTTTCTTTCTGCATTAGACGATTGCTTGAAAATTAGCAGAAATGACAAATTTGTCATGGGTATTGCGATCTTTACTTTTTCTGCGAAGGCGAAAATTTTCCATTTCACCTCATTTTCAAACAATCGTGATACACAGCAAAACATCCATGGGATGTTGATCCTTCAACTACCAGAAGCACACTAATAAGCATATGAAGAAATACAACACTCGCCCCATTCGACACCCGAGTCCAACAGCAACTTCATTACTCGTAATATTTAAAGTGTATCTTAGACCATCCTCCCTTTTCTTCACTTTTAACACCTTAGCTTGTTGAAAATATGTCATTTATGATATACATACCTTTCCAGGAGTTGTTGGGAGTCGTTTCACTATCTCTTCATACTCAATAGCCACTGTTGCACCGCAATAATTGTTATTTCACGGATGTAAAGCTTTTTCCGTTACTTACGGGACGCCATCTTGAACAGTCATGTGACACCCGAAAGTCAATCATGTGACTAAGTTACCAACTTGAATAAAGAAATTCACCACACGTCTTCGCTACTAAGTTAAGCACTGTTTTGCGGAAAATTACTGCTAGTACCACAAGCAAGGGGGTCTGGGCGTAAGCCCCAGGTTAGGTCTGTTTTTGTATGTAAAACATTAATAAGATAGAATTTACGTCCGCTACTAGGTTAGGTACAGCCTGGTCGAAAATTAATTTTGCGGAAAATTACTGCTAGTACCACAAGCAACGGGGTCTGGGGCGTAAGCCCCAGGTTAGGTCTGTTTTCGTATGTAAAACATTAAGAAGCTAGAATTTATGTCCGCTACTAGGTTAGGTACTGCCTGGTCGAAAATTACTGCTAGTACCACAAGCAAGGGGGTCCGGGGCGTAAGCCCCAGGTTAGGCCTGTTTTTGTATGTAAAACATTATAAATATATAAATAAACACTCTAATTCAGATCACTTTTGACAGCGATTTCATAAATCACGTGCGAAATAGTACCAAACGCGTGGGGTTGGCATTACTGACTCAGTGAGAAAGATGGAGGCCAGAACTTCGATTTCAGCTATATAAGTCGTGTTGCTATTTGGGCGGGATGGTGGGTCTATGACAGCGGAGCAGTGAACATCTAATACTCAATCCTCTCCTGATATCCTCTCGACTATTAAATCAGGTAATTTCAGTTTTTAAAAATGTTTATACAAAGGATGGTCTAAGATGCACCGCTACTATTTCAAAACCTCCCGGACGACTACAATACAAAATGGCGCCCACCAATCACAGCGCACATCAGCTGGCCAATCACAATTCAAGGCAATGAATGTCTTCTGACCAATCAGGTCAAGTATCATCAGCAACAAATGATCATCAACACAAATACGTCATAGGTGACGTCATGGAGGTCACTAACATCCCACTAAACCCCGGGACTAGCGATATATACTACAACCGAGTTTCCTAGTGTTTGAATAGAGTTTGAGGTTAGGTACAGTGGTCTTGTTTATTTAAATTACCAAAAGGTATAAGGTATATTATATATTCTTGACTAAATCAGTCTTAACATTACGACTATTGGTGCATTTACCGTACTTCATTGTTGGGACAGTTACTGTAATTTCCTAAAGTTATTGAATTAGGAGTTTTGTGTTTAAAAATGTCATACAAAATCAATGAAAAACTTAAATACATTAAGTTTAAAGTAACCCCATTTTACAATAGTTAAAAAGTCATCACTAAGCCTTCCAAACGAAAGATAACATCCTTGAAGAAAGAAGCACTCTAGAGTAGATACTTATAATTCAAGAGATGTTGAATTTCTAAGTCACATACCATGTATTCTCAATTCCCATGTCTTCAAGTGAAGTATCAACTGGCTGAGTAGCATTAGCTGGAAGATCAAGGGCACCTTCTTCACGAGACCTCAGAACATTGTCATCCAAATGGTCAAATGTATCATTCAATGGTAGATCACTAAATACATTCAACTGATTTGCATCAAATGAAGCATCATTGCTTGATGGAGAAGGGCAAATGTTGAAAACTGAAGTATCTTGATCCATTCAAACAGTATACACCACACCTAAAAATAGAACACAGATATGAATTCAGTCGTACGTCATTCAAAATGTTATATTAGGCCTTTGTTGAAAATGTATTATCAATTTCAACACCTGCAAACCATAAGAGCAAATTTTAAAATCCCCAACAAACCTCAATACATCACATAGCAAAATCTGCCCAGAAAATATGTTATGCCATTGATATAACCCGAACACTCAATCACTCTTACATAAAAAGCAAGTAAAATTACGAAATTTGGAGAAGGTTATTGTTAACCATTCTCCCAAACACATCACTTTGGACAACACAACTGAACAGTATGTCAAAAGTCTGCTCTCCTGTGAAAGCAATTTAAAAATATCCATTCATCAGAGCATTAATTTAACTAATAAATATAACTGAAACTAGAATATCAAACTAGCTAATACCGAAAACATGCATTACACTTGCAGAAATTCTGCCAACGGATAGCCTATACAAACCAAATCCAGATCCAGATCAGGCACTCAAAATTATCGACAAGGGAATACGCATTAACGTAACTGTTGACGGAGGAACGTGTGGCACCCCTAGTTGTAAATATTTACTCAAAACCCGTAGAAAACATAAAACCATATCAAAAACAATCTCTTCCAAAAAAGGAGAATGTAGAAGACACTAACCTGCGGCAACGTGCATTACGTGCTTATGCGATTCACAACACATCAAAGAGATTATACTAGCTTGAGTTTACTTCTCACCAATCGAGAAGAAAAAAGGAAATCACATTATCTGCCTAAATGGGTGACAGCTACTCATTAAAAAAAATCATACAATTTTAGAAATGATATTTTACTTATTTATCAGAATATTTCAGACAAGATAGTGGTTTAAAAGTTGTAATAACGTAGGGTGACCGGGCGTCCTGTTTTTAACGGGCCTGTACATTTTATATTTCATGACCGGTTTCAGTTTACCGACAAATTTTTGACGGGCTGACAAAAGCTCCCGTTTTTGATGTGTAACATCTTTCCGCTCGGTTGCTGGATAGTTTTGTAGGAGTGATTTTGAAAATTGGGGACGGAAGTGAATCGGGCGGAAGTGGATCGAACGGAAGTGGATCGGACGGAAGTGAAGACGCACTGCCAGAAAAATGGGACGGAAGTGAATCGGGCGGAAGTGGATCGAACGGAAGTGGATCGGACGGAAGTGAAGACTCACTGCCAGCTGGATGTACAATTGAAAATGTGTGTATTGGAAACAAGGCAGTGTGTGCTCTGTAGCGCGAGAATGTTATGGCAATACAGTATGCAGTGCATTTAGCAGGCACTGGTTTGACGAGCACAGTGGCAAATGTTTCACCGACTTTCATTTGTCATTGAGCAGTTTATGAAGCTTCACGTTCAAGGTTGAATATCACATGGGGTAGGACAAAGACGACAAATGACATTTAAGTAAGCGGCATTATTGTCAAGCTGTGGGTGAGTAGTCAAATATTAAATGCACAACAGAATGGTGTTACATGAGTGGAATAAAAGCTGTATTTTAATCATATGTGAGACTAGGTCATTTCATGATTGTAGGAAGCCATGTTTTGATTGTTTACGACGAACTGTATGAGAGCCTTGAGAATAATGAATGTTATAGTTACTGAGGAATGTGCTCACAGTATTTGAGAGTACTGTCGACGTTGTGTATCACTTTGTTATTATGAATTATTAATGTAAAAGGAAGGAAGGAAGCTTGTAGTTTTGCGTGTCCGTTAATCTCACGACCATGATCCACGGTACCTCCCTTTTACGTGGAATGCGAACCACAGGACATGGCATTTCAATTCGAAAATCTCACATGTATTGACCGGGAATCAAACCCGGACTACCTTGGTGAGAGACTAACAGCTTGATCGCTGCGCCACAAATGTGACAGTAGCATATCTCCAATTCATTCATCATAGTACCAGTATGAAAATGGAGTGTACATTAACATTTTTAAGAATGTCCAAGCTGTGTAGTATACGAGTAGGATAACATGTCAGATGTTACACATCATATGCGACTACTGTAAGGCTCGTATCGTTTCTTTTTATGTGTAACATCTTTCCACTCGGTTGCTGGATATTTTTGTGGGATTTTGAAAAATGGGACGGAAGTGGATCGGACGGAAGTGTGTAAGACGCACTGCCAGCTGGATCGTATCCCTCCTGGACATCCATCAACACACAAAAATCTGTTTTATTTACACACTAATAATTCATAACAATTCCAAGACTCTATTTTTTTTTCTTCACTGCCTACTTCATATTTCTACTCTCGCACTGCCTTCTTGATTGTACTCACACTGCCTTGTTGATACTCTGCTGCTAATCATATCAATATGACTCATTTTACCAGAATCCATATGAAGGGCCAGGGGGGAAAACGATGAGAGTCAGAAAGGATGAGCTTTTCAATAACAAGATTTTAAGGTTCAAAACATTCTATTCTGAAGCAGCCGTTAACAATGTGTAATGTAAGACTGTAAACGAACAATGAAAGTACTTGACAACTGTAGGCCTACTCTAAAACAACATGTTTATTTCTTCAACATATCGAAATGTTATACACTTTTAAATACACTTAATACATAGGTCTATTGTCAGAGAGATGAACGATGAGAGTCAGTAGACAAACCAAGATGCCATTTCACTACAGTTTTTCAAACATAATTATCTTTTTAATTTCACTTTTAAAGTTCAGTTTTGCGGTGGCATCTAGTAACCAAGTTGAGAACTAGCTGTCGTTGACGGTGGCGTTTGGTAGCAAAATTAGGAACTACATGAAAGTTGAATGTCTACAGTCCTTACTTGAATGAGTGGTTAACGTGTCAGTTTACTAACCCCAAGCTTGCAGGTTCGCTCCTGGCCGTGGTAAGTGATTTTTTGAAAGGCGGCAAAAATTTGCGACACGCATGTCATACGATGTTGGCAAGTCAAAGAACCCATTTGAATTCAGTAGGCTGTGTTCATAATGGCAAAATTAATCTCGGGAGTTTCCGCCAACACAAAGTTCCTCATTTCTCTACTAGAAAGCGCTGTAGTGTTCAAGGAGCTTAGATATCTAACCTCCTTGACTTTCATAGTGCTTCAAGGAACAACGAAATTCGACATGCTAGCTACTCTCTGGGTGTCAAATAACAATGCTTGCACCCGGCACCCAATGCCATACGATATTATTATTATAATAATAATAATGCATTTTATTAATCCCTTAACGAGTCAAGGACTCATATACAAAGGAATTGTACAGTTTTATCTTGTTGGCGACAAATTACAATACAATGTTTAGTTTACAAAGTTTTCAGTATGAAAATATATACAACATTTTGTAGCTTTCATAAGTTTTTGTACACAATATGTTCTTCTTTTGTCTTCTCAGATTATGAAATTTCTTCAAACTGACATTTTATAATCATTCCACATAAACTGTTTTAGCCTCCTTTTAAAGATTGGTAGGCTAGGTGCAATTTTTATATTTTCTGGTAGTCCATTGAATTTTACAAAGGCACTATACTTAATGCTATTACTGCCATATTGTTTGGAATTGATATGGAAAAGTGTTATGTCGTCTGCATGTCTAGTTTTGTAAGCGTGTAAATCAGATTGTTTAGTGAAGTTTAAATTTGTGTGTATTCTGTTGTGTAGGATTTGGTATATTAGGACATTTGATTTGATTTCTGCATTTAGGGCTACTGGTTGAATTTTACTCGTAATATAAAGGTGTTTGGTTGGTGTTAAAAAAGGGTAGTTATAAATATTTCTTATGGCTCTATTCTGAATTACCTCAATTTCCTTTTTTAGGTAATTTGAGCATTTTATCCAAATTGTATTCAAATATTGTAAGTGGCTATGGATTAAGGAAAAATACACTTTCCTGAGTAGATATTTTGGGATATAGTAGCTCAATTTTTTTATCATCCCAGCGGCAGGTGATATTTTTTTTACTAATGCATCAATGTGCTATTGCCAGGAGAGATTTTCATCTATTATTAAGCCTAGGTATTTGACAGATGAGACCCTTTTAACTGCTTTTCCATTCAGCATTATATTCTGAGTGATGTCTAACTTTGTTCTACGCTTTGATATTATTAAATAATTTGTTTTATCTTCATTTATTGTTAATTTATTTGACTGGGTCCAGCCAAGTATGGTATTCATGTCCTCCTGCATGTGTGTAATCAGCGTGTTGGTGGTGTACGCATTGTAAAAGATGCTTAAGTCATCTGCAAACAACGTTATATTACCATGAAAACGGAGTGTTGCTATGTCATTAATATATACTAAGAAGAGGGAAGGACCCAGTATTGATCCTTGGGGCACACCGTGGGTAATATTAACTTCCTCACTTCTGTAGCCATTTATTTCAATATACTGCTTACGATTAGATAGGTAATTTTTAAACCATGTCCAAGCTACTCCTCGGATACCTGCTTTATCAAGTTTCCCTAAGAGAATTTCATGGTCAACAGTATCAAACGCCTTTCTCAGGTCTATGAAAAGGCCACTCGCTGTCATCTTATTGTCTAAGACATCCTGCAAGTTAGAGATAATATCAATTGTGGCTATTTCTGTGCTTGAGTTTTCTCGGAATCCATATTGCCCTTTGTAGAAGTAATCATTTTTATTTAAGAAATTAACAATTCTGTTTTTTACTACTGTTTCGAGTACCTTGGATATGGGTGGGAGGATGGAAATGGGCCTGTAATTGTCCGGATTGCTTTTGTCACCTCCTTTATAGACTGGTATGACTCGTGCTATTTTTAGATCATCAGGCACCAGACCAGTCTCTAACGATACATTTATTAAAGTAGTTAGTGGGCTACTTAGCATGTCAATGGAGTTTTTTAACAATTTCACTGACATACCATCTTTGTCTTGGCTACTTTTCATTTTAAGGCTTAATATAATATTGCGAATTTCCATCTCATTAGTCGGGGTCATAAATATGGAATCTATGTTGACATTAATTTCATTAACGTTCTTCCCTGGGGGGATGTTTATGGCTAATTTGTGTGCTATGTTCATAAAGTGAGTGTTTAGAGCATTGCAAATATTTTCTTTTCCTGTGAAAGATTTACCGTCAATTATTATCTCACTGGGACCATCTTTGTTTTCAGTTGTGCGGTTGTAGATCATTTCATTGATTACTTTCCAAGTATCTTTTATGCTATTGGCATTCAATGTTAATTTGTGTTCATAGTATGAGGATTTCAGTTTCCGTTTTAAAGCTGTCACTTTGTTCCTACATATTATGTGCTCTTCCTTTAAGAGGTTATTGTTTCTGTGAATGCTAGTTTTAAGTTTAGCATGTAGTAGGTCCCTTTGTTTTATTAGTTGAATTAATTCTGTTGTTATCCATGGGTTTTTGTGGTTCTGGTGTATTTCCCTCAAAGGTAAGTCAGTGTTTTCTTTGTTGGGTGTCTGTTTCAAGATTTTGTGTTTCATGGCGATGTAAGTTTCGTTTAGATCATCTAAGCAGTCTATTTGATTGAGATCATTAGAGAATTTGTTTTTGTTCATGTACCGGTAATTTTTATTCACGTTTTTTGAACTAGACCTTTGCTTGTTGGGGGCGTATTTAAATGTCATGTTCGAGATTGGGCTTTTGCCTGGATAGTAGTTTGACCAGAAAATCTCAGTTACAAGAATATTATGATCACTAATATCACTATTTATATTGCTTATTCTATAGGCATATTTACAGTTATTAGTGGCCACCTGATCAAGGAGTGTACTTGTTGATTCACTTATTCTTGTTGGATAGCGAGTATTGCCTTGTGTGAAACCATAGCTTGATAGTAGATTGAGGTATGATTTGGTTACATTATTTTTGTTTAATAAGTTAATATTTGTATCACCAATGCATAAGGAAAGATTGGCATTGTTTTTCGAGAGAATGTGCTCTAAAGATTGCATGAATTTTGTTGCGTTATTTATGTTTGGATTATATACTGCAATTATATTGATAGTATGCAGGTTATTGAAACGAACAGTATCATTCCTTATGAGCTCTAACTGGATCAAGCTATGGTTACTCTCAACTAGGTTAAGAACTTTTGTATTCCATTTTTTGTGGACATAAACTCCCACACCTCCACCATCCTGATTGTCTCTGTGTACAAATGCAACAGAATAGTTGTTTAGGTTGAAGTATTTAGCTTCATTACTTTTTACCCAAGTCTCGGTTACCACTATGACATCTAGATTTTCCACAATATGTATTAGTATCTCGATATCTTCTAGTTTATTTTTTAGGCTTCTGCTATTCACGTAAAGACACTTGATTTGGCTAACCTCATTTTTAGTGTCTGCTATGTAGTCGTGGATACAGTCATATTTACGCTCATCTATTGATGAGTGTAAGTCAACATCAACTAGTAGGTCCATGTCTTGATTCATTCTTATTACTGTGAATGGGATGGCTGAGCCTTTTTATTGGAAGAGTCTCTTACTAGCCTTTCAATGTCTTCTGCTGAGCTGATCCTGACAGCCTTGTCACCATCTGATCTACGGACGAATATTTTGCAGTCCCGGGTCCAGACGTATTTAAAACCTAAATTACGGAGGTCTCTTGCCTGTTTGTGAAGTACTTTATTTGCTGGCGTCAAATGCTCGTTAATGTAGATAGGCCTAGCCCTTCCATTGATTCCTGCATCACTTGAGTTCAGGTTGGGTTTGGATCTTTTGCCTTTTAGAATTGCGTCTTTTTTTAGCCGGCTGCAGAATTTTACTAGTAAAGGAGGTGGAAGACCTTCTCTGCTGTGTGGTAGCCGATGGCAGGCGTCAATATCGGACTCAACAACTGTGACACCCAATTGATCAGCGATAGTCTTGACAATTTGAACGGGGTTTTCGTTTGAAGTGTGCGGCACGCCATGAAGCTCTAAGTTGTTTCGCCGAACGTATTGTTGAAGCTCGAGATTCTCTTGCTTTAACAATTTGACCTCACTGCAGACGATATTCTTATCCTTCTCTAACTCACAAACTCTTTGGCTGAGCTTTGTTATTTCTGACAAGGCTTGCTTCAGAGTTTGTGCGGCAGTTGAAATGTCACTTTTCATACCATCAAAACAATCAGAAAAGTATGTCACGGACTTAAGCATGTCATTCTGAGTCTTTTCAATGTTTTCGAGTTTTGTCAGTCGGAGGTTGATTTCACAAACAAGATCGTGTAAATCTGATTTACTTACATTCTCGTCTGGCGCGGCGATTTTAGAAACCTCATCCGTAGTTGACTTATTACTCATTGCACTGCACACGACACAATACCATTGCTTGGCCTTGTCGGACAAAAGTCGGTTAAAGACTTTCTTCTTTATGTTAACACAGGTTCTGTGGTATGATTTACCACATTCCCCATCACAATTTATGTAATCTTCATTATCAGTTATACATTTTTCACACTGACCGCACTCGGTTGATTTGTTACTTGTCGCCATCTTGCCAATTGTTATTATTATTATTATACTTGAATTAAAAACAGATAACACACACTAATACAGCCATCACATTTAACACTGGTTATCAGACTAATTCTACACACACCCAAAGTATACGGGGCTACAGTACATGACCGCGTTGTCGCAGCCCCTAAACTAAGAAACCAACCAAAGTTCAGCAGAGTCTTAAATTGAGTCATTAGTTGAGTCTGTAGAATCTATCTATCAATCAATCAATCAATCAATCAATTCTTGAGTTGTCGTAGCAAAGTTTTCATCAAGTTGAGTTTTTCGGTTAGCCTCGCCCTAAGTTTGGTATGCTTCTAACCGCATTGCGCTTCGGCTGAACACAAAAGTACTGTAAGCATTAGCCCACTTTTAACTGTGCACCCTTTTTTGGAAGTTCATGCATATTGCCTCTATACTTTCAGAATTTTGGCGAGCCTTTCTTGCTGACCTCTTACATTCATAAAAACTTCAGCTTTCCTTAAGTGAAGTTCACGGATAATTTTGATTTGTTTCATTTCATCCTGTACAGTTTTTATGTCTTCTTTTGCATTGTCGATTTTCACTTGGAGGTCTCGTTCCTTTACTCTAAATTCGTCAGATGTACTACTAGTTACTTAATGATAAGTAAAACACACTGAGAAAAGACGACTCACTCAATGAAGATAATCCCAAAACAAAATACTAACACAAAAACAACAAAACAGCCAGAAATTCTGGGAGCGGCTGGCTGATCCTCATCAGTTTTGTCACCTAGCAGCTTGACTCTCATCACTTTTCCCAATTGTGGCAAATATTTCCTTGCTTATATCTATTGACTGCCATCACTTTTCCTCATGCTAGTGTTGCTGGAAGGTAAAGCATCACCATAGCTACCGACTGGCACTAATAACTCAATTTTTAGCCTACTTTTCACATTTTGAAAAAATGAGGAAAAAGTAGACTTATGAGATCGATCCGGGAAAATGTGTGTCTGTCTGTCTGTCTGTCTGGCTGGCTGTGTGTGTGTGTCCCCTATCAACTCCTAAACGGCTGCAGCAATCGAAACCAAATTTAGTATGAGTAAAGATGTATACCAGAATATCTCAAGCCCACATTTGAAAATGATGTCAGTGCTACCAACTGCTGAAAAAACACACTAGAAATTTGAGCTCCATGTTGGATATCTTGGAAGGTATGCATGGGAGCTATTCCAAAATTGGCACACATGTAGATAATACTATTTCAGTTTAATTTCCAGGAGGCCGTACATGATAGTGTTGCCAATATAATTTTAAGCCTTCTGATAGGTCCAATTTTTTAATTGAATATAACTTCTACACTATCAATTGGATTTCAACAAAATTTTGTATGTAATATGTGCACATAAACAGATATGACTTACCGTATAATTAAGAGCCACCGGGGCTCTCAACAGATAATAATTACTCTCTCTATTTTAGTATCCAAATACCAATATATCAGAAAGTATGTGAGCTGACAGCTTAAAACTATGCACACGTATAGTACCTGACATTTTAGATTAATTTGGAGTAACTTATATACGTCAGTTCTACCAACATGATTCTAAGCCTGCTATAGGACCAATTTTTAAATACTTGTAACTTCTATACTATCAGTTGGATTTCAACCAAATTTCGTATGTGCTATGCGTAACATAACAGATATGACTATACGTATTCATAAGAGCAATCAGGGCTGCCAACTGTTAATAAATCCTGTCTATATTTTTTACCCTTATATCAATATATCAGAAATTATGCAAGCCAACAGCTCTATACTTTGCACACGTATAGCACCTGACATTCTAGATTAATTTGGAGTAATTAATATAAGTCAGTGCTGCCAACATGATTCTATACCGGCTGATAGGCCCAATTTTAAAATACATGTAACTTCTATAGTAACAAATGGATTTCTTCCAAAATTGGCACAACAAGATATCATAATGTTTCAGATGATTTCTGACCAGCACACGCATGACATTGTTGCCAACATGCTTTTATGCGTGCTGATAGATCCAATGTCTAACTGCATGTAACGTCCATTGGACTTCAACAAAACGTTGTATTCTGTACCTTAAGAGATGGAACTAAGAATATATTCAGTCACCTAGGTTGCCAACTGTAGTGCTCTATTAGGCTACATTATACCAGGTATATTTCGAACTAATTAGACATTTCGATATTACAAGTTAAATTCGTCATTATTCTAGATAGGTTCATATACTGTAGATTTATCATTGGAATGAATATTAATTTTAAGAAAAGTAGGCTCTTTAGTCATCACGGAACTTCTTGTTAGCGTACTTTTCTCATTTTGCAAAAATGAGGAAAAAGTAGACTTATGAGATCGATCCAGGAAAATGTGTGTCTGTCTGTCTGTTCTTCTGTAGGTCTATCTGTCCTTCTGTCTGTCTGTCTGTCTGTCTGGCTGGCTGGCTGCGTGTGTGTCTCCCCCCTATCAACTCCTAAACGGTTGCAGCTATCGAAACCAAATTCGGTACGAGCAAAGATCTATTCCTGAATATCTCACGGCCAAAAATTAAATTAACGTCAGTGCTACCAACTGCTGAAAATCGCAATTGTAATTTGAGCTCTATGTTGGATATCTCAGAAGTTATGCATGCGAACTATTCCAAAATTGGCACATAGACAATAGCATTCCAGATTAATTTTCAGAAGACCATACATGTCAGTAATGCCAACATGATTCTAAGCCTGCCGATAGGTCCAATTTCTAAATGCATGTAACTTCTATACTATCGATTAGATTTCAACCAGTTTTCGTATGTACGATGTGCACTACTGCAGATATGACTGTACATATTCTGACGCGCCACCAGGGCTGCCAACTGTTAATAAATGCTCTCTCCATATTTTAATCCTAAAATCAATATATAAAAAGTATACAAGCCAACAGCTCTAAACTTGGAACACGTATACTACTTGACATTCTACCTTAGTTTGGAGTAACTTACAGTATATACATCAGTGTTGCCAACACGATTCTAAGCCTGCTGATAGGTCCAGTTTTTAAATGCATATAACTTCTGTACTATCAAATGGATTTCAACCAAATTTCGTATATGCTTTGTGTACCATAACAGTTATGACTATGCGTATTCGTAAGAACAAGCAGGGCTGCCAACTGATAATAAATGCTCTCTCTCTGTTTAATCCTAATATCAATATATCAGAAAGTTTGCGAGTCATCATCTCTAAACTTTGCACACGTATAGTACCTGACATTTTAGATTAATTTGGATTAACTAATATACCTCAGTGCTGCCAACATGATTCTAAGCTTTCTGATAGTTTCAATTTTTAATTACATGTAACTTTTATACTCACAAATGGATTTTATCCAAAATTGGCACTTTAATAGATCGTAATATTTCATATTAAGTCTGAGCATCACATACATGACATTGTTCCCAACATGATTTTTCGCGCGCTGATAAATCCAATATCGAACAGCATGTAACGTCCATACTATCCATTAGAAAAAGAAATGAAAATCCACAGCCTGTTTCCAGTCTCCGACCGGGTCAGGAATGGAATGAATGAAGCCCCCATCTAGCGGCGAGGATATGAACTGTGCCGGCTGCCGAGGCCTGACGCACTCCTCTGAGGCTATGATTAAATGAATGACAGATGAAATGAAATGATAGTGGAGTGTGTTGCTGGAATGAAATTTTGACAGGGAAAACCGGAGTACCCGGAGAAAAACCCGTCTGCCTCCGTTTTGTCCAGCACAGATCTCACATGGAGTGACCGGGATTTGAAACACGGACCCAGCGGCGAGAGGCCGGCGTGCTGCCGCCTAAGCCACGGAGGCTTCACTATCCATTAGACTTAAGCCAAATTTTGTATGTGCATTCTATACCTTAAGAGATGGATCTAAGTATATATTCAGAGTCTCCAGGGCTGCTTACTGTAGTATGTTACTCTATTAGTATATTACTTGGTTTCGACATAATTCTAGATAGGTCTATATAGATTGGCATCAATCTGAAATTGTAAGAAAAGTAGGCTCTTTAGTTCGTCACGGAACTACTTGTTTCATTTTCATGACTCTCATAGTTTTTCCCCCTGGCCCTTCATATGAAATTACGTATTGGTCTGTGAATCAAGAGGTCCGGGAACTGGGCAATCCTTTCATGATCTACTGCTGTGCGCATTGCATTTACTCGCAAGTTGGCCTATTTATAAGGAATTTAAGGTTATGAGCGGTGTCGCGTCTATTAATGTAGTTGATCTTAATATCATATTCTTTATTTAAACTAGTGCTGGTGGAAGCTACAAATCATCTAATAAAATGAGTTCCATATTATAAACTACAATACAGTGCCGGAAAAATTAATAGCAACTCAGTGATTTTCCTCTTTGAATTAAGTTTTTTCATGCTTCAATGTGACAGGTGTTTCCTTAGTAATGCAGTCAGAATTTTTTTTGAAAGCTTAATTACCACTCTATTGCAAGGTAACACATTAAATTTATTGTTGTTTACATGGCAGTTTGTACAGCGTTTGTAAATTGAAGGCCCAAGAGCAAAATATTGTATTTTACGTGTTGGTGTGTATTGTGCCAGCAGATGGCAGTAAATGCTCCTGGAAGTTTTATTCATTGTCTACTGATGTCTATGTTGTGCATACAGTTGCTCGTTACTACTTCCTGTTGTGCATTCCTACTTCTTATCTATTAACAATCCCTTTGAATGATCTTAATATTTTTCGTGTTTACCTGTTGTGTTTTTTGTCATTGAGGGAGTTTTATTGACAGATTCTAATTCAGAAATGGGTAGGAAATGGGATATAACACCAAGAAAGGCTACACAGATTGTGACTTTAAGTGAGTGTGGTAAAACTAATAGTGAAATAGCTGAAATTGTGGGTGTGCATTAAAGTACATTTGGGAGACAGTTGGGTAAGTTTCGAGATAGGGGTGATGTTACGGGTGGTAGAGTGGGGAAATGTGGCAGAAAACCGGTAACTTCACCCAGATGTGACAATGCTTTACGTCGTTTATGTTTGGAAGACAGATTTGCTACCTCAGAAGAACTTGCAGAGAAATGGAGGGAAACTTCTGGGGTTAATGTTTGTTCTAGTTACTGTAAGGAACAGATGGCGAAAATTTTATTTGATGTCTAAGAAGCCCGTCAAGAAACCAACGCTCACCAAACAACAACGTATGAAGCGTGTACAGTGGGCTAAAGAACATCAGCACTGGCCAGTTGAACAGTGGCGTAAAGTTCTCTTTAGTGATGAATCAAAAATCAACATTGGTGGAAGTTAACAGGTTACCCCTTAAGGGAGGCTCTCATGATGAATGGTGCTGGACCGTTTACAATCATTTACCCTGGCTACCAGTTTGAAGTTGGTAATGAATACCATAACTAGGAAATGATACAATGATACGACTGGTAGATATATGATGTATTCAACAACATTTGGACATTGACACACATAACATGACATGATATGACATAAGAGATGTAGAAACATTAATTAGGGTACTTACTTTTAGACAAGCCCTCCATACAACTCCCAAATCAGTTATCATCCCACTTAGAATATCCATCATTAAAAATATATACTAGTCTTCAATACAGTGATCTCTTCAAGTGCAGTTAAACATCGAAGTTCCATAAATGACATTCTGCGTCATATTTTCACTTCGCAACAGTCTCCATATCTCTGGTCCATAGATACCTTTCACATATCAACAGCAGTCTTTTCATCCAACTTGATAGTACTATAAGTCCGACAGTAATACAATTTATCTCACAATCAATCACAGTCGTAACTTAAGATGAAATCAGACGTTTTGCTTAATATGTATCAACCAATGTGATCCTTTCATCTCCAGAATGTTTCCTTTCCTTAGTTCGACCCGTAACACCAACAGAATACGTTAGCCTATTCTTCATTGTTCGTCAACTTGGTTCTCCAAAATACATTTACAGTGAACTTGACGATAATATCTTGTTTTCTCATAGATTAAAATCATCACAGTCCAATGTTACAGAATTAACACACTGCAAACATATACCAACGACTCTACAAATCTTCTTACAACATTTCGTTACCTTCCTTCGTACCTCTTTCAAAACATCGTAACAGCTGATCGTCATCTCCTCACAACCACATAGTTACAGTCATAACCTTTTACTGTAAACTGCAAATGTATATCGACAACTTGACGAATCTTCTTACAATATCCTTCGTTACCTTTTCTTGGTACTTTTTCCTCATCAACCTCACAGCTGATCGTCAACTTATTACTCCTTTCGTTGTTGTCAATCTTCAACAAAGTACCCCAGAGAACACCCACGCAGTCCAGCAATACAATCATTCCAAGGGATCCAAGTTTTACGGAAACATCGAGTGAACTCTGTTTGCGGAGAGGCAAAAACATGACATAAATTCTCCTAGACATCTACTCCATAGAGAACACAAGCTAGCATTTTCCTCATACATTACCACTCATCCGTATTCAACATATCTTTTCAAAATAAAATAACTTACTAGCTTTTCCAACGTCGTAATAGCTCCAGATCCATAATGTCATTACTTTCAGGTCACGTACAATCTCATAGGCCTACCACATATCAAAACTGTCAGTGGCCAAAGATACAACATTACTACTTCTAAGACATCAACAGTTCTCTTCCGACAGAAATGACAGTTCCCAAATAAACCATCTTTCTTACTATCAAGAACACATACTTAGAAGATAGTCAAAGTCAAAGAAGGCCAGAAATAAACAATTTCAACATCTCACGAATAGAATGCATATTAACTGCACTCTGGCGGCTACATTTCAAATCTTACACTCATAACTCCAATACTAGCACAAATACTGCTACCTAACGGTAAACCATGAAATCAATGTACTGTAGCATATTCTCGCGGATCACCTTTCATACTTGAAGTGGAGAAGAGAGTCAAGAATTGGCTCAGACTCCCCGCCCTCAAACTTGTCGAAGGTTCAACGAACCAAGACAACGTACCATAAAAGAGTACAAACATAAGTCCCTAACAAATACCTCTACTCTACATCACGGGTAAAGACACATATCAGAAAACAAAAATATCCCAATATTCACACACATCAAAATTAAAGAACTACATCAGTAGGTAATATAAGCCGAAGCTGGCGCAGGGGCTAATGGGCAAGATGGCCGCCGCGCGCAATCACTCTATGTTATTCTTATAGAGGGGTCATTCAGAGCTGGCGCAGTGGCTAATGGGCAAAATGGCCGCCACGCCCTGAGACCGTGAATGACGTCACAGAGGGAGGTCGGCCGTGTAGTTGCTAAATGGAATATTTATTATTATTATTATTATTATTATTATTATTATTAGGTAATTATTAATTGATCATGTGCAATCCAGACCAGCCTTATATTGTCCACTTTTGGTGTAGTTGCTAGCATTTTAGCTGTTTCCCTAGAGGTGTGGGTTTCATTCCCGCCTCAACCAAGAAATTTTATTTTGGGCTGAGAGCTGGACTGGGGTACACTCAGCCTCATGACGTGAAAGTAAGAAAACGTGGGGTTTCATTCATACCTCAGCCATTCCGCCTAATCCAACTTTACCTAACCTACCCTAACCTAACTTAACCTAACCTAACTTCGCCTAACCTAACCTAACCTAACAAACATTATTTAACCTAACCTAACCTAACCTAACCTAGCCAAACTTCAAAGTGAGAGCAAATATGAGAGCAAATGTAAGAGCACACATAATTAACTAAGTTATAACCTAACCTAACCTAACCTAACTTCACCTAATCTAACCTAACATAACCAAACTTCAAAGTGAGTGCAAAAGTGAGTGCAAAAGTGGGTGCAAGAGTGGGTGCAAAAGTGGGGTGCAAAAGTGAGTACAAAAGTGAGTGCAAGAGTGGGTGCAAAAGTGGGTGCAAAAGTGGGTGCAAGAGTGGGTGCAAAAGTGGGTGCAAAAGTGAGTGCAAGAGTGGGTGCAAAAGTGAGTGCAAAAGTGGGAGCAAAAAAGTGAGAGCAAAGAGTGGGAGCAAAAATTGGGAGCAAAAAGTGGGAGCAAATAAGTAAGAGCAAATGGGAGAAACCTCAGAAACCTCATTTAAATATTTTAGATTCAACATTTTAACATTTTACATTTTAACATTTTAGATTTTTGATTTTTCATTTTACATTTTGTTTTGATTTTACTTTTTACATTTTAGATTTTTTGTATTTTAGATTTTAGTTTTTTTAGATGTTACATTTTCAATTTAAGATTTTTTGATTTTAGATTTTACATTTTACGTTTTCCGAAAAGAGTCAACTACAAGGTCACATACCTAACCTCACCAAACCTAAATTTACCAAACCTAACTTAAGCTAATTCAAAGGCTAATGCACATACACAAAGTATATAAGGGCACATGCAACTAGCCTTATGCTAGTCTTATAGGCTACTGTACAACATGATCACTACCCCAACCGGTTTTTTTTTTCATTTTGTTGTTTTCTCATTTGTCAATTTTCCAATTTCCCATTTTCAGTTTTTTTTTATGTCAGTTTTAAGTTTTTCAATTTCATAATATGGAGACATGGATTTTGCATTTCGTTGTTTACACATTTGCCAATTTTCCAATTTCCCATTTTCGTTTTTTGTTAATGTCAGTTTTAAGGTTTTCAATTTCATAATATGGAAACATGGATTTTGCATTTTGTTGTTTACACATTTATTAATTTCACAATTTCCCATGTACAGTTTTTAAAATGTCAGTTTAAAGTTTTTCAATATCATGATATAGAACCATGGATTTTCCAATTTGTTGTTATACATTATTTGTCAATTTACCAAATTCCCATTTACAGTTTTTAAAATTTCAGTTTAATGTTTTTTCTATTTTGTCAATATGGAATCATGGATTTTCCAATTTGTGTTTTACATGTTCATTTTGCATTAGGAGTGGGGAGAGGCGGGTAGTAATTAGAAATGTACAAGCAGTGGCCATAAAATATTTTTATTTTAAATACATGTACACTATTTACACATAATACATTTTTATATATATTCTTTTTTGTTATAAATTGTACAGTTATTTTTATTTTGTTTTCTATTTATATATTTTTTAAATTATGAATACCATTTTTTATTTTTGTAGTGTTATTGTTTTATTTCCTAAATTGTTTTATGTATTTGCTAGTTGCAGGCAGAAGATTTTGAAATTCATAACTTAACTCTTTAAGCATGGTCAATGATTGAGTAATGACCATAGGCATGTGTACCTATACCATCAGCATCAATCACTCTTTTATCATCACCAGGACACAAAGCAATTTTGTTTAGTCTTATAGATGATATGTCATGTTGTTTAGAAGCGATAATGTTCATTGGTATTCTTTTTACATTGTTGTTCATGACACAATCCTTATAATCTTGAAAGCTTATACAATTTTTGACAACCCCTTTGCTAATACCTTTAATCTTTTTGATTTCTTTACCATTTATGTCTAAAGCGTACATTTTAGCTCTAAGTCCAACAAATGCTTTTATAATTTGTCCACAAGCCTCGTCTTTAAATTTCCCCAACGTTTTCTTATTTGATGTAGAGTAACATATGTGATTAGTAGGATAATCTGATGTGTCCAGGTGTTCTAGGAAATCCAACTTGTCTTGATATACATTTGGGGTGTTAACCAAATAAATGAACGAGTCGGTATCCATATACATGAGTTTAAGATTGTTCATTCCATAATAGGGTAGCAGGACATCATAGTGGTGGGAATACATTAGAGTTTTTGAAATATCCAGTATACACATTCCAATATATATAGGCTTATTGAATACAATGTTACGTTTAGCCATGTGGAAAGCATTTAGGTTGGGACCATAAATTGTTCTGTCGATGAATGTTGGTTTAGCTATTAGCTTTTCTGCCTTTTTGCTGTCAGTCACAAGACGTATGTCTATTCTGTTACGGATATTTTCCATTGTTTTCCCAAAAATGGCATTGTTGAATAATTTATACAGATTTTTCTCAAAATCATTTCTGGCTTGTTTTCGAAGGTTGTTATTAAAATCAACGTATGCCTTTAACCAAGGTCTTTGTTTAAACTTTAACACACGATGAATTTTTATCAATTTTATTCCATGATCTAAAGCCTGTTTTAATGCCATGTAGTGAACAACATATCGCCTTCGATTTCCAAGATGAGGAATTAGTTTTTTCAGAGACGAATCCTTAGGTTGTGTACACTCTGGTAGGAAAGGTAAATAGTTGTGTAGATCATGAAGGTCAGATGGGTAATCAACATCAACGTCTAGAATGTATCCCACAGGATCGTCGTTCTTTAGTTTTTCTAGATCAACAGTATCTGGAGAAACCCACTGAAATCCACCATAAGGAAGGGAGTGGCACATAGCCCACCCGTATTGGTTGTTGGCATCATCATAGGTAATAAACTGCGATGGTTTCTCAGAATCATAGGTTTCCATGTATTTATTGTTAGCTTCAGCATACCGATGAGACACCTGGCATATGCCTCCACGTATTCCAGACTCGATGAAAAGAATCTGATCGTAATCCTGTAGCAATTCCAGTTCAATGCCTGTGTAAAGGAGCATTGCCTCGAAACTTAAACCAGGCGAAGTAAAGAAGTGTGCAGCATCCACTCGGTGTGTTTCTAGTGTTTTGTTTCTAAACGTTTCAAAGCTGTCTGCAAGAAGGAGTACATCTGATGTTAGGTAGAGGTCACTATATTCCCCTAGAGTTTTAATGTTGAACTGTTTCCAGACATTTTTGGCATGTTCATAGTCTTCTTGACTAACATCTTCTTGACTTAATTTGTTAAAGAATGCCTCTTTTGGAGGTAAACACGTTTCACTTAACTTTTCCCATGAGTCAATGTAGTCATAACAAAATACCCCTTTACGAGTCATGAGCATTGCATTTTCTTTTCCAAAGTACTTGTCTGTTTCAGGGTATGATGTTAAGTTGGAAACTAAGTTTTCCAAACTACTCGGCATTAACCGAAACGTGTCCACAAATCTAAGCTTAACATTTCCTACATATTTGGTGAAGGAAATGTATTTTTCCTTGGAGTTAGCGATAACATCCACTCTCTCAGTAGTACATCCTAATTGCTTTACAATGAAATTTGCGTCATAGCCACTCATATTATGTAAAAACACAGGAACGGGGTTACGTGTTTTACACTTCAAATTACAGTTATTGTGAGCACTTCCACGGTATTCCCCTGTAATATGACAATGGTCTCGAACTTTCCAGTCCTCTTTGGTAAATGGTTTTCGACACAAATAACAGGTTTCAGAAGATTGGAACTCTGCTTCTTGATGCTCAGTTAAAGCTTTTGGAACATTTAAGCTGTAAAGACGATCAATTTCATTAGCTATTGAGATCAAACAGTCCATAAACTTTTCTGCAGCGTCAGGTCCACGATAAATAACAGGTTGGCTTGGAAGATTTGTCTTTATGTGTTCCACAGCGGGTGAGGGTTTAACGTATATACCAAAGCTCATAGGAACATGACTCTGGTATGGCACTGTATAACTTGCCTCAGGATTAGGTAGACATGTTTGATAGGGTAACAGTATACTTTCAAAATCTGCATAGATAACGTAAGGTATTCTAAGCATTTTTTCCACATTTAAAAATTTGACAATGGGGTTTTTAATAGGCATTTCAACCCTAGCAATGTCATGCTGGACACACAAAGCTCTATGTTCTTTTAATTTTTCCATTCCTTGTTGCCCATATTGATTATCAAAGTGAGTAAAACACCGTTTACACGTATATATCTTATGTCCATGGCGGGTAATCTGATGTCCTACTAGTTTATCAAAATCTTTGATAAAGACGTAGTGGTTCTGGCCGGATAATGAACTTAGCAGAAGGAGGTCACGATGGTCTTGTAACTCTTGATCCACAACCTTTAGAGGAAACAGTTTATTGTCTTCTTCCAGTCCAAATACATTAATGGATATATCGTTGGCTTTCTCGAATTTGGGAATGTCAGCTAGTAATGTTGGAAATGATATTACTGAAAAATCATACTTGTTTTCCAGATCCTTGTATTTACTAATGCGTTGAGCATCCTTTTTAACCAGTTTTGCTAAAATGGCATACATAAAACACTTTTCATCTTTCAAGTTTTCAGGATTAATGCAGGCTTTTCTTGCTTGTATAGCTGCTGGTAATGGAATATATGTGCTTCCACGCAAGGGATTGTACTTATTTATTTTCAATCGTACTCCTTCCACTGCTAACAAAGCCCAATTACTGCCTTTTAGCTCAGATTCCTCCATTTCCGTAGTTAACTTTGTAAATTGTGTTTCCAAGAAACTACTTAAGTCCGTTTCCAAAAATAGGGCCTGATTTCGTGTTTTAAAAGCACGATCTGTAATTTCATTGGTAGATGTATGAATGAATCTACATTCAGCCACAAGATTAACTTTGATCGACTTGTGCATTGCTAGTTCTTTCTCCATAGCTTGAATTATTTGCTGTTTGGACTCTTTAAGGTATGAATTTAAATCCTTGCACGTATCGCAACGAATGAAATAGGATTTAAGTCGACCTTCAAAAGATGTCTCATATTCAATAAGTCCATTTTTGTCAGGGACCAATGACAGTAGGTAATGTTTTGTGGGCTCAGATTTTTGTCTTTTAGCTGCCGACACAACATTACAACATTCTTCATGACGACGTCCGTTGTAGGCATTGTTGAATGTACAGCCACACGTTTTACACTCATGAAATTCCCCACACGAAACTTCATGACGCTTCCTATGATAGTCCCGAAGAAAAGTCTTTCCACACTCTTTACACATATAGCTAGGAATGGGTTCTTCCATCACGAATGTTGATTTCTGCAAACAGCTGCTTACTGCGTATCACAAGACTAGAGGTTGGTCGTGAGACGGTCTTTCACGATGTGAACACCGTGAGAGGTAGTAGTCAACTGGTGATATTCTTGTGAAGGGTCCTCTAATATACCCCTAGTCTAGACCAACAACTCTTTACAGCGTATGACAAGGCTGTAGACTGGACAGTGAGACGGTCTTTCACGATGTGAACACTGTAACAAGTAGTAGTCAACTGATTATATACTTGCTAAGGGTTCTCTAATATACAATAGTCAAGACCAACAGCTACTTACTGTGTAGTACAAGGCTGTACAATAGTTGTTTTGACAGTCTTTCACGATGTGGTCACTGTGAATGGTGGTAGTCAACTGATGATATTCTTGATAAGGGTCCTCTAATGTACCCCTGGTTAAGGGTAACAGCTGCTCACTGCTTATGACAAAGCTAAAGACTGGTTGCTTCAACGGTCTTTCACAATGTAAACACTGTGACAGGTAGTAGTCAACTGAAAATATTCTTATGGCCTACTCAAGGTTATCAGGTACTTACTGCATTTCAAAAGGCTGTACACTCATGTGTGTTAGGCACTCTTTCTTGCTAAGGACCCCAATATTCCCTACACAAGGCTATACATGTTAGTTCTAAACACTTAGTGATTAATTGTATATTCAATTTTTGTACAAAGCTTATACAAGCACGTTTTTATGAGGTAAAACTTTGTTAAATAGCTGCATGCGACACACAAAGTATGTTGCCGCTATCTAGCGGTGACTATGAGAACTACTTGAACGACCAGCATGCTACCTAGCGCTCCATTTCAACACTCGCTCACTGAACGACCAGCATGCTATCTAGCGGTCGATATCAATACTCACTCAACTACCAGCCTGCTACCAGTCCTTTTTTTATGGCTGTAAAATGCTTACAGCCATGTTTGTAAGCAGCAACAACAACAACAACACACAAAATTCCAAAAAAAAAATCGAAAGTACTCTAAGTTTTATCAATGACTCTCAACTCTTACACTTACCTCTATCCCATGCATAGTCAAAAATTAGTGTATTTTTCAAATTTTTCAAAAAATATTTGGAAAGTAGACTGTATCATTAAACTAAAAATCCTGAAAAGACATATGTTAACTCCAACACCTACTTCTATACCCCTCTCAGTCCAAAAATAGTGTATTTTTCAAATTTTCCAAAACATATTTCCAAAAAGGGTTATATTTCCGAAATTAAAAAGTTAACAAAAATGTTTGTTTGACATAAATGAATGGCCTTTGCCTCCTCTACCACTGTACCAAGTCCCAGGTCTCCAGGACAAAAAAATTAAAATTTTTAAAAAGGGTTTTATTTCCAAAATTAGGAATTTTACAAACATATTTGTCTGACGTAAATCAATGGCCTTTACCCCCTCTACCCCCCACACTAAGTCACATGTCTCTAGGACAACAAAAATAAAATTTTGAAAATGGGCTTATATTTCCAAAATTAGGAATTTTACAAAAACGTTTGTCTGACGTAAATCAATGGTCTTTACCCCCTATATCCCCATACCAAGTCTCAGGTCTTTAGGTCAACAAAAATAAAATTTGGAAAAAATGGTCACTATTTTGGAAACTAGGAATTCTACAAAAAAGTTTGTTTAACATAAATGAAAGGTCTCTATCCCTTCTACCTGTAAACCAAGTTCCAGGTCCGTATGACAAAAATGAAAAAGTTCAACTGGGAAAGTAGGCGATTTTTCATATATCCAAACATTCTAAAATGTGTTCTATGGGCTTAAAAGAATGGCCTCTTTGTCCTTTATTTTTTTAAATAAAACTTTTTTAATTTTTATGTTTTTTTGAAAACACTCGAATTTTAAAAATCCTATATTTTGGAAACTAGGAATTCTACAAAAAACCTTCTTTGACATAATTTAATGGCCCTGACCCCATCTACCACCAAAATAAATTTCAAGTCTCTAGAATGAAAAATAACAGTAGTGGAGTGGTGGAGCTTCCAAATAGTGTCATGGCCGCCGCGTGAGTCACTATAAAAACGGCTATGTTCCCAACTAGTGTTATGCTTTGGGGGTGTTTCTATTACAAAGGTGTTGGGCGTATCCATGTCATAGAATCTAATGTTAATGGAGCCATGTACAAGACAATTTTGGAGAAGAAGATGTTGTCGGCAGGACGGGATTTATTTCCAGGATGACCATTCATTTTTCGGGATGATTGAGCACCCTGCCATCGTGCAAAAGTGGTCAAAGACTTCCCACGTATGCAGGAAAACGTCACAGCATTGCCATGGCTGGGCAATTCACCAGATCTAAATCCAATATAAATTTTTTGGATGACATTGAAGAAGAAAATCAGAGAAAAGAAGCCCAGAACAAAACTGCAATTGATCGAGACAATTGTAAACATCTGGTATCATGGAATACTCGTTGAAACTCTCCAAAATCTAATAGATTCCATGCCAAGAAGGTGTCAAGAAGTTGTGAGGTCAAAAGGTTATCCCACAAAGTACTAGTGCAAAGATAAGGAACTATTCTACGAGGTGTAAAATTTTGCTCTTGTGCCTTCTTTTAACAATAATAAAGAGAAATGTGACAGTGGAAAAACATAAAGTAGTTATAAGAAAGATATCTCAGTTTTGGTTTGTGAAAGGAACCCTTGCTATGCAAATAAAATTTTGTTTTATGGATTTGGCTTCAGTTGCTATTAAGTCTACAAAAGTCTACAAAAAGGGAAGTGGAAACCGCCTGTACTACGTGACGTTGTGCTGAACACAAAGTACCCCTGTGGCTAAGGGCTAAGTATGAGGACATTATGAAACTTATGAAATTTGACTACCGGTCCATCAAATATTTTACGAGGGACTTAGTTCAGACAACAATGATATGGATGCCTCAGTTATTGAACACCTGCAATAATGAGCTGTAAATCATATTTCTTGAATCATTTAGTCATAATATAATAATAGTGCAAACATATACTACGCATTTCAATTCATGCTCCTATTATTAATTTCCTTACAGCATTTCCCCTTTCTTCGAAAACCAAACATTGTATCGCACTAAACATTTGCAGGTAAAAGGGTCATTTTATGTAGAATATACATGCCAAATTTCATTTACGTGTGCTCTTTGCATTTTGAATGATGTAATATCTAACAAAACCCATTATTTCTCAATACATAGTCGGGTTGGGATGGGCCCTTATTCCACTGAGCCCCTCAATTGCTACACAAACTACCATGTAAACAGCAATTAATTGAATTTATTGTCTGGATTAGAGTTGAAATAAAACAAGCTTTCATAAAATGTATGGATTGTAGTACTTTCTGTTAACCTGTCGGAATGAATCATGAAATAGCTTAATACTGAGATAAAAATCACTGAGTTGCTATTAATTTTTCCGGCACTGTATCTGTAAAACAATCCCTTTTACGATAGATTAATATTTGAGCCAATAATATTATAAAATACCAGTGTATCAACAATTTCACGTGAGGTTTCTTCTATGTCAGATGTTACACATCATAAGTGACTACTGTAAGGCTCGTAAAGTTCTTTTTACTTATAACTAATGGCTGGTTGTTTTATATTTTTTCTTTCAACTGTTCTTCCACTTTATTACGACATATTACTAGGCTATTATTATTTTTAACGGATTCAGAAAGTAAAGCTCATTCTTTTTAATTTCTTCACAATAATTCACTTGATTACCACCTAACAGAACCCAATTCGGTAACCTGTTTCCGCTTTTTCATCCTTCGAAAGTCATTCTGCAGTTAGCACTCTCATTTTGCCCGTGCTTTTGATAGTGAAGATTAGGTCTATTAGTTGTCTGAACAAAAAAATGTGGAATGTACAGGCCGGACGTTTGTTTTAGACGATTGCCCGTAACCTTGAAGCTTGCGGGCGGACCTGTACACAGTCACTCTCTAGCCCTATCGCTTCACGTATTTGTTATCACCGGTCTGATGTAATGGAATTCAACACTTGAGCTCGTCACGACACCATTGTGGAGACAGTACAGTCGACGTCTAAGTATTGTGTGACGCGGAAGTACACGTTACATAGTTACGAACAGAACGCCATTATACTTGCCAATGACATACCGTACTTCAGCAGTAGTGTCAGGTAGCTTTGTCAATCATCTGACTGCATGGGACAGGTGACAACGAGACAGGTACTGTAGTAACTCGCCTCCAGGCTTCCATTAAGATTTTTCACTCGTCTAAAACAAACGCCCGGCCTGGACATTGTGACGTTCAATTTTCTCCGTTGAACACTGAGGGCGATCTGATAACACGTACCAGTAAATAAGAAGCACGAGTTGGCTGACGTAGTTACACATGTAGCGAAATGCCAAAATTATTGTCTAACGGTTCCACGTAAGCACTTAGAGTGATTCTTAACATATTGATGTGTATTTACTCGAGTTAACATGGTTTCTCAGTGTGTGCCAGCTATGCGTCTTGGTAGGTATACCTTTACCAACTGAAGAGCCCAATTGGTATACTGGGGTGAAACGCTAGCAATGTGTTGAGTTATGCTGGACATTTTTATCACATTTTGTGTTAATTACAGTTGTCAATGTCTGAAAGACTCCCAACACTATCAAATGCATCACAGGCTGTGCAAAATGTGGTATTGCAAAAGGATCAAAAAGGACTACAGTACCGGTAGACAGTAATAGTGTTTATAATGATGATGATGATGATGATAATGATAATGGTTATGATAATGATGATGATGATTATGATGATGATGATGATGATGATAATGATGATAATGATGATAATGGTAATGCTTTGTTTACACCAAAATAATTATTTGTTAAATTTGTCTACTGGAACAATCCCAGTAAGCTAATCCGGCGGCTTCAGCAATTGCATGCCTATAAACAGGCTGGTTATACCTAATATCAGGAAGAACTATTGAATATAGAAAATGACATTCGTCTTGCCAAAATTATTGTGTAACGGCTCCACGTAACCGCTTTGAATGATTCTTAACATATTGTTGTGTATTTACTCGAGTTAACATGAACATTCTAGAAAGTGTTGTGTATTTACTTGAGATAACATGAACATTCTAGTCACTGTGCCCAGAACATTCTAATCTGGAACATTCCAATCTGGAACCTTCCATATAATATGTATTGAACCCGCTGAGCTAAGGTTCATGTGATATTTTTCATGACAGCACATTTATGATGGGATGTAGTACCTTTGAACACACCCAGAAAGCTACGAGAAGCCGAGAGCTTATACAATTCTCTTTGAAGTAGCAGAGAATCGCACTTTTGACTTTGGTGATGTCTGCTAATTACTTATCTGAGGTCTTATTAATCAATTTTATCTTTCTACGAGACTCAGAATATACCATTTCGTCATTCTGTATTATTGAAACATTTTGGAGAATGTTTTTTCACTTTAAGGTAAGGTAATATCATTGCAGATACGCAAACAGCAATGTAAGTAGTCGCTCAACGACTTAGTTTTGACGACCTACTTCCACGAGGAACGCAGTTCCTTGCACTACGTCTGGAGATTCCGCCCTTTGTAGGCGTGTTATTATATCCGTCGTGTTAGACATGGCAAATATCCGCTGTTTAGCGTGGAAATAATTATCAGGTGCCATCGAGCACAAATACAGTGATCAACACGAATTGTATAGTGAATTATATTGCACTACGTCTGGAGAATCCGCCCTGTGTAGGCGTGTTATTACATCCATCGCATTAGACGTGGCAAACAGTCCGCTTTTCAGCGTGGAAATCATTATCAGGTGCCATCGAGCATAAGTATTCTACGAATCGCTGTTATTGATGTGCAGTGATCGACACATATTGTACAGTGAACTAATTGGAAAGTATTGTGAAATCCACGATATTTCTGTAGCACCACATTTTTTGCACCCACGTGTTTGTGGAGGACCGAGAGCCTGGTGCAAAATATATAGGTAAATGTGGAATTATTACTTTAAACACGTGATTATAAAAGTACATTATACAGTAATTGAACAAGAGTTTAGCTACGAGCTACCTTAGCTCAGCGGGTATAACCCATCTCTTTTGGGTACATTCGTGTTGACCGACTGAAAAGCACTAAACTCTTGTTTACTAAGGCAACACTGAAAATATGGCTTCAAACACCACAATACAGTAATTGCTACGGTGAATTTATTCGTAATAAAACGACGCCCATTTCACGGATGCCACGTAATAGAGAAAGTAGCGTCTGTACACGTGTGGAACCGCAGAACAGTGCATGGCCAGTTATCACTTACATCTGCAAAGTGTAGAGGCTGTGTTACCAATTATATCTAAAGCCTGTGATATCTACGTCGAATACTATAATTTTGAAGTGAAAATAATGAACTACTACAAGTCTTATTCTACCGCCCACGTGGTCAACTTTTTCAACACCATGTTCGAGACCGAGACCATGGGCTAATACCATTATGGTATGAGGGAGATGTCTCGGATGGGACCAGCATGATGATGGAACTTCTAGAACATCGAATGAGAAGGAAAGAACCGAGGATGCCTTTCCTAGGCATGTCCAGTCCATTCACGAGGTCAACTACAGGGACAAACCGAACCCTGGTCTTTGGGAGAGCCCAGATGGAAGTTCTGATGAGGACGATGCCAACCCTGAAAGCCAGAGGCGCTTTTGTTCAACCCTTGTCGTTGGACAGAGAGCTGAGTGTGAACTCCTTCGTATCGAGAGTTTTGTACACCCTTCCTTGTTCTAGTTTCTGGTGGTATAGTTAGATTAGTGTAGTTTGTGAACCAACCGAACTTAGTGACAGCCATTTCATAGGTAGGGAATGTAATTAGTCTAATTAGATGTCATTTATTTGCAGTGATAGTGAGTCACCCTTGGGTTCGACATTTTGGTCAACCCTGGTGCAGCTTGATGGACGTCGTAGAACGACAATTTCTATCTATTGCTAAACGTGACTGTAGTCATTTTGAGGCTACTTTGTTTAACCCTATCTGGGATGATTTTTCAAGTCTTTGCAGACTTTAGTAATGGCAATCTGATGCCATAGTTATATTTCTTTAACTGCATTTTTTGCAACCAGTCAATGTTACGCCCCTGACTTCGTTAGAGTAGTCGTATCATTTGGGTAATCGACTGTAATTACCAGTTTTGTAACTGCATTATATTTCATTAGAGATGAGCTCTGATAGCCATCCAGGTCATGTGTAGACCTTATAAGTAAAAGGGACGTTTTGTCGTTGCCTAGCATCGAACCCAGTTCCCAACGCATCATTAAGCAGATCCAGCAGAGAGTGGAGTTTGCGTATTATTATTTTGTTAGTGTCATGTGTTATGACACGTGATTTATTTGATGTTTGATACAAGTCAGAAATAATGTGTTTTATCTTCGAGAGCAGAGAGCTCCAGCAATTAGTGACATTGCTACCTTTTAAACGTCTTTGATGTGAAAGACAGATTTATATGATTGTATTCAGATTTATAGCGTGCTTTTTATGCACATATTCTTCGAGGTTTATAACCTATGGTAAAATGTATTATTATGAGGCCAGTTTTACTGTTATTTACTTGCTTAAATCGCCGGCCTAGCTATTGTGTTGTGTCAGTCAGCGCAGGAATCTTGTAGCCTGCGGCGACACGAACAGGTTTTGTGAATCCTACCCAGCGCTCGACTGAGAGCGCGTGCTTCTGAGTGAGACGGACTGATGTTAACATAGGACAGAATGCTTTTAGCATTCACTTTCCCTTTCATTGCAATTTATAGCTCATGGAACCCAGTGTCCATTCTTGTATCCGATCATATGTTCTGTAGATTGTCATTTCTTAGTTAAACGCTGTTGCGTGTACCGCTGTTTTGATGAGTACAGTTATGTCAGGTTTCTATAGTACGTTGTAGGCTAGCCCCGTTAGGGAGGTTTTTAATGTATGATGGTATTGTGTGTACCATGTCCGGGATTGTCCCGTTGACCAGATATTTAGGGAGGGTAACTGCTTGTGTCCAGGCCCATCCCAGAGTTATTGAACGCGAGCTGTGCGCCGCTGGTAACTTGTGTTATTGTGTGTCCGAGTTGTTATTGCTCGTTGATTGTATTCCGACTTTTGAGTCGAGGCTTTTGGCTGAGATGATCTCAGGGGAGACACTCCGTGCCCAGGCTTGTCAGTATTATTCGCCATAAACCAACGATAACCTAAACCGACATCTTAATAATAAAACGCATAATTTTGTAAACAAAAGCTAACTAACGAATTCTTTCTACTTAACCTTGTTCATTTGCATTTGGAACCTGCTGACATAGCCGTGCTAATGAAGGTATTTCCTGGAGGAAATGACTTGAGGACAGCTGACACTCATTTTGTTGTGACTGAAGCATGCTCGAACCTTGAGTTCGTTGCTGGTAGGGCGCAGGCCATACGATGTTAGACGTAGTCTTCACTACGCAGTCGTCACCGTAACTACACACATTAGATGACTATGGCTTACAAAGAGTAAACCAAGGTGCAGGCAGGCATTTGAATAAAACTGTGGTCTTTTATTTATTTATTTGATGATGTAAAAGTGTACGAATCCTCTATGTTACCCTATTGTGTGCTGATTAGCACTTAGTACATAGGAATGACTTAGATGTTTTCTTTATGGCTGTTCACTTAGATTTGAATGTAATTGTTTGTTATTACGGACGTCACCGCCGTAAATTTTGTTATTAATTGGTAGGACTCTGCTAGATGAATTAACGTTAAATGTAAATGTGGAGATGGTATCATGCTAACTTAGATTTGTTTTGCTACCCTGTTAAATGTAAATTCTGATATTAGCTTGATCTTGTAACTTGACCTAGGGATTTGCGTCGTACCATTTTCCTAGTGTTGCTGTTGTTGCTTTATTATTGTGAGACAGATCTTCCGCAAGGGTTTACTGTAACTTCTCAGGTAGGGACCTGCTCTTTATTTTTGATTATTTATTAGCTTGCGGATTAGCCGATAGAAACCCTCCGAACTAGGCTAGGGGTTTGTAAAATTTATAATAAATTTTCACGGTGATTTACATAAGTCTGGATGTTTCTTTTCTCAGTCTAGTTTTTAAGGTGAACCTTTCCTTAGGCAGTCTATGACCTTCGTCACCATGTACCACGATCCCCGTGGACTACAGTTTCTCGTGCCGCTTTGGCCTACTTGGAAGTTCACCTGATCCTCACGGCAGTTAGGTCCGACGGATAAGATGTTAGGGAAGTCATTGCGGTTGTTGGCTATCCTGGCAGCTCCTCTGACGGGCTCAGTATATATTGTGCCCGCTGGCCGTAGGTTTCGGGGAGCCACCGGTTTCAAATGACACTTCCGAGACCCTCTTCCAGTTAACACACAAGTATGGGGGATGATACATTCATAGGCTGGTGTAGCACAAAAGTCTGCACTCTGAGGTATCGGGAATTAGTGATGTTCAATCTTTAACCAGCTCAGAGGAATGCATCGATAACAAAACTAAACAAGTAAAGAGAGGTCAGTCTTAGGTTAAAATCACAAATAAATTTTATTCAGAATAGATCCCTAGCCTAGCATGAGATTTGCAAACGGCTAGCCCGATACTATTCTGCCCTAAAAGAAATATATATAAAAAGTACTAAACAAGATTTAATTACTATCATGGTCCTTATACAAAATTCGACAAAATGAACAAGCTAAGAGAATGGCACGTAAGATCGGCCCTAAGCAATTACATCGAAATAACTTACGGGTGGATCAAACATCAAAAGAATTTACAGCAAAGCAAGACATTTATTTGTTTACAAATACTAGAACATTTACATTTAGTAGCAAGGGGAAAATTTGTCCTAAGCTATGATGGTGCAATCTCTAACATTTATCTTTAGAGTTAAGTGTTTAGCAAGTCCTAAATATCATTAATTAATAAACGAGATGCGTTTATTACTAGGAAAATCAAGCTATGTGCACAATGTTGCTAAATTTAAAAAAATTATGCTAATACAACACAAATGCATACAATAATTCAGCACTCCTATGGTTGTGCAATTGGCACTGCCTACGTGCTCGATTTGTTACTGTTTGTAACAAACGGTCATAGTGTCAAAGTGTTAAGAAAATAGAAAATATAGGAAAGCCTGCAAATGCGATAGTAATTAAATAATTACATCGACTCATATTGCTACTAATCTGATGTGTGTGCTTCAGTTATCACATCACCAATTAGTGGTCGACTAATCATGTGAAAATGTATTAAAATGCAGCCTATCTACAATAGCTTAACAGTATCTAAGTGTTAATATTTGGTCCAGAAAAATAGTTTATTTTTAATGTTTATAAATTTTATTTAGGTTCAGGGGGAAGCCTCCGTGGCTTAGGCGGCAGCACGCCGGCCTCTCACCGCTGGGCCCGTGGTTCAAATCCCGGTCACTCCATGTGAGATCTGTGCTGGACAAAACGGAGGCAGACAGGTTTTTCTCCGGGTACTCCGGTTTTCCCTGTCAGAATTTCATTCCAGCAACACTCTCCACTATCATTTCATTTCATCTGTCATTCATTTAATCATTGCCCCAGAGGAGTGCGTCAGGCCTCGGCAGCCGGCACAGTTCATATCCTCGCCGCTAGATGGGGGCTTCATTCATTCCATTCCTGACCCGGTCGGAGACTGGAAGCAGGCTGTGGATTTTCATTCATTTAGGTTCAGGGGAAATTATAAGATTTGTTAGTTTTCAAAACCCTCTTTTTGATTATTAAAGTTTCACACAATTATTTATTCCTGACAATATTGTTGTTCAGTTTATGGACCTTTAAAAGCGTTTAGTGTATTCAGGTAACGTGTGTGTCCAACTTAAGCAAATAACTCAATAGTTCAATAGTTTACGAGACACCCTGTGTCTTCACCAATATCTCATCACACTTATTAGACATCCTATGTCTTCACCAATTACTTTACTCTTATTTCGGATCCATTGATCCAGGCGCCTTCGGTTTTGGTACGACTTTAATTAGTTCATTACCACCGATATAACCACAATAACAATGTCGGAGGTATTCATCCACCGTCACGACTCATAAAATACTCTTAATTTACAAAAGTGTGGAATCCTAATTGATACACGTTTGAATTGCTGGTAATAAAGATTACGGTATGTGTACAGAAAACACATCCTGACAACGCTTTAAATAAACATGAAGGCTTCTGATACAAGCTAACTGTGTGTGTGCGTTTATAAAATTGCCTCTTCCCTGAATAAGTCGAACCTGCGTTCATTTGGTTACAAAATACAATTGCATTCATTGCCTGTGTGGCTTCTTTTAAAGAAATAAACCTGTTTTCAAGTATTGTTCTGGCCAATAAGTGTGAATAACGGAACTCTGCATTCCATTTGTAATAATGTCAAGATTCTCACAGCCTTCTAAAACAAAATATTAATCCACTGCCTAGAATCGAGTGTGCTGTGTAGTGATCTTGGCTCGTAACCTTGGCCTTGATTTAACATTGTCAAACTAGTTTATTTGTCATCAGCCTGACAAAATAGAAGTTGATAATACCTGTTTTAAATGATACGAATGAGCATTGAAAATCCAGCCTTCCTGGCTTCTATAAATGTTTAATAAACTATTAATTTCCACACGCGTCTTATAATTAGCTACCTGCATTGTGCACTAAATAAATGAAACCAAAATAAACTAAGTCTACTTTTTTCAACTCTTACAATACGCTATAAATATTTGATCTGACTTACAGATTCAGCGTCACTTGGTTCGAATCCCGCCATGAGATGTTGTATGCGGTCTCGTGTATGGCTTTAGGTTACCATTTCATTGTGTCTGGACATCCTCCGTCGCCAATTCCCCACGCATGATTTAGCAATCACATGCCATCGGGTGGTTGGTGTTGTATCTGAAGATCTGCTGGTTTATCATTATTGCGATGGTAGCGTTGGTAAAAATGTAGCACATAATTAAATAAATCTTTCGCGCACTGCAGCTAATATGCGGTAAAAAAAATTGCCCATTTTCACTCCGCCACTAGCTCTAGTCTCTGTCGCTAGTGCGACACTCACTCGTGACTTGCACTGATATTTACACAATAAAATATTAACAAAATATAAATCAAAATCACTGCCCATCCGGCAAATAAAGATTGTACTTGTAGATTTCGTACAGTTATAAAGTTAGTTAAATACACAGTTTATAGAACACTGAAACATGTGTGTGTGCGTAAGAATGAGACCATGCGGTCGCAAAGTTTTCTTCACACAAGTCCTTCATTTCACCTCGGATAATAATAGAAATATTTTACAGTTTATGTAGTGGTAAATGTCTTCAATCCTTCAATTATTACACAATGTCCTGATGGCTATCCATATGAAAGTTATTCGCAGATTTTTCCTGCCACATGGTTTCCTTTCACTTGTGCTCTAACGTGCACATGTTGTCTCTTCCACAGACAAATAGGAACTGGTGTTACCAAATATGGCGTGCTCTCAGTACATGAGCTGGCCGCGTAAATTGATAGTTTCTTTGATTTACGAAGTATGCTGTACTTCAAATATGCAGAATTACTTGGTTATAATTATAGTTGATTTTTGGAATGTGAAAAATAAGTAAAAATATAATTATAAGCGATATTGCTTCAGCTTCTTCCCGCCGCTCGCAGGGTATGTTCAGTTACATTTCAGCATAAGTTTTAGTCTCTGTTATCTGAGCAAACATGCGTCAACGGGCGCATACATCTCGACGTCAAGTAAATAAAAATTGTGGAAGTCAAATTTTATTTCAGCCAATTACCAATGCTTGGTTTGACTTCGTGCACGATCCATTCTGTCAGTGATCCGGTGATATTCTTCATCACTCATGCGATTGTCTTCACCTGCTGGTTCAATCTCAATGTTGTGAACATCAGCTGTCGTAACTTTCCTGTTATTCTCACCACATTTGTCATTTCCATCTCCTCTCCTGTCTGGTTCTTCGTCTTCTGCATTTCTTCTTCTCCGTTCCTGTATGTATCGTCGACTTTCATTAGCCCTACCTTTCCAATCATTATCGTATTGGAAACGAGAATCATTTTCTCTTCGGTAACCGCCACTGTGTCTGTAATCTCTTCTGGGATTATCAGTGTATCGGTTATTTCGATCCTCACGATCACGTGGCTGTCCTCTATAACCACGGTTGAAATTAGCGTTGTTATTGTTATTGTTGTTACTACGACGATTGTTGTTGTAATTGTCGGCTCTGTTTTGATATCTGTTCTGGTAATTCTTATTGATTGTGTCAAATCGACGATTCCTTGCATAAGGTGTATTGTCTTTACGGTAATCGCGGAAATCTCTACTTCTATCTGGTCCCTCGTGATTATGACGATTGTTTGTTCGACTATTTTCTGTAGTTTGTACAGTCTGACTGGTTCTGTCCACTGAAGTTACATTTACATCATGTGTGCTCCTGTGTTTAGGTGTAGGTGCAAATTGTTCGTGATTGCTATCCAGTTTTCTAAGAACTTCGTCACATTTCATAAATGTATTTGCATCTGACGCTATGAGCAACCTTTGTACTTCCATAGGGTATTGTCTTCTAATGGTTTGGACAAGTTCTAATTCGGACAAAGGGGGTTCCAAACATTGCAATTTCGAAAGCTAACTTGCGAAGTATGTAGCGAACTTAGTTGTTTGAGTACTAGCGTACCTCTTATTGTACATTTCCGCCCTTATATTTTGTTGACGTTCCAAAGACCAATAAGTCTTAAGGAATTCTACTTTAAATTCCTGATAATTGTGGAATGAGTATCTGAATGCCTTGAACCAGGTTAACGGGCTGTTCTCTAGGTATTTTTCGACAGTCCTTAACTCCCTGTCTGGTGTTACCATATTTTCTCTCATGTATGACTCCAAGTTTCTCAGAAAATCTACCGGTGTAACGGAATTGGAATTATTGAATTTTTCCGGTCGATCTTCATGGCTTCTCAAATACACAATATTCGAGTACTGAGTTTGACCATAGTTCGGCGTGACATTAAAGTTAGGTGTCAGCCCATAATTCGGCGTTATGTTAGCATTCGGCGTCACAAATTGTGATGTTGTACTAAATGGATTATAACCTCGGTTTTCCATCGGAACATTCGGTTTCGGTATGTTAGTCGCAGTGTTTGTAGATGGTACACCCTCTCTATTAGGTTTTAATAGACGATTGATGCGTTCATCCATTTCGGCGTATTCTAACACTTTCTCAGGTTGCTTATTAATTATAGCGTTCATCTGTGATTCTATCTGCTCAAATCTTCCTTCAATGCGATTATCGAATTCTGTTTCCCATCCTCTTCCTCAAGGTGAGCATCTAATGTTTTTGCTACGTATTGGTTGGATCTGTGATTGTTCTCACGAGTTTCCTCTCGAATCGCTTCAATGTCTGTAGCTAAGTCCTGTTTTATCTTGCTGACTTCAGCCTCCACCTTCTCTACTTTGCTTGCTACACGTTCGGTATTCATGTGTACGGCAAATGCTATGCCTCTAGTTCATTTTAATCCAGAGTTAATTATAGCCACATCAGCTTTTAACACACCCACGTACGTGTTGACTTCATCCATACGCTGTTCCAAGGAGTTAATCCTAGTACTAACGATTTCTTTTGCATTAGCGACTTCACTCCTGACTGATTCGATGTTATCGTTCATCTCCGTCTGAACGTCTTTGAGTTTTTGATTTATCTCATATCTATTTGTGCGTATCTCCTGTTTTATTCCCTCTAAGTGTGCGTGATATTCCGTGCGGTAAGTTTCCATCTCTGCACGCAAATCATCACTAACCTTATTGATTGTGACAGTAATTTCGACTTTAACATTGGCAATGTCCTCTCGCACTTCAACTACATTCTGTGCCATATCTGCCCTAATGTTATTGTTTAACAGTGCCATATCAGCTCTAATATTGGTAGTAATGTTGTTACTAGTTTGTAACAGAGTAGCTGTAGGATTGTTACTGTTCTCATTCATGTCTGCCCTAACAGTGTTTACATCTGCCCTTAAATTGTCATTATTTTGTATGAACTCAGCCCTTAAATTGTCACTGTTTTGTGTCACATCGGCCCTAACAATGTTTATATCAGCCCTCAAGTTTTCATTATTTAGAGTCATATCTGCCCTCAATTTTGCATTGTTCCGGGCCATCTCAGATCTGAGATCATTATTGTTACGTGTCAAATTGTCCATCGACACCTGCAGATTGTGCAGTAGGGCAGGCAAGTTTGCCAACAACTCGGCTGTCTCTTGCGCAGACATAATATCTTCAATTGGAGAAATACGGGGAACTAACAACTTCATATGCCTTAACAATGATTTGAGTTGGAAAACAGTAGAAAATCCATTCCTTCATAAAGTTATTCGATGATAACAGCTGAACCTCTGGTATAATTTTAAATGACATCAAGACAACAACCAAACTTACATTTACTCAAGACTAGGATAACTGCAAATCAAATCCTCCACTTATTATCATTATAATAATAATAATAATATCGTATGGCCTCGGGTGCCTGGTGCAAGCTTAGCTATTAGACACCCAGAGGGTAGCTTGCATGTCGAATTTCGTAGTTCCTTGACTATGAAAGTCAAGGAGGTTAGATGTTAGATATCTAATCTCCTTGAACACAATAGCGCTTTCTAGTAGAGAAATGAGGAACTTTGTGCTGGCGGAAACTCCCGAGATTAATTTTGCCATTATGAACTCGGCCTACTGAATTCAAATGGGTTCTTTGACATGCCAACATCGTATGACATGCGTATCGTATTTTTGCCGCCTTTCAAAAATCACTTACTACGGTCAGGGGCGAACCTGCAATCTTGGGGTTAGTAGACCGACACGCTATCCACTCACCCACCGTGGCAAGCACGTATTATCATTAATAATTGTTACCTATCCTCGTGGTCTTAATTCTGGAATAAGAATGCCATGTAGCCTTCCAAAACACTAGTACGAAATCTCGATTCGTTACTAATCTGTTGGATTTGCTAACAAAATAAAATCCTCACAAACAAACGAATCATGGAGATCGAACATAAGTTTCGATGCAACCACGTTCGGCGCCAACGTTCTATATGTGCCCGCTGGCCGAAGGTTTCGGGGGAGCCACCGGTTTCAAATGACCCTTCCGAGACCCTCTTCCAGTTAACACACAAGTATGGGGGACGATAATCATAGGCTGGTGTAGCACAAAAGTCTGCACTTGGGGGTGTCGGGAATTAGTGAGGTTCGATCTTTAACCAGCTCAGAGGAATGCATCGATAACAAAATTAAACAAGAAAAGAGAGGTCAGTCTTAGGTTAAAATCACAAATAAATTGTATTCAGAATAGATCCCTAGCCTAGCATGAGAGTTGCAAACGGCTAGTCCGATACTATTTTGCCCTGAAAGAAATATATAAAAAAGTCCTAAACCAGATCTAAATTACTCTCATGGTCCTAATAAAAAATTTGACAAAATGAACAAGCTAAGAGAATGGCACGTAAGATCGGCCCTAAGCACTTACATCGAAATAATTTACGGGTGGATCAAACATCAAAAGAATTTACAGTAAAGCAAGACATTTACTTGTTTACAAATACTAGAACATTTACATTTAGTAGCAAGGGGAAAATTTGTCCTATGCTATGATGGTGCCATCTCTAACATTTATCTTTAGAGTTAAGTGTTTAGCTAGTCCTAAATATCATTAATTAATAAACGAGATGCGTTTATTACGAAGAAAATCAAGCTATGTGCACAATGATGCTTAATTTAAAAAAATTATGCTAATACAACACAAATGCATACAATAATTCAGCACTCCTATGGTTGTGCAATTGGCACTGCCTACTTACTCGATTTGTTACTGTTTGTAACAAACGGTCATAGTGTCAAAGTGTTAAGAAAATAGAAAATATAGGAAAGCCTGCAAAAGCGATAGTAATTAAATAATTACATCGACTCATATTGCTACTAATCTGATATGTGTGCTTCAGTTATCACGTCACCAATTAGTGGTCGACTAATCATGTGAAAATGTATCAAAATGTAGCCTATCTACAATAGCTTAACAGTATCTAAGTGTTAACATTTGGTCCAGAAAAATTGTTTATTTTTAATGTTCATAAATTTTATTTAGGTTCAGGGGAAGTTATAAGATTTGTTAGTTTTCAAAACCCTCTTTTTGATTATTAAAGTTTCACACAATTATTTATTCCTGACAATATTGTTGTTCAGTTTATGGACCTTTAAAAGCGTTTAGTGTATTCAGGTAACGTGTGTGTCCAACTTAAGCAAATAACTCAATAGTTCAATAGTTTACGAGACACCCTGTGTCTTCACCAATATTTCATCACACTTATTAGACATCCTATGTCTTCACCAATTACTTTACTCTTATTTCGGATCCATTGATCCAGGCGCCTTCGGTTTTGGTACGACTTCAATTAGTTCATTACCACCGATATAACCACAATAACAATGTCGGAGGTATTCATCCACCGTCACGACTCATATAATACTCTTAATTTACAAAAGTGTGGAATCCTAATTGATACACGTTTGAATTGCTGGTAATAAAGATTACGGTATGTGTACAGAAAACACATCCTGACAACGCTTTAAATAAACATGAAGGCTTCTGATACAAGCTAACTGTGTGTGTGCGTTTATAAAATTGCCTCTTCCCTGAATAAGTCGAACCTGTGTTCATTTGGTTACAAAATACAATTGCATTCATTGCCTGTGTGGCTTCTTTTAAAGAAATAAACCTGTTTTCAAGTATTGTTCTGGCCAATAAATGTGAATAACGGAACTCTGCATTCCACTTGTAATAATGTCAAGAATCTCACAGCCTTCTAAAACAAAATATTAATCCACTGCCTAGAATCGAGTGTGCTGTGTAGTGAACTTGGCTCGTAACCTTGGCCTTGATTTAACATTGTCAAACTAGTTTATTTGTCATCAGCCTGACAAAATAAAAGTTGATAATACCTGTTTTAAATTATACGAATTTGCATTGAAATTCCAGCCTTCCTGGCTTCTATAAATGTTTAATAAACTATTCATTTCCACACGCGTCTTATAATTAGCTACCTGCATTGTGCACTAAATAAATGAAACCAAAATAAACTAAGTCTACTGTTTTCCACTCTTACAATACGCTATAAATATTTGATCTGACTTACAGAGTCAGCGTCTCTTGGTTCGAGTCCCGCCATGAGATGTTGTATGCGGTCTCGTGTATGGCTTTAGGTTACCATTTCATTGTGTCTGGACATTCTCCGTCGCCAATTCCCCAAGCATGATTTAGCAATCACATGCCATTGCGTGGTTGGTGTTGTATCTGAAGATCTGCTGGTTTTTCATTATTGCGATGTTAGCGTTGGTAAAAATGTAGCACATAATTAAATAAATCTTTCGCGCACTGCAGCTAATATGCGGTAAAAAATTGCCCATTTTCACTCCGCCACTGTCGCTTGTGCGACACTCACTCGTGACTTGCACTGATATTTACACAAGAAAATATTAACAAAATATAAATCAAAATCACTGCCCATCCGGCAAATAAAGATTGTACTTGTAGATTTTGTACAGTTATAAAGTTAGTTAAATACACAGTTTATAGAACACTGAATCATGTGTGTGTGCGTAAGAATGAGACAATGCGGTCGCAAAGTTTTCTTCACACAAGTCCTTCATTTCACCTCGGATAATAATAAAAATATTTTACTGTTCATGTAGTGGTGAATGACTTCAATCCTTCAATTATTACACAATGCCATGATGGCTATCCATAAGAAAGTTATTCGCAGATTTTTCCTGCCACATGGTTTCCTTTCACTTGTGCTCCAACGTGCACATGTTGTCTCTTCCACAGACAAATAGGAACTGGTGTTACCAAATATGGCGTGCTCTCAGTACATGAGCTGGCCGCGTAAATTGATAGTTTCTTTGATTTACGAAGTATGCTGTACTTCAAATATGCAGAATCACTTGGTTATAATTATAGTTGATTTTTGGAATGTGAAAAATAAGTAAAAATATAATCATAAGCGATATTGCTTCAGCTTCTTCCCGCCGCTCGCAGGGTATGTTCAGTTACATTTCAGCATAAGTTTTAGTCTCTGTTATCTGAGCAAACATGCTTCAACGGGCGCAATATATATATATGCACCCGCAGACTGTAGACGACAGTTCCGCGCCAGTTCCTTTCTGGACCGCTTAAGTTAAGCCACCCTGTGTATCGTTGTGTATCAACTAGTGTTAAATATACCGTTGATTTATATTAACAAGTGTGTGTTATTTATCTTGTATCTCCCACGATATAACAGTGGTGTCAGAAGTCGGATAAGATAAATAACGTTGTGAAACCGAGTGACTTTCTAACCTCAACGCAAGTGTTGCACCGAACGACGTTCATCGCAGTGCGTGTTGGAAATACTAAACCGAGTGAACTTTCTAACCTCATCGCAAGTGTGTGCACCGAACTAAGTTCATCGCAAGTGCGTGTTAGAAATACTGTTCTCCACTCATCTTCGCCATGCCGGACTTAACCTCTGAGCAACTCCAACAATACTCGTCAATGATCGCCGACGCTATCCGACAGACAATATGGTCAACAACGTCATCAGAGCATCGAACGCCAAAGTTCACAATGCAACCGTATCGTGCTACCGACGGGACGACTATAGCCGACCATTTCACCCGCTTGATCTGGGCACTCAACCTCAGCAAGGTACCCGCGGATCAGCATGCAAACTTTGCACGTGTTTACATGGGATCTGAACTCAATGATGCCCTGAAGATCCTGGTGAGTCCTGATGAACGGAAACTCCGTCATACAACGAGATTCAATCTAAGCTGAAAGGCCACTTGGACCCCACACGCAACAAGTTTGCCGAGGGCATCAAATTTCGGAGTGTAATGCAGAAGCAAGGAGAAACCATCGCTAGCTTCACCTTAAGACTGCAGCAGGATGCAACGTTTTGTGAGTATGGCACATTCCTTGATCGCAATTTAATTGAACAAATGCTCGCAGGTTTGGAATCACGAGAAATGTGCGACGAGATTATTGTAAATCAACCAGAGAACTTCACCGCGGCATATGAAATTGCGCACGCACTTGAAGCTACTCGCATTACCACCAACGAGGTCAAAACAGCTGCCGCTAAGTCTGAATCAACCAATCGGATTGGATACGAGAAGCCTCTGTCCAGGAAGAACAGCAACCAGCAGCCGCCACGCAGCAAGTCAGCTCATCGAAGTCAAGGGTCTTACAACCTAACCAGACAGCACTAATGGCTATAACAGGCAAACCAGAGTGCATCCCAGGACAACCAATCAACATGTGCAGGGTGCGGTGAAGCTCACCCTCGTAGTCAGAGTAGGTTCGTGAAAGCAGAGTACCTGAAGTGTGGCAAGAAAGTTCACATCAGAAAAGTTTGCCGATCGAAATCGAGGAAACATCGAACAACAATTCGTGTGACCGAAGAAGAGCTTCTAGCAGAGAACCTCGACGTTGTGGACTACCTCAGCAAAATCGAGGTCATCGGATCGGTCGACGCAGCACCTAAGCCACTGGTTGATGTCAACATAGAGGGAACCACCGTCAAATTGGAACTCGACACCGGCGCCCCTTTCTCAACCTTGAGCAAATCAAAGCTAAGTATAATCAAACCAGGTTTTGTGTTGCAGAAAAATGATCGTAACTTCGTCAGTTACACTGGTCATCCGATTAAATGCATTGGCAAAACGTCAGTGTGCACCACCATCGGAACCACAACAACGAACCTGAATCTCTACGTGGTAGACGATGAAGTCGAATCGCTCTTCGGCCGAGAGTGGATTTCAGAGTTTGTACGGGAGATCGACTTTGGTCACCTCTTCAGAAACCCCGACCCAATGCACAAGCTCTAAGACAAGCAGCCTCTGACCTTGGAACAACTGAAGCAACTCGACAACATTCTATCTCGATACCGGGATGTGTTCTGCGACACCCCCGGGAAGGTCTCAGGTCCCCCAACAAAGATGCACCTGAAGCCTGGAGCCACACCTGTTTTCGCCCGAGCTCGAGACGTACCAGTTGCCCTCCGCGATGCCTACGCCAAGGAACTCGAAAAGAAAATTGCATCTGGATTCTACAAAAGAGTGGACTACTCTGAGTGGGCATCGACAACGCACGTCGTCGCCAAGAAGAACGGCAAACTGAGGATCACAGGCATCTACAAGCCTACTCTCAACCCGCGGATCATCATCGATGAACATCCGATTCCCAAGGTGGAATATCTGTTCAACCGAATGCGCGGCGCCACTCTCTTCTGCCACCTGGATATCACCGACGCGTACATTCATCTCGAGGTCGACGATGAGTTCAGCCATGCTCTCACGCTTAACACCCCTACTCACGGTCTGATCCGCCCAACGCGAGCAGTATATAGAGTAGCTAACATCCCCGCTATCTGACAGCGGCGAATGGACACAGTCCTGCATGGTCTCCCAAACGTCGTAAGTTTTTTCGATGACAGTATAGTTTTTGCTGATAGCTTTGAAAATCTGAAGCAGGCCCTCAGCACCACTCTGGAACGGTTTCGGCAACACAACCTCAAGCTCAACAGAGCCAAATATGTTTTCGCTCAAACATCCCTGGAAGCCCTTGGCAACAAAATCAATGCGTCAGGCATCCACAAGTCTGATGCACATATCCGAGCTGTACGTGATGCACCGAAACCTACTACACCAGAAGAACTCCAATTGTTCCTTGGTAAAGCAACCTACTACAGCTCGTTCATCCCCGATTTGTCCAACAGACACAGATCACTTAGAGACATGCTGCTCAAGGACCCTCTCATCTGGACACCAGAAGGTGACAGGACATACAAAGACATCAAGAACACCCTAACCTCGCCCCAGATACTCATGCAGTATGGCCCAGAGTTACCACTCCTGTTGGCCACAGACGCCAGCAAGACCGGCCTGGGCGCAATACTGTCACACCGGCTCAGCAACGGGCAAGAACGTCCAATCCCTTACGCCAGTCGAACGATGTCAGCAACGGAGCAAATGTACCCTCATCTCCGCACGAGACTCAACTTGACCAAGCCACCACGCAACCAACCAGGTCACCGCGCAACCGACGACGTCACCACACAACCGACCAAGTCATCGTGCAACCGACCAAGTCACCGTGCAACCGACCAAGCCACGAGCAACCGACAAAGTCACCGTGCAACCGACCAAGTCACCGTGCAACCGACAAGGTCACCGCACAACCGACGAAGCCACCGCACAACCGACCAAGCCACCGAGCAACCGAGCCTGAGACGAGTTCGTTTCACCGAGACACCAGCAACAGCCCAAACACCACCAGCCACACCACCTACACCTGTAGACAGGGCACCGCCTATTTCGCAAACCCCTTTTATTCCCCGCAGGAGTACTCGCCAGAACTGACCACCATTGAGTTTCTCTCTTGATTCAGTTTCCTAAATCATCAATTTAAAAGAGGGAGGAAATATTGTGTATTTACGCGAGTTAACATGAACATTCTAAAAAGTGTTGTATATTCACTTGGGATAACATGAACATTCTAGTCACTGTGCCCAGAATATTCTAATCTGGAACATTCCAATCTGGAACCTTCCATATACTATGTATATATATATATATGCACCCGCAGACTGTAGACGACAGTTCCGCGCATATTCCTTAGTTCCGCGCCAGTTCCGTTCTGGACCGCTCAAGTAGCCACCATGTGTATCGTTGTGTATCAACTAGTGTTAAATAAACCGTTGATTTATATTAACAAGTGTGTGTTATTTATCTTGTATCTCCCACGATATAACACATATATTCTAGGGATTTTACTACTACATGTATAGTCATCCATTTAAAACCATAGCAAGCAATCATAAAGAGATAGAAAGTTGTATTCCATGTGCATATTGTAAAATTATTTAAATTAATAAAAATATTTTATATATATCTATTGATTTTCTTTATTCCTACCCCAAACTCTTACTTTTAATGCACTCGTTAGCCTTTAGATATCTTCAATAATGTTTGTAAATAATTGTTTTGTATAATAAGGACCATTATAATACAGTGCTGATAACCCATGTTCAGGTAAGAGTTATGTTGGGTAAAAGGTTCAAACCCTTGCTTCCCTACAAGATATTTAAACTTAAGTCAAACACTTTAACCGTCGGCCAACCCAACAGTTATTAATTTAATTAGTCCTGTGGACTTGAGAGTTTACAAAACTTTGCAACATTGCGGTTATCAGTCTCGTGAACTTGGTGATTATTAGAGGGTTCTGGGTATCTTAAAATAATTTTAGGAAATGTAATTGAATATTCGCTAATGTATGGTAACCATGTTTATATGTATAGTAATTAGCCAGCGCCTGTTGACTAGCATTTACTGTTTCACAACAGTGTTTTCGTAAGGTCTATATGAGTATCCTAATCAAATCGTCTATAGTGTAATGTCTCGTTTCTTTTGGTAAAAAAAGAAAACAACATGGTCACTCAGTTTATATATAGGTCTAAGTATCTGTTGTATATGAACCAAAATGGTGGGCTGCTCTTTAGAACCCTGTTCACTGGTCAAAACAAGCATAGTCGCCAAAGTGCTAGCTGACAGCTAAGTAGTGTGTGGTCATACAATTCTTATCGCAAGGCCACTCAAGACCTAAAAAATAGTCTTAACTTAGAAAGCAATCATCTTTCTACCTACATAGCTGTGTGTAATAAATGGTCAATATTAATTTGGTCTTTTCCCAAAATCTAAAATCCAAAATCTCAAATCTAAATTCTAAAAACTAAATTCTAAAAATAAATAATTCATAGTAAAGGGAATATAATTCCAAGTAATATAATTCCTTATATGTTTTTTCTTTAATAATTAGTTATCTAAAATTTCGAGTCAATGACTTTACAGTTTGGACTTGTGGCTTATAGTGAAATCTAAAATCAAAAATATAAATTCTAAAATCTAAAATATAAATTCTGAAATCTAAAATTTAAAAATTCATAGAAAAGGAAATTTAATTCCAAGTAATACAAATCCTCAAGTCTTTCTCTAATAATTAGTTACCGAAAATTTCAAGTCAAGACATTATGGTTTGGTCTTTTTGCAAAATCTTGGTTTGGTCTTTTTGTAAAATCTAAAATCTGAAATCTAGTATCTTAAATCAAAAGTCAAAAATCTAAAATCTAAAATCTAAAATCTAAAATCTAAAATCTAAAATCTAAAATCTAAAATCTAAAATCTAAAATCTAAAATCTAAAATCTAAAAATCTAAAAATCTTACATGCATTAATTTAAATCCTAAATCAGGTTTTTACAATTATAAATTCAATAAATCTTGGATTCACAAAGCCATATGACACGTCAAGTGTCCAAATCTAATAATTGGTTTCTAAAATCTCAGGTCGATAACCTTGCAGTTTCAGTTATTTTGTGTAAACCCATGGGCCATGGGAAAGGGAACTTTGCGCCAAGTCATTTGTCACCTTATGTGTTCAAATCTAATCATTGGTTAGCAATATATTAAAAAGGTGATGGATGGGTGGGGGTAGGTTAGGTTACACTATAGCCACCATCTTATTAGGTTAAGAATCAATCACCAATAAATCATCATTTAAAAGGGGAGTAAAACAAAAAAATTCAAAATATCTAGTTAAGCCCTTTGACACAATTTTGGATAAATTCATGGGCCGGTTGAAAGGGGGCGTTTCCCCGAGTCCTACGACACCTCGCACATCAAAATCTGACCTTTGGGTCGCTAGATATCAGGTTGGACTCCCATGGCTGCCATGACACTGGTTAGACCCCCCACTAGACCACTACTACGGCCCTTTGGCAAAATTTTGAAAAAATAAATAGTGGACTGGAAAGGGGGTATCATCCTGAGTAATTTGACACATGTCACGACTTCCTCCAATAATTCGTTCGAAAGATATCACCATCTTTATATTCTACCGTGGGAGCGGCGAGCGGGGGTCACAGAACTCTCCAAAAACCACCACTCGCAGGGTTCTAAAGTGTAAGTGTACAAAGTTTGGTTCAGATTGGTGAAATGGTGCAGACTTGTGCCAAAGGGCGTAAATGCCGGGAACGGAGTGGTCTGTCCGAAATTTAAAGTGGACAGGGTTATTCGCAGGGTTCCAAAGGGTAAGTATACATATTTTCTTTCAGATCGGAGGAACGGTGGAGATTTGTATACTGTGCCCAAATCCACTGGTGTGGATTTGAGAGCACAGGCACATATCCTAAGTCCCAGGCAGAAGATTTGAATAGCGCGCGCCGATTGTTCTTAGAAGCAAATCGAAGGAATATGCAGGCTACAGAACGGCTAGTGACGCGGCAGATTGTCACAAGAGAGGCTATATTTTTGTTAAAATATTTCGCGATTGATTGGAAACATGGGACACATACCATATTACTGGCACGGATAAGGGAAGAAGAATGAGCTATATTAGAAGAAAATCGAACCAGCGGAAGCCGAGATATGAGAAGTTTTAGGATTGAGGACATATCCCGCTATGACGTCAGGGGACTGCCTGGACTGTATAAAATGATCGCCGAACAGGACTCGGCACATCTTCACAGCGCTTGGTCGCTAGTACTCCGTGATTCATATCTTCACAGCGCTTGGTCGCCAGCACTTCGTGATACTTACCTACGAGCACATGGTTGCTATGTTCGTCGTCGTAATACTTGTCAATAGCACATGGTTGCTAAGTCTTAGTGTGAATCGTCGAAACAGTACATGGTTACTGGTACTTTACAAGTGTTAGAAATTCTTCCAGTGAAACATAGAATATTTTTCGTCATTTATCACTCATGTGATAGACATTTTTTTTGACAGTCAATACTGGTAAATATCAAACTGCTAACGGACATATGATAGAATTAGTCTATAAACTTTTCACAGTCCATAATTATTATTGGAATATTTTCATGTCCAATTACCAGAGGCAAGCTTTGTCTTGGTGACTGAATGACCAACCAAGATCACATGTCAGTACTTTTACAAATACCTTTCTTGCTTGGTAAAGATCACTTAGCCGACATAAGGGGCCAGCTGTGCATAGCGCTGACTGGAGAGTGCATAACTCTACCCACGGACAACTAGAACATCAGATCTGTTACCAAAGCTGAATAAGATGGTTAGCGTATTAAACTGTACTGAATGCGACACTGTTGGGTCTGTGTTACCATCTGGTATTTTTTACCATGGATCAAATAGATCTAGTCCCTTTCAAGAAATTAACTGCGGCTGTAAGAGCTGCCATCATGAACAGTTTACATCAAGATTATTATCAGGCAACGAATATAATCACCGCTATGTCTTGCTAGACAATTTGCGGGTATAAAAAGGACGATACCAGGATTTAAGTACGAGTCCAAATGATGACTGAAAACTGGAATGGTCTGGTTTTAACCAGCTTATCTTCTACATCAAGATCTACAGGAATGTAGGCTACAATATGCATTATTCTTATGCGTAGTTAGCCAGAATTCTCATTTTTCTACAGTCTTTTCAACACAATTTTTCTTTGGTAATTTGCTGTTGCAAATGATTCTGCGAGGCATGGGAAGGCTAGTTCTGAGTATTTACTACGTTCAAACAAGTCGAATCAATGACTTGAATCTATGGACAAGCATCAGGAACATTTTATTTGATTTTGTCATTTTTCTAATCGCGGTCATCAGCCGTCGTATCTGTAAATATTAAAATAAATTTAAGTAGAGGAATGGATGTTTTTCCATGCTTAAGAAGTCGAGTTTGATCTTTTCTCGAATAGTTTATTGAAGTTAACTCCAGTTTTGGAAATAATAATAATTATAATGACGATGATGATTTAATAATAATTATTATTTTAAAATTTTCTGAGATAATAATAATAAAGCTTTGTACTCTCTAATAATCATATAATGTAGTGTGAATTTATAAAATTTATATTCGAAACAGTTCACTATATCGGATACTTGCTTTTCCGAAGGTTAGTTGTTAAACGCACGCCCACATTCTACTAACAGAATAATATATTGGAAGCATTTGATAATTGCATTACCCAGTCAAATCATGTAGGAGACACGGAAAGTGATAGTATGGGAAACAAATTGAATGTATCAATTAGGGTTTTGCTAGAGTTTATATAAATATAAATTATTTGGGTAACGTCATTTGATAGAACGTTTGACCATGAATAGACACGATGTGAAAATATTAAGATTTGATATGATGGTGAAATTACAGTAAACTTATTCTTAATCTTCCAGTTTGGATAACAAGCAAGGGCTTGATTATCATGATTATGTATAATTTTGGAAGAAATATTATGTGTGGAAATAGTTGAATTTTGTCATTCTGGTTGTGCAATTAAGTCGCAGGAATGAAATCGTGGTTACATGAAGCATCAACCATTGTGAAGGTTAGATGACTTTTATAAATATGTTGGGAGTTGAAAAATAGTTACAAGCCACACTTTCGTCGAATTTGATAACCAAGGGTTATTTTATGAAACCATCACAGTTGATTCACAGTTGATTCTCGTGTTCTATAAATGTTTTCCCAGTACTTGTCAACCCGAATTTGTTGTTAAAAATAACCTTTCATTATAATGAGACTTTACCGTTTGTCTAATGCTAAATATGATCATGTGATTTTTGACACCTTTAAATAGAATGGGCCGATGCTATAAATAAATTAATACTGTTATTTCATGAACAGCCACTACCATTTAAAGAATATTTGTGATCCTATTAAAATTATAAATATTATAAAATGTAAAATAATGTAAAGACTAACATTTTCATATTTTGTCAAAGAATTGCTACTTTCGATAATAGTATTTGTTACTATTTTGGTAACAATTTTCTGAATAATATTTTCAAATAATATTTGAATGATTGGATGGTTAAATTAACATTGAAAGAATTGATGTTTTTGTTAATATTTTTGACCATGAATTAATAGTCGAGTCATGCACTCAGAACTATTATTTTGGATCGAGAACAGATGATACAATAAATTTTCTGCTCAACATTGAAGTTCTTCGAATCCATGCTCATATTGTTTAAACATTATTTTTCAAAGATGCTCAGATGTCCTATAAGTTGATGTTGTGTTAAACCCATTGTTATGACCAAAATATACCAATTTTTGGAATGATGATTCCTGGAAAGGGATAGTTATTTTGGCAACAAAATGATACCAGAAACAAAGTGATTTTTTTACAACGAGTGAAACAATTAAATTTTTCTTTCAACAAGTGAATGCTAATAATTTAGGATTCAGGCTGGACAATTTAATTTGCCCTGAAGAACCTATTACTGTAAATAAATATAATTTGAACAAAGTCAACAGGACTGACATTCTGTCTTTCGTTCAAATTCAAGTGTTCATGTATTTTTGTTGTACATAAATGTATGATTCTTCATGCATTCCTAATGCTATTCGGCATTTCTATAAATTTAATTTTAAAATTTTAATAAAATGAGATTATTTTAGGAATTGTGCTATTTTGAAAGTCTCCTTCTATCCTTAATAAATTGTAGCATCGAGCCGAAAATCAGTAAAGCAATTTTTTAATCTAGTTATCGTTTTCACTTTAACCCATAAGGCGCCCTGAGATGTTTAGATTCTCGTGCAGACTGATTTTTGGTGAAATGCATATGTAGTCGTTGGACTTCGGTCTAAACGGGCACAATACATAACAGACAAACAGACATACATACAGATATTGAGCTTTATATATATATATAGATATAGATATATAGATATAGATAATATAACCGAAACTTATTTACCTAGCGGTACCATTTGTTTTTCGCGAGCTGACCTTTGGAAAAGGTTATACGGGGCTAAAAACCACACAACACATAGACTTCTATTGCACCTTATCTGCAAACGTTAATAATAAACACTGAAGGCAGTTTAGTAACATGCAGGTCTGTTGGCTGCCGGGACAGTATTGACAATCTGACCTGGCAGGACGATATGTCTCTAGTTACTATGATGCAAGAATATGTTTCCATGACGTCACAGTCGCAGTTTTAAATCCTCACTTTTATTAAGGGTTCACTCAGCCGTGTGATACAATACAGAGGAGAGCTGGCTTTGATTCTTACTATAAGCCATTCTGGAATTGTTTCCCACCTTTTTTTTAAACTCTAGGCGAATGCTGGGATGGCTCCTAACTTAAAACCACGGCCACCTTGTTCGTTTAATTTTATCTTATTGTTTATTGCTTTATTTATACGTTATTTACCTCACCTCCTAAATAATTCTACATTCTTCTTCTTCTTCTTCTTCGCGTTACGGTAGTGGGCATAGTAAACTCTTTACCCAATTGCTACTGTTCAGAAGTACGTATCTTGAGGTAAACATTGACTACCGAGAAAAGGCGTAAGACCAGTGAGGAACAGGTTATACCAAACAATCTACATTCTTGTTCCTGATTGAACAACAAAAAAAACTATCTATCTTTACTAAGAATATCTATCTCCAATCAAAGAAAACAAACGAATTCTTATGTACAACACAACAGATTTGAACTCTTTACAATCCGATATATCTAAATTACACATTTAGAGCGTTCACGTTTCAGTATTTCCCGCATCACCCCCTTCTCAGCCTCACAGTCACATCTGACACTCGATGAACCGCACTGGAAATCGCACTACACGACTGATTTAGTAATTCTAGTGTTCTTTATTTGAAGTCCTAAACTTCGTTCTTTGGAAGGCTCAACTGTATGGGTTCCTCATTTTTGTCAACCCTATCAGCCAGCATATAGGCTGGTTTTAGTCTGTCTATGGATACATTCACTACTTTATTTCTATTTTTATTGCAAAGAACTTGGGGTTTCTCTGAACAACTTCATAGGGTCCTTCATATGGACTTTATAATCCAACTTTCATTCTGTTGACTCTCATGAACACGTGACTTGAATTCTTGATGTCCTTGTGAAAAAATGGTGTTTCCTTTGATTTGTGGGGATACTGAACTGGTTTAGCTGGTTCATATGTTGTCGCAGTTGAGAAACAAACACTGGTGGTTCTACGTCCACTTTTGTACCGCGCCCATTGTAAAAATCTTCAGGTAACTTAAGAGTGGTACCATACACCATTTCAGAAATTGTTCCATTACTTCCTTCTCTAATAGAGCAGCGTAAACCAAGTAATATGTTGGTAGTATTTGGCTCCATTTGCTAGTTGCATTTGCCCGGATAGCTGTCTTGAGGGTACGATGAAATCTCTCAATTTTTCCATTTGACTGGGGATGATATGCTGTGGCCTGTGTCAACTTGCAACCGCAAATTTTGGCAAGTGCTTGAAACAAATCTGATTGATATTGTTTGCCTTGGTCAGTTACTATTTGGAAAGGTGTTCCAAAATCTAGTACCAGTAATCCAAGCGTTAAAGAATGCTTGAGCCACGGTTTCTGCACGGACTTCTCACAGAGGTACTACTTCAGTCCAATTTGTGAGTCTGTCAATACAAGTTAGGTAATAAGTGAACTCATCGGATGGAGGCATTGGTCCAGTTAAGTCGATGTGAACTACTCTAAAGCGTTCATCGTTACTTGGGAATTTTGAAAGGGGTGCTTGAGTATGCCTAGTAATTTTATTTCTTTGACAATTGACAAATGTTCTTGTCCATTCGCCGACGTCCTTCTTTATGTTTGTCCAAATTAATCTAGTGGATAACAGTTTTTTGGGGTTCTAATTTCTGGGTGTGCCATGATATGATAATGTTGAAAAAAGGGCGTACTAAACGATTGAGAAACATATGGTCGAATGTTTGTTTTAGACACATCGCACCAAAGTGTTTTTCCTCCAGGTGTTGTACGCTGTTTGAATTTCAGCGAAGTGTGAGAATTGGATCGAAGGCTGTATAACTCTTCGTCATCTACTTGACCTCGCGCCATTGCCTCGTAATCAATTGGTACTAATTATTCAATTCTTGACAGATGATCAGCTACTACATTTTCTTTTCCAGATACATGAAGAATATCAGTAGTAAATTGTGAAATATACTGCAGATATCGAAGCTCTAGTGGTGAGGATTTTTCATTTTTCTGCTTAAAAGCAAAGATGAGAGGAGCATGATCCGTGTAAATTGTGAACATTCCTCCTTCAAGGGGATGGTTGAAGTATTTGATGGCCATGTAGATACTAAGGAGTTGTCTATCATATGTAGAATACTTTCTTTGGGCTGGAGATAATTTCTTTGAGTAGAAACCAATGGGATTCCAAGCTCCACCCTGTTTTTGCTGAAGTGCTGCACCTACTGCGAAGCTCGATGCATCCACGAATAAGGCGAGTTCAAGGTCCGTGCTGGGATAAGCTGAAAGAGCTGCTTGGGTGAGGTCTTCCTTACAAGTTTCAAAAATCTTGGTTGTCTCAGTTGTCCATTCAATTCGTCTCTTGTCATTTTTTCTTGAACCTTTGAGATACTCATTTAATAATCATTGATTCTGGGCAGCATGCCTTAAATGACGACGATGGAAGTTTGCTGTGCCTAAAAAGGTTCGTAGTTCTTTCATAGTTTCAGGCTGTTTGTAGTTTGCGATGGCAGCAACTCTTTCAGGGTCTGGTTTTACACCTTTTGGTGTAATCAAATGCCCTAAGAAAACAACTTCTTGTACTCCAAATATGGATTTCCCTACATTAATTTTTAGGCCAAACTTGTCGAGTTGTTTGAAAAGTGTGGTGAGATGCTTGATATGCTCTTTTGGAGATGCAGATGCAATTAAAATATCATCGAAGTAGGCAAAACACAAACTGAATTCCTTCAGTACTTAATAAATCTCTGGAATGTACTGGGTGCATTGCGTAATCCGGAAGGCGTGAATTAAATTCAAAACGACCAATAATGGAGTTATAATAGCTGATTTTGGTTTGTCTTCTTTGGTTAGTGGAATTTGGTAGTATGCCTTCAGGAGATCTATCTTAAAAATATCTTCTTGTTTTTAAGAACATAATTTGCTGTGCCCGATATTCCAACCGTGGATTGCGTGGCCCGACGCATCGCGATGCCAGGTTGAAATTCGAAACAACATTTACCAGAAAATATCACCAAGAGAAAAACGTGGATGGTTAGACATACGCCGACATGAAGATAAGATAAAAAAGAGACCTCAAATGACCTCGGGGCGTGACTATGAACTGGGGTTCATACTGTATATTACCGTCTGACGTCATCTGCCATCCACGTTACGTTGCGAAGCCACAGAAAGGATATGCACAAATAAGATAAAACTTCCACATTTTATTCACCTCAGCATTAGTACAATCAATAAAGAAAATAATCGTTCCTAACCCCCGGCACTTGGAGATTGACTAAGTTAAGTCTTGATGCGCAAAAACAAAGAAAATATCAAATGAAATTAATTCATAATCGGGACAAAATCTCCTTGTGTCCTAACTTTAGATATAATAAAACTTACGGAGATCCCGCATATGGATTTTAATTGGTTAAATTTTAGTTACACTGTTGCACTGATCATCCATTTCTTATTATAGAGTTCATATTTGGACGCCCACGAAATTAACTGCATTGTAAAATAAAAACTCAAAAATATATCACTGTAATTATTCCATTTGATCTCCTTCTAATTAATTTGCGACTGGTGCATAGTGGATATTCAGCTTACTCTACTAACAAATTTACATCGTATTTACATATGCGAATATTCACATCTCGTTATATCAACTTTCCCCTTAACTCGGAATTGAAACTTTCCTTCAGCTTTGCAATGGATTCAAAATATCCTTATCTCTTTAAATATATTCATAGTTCAAGCTCTGAAATTTCTCACCACAGATTAATACTGACTTTATTCGCACTGAATCACTTGTAATTAAATAATTCCACTGATCTCATTGACTGGTATAAATCTCAATAATGTTAAATGATTTCACAAAGCAATATAAAAATTCATCAGGCAAAAATTTACTGGCTATTACATTGATATAGTGATCCTTTCATTAACTTCACACACATATTAAATGGCCCTCATGGCTGCGTTGCATTATTCACAGGCTTTTCTCTACTTAATTATTTGCCTCATTATATCACAGTGACCTTTTAAATCACCCTATTATTTCTCATTCTTTACATCGTTTATAAACTTTGTTCACCTTATTAAATTACCACATTTTACCTGCATTACATTTTGTCATCCTAATTACATCATTTCAGCGTTATAATTACCTGTAATTCATTCTTATTACTTAAATCATTGAAGTTTGTAACATCACGTCGTGTCTATATTTCCCATTCTAAGCTCTCAGTGTATTTAAAGAACAACTTAATTACATTATTTAGGTGTTTAAATTGTGTGAATTCTGCAGTATTAGTTAGCTCTCATTATATTCCTATTAGTTTAAATGATTATCATCCATTACCTCCTGAAAAATTTACAAATGTTACTGTGTAACTGTGATTAAGCTTATTAAAGTGTTTTATCAATATCATTAATTTAACGTTACATGTTTAATATAATCCACTTCTTATCTAGCATTATATATCCACTATATCTGTAAAAATCAGTCGTTTCTAGAAAGCATAAAGAAAAATGGTTTAATGTGACCGCCAAACCCGTGACTATAGATCCCCCTTTAAGTTATCGCAATAGAATTTGACATGTGGAATCCAGACCACTAAAATCTACTTCACTACCACTCTAGTTATAAAGAATCATGGTGTAGACATCTGTACCTTGGACTTCTTCTTGGGGAAGTATGGAGTTCCAGTAGGACTAACGGCGATTCCCCTCGTTCTCGCTATTTGGTCTTTATCCATCTCCAAGCCTCGTGGTAGACTCGGTGTCGGTTGTGGGCCTCCATATTCACCTCCAGGAAAGTCATCCGTACCCTAAATCTCCCATGCCGCGTGTACTTTAATGTGCCATCTTACATTGTTGAAAGTTCCTCGTAATTTAAAAGTTGATGCCGGGTCTGAAGACCATCATGTCCAAAAATTTCCGCAAATTCTGTCCATCTAATATAATAGTTTGCAGACTCCTGAATACACTTGCGCAAACCGCACTTTGATAGACTTATAGGTTCACGAATTATAACAGTTTCAAAAACACTTATTTCGTAAGGAATCTGTCAAGATTGTCGTCTCTAAGCCTGGCCTTCAAACACATATGGGTTGCACGTCACAAGCGGTCGGCCTTGGCGTGTCCACTGTCGCTCGGCGCAACGACCTTGCCTCTCCGTAAACAGAACATAGCTTCGAGCCGCTTACTCATTCACTGCTCGCATTGAGTTCAATAACCAGCCTGAATCTATCAGCTTTCAAAGGAGAGTAACTACGTGAAACCATACGGACTTTCACTGTACACGTACTGTTCGCGTCTTCACAATATGAAGCCTTATCGTACTGCGTAAATGTTCGGTTTTGGTAACTCGTTCCGACTGTGTGAATCACATGGAAAATTTGCCGTACTGGCATAGCGATGCTTAACCTTCATTGTGAGTTAAATTATGTGCACATGAGAATAATTAGTTCAAAGAATCTTGCAGTGAAAGTATTACTTAGTTACTGTTGTTTGAAAGGGCGGGACAGAAATTAATACGTTTATAGAAGAGATCTGAGGAATACACTCACCGCCGACTAACGATTCATATCAATACCTTCTATGAAGACAAGTGGTAAATGAGTACCACGTCTAACAGCCTGAATACACTACTTCACTACCACATGGAAAGTTTGCCGTACTGGCATAGCGATGCTACACGTCTTTCGCCACTAGACTTGCGTTGAGTGCTACACACGCGCGCTCTGCGTGTAAGAATCAAGTGAACGACCTCAGGTCATCTCCTCACCTCCAAAATTCGCTCCGTGAGTACAGTGCCCTCTACAGCGTATTCTTGATCACGTGTTCCGCTTCTTTCTTACTGGTCCTTCACGTTGCTACGTCATTGAAGACATCAACTAATCCTCGAATAATCATAGTAGAATAATGAGTGTTGTACTCTTACAACACATGAATATCTTTCTATTACAAAAACGTTTGATACATTTATGTATATCGTTCATCTATAAGAGTTATATATATATATGCTTTAGTGATCAAGTGTAATGGGCTTGCCCACAGCGATTTCGATGGACGAATATTCCCGTCATACACGTCATCTGTCCTTCCTTAGATCATGCGGTGCGATCCGACCTCTTGATACCGGCAGTAAAACGAAGACCATAGAATAATATGTACATGAATATCTTTCTATTACTAAAACGATTGATACATTTATGCATATCGTTCAACTATAAGAGTTATATATGCATACATTGTCCGGCACTATTCATAGCTTTTCATAACCTTCCTGAACGATTTGTACCCGCGCTAGTTCCGCTCTGGACCGCTCAAGTTACGTCCACCTTGTGTATTAACTAGGTTTAAATAAACCGTTTACTTATATTAACAAGTATGTGCTATTTGTCTCGTATCTCCCACGATATAACAGTTGCTTTGAATGGTCATTCATTGTCACCGATGTATCAAAGGGCATATTGGGAGCAGATTCCCTGCATCACTTTGGTTTACTAATTGATCTGAAAAACAAACGACTGATAGATTGCAACATCACGCTGGATGTTCCTGCAGATGTAGCTATTATTGACCTAAGTGAGTTAATAAGTTCACTCCATGCAACATGCAGGTTTTCTAAACTCTTAAAACAATTCCCTGAATTGACAAAGCCTTCTCTAACACCGGAAGAGTCAAACATGATGTTCAACATTATATCACAACATCTAACGGTCCACCAGTTTATAGTAAACCTCGAAGGTTAGATCCGTATACATAATTAAACATTAAGACAAGAATTTAGTGCTTTTCAGTCGGTCAACACGAATGTACCCAAAAGAGATGGGTTATGCCCTATTCCTGAAATAAATTACAGATTATTAATCTCATGTAATTTATTTCAGGAATAGGGCATAACCCATCTCTTTTGGGTACATTCGTGTTGACCGACTGAAAAGCACTAAACTCTTGTTTACTAAGGCAACACTGAAAATATGGCTTCAAACACCACAATAATTAAACATTGCCAAAACAGAATTTCAGTTCCTGCTGAATAACAATATTATTCGTCCATCGAAATCGCTGTGGGCAAGCCCATTACACTTGATCACTAAACCAATTGGCCAGTGACGAGTCTGTGGAGATTATCGCTGTCTTAATGACAGGACTCTTCCAGACCGATATATCATTCCTAGGGTGGACGATGCACTGTCCCCGTTTTTCCATGTGTCAAGAGGTCGGATCGCACCGCATGATCTAAGAAAGGACAGATGACTTGCATGATACACGGCCAACGAGAAATACTGGCCTTGGTGCGCTTTCGTGAAGTCAGCAATGTAGTGACGTTGCACCACTTCCGGTAGGGTTATGTATGACGGGAACATAAACACTAGGAAGCAATCGAGATACACCTAGCCAAACGAAACAATCCCAACAATCTAAATGAACACACGTTCATGGAGAGCTCACCCCTCTTCACGCTACTATAAAACACACCCTGTCGGAAGCAAAACACAATTTAGCGACACAGCCAAGCTAGATAAAAAACGGGGGAAATTAGGGGTTTTTTAATAGGTAAATGTTATCTGGATCAGGTGTACGATGTACTTTGCTTCTGCAATAAACCAAGGCCCATATTCGCGGCAGTATTAAAGGTGCCGGGACGTCCTCATAAGACCGTCAACGCTTAGCTCGAATGGGTTATGCTCCACGCGTGGCGAGGGCCAATCCACGGTCTTTAATAGTTGTGGACCCACCTCATTCAATAACATACATCTTATCTAGGTTGGCAACACCTCACATAAACACATCGCTATCACTCCCCACAGCACGTAGGGACAGGGGGGAGGAGGCAGGGGAAAAACCAGTCGTTAAGATAACCACCGCAGTCGACCGCACAGCGAGTTCCAGTGAGCACGAAAACTGCGAGTAGCTGTAATACGGAAGACAATCAGATAAGTAGTTAGCCAAAAATTCATATTGTGAAGACGCGAACAGTACGTGTACAGTGAAAGTCCGTATGGTTTCATGTAGTTACTCTCCTTTGAAAGCTGATAGATTGAGGCTGGTTATTGAACTCAATGCGAGCAGTGAATGAGTAAGCGGCTCGAAGCTATGTTCTGTTTACGGAGAGGCAAGGTCGTTGCGCCGAGCGACAGTGGACACGCCAAGGCCGACCGCTTGTGACGTGCAACCCATATGTGTTTGAAGGCCAGGCTTAGAGACGACAATCTTGACAGATTCCTTACGAAATAAGTGTTTTTGAAACTGTTATAATTCGTAACCTTCGTGTGGACGTCATCAGGTCTGGTCAGGTTGAGTCTCGTGCGGAGATCTCGTCCCAAGAAAAGCTGGGCAGGAGAGTGGCCAGTGATGGAGTGTGGAGCCTTGCGGAATTGACGGAGGAACTCGTTCAGATTGGCGCGGAGCGTTCCCTTAGTTGTCTTCATCGCATAGAGGGCGTCCTTCACCGTTTGAACATAACGCTCAGCTTGGCTATTGGTTGGAGGGATGGTATGGCACAGACAACTTGTGATATTTCAGACCGATGTTTCTTAGGAAGGTCTTGAACTCGTCTGAGACGAAGTTCCGATCGTTGTTCGAGACGACAATGACTGGCACACCATAGGCCGTGAGCAGGTCACCCATGATGGAAATTATTGCGGCTGATGTTGTTGATGTTATGGGTTTAACCTCGAGCCACTTGCTGTATGCGTCGACAACAATCAGCAGCATGGTGTCAGCCACTGGGCCCGCGTAGTCAATGTGGATCCATTCCCATGGTGCCTTTGGGTATTCCCAGTGGTGATCTCGGAACTTGGATGGCGCTTGCGCATGAGCTGCACACAAGGAGCAAGCCTTGGCGAGAGACTCGATGTCGTTGTCGATTCCAGGCCAGAACACAAAGGAACGTACGCCTTTCATCTTGACTATCCCCAGGTGAGCTGCGTGCAGGTCGTTGTGAATAGCGTCTCGCAGTGAAGGAGGGACGACAACTCGATGCACGAACATCAGGCAGTTTGTGGCTAGGGCGCACTTCGCTTCTGGTGCCTTGTAATGCTGGTGGGTGAGGTCTTGCCCTGCTTCGATGATCTGGACAATTTTGCCCAGATGTGGATCTTTCCTGGTCTCGCGTGCGATTGCTTCTGCCCTAACTGGTAGCTGAAGGATCTGATGAACTGCAAAAAAAGTCAAAATCATCAAAACTGTCCATCTCTTCCTCCCGTGGAGAAAAATAGTTTCTGATGAGGTTAACTGTTGTTGGAAGGTGAGCTCGGGAGCAGTAGTCAGCGTTGCCGTTAGCTCTGGATGTCTTTAAAATGACGTCGTAGTCGAAGTGTGCTAGGTAGTTGGCATAATTGGCCATGCGACTGATGCACAGGACCGGTAAAGACATCTCGGGGTGCAGGATCTGTGTGAGAGGCTTGTGATCGATGATGAGAGTATAGTGGCGAGCATACAGATAATTAAAAAACTTCTGTACAGCCCACACAATGGCCAGCGCTTCCTTATCCATCTGAGGGCACCTTTGCTCTGTTGCTGTCATTGTTCGACTGGCGTAAGCGATTGGACGTTCTTGCACGTTGCTGAGCCAGTATGACAGTACTGCGCCCAGGCCGGACTTGCTGGCGTCCGTGGCCAACAGGAATGGTTACCCTGGGTCATACTGCATAGTACCTGGGGCGATGTTAGGGCGTTCTTAATGTCTTTGTATGCCCTGTCGCCCTCTGGTGCCCAGATGAGAGGGTTCTTGAGCAGCATGTCCCTGAGTGGCCGGTCTCTGGTGGACAAATCAGGGATGAACGAGCTGTAGTAGGTTGCTTTACCAAGGAACAGTTGGAGATCTTCTGGTGTAGTCGGTTTCGGTGCCTCACGTACAGCTCGGATGTGTGCATGAGTGCATCAGACTCGTGGATGCCTAACACATCGATTTTTTGGCCAAGAGCTTCCAGGGATGTTTGATCCAGAGTGGTGCTGAGGGCCTGCATCAGATTTTCAAAGCTATCAGCAAAAATTATACTGTCACCGAAAAAACTTACGACGTTTGGGAGACCATGCAGGACTGTGTCCATTCGCCGCTACCAGATAGCGGGGTTGTTAGCTGCACCATATACTGCTCGCGTTGGGCGGATCAGACCGTGAGTTGGGGTTATAAGGGTGAGAGCGTGACTGAACTCATCGTCGACCTCGAGATGAGTGTACGCGTCGGTGATATCCATGTGCCAAAGAGGGTGGCGCCGCGCATTCGGTTGAACAGATGTTCCACCTTGGGAATCGGATCCTCATCGATGTTGATCCGCGGGTTGTGAGTCAACTTGTAGTTGCCTGTGATCCTCAGTTTGTCGTTTTTCTCGGCGACGACGTGCTTTGTCGATGCCCACTCAGAGTACTCCACTCTTTTGTAGAAGACAGTAACAATATTCTTGTCGATTTCCTTGGCGTATGCATCGCAGAGGGCAATTGGTACGTCTCGAGCTCGGGCGAAGACAGGTGAGTAGGGGGATGACTGGGGTTTAAACTAGTGTCATGGCCGCCGCCTGAGCCAAGTAAGATTGTCGATATCTCATGAACCCATGGTCGGATTTTGACAAATGAGGGGTCGTAGGACTCGAACTGACGCCCCCTTTGCTATGGACCACTCATTATATATCTTTTAAAATTTTAGAAAACTATTGTTTTCGAAAGTAGGCGATAGTTTAAAAACCAAACATGATAGAACGGTGTGTCATAGTTCAAAAGAATGGCGTTTTTGTCCTTTATTTTTTATAATAATACTTTTTTATTTTTTGAGATTTTTTGAAAACACTGAAATTTTGAAATTCCTATATTTTGGAAACTAGGAAGTTTACAAAAGGTTTGTGTGACATAAATAACAGGTCCCAACGCCCTCTACCCCCAAAATAAATTTCAAGCCTGTAGCATAAAAAACGTGACAGTAGTGGGATGACAGTTCTGCTCACTAGCCTACTTTCCTGCGAACTTTGCCGATATCTCTCGAACTCATGATCGTATTTTAACGAACGAGGTGTTGTTGGCGTTGGGATGACGTCCTCTTTGCTAAGAATGTGTGTTGATATATTTTTTTAAAATGTTTGTTTTTGACATTGGCGCTATTTTGGAAACGGTGAATTTTGAGACGTTAATGAAAGGTGGCTATGCCCTCTCGGTGGACAGCAAGTTTCATGGGTGTAGGAGGAAAAAAATGATAGCATACTTTCTGGCGAACATTGGCGATAATTGGCGAACGGATGGACAGATTTTAATGAATGAGGTATTGTTCGTGTTGGGATGACGTCCTCTTTGATAAGAATGTGTGTGTTTTTTTATGTTTGCTTTTGGATTGGCGCTATTTTGGAAACGGTGAAGTTTGGAAAAGAGTTTGTTTGACGTTAATGTAAGGTCCCTATGCCCTCTAGGCGGAAAGCAAGTTTCAAGTGTGTAGGACAAAAAAAAGATAGCCTACTTTCTCGCAAACATTGGCGATAATTCGCGAACGCATGGTCGTATTTTAACAAATGAGGTGTTGTTGGCGTTGGGATGACGTCCTGTTTGCTATGAATGTGTGTTGGTATAATTTATTTTTTTGGAAATGGTTGGTTATGAAGGTGGGCGATAGCTTGAAAACCAAACATGATAGAATGTTGTGCCATAGATCAAACGAATGGTCTCTATGACCTTTATTTTTTTTATAATAAATGATTGTTATTTTTTAAGTCCAATTTTGAAATTTCTATAGTTTCGAAACTATGATTAAAAACAAAAGTTTGTTTGACATAAATAATAGGTCCCTACCCCCTTTACCATGAAAATAAATGTCAAGTCTCTAGGGCAAAACTATGCATATTAAAACATTTTTTTTACCGGCCGCGGTGGTGGGGGTGGTTATTTGTAATAGAACAATGGATATTTCGAGGGGGCGACAAGACGAGGGGTCGCTTTCCGATATTTTTCGTATGACGAATGAATTAAGACGACTATTTCAAAAAAATCCCTCATGGCGATGTTTAAAACATGTTAGTAAACAGGTTGTTTTAGATCCCTTATTTGGGGGTGGATCTAAAAGGGAGAGTTATTGTACTAATTTATAAGGTTGTGCCTAAAAAAGGGTAGCTTCCCTTGGCAGGGTAAGCTGACCAGTGTGGAGTGTTGTGGTGTGCTAGGAACTAGGGGGCGTTCCTATGAATAATGTAGTAGTGTTTGAAGGGATGGGACCCAATGCAAGGGTCACTGTGCTGGTCGCTCAGCTGACTGCTTATTATGTAATTGAATCTGCTCGTATCAGCCGAGTGGCACGTGCTGCTTGCTGGCAGCCGGGCCGGCTCGAGAAACACAAAGGTACCTGAGTTAGCGCTATTAGACTACCGTCTGTCACGTCTTACCGTGACGGGAATAAGGAAGGGCGTCGGGATGTAAAGAGGCGTATAAACAGTAATGCTAGTGTGATGTGTTGACCAAGTGTTTATTGGTCTGTAATTCTGAGTATGAGTCCCTTGTAGGGAATGTAATTATGTTCACAATGTAAAGTACAAGTTGTGGGTTAGAGGTTACAAAAGTAGGAACTCTGAACACGACTGACTTACCTCTGATGACACCGGCGTGGCCTTCGGCCGTATCGTTGAAGCACTGATAATGGAGAGATCTTTTGACCTCATTAAGATGCCTTCTTATACTCTCCGGCTCTATGTTGTCAGCAATGTGTTGGCATTGCTGGCCCAGTTAATAGTATGTCGCTATGTGTAACCATTGTGCAAGGACTGAGCTGCTTTCTAGAGTGGCAAGCTGTCCCTGCTACGTTTTATGGCTGTTGGCCCAGCTCTCCAAGGGTTGCCCGTTAGGAGATGTAGGCAGATGATGGGGGGATGGTCTCCAAGGGGTGCATACCCCTGGGAGGCTGTACAAGCGTCTTCCTTCATTTGTTCGCGTCCTCGCGAACGGGAACGGAACTGGAGGTTGGGATGTTGACGTAGTGGTCCTTGAAACCCCCTCGTATCTCCTGGTGGTGTCGTATCGAAGTGTGGGTGTGAGGTCAGCCCGTGTTCAGAGGGGAGGGTTATGGGATGTACAGATATATGTATACACTGATAGTGACATTGTGAAAAAGGAAATTAACAAAACAAAACAAAAATTGACATTGCGAAAAATTTGACATCGAGAAAAAAATTGACATTAAAAAAAATTGACATTTGAGAAAAATTTGACATTTAAAAGAAATTTGACATGTAAAAAAAATTGCCCTTGCTATTGCTGGCATATTGCTAGCTTCAAAAAAAAACATGGTTTTCGATGGTGATTCGTTACATAGTTGTGCAGGGAGGAAAAACCCAGCCAGACGAGGAATTGTGTCGTCTGGCTTTACCTTGGGGAAAAATGCTCCCTGCAAAATAGAAAGATAGGAGAGAATAGAAAAAAAATGGGTGTTCCAGGGTATAATTTAAGGGATATATTCAAAGTATTTATTTGTTTGGGGAAAAAAAAACGGAACACCCTGACAAATGGGGAAGTTAGAAGAAGGAAAAATGAAAGAAAACAAATCATACACATTATGTACATTGGTGGTCTTGATAATGGTAACAGATATGACCCGATAATAATAATAGTAATCCTTACATTTGTAAAATCCCTGACAAGTTATAATTGAACATAGTAAACATGTAATGAAGATGAACATAAAAAAAAATAATGTTTGCCATGTGGGTACCCTGCACGTATAAGTACTCGTGCCACTCTTGTGGACCCTTGCAATTGTATGACATGGCGAGAAAATACAAAATAATTTACACTTTATAATTATCACTATCATATATATATATATATAACTTATAGAGCTCTGTTACCTGGCCAGTTACTGCATACCTCTTATACTTGGCGCGCACCGTACTATTATGCCTCGCCGACCGTTCTCTAATCGGCCGTTCCTGGTGCGGTTTAGTGGCTAGGCCACTATCCTCTCCCTGTACTTATTACATAACCTCGTGGTTTTCCGTCGTGGGTCGGAATCCCACCTTAGGGTCGAAGGTCCGGCACTTACAAACTCTGTGTCGCCCTTTGAGCCTGAAGTAACGCTTCATTTGCGTATTCTGAAATGTTTTTGCGTTCAGCGATGGTCATCATCCCACGTATGCTGTCCACCGCTGACCGCTGGCGTTGTCACCTTTAAGGGTGCAACTAAAACTGATAAGGAGTGTAATTGTGTATGACATGTATGTGTATTTGGGTAATATGTTTACCATAGACATATTCACGTTCTTGGTTACCTGTAAATCAAAACAAAACAAAAATGCATCCATATTAAGATGTTTATCTCCTCGTATCTCCGTGGTCTTCCTGTGTGGGTAAAAGTGGGTTAATTATGAATATTACAGTGCAATACATTATGATTCATGACAGGTATATATATAACCTTCTTCGGTAGCGCGTAGTTTGGAAACTAAGTGTAGCGCCACCGAAGTCTAACTTAACCTAGGTTAGCCTATTATAACCTAGTTTATCCTAAGTATTGTCGGGCTTACCTCGGTAACGGATTTTTAGTCACCGAGTGCCGAAATATTCTATTGTGATCTATATATATATAAAAAAAATAGCCTTAAATGTAGGTTTATGTTACCCTACATCTTACACTACTTATTTAACTTATTGATAAAATTACTTAACTGCAAAACTAATCTGTATTTACATGCCGAGTGGACCTTATTCTAAAGCCGAAATGTGCTGTGCTATTATTAGCAACAGCTGTTAGTAAATTTGCTTACATCTAAGTGACCTTAAAAATGGCACTGTAACTTAAATACTAAAATTTAGATGGAGGCTCGTCCGTCCGATTTCTCTCGCGGGTGCCCTTGTAGTACATTGCCGGGACCGGAACCCGACAATGTCTCGTAGTCCCCTCCGTTTTAATACTATTGTCGACATCTATTCTAGGTCTTAATACTAGTACTAACCTAGTCACAGGCGGCTTACGGTGCCACTAAGCAAAACCGTTCGCCCGCTGTATCTTCCTGTTCATGATCGTAATCGTTCCGAGTTGTCATAGTTGAGCCGCCCACTTTGGCTCCTGTGAGGTGCGCGCAATGCCCCTCTCTTAATGCCCTCTGACTGCCCGATGCGTCGCCATTTATGTGGGCATTGGACAGTGTGGTCCAATGGCATAATATTGTCTTCGCCTTTATCGGCCGTCGCAGGCTGCTTTTCGCAGTAATATTTGCCTCTATGGGCCGCCGTAGTATGCTTTTCACATTGATATATGATTTTGCCTCTATGGGCCGCCGTAGTATGCTTTTCGCATTGATATATGAATTTGCCTCTATGGGCCGCAGTAATATGTATTTCGCAGTAATATTTGTCTCTATCGGCAATCGTGTGTTTTGCTCCAACGCACAGGAGTCTTGCTTCCCGCTATGGAAGCCGTGCCTACTTAAATTTAAACTTAACTAGAAGTCTAGTCATAATGGGGTCGTCTCTAGGGATAGTTCCCGAGGCCGGCGCCGAGTGAGCTATTTCTCCCGCCATCCTCAGAAAGTCATCCCTGCAGATCTCGGCTCCGATGACCGGGACACATAGTGGGTGTAACCTTCTCCGACAAGGGGGATGGGCTAATATGCACCCCTAGATCTCGATGTTTGCCCGTGTCCGGTCCCGAATGCTTTGACCTTACGTAGTTCGTCTGTTTGGTCTAGTCGTCAGTTAAGTGAGGTCGCCGCGCTGTCGAGCCAACTGGGGTAAGGGTTGTCATTACCTACCCCAGTTCTGCTCCAGTGTGGTCCCTCTGACCTTCGGCTTACACCGTTGTCAATAATGAGATCGTATCAGATTCCTTTGTAAGAAAAAAAAAATGTGTCGTAACCTGTGTAAATAGTTTAATCTTTGTGTAAAATGTAAAATATTTCCAGTGTTGCGGGGTTGTAGATCTTCTAAGTACATAGGCTACTTCTGGCCTACCATCGCTACGTCAGCTTTCCAGCAATAATGCTTTCTTTACCTTAATGGAGGTGTTAGTAGGGTCTGTAATGTCAGGTACCCTGTTATTAGGATCTGGGGGTAGTTATTTGTTGAGTGGGCTTAAAGCATGGTAGGAAGGGTTTGCGCACCTTTGGGTTCCACGTCAGTGGTGGCCTGGAATCGGTGATGCCACTGGGATGCTCCTATAGTGAGTGGACTGGGGAGGCAATTCCCGGGATTGCAAAGATACGAAAATTTCATGCAGGTTTGATATTAAAATCCCTGGTAAATGGATGGGATACTCATGCATGTGTCTGGATATGAAGTGTCTGCCTTCATGTACGGATAGGTGTAGGGTGGGGCATAATACCAATATATTACTTTCATGCGGGAGTGTTTAAGTACTAAAGAATGGTTAATATATATCTATGGCCTCCTCTCTCATTTGGAGAGGCGCATTATGCTTCTTTAATGTTTGCTGAGCCACCCCTAATACTCAGGTGGTAGCATGTGACGCAAGGCGTAGCATGCCTGCTCTTTAGACGCATGAAGTCCATCAACCCCTTGTGTGTACTTTGTAATGTAGTGTAGCTGTTTTTGGTCGTGTACATGTGTCTGCGTTGGTTTATGTTGGGCGTGAGAGGGTTATTGGAAGGGAATTGGGTATTAACTATGGTAGCCTGCTGTAGTATGTCGGTAATCCCTCTGGGATTATCCACCTATGGTTGGTCATCCTCCCTTGATCCATGTTGGCTTTCTATCCGCGCCTTGGGATAGTAGAGCTGCAGGACCTAATCTGGTCTGCCATTTGTAGTGTAGATGTGGCTAGTGGTCGTAGTGCGACTGGTCATGTGCTAGTCATCTGTAATGACTCCTATGCCTTACGATCGATAAGAGAAGTTATTAGGGGGGGAGATCTTGTGTGTGTTTGCTCCTAATTGTTGAGTGCGTGTGCGTGTGTGTGACTATGTTCCGCTACACCACGCGGACGGTTGGTCTGTTCCAGGCCAAGTCGTAATATGTATCGCCTGTGTGGGCAGAAGGCGCCCGTGGCTTGCCAACGTCCTTGCGAACGTGCCCTTATAGGCCCAAGATAAGTTCCGCTGTGTCACGTCTTGTCCATTGCCAAATGTTTTTGCAGTGTGGAAAAAAATGTATGGTGTTATAATTGTTATGTGTTTGTAATTTCATGGTCACTGGCGCTACGCAATAGTGTCTCGTCACCGCAGTATGGTAGTGTGAATAGTCTGCAAGTCAGCAGTTGGCATGCGTAATGTCAGGCTGGGACGTTATTGTTTGTCATCCGCTGGCATGTGCTTTTCTGCACGTATGCAAGTGTGGTCATTGTTTTAGATTCCTAGCGGACTAATGTAGCAAGTCATCCTAGTTAGGTAATGACGTTGTGTGGCCATTGTTCCCTAAGACTTGTGTCTTGCGAAATTTTCCTACCTGTGTTTGGGAAATGTATTCTCTATGTCTGGTGTAATTCAAAATTTTATGTCTGGCTTTTGGTGGGAGGAAATGTAGTATTCCCTGTTCATGCATTTGTATGGGCCAATTTCGGTGTGGTTGGGAGCCTGGATAACTGCTTTCCCTTGTGTCTAATTTTTACTGGAACTCAGACCCGTGACCTTATGTCATTCTCTGTGTTTTATGTCTGCGTTGTGTTTCAGGGCTTGGGGCTTCCCCAATGTGGTTTTTGCTTGTGTTCCGTGTACCAAAAATACCATTGGATAGTTAGTTTTTGGTACGAGTGTGGTGTGTGGTCATGGGTTCGAATCCGGTTGTCTGTAAAGACTTGGTGTGATCATTTCCGTGCCGCATATATTATGGCACGTTCCCGTGGATGTGCAATGCGCAAATGAAAGCATGCATACCTGTGTAGAGTTTGTATGTTTTTGATTTGCCCTTGTAGTGTAATTTTGGAAGATATAGGGTCTCTAAATCGGGCGTGAATGATGCCGTGCGCTCTGCTCCGAGAGCTGTTGTCTGTAAGCTTGCAGGTTATCACTGAGGCCTGCGTTACTGCTGAGTATGGTGGTATCGGATTACAATGTCTTGCGCGCTCGCTTGTTACTTGTCTTGATAACGCTGTGTGTCCGGCACATGTGTTTTTAATCGCTTACTCTCTGTGACTGTGATTAGTGCTTTTCGCATTGTGAAGGAAAAGAGGGGAATTTGTGGTTTAACGTGACCGTATCTGGAGATCATGAGCCACGGGATTTCCGTTTTACTTGGAATCCAAACCACAGGCCATGGCATTTCACTTCGGAAATCTCATATGCGTTGGCCGTACTGTAGAAGAACCTTCCATTGACTACATTTGTGTCCCCAGATTTTGTGTTACTGTGCCGTGGTTCGATTATGTCCCTACAATGGTACGAAATGTCATTATGCCCGCGTGTCTCCGGGACAGTTCTGTGGGGTGTTAGGATCGTATCCCGGTGCGGTCAGTGGGCTATTTCTTGGCCCTCTTTTCACGCCTGCCCGTGGGATTACTTCCCTTCCTTTTGGCAGTGTTTCCGCCTTTACGTGTACCTATGTATTACCTATATATATATGTTTAACTTGGCCACCTTTTTTTTCATCGGGCCTAATGCCTGCGTCATAGAAAAAAAATGAGCTATGCCCCGCTCTGGATTAAGAGAGCACTTTGAAAGAAAATAATAGCAGGTGGCGATAGTCTCTAAAAATTATGTCGTGACCACTATAAAAAATGTTAAAAATAAAAAAAAAATGGTGCTTGGGACCTGAGTGTAGTATTTACCATTTTGGTAACGTGAGTACTACCGTAATCTGGTTACGTCTCAGGGGAATCTACCGACACTGTCTAGTACACATTAGGAAGGCCCTTGCAAGACGTAATTGATACACTTGTATCCACGTCACGAGCAAAGCCAGTGCACTATGGGAGTCAAACCTGCCCTTCAAAGTAATTGTAACTCAATAAAATGACAGTGTCTCGTCCCGGTGTGCAATTGGGCTTTTCAGTTGGTTAAAGCACACCTCACCAAATTTTTGAAATTAGTTTGAGATTCTTAATTCTTGCCACGCTTACGGCTTTTGCCCGCAACAAGAGAATCTATCAAACTGTGGAACCATAACATAGAACGTTTAGTCATTTCTACCTAGAAAGACTCACTTAAGCTTTATGCTGTGATTTTATGCTTAAGCTGTGTTCAAAATATCTTTTTCCGGCCTGAAGCCTGCTTGGCTTCCACTTGGCTTGCGTATTAGAGACTTTACGTTATGGTGTTAACCACTTCGCCCAATAACCATTGATGGCCTGAGAGAAAAATGCCATGGTTCCGAAAAAAAAACAAGAAGGATTTAGAATTATTCCTTCTAATTTGGCTATGTTGCACTGTATACACATAAAATAAGAGAGAAAAAAATGCAATTTTATGTTTATTATGTACTTTTTGGTCTATTTTCTTATCGCCCCCGTGTAAAAGAACTTATGTGGCCTATAATGTTGGTGCAAGTGATGTTAGTTTATTTCTGTGGCCCTGGTGGAAGTCGTTATTCTCGTCCGAGCGTCCTTGCTCGGAAAGGTGGAGGGTTTTGCCCTGTTACGAGATTATAGGCCTCTGAAATCCACTGGGGTGTTCCTTTGCTACTTTCCGGCGGAATTTCTAGCAAAGTAAGCCTTGGCTTACTTCCACCGTAGCGCGTGTCTTTAGGTTTGAATGTACCTGTATTCGAGGGCCTAATTGCGCTTGGCGCTACCCTAGTAGATTTTACGGGAGTGTGTATGTTTTTGACTGCCTGGTTTTGTGGCGTAGTTAATAACACTTTTCCTAATCCCCGTGTAGTGTGTGGTAATGCCTGGTCAAAATGTGCGTGCGTGTATCGTGCATCCTGAGGGACTAATGCCGGTGTTCGCCTTCGTTCTGGCAAAATTGCCCTTTGAACTGGCGGTAAAGGCCGCTTAACTGCCTGTTTATGCCCTGGCAATGTGGTGGCTTGTAGCCTGACCGCTTTCTGGCATTCGGCCACGGCCGACTCCTGCCATTGTGTTAGCCTATCTGTGTACGTGTATGTAGGCTTTATGTGCTGTAGGGCGGGCTCTACGTCCTCAGCCCATGACGTGGTTACGTCCCTTTGTTTCCCTGTCATATCATGTGTGTTTAATGGCCCTGGCTTCAATTCCCTCTCGTCCTTTTGTTCCGAGGGGATTGTTCTAGGCTCTGCCCCTCGGTTTGGCAAAATTGCCTTCCGATCCGGAGCTGAAGGACGTGTGTTTGTGTTAGGTTTATTCTGCAGTAAGTTGGAGCCTAACCTGGCCGTCTTCTTGACTGTGGCCACGGCGAACTCCTTCCATTGTGTGGCAGTACGTGTCGAGAGGGACATCCTTGCAAATTGTCGAGTCAGCGTATCCACGCTTATGTCCTCTCTCGGCTGGGCTGGTGGCCCTACCATGAACTCAAAAAATGGCCTTATTGGCTTGGAGCTCACGGTATTTGTCCCAAATTTGGGTGTACTGCCTATTGAGGCTCATGGCCTGCTTGCAAATTACTGTATTAATGTATTAATGTTTCTGTGCTCTGTATTGTCCCAACTTTTGTTTGGAGTGGCCGTATTTGTGTTTGCCGGCTTTGTATGTGCCTCTGGCATCTGAACAATAATGTTAATAATATTGGCGTACCCCTATTGCCTCTATGGCTTGCAATCTCTGCATGAGGTGCCATTCTGACTGAAGGGTATGGGACTACAATAAGAATAATAAAAAAAATCTGTGCGTGTTTGACAGTGTATTCTTATATTTCTCTGATTCTGTATGGGGCTAGGGGGTTGGTTTATTAAAAATTTCCCCTGTGTAGCTAGTTTGGAGCACACAAAAAAAATGGTGCTTTTTGTCTGGGGGAAAAATTTTCTCACTATTTGCTTGGCTTTTTGCGGTACGGAAGGGGTCGTTTCTCCTACGAGGGCTCGTTGGTTGAGTCCCGTTCTACTGTGCGTAGGACCGCGCCTCCACCAGTGTTTTAGATCCCTTATTTGGGGGTGGATCTAAAAGGGAGAGTTATTGTACTAATTTATAAGGTTGTGCCTAAAAAAGGGTACCTTCCCTTGGCAGGGTAAACTGACCAGTGTGGAGTGTTGTGGTGTGCTAGGAACTAGGGGGCGTTCCTATGAATAATGTAGTAGTGTTTGAAGGGATGGGACCCAATGCAAGGGTCACTGTGCTGGTCGCTCAGCTGACTGCTTATTATGTAATTGAATCTGCTCGTATCAGCCGAGTGGCACGTGCTGCTTGCTGGCAGCCGGGCCGGCTCGAGAAACACAAAGGTACCTGAGTTAGCGCTATTAGACTACCGTCTGTCACGTCTTACCGTGACGGGAATAAGGAAGGGCGTCGGGATGTAAAGAGGCGTATAAACAGTAATGCTAGTGTGATGTGTTGACCAAGTGTTTATTGGTCTGTAATTCTGAGTATGAGTCCCTTGTAGGGAATGTAATTATGTTCACAATGTAAAGTACAAGTTGTGGGTTAGAGGTTACAAAAGTAGGAACTCTGAACACGACTGACTTACCTCTGATGACACCGGCGTGGCCTTCGGCCGTATCGTTGAAGCACTGATAATGGAGAGATCTTTTGACCTCATTAAGATGTCTTCTTATACTCTCCGGCTCTATGTTGTCAGCAATGTGTTGGCATTGCTGGCCCAGTTAATAGTATGTCGCTATGTGTAACCATTGTGCAAGGACTGAGCTGCTTTCTAGAGTGGCAAGCTGTCCCTGCTACGTTTTATGGCTGTTGGCCCAGCTCTCCAAGGGTTGCCCGTTAGGAGATGTAGGCAGATGATGGGGGGATGGTCTCCAAGGGGTGCATACCCCTGGGAGGCTGTACAAGGTAATGAGTAACCTGATAAAATGATAATAATGGTATCAGGCGAATGAAAAAGCGGTTGTGTGGTGCGGGGGGTTCTGCTCACTAGCCTACTTTCCCACGAACTTTGCCGATGTCTCTCGAACGCATGATCGGATTTTAACGAACGAGGTGTTGTTGGCGTTGGGATGACGTCCTCTTTGCTAAGAATGTGCGTTGGTATTTTTTTTTGAAAATTGTTGATTTTGAAATTGGCGCTATTTTGGAAACGGTGAAGATGAGAAAAAAGTTTGTTTTACGTTAATGAAAGGTGGCTATGCCCTCTAGGCGGACATCAAGTTTCAAGTGTGTAGGAGGAAAAAATGATGACCTACTTTCTCGCGAACATTGGCGATAATTGGCGAACGCCTGATCGGGTTTTAACGAATGAGGTGTCGTTGGACTCGAGCTGACGGGCGCTTTGCTCTGGATCACGTATTATATATATTTTTTGAAAATTTTTGTTTTTGAAAGTAGGTGATAGTTTGAAAACCAAACTTGATAGAACGTTGTCCAATAGTTGAAACGAATGGTCTCTATGACCTTTATTTTCTCTTATAAAACTTTTTTATTTTTTGAGAGTATTGAAAACACTCAAATTTTGAAATTCTTATATTTTGGAAACTACGAATTCTACAAAACAAATTGTTTGACATAAATGAAAGGTCCCTACCCCCCTCTAGTCCCACAATAAATTTCAACTCTCTAGGACAAAAACTAAGCATAATTTTTTAAAACTTGTTTTTTATTTTTTTAAATAATGAGTGTTTGTAGACAGAGAGCCGGTAGCGCTTGACGTATGTCAAAACGAGGCTATGACTGGTCATGGCGAATACAGGAAATGGCTATTTCGATGGAGCGACAAAACGATAGAACGAGGGGTCGCTTTTCGATATTTTTCCTATGACAGATGAATTAAGGCGAATATTTCAAAAATCCCTCATGGCGATCTTTAAAACATGTTAGTTGCTGATCAGTAGGGCCCGGATTTTGATGAAAAGTCACCTTTTTTCTGAATACACGGAGACGATGCTTAGTGGTAATTAAGTGTATTCCACAATAAATATGTTATATACAGCGTGTATCTTAATTATACCGACAAAAAGTCAGGGATGTTCTTGGTGTTATGTAAAAGACGATGCCGCAATCGGTTTGGCGGAGAAAATTTTTCCCTCCGAGAAAATGAGGTTAGTTTGTTACTTCCGAGCGCGCGATTCAAATCTACGAACTCGCCGTATTTGCTGAGCTAGAGAGCAAGCCGCTGGCCACCACTGTGCTTCAAGCAAGGGAAGGGAGTGTGATAGAAGGTGACAGAGATATGCTGGTGGGCATGCGCAAGTTTCCTCGATCGCCTCGGCTTGCCGCATGCCCGCCAGCATATCTCTGTCCCCTTCTATCACTTCAAGTTTCCTCGATCGCCTCGGCTTGTTGCATGCCCGCCAGCATATCTCTGTCTCCTTCTATCACACTCCCTTCCCTTGCCTGAAGCACAGCAGTGGCCAGCGGCTTGCTGCCTGGCTCAGGAAATATGGCGAGTTCGTAGATTTGAATCGCGCGCCCGGAAGTAACAAAGTAACCTCATTTTCTCGGAGGGAAAAATTTTCTCCGCCAATCCGATTGCGGCATCGTCTTTTACATAACACGCAGAGCGTCCCTGATTTTTTTTGTTGGTATAATTAAGATACACCCTGTATATGGGGTTTATAAAAGCCATCAAAATGCGTTGTTCCTACATTTTGCAGAATAAAGTCATTTTCTAACATTTAGGGGCATTTTAGGTCATTTTTCATGTGTTATACGTTTTCATATGTCATTTATTTTATTGAATATGGTTAAATGCTCATTTTAAAGTTATTTTTTTAGTATCTCTTTTTCTAAACATGTCAGCGTTAACATTCTTGGACTAACCCATATACTGTAATTCTGCAGTGCTCTTCTGTTTTCATTACCCGTTTCTTATCTACGCAGCTGATTTATATTTTTCTCGACGATGCATTTGTGTGTACGGTTTGCGTCAGTCTGAGAAAAGAAACGGGGTAATCCCCTCAGTGCCATGTGGTTTGTGTCGAGTTTATTTTTAATATAAGTGTTGACAGCTCTGACGGCAGCTCTGGCCGGCCCTGGCGTCTGATCGTTCACTCAGTTACCCGCCAACTATAGGACTTTTAAGGTTTGTTTGTGTTGTAGGTGTGTGACGTTTTGTTGTGCAGCGCAATTGAAATGCCAAAACAAATGCAGTCAACTGCAAGCCATTTAAAACAGTATGTGTCAGATTTCGGTGAAAACATATTCTCAACTGATGGAACTATTTTGTTCTGTAAAGTGGGCGAAATTAAAGTCGCTGCAGATAAACGGTTCACCGTACAACACCACGTCGGGCGCGATAAACATTTGCGAGGTCTTGAAAATGTGGAAAAAAGGAAAGTGTCTCAATTACTGTTAAAAGAAACTGCTTCGACATCAAATAACAAGTCATCTTCCTTTTTAAAGAATTATGTGAAGTGTTTGTTACTGCTTATATTCCACTAGGAAAACTAAGCAATCCTAAATTAAGTGATTTCCTCGAACGCCACACTGGTCATACTATTCCAGATGAATCAACGTTGCGTAAGAATTAACCATCAAAATGTTACGAAGACACGTTAAATCTAATACGTGAATGTGTGAATGAAAAAAAAAACGTATCAATTGACGAGACCACAGATTCAGAGGGACGTTATGTAAGAAATGTAGTGATAGGGACCCTAGAAACAAACAGTCCCAGGCAAACTTTTCTGTTGACCATAGAGGTCACACTCAGATATGCAAACTGTTCGATAAATCCATGTGTTTAATATGGCCTATGGGTATACAACATGAGAATGTACTCCTCTTCCTAACAGATGCAACACCTTACATGGTAAAGGCAGCAAAAGCTATCAAAGCATTTTACAATTAAGATGGTGCATGTTACTTGTCTGGCCCATGCTTTTCATCGAATTGCAGAAGAGGTTCGATCAAAATTGTCAGAAGTAGATAGACAAGTTTCCACAGTAAAGAAAGTCTTTGTCAAAGCACCATCCCGCACTAAATATTTCAATGACAAGGCCACTGATGTAGCTTTGCCCCCCGCACCAGTTTTAACACGCTGGGGTACCTGGTTGACTGCATGCATATACAGTCCTATTGTGACAATTTTCACGTAGTGAGAGAAGTGGTGAATGGCTTTGATAGGACAGATGCTAAGGCTATCGGGAGTGCACAGGGCCTGTTTTCTGATCCTCAAATGGAAGGTAAATTGGCTAGCATAAAATCACATTTTTCATTTTCCCCAGAAACCATAACCTGCATAGAAGAAAGTGGCATGCTATTGGCCAAGTCAATAGAGTTAGTCAGGAGTGCTGAAGGTTGTATAAAACATGTAAAAGGTGAGATTGGGGAGTCAATCAGACAGAAAATAAAATTTGTATTGGACAAGAATAAAAGGTATCAGACAGTGTGTCAAATGCCAGTATTTTGTCGGGAGAAGACTTCAGAATTGACATTTTTGAAGAGGATTTAACAGCCAGTGTCATAGTGTTTTTCAAATATGCTCCTATTACATCAGTGGAAGTGGAGAGAAATATCTCGAAATATAAAACAGTATTAGCTGACAACCGCCGTTCTTTCACCTTTGATAACTTGAGGATGACGATGGTGATGTATTACAACGCTAACTAAGGTATGTTTATTTAGTAATATATTTTTCACTTTGTAGTAGAAATGAAAATGACGTATTGTTAATCTATTGATTAATAGTTAACACTAAATTTACTAAGAATGTTTGTTATTCGTACCATTATTTGTACAAGACAATCATAAAATTGATCATTTAGTTATTTTTAATGATAATTTTAGGTCATTTATTTTTAAAATTAGGTCATATTAAGAGAATTTTAAGGGCATCAACATCCGGGCCCAACTAATCAGTAACATAATAAAAATTGATAATATTTGTTGACAAAGGGGCCATAACAATAAAACAAAAAATATTATTATTTTAAATAATTTTAAATTGTAAATGAAAAAGTTGTGGTGGACAGATAGACGATACCGCTGGGCGTGTGTTTGAATAAACCAGTCGCACTCCCCTGGGGAAATGATTAAATGAATGACAATGAAATGAAATGATAGTAGTGAGTGATGCTGGAATTAAATTGTGACGGGGAAAACTTAAGTACCCGGAGAAAAACCTGTCTGCCTGTACATTGTCCAGCACAAATCTCACATCGAGAGACTGGGATTTGAACCACGGACCCAGCGGCGAGAGGCCGGCGAGCTGTCACCTAAGCCATGGAGGCTCGCTAATAATTATTATTACAGTAAAATAATAATAATAATAACTTAATAATAAAAAAATAAATAAAAAAAACACATATGTTTTGAATGTTAACACTTTCACAGTTCTGCTTGCTGGAAACTGAATACTTTACCTAGCCTTAGGCATTATGAGAGCTGTTGCTGCTGCTGACAAGGCAGGAATGACTACGTCAGCAGGAAGTGCGATATCAGCTTACTTGCCTGGTAGAGGCAAGCAGGTCTGGCGTTTAAACAGCCGCCATGTTGGTTCTTATGCAGTAGTAATACCAATGTATAAGAGGCAGCCATTTTGGTTCTTTATTAAAAACATAAAACTAGTATAAGGTGTATGAATCTTATCGCGATTGAGGAATGTCGAGAGGTGTGGGAACATCTGAGAGACAAACAACATTTCAAGGCCAAAACGCTGAGAAAATGCAACACTCTCTGTTGCTAAGCAGACTGATATGGTGTGTGTTAGTAATACACTGACAGGACCACAAATACACGTATACAATAGAGCTCTGAACTAAACTTTGGAAGATAAAACCCTTTTTGTTTTCGGTAAGTACCTATGAATGATTATTTTAATAATGTAATGCTAATGAACCTTAAATGTGTAGTTATTGATAAGGTAATTAATGATTCTTTATTTGTTTGCAGATAACCGGTATACTTGACATGTCTGAGGGAAAAGAAATTATGCACTTTTGAGTCCACTAGAAGAAAACAGCAAGACGCCAGTACAAGTCAAATTCAGATTAAAAAAAAAACTAACTTGTTTATTTTTTTGTTTGATATTTGATATTTTATTTTATGTATTAACCTGAATTTAGGTAAGTATAGCGGTTTATTTTATTTATTTTTAGAAACTTGGAAAGAAAACCCTTATCACCTTAGCAGTCGCTGAAAACCCGAGACGCACTAGAGCGAAATCATTACCAAAGAGTGAACTATTTAAAACTCAAGTAAGCTTAACATAAAATGCTATTTCATTTTACCACTACTGAAACCCCGTAGACAAAAAATTCATTACATGTACATGACTGGGACGATGATTGCTTTCTTGATTTATGGCCATGTGTTGCCAAATGGTACAAGACTATATTGGTTGTTGACTGGGGAAAGAACAAGGCCATATTGGAATTTCTAAAAACAAAACAAAATTAATTTAATTTAATTTAAATTTAATTTAATTTATGGACGGTTCCCTATGGACTCAACAAATATCCACAAGTTTCAACAAGATAATCTGAACAAAATGACATGACATTTATTTTTGTTTATATATTGGTTAAAGGAGAATATAATTGTCTGCAGCTTTATAAAAAAAAGCAGATGGGTTACTGTTAGTGCAGACATAGAGTTTATTTTTAATGTTTTTTATGGTGTTTTATATAATGTCAATTAACGTTAAAGTTTTATTTACAAGTATGGATTGATTGAGTGATGGGTTATTTTGTTTGTTTTTAGGAGTGGTCAGGCGCCATTAACGTAGTGAACAGACAGTGAACAAGCATACATTATGCTTTAAAGTACTCTGTGATCTTGTGCAACGTTAATAACTAGCAATAAAAAGTTTTATTATAACACATGGCGTTAGTAGCAAATACAACAAGTGAGCAAGTTGGTTTACCACGTGGGTTAAATTTAAAATCAGAAAATGATCGTTGGTTAACATTTTTATCCTGGCCTGTAGGCTTTTTGTCGGCACATAAACATGCTGGAGCTGGATTCTATTACTTGAACAGAGGAGATGTTGTGCGCTGTGTTTTGTCGTATTGAACTTTCACACTGGGAAGAAGGGGATGATCCCTTTAGAGACCATTTGCGATGGTCTCCTTGTTGTCCTTACATGCTTGGAAAACAAGTGGGTAACATACCCGTGTATTCATTTTACCGAAACACAAGGCCATTGGCACTACTTACGTTGCTGAATCACAAATAAATAATAATAATGATGTATTACCAGCCAATGGTAGTGTCGATATATGTGGTCCATACGCCATAGACAGTGTTGAATTGGCATGTGCTTTTGAAAAATTGGGAGGTTGCAAGACTAAAGCACTAGCACACCCAGAGTACAGCTCTGTTGAAAAACGTTTAGAATCTTATAAAAATGTTTGGCCATTAATATTAAAACACCTTACAAAAGAGCTAAGTGAAGCTGGATTTTTTTAAATACTGGTGAAGGGGATAAAACAATATGTTTTCATAGTGGATTTGCTTTGAAGGATTGGTAGATGACTGATGACCCTTTTGTGGAACACGCTTGTTGGTTACCGAATTGTAGATACATGGTGTTGCTTAAAGGTCAGGAATTTGTGAACACTATTTGTGAACAAAACGTGATTGCATAACACGAGATAAAAGTGCCTTTAGAGTTAGAACACGCGGTACAAATACATGAGGCTCAAAAGAGATCTGTCTGACGAACAGATACAAAAGTGTGACCAACAATTATGTAAAATTTGTTATCAAGAAGAACTAGGTGTTGTATTTTTGCCTTGTGGACACTTGATAGCCTGTGTCAAGTGTGCATTAGCACTTAACACTTGTGCTGTATGCAGAAAAGTAGTATCTGCTGCAGTTAGGGCATTTCTTGCATAAATAGTATAATTTATTAGCAATGCATAGTGCAAAATAGCTTTATGCACAATATTATTACAAGCTGTTGTAGAGTGTAATAGATATGCTTTTGTTTTGTATATAGACTACTACAATGAATGTTTTGAATGCTGTGAGACAAGCATGTGGCTTAGAGACAAAGGAGCTCAGCGAATTGCCAACGCATATTCCATTCCGGATTATCAAGATTCGGAAATTGAAAACAGCATATGGTGATCGTGTACATTGTGTATGCGAAAATGTTGAGACATTTCTGCCTACACGGTTTAATTATATGACGGAGAGTGTTTTTGATGAAGTGAAGAATGCTGTGCAACCTGTACACTTAATTTATGAAGGTATTAAAACAATAGGTGCATGGTCTGTTTTAATTAAATAAAAAAATGTGAAATGATAATGGAAAAATATAAGTGATGACAATAGACTGAAAGAAATAAATATGTGTATAGAATAATAATGTTTTAGTTTTTAGTATTGTCTTCAAAAATATTATGATGAATCCAAAAATAATGTATATAAAGTTTGTAAATAAATGCTAATGATGTTACAATGCTGTTTTATTTTCTACAAAGTTACAATATTTAACATTGCAGAGTATACATGATTATGACAATAATTGCATACTTAATACAAGTCTTTGCCTTTACGATAGTGTGTTATAGTTTTAAAAACAAAGCTTGTTATAGATCTTTTTTCCACGGCGAACAATAGGTATAAAAACGTCATTACTACTATTATAATCATAAGCGGCATGATTATTATTATCCTCAACATTATCCTCAACATCACTAAAACCAGTTAAATATTCCTGTTCCTGTTCCTCTTCCTCTACAGTGTTCTCATGTAGAGTCTGCGTGGCTTTTGAAAATGTTAAGGGTTTTTTTGAACGTTGAATTATTTTCAGCAGCAGCATTGTTTTCTAGCACTCGCTTTTTAGCATTTTTATTATTTTCCGTTGACAGCAACAATGTTTCATGCAGTTTACTACATTGATGATCACTGACACTTAAAACCTCAGTATTTTTACTTTTTAGCTCACTGCGACATTGTTTTGAACGTTGTTTTGGACAACGCCAAATAACAGTTCCATTTTATTGGTTCGTTTCACAATATATGAATATCATTTATAGAATGCATGAGGCTTACCATACCTACTGTCGACCAAAGTATTATGTGTACTCGAGTTTGAAGGTTGTTTGTTAAGTAACCAATAGACCCACATAAAATCCAATACCATCAAAATTTCGTCGTTCTATTTTACGTTAGTTCATGTAGGTTTGGATTTTTAAATTTATATTTTAATATTTTTTTATCGCAGTTGGAACACAAAAAGTGCACGTTTTAAGCGTGTTTCAACCATGCGTCACATTTAAGAATTATTATCTCAAAAGCCCGTCATCAGATCGAATCGAAATTTTAACACAATATACATTGGAATGTTGTATAACTGGATTATTAATTTCATAATTTTGTGTGTCCAAGAAACAAAGTTGTTATCATTTTTGTAAGGTAACTTTTTCTTGGCTCGGGGTGGTTGGAAAATGTAGTTCTTGGTTGCGTTGTAATCGTTATACATCAAAAAGTTATGCTGTATGACTGTGAAAGACGTAAATGAATTCACTTATTTTATATTGGTTTGTATTTGTACGAGGGATTAGCACATGGTTCACCAGCTAGCTGCTCCGAGAAAAGCTGTACAGCGTTGCTGAGATGGAGCCCTTCACTTCCGAGCGAGACGCGCCATGATGCGAGTGGGCACCATTTCGGCAACGCTGTACAGCTATTCCCGGAGTGGCTAGCTGGTGAACCATGTATTATTTCCTCGTACAAATACAAACCGATATAAAATAAGTGAATTAATTTACGTATTTCACAGTCATACAGCATAACCTTTTGATGTATAACGATTACAACGCAACCAAGAACTACATTTTCCAACCACCCCGAGCCGAGAAAAAGTTACCTTACAAAAATGATAACAACTTTGTTTCTTGGACACACACAATTTTTAAATTAATAAACCAGTTATACAACGTTCCAATGTATATTGTGTTAAAATTTTGATTCGATCTGATGACGGGTTTTTGAGATAATAATTCTTCAATATGACATATGGTTGAAACACGCTTAAAAACGTGCACTTTTTGTGTTTCAACTGCGATAAAAAATATTAAAATATAAATTAAAAATTCCAATCCTACATGAACTAACGTAAAATAGAACGACGAAAATGATGATGTTATTGGATTTTATATAGGTCTATTGGTTACTTAACAAACAACCTTCAAACTCGAGTGCACATAATATTTCGGTCGAGAGTAGTCACTTATACTTCCTTGTCAACTGTCAAGCATAGACTAAGCTCTAGTAAAGACAACTTGACAATAACAACAATAGTTTAATATGGTAGCATATATGGGTGAAAATTTGGGAAGCAAAAAAAAGTGGGAGCAAAAGTGTGAGCAAAAAGAGGAAGCAAAAAGTGGGAGCACAAATAATTAACTTAGTTATAACCTATCCTAACCTAACCTAACTTAACACTTCACCTAACCTAACCTAACCTAACCTAACTTCACCTTACCTAACCTAACCCATATTTGCTCCCACATTTGCTCCCACTTTTGGTCCCACTTTTTGCTCCTACTTTTTGATCCCATTTTTTTTGCTCCCACATTTGCTCCCTCTTGTTGCTCCCACATTTGCTCCCAATTTTTTGTTTCCATATTTGCTCCCACTTTCAAGTTAGGCTAAGTTAGGTTAGGTGAAGTTAGGTAAGGTTAGGTTAAGTTAAGTTAGGTTAGGTTATGTTAGGTTAGGTGAAGTTAGTTTAGGTTAGGTTAAGTTAAGTTAGTTTTTTAGGTTAGGTGAAGTTAGATTAGGTTAGGTGAGGTTAGGTTAGGTTAGGTGAGGTTAGGTTAGATTAGGTGAGGTTAGGTTAAGTTAGGTGAAGTTACGTTAGGTTAGGTGAAGTTAGGCTAGGTTAGGTTAGGTTATAACTAAGTTTATTATTTGTGATCCCACTTTGCTCCCACTTTTTGCTTCCACTTTTTGCCTTCACACTTGCTCCCACTTTTTTTTTTGCTTGCTAATGAATTAAATGTCTTTTACGGTAGTGTGTTCAATAAATCCAATAGCTGTGTGTTGAACCTTAACGACGAATCAGGGGCTCCCCTGTTCCAAATAAACCAGTCAGCAATTGTAAAGCTAATACAAAAACTACGTTTCAATGTATCAAAGGGTCCTGATAATATTGTTAGTTAAGTACTTAAACTAGGAGGTACGGCCGTGGCACGATACTTGGAGGTGATGTTTAATGTGTCCATTAACAATGCGCAAATCCCAGATGACTGGAAAAGAGCTACGGTAGTCCCAAAATTTAAGGGAGGGAGCAGACTTGAATTGGGCAACTACAGGCTGGTTAGCCTTACGTCCATCGTTTGTAAACAGATGGAGCATCTCATTTGCGACTACTTGAGGGAACAGTGGGAAACATTATCATGGTTTAATGATAGGCAACATGGATTTCGGAAAGGTTACTCATGCGAGAGTCAGATGCTATCACTTTTTCAAGACATTAGCGAATCGTTAGACCATGGAGTTTCAGTCGACGCCGTGGTTATAGATTTTGCGAAGGCATTTGATGTCGTGCCGCATGACATGCTACTCCATAAATTAGCTTCGACGAAGATTGATAGAAGAGTAATTTTATGGATCCAAGAATTTTTGACGGGTCGTTCACAGAAAGTGAAAGTCGAAGGCATATTCTCGGATGAAATTACCGTAACGTCGGGTATCCCTCAGGGCAGCGTAATCGGAACTTTGTTATTTTTGGCGTTTATAAATGACTTACCAAATGGGATTTTTTTTTTGAATTTGAATTTGAATTTATTGTTTCTCTTATACAGGCCACTGAGGCTACAAAGCCTCTTTATGCAGCTCTCTTCATTCAGAGGGCGGTTAAATACAATAGAATAAATGAAGAAAGAAAAAACTTAACCTATACATACAGTTGACAATAGAAGTTCTTGTTAATACATCCGTTCACCTTGAACATGATAATTGTATAGCTGATAGATTACAATGAAGGGAGTGTTTTATCGCTCTGATAGGAAGTCCTGAATACTGGTGCAATTTATATTTATTCCAGAGAATACTAGCTGAAATACGGAATGAACCTTTGCATTTTTCGGTTCTGTGATGAGGTATCTGGAGCATCTGTGCAGTGTGTCTATTCGCACGGTTATGCACTGATTGCATGGGAGTTAGTGTGCAGTAAATATAAGACGGAATTTTGAATTTTAGAATTTTTATCACAGTCAGAGCCATGGCATACTGTCTTCGTTCCTTTAACTTAAGCCATCCAATCTGGACGTAAAATGGAGTTATATGAGACTCTCTTGGTACATTGAGAACAAACCGCAAGCAAGCATTTTGCATTCTTTGCAATTTTGTATTGAGGACCTCTCCCATATCATGGTAAATTATAGATCCATAGTCAAATATTGGTAATATCAAACTCTGTATCAGTATCTTTCGTACATTTTGAGGCAAATAAAGCAAGTTCGCCTAATTTGATATAATGACGATGCAACCCTTTTCAGAATCATGTTTGTGTGATCCTGCCACGATAATCGAGAGTCAAAAATAACTCCCAGATTTCTTACTGCTGACTGATACGGAACTGTTTGGGATGCAAGCTGTAAAGGTGGTACTGGGTCAGGTAGGGAACTGAGTAATTTGGTATAGCCGATGATGATCGGTTGCGTTTTTTCGAAGTTAAGTATTAGATTATGATCGAGTGCGTACTGAGATAGGCTTTGAATGTCACTGTTAATTAGTGCTACGTTCAAATGAATGGATTTCAGATCCGCGTGTAGATATAGCTGAAGGTCATCTGCGTACATATGATGTTGACAGAATTTAAGGACAGATGGAAGGTCATTTATATACACGGAGAACAGGAGTGGACCAAGGACCGAACCCTGCGGCACACCTGTTGTTACTTCACACCATTCTGAAACATTGTCATCTGCTAGGACTACTCTCTGACATCTGCTTGTTAGGTAAGACCTAAACCAGTTCGTTACTGACTTTGAAAGGCCTAGATTTCTTAATTTAACTAGTAGGATCTCATGGTGAACTCTGTCAAAAGCTTTGCTGAAATCGAATAGAGATAATATAGTTATTTCCTTCCGGTCCATTGCTAGACGAATGTCGTCTGTGACTTTGATAAGGGCTGTCAGAGTACTATGTTTTGATTTATATCCAGATTGGTTCGGGTTTAGGATATTGTTGGAATTTATATATTCATAAAACTGATCAAAAACAATCCGTTCTAACGCTTTCCCAATTGCACACAATATACTTATTGGTCTAAAGTCACTACAGTTTAAGGCGTTCGTGAATTTTGGTATTGCTTTGATGTTGGCTTTTTTCCATTGTGTCGGATAAATACCCATTTGCAGGCTATAGTTAAATATATGCAATAAAACTGGCATGAGGAGGTCCATATTCCTTTTCAATAGCGTAATAGATATACGATCTGGTCCTATGGCTTTTGAAGTTATCCTAAATATGGCTAAATGAATGTCCTCAGGATATATATGGCCAAAATGAAATTCTTCCCGTCGGTCAGTAAATTTTTCCCTGTAGTTAGCAACAGTTGACAAAACTCTATTGCTGTCTACAACGGTTGATACGTTTAAATAATGCTTATTAAGCTCATCAGCGCTCATTGTTGGGTTATTGCTTTTGTGTCTGGATTTTCCAACACCGAGAGTTTTTGTAGCTCTCCACAAAGCCGAAGAGTTTTTAGCTGAATTAATTAGCGAATAAGTGTAACGTATCTTTGTATTACGAATAACTTGCTGGGTTCTGTTGCGTAAGCTTTTGTATTCTACAATGTCCTCGGGTTTCTGTGTTCTGTTGCACTTCTTTCTGGCTCTATTTCGAGATCTTATTAGATCTTTTATTTCTGTGTTGATCCAGGCAGCTGGTGCGTGCCTCACGTTAGTTGAGCGCACTGGGGCATGGCGATCATATAAATCAATTAAAAATGTGTTCAATGTTTCTACCTTCTCATCAATAGTTTGCTGCTCGAAAACAGTGTGCCATGGAACTGAGATGGCATCGGCCTTAAACCTTTCATAATTAAACCTGCTGAAGTCTCGAAAAGTTCGAACACTGGGCTTATATTTTGGAGTTGACAGGGTATATACTGCGTATAAGAGATCATGTGCTGAGAAGCCAGAAGCAGCAGTTTGGCCAAACTCAATCACGTGCTCATTGCAGTTGGATGCTATTAGATCCAGAGTAGAAGAGGAGGTTGCAGTGTGATGTGTATCTTGATACGGGAGCCACGACAGATTGCAAGTATTTAGAGTTTCTACTATGTTTTTCGTTTCAAATGTAGCCGACCCAAAATGGGCATTCAAATCACCGGCTAATATTACATATTTATAACTAAAAATGTGTGAAAGCATGTCATTTAATAGTAGTTCCATAAAACCGACTTTGGGTGCTCTATAAACACAAATAAATAATACTTTAGTATCTTTCAGGCAAATCTCTACGAATAGGTACTCAGGTCTGAAATTCTCATTATTTGGGGATTTGCAGATAACCCGGCACTTAATGTGCTGTCGAACATACACTGCTACTCCACCCCCTTCTCTACGTTGTCTGTCATTGCGGTAGATATTATATCCTGGCAAGGTTACAGATGAATCAGTAATGGACTTATTGAACCATGTTTCACTAACAGCGATTACATCAATACCGGAGTTAACAAATGTGTATTCAAATTCTGCGAAATGTTCTAGCATTTTAAGTGACTGCGTGTTCAGGTGAGTTACTTTAAAATCATTGGGTAATCTATCAGCTATATCACAGAGATATGCATGCATATCATACTCATTGATACTAATATCCATGCAAAAGATAATTGAAAGTTATTGTAAAATTGTTAAACAAGAAATATCAAAAATTACAAAATCTAAAACTTAAGCTATTTTCTAAATATTAATCAATAATATCGGCTTGTATTTTGGCTAGACACTGTAGTTAAAGTTCCACCAGTAACCATATTACATGTCTGTGCTTACACTTGGCAGTGACTGTCGATTGTTTGCGGATGATTGTGTAATATATCGAAAGATACATGACTCACGAGACAATGCAGTGCTTCAAGAGGACCTGAACCTGGTCTATAAGTGGGCGATTGAAAATAAAATGAAAATAAACACAAGAAAATGTAGTCTCTTAAAAATAGGGAATGTGCGAAGGCAAGATTTTCAATATAACATTGGCTCGGAAATACTTGTAGAAGAAGATTCTTGCAAATATTTGGGCGTTCACGTAAGAAATGATATGAAATGGAGTAGTCATGTAGGATGTGTAGTTTCACAAGCTTTCAAATCCCTGCACTTTGTAATGAGGGTATTAAAAGGAAGTAGTACCTCTGCTAAAGAATTAGGCTATTTGTCACTTGTAAGACCTATTCTGGAATATGCCTCGGCGGTTTGGGATCCATATCAAGTAGGGCTCATCAATGAGTTGGAAATGGTACAAAGAAAGGCCGCTAGATTTGTGCTCAGTGACTTTAATCCCAGGAGCAGTGTGAGCCGTATGTTAAAGAAACTTGGGTGGGAATCACTGGAGGCTAGGAGGATGAAATCTAGACTCTGCGCTATGTACAACACGTATACAAATCAACCAGCATGGGGTGAGCTTAGCAAACGATTGGGAAAGCCCACTTACATGGGTAGGAGCGATCATCCTTTCAAAGTTAAGGGCCGACCTCAGCGAACAAATTATGGTAAATATTCTTTTGTAAACCGTGCCATTGATAACTGGAACTCTCTACCTGCCGCAGTCTTAGAGCCTTTTCCCAAACATGTAGGTGTGTTTAAGAAAAGACTGACTATTTGTGTAAATACTCCAGTTTAATTGTTGTATAATTGTTATTGAATTGTTATGCATAATTATTTATTTGTTATGTATATCCAATTTGCCACCGGGGGACACACCCCTCATTGCAAATAAATGAATGAATGAATGAATGAACATTTGCACCCATATATGCTACCACATTAAACGATTGTAGTTATTGTCAAGCTGTCTTTACTAGAGCTTAGTCTGTGCTTGACAGTTGACATGGAAGTATCAGTGACTAGGTATGGTAAGCCTCATGAGTAGGGGAGCAGTAGGGGTTCTAACCAGTGTCATGGCCGCCGCGTGAGTCCAAGCCAATATCTCGTGAACCCAAGGTCGAATGTTGAAAAATGAGGTGTCGTTGGACTCTGGCTGACGTCCTCTTTCCTATGGACCACGTATTATATTTTTCAATTTTTTTTTTTGAAAGTAGGCGATAGTTTGAAAACCAAACATGATAGAACGCTGTGCCGTGGTTCAAACGAATGGTCTTTATGTCCTTTATTTTTATAATAAAACTTTTTTATTTATTATGTTTTTTTGAAATCAGTCCAATTTTGATATTCCTAAAAAAAAATTTTGACATACAAGAATGGCCCTGACCCCATCTACCCGCAAATTAAATTTCAAGCCTCTAGGACTAAAACTGTGCAGTAGTGTGGTACGGGGGTTCTGCGTAGTCGCCTACTTTCATATAAACATTGGCTGATATCTCTCGAACGCGTGGTCGGAGTTTAACTAACGAGGTATTGTTGGCGTTGGGATGACGTTCTCTTGGCTAAGCATGTGTGTTGGTATTTTGTTTTAAATTGAAAATTCTTGTTTTTTGGATTGGTGCTATTTTGGAAACGGTGAATTTTGGAAAAAAGTTTGTTTGACGTTAATGAAAGGTGAGTATGCCCTCTAGGCGGGCAGCAAGTTTCAAGGGTGTAGGAGGAAAAACAAAATGATAGCCTACTTTCTCGCGAACATTGGTGATCATTGGCGAACGGATGGTCGGATTTTAACAAACGAGGTGTCGTTGGACTCGAGCTGAGGTCCTTTTCCTATAGACCACTCGTTATATTTTTCATTTTTTTTGAAAAAATTTGTTTTTAAAAGTAGGCGATAGTTTGAAAACCAAACATGATAGAACGTTGTTCAATAGTTCAAACGAATGGTCTCTATGACCTTTATTTTTTATAATAAAACTTTTTATATTTTGAGATTTTTTGAAAACCCTTAAATTTTGAATTTTTACTATTTTGGAAACTAACACGTTGACAAATAAGTTTGTTTGACATAATAAATAAATGGCAAGTCTCTAGGACAAAGAACTAGGCATTTTTTAAAAATAAAAGCGTGTTTGTAGACAGAGAGCCGGTAGCGCTTGACGTATGTTACAACGAGGCTATGACTGAGCATGGTGAATACTGGAAATGGCTATTTCGACGGGGGGCGATGTATGAAAAAACGAGGGGTTGCTTTTCGATATTTTTTCCTATGACGAATGAATATTTTGAAATGTGACAAGCATGATAAGATTTTTACCCCAGAAGGGGATCTATTAACTAAAATAGTTAACAGTGATGAGCGAGATCGCTCTCTGACACAACAGACGGTTGTAGGATATGACCAAGTGATTCTTAGACGTTGGCGATCTCGGTGACCGTGCCCGGAAGGAATGAATTGCTATTTTGGTGGGATGGCGGGGAAGCTTATGACGGTTGGTTTTGTGATATTTCCTATGACGGATAGAGGTGAATATTTGAAATGTGTTAAGTGTACTAGAATTTTTTTTACCCCTGAAGGGGATCTTTAACATGCTAGTAAATGGTAATAAGCGAGACAGCTGTCTGGCACAGTAAATGGTTTTAGAATATGGAAACCTATAACATTTGCTCGACCAAGTCATGAGCATGTATGCAAAGAGCCAAAACTGTAAGGTCATTGGCCTGAAATATTATAACCTAAATATTGAACTGGGTAAAGTCATGTGTTTTAGGATGAAAGTATGTGGTTAACATGATCATGTATTGAGGATGGCCGCTTGCTAGTAATTATTATTATTATTATTGCAGTAAAATGTTTAATAATAATAATAATAATAATAATAATAATAATAATAATAATAATAATAATAATAATAATAATAATAATAATAATAAGACACACATGTTTTCAATGCTAACACACACACACACACACACACACACACACACAGTCCTGCTCACTGGTGACTGAATATTGTACCTAGCCAGAGGACTCGTGAGAGAGAGACTGCTGATAAGACAAAGAATGTCTACGTCAGCAGGAAGTGTGATATCAGCTTACTTGCCTCGTGGTGGTTAGCTGGTGTGCTGTTTAAGCAGGGACCGCCATTTTGGTTCTGAGACAGTAGGACTACCGATGTATAAGAGGCAGCCATTTTGGTTCCTTATTAAAAACATGAAACTAGTATACGTTACACGAATCTTATTCAGATTGAGGAATGTGAAGAGGCGTGGGAACACGTGTGAAAGAGATAACATTTCAAGGCCAAAACGCTGAGAAAATGAAGCTCTCCCTGTTGCTAGGCTAACTGATAACGATTTCGTTAGTCATGCACTTGCCATTTTAGCACACGGACGTATGCAGTAGAGATCTAAACTGAACTTAGGAAGAAAAATCCTTTTATTCTTTTGGTAAGTACCTATGAATGATTATTTTAATAATGTCATGCTAATGAACCTTAAATTTGTAGTTTTTGATTAGGTAATTAATGATTTTTATTTATTGTGGTGCTTGAAGCCATATTTTCAGTGTTGCCTTAGTAAACAAGAGTTTAGTGCTTTTCAGTCGGTCAACACGAATGTACCCAAAAGAGATGGGTTATGCCCTAATCCTGAAATAAATTACATGAGATTAATAAAACACTAGGATGACCAGTTTCGATCGTCAAGCGATCATCATCAGATCCAATACACTTAGGCTATAAAATCTATGTTTGAAATACAGGTGAAAATATTTACAATATGTACAATTATTTAGTTGCAGTATTGGTACTGCAACTGTCAGTGTATGCTAAATGCAGTATATATGTTAGGTGAAATGCTAAATGGTGATGGATATCCGGAGATTGTACTTTAGAGAGATAATATGGTTGTAAACTATGGTTAAACTATAAAATTTTTAGGCTAACTACTTATCTGATTGTCTTCCGTACTACAGCTATTCGCAGTTTCCGTGCTCACTTGAACTCGCTGTGCGGTTGACTGCGGTGGTTATCTTAACGACTGGTTTTTCCCTGCCTTCCCCCCCTGTCCCTACGTGCTGTGGGGAGTGATCGCGATGTGTTTATGTGAGGTGTTGCCAACCTAGATAAGATGTATGTTATTGAATGAGGTGGATCTACAACTATTAAAGACTAATCCACGGTCTTTAATAGTTTTAGATCCACCTCATTCAATAACATACATCTTATCTAGGTTGGCAACACCTCACATAAACACATCGCGATCACTCCCCACAGCACGTAGGGACAGGGGGGGAAGGCAGGGAAAAACCAGTCGTTAAGATAACCACCGCAGTCGACCGCACAGCGAGTTCAAGTGAGCACGGAAACTGCGAATAGCTGTAGTACGGAAGACAATCAGATAAGTAGTTAGCCTAAAATTTTTATAGTTTAACCATAGTTTACAACCATATTATCTCTCTAAAGTACAATCTCCGGATATCCATCACCATTTAGCATTTCACCTAACATATATACTGCATTTAGCATACACTGACAGTTGCAGTACCAATACTGCAACTAAATAATTGTACATATTGTAAATATTTTCACCTGTATTTCAAACATAGATTTTATAGCCTAAGTGTATTGGATCTGATGATGATCGCTTGACGATCGAAACTGGTCATCCTAGTGTTTTATTAATCTCATGTAATTTATTTCAGGATTAGGGCATAACCCATCTCTTTTGGGTACATTCGTGTTGACCGACTGAAAAGCACTAAACTCTTGATTTTTATTTATTTATTTATTTGTTTGCAGATAACCGGTATACCTTACATGTCAGAGATACAAGAAACCATTGCGCTTTTGGGCCCACTAGAAGGAAACAGTAACAAGCCACTGCAAGTGAAGGTGAGATTATTTTTTAAACTAACGTGTTTCATTTTTTTGTTTGATATTATTTTATTTTATTTTATGAAATGCATGTATTAACCTGAATTTAGGTATTTATAGCGGTTTATTTTATTTATTTTTAGAAACTTGGAAAGAAAAGCCTTACCACCGTAGCAGTTGCTGATAACCCAAGACGCAGTAGAGTGCAGCCATTGTTTCCAGGCAGTAAACTATTGAAAACTCAGGTAAGTCTAACTTAAAAATGCTATGCCATTTTACCACTAATGAAAAACCATAGACAAAAAAAAAATCATTACCTGTACATGACTGGTACAATGATTGCTTTCTTGAATAATGGCCATGTATTGACAAACGGTACAAGACTATATTGTTTGTTGACTGGGGAAAGTACAAGGCCATATTGGATTTTCTAAAAAAAATAAAAAAAATAAGGGTGGTTCCCTATGGACTCGACAAATATCCACAGGTTTGAACAAGATAATCTGAACAAACTGACATATTGGTTAAAGGGGGATATAAATGACTAAAGCTTTATAAAAAGAAAATAAGTGCATGTGTTAATGTTAGTGCCAACATACAGTTTATTTTTAATGGTGTTTTGATATATTTTACTTACTTACTTAATCCGGTCCTCTTGTACCTTAAGGTGTCGAGGATACGAGAGATCTCCATCTTCTTCTGTCTCCGGTAATGACAACTGCCGCTTTCACTGTTAGTCCTCTCTCCTGCAGTGCCTCTCTTATTCCATCCATCCATACCTTCCGTGGTCTTCCTCGAGCTCTCTCCCGCTCCACTCTCACCTCCTTTATTAGCCTCGGCAAACGTTCTATTGACATGCGATGAAGATGACCAAACCATCTTAATTGATGTTCTTAGATGGTTTTCTCTAGTGGTTTGATATTCGGTGTTCTCCGAATGGTTGTATTTCGGATCCTGTCCCTCCTGGTTTTGTCCTCTAATTTCCGGAGATATCGCATCTCTACCGCCTGGATTCTACTTTTCGTTCGTTCCGTTAGTGCCCAAGATTCACAGCCATAAGTCAATACAGGAGCAAATGAGGATTTGTAAACCGCCAACTTTGTGTCCTTGGAGATTTCCCTCTTGTTCAGGAACTTTCCTCGGATGACATTAAACAATCTCCCGGCTTTTCCTATTCTATCCGTAATTCCTTCCTCCATTTTTCCATTCGAACTTATTGTTGAACCAAGATACGTGAACTTTGTAACCTGTTCCAGGAGTTTTCCATCTGCCGTAATGCTGTGCCTCTCCTCATGTCTATTGATTACCATAGTCTTTGTGTTTTCAACGTTCACCTCCATTCCTCTCTTCCTAAACTCTTCCACCCATATATTGATATTGTGCTGTAGATTTTGTTCGTTGGAGGCAACTACTATCAAGTCATCTGCATATGCAAGATTAGTTAATCTCACTGGTCTCAGTAGGTAATTTCCAATCACCATCTTCTTAACTTTATCTTGAAATGTCTTCATAATTCTATCGAGGTATACTATGAAAAGTAGAGGACTTAGGTTACATCCTTGCTGGACACCTTGTTTTGTGATGAATTCTGCTGATCTCACATTCCTTGTCCGCACGTAGTTCCGACAGTTCCTGTAAAGACTTTTAATGGATCTTGTAAGTGTTTCGCTGACTCCACACTCCTTTAGGGCTTTCCATATTTCCATTCTTGGAACTCTGTCGAACGCCTGCTTCAGGTCAATAAATGTTGCATGAAGGGTCTTATTCTTCTCTAGAAGTTTTTCACTAACCATCCTGACAATGAAGACGAGATCTTGCGTGCTTCTATTTGGGCGGAAGCCACACTGGGCTTCTTCCAAATCCCCCTCTACCACTTTTCTTAATCTGGACTCTAGAATCCTTGAGTAGACTTTCCCTGGCACTGATAACAATGAAATACCACGATGATTACCACATTCTCGATTGTCTCCTTTCTTGAAGATGTGTATAATAACTGCTACCTCCCAATCTCTGGGAACATTCTTTCCTCTCCAGGCATCCTTCATTATCTTGAATAGGAACTCTTCTGCTTTTTTCCCTAAATTCTTTATCATTTCCGGCGCAATTCCATCATGTCCTTGTGCCTTTCCATTCTTGAGTTGTTTTATGGCCACCTGCATTTCCCCTATCCTTAAGTCTTCTCTGTCTTCTTGTGTTCCTTCCGTCATTATCTCTTCTCTTTCCTCACTTTCCTTTGGGCCGTCTTTATTCCCGTCCAATAGATCATGGAAGTACTCTTTCCATCTCTCCAGTATTTCATCCTCTTTTGTTATGATTTTTCCCATCCTTATGCTTTATAAATTTTAAAGGACATTCCTTCTCCTTTCTCATGTTCTTCAGTGCCTTATAGAACAGCTTTTGAATTTCCTTGGAGTTTTTCTCCATTTTTTGTCCAAATTCTTCCCAGGCTTGTCTTTTTGCTATTTGCACTAGTTCTTTCACTTTCTTTCTTTGGTCCTTATAACTTTCATAGTCATCATTGTCTTTGGTTCTCAAGTAGTTTTGCCATTTATCCTTTTTCTTCTTTACTTCTTCCTTAATGTAATCATTCCACCAATGTGTCCTCTTCTTATACTCCCCCACCATTGTTGTTCCGCATACTTTACTGGTCACTTCTAGAAGTATCTTCTTAAACGTGTTCCATTTTTCTTCCATATCCATCTCATTTATCCTCTCTTCTATCTTCCTACATTCCTCCTCTACTGTCTGTGTAAACTGGTCCTGTGCCTCTTTGCTCTCTCGTAACTTGTAAACCTTAATCTTTACTTGTTTATTCTTCTTGGGTTGTTTCCTCTGTTCCTTTACATCAGACTCCATTGTAGTGATCAAGATAAAATGATCACTTCCTATCTCATAGCCTCTATAAGCTCGGCAATCTGTCACTTTCTGTGATTGATTTGACCTAATCAACACATAATCTATGATGGATCGTTCATTCCTATTATGTTCCTCTCTCGTGTACATATGTATCATCTTATGTGGGAACATGGTGTTCACTACGACAAGGTTATTGGCAACGCAGAAATCAACAATTCTCTCACCATTGTTGTTAACCACGTTTTCACCATGTCGGCCAACAACTCCGCCGCTCTTCTCTGGCTGGTTCCCGACTCTGCCATTTAGATCTCCTAGCACAATGATATCTCCTCTAGTTTCATCCACCACACTCTGGAGCTCTTCCTGGAACCTATCTTTATCCTCCTTCCTCGCATCATCATTCACTCCGTAAACTATGATGAATGACGTCAGATCTGTCCCAGGGCCTAGACGCATACCGACAGTAAGAATTCGGTCCGTACGGAACTTCCATTCCTGAATCTTATTGCTATAGCTCTTGTGGACCAATAGTGCTACTCCTGCTTTTGCCCTCAGTCTACTGATCACCCCACTTATATATTGGCTTATGTGTTGGCTTTTTGTGTTGGCTTCATGTGTTGGCTTTTGTAACTTTAACACACGATGATTTCATGTGTTGGCTTTTGTGTTAAAGTTTAAACAAAGACCTTGGCTAAAGGCATACGTTGATCGTTTTACCAATTTTAGTCTATGATCTAGAGCCTGTTTAAGTGCCATGTAATGAACAACGTGGCATAGGATTTACTGCCAAGAGGTGCTTACTGTGTATGACAAGGCTGGCTGTAGACTAGTGGGTTAGACAGCCTTTCTTGCTAAGGGTCTTCTATATACCCTAAACCTGGCTATACATGTTAGTTCTGACCATTTATTGGTTTATTGTATATTGAGTTTATATATAGAACTTATACAAGCACGTTATGCACGCGGTCAAACTTCACAAGAGTCACATGCAACACGCAAAGTATGTTTCCGCTACCTAGCGGTAAATATGAGCACTACCTGAACAACTAGCATACCACATAGCGCAGGATATGAACACTTACTAGTGATATCCAAAGTGAGCTGATGTTAGGTTAGGTAAAGTTAGGTTAGCCATGAAAATAAGCTACCAAAAATAATTGGTTTTTACCCTTGAGGTCTTGGGTTCCAACTCGACTATGCCCATAATTTAATTATCATCTGAGAGTTGAAAGGTTAGGTTAGGTGAAGTTAGGCTAGGTTAGGTTAGGTGAAGTTAGGTTAGGTAAAGTTGAGTTAGGTTACGTTAGGTTAGGTGAAATTAGGTTAGGTTAGGTTAGGTTAGGTTAGTGAGCTGAGGTTAAGTCTTTAAATATTCCCTCTCTTTCAAATACTTTCCAACACCAAGAAAAAATCCACTAAATACATTGACAAAAATAACTTGTCAAATAAGCCAATACAAAAGCCAATACAAAAGCCAACACAAAAAGCCAACACAAAAAGCCAACACAAAAGCCAACACAAAAAGCCAACACAAAAAGCCAACACATAAGCCAATATATAAGTTTATGGTAGGTCACTCCATCAGCAAAACAGTTGTAACCTTTGTAGTGTTGTTGATGATGATAATTGTTGTTTTAAGGGGCCTAACATCTAGGTTATCGGCCCCTCCTTTGTAGTGTGAACATCGTACTGACAGGTCAGTTAGTACTATGGAACTTACTACAACCAACAAAGGTAGGCAACGTGCACTATATCAAGGCTACTCTTATAACTATAATCGTCAGAATGCGAAAGGAATAATATTCTGGCGATGCTCCAACGAGAGGTCAACAAAATGTGGAGGCAATCTGAAAAGTAAAAATGGAAAGGTTTTAAGTGTGAGTGTTCATCAATTTAGTGCTCCAAACGAACCACGGTTGCTGTTTACAAACAATTATCAAAATGCTAAGAAGCAAGTTCAAGAAAACGATATTGCGGCTTAAAATAGTGCAGCGTTTGTTCAAAAGGACTTATCAAGTCCTCAAAAAGTCATGTTAAGACAGTTGTCAACGTCCAAGAAACCTTTAACACTATCAAAATCAACGCAGACTATAAATGAAGTGGTATTGCAAGAGGATCAAAAAGGACTATATAGTAATAGTAATAATGGTCTTGATGATAATTATGATCATGATGATGATAATGATGATGATGATGATAATGGTAATGCTTTGTTTACACCTAAAAATTCATTTGTTAAATTTGTATACTGGAACAAACCCAGTAAGCTAATTCAACGGCTTTGACACTTGCATGCTTTACAACAAACTGGGCATACCAGTCACGATTGGGAAATCAAAGAAATTGAACAAGAGCTACGTCGTGCTAAAATTATTGTGTAATGGGTCTAACACTTTGCGACCACTTTTACCCCCACTCTTGGTTCTTATATTTGCTTATTTGCTTCCACTTTTACCTGAGCTCTTTGTATCCATATTTGCTCTCACATTTAAGTTAACTATTATTCTTATTACCAAGTTGACTTTACTAGAACTTAGTCTATGCTTGACAGTTGACATGGAAATATCAGTGACTAGGTATGGTAAGCCTTATGCATACTATAAAGGATATTCATATATTGTTAAACGAACCAATAAAAACGGAACTGTTATTTGGCGCTGTTCAAAACAACGTTCCAAGCATAGTCGTGGTGACCTAAAAAGTAAAAATAGCGAGGTTTTAAGTGTCAGTGATCACCAATGTAGTGTACTGCGTGAAACACAGTTGCCGTCGAAAAAATCAAGAAAACCATATTGCTACTCAAAATAGTGGATTGTTTAATGAGCAACGTTTAACCCCTGTTCTAAAAGTTATGTTTAATCCGTTTTCCACATCGCAAGAGCCATCAACATCACAAACTATGCAAGAGGTAGTGTTGTTGTTGCCGTTTTAAGGAGTGGAACAACTAGGTCATCTGCTCTTGATATGCAAAAAGGTACCGTAGTATTGCAATAGGATCAAAATGACTAAATAGTAATAACAATAAGATTTTTATGCCTATAAAACCATTGCGGCTTCCCCAGTTTTTGAAAACAACAGTGAATGGACATTGCTATAAAAAGATCTACAACAAGCCTTGTGTTTAAAAACTATAACAGACTATTGTAAACAGAGAAAGAGTTGTATTAAGTGTGCATCTATTGTCACAATCATGTATTCTCTACAATGTTTAATATTCTAACTTTGTATAAAATAAAACAACATTGTAACATCATTTTGCATTTATTTACAAACTTTATATACATTTTTTGTTTCATGATAATATTTTTTAAGACAATACAAAAACCTAAAACATTAATATTCTATGCACATTTTTTTCTTTCAGTCCATTGTCATTACTTATATTTTCCATTATTATTTCACTTTTTTTTCATTTAATTAAAACGGACCATGCACCTATTGTTTTTAAAACCTTCATGAATTAAGTGTACAGGTTACACAGTATTATTGACTTCATCAAAAACACTCTCCGATATATCATTAAACCGTGTTGGCAGAAATGTCTCAAAGTTTTCACATACACAAAGTACACGATCACCATATGCTGTTTTCAATTTCCAAATCTTGATAATGCGGAATGGAATATGCGTTGGCAATTCGCTGAGCTCCTTTGTCTCTAAGCCACACGATTGTCCCACAGCATTCAAAACATTCATTGTAGTAGTCTATAAACAAAACAAAAGCATATCTATTACATTCTAAAACAGCTTTAATAATATTGTGCAATTAGGGATTTTGCACTATGCATGGCTAATAAATTATACTATTTATGCAAGAAATGCCCTAACAGTAGCAGATACTGCTTTTCCGCATATAGCACAAGTGTTGAGTTCTAATGCACACTTGACACAGGCTATCATGTGTCCACAAGGCAAAAATACAACACCTAGTTCATCTTGATAACAAATTTTACATAATTGTTGGTCACACTTTTGTGTCTGTTCGTGAGACAAGTCTTTTTTTTTCAGCCTCTTGTATTTGCTCCGCGTGTTCTAACCCTAAAGGCACTTTTATGTCTTGTGCTGCAATCACGTTTTCTTTACGAATAGTGTTCACAAATTCCTGACCTTTAAGCAACACCATGTATTTACAGTTAGGTAACCAACAAGCGTGTTGCACAAAAGGGTCATCAGTCATTTGCCAATCCTTCAAAGCAAATCCACAATAAAACATATTGTTTTATCCCCTTCACCAGTATTTAAAAAAATCCAGCTTCACTTAGCTGTTTGGTAAGGTGTTTTAATCTTAATGGCCAAACATTTTTATAAGATTCTAAACGTTTTTCAACAGAGCTGTACTCTGGGTGTGCTTGTGCTTTAGTCTTGCAAACTCCCAATTTTTCAAAAGCACATGCCAATTCAACACTGTCTATGGCATATGGGCCACATATATCGGCACTACCGTTGTTGGCTAGTAATACATCATAATTATTATTATTTATTTGTGATTCAGCAACGTAAGTAGCGGCCAATAGCCTTGTGGTTCGGTGAAATGGATACACGGGTATGTTACCCACTTGTTTTCCAAGCATGTAAGGACAACAAGGAGACCATCGCAAATGGTCTCTAAAGGGATCATCCCCTTCTTCCCAGTGTGAAAGTTCAATACGATAAAACACACAGCGCACCACATCTTCTCGGTTCAAGTAAAAAAAAAAAAAGGCTTTTGCAAGTTCATGTGTCGACAAAAATTCTACAGGCCAGGATTCAAATGTTAACCAACGATCATGTTCTGATTTTAAATTTAACCCACGTGGCATACCAACTTGCTCACTTGTTTTATTTGGTACTAACGCCATGTGTTATAATAAAACTTTTTATTGCAAGTTATTAACGTTGCACAGGAGCACAGAGAACTTTAAAGCATAATGTATGCTTGTTCACTGTCTGTTCACTACGTTAATGGCGCATGACCACACCTAAAAACAAACAAAATAACCAAACACTCAATCAATCAATACTTGTAATTAAACTTTAACGTTAATCGACATTAATATATCAAAGCACCATTAAAAATATACTATATGTTGGTGGTTATGTGAAGAACAGCCCAAATTCATCAACATAAACGGGAGGACAGCATCAGGCTTAAGGCCTGGACAAAATAACTTCCTTAAGAGAAGATTAGACTGAAAGGATTGGGCTAAGGAAATGCGGCCTGGTTCTTTCAATACTAGACTGAACATTGAGAGTAAATACAATACTTTTTTTATGGTGAAACTTGCAAACACATTAATAAATAAGCCTTAATTAAAAAATTAGTTATGCTGGCCCGCCTGGGGCAATTTCAAATGTTCATTAATTTTATTTAGGTTGGCACAGCCATGTGCTATTATTCAAAAGTTCATTCTGCTTGATGCACACACAAATTTAATATTCTTGCACTTGCTAGCAAACACTTAAAACGAAGATGATTAAGATAATAATAAAAAAGGCACAAACTTATCTTTAGTGGCGATGACTAGAAGCATGCTGACGGAGACTGCCGTGGCCAACACTTGATTTTTTGGTAGTAGAATTTGAGATGTCCAGCATCAGGAAAATAACTTCGCCAAGGCGATCTTCTTCTTCTTCACCAGCGCTGTACATTGTTTAACATCGTTAGGTTTGATGTTATTTCTTGAATGCCAAATAACATGGCATTATAGAACTGCGATTTGATGCAGCTTCTTGCAGTTTGAAGTAAAATGTAGAATGCACTTTCTCAGTGCTGAAGCTCTCTGCTGTTGCGTTTCCTGGTTGTTTCAATCATAAATGCAGATTAGGCCCGAAGTTTAGAAGGCCCCGGAGAAGGGCGGAAGGCACGAATGCCTCTCGCTAGTTGAAGAAGACCGTAGAAGGTTTGAAGAAGGAATGCTGATGGAGAGCAAAACGCCGCCACTTAAACAATAACATCATAGACACGTCTGGAAGCCAGGCTGGCGGGCGATGATTGGCCAGGGCAAGCTGTGACGTCAGTCATACAGGAAGGCAGCAAGCAAGTCGACACCCTTTTCAGTATGCGAGCGTATGCTGGAGGCGCATGACCTTTAACATGCTGAGGTAAGAGTCTTAGATATATATATAGAGAGAGTAAACACTAGTAATAAACATTATAATGTTAACAGAAATGAATAAGTACATATGTTTTCGTTCGGTGGTCTCAAAAGCATTTAACTGACAAATGCGGCACGAAAGAAAAACGCACTATAAACATCACGAAAGTGATCATGCTCCGAGACCCCCGAAAGAAAACAATCAAAGAATCAGTTACAAAAACGTGAACAACAATAAAGAAGATGACACTAAGCCTCAACAGGCAAGATAGCAACCATAGAAATTGGTCTAGTATAGACACCCTTACTAGTGAGAACATCTACAACTCTCACATGATTATCACGACCCAAATGGCAGTGATTTACCCTACCAATATTCCATACGAGAGGGGGACTTGGATCTCGCAAAAGAACCATATCTCCCACTCGCACATCAGGCTGGGAAAGCCGCCACTTCTCTCTTCTGTTAAGTGAGCCGAGATACTCCAGCTTCCAACGGCGCCAAAAGGAGATTCGCAAAGAGTCTAACTTTCTCCAGAAAATAGGCAACCTGAGATCACAGCGTCGACTCAGCAAAGGAGGCGTAGAAGCTAAAGAACAGCCTATTAAAAATGGCCAGGTGTTAACGGAAGAAGATCTTTAGGATCGTTAGACAAAGGCGTGAGCGGCCTAGAATTTACGATACCCTCAACCTGAATAATTAAGGAATTAAATTACTCATAGGAAAGGATGGCTGAACCAAGGGTTTTCTTCAGCTGTCTCTTCGTGAGCTTTATGCAAGATTCCCAACGACCACCATGATGGTGGGCGTAAGGGGGAGTGAAATGCCATTTGAATCCCTTAGCATGAGAAAAATTAGAAAACTGTTCCTTAGCAGAAGGAGAGGTAAGTGCAGTTTTCCAAAGATCAAAAGTACTAACAAAAATTTTTGCGTTATCTGAGAAAACCTCAGAAGGAACACCCCTTCTAGAGGCAAATCTAGAAAAGGCTGCTATAAAATAAGGAGTAGAAGCACTTGTAACCAACTCAAGGTGAATGGCTCCTGTCACCATGCACACAAATAAAGAAATATAAAGTTTACCTAACAACTTTCGCTTAGATAAAGGGGAATTAACTTGATAGACATAAGGACCGGCATAATCGATACCCGTCAGGGCGAAAGGCTTACTAGGTTCGGAACGAAAATATGGCAAGTTTCCCATAATTTGCGTGATTGGCGGGGGCTTGGATTTGAAACAAGGTATACATTTCCGAATAACAGAAGAAACTTCATGAACACCGTTAATGAGCCAATATTGCTCGCGAATTAAACAAAGCAAAGTGCGGGTGCCAGCGTGCAAATTCTGATAATGAAATTTCTTTACGATGAGAGTAGTAATAGGATGTCTAGAAGGAAGAATAATGGGATGTTTTTTCTCATCTGAGTAACTAGAATTTTCTAGCCTGCCCCCCACTCTTATTAATCCATCTTGGTCCAAAAAATGGGTGAGAGGTAACAGCCTACTAGACTTTGGTAAAGCTTTTTTGCTTAAAAGCGTCTGATACTCAAGAAAGAATACTTCTTGTTGCATAAGAAACAAGATTCTACGAGTAGCAAATTCCAATTCCATTTTAGTGAGAAAGGGTTGCGGCTTCACAGGCTCATCAAGAACAAGAAATTTCCATCGAAATAAATATGCCACCACCCGAATTAATTTATTAAATGAAGAGTAACGCTGAAAAAGACTAGTAGCAATAGAAGTTAGAAAAAGGGAAGCGGTAACAATGCGAGCATCAGGAACATCTTCTGCGAGCGGATTAGATGAACGAGGCCAACAAGAAAGATCCTGACTGAGCCACGCCGGACCATTCCAGTATAGTTTAAGAGAAATTAATTTCTTGGGTAAACAGCCACGTGAAATTATATCAGCGGGGTTTTCCTTCCCCGGAACATGATTCCATTGGTCAAAATGAGACAACTCTTGTATTTTAGAAACGCGATTAGCCACAAAAGTGGTCAAATGCGAAGAAGGTTTTGAAAGCCAAGCTAACACGATGGAAGAATCACTCCAAAACCATGTGGTCGAAAATTTCAAATTTAAACTGATTTTTAATTTGCTGGCTAATTCCACAGCCATTACAGCAGAACATAATTCCAATCTAGGCAAAGATATGGATTTGAGTGGGGCTACCTTTGATTTTGCACAAATTAAATTGGAAAATCCGGGTAAAGTATTGGAAGGGCGGCCTACTAAGTAGGCGCAGCAACCGTATGCCTTTTCAGAACTATCTGCAAATACGTGCAAATCGAAATACTGACATGAAATGTCGGAAATTAAAGTGCGAGGAATAGAAATTTGAGAAAGATCTAACAAACTCTTGCGGTATTTCAACCACTCATCCAAAAGGGGGGAGGGTACCTTTTCATCCCAACCAATTTTCAATAACCAAAGTTTTTGCAAGAACATTTTTGCAGTAATAACCACCGGAGCAATGTACTGCAATGGATCAAAAACTCTTGCTATTTCCGATAATAATTGCCTTTTCGTTCGAGGGTGAAACTCAGATAAGTGTACCTGATAGGAAAAGGTATCTGAAGAAGGAGACCAAAAAACCCCCAAGGTTTTAATAGCTGATTCCTCAGTAGGAAGCGAAATACATTTGTCAACAGGAGTTACTTGTGAAAAGTTAGATAAAAATTCGGTTGAGTTCGAGTTCCACTTATGAAGGGTAAACCCACCACCGGAAAGAAGAGAGTTTAAATCTTCACAAACAAGAAGTGCGTCAGAGATACTAGGAAAGGAATACAGAAAATCATCTACATAAAATGCAGTTTTCAAAACTTCAGAAGCTAGAGGATGAAAAATATGACCATCTTGTTCGGCCAACATGTGAAGAGATCGTATTGCGAGAAAAGCAGACGGCTTAAGACCGTATGTCACTGTTCTTAAACGAAATATTTTTATAGGTTTTGCATTGTCGTCTCGCCACAAAATTCTTTGCAAATCACGTTGTTCTGAATTTACTAGAATTTGCCTATACATTTGCTTGATGTCAGCAAGAACAGCAATGGGGAACAGACGAAAGTTAAGTAAAACTGAAGTAAGATCTGTCTGAATAGCGGGTCCAGAATGCAGAGTGTCATTGAGAGAAACACCATTAGCATCTGGAGATGACCCATTAAAAACCACTCTTATCTGTTCTCGGGTGGAAGAATTTTTCCAAACCGGATGATGATTAAGATATACTATTTCTTTAGGAGAATTACTAATTTCTTCAGATTTTGGAACTATTTCCATGTGATTCGCTGATTCGTATTCTTCCATGAAGGAAGTATACTGAGTTTTTAAGAGAGCATCTTTTTTAAAGCGATTTTCAATTGCGAATAAAGCTTTGAGAGCTCTGGAATGTGATTCTGTAATAACAGGGGGGTTAAAAATGCGTGGAAGAGTAACCACGAATCTGCCTTCAGTAGTGCGAACAGTGGTTTCTACGTAGTGTGTTTCACAGATCTCATTATTGAGAGAATGAGGTGAGATGACTTGAATATCCTCAATGTCCCAGAACTTAATTAATTCTTGATTTAAATCAGCACCAACAAAATAACAATGAGATTTTTGTTGAACGGGGTTGCGGTATATTTGCCCAGTGGCAATCCAACCAAAATCAGTTCTACGAAAGAAAACATCACGGGCAACTTTAACCTTTTCCGGATGTAAACATTGCCAATAAATGCTGGCACTTAAAAGAATTTCTACAGATGAAGCTCTGTTGAAATTTGGATCTGCAAGTTGCAAATGATGCGGAATATTCCAACCCTGGACTTGAAAAGAAGTAATGGGGGTGTCATTACCTAAGGAATTTATAATTAAAAATCTAAATTTAAATGAATGCCAAGATTATTGGAATCTTTTACATCCACTTTAGCATAACTCAGAGATTGCGATTTGGAACCATTAATTCCTGTAACTTCTATAGAAGTAGGGCATATTTGTAGACCTAACTTGCGAACTAGCGATTCACTGATAAAATTGTTAGTTGCAGCATTATCTAACAATCCCCTTACAGAAACCCATTTTCCGTGAACATTCTTCACTAGAATTTGGACAGTGGACAATAAAACTTGAGTTTTACTGAACGAAACAGAGCTTTGAGTAAAAGACTGAGCGTTATTAGGCAAAGTCTCAGAATTAGATTTAGCGGATGAACTATTGGTTGCTGATGACCGCGATCTTTCATGCCTATGCAGGAGAGTATGATGCTTTGCTTTGCAGTGAAAACATAACCGTTCAGAACGACAATTGCTTATCATATGTGTCGCTGATAGTCAATTAAAGCAGTGCTTGTGGGTGGTAATTAATTTGCGTCTTTCATCCACAGATAAAGATTTGAATTGAGCGCATTGGTAAAAGTTATGTGGTTGTTGACACAAAACACAAGCTTGTACTTGATTGGAAGACCGAATATTGGTAGAAAAGGCATGTGACCTTAGTACTCTCTGAGTGGGGCTGATGACCTTACTATTAGAAGGAGGTTTGAAGGTGGAGCTACTCTTTTGACTGGCTACAGCAGAGAGAATTTGGCATTTCGCCTTTAAGAATTTAATAATAGCTTCATAGGTACACAATGAATGTTGCGACAGATCTGCTTCCCAATCTTTTAAAGTTTTAGTGTCTAATTTAACAGAAATAAGATGAATCAAAAATAGATCCCAATGGTCAACTGGTTGGTCCAAATTTGCAAGCGCACGAATATGAAGTTCTGCAGCATCGATCAGATTACGAAGCGAGGCAAGATTATCAGCTTGAACAATAGGTAAATTGAATAAACCCTGTATGTGACGTTGAGTTTTTAAACGAGTGTTCCCAAACCGATCTCTGAGAAGTGCCAAAGCTACTTCATAATTTTCATTTGTCAACGTAAGCTCTTGGATGAGTTTAAGTGCGTTGCCTTGCAAGGACAAACGCAAATAATGAAACTTCTGTATTGAAGGAAGAGAATCATTTTCGTGAATCAATGAATTGAATAATTCAAAAAATGGTTCCCATGTAGCTTCATCTCCGGTAAATTTAGGTAATTCTATTTTCGGTAATATAACACGGGAAGGAAAAGAAGAAGATTCTGAAGGAGTTTTCTCCTGCTTTTCCTGCAATGTTAAACTTCTTAAAAGCTGCTTCGCGTCTGCGAACCCCTTATAATATAAATTTTCAACCTCACAGCGGTCACTTTGCTGGTCGGGATCCTTGGTCTCAATATTACTTTGGATCTCATCATATTTCTCAAAGGCCTGTTCATAACCTTTCAGTCTTTGAGAAATTATGTCACTATTACGTTCTTTTTCCGGGAGCTCATCTAGAAAAGTGCGAAAACGCGTTAACTTGCCTTTGACAGAAGCTCTAGCATTAATGAGTTTCTCGTCAATCGGCATTATGAAAGTTTGTTGTGTACTCACGACTATACTGTGAGCTGGTACACCTTGCTTCGGAAGAAGTTGACAGTCTGCCAGAAAAGAGAGTGCGGCTTCCCCTGCGGTGAAATACGGGCCTGCTGTTTGTCTCCCTTCTCAGTGCCAACCATATACACTCGAGCTGAAACTTTCGAAGTAGATTAGAAAACACAATTTTTAAAATATTAACACACTCAATGTTCAGTATGGCATTTAAATTTTGAATTAGTTCCAACATTAAGAAATTTGAAGATTTGGTTAAACAGAATGTTTACAAGCATCCCGGGTTTCGGAACCAAAATGGTTATGTGAAGAACAGCCCAAATTCATCAACATAAACCGGAGGACAGCATCAGGCTTAAGGCCTGGACAAAATAACTTCCTTAAGAGAAGATTAGACTGAAAGGATTGGGCTAAGGAAATGCGGCCTGGTTCTTTCAATACTAGACTGAACATTGAGAGTAAATACAATACTTTTATTTTTATGGTGAAACTTGCAAACACATTAATAAATAAGCCTTAATTAAAAAATTAGTTATGCTGGCCCGCCTGGGGCAATTTCAAATGTTCATTAATTTTATTTAGGTTGGCACAGCCATGTGCTATTATTCAAAAGTTCATTCTGCTTGATGCACACACAAATTTAATATTCTTGCACTTGCTAGCAAACACTTAAAACGAAGATGATTAAGATAATAATAAAAAAGGCACACACTTATCTTTGGTGGCGATGACTAGAAGCATGCTGACGGAGACTGCCGTGGCCAACACTTGATTTTTTGGTAGTAGAATTTGAGATGTCCAGCATCAGGAAAATAACTTCGCCAGGGCGATCTTCTTCTTCTTCACCAGCGCTGTACATTGTTTAACATCGTTAGGTTTGATGTTATTTCTTGAATGCCAAATAACATGGCATTTTAGAACTGCGATTTGATGCAGCTTCTTGCGGTTTGAAGTAAAATGTAGAATGCACTTTCTCAGTGCTGAAGCTCTCTGCTGTTGCGTTTCCTGGTAGTTTCAATCATAAATGCAGATTAGGCCCGAAGTTTAGAAGGCCCCGGAGAAGGGCGGAAGGCACGAATGCCTCTCGCTAGTTGAAGAAGACCGTAGAAGGTTTGAAGAAGGAATGCTGATGGAGAGCAAAACGCCGCCACTTAAATAATAACATCATAGAAACGTCTGGAAGCCAGGCTGGCGGGCGATGATTGGCCAGGGCAAGCTGTGACGTCAGTCATACAGGAAGGCAGCAAGCAAGTCGACACCCTTTTCAGTATGCGAGCGTATGCTGGAGGCGCATGACTTTTAACATGCTGAGGTAAGAGTCTTAGATATATATATAGAGAGAGTAAACACTAGTAATAAACATTATAATGTTAACAGAAATGAATAAGTACATATGTTTTCGTTCGGTGGTCTCAAAAGCATTTAACTGACAAATGCGGCACGAAAGAAAAACGCACTATAAACATCACGAAAGTGATCAGTTGGCACTAACAATAACCCATGTACTTATTTTCTTTTTATAAAGCTTTAGTCATTACATCCCTCTTTAACCAATATATAAACAAAATTGAATGACATGTCCGTTTGATCAGATGATCTTGCTCAAACCTGTGGATATTTGTTGAGTCCATAGGGAACCACCCATGAATTAAATTAATTTTGTTTTGTTTTTAGAAATTCCAATATGGCCTTGTACTTTCCCCAGTCAACAACCAATATAGTCTTGTACCATTTGGCAATACATGGCCATTATTCAAGAAAGCAATCATTGTACCAGTCATGTACAGGTAATGAATATTTTTTTGTCTATGGTTTTTCATTAGTGGTAAAATGGCATAGCATTTTTAAGTTAGACTTACCTGAGTTTCAATAGTTCACTGCCTGGAAACAATGGTTGCACTCTACTGCGTCTTGGGTTATCAGCAACTGCTACGGTGGTAAGTCTTTTCTTTCCAAGTTTCTAAAAATAAATAAAATAAACCGCTATAAATGCCTAAATTCAGGTTAATACATGCATTTCATAAAATAAAATAATATCAAACAAAATAAATGAAACACGTTAGTTTAAAAAAATAATCTCATCTTCACTTGCAGTGGCTTGTTACTGTTTCCTTCTAGTGGGCCCAAAAGCGCAATGGTTTCTTGTATCTCTGACATGTAAGGTATACCGGTTATCTGCAAACAAATAAATAAACAAAAATCATTAATTACCTAATCAAAAACTACAAAATTTAATGTTCATTAGCATGACATTATTAAAATAATCATTCATAGGTACTTACCAAAAAAATAAAAGTATTTTTCTTCTTATGTTGAGTTCAGAGCTCTACTGAATACGTCCGTGTGCTAAAATGGCAAGTGCATGACTAACGCAATCGTTATCAGTTAGCCTAGCAACAGGGAGAGCTTCATTTTCTCAGCGTTTTGGCCTTGAAATGTTACCTCTTTCACACGAGTTCCCACGCCTCTTCACATTCCTCAATCTGGATAAGATTCGTGTACCTTATACTAGATTCATGTTTTTAATAAGGAACCAAAATGGCTGCCTCTTATACATCGGTAGTCCTACTGTCTCAGAGCCAAAATGGTGGTCTCTGCTTAAACAGCACACCTGCTAGCCACCACGAGACAAGTAAGCTGACATCACACTTCCTGCTGACGTAGACATTTTTTGTCTTATCAGCAGTCTCTCTCACGATTCCTCTGGCTAGGTACAATATTCAGTCACCAGTGAGCAGGACTGTGTGTGTGTTAGCATTGAAAACATGTGTGTCTTCTTCTTCTTATTATTATTATTCTTAATTTTTTTACTGTAATAATAATAATTACTAGCAAGCGGCCATCCTCAATACATGATCATGTTAACCACATACTTTCATCCTAAAACATATGATTTTACCCAGTTCAATATTTAGATTATAATATTTCAGGCCAATGACCTTACAGTTTTGGCTCTTTGCATACATGCACAAGACTTGGTCGAGAAAATATTATAGGTTTCCATATTCTAAAACCATGTACTGTGCCAGACAGCAGTCTCGCTTATTACCGTTTACTAGCATGTTAAAGATCCCCTTCAGGGGTAAAAATTCATAGTACACTTAACACATTTCAAATATTCACCTCTATCCGTCATAGGAAATATCACAAAACCAACCGTCATAAGCTTCCCCGCCATCCCACCAAAATAGCAATTCATTTCTTCCGGTCACCGAGATCGCCAAAGTCTTAGAGTCACTTGGTCATTTCCTACAATCGTTTGTTGTGTCAGAGAGCGATCTCGCTCATCACTGTTAACTAAAACGTTAAAGATCCCCTTCAGCGGTAAAAAATCTTAGCATGCTTGTCACATTTCAAAATATTCGCCTTCATTCATTCGTCATAGGAAAAAATATCGAAAAGCAACCCCTCGTTTTTCCATACATCACCCCCCGTCGAAATAGCCATTTGCAGTATTCACCATGCTCAGTTATAGCCTCGTTGTAACATATGTCAAGCGCTACCGGCTCTCTGTCTACATACACGCTTTTATAAAAAAAAAAAAAAAATGCCTAGCCTTTTTTGTCCTAGAGACTTGACATTTATGTCATTTGTGTCAAACAAACTTATTTTTCATCGTGTTAGTTTCCAAAATAGTAAAATTCAAAATTTAAGTTTTTTCAAAAAATCTCAAAATATAAAAAGTTTTATTGTAAAAAATAAAGGTCATAGGGACCATTGGTTTGAACTATTGAACAACGTTCTATCATGTTTGGTTTCAAACTATCAACTACTTTTAAAAACAAAATTTTTCAAAAAAAATTGAAAAATTTAACGAGTGGTCTATAGGAAAGAGGACGTCAGCTCGAGTCCAACGACATCTCATTTGTTAAAATCCGACCATCCGTTCGCCAATGATCACCAATGTTCGCAAGAAAGTAGGCTATCGTTTTGTTTTTCCTCCTACACCCTTGAAACTTGCTGCCCGCCTAGAGGGCATACCCACCTTTCATTAACTTCAAACAAACTTTTTTCCAAAATTCACCGTTTCCAAAATAGGACCAATCCAAAAAACAAGAATTTTCGAAAAAAAAAAAAGTCCTCTCGGCACGCCGGAAGGCGGAGGTAGATTTCACCGGACAAACTTGGGGATAGGCGAAAATAGGCAGAATATGCAGGTTTTCGTAGAAGGATCAGACCTCATTTATTGCGAGAAAGTATGTTATAATTGGAAATAATATAACTTTGTTTTTCGTAATTTTATGCATATTTTAAACATTTTATTGTCTTATGATGACGGTAACCTTCTTGTCATTTGGAGTCCATTTTTAGCCTACTTTCGATTTTTGCAAAAAATGAAAGTAGACTTATGAGATCAACACAGGGCGAAAAAAGTGTGTCTGTCTGTGTGTGTGTATGTGTGTGTGTGAGTCTCTGTGTGTGTGTGTATGTGTGTGTGTGAGTCTGTGTGTGTGTGTGTCTGTGTGTGTGTGAGTGTGTGTACTCTGAATGTCTGTCTCCCCCATCAATTCGAACACGGTGAAACCGAATTGAACGAAATTTGGTACAGAGGTAGAACAAGCAAAGGGCACCTCAGTGTCATGTTTTATATCGCCGCCATCTTTACTAAAACTGAATGGCGGCCACTCAAACGTTCAAAACGTAAAATCAAATAACGACTAACCAAATCATCCGATCTCTACCAAATTTGGTAACAACATACCTTCGTATAGGATGCGTCTTGTGACCAAACTACTACCATTTCAGGATGGCGGCCGTGCGAATTATGCAAACTTTATAATCCATATCATGGGACCCACCAGTTCCGATTATCGAGCCGAGAATCGTTTTAACTGTTCTAAAGGAAGAGGCACGTTCGAAATTAAAAGTTTATTTTGTAATACTATAGTGAAGACGTGATTTTAAAAAGCTGAGCCGATTCAGTAATAAGACAAGATGGCAGCGGATATCTAGTGCCTGACTTATATTTCACTAATTTGAGTATTGCATGCAATATAGCGTACTGATACAAAATAAATAAACTTTGTATGAAATGCTTTATATATAAATAATATACTCCAGTGATGAAATCGTTTAGTATAAATCATTATTTGCTAACAAGTTCTATGTAAGTCATTTTATATAGAACGATATTCGTTGACACAATTAGCTCAGTGGTAGAGCGTTAGCCTATCGGTCAAATGCCTATGGTTCAAACCCGGTCAGAGCTATGTTTTTTGCTTGAAATGTTATATGTTTATTGTTTTGTAATGACTCAGACGTTTTAAAATTAAGCGTTATATTGTGCATATTATGGTGTAAAATATATATTTAATTAAAACATAATTCGCCAGCAGATTTACTCGAGACATCTAGCTGCCAAAAAGGTAACTGCACGCCGACCTACTTATTAACTTCCAGATTTTATTGAAAAGTTTCTTCTTCTGGCCGCTAGAATGCACTCGCTCTGTTAGGATTATATTGTTCGGATATTTCACCACTAGATGTCACGACTAGTCTACGTGGGGCTCCATTGATTACTATACCATTGGCATTCTATGCGCATCGAATTTGAAGAATGACAAGATGATACTACGATACATTTTTACTTTTTATTTTAAAGGGTGTGTTACAGCCTATTTTGCGTTACTTGAAAATGTTATTTGAAGTAAAGAACAAAACGATTTCACATAGTAACTGAATTCAAGCCGTTGGTGTTAGTTCAGGTTGTTAATTACTACTTTTATTTCAGGCAAATAGCAATCGAAAATATCCACATAGTTTGTATACACACGTCTCTGTAGGGTCATGGAAAGATTTGTTAATTCAATTAGGGTTGTGAAAGCCATGCACAACCAGACGTGTAAAGACATGCCTCAACTCAAAGTTGGATGTTGCCCACGGCAGGTCGTATATGTAATAATAATAATAATAATAATAATAATAATAATAATAATAATAATAATGTTATTGGTTTTACATCCCTTTTAACTACTGCTGCTTTTAGAGACACCGGGTGCCGGAATTTTGGCCCGAAGGGGATCTTTAACGTGCCAGTAAATGTACTGACACGGCTCCCTCGCATTTTTGCACCCTCAAATGCCAGCTGACTGCGCCAGGATACGAACCTGCAACCTAGGGCCCAGCAAGCGAGAACGTTACCGCTGAGCCACGCAGCCAGTCCGGTCGATTATGTCTCCAGATCCATAACATTCTTGATATACTTCTTATCTTTCTTTCTTTCTTTCTTTCTTTCTTTCTTTCTTCAATGATGGTAGCAGTTTTTATCTAGGTTGTGGCGTTTGGTAGAGGTAAATCGTTTCTAAGGTCTTCAACAAAGAATAGTTCTATTATACTCTTTGATAATAACAACGAGTTATAACTATACTCATACATTTAGGAGAAAGTAGGCTATATGTTCTTTACTGAACATCTTGTTAAGTTTTGCCTTAGTAAACAAATGTTTTATACTTGAGGTCACACTGTCCTTATGCAAGGTTTCGACACTGATGTGTAACTATGTAACGGTCTGTTACTTCTTCACGCAAAATTATATATCCCGCAGAGATTTTGGTTGGTTCCTCAGTTTAGGGGCTGCGACAACGCGGTCATGTAACCCCGTGCACTTTGGGTGAGTGTAGAATCTGTCTGATAAACGGTGTGAATTGTGATGGCTGTATTAGTCTGTAATTCAGGTAAGGACAGCAGACGGTCAATTTCAAGCAGTAGTTTCTAATGTTGCTACCTGATACTACCGTCAACGACACCTTGCTGTGAACTTGGCTACTAGATGCCACCGCAACCAGCAACTCGCAACGAACGTTGGAACTTCCCCTCCAAAGGAAAGCATACTGAGGGATTTTTAGCGCTCTTAGAAAATCCGACGACTTTGGCCGGCTTTGAACCCGTGACCTTGGGCATAGAAATTCAGCATGCTACACGGCCAACTAGAAATACTGGCCCTGGTACGCTTTCGTGACGTCAGCAATGTAGTGCTGTTGCACTACTTCTGGTAGGGTTATGTATGACGGGAACATAAACTGTATTGTCTACAAGATGCTGAAATCACAGAATACTTAACCCATATCATATCAGAAAACACGCTGTAAAAAGCATTGACCCAACACAACCATGGCTTGTGGCAAAACATACATGGTAATTACAACTCAAGTCTTACACTGATCAATCTTATGAAGTCCAATACTTAGCCACAATTTACTTATTTATTCATTAATCAAAGTAGAACCAGTAGACCACTTAGGGCCTATCTTTAATCGTTGTAGTTGATCACAAGGTAATACTTTTCAGGAGTATGTTATCTTTCCCTGGCGGTTGCTTGTTAATTATCTGGAATTACTTGACGGCTACAAAGTGTTCAGGAAGGTTATGAAAAGCTATAAATAGTGCCTGACAATGTGTGCATATATAACACTTATAGTTGAACGATATACACAAATGTATAAAACGTTTTTGTAATAGAAAAATATTCACCAACATAATATTCTATGGACTTCGTTTTACTGCCGGTGTAGTAGTCTTCTTGTCTTCATCATTGGATCTGTATAAATGCTGGTATTCATTTACCACCTGTCTTTATAGAAGGTATTGATATAAGTCGTTAGTCGGTGGCGAATGTATTCCGCAGATCTCTTCTATAAACGTATTAACTTCAGTTTCGCCCCTTAAAACAACAATAAATAAGGAATACTTTCACTGCAAGTTTCTTTGATTCATAATACTCATGTCACTGCTCATGTCCACATGAGTTACTCACAACGAAGGCCACAGGCATTACAACTCAACTTACTGTATTCGTTGCAGCTATTAAAGACACAACAAATCCTTGAATCCTAGTTCGAGTGGATTTTTGTTACGAATAACTTCAACATGTAAATAGGTTATCTATAGCTGGCGTAGTTTTGTAAACCTATACAGTAAAATTTATCGTGCTTGAAAACACACGGAACTTCTAAACTGGGTCCATTTCAAGAAGATTGATGTAAAATATCGCATTTCTGCTGCTCATGAATTGCTCTCGACTTAAACGTACAAGCACCATCAGGCACTACATTGCCTACGTCACAAAAGGATTAGGTTTACGTGCCATGGCCTGTCTTTCTCGTTGGCCGTGAGCATGCTACCAGTTACGTCACCGAAGCCGCTTCACACTTAGTCAGATGGAAATTTGAATGTGATCTCGTGCAAGTGCGTTGTCATGGCGACGTCTGATGGCTCATCCCTCATCAATTTAGTAGTGTTGCCATGGCAACCACTGATAGCTCTTGGCATTTTCTTATAATTCCGAAATCATTTTTCTCATCCCTTGGCGTAATGATAGGTCATATCAAAAATTCTTTCAGACAAAAGTTTTAGATAATTATTAGGGAAATATTGTCCATTTTGTACGGTTTTGATATTGTGCCTATTAAGAGAGATGTGATTAATATTTCCCGAAAAAAACATTTTTTCCCACCACTTTGGTCAATGGTTGGTGCTATAAAAACTCTTGAAACATAAATTTTTGGGATTTATCCGACACATAGTATGAACTTTGAACGGATTCGATATTTCACATATTAAGAGAATTATAGCAATATTTCACTTTTTCGAAAAAAAGCCCCCCATTTTCACCCCCTTCGACCGATTTAGCCCAGTAACGAACTTGACAAAGATTTTATAGATATACATATTCGGTAAAAAATTCAAAGTGATTGGTGCAAAATTACGGCAGTTATCGTGTCCACAATAAACTGATATATACATAAAAGTCTTCTCGGCACGCCGGAAGGCGGAGGTAGATTTCACAGGACAAACTTGGGGATTGGCGAAAATAGGCAGAATATGCAGGTTTTCGTAGAAGGATCAGACCTCATTTATTGCGAGAAGGTATTTTATAATTGGAGCTTAATTAACTTTGTTTTTCGTCATTTTATGCTTATTTTAAACATTTTATTGTCTTATGGGAACGGTAACCTTCTTGTCATTTGGGGTCCATTTTTATACATGTGGTCACACTGTCCTTATGCAAGGTTTCGACACTGATGTGTAACTATGTAACGGTCTGTTACTTCTTCACGCAAAATTATATCTCCCGCAGAGATTTTGGTTGGTTTCTCAGTTTAGGGGCTGCGACAACGCGGTCATGTAACCCCGTGTACTTAGGGATGGCTGTATTAGTCTGTAATACAGGTAAGGACTGCAGACGGTCAATTTCAAGCAGTAGTTCCTAATGTTGCTACCAGGTACTACCGTCAACGACACCTAGCTGTGAACTTGGCTACTAGATGCCACCTCAACCAGCAACTCGCAACGAACGTTGGAACTTCCCCTCCAAAGGAAAGCACACTGAGGGATTTTAGCGCTCTTAGAAAATCCGACGACTTCGGCCGGCTTTGAAACCGCGACCTTGGGCATAGACATTCAGCATGCTACCAGTTACGTCACCGAAGCCGCTTCCCACTTAGGGCCGGTTCTACCACATCCGGGTAAAGGGGCCGATAACTTGCCCGTCGGAATAAGTAAGAATTTCCGTTCGACCATCGCCAGGCAGCGCTATCGGCGATATAAACTTCGTCTACCCGGAGTGTACATTTTCGGGAGCTTCAAGTGGCCGATAAAGCATTACCAGCCAGATTTGAGCCGTGTGCCGTAAGTGTTTCATGCATCATCTATGCTGTACATAACCTCTTCATAAATTGCTAATAATAAAATTAGAATTATTTGGTGATTTTGTTGTCAAATAATGATACGATTACAATTATTTATTAATTTTAAGGGATGTAACAGTTACTGAGCATATTTTATTTTCAGATTATGGAAGATCTAATTTACGTTCTGGATGTTTTTGATAACATTCTTGACGAAGAAGATGATGTTGTCAGACGTCCAAGGCGGATCAGAGATCGGCCGGAACATTTTGAAATGTGGGCGGATGACGAGTTCTTCGTCAGGTTCAGGCTGCAAAAGCCTACAGTTTTATATTTGCTGCGGTTGATTGAACATGAAATACAACCGCCTAGTGAAAGGTAAGTTGAATACCGTACCGTACCATCATAGAATTCAAAAAGCATTTGAATTACATAGCCTAGTTTATGCTAGACTCAATGTGGGAATATATAGCATTCATATAATTTAATAAATTCGCACAAGTGTAGGCCTACATGCAAAATATAGTGTGTACAGGATAGTATTCAGGTTCTGTACTATACTTTGTCACTGTCTTTGTGTTTGGCTTGCAGCATGAGACATATTTGGGGCATTGCATTTTACAGAATTTACAAACAAAGTTGTCGCCTGTAATGTGATTATTTGATTTGATATACATTTTATAATTGAACCTCATGCACTGCAAGTCTTGTCACTACATGTCTGTAGCTCTTATAGGCCTGTATTCAGATTGTAAAGCATTGCCAGTAACATATTTCACAGGCTATTCCTCCTTGAAAAGCACTGCATGCTTGTCTAGTATTTGGTTATTGAGGTTAGGTAGGCCTATGGCTTTTCAATTGCATTCCTCTGAGACCAGGCCATCATGGTTAAAGCACACATCTACTTAAGTTGCAGGGGTTAGGGTTCATTTAAGTGTATACAAATTTATTACCCTCCATTTATGAAATTCATAAATAAATCTCTTAGGCCTATATGTAAATTTCAATTTTTTAGGCACAGTAAAATATTCTTTGTACGGTGGACTATTTTCTACTATAAATATAGTTATAGTCTGCAATGAGTTAATGGTATGTGCTGGTCAGTTTGTCTTCTCTGTTGTCAATTCACAAGAGTTATTTTTATTTGAAAGGCAGATGATGTGATAATAATATTGTAATATGAATATTTTGTAGTTTATTTGCTCATGCATATTTTATAATTATGCCCAATTTCTCTATTTGAAGAAATGATGCAGTGTCCCCAATGAATCGTCTGCTGTTGACACTACGGTTCTATGCCACTGGAACTATGTTGATAGCTGCTGGCGATTTCAGTGGTGTCAGCAAATCATCAGCCTGCACAATAGTGAAGGTAGTAACCTGTGCTATTGCTAGGCTCCGTCCTCGATTCATAAAGATGCCAGATTCCGAAGAAGAATTGCAGGACATACGGCTGGATTTTTATAGAGTTGCTCGCTTCCCCAAAGTTCTCGGAGCATTGGACTGCACGCACATAAGGATCCAGTCACCAGGTGAATAATTACTAAATACTTGTTGCTGTAGGCCTATATGTCTTGTTCATGGTTTGGGGTCACCTAGATGGACTGAGATTAATTCTGAATGAAATATCACTTACTTCTTTTTCCAATTTCATTTCGATAATACACAGTACTAAAGAAACAAGTGTTGCATATTGTTTATTTTGCTATGTGTATGTAGTCACATTATACACAATATAGGGTACGTACAAAGAAAAACAGCACACAATATGATGTGAAAAAGAGACAGAAACACACAACTAATAACAAATGTTATAATGTGGGACTGAGAACACAAACATGTTGGGGGCATATCAATACCGTGTATGGCCAGTCGTGTTACCACCCTGAATAGGAATTCGAGGCGTACGTCGACCGAACATGATTCCACCCCAAAGCATGACTGAACCTTCTTGGTGTTGGTGGCGTTCCTGGATGAAGGGCTCGTGAAATCTCTCACCCACTCGTAGCCACACTCGAATGCTCCAGAAAAGGTATTTTGGCTGATTTGAATATTTAGGAAATTGTTATATAAGGGACATCTCATTCAGTATTACAGTACCATATCTGGTTAGCACATGTGATATTTTGGGGTGAAATGACGAGGCTGGTGGTTGAGATTACACATAAAAGAAGAGTCCTTGGCTTATGATCATGAGATTAGCGGTCTTTGTAAAACTACAGGCTCCCTTCCTATTGTTAGGTGGATTGACACGTGCTGCCATAAGTTCTGTCAGTAATATTTAAACGCATTGTAATATGGTAACTGTGAATGAAGAAGTGTGGCAACACACTTTGTCGTCCACAACTTCACCATGTTCCATTCCGACAGTCTCGTAATAGCAATTTCTGGCATATAGAGGTGAAAACATGGAGGCAATTCTTCCACTGCCCTCTTTTGGTTGAGTTTTTACTGGTATTTAACATTCCCTATGATTTTCACATGTTGCCCCAGGATATTTCAACATCTCTCCAATCTTGCAAGTTACGTTTGCGACCGATATCGCATTTTCTAGCTTACGGAGAGGCCTCCAACTTCCGTATGTCCACGGTCTTGGTATAACGGAGCCATTCTTCCACGCACATGACATTTCAATTGAAAACATCTACTAATAGTTGGCAAAAAATTATACTTTATAATATAATAATCGGCACAATTATCAATTCTTGAGTGTTTGCACATTGATTAGTCGATCAATAGAAGCTTTTCACTCGTATTGGCCGACTGAAAGGCTTCTAATATTTCCACATTGATTAGTGTAAATACATCATATCAAATGCTAATGAAACAAATATAGATGCGGTAGGGGTTTTTGAAACTTCAGGACCCTGTCCCCCTCCCCTCTCCACAATGTAATTTTCACTCAGTTCATTCCCCTCCAGAAGCAAACACTAGTTACGCCACTGAATAGTATCTATTTCAAGTACCGTGGCACCTACTCCAATCATCGACCCTCATAATTACAGATACACACATTACTAGAGCTCGAGTCAGCCGGGAAGGCGGTGCACAGAACACGATGCTACCATTATGTCATACCTCGCTTCCATCCCATCAATCACAGTCAGTCTGCCTTGAGAATCTGAGCTAGTGTGTAGTCAGAAAAGCGAAGTGATTATTATATCGTATTATTTAAAGATTCAGTTGAAGCGATTGTGTACATTTCGAGTGCTATGGAAGCTGAGGGAAGTAAACGACAGGTTGTGCATGGGCAAGCCCGAGAAATAGTTTACAAAGTGTACGAATCCTTTTAAAGTCTAAACAGCGTGAAAGAGACTGGCTCGATGAGGTAGGCGGCGGTGTTGCCACACCGCAGGAACTCACGGCAGCAGCCTGCGGTGTAGGGACTCGGACATGGTGGACCTATTGCAACAGTGGACATGTATCTCTGTCTCTCTCTCTGCGCAAATCCCAGAGAGCTGTGCGCCTTCCCGGCTGACGCGAACTATAGTCACCACAGAAGTAAATCAAATTCCACACACGTTACCAAAAAGAAAAAATGGGAGAAGCCCCTGATAAAAATTCACAAAAAGAAACAACAGCTGGTGCTATCACCTGCAATGTACTGTACTTCAAATTGTCACTAATGTGTATGACCTGTGTTAAAACATGATTACTGTATGTTAATTTGATTGTATTTCCATTTTCAGGTGGTAATAATGCGGAATATTACCGAAACAGAAAGGGTTTTTTTTCACTTAATGTCCAGACCGTGAGTGATGGAAAATTAAAAATAAGGGATATTGTCGCCCGTTGGCCTGGTTCCAGCCACGACCAGGTTGTTTTCAACAATAGCCTCCTGAAAGCCAGATTGGAGAGGAACGAGTGGAGAGATGGACTAATATTAGCCGACAGTGGCTATGAAAATCGACCCTATTTGGTGACACCATTTTTAAATCCCGCTACTCCAGCCCAGAATCTGTACAACGAGGCCCATATACGTTCCAGAAATGTCGTTGAACGGCAGTATGGGGTGTGGAAGCGCCGATTTCCTGCACTCTCCCTGGGAATGAGGGTATCCTTGGAAAGAGCCCAGGCCATTGTTGTTGCCACAGCCATCCTCCACAATATGGCCTGTGATAGAAGGGAAGATGATCCGCCAGTTGATCCACGGGTCCAAGAGATTCTTCCAGAAGTGCCTCAGCTGGCGAATCTCGAACGAGGCAATGACTTTACCAGGCGAAGGCTGGTAGACGATTATTTTGCAGCATTAATTAATGAAAGATAGAGAAAGTAATAGTTAGTCACAGTCAAAATTCTAGAATGAAAGAGGCTAAAATTCTCGGTTAATAAGGGTAAAAATCAGGAGTGAAACTGAACTGCTTTATTAAGTTATTATGTCATTAACCATAGAATACTAACATTATTCAATTGATGCTTAGTACTAATAATACTCTACGTTAAATTTACGTACATTACGAATTAAAGTAATTACATCGTAGTATTTACACAAAATTTCAATCTTTTCTTAAACACATCAATATGTTTGGAGAAAGGCTCTAAGATTGAGACAGGTAGTGAGTTCCAATTATCAATACCATGGTTAGTGAAATAACATTTCCCATAATTTGCACGCTGGGGTCGGACCTTAACTTTATGTGCATGATCTGCCCTGCTCAGGCCAAATATCCCAATTCTTTTGCGGTAGAGCTACTGCCTTTTAATACCTGCATTACAAAATGAAGAGATTTGTACGCTTTGGAGACGACACACCCCACATGAGTACTCAGTTTCATATCATTCCTTGCATGGAAGCCCAAGTATTTGCACGAGTCTTCTTCTACAAGTACAGTATTTCCGAGCCGATATTATACAGTATTGAAAATCATGAGACTACATTTACTAGTACTTACCTTCATTTTGTTGTCAACCTCACATTTATGAACCAGGTTGAGGTCAGTTCGCAACTGAGCGTTGTCTTGTGATGTTTGAATTTTTCGGTATATTACACAATCATCCGCAAACAATCGGCAGTCGCTTTGAATCGCATTCGGTAGGTTGTTAATAAGTGCCAGAAATATCTACATCAAATGTCCCACCTCTTTGTTATTATCATGGAGAAACCAATAAGTTGTTAAATTCAAGGATAGTTTCCAGGCAATTCTTTGCACCATGATTACACCTGTAGAACTGATTGGTATTAATAACAAAAGCATTGACATCACCACCATAGACCGGTAGAAGCACTGCTGGAACATGGTAGGGTGGGGACAGATATAGAGGGAATTCTAAGCAGTTTAAATTATTCATACACGTACATTTCACGTATGTTAGTATTCTAGGGTTAATAATTATTGTTATTGAGAGTTGGCCGCAGGCAACAGTTTCAAGTTTGTCATCGAAGAGTTAGTTCTTCTATTTGTCAGCACACACGAAAACTGTGAAAAAAAAAAGTCTTATTCCTCTCCTATAGCGTCTGCCACCTATAAAGTCGATAAACCATTTCAACTCCTACCATCTAGCTACAACATTCCAAACTGTGGATTTTTTCAGATATGACAAGGCAGAAAACAATTGTTTTAGAACCTTGCCAATAAATACGGACCTTGCCTAAGAGCGCTTGTAGCTGACGTGTTTATTGTGTTGCTCTGTCAGCCTGCTATCATTGACTCGCGATGGTGACACACCGCGGGGTAGGTAACTCTTATTATGAAAAAAACAATGTAAGCTTTTCAAAATTAGTTAAATTTATTTATAAATTCTGTTTTTTTGCCAATAATGACAAAAAAAAGATAAATTCTTGAGTTGTAGATTCTTTTGTGACTTTTCGCGAGGAGAAACATGTAAATATATTTTTATGTAAAACATGTTCTTAACCAATGTTTGTTTTAATACTTCTGTGAATTTTGACTGTCTCGACTAATAATGAATACACTAAATCTTGGTTATTTTGTGAATTTTTATTTTGAATATTTTATGTACATAAAAAATAAACTATTTGAATGAATTCTTTCTTTCAATGGCAATGCGCCTGGCCCGTAGTATTCTCATCCTTTCCTTGTGCTCCTGCTGCCTGTCCTTGTGCTCCTGTTGAAGCCTCCTGTTCTGCAGGAGAAGCATCCTCGCCTGAAGTTGTAACAAGTCTTTTCTGGTTTCCACTTTTTGTTTTTTCGCCCTGCGACGTGTTGAAGTCAGCTTCCGGCGACTTAAAGCAGGCTCCTCACGGCGACGTAAAGCAGGCTCCTCACTGCCTGCGCAACGCCTCACAGTTGGCTGTTCACTGACTGTGCCTAGAACACAAATACGATTTTAGAGAAACTGCTTGTTATGACGTATCATTGAATACAGTACAAGCACGATTCTGTGCCGACAGTATCAGTGGGAAAATACCAATCTGTGTAATATATTAGTATTTTACAGAATTAAGAGAAATTACGTTGTAATCGATTGCTCTAGGCCCGTGCCAAGTTTATTTTGTACAAGATCATGTTAGATTTTGCGGTTAAAAGGGTAGGAACAGCCATGTCTCCTTCCAGCACGAACATAATATTATTGTAGCTTTACCATCCTTTTCAACTGCTACTACTTTTAGAACACTGTGGCGAAGGATCTTAGCCCTGAAGGGGTTCTTTTAACATGTCAGTAAATTCAAACACTGGTTTCCTATGTTTGAGCACTCAAAAAGGCCTTTAGACTGCATCAGACTTGATCATGCAAATATGCCGTAGCAAGAAAGAACCTTACCACTGCACAGCAGTCAGCATTCGAGGAACCAGGTTGTAAATTTGTAAGTGGGGGTAGTCCCTTTATGTAGCCCGAGGTCCTTTCACCTAAATTATGATCATAATGGCCTTTTGACATCCATTTTATGACATACTGCCGGCACATTATCGTGCTCCTATCTAGTGAAATGTTATAACAAGCAGTTGTTCTAGGAATACAATTACTAACATTATGATCTTGCAAGTTTGAAGCTTTTGCAGTTTTAATCTATGGGTGGATTTTGTACAAAAACTTGGCATAGGCCAATAGATTGCTTATGCAGAATTTTCTTTGATATTATTGGATACATTTTTGAATTAAAACCTCTATACAATATCTTGCAATTTCTTAGTTTTTCAATAAAAATTAAATTGAAGCTAAAAACATTTAAATAATTTCATTAATCTTGCCTACGAGTGTCGGTAGCTGACGTGTTTATTGTGTTGCTCTGTCAGCCTGCTATCATTGACTCACCATGGTGACACGCCGTGGGGTAGGTAACTTGTTATAAATATTATGAGTACAAATTATTGTAATACTCAAAAGCTTCCCAATGCATGCAGTTTTATTTTCATTCTAGGTTAAGTACCATTTGCAATGCCATGGTCATAAGAACATGCAAAACTTCTCGATATGACCTCTTCATCTGTTCAGAACAATAAATCCCTGGGAATAATGAAACGTATTGGAAAACCTACCTTCATCCTGAACATCCTTGGCCTTCAGTGCCGGATGAAGAGGCGTTCTGAGCATATTCGGCATGAAGGCCGACCAGTCTGGCATCACCACCTCTTCAACAGGAGCCTATAAGTGAAAAATATTACACTCAAATTATCCACCCTATTATACATTTTAATATGAAAGGCAGATATTAACAGCTCTCTGCTGTACTATCAAGAAACGCTTAGAAATATAAGTTACAGGCAAATAATACCCGAAATCAACTGATTGTTACAAAAATATACGTGAACTATGTATAACATCACGATTGGTGGGGGCCGACTGAGGCTGGGAGGGCGATCGCAGTGTTTTTCTTCCCGCAACTCTTTGTAAGTAAGTTGACACAGGAAAAAAAAGTAGGCCTAAAATAAGTTACTTTTATATGCAACGGAAATATCATGTAAGTAATATTTTTCATTTCATTACCTTAAATGTCACTAGGTGTTATTAAGACGTTTCACTTCTTACTTCTTTGTGATATTATTTGGCTGCTCTTAAACCGTTGGGTACATGATCTTTTTGTCCATGGGAGTTGGCTTTTCTTTGTGAATCATCGTCATAATGTTCATTTTTTAAAATTAGGCAAAAGGTAGTTGTATCACCATGTAGGCCCATCAACAAAATAAAAATCAAGCAGTTCATTAAAATAGTAATGTTAATCCATTTCACCGATGTTTTAAATAACTGAAGATATTCTCATATAATCCTAAGTTACTAACAAGGGGAGGATACGATGCATGGGTCTCCGATTCGAACCATCTTTAGTACACGTGTAGGTCATGCCCAGGCATATACCAGGTGCAAGTCGTAAGGTGCGCTTCTCAGCTGTTTCCAAGAAATTAATTAATTGCAATTGCAGTGTGGTGTCTATGTGCGTTGTACGCCTACATAAGCCAACGAGCGCGTGGTGCTGCGGTAAGAGTCCTGCTTCGTAAGCGCGGGATCGCTGGATCGAATCCCACTGGTGAGCTTTTGCAGTGTGTTTTTTGTTTGTTTGTTTGTTGTAAACATTGGCAATTCGTACAAATGTAGGTGTCATGAATCCCTTTTCGTTCTCTAGGAAGGACACTGTCCTGGAGTCCTTATGAGCCGGCCGCTACTGATAAAGATCTATAACTTATTATTTACTTTGGGGCAGGTTCTATCATCTATTTGATCATAGATGACTTTTTGAATAGTATGATGTTAGATTTCTATTAGTCTATTAAACTTACCAATGGGCTTGGAGCTGTAGGAGCCAAGTCTTCTTCTTCCTCCAACACCACAGTGGGTAGGCCTACCTCCACTTCTTCTATAACTGAGAAAGAATATGAAATAAGTTGATAACACTATTCATACATCTACTAAAATTGAAGCTAAATTAAAATATTAGAGGCTGCTGTGTACAGGCTATATAATGAATTTTAACTTACCTTCAATTAAGCTCACGTCGTCGGAGTCAAAATGAGGCTCTAGCCCGTTCACACTTAGTGATAGGACCGGTAGCAGCTTCCTCTCCCAAGGCTCGAGTACCTTGGGTCTTGGAGTACTGCCGCCACCGGTAATAAACACTTCAATCCTGCTCTGCGCGGCGTCTCTTCTTAGTTTTTTCTTTAAGCACTCGAATTTAGAGCGCAGGTTTTTGGCACTTCGCAAAAATCCGGCAGCCCGAAACTCGCAACTGAGCTTCTCCCACTCTTCATCTTTCGTTTTCCATGTCACGGCGTCTGTTCTTTTACACTCTATTACGTCCAAATGTTTCATCGCAAGGTCCACCAGTAAGTTCACTTCTTGCGTGGAAAAGTTAGCACCTCGCTCACGTTTTGCCATGGAAATAAATAGCTAAATAACAAAGGTTAACTATAATTATACACTACTTCAACCAGCTGTTCACACGTGATGACAGTAAACAACGAACAAAAGCGAAACGAAAAGAAACTTAGCGCATCTAACGATAGGTGGCACCATCGTAGATTAAGCAAATTTAACAAAATCAGGCTTGCCAGCATCTGTATTTTGCTATAAGGTTCCGCGCAGCTGCCCGGAACTTGCACGGAAGTGGTAGAACGCTGCCCAAGATGCACAGAGGTTTACACCGGCAGATAGTTTATCACCGGGGTTGCTGCCCGCAACTTTTACCCGGATGTGGTAGAACCGGCCCTTAGTCAGATGGAAATACTGAATCTGATCTCGTGCAAGTGCGTTGTCATGGCAACGTCTGATGGCTCATCCCTCATCAATTTAGTAGTGTTGCCATGGCAACCTCTGATAGCTCTTGGCATTTTCTTATAATTCCGAAATCATTTTTCTCATCCCTTGGCGTAATGGTCGGTCATATCAAAAATTCTTTCAGACAAAAGTTTTAGGTAATTATTAGGGGAATATTGTCCATTTTGTACGGTTTTGATATTGTGCCTATTAAGAGAGATATGATTAATGATTCCCGAAAAACCCACTTTTTCCCACCCCTTTGGTCAAAGGTTGGTGCTATAAAGAAACTCTTCAAATATAAATTTTTGGGCTTTATCCGACACATCGTATGAACGTTGAACGGATTCGATATTTCACATATTAAGAGAGTTATAGCAATATTTCACTTTTTCGAAAAAAAAAGCCCCCCATTTTCACCCCCTTCGACCGATTTAGCCCAGTAACGAATTCGACCGAGATTTTATAGGTATACATATTCGGTAAAAAATTCAAAATGATTGGTGCAAAATTACGGCAGTTATCGTGTCCACAAGAAACTGATATACATATATATATACATATATATATACATATATATATACATACATAAATTGTAAATAAACTTTTGAACTGACGGTTGTTTTGGGGCCTGGGGGATGTGAAACGCGAATATATGTCGAAATTTTCCGGAAGTCGAAACATGGGACATATTGCAATAGTTAGCTTTCTAATGAAATCTACCTAAAATACCAAAACATATGCTTAGCCAAGAGAACGTCATCCCAACGCCAACAATACCTCGTTCGTTAAAATCCGACCACGCGTTCGAGAGATATTAGCCAATGTTTATATGAAAGTAGGCGACTAAGCAGAACGCAACGTACCACACTACTGCTCAGTTTTAGTCCTAGAGGCTTGACATTTATTTTGCGGGTAGAGGGGGTCAGGGCCATTCATTTATGTCATTTTTTTTTGTTAAGTTCCCAGTTTCCAAAATATAGGAATTTCAAAATTGGACTGTTTTCAAAAAAACATAAAAAATAAAAAAGTTTTGTTATAAAAATAAAGGACATAAAGACCAATCGTTTGAACCATGGCACAACGTTCTATCATGTTTGCTTTTCAAACTATCGCCTACTTTCAAAAACAATTATTTTTTTTGAAAAATATAATACGTGGTCCGTATGAAAGAGGACGTCAGCCAGAGTCCAACGACACCTCAATATTCAACATTCGACCTTGGATTCACGACATATTGGCTTGGACTCACGCGGCGGCCATGAAACTGGTTAGAACCCCTACTGCTCCCCTACTGTCATGCATTCTATAAAGGATATTCATATATTGTGAAACGAACCAATAAGAATGGAACTGTTATTTGTCGTTGTTCAAAACAATGTCGCAGTTGGCTAAAAAGTAAAAATAGTGAGGTTTTAAGTGTCAGTGATCATCAATGTAGTGTACTGCATGAAACATTGTTGCTGTCTACAGAAAATCATAAAAATGCTATAAAGCGAGTGCTAGAAAACAATACTGCTGCTGAAAATAATTTAACGTTCAAGAAACCCTTAACATTATCAAAAGCCACGCAGACTCTACATGAGGACACTGTAGAGGAAGAGGACCAGGAACAGGAAGAGGAACAGGTATATTTAACTGGTTTTAGTGATGTTGAGGATAATAATAATCATGCTGCTTATGATTATAATATTGATAATGACGTTTTTATACCTATTGTTCGCCGTGGAAAAATGATCTACAACAAGCTTTATTTTTAAAACACTAACACACTATAACTATAAATATAACACACTATCGTAAATGCATTTATTGTGATGATCATGTATACTCTGCAATGTTAAATATTGTAACTTTGTAGAAAATAAAAAAGTATTGTAACATCATTTGCATTTATTTACAAACTTTATATACATTATTTTTTGGTTTCATCAAAATATTTTTGAAGACAATACTAAAAACTAAAACATTATTAATCTACACACATATTTTTTTCTTTCAGTCTATTGTCATCACTTATATTTTTTCATTATTATTTCACAATTGTTTTTTTTATTTAATTAAAACGGACCATGCACCTATTGTTTTCAAAACCTTGATAAATTAAGTGTAAAGGTTGCAGAGCATTATTCACTTCATCAAAAACACTCTCCGACATATCATTAAACCGTGTAGGCAGAAATGTCTCAAAGTTTTCACATACACAAAGTACACGATCACCATATGCTGTTTTCAATTTCCGAATCTTGATAATGCGGATTGGAATATGCGTTGGCAATTCGCTGAGCTTCTTTGTCTCTAAGCCACACGATTGTCCCACAGCATTCAAAACATTCATTGTAGTAGTCTATAAACAAAACAAAAGCATATCTATTACATTCTAAAACAGCTTTAATAATATTGTGCAATTAGGGATTTTGCACTATGCATGGCTAATAAATTATACTATTTATGCAAGAAATGCCCTAGCACAAGTGTTGAGTTCTAATGCACACTTGACACAGGCTATCATGTGTCCACAAGGCAAAAATACAACACCTAGTTCATCTTGATAACAAATTTTACATAATTGTTGGTCACACTTTTGTATCTGTTCGTGAGACAAGTCTTTTTTTTTCAGCCTCATGTATTTGCTCCGCGTGTTCTAACCCTAAAGGCACTTTTATGTCTTGTGCTGCAATCACGTTTTCTTTACGAATAGTGTTCACAAATTCCTGACCTTTAAGCAACACCATGTATTTACAGTTAGGTAACCAACAAGCGTGTTGCACAAAAGGGTCATTAGTCATTTGCGAAACCTTCAAAGCAAATCCACAATAAAACATATTGTTTTATCCCCTTCACCAGTATAAAAAAATCCAGCTTCACTTAGCTGTTTGGTAAGGTGTTTTAATATTAATGGCCAAACATTTTTATAAGATTCTAAACGTTTTTCAACAGAGCTGTACTCTGGGTGTGCTAGTGCTTTAGTCTTGCAAACTCCCAATTTTTCAAAAGCACATGCCAATTCAACACTGTTCAACACTGTCTATGGAATATGGACCACATATATCGGCACTACCGTTGTTGGCTGGTAATACATCATTATTATTATTATTTATTTGTGATTCAGCAACTTAAGTAGCGGCCAATGGCCTTGCGGTTCGGTGAAATGGATACACGGGTATGTTACCCACTTGTTTTCCAAGCATGTAAGGGCAACAAGGAGACCATCGCAAATGGTCTCTAAAGGGATCATCCCCTTCTTCCCAGTGTGAAAGTTCAACACGATAAAACACACAGCGCACCACATCTTCTAGGTTCAAGTAAAAAAAAACGGCTTTTGCAAGTTCATGTGTCGACAAAAAGCCTACAGGCCAGGATTCAAATGTTAACCAACGGCCATGTTCTGAATTTAAATTTAACCCACGTGGCATACCAACTTGCTCACTTGTTTTATTTGGTACTAACGCCATGTGTTATAATAAAACTTTTTTTTATTGCAAGTTATTAACGTTGCACAAGAGCACAGAGTACTTTAAAGCATAATGTATGCTTGTTCACTCTCTGTTCACTACGTTAATGGCGCATGACCACTCCTAAAAACAAACAAAATAACCCATCACTCAATCAATCAATACTTGTAAATAAAACTTAAACGTTAATTGACATTATATAAAACACCATCAAAAAAACATTAAAAATAAACTCTATGTCTGCACTTACAGTAACCCATCTGCTTTTTTTTATAAAGCTGCAGTTATTTACATTCACCTTTAACCAATATATAAACTAAAATAAATGTCATGTCATTTTGTTCAGATTATCTTGTTCAAACCTGTGGATATTTGTTGAGTCCATGGGGAACCGTCCATAAATTAAATTTAAATTTATGTTTTTAGAAAATCCATCATGGCCTTGTAATTTTCCCAGTCAACAACCAATGTGGTCTTGTACCGTGTGCCAATACATGGCCATAAAATAATCAAGAAAGCAATCATCGTCCCAGTCATGTACATGTAATGATATTTTGTCTACGGTGTTTCAGTAGTGGTAAAATGAAATAGCATTTTATGTTAGGCTTACCTGAGTTTTAAATAGTTCACTCTTTGGCAATGGTTTCGCTCTAGTGCGTCTCGGGTTTTAAGCGACTGCTACGGCGGTAAGACTTTTCTTTCCAAGTTTCTAAAAATAAATAAAATAAACCGCTATACTTACCTAAATTCAGGTTAATACATACAATAAAAAAATATCAAACAAAAAAATTAAACAAGTTAGTTTTTTAAAAATCTGACCTTGACTTGTACTGGCGTCTTGCTGTTTTCTTCTAGTGGGCTCAAAAGTGCAATGGTTTCTTTTCTCTCAGACATGTGAGGTAAACCGGTTATTTGCAAACAAATAAAAAATCATTAATTACCTTATCAATAACTACAAATTTAAGGTTCATTAGCATTACATTATTAAAATAATCATTCATAGGTACTTACCGAAAACAAAAAAGGCTTTTACTTCCAAAGTTTAGTTCAGAGCCCTACTGTATACGTCTCTTTTTGGTCCTGTCAGTGTATTACTAACACAAACCTTATCAGTCTGCTTTGCAACAGAGAGAGTTACATTTTCTCAGCGTTTTGACCTTGTTGTTTGTCTCTCACATGTTCCCACGCCTCTCGACATTCCTCAATCGCGATAAGATCCATATACCTTAAACTAGTTTTATGTTTTTGATAAAGAACCAAAATGGTTGCCTCTAATACATTGGTATTACTACTGCATAAGAACCAACATGGCGGCTGTTTAAACGCCAGACCTGCTAGCCTCTACCAGACAAGTAAGCTGATATCGCACTTCCTGCTGACGTAGACATTACTGCCTTGTCAGCAGCAGCAACAGCTCTCACAAGGCCTCAGGCTAGGTAAAGTATTCAGTTTCCAGCAAGCAGAACTGTGTGTGTGTCAACATTAAAAACATGTGTGTCTTATTATTATTTTATTAAACATTTTACTGTAATAATAATTACTAGCGAGCCTCCGTGGCTTAGGCGACAGCACGCCGGCCTCTCACCACTGGGTCCGTGGTTCAAATCACAGTCACTCCATGAGAGATTTGTGCTGGACAATGTAGAGGTAGACAGGTTTTTCTCCGGGTACTTCGGTTTTCCCCGTCACAATTTACTTCCAGCAACACTGACTACTATCATTTCATTTCATTTGTCATTCATTTAATCATTGCCCCAGGGGAGTGCGACAGGTTTATTCAAACACACGCCCAGTGGTATCGTCTATCTGTCTACCACAACTTTTTCATTTCCAATTTAAAATTATTTAAAAAATCATATTTTTGTGTTATTGTTAGGGCTCCTTTGTCAACAATTATTATCAATTTTATCATGTTACTGATCAGCAATTACTAACATGTTTTAAAGATCGCCATGAGTTTTTTTTGAAATATTCGCCTTCATTCATCTTTTTTAGGAAAAATATCGAAAAGCGACCCCTCGTTCTATCTTTTTGTCTTCCCGTCGAAATAGCCATTTCCTGTATTCACCATGGCCAGTCATAGAATCGTTGTAACATACGTCAAGAGCTACCGGCTCTCTGTCTACAAACACTCTTTATTAAAATAAAAATAAAAAACAAGTAAATAAATTTTATGCATAGTTTTTGTCCTAGAAACTTGAAATTTATTGTGGGACTAGAGGGGGGGTAGGGACCTTTCATTTATGTCAAACAATTTGTTTTGTAGAATTCCTAGTTTCCATAATATAAGAATTTCAAAATTTAAGTGTTTTCAAAACTCTCAAAATATAAAAAAGTTTTATAATAGAAAATAAAGATCATAGAGACCATTCGTTTCAATTATTGGACAACGTTCTATCAAGTTTGGTTTTCAAACTATCACCTACTTTCAAAAACAAAAATTTTCAAAAAAATATATAATACGTGATCCAGAGCAAAGCGCCCATCAGATCGAGTCCAACGACACCTCATTTGTTAAAATCCGATGAGGCGTTCACCAATTATCGCCAATGTTCGCGAGAAAGTAGGCCATCATTTTTTCCTCCTACACACTTGAAACTTGCTGTCCGCCTAGAGGGCATAGCCGCCTTTCATTAACGTCAAACAAACTTTTCTCTCGTCTTCACCGTTTCCAAAATAGCGCCAATTTCAAAATCAACAATTTAAAAAAAAATACCAACGAACATTCTTAGCAAAGAGGACGTCATTCCAACGCCAACAACACCTCGTTCGTTAAAATCCGATCATGCGTTCGAGAGATATCGGCAAAGTACGTAGGAAAGTAGGCTAGTGAGCAGAACCCCCCGCACCACACAACCGCTTTTTTATTCGTCTGATACCATTATTATCATTTTATCAGGTTACTCATTACCTGTTTACTAACATGTTTTAAACATCGCCATGAGGGATTTTTTGAAATAGTCGTCTTGATTCATTCGTCATACGAAAAATATCGGAAAGCGACCCCTCGTCTTGTCGCCCCCTCGAAATATCCATTGTTCTATTACTAATACCACCACCACCACCACCGCGGCCAGAAAAAATGTTTTAATATGCATAGTTTTGTCCTAGAGACTTGACATTTATTGTCATGGTAAAGGGGGTAGGGACCTTTTATTTATGTCAAACAAACGTTTTTTTTTGAATCATAGTTTCCAAACTATAGAAATTTCAAAATTGGACTTAAAAAAAAAACATTTATTATAAAAAATAAAGGTCATTCGTTTGAACTATGGCACAACGTTCTATCTTGTTTGGTTTTCAAACTATCGCCTACTTTCAAAACCAACCATCCCAAAAAATAATTAAAAATACCAACACACATTCATAGCAAACAGGACGTCATCCCAACGCCAACAACTCCTCATTTGTTAAAATCCGACCATGCGTTCGCGAATTATCGCCAATGTTTGCGAGAAAGTAGGCTATCATATTTTTTGTCCTACACACATGAAACTTGCTTTCCGCCTAGAGAGTATAGGGAACTTACGTTAACGTCAAACAAACTTTTTTCCAAAATTCAACGTTTTCAAAATAGCGCCAATCCAAAAAACAACCATTTTCAAAAAAAATAAAAAAATACCAACACACATTCTTAGCAAAGAGGACGTCATCCCAACACCAACAATACCTCATTCGTTAAAATTTGACCATCCGTTCGCCAATTATCGCCGATGTTCGCCAGAAAGTAGGCTATCATTTTTTTTCCTCCTACACCCTTGAAACTTGCTATCCCCTGAGAGGGCATAGCCACCTTTCATTAACGTCAAACAATCTTTTTTTCAAAAGTCACCGTTTCCAAAATAGCGCCAATGTCAAAAACAAACATTAAAAAAAAATATCAACACACATTCTTAGCAAAGAGGACGTAATCCCAATGCCAACAACACCTCGTTTGTTAAAATCCGATCATGCGTTCGAGAGATATCGGCAAAGTTCGTAGGAAAGTAGGCTAGTGAGCAGAACTGCCATCCCACTACTGTCAAGTTTTTTATGCTACAGACTTGAAATTTTTTTGAGGGGTAGAGGGGTTGGGCCTCCCCCATGGTCTGGTACCTTGACGTGGTGGGGAGGCTTGTGTGTTTCAGTGATCCCGAGAGCAATGCTGGCGGGAGCTTCGGCTCCTGGCAGGGTCACCCATGCCGGTAAGGTCGAGGGTGAGAGACCAGACTAAATGACGGACTACACCATGATGGTGGGCAGCAGCGTCATCAGTAGGTTATTTCCAGGCGGAGCTGAAATTCAGTGGTACGGTTGGAAAACTGCGGGGGCTCGTTTTCAGTCCTTAAGGTGGCAGCCCTACCAGAAAACTAGGAAGCTGTGGGCTAATAACTCGCACTCTCCGAAATTGTTTATTAAGGAAACTGAAAAGAATGAAAACCGGACGGATCTCTTGTTGACAACTTTCGGCACGAAAAGGAAGACACAAATAGGTTTCTGGAATGTGAGGACTCTGGGTGAGAGTAGTAGGCTGAGGCAGGTGACCAGAGAAATGATCTCGATAAACTTGATATACTTGGGCTCAGTGAGATAAGATGGCCAGATTTTGGTGAGATAAAAACTTATGAAGGACTTACCCTCATATACTCTGGGAGGAGCGAGGAGAATGCGGAACGCAGAGATGGAGTTGGTCTTTTGCTTACTGAACATGCAAAGAAAAGCCTTATAAGTTGGCAACCCATTTCCGATCGAATATTATCAGCACGATTTAAGACTTGCATTCGCAATGTTACGATTATACAATGCTATGCACCCACGGAACCATCAGAAGAAGAACTTAAGGAAGCATTCTACTCTCTTCTACGTGAGACAGTAAAAAAAAGCAGTAAGAGAGATGTGTTTGTAATAATGGGAGACCTTAATGCTAAGGTAGGAGAGAACAACGAGGGTCTAGAACATGTGATGGGTGTACATGGCCTTGGGGATAGGAATGGAAATGGGGAAAATTCACAAACTTCTGTGCTAGCCATGACCTTGTTATTGGAGGTACTTTGTTTCCTCATAAGAGGTGTCATAAGATCACGTGGATTTCCCCTGATCATGACACTGAGAACCAAATTGACCACATCGCAGTGAGTAGGAGATTCAGAAGCCGATGTTCGGAATAAGAGAGGAGCTGATGCTAGCAGTGATCACCACCTTATGCTGGCTGAGTTCAAGATGAAGATCATGGTGGCAATGAAGAGGTTTGAAAAACAGAGCAAGAGATTTGATGTGAGGAAGTTGAAGGAGGAAAAGGTCAGAGAAGAATTTAAATTGGAGCTAAGAAATCGTTTTCAGGTACTCCAATCTGATACAGCAGAAACTGATATTGAATCTTCCTGGAGTAATGTAAAGAACATCATCCTTGATACAAGTAAAATAGTCCTGGGAAAGAGCAATCCTCTCAACCACGTAGAGATTCACGTTCCTGGTTGTGGTTCCGATGGTGGTGCACACTGACGTTTTTCCTATGCATTTGATTGGATGGCCGGTGTAACTGACGAAGTTACGATCATTTTTCTGTAACTCAAAACCTGGTATGATCGTACTTAGCTTTGATTTGCTCATGGTTGAGCTGGGGGCGCCAGTGTCGAGTTCCATTTTGACGGTGGTTCCCTCTATGCTGGCATCAACCAGTGGGATAGGTGCTGCGTTGACCAATCCGATGACCTCGATTTTGCTGAGGTACTGCACGACGTCGAGGTTCTCTGCTGGAAGCTCTTCTTATGTCACGTGGTTTCTTGTTCGATGTTTCCTCGGTTTAGATCGGCAAACATTTCTGATGTGACCTTTCTTGCCACTCTTCAGGCACTCGGCGTTCAGGAACCTGCACTGACTGCGAGGGTGGGCTTCACCGCACCCTGCACATGTTGATTTGTTGTCCTGGGATACACTCTGGTTTGCCTGATGTGGCCCTTGGTGCTGTCTGGTTAGGTTGTAAGACCATTGACTTCGATGAGCTGACTTGTTGCGTGGCGGCTGCTTTTTGCTGTTCTTCCTGGACAGAGGCTTCTCGTATCCAATCCGATTGGTTGATTCAGACTTAGCGGAAGCTGTTTTAACCTCGTCGGGGGTGAGGCGAGTAGCTTCGAGCGCGTGCGCGATTTCATATGCCGCGGTGAAGTTCTCTGGTTTCTTTGCGATAATCTCGTCGCACATCTCTCGTGATTCCAACCCTGCGAGCATTTGTTCAATTAAAATGTGATCAAGGAATGTGCCATACTCACAAAACGTTGCAGCCAGCCGTAGTCTTAAGGTGAAGCTAGCGATGGTTTCTCCTTGCTTCTGCATTACGCTCCGAAATTTGATGCTCTCAGCAATCTTGTTGCGTTTGGCGTCGAAGTGGCCTTTCAGCTTAGATTGAATCTCACTGTATGACAGGGTTTCCCGATCATTAGGACTCACCAGCATCTTCAGGGCATCATTGAGTTCAAAACCCATGTAAACCCGTGGAATGTATGCGTGTTGATCCGCTGGTACCTTGATCAGGTTGAGTGCCCAGGTAAAGCAAATAATAGGCTACAGTTGTCCAGTCGGTTGCACGATACGGTTGTATTGTGAACTGTGGCGGTCGAGACTGTGATGACGTTGTTGATTCTATTGTCTGTCTGTCGGATAGCGTCGGCGATCATTGCCGAGAATTGTCGTAGTTGCTCAGAGGTTAAGTCCGTCATGGTGAAGATGAGTGAAGAATAGTATTTCTAACATGCACTGCGATGAACTTAGTTCGGTGCACGAACACGAACATCAAGATCCTCCAACCTGTCTCGAAGTCCCCACTGTATCCCTCTCTTCCTTCCTCTCCCCCACCTTCCTAAGAGTATTATCAAGAACAATCAGGAACAAGGTGGGAGAAAGTATACAGCCTTGTCGTACTCCAGTCTGGATGGTCAATGGCTGGGTTAGCTGACCCTCATGCAGGACTTGACATTCATAACCAGAATACATCTCTCGTATGATGTTAACTATTTTACTTGGTATACCATATTCCTTTAAGGTCTCCCACATGACCTTCCTATTAATGGAATCAAAGGCCTTCTCAAAATCAATAAACGTGATGTAGAGTGCTGCTTGCCATTCGTTACTCTGCTCCACAATAATCCGTAAAGTGTTAATTAAGTCCACACAACTGCGGTGTTCCCTAAAACCAGCTTGTTCTTTCCTCAACTTCGACTCGATAGACTTCTTCACGCGATTCAAGATTATCCTGAGAAATACTTTGCTTGGTACGGATAGTAAGGTAATACCTCTCTAGTTGTTACAATTCGTCAAGTCACCCTGCTTTGGGATTTTAACAATCACACCTTTCTTCCATTCCGCAGGCAGCTTCTCTTCAAACCAGATCTTTTCGATCAATGGCTTCAGGATATTAGCTGTGGTGTCCATGTCTATCTTGAGGACATCTGGCGAAATGTTGTCGACACCGGGAGCTTTTCCATTCTTCAGCTGTAGCAAGGCTTCTTTGATTTCAGCACAAGTTGGACTGTGCAAAAGAATATTTGGATCAGAATTATCAGGTTCATCATTCCTCTCTTCGTGGTGTTCATCAATCCCTCGATCAAAATTAAAAATTTCGGTGAAGTATTCCCTCTACCGTTCTTGTTGTTCTTCTTGAGTTGTGAGTAAATTTCCCTGTTTGTCTTTTATGGGTCGGTTCTTTCGGAAACTTTTCTTGGACAGCACATTTGTGATGCGGTACATTTCTTTGCTGTCACCCTTTGATGCAGCATCCACTGCAGCATGCACTGGTAGTTTGCACCTCATCTACTGCTCGCATCTCGAACATACGGTCAGCCATCTGGGCCATTTTTTTTCAACATTCACGTCAGAAATACTTACTATACTCCTAATATTGCTGGGTAATTTATCGAGCCAGGGAGTTTTCAAAATTTTATCTGAAATATTCGTTCCACCATAACTTTTCATTTTCCTAAGTAACTGACTTGGTTTCATATCACCAAGCTCGAGCTCGCTTACCAGCTTCTTTATTTGCCGTTCTTCGCTTTCCTTAAATGAAGTTAAGAGTCTATCCTTTGAAGGAGAATATCAATAACTTCTTTACAACCCGATATATCTAAATTACACACTTAGAGCGTTCACTTTTCAGTATTCCCACAACCTCTTTCCCAATCCTATTTCATTTCTGCACAGTCACCAGATCCCAAATATTCTCGACAAATCTCGACTCCAACTGGGCAACTGAATTTTGTTGCCTCAGTAGTTATCCCGGCGATAATAAATTGCGCCTCCGCTTGGCTAAACCAAAAAAGGAGGTAATTTGACGCTTACCTTGTCGACTTCAAGCTTGGTTTCGGATGTCGGTGTGACACTTACTGGTGTTTGTTCTTCGTTACTCATTATCACGAGATCACGTCGGGGTCACCAAATTGTTCGTTTAATTTTTCTTATTTTTATTGCTTTATTTATACGTTATTTACCTCACCTCATAAATAATTCTACATTCTTGTTCCTTATTGAACAACAAGAAAACTATCTATCTTTTCAAAGAATATCTATCACCAATCAAAGAAAACAAAAGAATACTTATGTACAACATAACAGATTGAAACTCTTTACAACCCGATATATCTAAATTACACGTTTAAAGCGTTCACTTTTCAGTATTTCCCACAACCTCTTTCCCAATCCTATTTCATTACATAGTGGCTAACACTTTAGGCTGCTGCACTCGAGGTTAAATTTGCTAATTTCATAACCCATTTTCTCAAGAACTACTTAATGCAAGGTAATGAAACTTTTGCAGATTATTTATACATTCTTTACGTACTTACATATTCCAGGAGTTGGGATAGAAACTTTTGGTCTGTTATATTCCTTATGCCTTGTTTTGTCAAATATTTGTGCTTTTTTTTCTTTCAAATATACAAGCTATCTCTACCATTCTAGAGGTGTGCTATTACAAGGGTATTATACATGAGCAGATGAAAAAATCAAGGGTCTATATTTCTATAGATCCGGAGATAACGGGTCATTTGTGTGAAAAAAAAAGTTTTTCAGAAATTTTAATTAAAATGTAATTTTGATTGTAACTCATTTTTAAATTAAAAAAACAGCTAAAATGCGCCGGCAGTGTAATCTTCATCATCTCCTACATTGTGCATTCTCTTCTTCTTCCTCAAATATTTTTTGCCTCCTTGGACAATTTTTGGGCCTGTAGCTCTGCCTTGTCGACTCGCTCCTCGTCCAGTTCCTTCAGTATGGCTCGTGTATTCCAACCAGTCTTCACTCCCAGCTCCTCGTAGGCTTTCAGTCAACCAGTAATGCCATCATTAAATGTGATGACAGCATCATACACACCAAGCTTCAATGTATGGTACCCCACAAATATATGTTTCGGTACTCTTGTGCAGACTACATTGTTGAATGAGTCATTCACGTTTTGTGTTTTTTCTGTCCGATATTTCTTCTGTAGATCTGGATTTGCCAAATCTCTATTAGCTGGCTTTATAGCCAACATAACAGCCTCAGGAATTGAGTTCTTGTGGTTAAACTTATCTAAAGTTGCAGTTACTGCAGTTTTTTGTATTTACACTACTCACCAGAACAAAGGTTGTGGATTGGCTTGTTATCATCTGTTTATATTTTATGGAAAAAGGTTACCCACACAGCTTTTTTCATATCATCTAGGTTATTTTCATTGCTTCTTATGGCTTGACCATAGTAAGCAGATAGTTGATTGATGGTATTGAATTCTTTTTTACTTTCTTGAGCACTCCTTTTGCTCTTGTCATGATCAAATGAACTCAAGATCAATAACACAGAGTACAATGAAACAATATGCACGTTATAACAAGAATATCGCACGCACAACATACACAATAAATACAACTGTTATTCCAGTCTCAACCAACTCACAACCAAGGCTTCCACTACAATTTAAATCAAACCATAGCCTTCTAGACATTGTGGTTCTGGAGATATGAGGTGATTACTAAAAAAAGGTAAATGAAATCCTGAAAATGTCCTGTGCAACTAATTATTTAAATTAAATTAAATATCATGCCAATTTAATAAAGTATACACCAGATTAATCAGCACATTCCAAATAACGTTTTGGCATGAAATAAAAAATTACGAGTACAATTTTTGTTTACAAAATTGTCATTTATTCTCCCCTTAATAGCCATCTTAAATCGCTTGCTCGTGCTATCCTGTCCGGTGTCTCGTTACATGACTTTGTGTAAACCCACTCTTGATCTTGAGAATGTTTAACATTTAACAACATATTTCTAAAACTTAAATTTTAGTTAGGTCGATTGTCAAACATTTAAACATAATAATTTGCCTTAGTAATAAAGGGTTTGCGCTTTTTCATGTAAGCTGTTGTATAACATTAACAAATTATTGGTTTCGGAAATCTCAATTCAATAAAGGTACAGTTATGTTCAAACAAAATGTACTTGCTTAAATTCTTACAACGCGGTTTACCGAAAAAAGATATTTATTTTAAACATTTAATGCAGTCAAGTGGCCATAGGTTTACAAAAATACTATTTATAAAAAACTTTATTTCTATTGATTCGCATAATCACTGATTGTCCTTGTTCTTTTTGTACAGATTTCCAATTGGTCATAGTGATCGCATGTATAGTATGTCCACACAGTTGACACTTGCATGTAATTTAAGGCTCATGATACGTCTTGTTGTGACAAATGGTGTGATGGAAGCCGTGTACTGCCATTCTTGTATAGACGTGACGAATTTCAAAGTTTGCTTTCTTCCATGATCGATCAATCATGGCGCCAGATGCAAAAAACTCCGGATATACGTCTTCTCGCTTTTGGATGAGTATTGCCAATAGGTTCTCTGATGCATTTGTGTTGGGTAGATGTATTTGTGTCCTAAGATCTTCTATGAGGAAGGATTCTCTTGCCAGGAGATAAACTAATCTGGATCTTGTTGTCTTTGAAACTCCAATTGCTTTCTTAATGTATACTGCTTTTACTCTTTCTAATGTGGAGAGGTTTTTCATTGAGAGATACGGCCAGATAATTTCTAAGCCATACGTCAATATTGGCAGTATTTTTGCTTTAAATAGAGACATTGCTGTCTCTAATCTGAGGGATCTTTTATAACTTATTCCATGCATAGCCATTATTGCATGTGTAGCTTTTTCTAATACATGTTTTGTGAAACACTTAGTGGTTGTTTGAAATGTGACTCCTAGATACTTGAAATCTGGAGTGATATTTAGTTGCTGTCCGTGTATGTAGATTTTTGCTGTTGCAGGAACTTTTCCTCCATTTCGGAATTTAGGTTGTAATACACTAACTGTTTGTCGGGTGTTTGCAATAAATAAAATTTAATTATTTTTTCGCAAAATATCTAGTCAATCATCTAGTATTAATTAGTTACCAAAAAGTTCGAGTCAATAACTTTACGGTTTGGTCTATTAGCTAAATGTAAAATATAAAATCTGAAATCTAAGATCTGAAATCTAAATTCTAAAATCTAAAAATAAAAGAATCATAGTAAAGGGAATGTAATTCCGAGTAATACAATTCCTTATATGTCATTCATTAATAATTATTTATCTAAAATTACGAGTCGATGACATTATGGTTTGGTCTTTGGTCTTTTAATTAAATCTAAAATCTAAAATTAAAAATAAAAATCATAGTAAAGGGAATGTAATTCCGAGTAATACAAATCCTTATATGTCTTTCTTTAATAATTAGTTACTGAAAATTTAAAGTCTATAACATTATGGTTTGGTCTTTTAACTAAACGTAAAATCTAAAATCTAAAAATAAAATATCCTACATGCATTAATTTAAATCCTGAATCAGGTTTCTGCGATTATAAAATTGACAAATCTAGGATTCGCGAAAAATTAAATTGACAAAATCTAAAAATATTACATGCATTAATTGAAATTCCAATTTTTTTTACAATATTATGGGTTCGAAAAATCTCAGGTCAATGACCTTACAGTTTAGTGCTTTAATAAAAGAAAAGAAAACAAATAATAAATAAATAATCATTTAAAAAGCTAACCATCTTGCAACAGCCACGAGTGCGCATGCGTATAAAAAATCACGATATCACCCCCGGGTAAGGGTAGTTTTTATCTTAGGGTAGAAATAAATTGTCCATAAAAAACATGGCTTTATCTCAAGTAATATAACAAACACACCATACAAGTCTCTAGCATTATAGGTTCACGGCATTTTGGAAAAATGCTGCGGGGCATCAGCGTAGCCGAGCGCCTAGTGTCACTCGTTAGGACTTTTTGCAAAATAACAAAAACTAAAAACTAAAAATAAGAATTACAAAAATAATAAATTAAAACGTTAAATAAAATTCAAAAGTCAAGAAACAAAAAAATGCATTTAAGCCCTTTGTCAGAATGAAAAAAAGAGAAAAGAGAATAAATAAAAATTATAGAGATAATAAATTAAAACATTAAATATAATTAAATAGTTTAAAAAACAAAATTTTCAAAATATGCAGTTAAACCCTTTGTCAAAATAAAAATATTAAAATAATAAATTAAAATTATAGAAGTGATGAATTAAAACATTAAATAAAATTAAAATGTCAAGAAACCAAAATTTCCAAAATATACAGTTAGGCCTTTTTGTCCCAATAAAAGAAACGAAAATATATAATAAATAAAATATACATAAATAATAAATTAAAAGCTTTAAATAAAATTCAAGAGTCAAAATATCATAATTTTCAAAATGTGTAGTTAAGCCCTTTGTCAAAATCTAAGAAACTACAATAGATAATAAATAAAAGTTATATAAATAATAAATTAAAAGCATTAAATAAAATTAAAAATATCAAAATTTTCAATGTATAGTTAGGTCCTTTGTCAAAATCAAAGAAACTAAGATATATAATAAATAAAAGTTATATAAATAATAAATTAAAAGCATTAAATAAAATTCAAAAGTAAAAATATTAAAAGTTTTCAAAATTTGTAGTTAGGCCCTTTGTCAAAATGAAAGAAACTGAAATATATAATAAATAATAGTTATATAAATAATAAATTAAAAACTTTAAATAAAATTCAAAAGTCAAAATATCAAAATTTTCAAAATTTGTAGTAAGGCCCTTTGGAAAAATCAAACACTAAAAATAAATACTAATTAAAAATACATATAAAATAAAATAAAACATTAAATAGAATTCAAAACGCAAAAATCTAAATTTTCAAAATGTGTAGTTAGGTCCTTTGTCAAAATAAAATAAAATAAATTAATAAATAGAAATTATATAAATAATCAATTAAAAACAATAAATAAAATGCAAAAGTCAAAACATTAAAATTTTCAAAATATGTAGTTATGTCCTTTGGCAAATCAAAAATACTAAAATAAATAAGAAATAGAAATTAAATAAATAATAAATTGAAAACATTAAATAAAATTCGTTAGTCGAAAAATCAAAAATTTACAATGTGTAGTTAGGCCCTTTGGCAAAATAAAAAAATAAAAATAAGTAATAAATACAAATTGCGTATAAAATATATTAGAAACATTAAATGAAATTCAAAAGTAAAAAAAACGTAAATTTAACCCCTTCGGTAAGGGTGATTTTAAGCTTGGGGTGAAGACAAGTAGTCCATAGGAAAGGGGGCGTCACCCGGAGTCACATGACACCTCACACGCCCAAATCCGATTATTGGTTCGCGAGATATGGATAAATTTATACTGGATGTGTTGCGGGTTGCTTATTCAGTTTGCGCCTTTAGCAGGACTGGGTTAGCCTCTCTACTGCTTTATTTTATTTTTGAACATTGAAGTCTCATTTAATTATAAAAGGCGAGTTTGTTTATTTTACACGCACAATACAACCAAAGTTCATTATGGTGTTTGAAACCATTTTCAGTGTTGCCTTATGAATCGAAATTCGATGTTTTCAGTCGGTCAACAGGATTGTACCCAATTGTGATGGGTTATTCCCTAATCCTGAAAAGAATTTACATGAGATTTCGTTCATTATGATACTTGGAAGAGAGGTAACTAGCGGAGAAAAGCACTGCTTACACCAGATCGAAAGCCTGGTGTAGCTATGGTATTAATCTAATCTTGGCCCTCATGCAGCCGTAGTTTAGTGGCCATATGAAAGAAATATTGCCCTTGTGAATACGAACGTACTCTAGTTCCTTTATAAGTTAAAAATAAATAAACTTGAGAATTCAACGATTGTCTTTCTTTTTAAGTATTCGTTCTCATGAAGATGAGATCCACACTTGAGGAGGTACGTGAGGAATTCGAAGCTTGGAAACAAATGTACGATGATTTATGTGCTGACCATTTGGCGTTGAAGAAAGAAATCGCCGAGCTGAAGAACAATCGTTGAAAAGAAATGCAGGCGAAACTGGGTAAAGTGTTCACTCCAGGTCAAATAAAACATTTAAAGTACTGAGGAAGGTAAGAAAATTCAATCGGAGTTCTGACGATATAGCAGTGGCTATATCACTAAGAAGCCCGCCGGGTTTTAAGAGCTAATAACTAGAGACCGGATTTTAAAGGGAAAAATATTCATTAAAAAAGGACGAAAAAGGGGGAAAATATTCAATAAAAAAGGACCAAAAAAAGGGGAAAATATTCATTAAAAAAGGGATTATTTAACAAAAGGGAACTGGTCAAGAGAATAAAGGAAATTAGAAGGTATGCATAATCAGTTAATCACTTCTAATTTAACTTTACTGCATTAAAGAATGGTATCAATTACATGTCCAACATTTGAGGATGTTAAGGATATAGGCCTATTCTCTTTTATGTAGTGTCCTTGTGTTACAGTGTTTATTGCATTAAGAACGAATTGAACCTGATGATATTTAACATTTCAATATGTTTGAAGGTCAAATTTTGTCTCTTTGAATTTAAAATATCTTTATACAAAGAAAATGAGCACTCAACATCAACGGAAACCAGTGGGGAATACTTGGTTTTTACTCTAAACTCTAAATCAGTGCACTTCACTAGTTTTTCAATGTCTGGATTCTTTGATAAGCTTGCCTTAAGTTTTTCTTTTGCGAATCCCTCAAGCATGTTGTCAGTTCTTTCAACCACACTCCACTGCACCTCCTTGGATAAGCACTGTTCTTCCAGTTGCAAGATGGCGGCAGGAAGAAACTTGAACGTATGCACTGCGTACAGCTCTGTCTCCAAATTCAGGTCACTCAGCAGGTCCATCGCTCGACCCACAGCTGCAAATTCAACATCGTCCAAAGACAGTATAAATTCCTTTATCTTAGTGAAATGTTCACAAGGGAAAACAGCACATGAAATCCATGTCCCCCATCTAGCTTTGATGGGAAACGTAGGTAGTGGTAGGCCTGTAACTTCCTTGTAAAGCTGTATTATACTTGGAGCTTTAATCATTGTCTTCTTAAGTTCGGATATGAAGGCATTTGCAACAGTATATTCAACCCTTTTGCTTCACATACCCTATGCAAAGCATGATAAATACAAGTTGTATGGTGGAGATTAGAATACATAGGCTTCAACTGAGACCATGTATGATGCTTGGTCCGTAACAACTTGCCACACTTTGTTGTACTGTATTCCTGATGGCCAGAGTAAAACAACAGTCATTGAAACTCTGCATTATAGTTGTAGAGTTTACTTTTTCCAATTCGTACATGGCAGCCAACATTGGTTTTGATGGGTCTCCTGTCAATGGCATCACAAGAATGTTTAGAACAGCTCTTGAAAGTGAGTCGGTTGCTTCATCGAAAATGAAGCAAACTGGATGGTCTCCAACAACCTCATTAACTTTCTGTACATTAGCTTCATGAATTGGTTGTAGGTAACTCTTTCTAAGTGTACTTTCATCAGGGACAGTGCGTTGTGTGTATTTTTTCAAGAAACTCTTCATTGCTGGGTTATTTACCTTATTTAAAGGAATTCCACACTGAACAAAGTTAACTGTGAGGTCACTGAAAAAAAGTTTCGTTCCCTGATTTTTTGTTCGGCCTTCTGAAAAGATTCCTGTAAAAATGACTGTTTGGAAACTTTCGCACGAATAGCTTTGTTTTTCTCATGTTTGGCATACTTGAGATGCTGAATTATTCTGTCCTTTATATGTTTTCCATCTAATTTAATATCAATATCACATAGAGAACATCGAATAACGGTACCATCCGTTTCGATTAAATCGTCCTTGAAACTGCTTACCGCTCTTCGCATTTTATTGCTAAAAGACGACTTCGCCATCACTATTACAAGCTACTGCTGCCACTTAACGGTGCGTGCTATTCTCTATGACTCTGTTTCTGCTGTCTGCTACTGAGGAGAGCAAGCTACTGTAACCAAAGAGAATAGGCTGTAACTGCTTCACACATTCTGGAGGGGATGCGACGAGTCTAACAACACCTGTGGGAGGGGTGACGCGGTGCAGTGGGCGAGTTCAACTCTGGGGTGAGTTCGGTATAGAACCCGTGTCAATTCTTTCTTCTCTTACGCTACATGGTATTTTATGCAGGTATTTTCCCTCAAAGTGAAATAAATTCTTGAGGTTTTGCCGTATATTCTTAAAAAAAGGGAAAATAAGTGCAGATGTAGGAGAAAAATGGAACAAGGGCTAAAAAAAATGGAAAAAGGGAAAAAAAAGGGAAGTTAAAATACGGCAATCTTGAGTTTTAAATACAGTTTTAACCCATAGTAACGATTATTTATTGTTCCCAATTAAATTTATAAAAAAGGCATTCCCTTTAAAATCCGGTCTCTACTAATAACTATCCCTTGCCAGGGCTGACGACGTTGCGAGATGTTATGAGGTTATTCGCTGTTTAGCTCGAACCCGAACATATATTAGGTTGCGTGACTTAAACAGAAAAATAAGTTTCGGCAATTCACAGAGAAAATTGAATCGCAAAATGTGTAAGTTCACCAATGCAATGTAAGAAAATAGTGGATCTCGTTATCGCGCTATTAATATTATTTAGAGTTACGGCGTATTCATATACAGAAATTACCAACATTATTATCAGTGTTTTCTATACAAAGTATGTACAGTGTTATAATAAATGTTTTAATGAATTATGCCTTCAAGTTATATAGTCCAGTCAATAGAGTCTCAAAAAGGGGGTTCACCTTACATCAGATGCGGGATCGTTTTTTTATTTTTTGATGTTGTTTATAACCATTAGGTAGTTATTAATCCAAATTTCCGTCATCCCCACCCCCTTGCTTCGTCCGCCATCTTGAAAAAACTGTCAGAAATCGGCACTTTTTTCAGTTTTTGGCCTCTAGCTCATTCCCAATTCATTTGTTTGAAGATATGTCTAAATAAGAAAATGTAGATTACTAAATTTCCAACAACTTTTATCTGAGAGTGTTTTTTGTAGCACCAAGTATATTCGAGATACGAGAAGGCGAAAAAGGGAGAAAATTGGCGATTCGGCAAATTTTTCACTTTCGCTCTCACTTTCCATCGCAAAAACAGGGGGAAGACTTGATCTCAGCAAAACGTTCATTGAATGAAAGTTGTAGAGAATTTAATTTCCTTTGAAACTTATGTATCGAAAAAATAATTACGAGCAATGGGTAGGAGTGGGGGTAAAAGTAAGAAAACTAGAGGAAATGCGTTTTTTGTGATTCAGCCCTGGAGCGCCGTGTTGGTGAAAGTTCTTCGTTTTCATTATATTACAACCATTTTTTGAACACAGCAATGCATCTAAATAATATTTGAACCATTTTTGGTATAAATGTAACCACACACATACTCTCACACTCTCTCACACACGCATATATAATTGAATCGGTCATTGTTAGAAGGCACTAAGTCATTTTTGTAAGAATTGAGATAATTGACAAAAACTGTTTCTCTCACTTAATTGTAAAGCATAGTTGCTGTCACGTGTAAGTATGACTTAGTTGTACAACGGCTGCTCGAATGGTTTTCAAAACACCCCACTTTCCCTGAAGCAGAGGAAATTATGAGCATTAGCTCTGGTGTAGTTGGAAGTGAGCAGGTGAACTGCTACAAGGCCCAGCAAGTGTATGGCTGGACTCACAAGAATAGTGGGAACAACCTTCGGTGAAGTGTCCTTCAAAAAGAAGGACAAAGTTATATCTTTAGCAGCTGACAAGAACAGCTTGAAAGTTGGGGAGAAGAAGATTGCTGTGGACCCACTCACATTCTATCACAGGATGTGCATAGCAAAAACAACCCAGGACGACCTTGAGGAATACCTCTCTTATGAGCTTTCACCGTACCCTATGTCGTTGTTCAACGAGGATGGCATGCGCAAGGGCACAAAGTCTGCTTTATATGCAGCGTTCACACCCCTGCCCATAGATTTCGATCTCCCCTCAAATCACCTCACTGTCATCGATGGTGGGCATCTGCTCCACAAAGTTGTGTGGAATCGAAACTCGACTTTTGGGCAAATTTGTGCCGATTATATCAAGTACATCCACCAGCATTATGGGACAGTGGTGATGGTCATCTTCGACGGGTACCCAGACAATCTTCTGATGAGTACCAAGAATGCTGGAAGAGCAAGAAGGCGCAAGCTGAACGCCTCAGCAGATGTGATATTTGATGAAGCCACAGTCAACACAACTCCTCAAGACAAATTTCTGTCCAATGAGAGCAATAAAAACGATTTGTTGCCCTCCTCAGAACAACACTTGAAGCATCCAACGTCATGAACAAGCAAGCTGAGGAGGATGCTGACGTGCTCATTGTGACCACTGCAACATCGATGGCATCTTCGTACGACGCTGTAATTATTGTGGAGGAAAACATCGATTTATTAGTCATCCTCACTGGGACAGCAAATACGACGAACAACGTGTACCTTAAAAAAACAGGAAGAGGCAATTCACCTGACGTCATGTACTCCTCCTCATCATTTATGTATGACTTCGTCGAGAACCAGCTGCTCATCCACGCCATCAGCGGGTGTGACACAACGTCAAACATTTATGGGTTAGGTAAAACCGAATTTTGTTTCCTGTTCCGGAGGAATCCATTCTTGTTGGAGATAAGTGATGTCTTCATGGACCCAGAAGCCACATTAGAGGACATCTCCAAAGCAGGAGAGCAAATATTGGTCGTCCTCTATGGTGGGGAAATCGACCAATCACTTTCTGACCTCCGACACACAAAATTTGTTGCCACCACGACAAACTTGAACCTTGAAAAGCTGCCCCCATCCTCCGATGCAGCGCGATACCACTCCTTGAGAGTATACCACCAAGTGATGTCCTGGATGAGCAGGAAGGAAGACCCGAACATCTTTGGCTGGACAAGAGGAAGCAGGGGCTTGATTCCGACAACAACCTCCAGAGATGCTGCTCCTCATACCCTGCTGAAGACGGTATCATTCAGGTGTGTCACCGGCTGTTCCGCAGCATGTGGATGCAGAAAAACTGGTCTGCATTGCTCCACTTTCTGCAAATTCTGCTGCGGCGGAAAGTCTTGCGACAACCGTCCCTTGATAGCCGCTGACGAGGAAGAGGAAAACATCGACGACCCGTCCATACCATTCGACGAAGACCCTGCCGAAGAGTCAGCCCTCCCGACCCCCCTTACGAATCGTCTCCGGTTACTGTAGCAACACCCCCATCTATTTTAAAGTTTTAATTTTAGTGTGTTCATTATTCTCTAACAATTAATATGTAAATAATTAATATATAAAACGCATTGTATTGTAATCTATATTTTGTAAATACACACTAACTTTTTATCATTTTAAATGATCTTGTCGACTTCGTCGTTACGTTGAGGCTGGCGTTACGTTACGGCGACGTCACGAAATGTACCGAGAATGCACCGAGGTGTGCGACGTCATAGTACCGCTTGGTGCATGTGTACTGAGTTCACTGGTGAGCTCTGGAGTTACGAGACGGCAACGACACGGCGAGCGTGACGAAATCCAGCCAGCTCCCTCCTTTCACCGCGCGCTCCAGCTCCCTCATGACTTGTAACTTTCTAGCGTTCTGATTGTTTCTTGATCATCTAAGATGTCAAGAGTCTTTGTAGCATTTTTCAGCATTTGTAGCATTTAAAATGATATAAAGTCCAGTCTTTCAGACTGACTGTCTCTGTTTTAAATGAATGTGTAATGAATTTATTCTCTCCCATCTATTCATATTTATCCAAAAAATGGTTTAAATATTATTTAGATGCATTGCTGTATTCAAAAAATGGTTGTAATACAATGAAAACGAAAAAATTTCACCAACACGGCGCTCCAGGGCTGAATCACAAAAAACGCATTTCCTCTAGTTTTCTTACTTTTACCCCCACTCCTACCCATTGCTCGTAATTATTTTTTGATACATGAGTTTCAAAGGAAATTAAATGCTCTACAACTTTCACTCAATAAACGTTTTGCTGAGATCAAGTCTTCTCCCTGTTTTTGCGATGGAAAGTGGAGCGAAAGTGAAAAAATTGCCGAATCGCCAATTTTCGCCCTTTTTCGCCTTCTTGTATCTCGAATATGCTTGGTGCTACAAAAACACTCTCAGATAAAAGTTGTTGAAAATTTAGTAATCTACATTTTCTTATTTAGACATATCTTCAAACAAATGAACTGGGAATGAGCTAGAGGCCAAAAACTGAAAAAAGTGCCGATTTCTGACAGTTTTTTCAAGATGGCGGACGAAGCAAGAGGTTGGGGATGACGGAAACTTGGATTAATAACTACCTAATGGTCCTAAACCACATCAAAAAATAAAAAACGATCCCGCATCTGATGTAGGGTGAAATTCGTCCATTGACTGGACTAATATTATTATGACCAGAGCCGTGTGAAATACCTCGTGCTGTATCACCGAACGTAACGTCCCCGGGGTGACGTCATCCACACGAGAGAGAGGGAGCGGGCCTGCGCACCGCCTCACCAACACCATGGTTGCGGCAAGAATTTCCAAAGAGCTCATTAACACTTGGCCGTTGGAATAATGTTCTGAGACGGTGATTTGTTCCTGTACCCCCTAAGTCGGTACAGTCATTAATATTAGTACCACCAGATTAGTTGTAGTGGTATTCATTTTCATACTCATTAATACTTTACATTTCGTATGGCATAAAGGATACATATGTTACAAATAAGGTGAAAAACTTAATTGCTAATATATACAAAATGTACATAAGTTCTGACAGGGAAGAAGATACACGCATTACAAATGGATGTCCAACGAGTTTAACCAATTCACTGCTTCATCCGTAGCCTCATATATTTCTTGTAGCGTCCCACTAAACCTCCTTATTGGGCATTCTATGGCAATGTGATAAACCATATGGGCACTTCACTGAAATCGCAGGCTGGACTGTCGATCATCTTCCATTTATGCTTGCAATACTGGCATCTACCATGTCAGGTTCTTAGTCGATTTAGTGGCGTCCAAGATTTTCGGGATAAGTTGAAACCAGGGGGGCGTTCAGTTTAGATGATATTTGTCTGGATTCAAGAAACCCCAATTCTTGCGCAATGCTTGATAGACATTAAATTGCTCTTGAACCAATACCACACCTAGTAACCAGGGAGGTTTCCTAGATATCAATCTGAGATGTGGTTGAAAAATGTCCTGATGTTTTGGTAATGAAGGATCTTTACAGTATTTTTCCCATTCTTTCGTCAATGCCATTTGTCTACGGAGGCGAGGAGGCGGAATGTTTGAGATGACTGGTAACCAATCCAGAGATGTAGATCGGATGGTTCCTGATATAGTCCTCATAATATCATTCAGCTTAGTATCAATTTTCTGTATATGAGCGCTATTTAACCACACAGGACTGCAATATTTGGCCACTGGGTATACTAGGGCAAGAGGCGTTGTTCTAAGAGTTGATGCAGTTGCACTCCAGCTTGACCCAGACAATTTGTGAAGAATATTGTTTCGGGCTTTGACTTTAGCAGATGTTCTGCTTAAATGTTCTTTGTAAGTTAGAGTTCGATCAAGGACAACACCAAGGTATTTTGGGTGAGGATTGTACTTCAATAGTTGACCATTAAAGTGAACTTGGGGAGGTTGAGTTGCTTCACGTCCGTTGCTTCACCTTAATGTGCCCTACACTTGCCTCCTGGGTGGTGCTAAGAAAGCAACAGCTACATTGGCTGCTGGACCTTAAGTTTTACCTTTGGATATCCCAGCAATTCAAGGATACTATTACTACTCATTATCATCCGTGAGTATTATTAGTATTAATTGTATCCTCAAATCCCGGTCACTCCAAGTGAGATCTGTGCTGGACAAAACGGAGGTAGACAGGGTTTTCTCCGGATACTCCGGTTTTCCCTGTCAAAATTTCATTCCAGCAACACTCTCCACTATCATTTCATTTCATCTGTCATTCATTTAATCATTGCCCCAGAGGAGTGCGTCAGGCCTCGGCAGCCGGCACAGTCCATATCCTCGCCGCTAGATGGAGGCGTCATTCATTCCATTCCTGACCTGGTCGGAGACTGGAAGCAGGCTGTGGATTTTCAATAGTCATTATCATCCGTATCATTAAGGTAGACCAGAGGAGTGCGTCAGGCCTCGGCAGCCGGCACAGTTCATATCCTCGTCGCTAGATGGGGGCTTCATTCATTCCATTCCTGACCCGGTCGGAGACTGGAAGCAGGCTGTGGATTTTCATCATTAAGGTAGAAAAAGTAAATTTCCTTCCCTTAAAAGAACAAACACCACCACCAAGCTGGTACTTTTCATAGATTAATTTCAGTTATCAAATAATCGATTAATCGAAACAGAAAAATCGATTATTTGCCACATAACGATTAATTGAGCGTTCTTTTAATCGATTAATCGATTGATCAATTCCATTAATCGTTTGGTCGACTAATCTGTGTACTTTCGCTCCTTTCTAAATGCTCTCACAGAAGCAAAACTGTCATTTAATTAATTACAATATATTGTACCAATATTTTTCAATACGGTAATGTTTTTTTATTTGTAAAAAACTGGGCTAAAAACGTGAACAAAGTAAAACAAAAATGTTCTTGCCCTAAATTGTTAGCATGAACAAGGAAGGACGCTTTGTATATTTAGGCAAAAAAGATTTCTATATATCTGTCCGAAAATAAGCGTAACTCAACTTAAGCGATGACCTCTCATTTAAACGTTTCTTATCTCGTGTATACTGATCAATTAATCGATTCTACGGTTAATCGATTAATATATTCTTCGGTAAGTCATTTAATCGATAGAACGGTCAGTTGATTAATCGATCAATAGCTTTCGATTATTTTCAAATTAATCTATTAACCAAACATCGCTTATTACCAGTCCTATACCAAACACAATATCAGTACTTGGACTGTTCATGTATTGCGTCAAGCGCCTGATTTACAGGCAACTTTACTCACTGGCCTGTATCGTGGCTATGCATTGCTGCTTGCTTGGGTCAGTAGGGGCAGCAAGTACAGTATTTGAGTGAGAATGCTAGTTCAGTTGGGGGCCATGTGCACCTCAGGTTATCAGCCACGTAAATTTGTACTTGTATGAATTTTTCCGATGTGTCAATGACATTATTTGGGTATAGGATTGAGATAGATTTCCGAAACTTCACCTGGAGTGAATGTAAAAAGTTGCAGGGATAACGGCTTTCAGTGCCAGGATTCCAACCCCGAATTTCCGGAGTGTAAATTCTCTATTTCAACCCTGGAGTGAGACTTAATGAGCTCGGCTACGCTGGATGGTGCATCCATGTGAGTTACTGAGGTTAAGAATGTGTATTATAATTTAACTCAGAGTTGGGACATCTAGGTCATTAGTCCCATGCCCCTGTATGTGTGAACTAGAGAGAGGCAATATGATGCTTACAACAAGAACAACTTAATGTTCCAACACTAATCGGTCATGCCTTACGCTTTGCGAGCTAGCCAGAGCATCAAGTACCATACAGAACACGAACACGGGCATGTGATCCAAACTGTGTACCGACACAAAGGCATTTAGTTTGCTAATTTATAAAATTCCTAAAATAAATTTACTGGGCACGTTGCTATGTAACATCAATGAATGGAGTCCTATGACAAAATAATTTAGTGCAAAATAAGATAAAAAATCTTTAAATACATAAACACAGTTTCTGTTTCCACTAAATGAAAATGAAAATCCACAGCCTGCTTCCAGTCTCCGACCGGGTCAGGAATGGGATGAATGAAGTCCCCATCTAGCGGCGAGGATATGAACTGTGCCGGCTGCCGAGGCCTGACGCACTCCTCTGGGGCAATGATTAAATGAAATGATAGTGGAGAGTGTTGCTGGAATGAAATTTTGACAGGGAAAACCGGAGTACCCGGAGAAAAACCTGTCTGCCTCCGTTTTGTCCAGCGAAATAATATTTAAAATTTCACCTCGACTGGTTTCACCTTTCGTCATCATTTTGGGAAATGAGAAACTATAATACCAAACGTAACATAATCAGTACATGCACGAAGAAGGTTCGCTACGCCCAGCGGGGTCCAGGTAGGGTGTACCGAAAACTTGCTGATGAGCCTATTGGTACACCTGGGTGAAAGCCCGCAATAGAGCCGGCAGAAACCTACCAGAATTGCTGGAGTTTAATTACTTGTACATTAGTGGTCCATACTATATTTCTAAAAGAAAAATTACGAGCCTTACAGTAGTCGCATGTGATGTGTAACATCTGACATGTTATTCTACTATGAAATTGAGATGAAATGTATGTGAAGTCATATGACATGTATGAAATGTCATATGACATGTTCACATCTTGGACATTCTTAAAATGTTAATTTACGCTCCGTTTTCATACTGGTACTATGATGAATGTATAGATTGAATTGGAGATATGCTACTGACGCACTTGTTGGAACAAACATCACATATTATATTGTAAATTAAGAGGAGGAATGAAACCATAGTCTCTATCCTATATATTGAACCCATGTGGACTGGTTCAAGTATCGAATCCATATCCTTGTATGCAAGAAAAAGGAGAAATAATGCAGACTTTAGAATGGATTTTTAAAGGGTTTTGAAGGGTTAATAAGAAGTTGGACTGTTGTAAGGTAACGCAAGAGCTAGATACAGCGAGTCACCGCAGCATGAGATCACCGTTGACGCTGCAGTAAAGGGCTGGCGCATGATTATAAATAGAACTCGTATTTTTCCGTTCTGAAAGACAGAGAAGAAGTTTTGGATAAAGCCCATACTCAACAGTAAATTGACAACGTCGCAATGGCGCAAGAAGTGAAATAATTAAAATTAAGCCATTTGCATGCATTTAACTAAAGAAATGAATCTGTCACTGTTGATAATCCTGGGAAAGAGATTTTTGTGTGTGGAAAAAGTTAATAATAATTGCACAGGAAAGAAGTGTCCATGCAGCATTACGTAGTGGTTATTCCCCGAGCCAGCAGCTGGGAGAGAGCAAAAATAAAACTCCACTACCCACGCATCTCAGGAGCCTCTTTATTTAATATCATGGGATTGTATGATCTATTTTCGTAATTAAAGAAACCCTTTTTACATTTAGAATGAGAGCTTTCTGGAGATATATTTTTCAAAATTATACGACAATTATTTTAGAAGTTAGGGTTGGAGAAGGTACGAGTCTGATCTTTTTGTGGTAGATTTGAATATAAACCCTGGAAGCGCCAGGAAGTGTATGCAGTATTCATCACACCGTGATAGGTCGTGTTACTCTGTGTCGCAGACGAGCACCCCTTATGGGAGTCGCCGTCTAAGTATCGTCAATAGTATCGCCGTGAGAAGAAGCACCAGAATCCTTGTTATAGGAAACGTATTATCAAGCTTCGGACTTTATAATTTTGACAAGTACAGTCAAAGTTTTAGACTGTGGACTTAAGCAATTACCGGCGATAGGTACTCGAACCTAAATAATTTCAGCTAAAGTATCAGCATCATAGGAGTTCGAAGTACTCAAGAACAGTGAACTATAAAATTATATCTCTACGTTAAATAACGAGTTCAGGGTAAAACGTGATAGTAACGCCTAGTGTTCCTGAACTGAGGAGGCTTGAGCGAATTGCGATAGAATTTAGGAATCGAGATTCCAGGCATTGTCTATGTTTAGACAAACGAACAGTAAGACATTGGAATTATTCCAATAGTTAAAAAACCGCAGCATCAGAAAGTCAAATCCACGTGTGGATTACCAGAGAAATAAATCACTAGGTCGCCGTTATAATAGTTCGAGCGATCCTAAAAGTAAAACGTCAGCGAAAGACTTATGTTAAACGAACAATTTAGCAACAAGCAAGATACGATATCGTGCATTAAGTTCTGTAAGCCGATAGTCGAAACCAACGGAATAGGAGGAGTAACCGTTCCAGTGAGAGTAGTTCGATCGAGACTTTCAATCATCCCAATAGGATTAGGAAGCCGACGCAAACAAAGTGCATCCCTTGGAGACGAGAAAAGAGAAGAAAATCACGTGTGTTAAGGCAAATGTAACAAATGCCAGAAGTGATAAATTTATATGTAATTTGGTTTTAGTGAAAATTTTGAGTGTAATTTATATCTTTTTAGTGAATTTGTGTTTTAGTGAAAATGAATCCCAGAAGGGTATTCGCTAGATTAAATATGATGAGTGTATATTTTTATGTGATTTTAAAAGAGTGTTACCAAGTGTAATTATGATCATAATTATGGCGTAAGAATCAGTGAGTGGGTGAAATGTTTCATCGTTGGAAAACCCGGTCTCTGACTGGAAGGATCATGTGAGTACTAATTTCAGTATTATGTGTTTTGGGAAGATTTGCGTAAAATCCTCAAAAGTTGAAATAAGGATGTATGAAAACATGTGAAAATATAAGTTGCGCGATCTGAACGATTAATTTGATTGTAATTTGAGTAATTTGAAGTATTAATTAATCCCTTGTGGAAATATTCAGTGGAATATCAGTATGATGGCAAATAATATAATTATTTAACGCAAGCACGATATTAATAATAATAATAATAATTAAAGAAATTATTTATGTGATGAATTTTATATTGAGATAGGTTGTGGCTGCAGAAGCTCCTTATATGAATTGTTAATATGTTGAGGAACCAGTAATGTTCCTAATGTTAAATCTAATTATTGTTGATGGAGGCTAATGCTGATTATATTCTTTTTGAGACGAGGATCAAATTTTGATTTGAATTTTATTTCTTTCTTTTTTGAAAGGCAACTTGGCTATTTGATGTAATGAGCACCATGTCGCGCATTTGATATAATTTGTCACCCTAGGAACGCGTTGAAATGCTCGGTAAGATAATTGTGAGGGACAATTAGTCGTCGTAATGAGTTATGTTGAATTGTGAGCGCTGGTTGAGTACAAATACCGTCCCTAAGTCGCTAATATCATGTGGTTGTATGCAATGCAGGAAAAGGGTGCAAATTATGTTGAATTGTGAGCGCTGGTTGAGTGCAAATACCTTCCCTAAGTCGCTAATATGATGGACAGTTGGTTTGATACCACTGGTCTGATAATTCTTGGTTGTAAGTCCTCAAAAGTGGGATGTGGTTCCCGAGGCATGTTAAAAGGAACGAACTCAGGTTCTTTTACGTCGAAGCCCCTTATATATTTGTTGTTTCATCGATCATCTTACCCACTAATGATGACACTTCATAATTATACTTTACCGAATCTTGGAGAATAGGTCTGTAGAATCTAATAATAATTGTTGATTTGTATTAACATGCCTTGTCTTTCAAAAGAAACGTATTCGAGCGGCCGGTAGCAGGCGCTTTGTAGTCCGTCTCGAGAGGGTGAGATTGTGGTCCCCTCCTTTCAAAGCCATAAATTAGTCGAGTGTTGAGACACACGCTTAGAGACTCTCTTGTAGAGAAAGGTCAGGAACGAGATGTCTGGTTCATGTTCCGGATGTGTTTAAGATTGTTTTAACGACCCAGTATTTGAACTGAGGTCCTTTTACGTTCATTATTATCGCTTGCAGAGTTCAAGTAGTTGCTTCCTTAAGATATAATTGTATTTGAAGACAATATAATAAAATCCCTAACTTTATTATTAAAATTTGATTTGTTCACGAGTTATGATGAGACTTTTGAGATATTTGGGAGTTATCTTAAGTTGACTTTGTCAGTAGTTTTCTATAACTCGGGGATACTCAGATTTTTCCAAGCACGGTAGTGAGTTGATAGCTTGAGAAGAGAGATGGTAACAAACTGAACATTGTGGGAGCCCAAAAATAAATAATAAGTAGCCATGCTATAATAATGTAACCAAATCTAGATAGACTCGTTTTAAGACCAAATGGTGTGTGTTTATTTGTTAACACGAAGCATGTAAGATTCACCGAGCCATTTGGAGCTCGTTTGTAAGAAGTTAGGATTTGTGCTATATGGGAGTGAAACTCAGATGATGTTTTAGTTTGGTTCTTGGATAACCATTAATTAATATTTGTGAATCATTATTTTGGATTCCTTGTTCGTCTTTGGAACAAGTGCGAATTGTAATTTCAGTGTTTTTATGTTTATTTTTGTAGCGCCAGATTTTTGAATAATTAAATGTTTTGATAGTAGGATTTTGATTTTGTTTATTTTTGGAAGTGTATCCTATGCTTAATCCAGAGTGTGTAGGTCACATAGTGGGAGAACATACCATGAACCCCGATACTCTCGATTGAGCATTGCTGGCTAACTGTGATTTGCATATTTCATTGTTGAAATGGGCACACTATAGACTACTAGAAATAATGTTCAATACAATAAAATTTCCCAACTCCTGTTTGGTGCAAACTATTGTAATTAAAATGAGATAAGTCGAAATTTCATGTTGATTCTGTTAAAATGACGCATAATATTATGATATATATCAGTTAAATCGATAATCCAGCAGCAAAACTAATTGCCGGGACTGGGGTTCGAACATGAGACCTCATGATTCACAGACCAAGTGGTGAATTCTTGGAATACACGGTACCAGAGATTATAATTTTCAATGCTTTTGCATGTTCTTTCCTTCCTCTTTGTCAAACACCAACAGTGATCTTCTGTTTTCTCTTAGGGGTTCCGGTCGCTTATATTTTGTATGAGTCTGTTCCAGATATATATTCTATGACCCACCTAGCGTCGTATAGCAACGAATCTCTGAAGCTCTTCAACTCTTCCTCGCGCAAGAGGAATTCCATATCCATTTGGCTACCAGATCCTGTTACCATCGCCAGCTATTATCTCCATGAGCAAGAGGACTACGTCTACCTATTTACTCACCATGCTGCGCTAGTATCATCTGTTGTCAACTCTTTGAAGACCAGCTCAGCAAGAGATCAATTTTTTGTTTTAAAGTTGGCAATGTTTATATGTTCTCCTTTTGTCTCCTACCCCCCACTCTTTTCCCCTTCCTCGTCCCTCCGTGCTCCGTTGAGCAGGACTCACTTCTCAGTCGGCAGTTGACTCGATCAGTTAAAGCTCCACTCGAGCTAGCCTCCTCAAACCAAGAGGCATACTCTCTTCTACGCCATGTTGGCAAAGTAGTTATCGTCATACAGAACTTCGCCTTCAACATGAAATCAAGATAAGTACCATTTTAAAAGTTTTAACCTCATCTTCATGGTTTTAACTTCCACGTGCTTTTAATGATACTTTTATAGACAGTGTGAAAGTATTTATTTTGGGGCAAAAAACATTCTTCGTGGGATTTGCCATGTTGAGCTTTCGCTTTTATAAGCCAACCTTACTAAAAAGAGCTTTTCTTAAGCTATTTAAATGAGAATTCTCTCACTACGTGGGATATTACCTAATACCCGCTGTCTATAATTCATCAAGCTAGTTCCTCCGTTGGACTTTCTCAACCCCATTTTACTACTAAGGTCGTTCTGGAACCTTCGAGATCTTGTACTCTATCTGCGAGTCTTGCTGTCAGGTATTTTTCACTCACTTGTGAAAATATTTGTTAAAATGAGGAATCTTCCTTAAATTACTGCAATAGCTAACTTTCGTCCACCGTTGGGATGTTCTATGGCGCATTTAACTGTAATCCACCATTTTCTCCAGCAATAGACTCTCGCCTATCTAGTGCAACCAGTTCTTTCCAGCATTGTAAAAACTTTCTTTCCCATGAACTTTCGAGTTTCTACAGTGAATTTTGCATCAATCTTTACAGACTATAGTGATAATCAGTGCTTGTTCCACTTTTCTACCGCGTCGCGATCGTCCGTTTATATTAAATACGGCCATGAACATTTTTTCCTCCATCCCTATTGCTCTTTCCTAAACCTCTTACAAACAATCTGTAATAAACTTTTAAATTTAGGTCTGTTTCAATAAGGTGTCACTCACGAAGTGCCCTTCCAACTTTGCTAGTTTAACATTAATTAAATTCTGCATAATTGCTTGTGTGATACAAGTTTCAAATCACATTGTTCCTTTCCTATAATTAGGGAAAATAATTCCTTAAACTCTTAAGCGAGTCATGTTCAGGTTTCACGAAATGGAAACTGTCCCATTTGGCTAGTGATTCCTGCTCAAACTTGGGAAGTCTAGAACCTTCCTTTTCACTTTCTCCAGGTTTCACAGTAAGTGACCTGCCCTCTTTTGTATAATTCTCATATAGTAATTCTGTATAAATATAAGAAGTTGTAGGAACTTCTATCTTATTTTTCATGTTTTTATTATTGTTATTTTCGAAGTTGTCACTTTCTCTAGAACATTCTCTCAAGAATTTTTTAAGGTACACTCTTTGTACTCCAATTCACGCTCAAACTTTAATTGCTTCATTGTTTATTTGTTTAAATCTTATAAAGATTTTAGAAACATGTAAGGTTTGAAACCTTGTAAATTGTTAATTGCCTGGAGCAAACGTTTAATTTTGAGAGGTCTGCGACCCCATTTGTTAAAAAGTTCAAATGAACTATGTTTGTCAAAATTATATTACACGCTTGTTAATTTTCTCAAACTTCTTTGAATTGTTAAATAAATTAAATATTTGTTTTTGGATTCATCATTTCTCTGATACTACAGTTAGGCAGGATCCTGGCTTTCCTAGCTCTTCCTAGGTTTATGCCCTCGTTCATACTCAATAAAGCTTTTACTATCTGTCTGGCCAGACCATCACCCTTCCCTATAGTACTTTTATTCGTGCTTGGGAGGAAATACACTAAAGCCTTTCTCTGGCAAACTGCCCAAGTCTTAGCTGCGGTTCCCGTCAGCTTCGACCAAGCTCGTACCCACTTTAGGTATCCGAGCACGGATTTGCGGTGGCAACCGCTTCTAAAGGTATTGAAAGTCAAATTCATAACTTTTGCGGGACTCTCCTCCTATTTTTCTATCCTTTTTCTCCAATCCAAAATCTACTTCCTTCTCTTAATCATCTTCCCTTGGTGGGTAGGTTATTCCTCAGCCAATAAACTACCCACCAAGATGCTATTACGCAGCCATTACAACCACAGAAATTTAGAATACAAGACAGTTACTCATTTTCACGTGCCGGTAATAATATGGAAGTATTTTTTATGCTCCATTAATATTTTGCTTTTTTTCGATAATGTTCCTGCGTGGAATTGAGTTTTAAATTAGCTATGGGTACGCCTACTTGACAGTAAAGGGAATTCTTATAGTGGCCCATGAAACTGAAAGGCTAGCCCAGTTCCGATATAAAAACATCGATGTATATTACATTGATGTAATGATTACCGTAATGTGGGTTAATATCTGAATAGCCATTGTGCAAAAACATAATACCGGCTTTGCCGACTAGTTACAATGTTTCATATTAAAGCATATTATCATTTAAATACTGATACGAAGACTTTTAATATTCGGTTTGTGTTCCAATCAGTTGACACCAGAGTTCGCATGAGCGTTTACCGTTCAGTATGAAGGTGTGGAGCAAAGTCACTCGCGAAGTGGATGCTCATCACTTTTATCCAGAGATTGAAAATCAGACTCTTAGTAAATCATAATTGTTTTCAGCAAATATGATATAATTAATATGTTTACACCAAAGAACGACAACTTGAAGATGATTTATTGTAGAAATATATGTAATGGCACCTTCAAACCTTGAAGTAATCCATATGTGATATACATTCCACATGGTACGACTGCCAGCTGGATCGCATCCCTCCTAGCTGCAGCCAGGAGGGATGTGATCCAGCTGGCAGTGCGTCTTACACACTTCCGTCCGATCCACTTCCATCCCATTTTTCAAAATCACTCCCACGAAAATATCCAGCAACCGAGTGGAAAGCTGTTACACATCCAAAATGGGGCAAATTTGAGTCTCTATTTTGCGCGGTTTTCAAGAGTAAAAGGTTGGTACCACCTATTACTGAGATTTGGGAAAACTGCAACGGTGAAATTCTTTATGAAATATGTCTTGGTGGTGCATACTTTGCTCTAACAAAGTTTTTATGAAGAGTAACTGTGGGATTTGTATCACCTGTTATTGCAGAGGAGTGTAAATTAGACTCAATGAAGAATTTCAATAAGTCACAATATTGTATTCAAAATCATTTTATTGACAAACTGGTTACATGTTTTATTGGATTCTTCCGCTATGGACTTAAAACTTTTCGTATTTGGAATTGAGTCTGTAAATTTTCGATATTGGGGATTCCGAGGGACACATACTGTCGAACAAAATATTATGTGCACTCGAGTTTGAAGGTTGTTTCTGAAGTAACCAATAGACCTACATAAAATCCAGTAACATCATCATTTTCGCTGTTCCATTTTACGTTAGTTGATGAGGGTTTGGAATTTTCAGTTTATATTTTAATATTTTTTTTATCGCAGTTGGAACACAAAAAGTGCCCTTTTTTAAGCGTGTTTCAACCATGCGTCACATTTAAGAATTATTATCTCACAAATCCGTCATCAGTTCGAATCCAAATTTTAACACAATATACATTGGAATGTTGTATAACTGGTTTATTAATTAATTTCAACATTTTGTGCGTCCGAGACAGAAAGAAAGTTATCATTTTTGTAAGGTAACTTTTTCTCGGCTCGCGGGGGTTGGAAAAAATAGTTCTTGGTCGCGTTGTAATCCTTATACATCTAAAATACGTAAATTAATTCACATATTTTATGTCGGTTTGTATTTGTACGGGGAAATAAGACATGGTTCACCAGCTAGTCGCTCCGGGGAATGCTGTGCAGCGTTGCTGAGAAGGAGCCCATCACTTCCGAGCGAGGCACGCCATGTGTTCCAACTGCCATAAAAAATATTAAAATATAAATTTAAAAATCCACACCTACATGAACTAACGTAAAACAGAACGATGAAAATGATGATGTTATTGGATTTTATGTAGGTCTATTGGTTACTTCACAAGCAACCTTCAAACGTGAGTGCACATAATATTTTGGTCGACCCGTTTCCTCTTTTTTCATTGAGTTTGGGATCTACCTTCTAAATCAGGTGGATTCAATCCATAGTTCCTAAATCTTTGATTAGTTAAAGAGCGGCTTATCAGTAAAACATATTTTGAATCACTCTGCACTAAATTAATATGGAAACTAAAATAAAGTATTCAAAACAAACCATGAATCATTCTGCATTAGTAGGGCTCCTTTTTAGTTGAATTTCTAAAAGAGCATATATACTGTCAGTTTATTAAAGAAAATGTAATTAGGACTACTGGTTGAATGTTTGAAATAATTTCAGCGCCTTACAAAAACATTTTTACTGCATCAAGTCATGAAAGCTCGAAATTAAATGTTGGAAAACTGGCATTGATTCTAATAAATTGAACGCATCTGTAGTGGTTTAGAACATTTAAAAGGCCCAAATATGTGTAAATTGTGTGTAGATGGTGCGTACTAGGTTAATGAAAATGTTGGTCGAATTTGAGTCAGTTCATTAAGATTTTTCCAAGGGTAACTGTAAGGTAGGTACCATGCATAAAGAATGGCAACCTTGTAACTGCCTAATAATGGGCAAATTGTGTATCGGTAAGCAAAAACACGCATCAACCTAGAAAAAAAATTGAGTTTTAATTCACTGGCCGTGAAAGTCAATATACCATCTATTTGGAAGCCTTCATAGGGAGGTTAAGGCTGCTTGTGCATTTAGCTCTCGCAGTAAAGAGGCGCAGGAGCGCTTCATAAAATGGAGGTAGCGCGCATTTCGCTACTCCTGTTGGGGCCCGGGCACGGACACCCAGAGCCCGCTGATGAGCCAACTTGGTGTTCCAAGGCGAAACCCCACACAAGACACAGCATAAACCTAGAAACATTGCAGAGTTTTAATTCACTGGCCATGCACGCCAATATACCATTTTTTGGAAGCCTTCATAGGGATGTTAAGGCTGCTTGAGCTTTTAGCTCTTGCAGTAAAGAGGCGCAGGTGCGCTTCATAAAAACGAAGGGAGCACGCAGTTCACTACTCCTGTGGGGGTCCGGACACGGACACCAAGATCCCGCTGATGCGCCAGCTTGGTGTTCCTAGTCGAAACCCCACACAAGACACGGCATAAACGTAGAAAATTTGTTGAGTTTTAATACATTTAGGAGGTGTTTGATATTTGCCGTATTGATTAATAATAGATAACTTTTAAAACACATCGCCATTAAGACAAAATTAAGAACATCTACTCAAATTTTAATATCTTTTCAATGGTTGGTACATGGTTCAACTTTTGTTTGAGTTCGTCATCAGCCAAATTGCTTATATAGCAATTTTACTTTTGAATTAATTATCTGTAAAATTTCCTTTACTAATGCCACAAGAGCTTCTTTAATACGCGAGTGCTTTGGGTGGAAGGGAACTTAAGGAGGAGTAGGACGAGGAGAAGAAGATAATACTATTGGTTTTACGTCCCTATTAACTACTGCAGATTTAAGAGACGCCGGGGTGTCGGAATTTTGCCTCGAAGGGGATCTTTAGCGTGCCAGTAAATCTACTAACACGGCTCCCTCACATTTGCGCAACCCTCAAATGCCAACTGACTGCGCCAGGATTCGATCCTGCAACCTTGGGAACAGCAGGCGAGAACGTTACCGCTGAGCCACACTGCCAGTCAGAAGAAGAAGCAGAAGAAGGTTCACTTATGTAAGCATTTGGCTGATGAAAACCTCAATGAACGATTGAAACATGTACCAACGATTGAATATAATATTCAACAAGTAGTTCCGTGAAGAACTAAATAGAATATTTTATTTGTATACTACTCCCCCGACTATCAAAAGGATTTTCCATGTGCTTGAAATAAAACAAGTAGTTCCGTGAAGAACTATACAGCCTATTTTCATATATCCTACTTATGTTAATTGCCACTATCAACATACACAATTTCAGTTTGCTGCAATAGATTCGTAGATATTGAGAACCGACTAAATATTTCGGATGGTCGCCATGTTGGATTTTATATATGTAGGTCCTAGAGTTATGTACTGTTACATGCAGATTATTGTGAACGTGTAGTATTCAAACTTCAATCGCATAATTAAGACACAAGAAAAAACAAGGAGATTTAAAAAATTTTCACAGCTTCCATCTTGAGTTTATGGAAACAATAGAAATAAATTATATGCCAGTGGATTAACATTCGGATAAAGATTTACTGTACCAAGTTTCACTGCACGCGGATGGTTAAATTGCGAGAAACGTCCATGTGAATATTTATAATTCGCGTAACCGCCATGTTGGATTTGTGATCACCAGGTTATTTAAAGTCCTATAGGTGAACTTAAGTTCATAGCCCCTATGAACATTAAAAAATGCAGTTTGATTGCTAAAATAGATTCGTAGATATTCAGTATCGTCTAAATATTTCGGATGATCGCCATGTTGGATTGTTAAATGTATAGGCCATAGAGTCATGTACCATTAAAGGAAAATTATTGCGTAGGTTCATTATTCAAACTTTCACTTCGATCGCATGACTACATCACAATAAATAAAATCTTAATTTTAAAATTCGCACTGCCGCCATCTTGAGGTTATGTAAACAATTGAACTAAATTAGATACCAGTGGATTACAATGTGTATAAATATTTCCTGTACCAGGTTTCAGTGCGCTTGGAACATTAAATCGCGAGAAAGGTTTATTTAAAATGTTCAAATTCGCTTGGCCGCCATGTTCGTTTTGTAGTTAACCGGTTTTTGAAAATCTTATAGATGGACTTCCAGTAGTTCCCTTTATCTCCGTACAAAATTTTAGGGAGATACCGCTAATAGTTTCAGAGATATAGAATGCCGGTGAAATACTTCGCACATCCGCCATCTTGTGATTATGTAAACAATCGAACGAAGTTAGATGTCGGTGCATTACAATGTATATAAACATATACTGTGCCAAGTTTCATTGCGTTTGGTTGGTCAAATCGCGAGAAACGTCTATTTAAAAGTCGCAAATTCGCTTGGCCGCCATGTTGGTTTTGTAGTTACCAGGTTTTCAAAAGTCACATAAGTGAACTTATAGTAGTTCCCTCTATCACCATAGAAAATATCAGGGTAATATCGGTAATAGTTTCGGAGATATTGAATGCTGGTGAAATATTTCGCACAGCCATGCCATGTTGGATTGGTGAGTCGTAACAAAATTTGAAGGGCACGGTCGAGGTCTCCAGGAATATTGCTATGAACTTTCCGAGTTTCATTGAAATCGCTCCTGCCGTTTAGATCTTATTAGGGGGGGGGGGACACACACACACACGAATCACACACACACACACGCACACACACACGGACAAAAGGTGATCTGATAAGCCTATTTTTTCAAAATTGAAAATAGGCTAAAAAGAAGGTTTTAAAATTTGAAACTGATGCAATCTTGAATTTTTGAAAATAATTTAACATGAGATATTATCCCTACACTAAGCTCTGAATCAAGATTCGCTGTTCTTGGCATCACTGATCTCGGGTGATTAGACACTATTTGAAATATTTCTTTTGTATTTATTTTTTAAAATAGGCACCTGAGCTGTGACTGGTGATGGTGCAGTACATAGAAATTATATTTGGTGTCAGAGAAAAGAATTACCTGTTTTTACAAGTTATAACGTACAGGAACAGAAGCAACATAATATATAAAGAGACAAAACTGTGTAAACATTCATAATTTCAAATAATTAATAAGGGTTCTTTTACATTCTGGTCGAGAAGGAGCCTCTCGTATGTACTCAGGGAGACTATTGAAGTAGTTAACAGAGTAATGCCACAAAGTGTTGTTACCATACTTGGACGTGTGAATTGGGGTTACAATCAATTGTGTTAGATCCTCCTGTTTGATGCGCATGCAAATCAGAGTTCAACCTACACAATTTTTTGTGATGAGCTACCTTATTTTTAATTTTCTATAAATGATTTCAAAAGCTTTATTAAATCATATTATATCATGACATCATACAGAACCTTGAGGCACACCAATTGTAATACTTCGTGGAGTACTTTCTACGCCCATGCAGCTTACAAATTGAACTCTCTCTTTGAAATAATCTACAAACAAGTTACGTGCTAGGCCTCTAACCCCTGCTGCTTCCAATTTGAAAATCATTTGGCCGCCATGTTATTTTTGTCATTTTCAGGATTAGGAAAGTCACATATATGTACTTAGTTAATAGTCCTCTGTCACCATACAAAAGTTGAGTTTCATTGCTTGAATGGTGTCAGAGGTATTGTGAACCGGAGGAATATATTGTATAGACACCATGTTGGATTGTTTCATATTATCTATAGCTCTACTTAGTATAAAACAAAGTCCCCGATTCTTGGATGTTACGGGTAAACTCGAGAACCACTGGATGGAGTTTGATGCGGGTTTCACCATTCTGTAAAGGATATCTAGAGGATGATTTCTGTAGATAATAATTTATTTATGATCAAAGGAAGCCGAGCAGTAACGATTTCAGTGGAAAAGTCGACAAAAAAACCTGGCGTCCGAGCGCTTTGTAAGCTTACGTTGGGCAAACCGTTAAAAATATATAAATACTATGAGTGTAAGAATTGTTCAGCGTGAAAAGTTCTACAAAAACGTCCGCAAGAGCATATGTCTATCTTCAATACATCGCCCACTATAAGTGTTTTTACGTTTTAATTTCTTCCAACCATGTCCATTCAACTACTGAGACGACAGTTTACGAGCTAGCTAAGGGCGAGTCTATCATCCCTGTTACAGCCTAGCTAGCGGGCGAACCTATTGCACCAGATACAGCCAGCAGTAAACCGTTGAGTCGTGTTGAGTTAAGACTTCAGAGATGGGTGGTTGTGTTTGGAGTTTCCCTGGAAGTGCAACCCGGGTTTTCTTTATTTCACCTGTGAAACACAGTCAAGTTAAGATTGGACGGAAGGGGGATTTGAGTTTCATTCACCTCGCCATTCCCTGGAAGTGCAACTCTCATTTCGCTTGTGAACTTTTCGTTCCGAAAAATTCATAGTCAATTTAAGATTGGACGGAAGGGGAATTATATTATAATAAATTATACTGATTGGCGTATACTATCTACTTAGTATAAAACAACCGGGTGAGTTAGCCGTGGTCGTTACGGCATGACTGCTGGCAGTCGCTCACATCCGGGAGGCGAGGAGGTTCGAATCCCCCCCACCGGCAACCTCGAAGATGGTCTTCTGTGGTTTCCCATCTTCCTTCCAGGTAAATGCCGGGGTTGGTCCCTAACTATAGGCCACAGCCGCTACCTTCCAACTCCTCATCCTTACATTCCAACTTTCCTCCCCATCGGACTTGTAGCTCACCCATTGGGTGTCCGTCTCGAAGCAGCTACAAAAACTGGCGAGCCGAACATGTCCTCGGGCACTCCCGCCACTAAAAGCCATACGCTAAAAAAAGTATAAAACAAAGTCCCCGTTTCTTCGATGTCGCTGGTAATCTCGAGAACCACTGAATGGATTTTGATGCGGTTTACACCATTCTGTAAAGGATATCTCGGGGAAGGTTTCTGTAGAAAATAATTTATTTATGACCATAGGAAATCAAGCACTAACGATTTCAGTGAAAAGGTCGAAAAAAAACTGGCGTCCGTGCGCTTTTAAAGCTTTCGCTGGGCAAACCGTTAAAAATATCTATATACTATGAGTGTAAGAATTGTTCAACATGAAAAGTTCTACAAAAACGCCCGGGAGAACATATCTCTATCTTCAATACATCGCCTACTATAATTGTTTTTACGTTTTCATTTCTTCCAACAATCTCCATTCAGTTACTGAGGCGTCATTTTGCGACCTAGCTAGGGGCGAGTCTATCACCTCAGTTACAGCTTAGCTAGCGGACGAGCTTATTGCCCCAGATACAGCTAGTAGCAAACTGTCGAGTCGTGTTGAGTTAAAAACTTTAAAGAAGAGTGGTTGAGTTTGAAGTTTCTCTGAAAGTGCAACTCTTTCTTCATTTCGCCTGTGAACTTTTCGTTCCGCAAAATTCACAGTCAAGTTAAGATTGGACGGAAGGGGGATTTATGTTTCATGCATCTCGCCATTCTTAAATTACGTCAGACAAGAATTTGTTGCACATGCTTCTCCATGATAATATAATCAATAGTTAGTCAGTGATTTTAACCCATCATGCAGAGACGTAAAACGGATATTGGTCGTTGTTCATTGACATCGGAAAAAAAAAGCGCTTATCACGTAATGCATTCATAACTGTTCACGGGTTGCTAGTATATATATATAACGCATTTAGTCCCCTTGGCAAAAATCTATACCGTTTCACCGATCTGAACCAAAATATGTATACTTACTCTTTGGAACCCTGCGAGTAACACTGTCAAAATTAAATTTCGGACAGACCACTCTATTTCCTGCATTTAGCCCCTTTGGCACAAATGTACACCGTTTCACCGATGTGAACCAAACTTAATGTACTTACCCTTTGGAACCCGACGAGTAACACTGTCTACTTGAAATTTTGGAAAGACCACGCCATTCCCTGTATTTAGGCCCCTTGGCACAAATGTACACCGCTTCACTGACCCCAACAAAATTTTGTATACCTAATCTTTGGAACCCTGCGGGTAACACTGTCCACTTTAAATTTCGGACAGTCCACTCAATTCCCTGCATTTAGGCCCTTTAGCAAAAATCTACACTGTGTCACCTAATTGCATCAAATTTTACATACTTACCCTTTGAAACCCTGCTGGTAACAATGTCGACTGGATATTTTAGACAACCGTCTCCATTCTCTACATTTAGAATGACAGACAAAATGAACTTTATAACCACGTTTTATGGCCCTAGAACCATTTGTCCTTAGTAGTGTAACTGTAAGAATATTTTAATAAGTCTTTTGTTGGCTGGCAATTCGGGCTGCATCACGTCGCCCCTACCAGTGTTCTGGTGCAGAATTGCGAAAATAGTTACATTTTGCGCTGCTTATAATTTGCAGTCACAGGGAGTAATTAGTGCAAAAATATTTCTTAGGCCCCTTAAAACAGTTATCATCATGAAAATATTATGCCTCTGTATAAGTGCGATGGTGTTGGTGCAGTACATTGCCGTTATCAGCTGCAATAAGTGTTGGTGCTTTCAAATGTACATTCATTAACTCCGATCCTTATTCTTCAGCGCTATGTGGCGATCAATGACACTATTGCTACCTATGGAGCTTGGGACAGCCGAAGTGTTCCAAACTGCTCTGATTATTTTCCTACGGCACTTTGCGACAAAAGACGACACTATTTGTCTTTCCTTTTCTAACAGCCAATGAGATCGGCCTTAGGGAGTGTCATTTGTTTTACTTAATCCTCTTTCTAATCATATTTTTCAATTCGTTTGTAAATTACATGTGTCAGTACTGTTGTTAGTAAATAGCCGTTTCTCTATTCATTATTGTCATTATCATTACTGGAATATGACCTGAATGTACGTCCATTATACTGTAAGTTAGTACTTATCAACCCCACTAACACCACAAAAAGTTATATGTTTAAAATATATTTTGCTGTTAGTTTAATTATCATGTGCCAGTTCTGTAGTATTAACCATTATCATCCATAAAACAAATAAATCCACCGGGCGAAGCCGGGCACTACTGCTAGCATGCTATATGCCAGTAGATGAATATTCCAAGGGATAGTTCATTATACCAACCTACATTTCTATTGCTTGATCAGGGCACAAGAAATAAGTTTTTTTTTTTTAAATTTCACACAGCCACCACCTTGGGGTTATGAAAACAACTGAAGTAAATTAGACGCCAGTAGGATGACTTTTGAATAAAAATTTACCGTACCAAGTTTCACTGCGCTCGGATGCTTAAATCGCTAGTGAATTCTATTTAAATGTTTTAACTTCGTTTGGCCACCATGTTGGTTTACTGCTTATCAGGTTACTGAAAGTCCAATAGCTGAATATATGTCAATAGCCTCTATCAACATAAAAAAAAGTTTGATTGCTATAATAGATTCGTAGATATTGAGAACCGTCTAAATAATTCGGATGGTCACCGTGTTAGATTGTTATACGTATAGACTATAAAGTTATGTACCATTAAATGAAGATTATTACGTAGGTTCATTATTGAGACATTCACTTCGATCGCATGATAAGTATGCCTTCCTTCGGAGAAGTAAAGCCGGTGGTCCCATGTCATAGATTTAAGGCATGCTAAAGAACCTTCCACTAATTTCACCTGTGTGAAGCTAAATTGTATAGGTTAAGAATGTAAACAACGCTCTTAGGTTCCTATGTTCGTTGCCAAGAGCCGACTGCGGTGGCGTCTGGTAGCTAAGTTCTGAACTAGTAGTCGTTGACGGTGGCGTTTGGCAGCAAAAGTTGGAACTATTTGAAAAATTCAAAAGTCTGCTGTCCTTACATGATTAAAAAGAGATAACGCACACAAATACAGTCATCACAATTAACACCGGTTATCAGACAGATTCTACACACACCCAAAGTACACGGGGCTACATGACTGCGTTGTCGCAGCCCCTAAACTTAAGAACCAACCAACCAAGGACACAAGAAATAGAAACTTGATTTTAAAATTTCGCACAGCCACCATCTTGAGGTTATGGAAACAATTGAATTAAATTAAATGCTACTAAGAACTTGTATAAGCATTTACCGCACCAAGTTGCACTGCGCTCGGATGATTAAATCACGAGAAAAGTCACCATGTCGTAGATACACCTCAGTGCTGGAAACCATCAATCACATCACCGGTGGCTGCTCTACGCTGGCTGGTATAGAGTATACCAAGAGGCACAATGATGTTGCTAAGATCTTAAATTTACATCAAGAGCTAGCTATAAAATGTGGACTTCTGGATACGAGGTGGTGTACTACAATTACCAGCCTGCCAACGTGCTTGAAAATGAGCATCATAAAATGTATTGTGATAGACCTACAGTATTTTCACCGACCAGAAAATCTTGACCAATCATCCCGATATTGTCTATCTCAATAAAAGAAACCGAAAGGCCTACTTGATAGATGTTGCTGTCCCACTTAGCCAAAATATGCTAACTATTGTACCCTTTCGTTATCATATGGAATATGTGTTCGTATCCCAGCTAGTTCACGGTCTTTCGAGGCATGGGGCGTCCAACCCACTATACGAGCACATATTCAGGATTTGAGTCTATCAGGTAACTACTCTACTTGAAAGAAACAACATAGTCCTAAATATCACATTTAATGGTACTAATTCATGGCAAAACACAACTCAAAACACAAAAACTTTTTACAATTACCTCCCACAACAAAAATCAAAATTACATGTGTGTCTCTTCTCATACAGTGTGGTGCTCCACCGCACTCATATCTATCCCAGATATCCTATCGTTGGTGCTCTTTGACATTTGCGAGTGCCCATAGTGTTCTTCACGTGGCACAATTTAACACAAATTTGCATATCACAACACAACAAACACAAATTACATTTAAATAACATTAAATATGCAATTATTAAATATTTATCCGTTTTGACACGGAACATTTACTTTAAATGACATTGATTCATTAGCTTATGCCCTGTTTAGCATGTGTTGCCTTTCCGCGCGTATCGTCTTCTTTTCCCATAGATTTCAAACGCTGAAGTGGTACCCCTTCCCATCCAAAATACACATAGTTATAGACATTTTATAGCTTCAACATACAACACTCTTCTAGGTCTGGTCATATCATTATCGTTACAAACGTGTCATATCATTCAATTACGCTACCCGTATGAATAAATTAGCATGAACTGGGTAATTATTCTTTACAAAAATGCATCTATTTATTTGGTGCAGTTAATTTGTCCTCGGACAATAACTTGGCCAAATCTTATCCAATTACTTCGTTTTAACATTCCATATGTATGGAAACAGTACATATAATTCATTTGATACCATCATATCAAGCGCATTTTAATTACTTTTCGAAATATCGAGATCCTTCAGTGTCCCACTACAATCTTAAAATAAAAGGATCCGGTCTATTGACTCACTTTAGCGTGAACAAGAGATTCGTCATGGACCGTCCTCGGCAAGATGGCTGCCGGGTCTATAAATTCTACCTGCTCCTCTGGCCGATTTCCTGCAATGGCCATGTGCTCACTCAATGGTGCAGCATTGCTGGGGATCATGATTGGATTGTGTCATTACGAATTGAGTCGATCTAAATATTTAATAACTACACTTAGATTATTTAATGGGCTCATATCGGCTCCTAATTAGTATTCAAAGCAAGGGATGGATCACAAAATAGCTTCGCCGTTCTATGGACGTAATCAGTGGCTTTGCGTGCGTCCCAACTGAGTTTCAAACTGTTATCTCACTGGACGGGCACGAATATAACTAGAGGAACTCCACGTTTCCTGCTCGAAGAATTATTGTCTTACCTCTAAGGGCAGATCAATTACTATAATGGCCTACCTAGGGTGTCTAGTGTTTTTCCCTGGCAGCGTGCTAACAGTGGATACAGACAGACTCTGTCCCAACTCTGTTGCGAATACATATGTATGCTCTAAGGCGATACCATATCGTAGCTTCGAAGATTAGCCTACTAGATTTGTCAACGTGCGAACTATTCTCGGATGGTCCCTACAATTTATTGACGTAAATCTCTTGATTCTACGTTACATGCTCGCTGATCGCGGCTAAAATAACATTTCTTACAGATGACTCAATTCATAAAGCACTCATGTCCTTCATACATTTACTTATAAGCCAAAGTTTTACTTAGCTCCATAACAAGTATTAATTTACTGGCATTTACATTGACTATCTTAATGGCTCTCAAATACAACCATGTAGAATATAACATAATAAAACATTTATCTATCATTTCAATGACACTGAAAAACTCTCTTTATCTCGATATTTGTCTATCTTTCTTACTTTTCACAATAACACAGTATTTTTTACAATAGATATGACACACTTTGCACGTTCTATAGGCCTGAATACGCCGATTTATACATTTATTATTGTTACCGACCCCAAATTATATTATTATTATTATTATTAGTTAACGTTATCGTTACTTTCATCAACATCTTACGCCTAAATGGTCGTAAGCTTGTCATCCTCAAAGCCATATATTTATAAAAATACGAGGGGATGTGAACTCGTACACAAATGACTATTAATTCTTAATATTTCAGGAAATGACTTGTAGTATGGTGAGCTATTAAATCATATCAACATATTGGAATGGTACTCACTTTCATTCTCGCTGGATTAGTCCAACTCGACAGCAGTTCGCCCACCATCATGATTGCCTTAAGCCATCATTACACTTTCCATATGACACATTGCATAGGATTTGCACATGGTAATTATATCTTGCATTAGTGGCATTTTACACTGGTTAAACAACACACATTCTTTTAACATATAAACATAAACACTTTTATGATCACTGTAACATAACTTTATACACAATTTTCACACGGATCTTTGCTTGGATTCCCACTATTGCCTGACTTCAGAGATGAGATGCAGCTAAATCTTGACAACCGCCTGTCTCCTTCGAAAGTCTATCTCGCGTGTGTGTGCTCATCTCCCGTCTGCTACAGCTTATATATTCTCTACTGCAAAGTTGCTCAAACATAGATCACAAATACTTGTGATGCTTTCCAGGTTCCCGTACAAATGTAGTGTTCATTACAATTTTATGTGTTATTTTACCTATTATAACACTCCCTGTGGATAGGTTCATTGTCTGTAAACAACATTCTAAAATATCTCTACGCTGTACTGCTTATTTATTCGTGTATACTGTCTGCTTATACGTCTGTCGTAGACTAATTATCATATAATGCAGAATTACTTTTATTATGCTGCATGATGCGCCTTTCATTGTTCATTACTAAAATACTGAACGTCAATACTTATAAATTTCGCACACTTTCCTGCGTGGTCGAGCAGCATCTCGTTCCACGAGTTGAGTCAAGAAGAACTGACTGTCCCCTACAGCTTCCCCCATATAAAGCTTCGTGACAAAAAGTAGTCCACAGGATTTCCAGCAGCGATTCTCTTCTTAAACAATGCGTTCTCTGACAAAGTAAAGTGTGATTCTTACTCGTCCATTCATGGAGGTTCCAAATTCACTTGCGTGCTAGCAATAGCTTCGTCCAATTAATTAGAATTAATTGCTTTCTTTCATGGCGTTGGGACGCTACTTCGGTTATTCCCCTGCTGCTACATGACAAATCCTAGCTCTGCCGCGGATTTGGTCTGTGCGTAAGCTCCTTTTTAGATGCAGGCTTTAATTTAGGTGTGTGGACACTCCTAAATTACCTTTCCTAGAATATATGCATCTGGATGTAAGTTTCATCTCAATTCATTGCTCCATTTGGCCGTAATTAATTAATTTCTGTGGGTGACCACCCCCGATCTGCTTCTTCTCCTTGTGAGACTGGGGTTCCCATCGCCATCAATCTCAATTCATTCCCCCAGTCCCGCCGATAAGTAGTTCGCTGGCGTTGACTGGTAACGCCCCTTTGCTAGCTGCGATTAGTCAACTGTCAAGCAGGCCCGTTTTCTCCAGCTCTTAGTAGCTCATACGTACACTTGCTTGTATTTTCTACAATATTCCAACTTTAATGCCATAATATTCTCGTTCTGGACGTGAAATCATGCTGTTATAATTATATACAGTTATAACTCATTGCTCCTTGGGTTCACTGTGGCTGTTCCCCCTCAGATATCAATGGTTCGATTCTCAGCAGAATCATGGGCCTGTCTTTCTTTTATAAAGACCCCGGTTCGATGCTAGTCAGCCGTGTCCAATTGGGCACACTATCCAGGCTAAAGAAATAAACAAGTACGCACCGTTGACTGAAGAAATACGGATACTATGGGGACTAAAATGCGTGAGAATTTTGCCAGTGGTGATCTCTTCCACGGGAATTGTTCCAAAGGCGTTGGTAATGGCTCTGGAGAACTGCAAATGAAACACCTGATGGCCAGAATACAGAAGGCAGTGATGCTGGATGCGTGTCATATTGTTAGGCATTTTTAGCCTACTTTTCACATTTTTCAAACATGAGGTAAAAGTAGACTTATGAGATCGATCCGGGCAAATGTGTGTCTGTCTGTCTGTCTATCTGTCCTTCTGTCTGTCTGTCTGGCTGTGTGTGTCCCCCCCCCCCCCACCTATCAACTCCTAAACGGCTGCAGCAATCGAACAAAATTTGGTAGGAGTAAATATCTCAATGTCGTATTTGAAAATGATGTCAGTGCTACCAACTGCTGAAAAATCCCAATTGAAATTTGAGCTCCATGTTGGATATCTTGGAAGGTATGAATGGGAGCTACTTCAAAATTGGCACACGTATAGATAATAATATTCTAGTTTAATTTCCAGGAGGCTATACATGGCAGTGTTGCCAAAATGATTATAAGCCTGTTAAATGCATATAACGTCTACACTATCAATTGGAATTCAACCAAATTTCGTATGTGCTATGTGTACATAAACAGATATGGCTAAGCGAATTCTTAAGATCCACCAGGGTTGCCAACTGTTAATAAATGCTCTCAATTTCTTTTATCCAAATACCAATATATCAGCAAGTATGCAAGCCGACAGCTTTAAACTATACACACGTATAGTACCTGACATTCTATATTAAGTTGCTGTAACATATACGTCAGTGCTACCAACATGATTCTAAGCCTGCTGAGAGGTCCAATTTTAAAATGCATGTAACTTCTATACTAACTAATGGATTTCATTCAAAATTTGCACAACAATAGATCGTATTATTTCAGATTATTTCTGACCAATACATGCATGACATTGTTGCCAAAATGATTTAGCGCGCGCTGTTAGATCCAATGTTTAACTGCATGTAACGTCCATGCTATCCATTGGACTAGAACCAAATTTTGTATTCTGTATCTTAAGAGATGGAACTAAGAATATATTCAGTCACCAGCAGGGACCCGGAACAGAACGTAACGCGGAACGGAACTCTTGTCTATGTGGAACGGAGAAATTCCGTTATCTCCAAGGTTATTTCCAAGTTGTAACGTTACCGCTGTCTGTTCCAAGCGTAACGTTACCGTCCTGGAACGGAACTGATTCTGAAACCGTACCCGGTATCTGGAACAGTGGAATGTTAGCCGAGCCTGTACCGGTACAGCGTATTGGAGACGGGTGGAACGTTACGTTGTCCCGTACCGAAATGAACAGAGGAATATCCGATACGTTACAGTTCGGAACATTCTACTTATAATAACGGAACAAACAGACGGAACGGAACGTTACAAATTTAACGGGATTGTATTGTTACAAGGCTGCATTATGACGTCTCAAGGTCAAGCAGAAGGCGTGCGATGTAGCTGTTATTTTTATTGGGACGACGTGCATGCATTTACTCACTCAATCCCATTTTCCCGCTCACCTCACAGCACGCCAGCCTTCTGTTTCAGCTAATGTAGAGATCCTGTACCCCAAAAGAAGCTGCGCGACTCCGTCCCCTCGTTGTGATCGGTTGATCAAAATTTCTTTGGGATACCGTAAACGATTTGTGAGGTAAGGCAATGGGCAAAGCACAGTGCTATCAAGCGGTTCCGTGGCACATTTTCCGTATATAACTAAGTAGATCTAAGTTGCGGGAACACCGTAGTGTTTGTTTGTACTTCAACGTTGATTATCACCGAGACATGAGGTTTGAGACCACATATAAAATTTATACATTTCAAGCTGCCTGGAGTTGGAGAGGGGAGTACAGACGATTCTCTAGTTTAATCAAATTTTGGTTGGCTTACATATCATTGACAATCATTTCATGTCTCTGCTTTCAGAATAAGGCTATATTATGACTACCCACATCGTCACTCCAAGAGGACAGCGAAATACTTATTATTAGACTATTGTTATTATTATTATTATCATCATTAGACAGTTATGTTATTATTATTATTTTCATAATTATTAGTCATTAATGATTATTATTAGTATACTATTATTATTATATTTTTCATTATTCTAGACAATTGAGTTTGTACAAAAATTCGCTATCCAGCAACAAACTACCTTATACTATCGGGGCGCAGTTAGCCTATTATTAGGAACCGGATTCTTAGGTTCTTATCTATTTTTCCCATACTTCTAAATACTTTTACGAATCACATTGAAATTCCGTACTACCTAATAAACTAAATAATACGCGAGTACATAAAAATAACTAATCGCAGTTTTGTACCATTTATTGTAGTATATTTCAAATTTTGTCCATAATCCTTGAAATTAAATGTGAAGATAGTGTTTATTCCTAGCTCCAGTCGATTGAAAGCAATCCTACCTAATGGAAAAATGAAATATTTTCAGCACTTTCCAGCTTATATATTATTGCTTGGTTATTTACCGAGAGGAAAGAGCGAATAAATCTCTTATTATTCCCAAGAATCCAATATAGTAAAGAATCAACATTATTTGAACGAGATAGAATGTGAAAATCATCTCTGACATCCTTGGCTTTATTGCAATCCCTAAAAGTGTAAAGTTATCGGTGATAATTTGATTACGCATCATTATGTTAAATATTTATTCTCTCGTTGCAATCAGATTGTCTACTAATAATGAGGTATTAATCTTAAGCCTTATGTAATGTATGTCAACTTTCGCTACCATTTAAACACAAGAACCTATTGTAAAAACCCATTCTACCTAATAAAAAACTAAAAAGAACAATTTTATGTTTTTGAAAACCTAAAATGACAATTTAAAAAAACACCAAAATCCGGTCCCTATTTATTATATTCTGATGGTTGAGTGGTAGAGCAGCGGACTCTGTACTGGGATAAACGCCAGGAAAGAAGATGATGGTTGGGTGGTTTCGTAAGTAAGACAAGAAGTTCCGTGAAGAAATCTACAGCCTACTTTTCATGCCAATGATTATTCTACAGTATATGAACCTATCTAGAATAATGACGAAATTAAGTCTGTAATATCGAAATATCTAATTAGTTCAAAACATACCTGGTGTAATGTAGCCTAATAACGCACTACAGATGGCAGCCCTGGTGACTGAATACATTCTTATTTACATCTCTTAAGGTACAGAATATAACATTTGGTTGAAGTCCAATGGACGTTACATGCAGTTAGACACTGGATCTATCAGCAGCGTAAAAGCATGTTGCCAACAATACCATGCGTGTGCTGGTCAGAAATAATCTGAAATTTTATGATATCTTGTTGTGCCAATTTTGGATGAAATCCAGTTGTTAGTATAGAAGTTACATGTATTTTAAAATTGGACCTATCAGCAGGCATAGAATCATGTTGGCAGCACTGACTTATATTAATTACTCCAAATTAATCTAGAAAGTCAGGTGCTATACGTGAGCAAAGTATAGAGCTGTTGGCTTGCAAACTTTCTGATATATTGATATTAGGGTAAAAAAATATAGACAGCATTTATTAACAGTTGGCAGCCCTGATTGCTCTTAACAATACTTATAGTCATATCTGTTATGTTACACATAGCACATACGAAATTTGGTTGAAATCCAACTGATAGTATAGACGTTACATGTATTTAAAAATTGGTACTATCAGCAGGCTTATAATCATGTTGGTAGAACTGATGTATATAAGTTACTCCAAATTAATCTAAAATGTCAGAATATACGTGTGCATAGTTTAAAGCTGTCGGTTGCATACTTTCTGATATATTGGTATTTGGATAAAAAAATAGAGAGAGCAATTATTAACAGTTGGCAGCCTTGGTGGCTCTTAAGAATACGCTCAGTCATATCTGTTTACGTACACATTTTACATACAAAATTTGGTTGATATCCCATTGATAGTGTAGAAGTTATATGCATTTAAACATTGGACCTATCAGAAGGCTTAAAATTATGTTGGCAACATTGTCATGTATGGCCTCCTGGATATTAAACTGAAATAGTATTATCTACATGTGTGCCAATTTTGGAATAGCTCCCATGCATACTTTGCAAGATATCCAACATGGAGCTCAAATTTCTAGTGCGTTTTTCAGCAGTTGGTAGCACTGACATCATTTTCAAATATGGACGTGAGATATTCCGGTGCACATCTTTACTCATACTAAATTTGGTTTTGATTGCTGCAGCCGTTTAGGAGTTGATAGGGGGGAACACACACACAGCCAGCCAGACAGACAGACAGACAGACAGACACACATTTTCCCGTATCGATCTCATAAGTCTACTTTTTCCTCATTTTTGCAAAATGTGAAAAGTAGGCTAGGGCCCACAGCCACTCCTATTTCAGTACACGAGCTATCGAGTCTAATACCAACAGGCCGAGTGGTTCGAGGCTGGCTGGCGTACCTCTGGTCGTATTGGGTACTGACGCACATTAGTAGTATATGCCAAAAGCATAAGATGGCGTCGATAATTTAGAGGTGGAACACCCGATTCGACGAGTTGGCTGGGTATCGGGCTGGTCCGGAAGGCACCAGTAGCCAGCCTAACGCCACTATGGTGGATACTGTCCAGCATTTTCAAGGTTGCCGGTCTTTCTGAACCGTAAGCCGCAGAACCATAGTCTAGCCGGGACACGACGATGGCTTGGTAGAACAGTAGCAGCACCGCTCCGTCAGCCCCCCACGTAGTGCTACTAAGAAACTTGAACATGTTCAGTTTCCTGAGACACGTCGTTCTTAGTTGCCGTATATGGGGCTGCCACGTTAATTTGCTGTCAAAATGGAGCCCCAAGAAGCGATAAGTGTCAACCAACGGCAACGCAGCATACCTGAGATGTAGTTCAGGGTGTAAGTGTAGCCTTCGGAGCCGACAAAAATGGACGACGGAGGATTTCGCTGATGAAAACCGGTCGTGAGCCCACCTGTCGACCCGGTTAATAGCTATCTGCAATTGCCGTTCCACGATTGACATACTTCCAGAGCTGTAAAGCAGAGCTAAATCGGCTACATACAGCGATGGAACTATCGTGGGCCCGATGGCGGTAGCAATGCCGTTTATGGCAACCTCTTTTACTTTTACGCTCATCGGCGTATGGCAGATTCTTTCTTCTTTTATATTTAAGGAAAATATATCAATTCAAAACAACCATTTATTGACACTTCTGGATGCCATGACAGTTAATTTTACAACAGTGGAAAAAAGATAATAAAGGAAAAAATGACAATCTTAATGTAGCATCTTTGGCCAAAAGATATGACACACCCCCACCTTGAGTTGGTGGAAGAACAACTCAACCATACATAAATAACTATAATTACCTCAAAATACAGTAATCATAAATCTAATCTCTTTGGTGTATTTACAGCTCTACCACTTTTAGTGGTTACTCATGACATCCCTTCTCATCCCTAAACACATTTAGGCTAATGAGACTTTTGTCATTTTTTGAAGAGAAAGGCTCTTCCTGTACCAATCTTGCGACTATTTTTTCTGCTGACATCTCCTCACATGATAATTCTCCACGAGCTCTTGTAAGGTTTGCTCTTCGCGTATTTTGGATAAACCTCTTTATCCAAGCAACCAACCGAATTATTTTTCCATAGCTTGAAAAATATAAGTAATACCAATCGTGGTACCTGCACTGATCATTATTTACATGTTTTGGGGTGCTACATGAAGTATCTAAAAAGTAACTCATTATTTGAGTTGATTTTCTCTTTTCTTGCAAAATCAGCTCTGCCTCTGCAGGTGGAAATTCACCAGGCCACTCTGGCCGGTCCTTTCGTAAAAACTCTGGCCCCTCCCACCATTGAAGTGCTAACAATTTTTCTGCCAGACAACTCTTGAAGGAAGATCTGCAGGATTCAAATGGCCAGGAACATATCTCCACATTTCTGGTAAAGTCAACCGATGGATTTCTTTAACACGGTTGTTGACAAACACAGTCCATGTTTCTTCCTATAGAATCCATGCTAAAACCGTTGTCGAATCAGTATAGAAATTCAACTTGACATCTTGGTAGTTTAGTCCTTCTAGCACTGAATTACCTAATCTAGCTCCCACTGTTGCAGCAATTAGTTCCAGTCGGGGAATGATGACTGTGTTTAAGGGGCTACTCTTGCTCTGGCTGCAAGAAGGTGTACCTTACTCTCACCGTCAATTTGTAGTCGTATGAAGACTACTGCAGCGTAGGCCTGTGCACTAGCATCACACAAAATATGTAGACTGACATCCCTGTGGTTCTTGGAATAATGAAACCAGCGTGGAATTCTCATCTCTTTCAGGAGAAAAAGGCTTAAATACCAGGTTACAAATTGGTCCTTAATATCAGTAGTAACCTCTTCATCTCAAGATATACCACTTAGCCATATCTTTTGTAATAACAATTTAGGAACTAGAAGTACTGGACTAACTATGCCAATCGGATCAAATATCTTTTGTGCAACTGACAGAATGGATCTTTTCGTGATCACTCCCAATTCATGGTTCTGTAACCATTCCAAGTTTAACAATAAATTGTCAGATTCCAAATCCCATCGTAAACCTAGCACCGCTGTCCGTCCTACAAGAATGAAAGCATCATTGTTGGCCTGCCAACCTCTGAGGTCGAACTTTCCTTCCTGCATTATATCACGTGCTTCATTAATGAATTCTTTCAGTTCTGATTCAGTATCAACACTGGTTACAACATTGTCCACATAAAGGCTCTGTTTAAGTCTTGATATCTGTCCTTTACTATATTGACAATCTTCCATTGCCTTGTCCAAATGGTAATCAAGAACTGCTCCTAAAAGGAAAGTGCTACATTTTAATCCAAATACCACCCTCCGATGCCGAAATATCTTTATATTCTTCCAGTCATTTGGATCACACCAGAAGAATCTAAGAAAAACTCTGTCTTCTTGACGAACACTTATTTGTAGAAAAGCCATTTCTACATCAGCTGTCACCTCAAATCTCCCTTCCCGAAATTTTAGTGACAGGGAAGGAATCAGTTCAATCAGATTGGGTCCACACTCTAAGCAATGATTGAGAGAAGGAGCATTTCTACCTCTTGCTGACACGTCAAATACAGGACGAACTCTGGTGGTGCTATTCTCCTTAATAACAGTTCGATGTGGTAGGTAGTGTCCATAATTCCCTACTTCTTTGACTGGTACTTCTTCAATAATTCCCAGTTCTTCCCACTCAGCTAGAACTGCATCGTATGAAATGAGAAGATTTTGAGACTGAAGCTTTCTAGTGGTAGATTCTAACCTTTTTAGTGCTAGCTCCCTGTTACTAGGAAGAGCCAAGCTATCTTCTTTCCATAGCAATGAAACTTCGTAACGTCTCTCATCATTTACAGTAATACCTCTTAGAAAATCATCTCTAATTTGAAGCTGTCTTTCATTTTTGGACATTTTAACAGCTGAGTCTGAGATTCCAATGGTATCTAGGCTCCAGCGATCGTTGATCTCATTAACAAACAGAGCTGTAACTTCTTCTGCCAAGTTAACAGAAGATTGTTGTGGAACTTTCCCCATCAAAGTCCAGCCTAAATTTGTTTCCACAGCAACCAAACCAGAAGATAGAACTTTAATATTTCCTGTCTGAAGTTTGTCCGCTACATCCGCTCCAATCAGCAAGTCCACAGGCCTAGACTCATCCCCAATATCTGTTAGGCTGATATTCCCTTCCTCAAGTTCATTCAACCAAGGTCCTTTCTTGACCGAAGGGATGCCATTACATATTAAAACCTGATCCAATACTTCAAAATTATATTGATATTTTTCATCCAGGCTTTCAATTTCTACTTTGTAACATGAATGTTCATTAACACTCGTTTTCACTCCCCCAAAAAGGTCATGTTTAATTGTTTCAGTTCTGACTGGAGTGTAACCTAATATTTTAACAATGTCTTTCTTAACATAGGATCTTTGGGATCCTGAGTCAATTAAGGCTCTAACAGAGAAGGAAGAGCCAATACCTTTCATCTTTATAACCAAAGTTTGCAAAATAACTTTAGGATATTTAGAAATATTACTCAGCGAATTTGTCTTTTGTTCATTCTTCCCCCCGGATTTCCTGTGTTCGACATTATTATGGGATATATTTTGTATATTCTGAGGTAAATCAGGGCACATCAGAACTTGGTGGCTCTTACTAAAAATAATGCACCGTACTACGGCTTTACATTTATTGACACTGTGTCCCTTCTTAAAGCACTTAAAACACCCACCCTTGTCCTTTAGGACCTTCTGTTTCTCAGATAGACCTAATTAGTGTGCTTTAAAGCTATTAAGGGCATCATGTTGACCTCCACAAAAAATACAGTACCCTCTCCTCTCCTCAACTGGGTTAGTGTTTAACAAGTCAGCTGCAGTAGCAATGTGCTCTGACAATTTGGGTTGGTCTCTACTCCTGTTATTATCTTTGATTCCAAAACCGGAAATTGCTAAACTGATCCGTTCCTCGGCTTCCACTTCCCTTTTCATGAATAGCATGAGATTGTCTAACCTATCTTTCGAATCACGTGTGTGTGCAAAATTGGAACTTCTTTGCCAGGCCCTAAGAAACTCCTCAGGCAAACATGACTCTACTAAAGGATACAACATAGATGCACACTTATCTGTTGTAACACCTAAGGTTTCAAGTGACCGTATGTGCGATTCCAAGTTGTCATAAAGGCTACACATTGAATTGCCATCATCGGGAGTGGAAGATTTCTTAAGAACTAAAGATAACAACTCTCTTACGTAAACTTCAACCAACAGATCATCTCTACCGAACCTGCTCTTTAAACATTCTACTGCCTTCGTATAATTTTCCCCAATAGGTGGAAAACTTTCAGTAATTTCTCGAGCACGAGACCCTTTCACTGTAGCTTGCATTAAGTATTGAAACTTTCTCTTACTCACAAGATCTACACTGCTACAATCACTGTTGTCTTGAGCGATGCCTCCTGAAGATAGAATATATTCAACACTCACCTCTATATCAAGAAATTGACGTTGATAGTCATCGGCAAGTCTACATTCGTCGTCCAAGTCCTCTTGGCCGACGTCAAGTTTTAGACTTACGACCTTACCATCCAGCTGCAGGAGCTCATCATTTTTCTTCCGAAGTAAAGAAAGGGAAACCTGAACTTTCCTTCGCTTTTCATGAGCTGTCATCTGGACGTCATCAATTTCACCTTTGAGGTTATTCAACTGCCTCGAAAACGCCGCCTGTGTTACCTTACGTAGCTTTATCGCTTAATCCAGTTCACGTTGGGTTGTCTCCATAATTAAAATATATTGATATATTTATCCTATCACTGGTCGCCACTTATTTTACTTTTACGCTCACCGGCGTATCGCAGATTCTTTCTTCTTTTATATTTAAGGAAAATATATCAATTCAAAACAACCATTTATTGACACTTCTGGATGCCATGACAGTTAATTTTACAACAGTGGAAAAAAGATAATAGAGAAAAAAAATAACAATCTTAATGTAGCATCTTTGGCCAAAAGATATGACAACCTCGAACAAGGTGACAGAACAGAACCCTGAGGAACTTCGTTTTCTTGGGTATAATATTGCGATATGTTCTACCGACCCTTACACGGAAGAGTCGGACTACATGAAATTCGTAATGAAAGTCGGTAGATTACCACGGAGTCCCCACTCATGAAGGGTGGAAAGGATCTCGTAGCGCCATATGGTGTCGTAGGTAATTCGGAGAAATGCCTCCTGTATGGCGCTCACAAGTCGCACCAGATAGACGGTGGTGGACATATGGGAGCGAAATCTAGACTGGTACCCTGACAGTAAGCCTCTCTCTTCCAGGAACCACACCAGTCGATGGTTCACCATCTTCTCTCGCAGCTTACATAGGGCATTTGAGAGGCCTGTAGCTGCTGACAAGTTTGGGATCCTTTCCAGCCTTGGGAACCGGTGTCATGATCCACTCTCGCCATTGAGATGGAAACTGCCCATCAATCCATATACGATTGAAGAGGACCAACAATTGCTTTATACTGGATTCGCACAGATGTTTTAACATTCGATTCTGTATGTTATCCGGTCCGGGAGACGTATCCCTACACAGTGAAAGCGCACTGCGCAGTTCCCTTTCAGAGAATGGTACATTGTAGGACTCCAAAGCAGCAGTGGCAAAGGACCAGGGGTGAGCCTCCGCCTCCCGCTTCAGAGTCAGAAACGTAGGATCGTAACTCCCAGAACAGGATACATCATTGAAGTGCGATCCAATACGGTTGGCAATGGCGAGTTGGTCCGTGATGATGTCTCCGATGATGGAGACTCTGTGTGCCATCAATGATATCGGGAGTCCAGAGATCCGACGAAGCTTAGTCCACACTTGAGATGAAGGAGTATGTGTCGTCATAAACAACACATACTTTTCCCACGTCGTTTTATTACTCTCCCGAATCAGATATCGGGCTCTAGCACGCATCCTTTTGAAGGTGATAAGGTTGGCCATAGTGTTTTGCCTCCGATAGCATTTGAAAGCACGTCGACGATCTTTAAAGGCTGCTGCAATCTCGGCTGTCCACCAAGGGGCAAGTTTCCGGTGGGAGTTGCCGGATGAGGAAGGTATTGTTTCCTCAGCAGCAGCCGAAATACCATGCGTTATGTGAATGGTATGATCATAGACACTCTCAAAGGTATCTTCGGCAAAATCAGCACGTGCTGTGAAAGTTGTCCAATCAGCCCGACGGAGAAGCCATCGACTTGGTAATTCGATGGCTCTCTGGTTCGGAAGAGTAACGATAATCGGGAAATGGTCACTAATACAAAGGTCGTCGTGTACACCCCACTGTAGCAGGGGAACCAGCGCACGACAGCACAAGGTGATATCGACATTTGAATAAGTGCCGTGTGCAATAGAGAAGTGCGTAGGTTCCCCTGTGTTTAACAAATACAGCTCCAGCCACCTGATCAGTCTCTCAAAATCTCTCCCTCCATCACTAGTGGTAGCGGAGCCCTAGATGGTGTTGTGGGCATTAACATATCCCAGAAGGAGAAAAAAAAGGGGGGGGGGAGCTGAGAGACTAGATCCACCAGCTGGTTTCAATCCAGTTGAGAATCAGGTGGAATGTACACGTTACATACTGTTGCCATTACTGGCGACGAAGTACGAACTGCAACTGCCTCTAGCTGAGTACGCAATGGCACCTCTTCACTAAAGAGGCTAGAGTGGACGAGAATGCAGACGCCACCGACGGCCACAGCTCCATCCACCGGGTCTTCAGAGAAGAGGTTGAAGTAACGCATTATTGTCTCACGTCCAGGACGAAACCTGGATTCCTGAAGACAGACAATGGTTGCCGAAAACGAAGATATTAATTGACGTAACTCATTGAGATGACCAGAATAGCTATTACAGTTCCCTTGTAAGTAGAAGTGGGTCTTCTACTTACGCTTGACCGTTTGCCACCATTCCTCATCTCTAGTTGGATATGATGGGGCAGGAGAGCGCACCTCAATCTCCACATCTCGGTCCGAAGACGAAGAAAATGGAGCGGGCAGTCCCCTGGATGGCGCGCGGTCTTCGTCGGACTTCACGAGTCTCGCTCTTGGGGAAGAGCGAAAGCGGTGTCGAGGGACTTTCTCCTGGTCCGAAGACGTCTATTTGGGGAAGTAGATGGTCGCTTCCCCGCAGACGCCAGTTCCTTACAAAACATGACCGCTCCTGCTGACACCGCTCCACTGGTGGTGGTGGGAGTGGAATGGCCAGCAGATACCTGAGCAGCCCTGTCTCTAGGAGAGGAAGAGAAACGGCGCTGAACCGATCCTCTCTCCTCCGCTGATATATTTTCCTATTTGTAGGGGAGTTCCTCCATACGGACGAGTTTGGCTTCAGCCGGCTTCCCTCCCTTGATGGTCGTGGGAGAGGGAAGGCCAGCAGAGACAGTAGCCACTCCGTCAGGAGGAGGGCGAGAGAGATGGCGACGAACCTTCTCTCTCATCTCCACTACTACTTTTGTCATATCGGGTGGACTGGAAGAAGGACCAGCCCTGGTCGGCAAACTCTTCTTTCCCCTGTTAACTGAGGAAGACATGTTAGCCAACCGGTTCGAAGAAGAAGAGGACTTCTCCGATTTCGCCGGTTTAGATGATATAACTGTCGCCTTCTTTTCCTTGCCCGAAGAAGGTTGTGGGACCTCCTTCGGGCAGAAAATTTTCGCTGGTACAGCGAGGGGTGATTTCAAATCTGCTGAACTACCGGAAGTCGAGGGTACTACACTGGGAACTGTGACGGCAGGGGTGAATGAGGGCGTCGCTGCGGCCACAAACGTCACCCAAAATTCGGGGGCATTAATATCACGGTACCTCTTGCGAGCATGGTGATATGAAAGCCGATGCAATGTTCTGATTTCTTGGATTGTGGCTTTTTACAGAACTCTGGGCACTGCTTCGATCGTGGAGAGTGGCTTCCTTGGCAGTTATACCAGGCCCAAAATAACTGTGAACATGAGGGAGGAGCCAGATTCACGCGCTCACCCGCGTCAGCCAATTGCATAGCGCGGCGTTGCCTAGTTAACTACGCAATCTGGGCTCGCTGTGCCGTACGAAATCCCTATTTCTCTCCGCGCACGAAAATCATTAATTATCCTATTATTTAGATGAACCTATGTTACAGAGCTAAACATTCTGAAGCTGACTGTGCAAACCCCATGACGATACGACCAGCCGTTCGGGAGATATCATCTGCTCTTGAACAGAAGGGATAATTAGAGCGAAGAATGGTTAGGTGTTGAAATATTTAGTTTCGCTGGGGAAGATAACTAAGAGTGACAGCATGGCTGTATCAATTCAGTAGTGGAGCTTATAGAAGTTAGTGCTGTGAGCTGAAGTTTTGAACTCATAACAATGTTCCGTAGCAAGCCGAGTGGCAGTCGAACAGCGAGGCAAGAACAATATTTTTCAGGGTATACGGCCTTTTAAAGAATCTTTCGAATAGAGAAGTACGTGAAAACACAAAATCTGATAACCTGTGTTGTTGTGTTGTCGGCAAATATGTTTTCTTTTTTTAAATTGAGTAGAATAAAACTCACCTCTTCACAGTCTTACCTCACGAGGCAGAGAGTACCCGGTTCTAACCCTAAGACCAGAACTAAATGTCTTGATTGAGCCGTGAATCGAATCTGGACATCATGGGTGACAGCAAGAGTTGTTGTTGTTGTTGTTGATTATTATTGTTGTAGGGGCTTTGTGACATCGTGGGCATGTAGCCCCGTGTATTTGGGTGTGTGTGGAATTTATGTGATAACCTGCGACACTGTGATGTCTCTACTAGTGTGTATATTTGTAATTGAGGAAGGATTTGCGTAGGAAGCGGCCGTGGCCTTACGTTGGGTACCATCCCGTCATTTGCCTGGAGTAGAAGTGCGAATCCACAGAAGAACCACTTCCAGGATGGCTAAGGTAGGAATCCAACCCACATATTCCTAGGTTTGCATCTCGAGGATGAGTGTACCGTGTTCCAGCCCTCAGACCAGAATTACATTTGTTGGGAATCGTACCCGGGACTCCGCGGTGACAGCCAAGAATGGACAGCAATGTGCTAGCCAGTACACCACAAGGTGGTCTCCAATAAACAAAAACTGATCCCAAAAATTGTATTCTCTGTTTCTATTACCTTATAAAGGGCTACCAAGCAATGTTACTCAGAATGGCTTGGGGTGTAGATTACGTCATGTGATATAATAACGTTGTAATTGTTGTTTCATTTGAGGGGCTTGGACATATTGGTACTTTAGCCCCGTGTACTTGTCTGAAAATCTGGGTTACTGTGGTGTCTGTATTAGAGTGTGTGTATTATTATTATTATTATTCTGGTGAGGATTGGGAAGGAGGCGGCCGTGTCCTTAAGTTAGGAACCATCCCGGCATTTGCCCGGTGTATAAATGAGAAACCACTTTCAGGATGACTGAGGTAGGAATTTTACCTACATCTTCCCAGCTTTGCCTCACGAGATTGAGCGAACCCTGTTCTAGCCCTCAGACTAAAATTAAATAGCTTGGCAGAGCCGGCAATCGAACCTGAACCTCCTGCGCGACAGCCAAGAATGCTGGTCGCTGGTGGTCACTTTCACGAATAACGTTTGTGTGGCATCTTATATCTGCCTCATATCACATTGTGTGCAATCCGTTGTGAGGATAGATATTCGTAGGATCAGGTCCCCCAGCTCGTACATGCGCTTGCATTCGGAGCACCTTGTGTTCTGGGGGAAGGTCGTGTGTATACTGCGAGCGTAGAGCTGTGTCATCTCTGCCAGTCTCACTGTGGCAACAGCGCTCCGCTGGACGCACGCTAATGGGCGAGCCCATGTTCACAGTTGTTTTGGGTCTGGTATAGGACAAATCGGGGGAGGCGTACACCTCTCACCCTCATGTATCCCCTTGTCACACTCTCTACACACGGCCTTGGCAGTGCACCTGGCAGAAACATGCCCGAATTTCTGGCATTGATAACATCACATAGGTGGAGGGATATACGGTCGAACATCGCAGTGGTTCGATGTGACCTACATCTGCTTAGGTAAAACATCACCCTCAAAATGGAGAATAAAAGCGCCGGTATCGACGCTGTTCTCTCCAATCTTTCGGGTGATGCGCCCAATCTTGGTGACGCCTATCTTCCCCAGATTCCACAACAATTCCGCATCGCTATTCAAAATGAATTTACGATGGAAAATAACTCCACGGACCTCATTCAGCGTTTCGTGTTTTGAGACCATAAAGGGAATTTCGCTGAAATGCGTGCATTCCAGCAACGTTTCGGTTTGCTGTCGGCTAATTGTAAGCAGTAGGAGTTGTCCGTTCCGGCGCTTGGAAATCCCGTTTAGATCTCCAAATTTCCCCTCGAATTCCTCGGAAAAGATCATTGATTTCACCACTTTGAAATAATCCCCGTCTGTCCTGATAGCTACCAGGTAGCGATGTGACTTGTCAACAGGGAAACGTGCATTGAAAGTTTTATCCCTGATCCGACACTCAACCTCTTCATTGTGAGCAGACGTCACGCGATCTCAAACAGGGGGGACACCCTCTGATGATTTATTGGGCCGCTTTCGCGTCATCCCAAAATCACCCTCCCCGAATACAACCTACTCCGAATGAGGGTCATCACTGTGGGCGCCACCCAGCCAAGGCAATACCTACCTGGCATAGCAGGTATTGCCCGGGGTCCCAGTGCCTTGAATAGGCACTTCCCCCTCGGCATGCACAGTGATATGTTTGGCGAAATTATTCGGCCGTGCAGGGACCTCCGTTGTGAGGCGGATACCACTGCAAGGGTACATGGCGCACCCACCTGACGGGATGGGGAATACCGTCCAGGCTTTCTGGCCAGATGGCCAAGTTGGTGGCCCTTCCGCAGGCAGCATGACGTTTATTTCTAAGGGTCAAACCAAAAATGGGACCGGAAGTCGGAAAAGACCTTTTACAGGCAGGGGATACCGTAGATGAATTTTCTCTTCCCATCAACAGGGAGCCTTCAAAATCAAAGTCAGTCATGTCAGTCTGTCTTGTCGGCCCTATTAGTGTCCTCCTACGACAAGCAGAGCATACCGTGTGTGTATTCTAACCCGCAACCCACACGGGGGTGTACCTAAAAGGATGTCTGTCGCACCCAATGGGGATTACCCACACTCCAGTAATGCATATTATGACGATAAACGGTTCCATTGTTGTGGAATCGTGCTTCGTCCGTAAATAAGATGGTCGCTAGAAAAGCCGGATCAGTTTCCACAGAACGCCACCCGTGCTTCGAAATCATGACCATGTATCTCCAGGTGTAAGTGCAGATGGTACGGGTGAGACCAGTGGGTGTGCATTATCCGCATAACAGGCACTCCGCTGATGTTCGTCTCCAGTGCAATGGGCCATGTGGTAGTATGAGGGTGACGCTGGATAGCGTCAAACACAACCTCTTCATTGTGAGCAGACGTCACGCGATCTCAAACAGGCCGTGTTTTTCCCAGGGATCCAGTATCTCCCAGGCGTCTTTCCACACTCCGAAATACCATGCCTGTCGGTCGTTGTCTATCCGGATAGAGTTCTTGGTACAGGCGATGCGCCTGGTATGCATTCTGTCGAGCTCCTCCATTAATATAACATATTCAGGCGCGGATTCAAGGGGGGGGGGGGAGTCACGGGGGTCATGACCCCCCCCCCCCCCAAACGGAGAACAAATTTTTTACAATCTCAAAAAAACAAAACACAATAACCAGACAAATGAAACTTAAGGAATTTTAACTGAAAAACAGGTTTTTTTTTCATTTTATTCAATACTGAAAATTTCTTTATTGCAATTATTATGTTCTGTTACAACTGTACTTATTTACTACTTCATACCTGTTATATAAAAACGAGTATTTATATAACAAAATCAACTCGTCTATTTTGTTTAGCAAACCTTGTGATTACTGAATCGATGTTTATAGTGATGTCACGATGAATGTGCAGCAATGTACGAATAGGAATTTGGGGCTTTTTTCGCACCAAAAAAAATTTCCGACGTCCAAACTGCAAGCTTGGTTGGCAATTTAAGCTGTGACTTTCTCCCTTTGTCGGTACCAACCCGACTTGCCGAAACTGCAAGGTACTTTGGTATTTTTCTCGAAGCTCGATGTAAAAATCGCAAAACACGCCGTTGCAATTTGTACGAATATTTTAGGTGCGCTAAACGCATCAAATTTCTATCCATGTAGCTTGCAAAAAATTGGTCTGGTTTTGTACGTTTGGTTATTTTGTGATTGCGTTTTTAGTGATACCATTTTGCTTAACTATTTCGATTCTCTGACCCCCCCCCCCCCCCCAAAGCCGAACTCTAGATCCGCGCCTGAACATATGCATATGCTCTTCGCTGGAATACATCTCGAGGCAGTGAATACGCTTCGTGTTGTGAATTACGTCGAAGGAGCGAGTTCGCGCAGCTACATACTGACTTGCCATCGCATGTTGTTTTCGTTCCAATGGGGCACACTTTGCCCTAACTGTGGTCTACGAAGCTTGGAACATGTACGACGTAGCTAACTGGTTGCCTGTGCCCTAGCCAGAGACAATCACCTCCTCATCCTTGCCCAATCCGGCACCTTAGCTTATGCAACGATACACACGGTCTTCTTTTCTTTTTCTTTTTATTTGATCGCTTACCCTCCAAGCTCGGCTTTACCCTCGGACTTTGCGAGGGATCAGTCCTCTACCGTCGAATTACAGGACAGTGCCTCGGAGCTGAACACACCTTGACAGCAGATACAACTGGGGATGGTGACAAGCCAATCGCCTAAGTGACCACGAACTTGGGTCTAATGAAGGAAAGGGCAGTGAAGGGAGTGGGAAGAAAGATGCCGTGGTCCTGTCGAAAGGAACCATCCCAGCAATCGCCTGGAGGAGACGTGGGAAACCACGGAAAACCACTTCTAGGATGGCTGAGGCAGGAAGCGAACCTGCCTCTACTAAGTCTGTGTGCCCCACGAGGTTGGGTGAACCCCGTTCCAGGCCTCAGACCAGGAACAAAATTTCGTGGCAGAGCCGAGATTTGAACCCGGGCCTCCGCAGTGACATGGTCTTTTACAGAGCCAAATAAACAAATCGTGTCGCCTCCGTGGTGTAGTGGTCAGCGTGCATAAATGCCACCCCGTAGGTCTGAGGTTCGGTACCCGGCTCTAACAAGAAATTTGACAAGTGGTATGAGGGCTGAAACGGGGTCTACTCAGCCTCGGGGAGAAGAGTAGAGTGGGTTCGATTCCCACCTCAGCCATCTTCGAGTGGTTTTCCGTGGTTTCCCACTTCGTCTTCGGGCAAATGCTGGAAAGGTACAGTACCTAACCAAAGGCCACGACCGCCTCCTTCCCTCTTCCTTGCCTATCCCTCTCACTCTTCCCATCCCCTCATCAAGCCCCTGTTCACTTCGCAGGTGAGGCCGTCTGGGCGAATTGCTAGTCACACTCCCCAGTTGTATCCCCTGATTCAGAGCCTCAAGTTGCAGGACACCGTCCTTCGCTTAGTCCGTGGGAAAAGCCAACCCAGGAGGGTAAAAAGATAACGAAAAAAAAACTAATCAGTCTGTGAAAACGATTAAGTATATAACCTTGCCACTTGCCAGGCAACTCCAATCGCGCGCTTGCCATGTGAGCTACTGCGACATTTGACCTGCAGCGCGCTCCTCCCGGTCTATACAATACCTGCTCTTTGTGTGTGCGTGCACCTCTTGTTTTCAAGTGTGTGTTCTGCGTATCTCGGCTCGTTTAACGGGTTCATTCGAGGTACCCATACTGAATTAATAGTGGCGCTCACGATTCCTGCTGTCTTCCAGCCCGTAAACACACATCGCGTTATATTACCCCGGTTTAGGGAGAGGGACCTATGTCTTTCAGAATTGTAGTACATGTGACAGAATGCATAAAACTGGATCGCAAGGGGCCAGTGGACCGTTCGGTATGTAGGCCATAGAGTTTTGTAGACTACTATTACCTGAAGATACCGGTTGAGTTAGCCGTGCTCGTTAAGGCGTGACTGCAGGCAGTCGATCACATCCGGTAGGCGAGGAGGCTCGAAACCCTCCACCGGCAACCTTGAAGATGGTTTTCTGTAGTTTCCTATCTTCCTTCCAGGCAAATGCCGGGGTTAGTCCCCAACTATAGGCCACAGCCTCTACCTTCCAATTCCTCATCCTTACATTCACACTTTCCTCGCCAGACAACCACCACACGGGACGGTACTTGTAGCTCACCCCATGGGTGTCCGCATAGAAGTAGCTGAAAACTTGAGCGAGCCAAACATGTACTCGGACACTCCCGGCACTAAAAGCCATACGCTTAAAATATAATATAAGAACATGAAGATTATTGCGTAAATATATTATTCAAACTTCAATCGCATAATTAGGACTCAAGAAATAACTAGTATTTCCGTGAAGAAATGTGTAGCCCAGTTTCATTTATCCTGCTTATGTTAATTGCCTCTATCAACATACAAAATTCAGTTTGATTGCTGTAATAGATTCGTAGATATTGAGAACCGTCTAAATATATCGGATAGTCGACATGTTGGATTGTTATATATGTAGGCCTTAGAGTTATGTACTATTACATGAAGATTATTGTGTAAGAGTATTATTCAAACTTCAATTGCATGATTAGGACACAAGAAATGGTAAAAACGAGATTTTAAAATTTTGCACAGCCTCCATCTTCTGGTTCTGAAAAAAAAATTGAAATAAATTAGATGCCAGTGGATTAAAATTTGTATAAGCATATACCATACCAAGTTTCACTGTGCTCATCCTTTTCAATATTCGCATTTCGCGTCGCCGGCAGGTTGGATTTGTGATCACCAGGTTATGAAAGTTCCATAGGTGAACTTATGTTTATAGCCTCTGTCAACACACAAAATGTCAGTTTGACTGCTGTCAGATTATCAGATTTTGTGATCCGTCTAAATATTTTGGATGCTCGCCATGTTGGATTGTAACATATGTAGGCCATAGAGTTATGTACTATTAAATGACTATTATTGCGTAGGTTCATTATTCAAACGTTGATTTCGATCGCATGATTGCGACACAAAAAATTAAAACTTAATTTTAAAAATTTGCACAGCTGTCATCTTGAGGTTATGTAAACAATTTGACAAAAATATATGTCAGTGCATTGCAAAGTGTATAAAGAATTGCTCTACCAAGTTTCACTGCGTTCGGATTTTTAACCCGCCAGAAAAGTCTATTTAAATATTTCAAATTCGCATGGTCGCCATGTTCGTTTTGTAGTTAACAGGTTTCTGAAAGTCCCTTGAACGATTTTGTATTAGTGCCTTTTATCACCGTACAAAATTTCAGGTTGATATGAGTAATAGATTCGGAGATATAGAATGACAGTGAAATATTTCGCACAGCCGCCACGTTGGATTGTTGAAACGTAATAAAATTTGTAGGGCACGGTCGGGGTCGGCCAGAATAGTACTATGACCTTACCGAATTTAATTGAAATCTATCCAGCCACTTAGATTTTATTAGTGGGGCGTGGGGGCTCACACACGGACGCACACACACGGACAGAAGGTGAACCATAAGCCTATTTTTCATAAATAGAAATAGGCTAACAGCGAGATTTTAAAATTTGACACTGGCGCCATCTCGTGGTTAAAAAAAACAATTAAGTTTGATTGCTGTCACAGATTAGTTGACATTGAGAATCGTCTAAATATTTCGGATGGTCACCATATTGGATTTTTATATACTTTGTAGGCCATAGAGCTATGTACTATTAGATGATGATAATTGCGTAGGTTCATTGTTCAAACGTTGGTTTCGATCGCATGATTAGGACACAAGAAATTAAACCTTAATTTTAAAATTTCGCACAGCCACCATCTTGAAGTTATGTAAACAATTGAGCTGAATAGGATGTCAGTGCATTACAAGGCGCTTACCATTTGATGTACCATGTGTGACGGCACTCGGATGGTTTTTTAATTTCGAGAAAAGTCTATTTAAATACAACAACTTCGCTTGACCGCCATGTTTGTTTCGTAAAGAGGTTTTTGAGAGTCCCATCGTTACACTTCTATTAGTGCTTTTTTTTCCACCATACAAAACGTCAGGGTGATATCTGTAATAGTTTCGGAGATTTGGAATGCCGGTGAAATATTTTGCGCAATTGCCAAGTTGGATTGGTGAGATGTAATAAAATTTGAAGAGCACAGTCGGGGTTGGACAAAATAGTACTATGACCTTACCGAGTTTCGTTGAAATCGCTCCAGCAGTTTAGATTTTATTAGGGGGAGGAGCGAGGCGACGGTCACATGCAAACACACACATACGAACACACACACGGACTATATGTGATGTCATAGGCCTATCTTTCATAAATGTAAATAATAAAGGAAGCTTTTCAGTCGGTCAACACGACTGAATAGCTTTCATTATTAGAATTAAGCATCACTGAAAAATGGCTTCTATCACTACTAAATGACAATAGGCCAACAAGTAAACGAAAAGCAGGAACGGGAGGTTTAATTTAGAAAAGAAATACTATTATTGGTCACAAAGGAGCCTAAGTTCCGCTTACACGTACCTTGATGCTCGGTACAGTTGGGAGTCGAGTTCCGATCCGACTGTAATGTTCCAGGGCTGTAACGTTCCACACGCTCGTTCTGAGTTCCAAGTTACAGTTCCGGAACGATACCGCAAGCCAGCTCGGGGCAGCGGTATGGCGTACGTTACGTAACGTGGAACACAAGCGGTACGTAACGCATTTCAGTTCTGTTCCGTGTCCCTGATGATTAGTTTAGTCGTTTATTAATGTTAAGTTTTGTCCAATTGAGTAGCTACAATTGAGATTTGGTAAAGATGGCGGCGAAATAAACGTGACACTGAGGTGCCCTTTTCTAGTGCTACTTCTGTACAAAATGTCGTGTTTCAACATATACACACACAGATACACAATGTTTCTTGAAAAAAAAAGTCCCTTAATGCTAGCCACGTTCTTCTACTGGCAGTGATCTGTAAGAAAATCAGGCATTTTTAGTCTACTTTTGACATTTTGCAAAAATGAGGAAAAAGTAGACTTATGAGATCGATCCGGGAAAATGTGTTTCTGTCTGGCTACCTGTCTGTCTGTCTGTCTGGCCCTGTGTGTGTCTCCCCCCCCCCCCTATCAACTCATAAACGGCTTCAGCAATCGAAACCATTTTTTAGTATGAGTAAAGATGAATACCGGAATATCTCAAGCCCATATTTGAAAATGATGTCAGTGCTACCAACTGCTGAAAAAAACGCACTAGAAATTTGAGCTCCATGTTGGATATCTTGCAAGGTATGCATGGGAGCTATTCCAAAATTGGCACACAAGTAGATAATGCTATTTCTGTTTAATTTCCAGGAGGCCATGCGTGACAATGTTGCCAAAATAATTTTAAGCTTTCTGATAGGTCAAGTTTTTAAATGCATATAACTTCTGCACTATCAATTGGATTTCAACCAAATGTTGTATGTAATATGTGGACATAAACATGTACATTACTGAGCGTATTCTTAAGAACCAACAGAGCTGCCAACTGTTAATAATTCTCTCTCTATTTTTTATCCAAATACCTGTATATCAGAAAGTATGCAAGCCGACAGCTTTAAACTATGAACACGTATAGTACCTTACATTTTAGATTAATTTGGAGTAACATATATAGTCAGTTCTACCAACATGATTCTAAGCCTGCTGATAGCACCAATTTTTAAATACAAGTAACTCCTATACTATCAGTTGGATTTCAACCAAATTTCGTATGTGCTATGTGTACCTTAACAGATATGACTATGCTCATTCTTAAGAGCGATCAGGGCTGCCAACTGTTAATAAATGCTGTCTATATTTTTTCCCCAAGATCAATATATCAGAAAATATGCAAGCCAACAGCTCCATACTTTCCACACGTATAGCACCTGGCATTCTAGATAAATTTGGAGTAATCAATGTAAGTAAGTGCTGCCAACATGATTCTATGCCTACAGATAGGTCCAATTTAAGAAAACATGTAACTTCTATACTAACAAATTGATTTCATTCAAAATTGGCACAACAAGATATCATAATATTTCAGATCATTTCTGACCAGCACACGCATGACATTCTTGCCAAACATGCTTTTACGAGTGCTGATAAATCCAGAGTATAACTGCATGTAAAATTAATTGGACTTCTACCAAATTGTGTATTCTGTACCATAAGAGATGGAACTAAGTCGTATATATTAAGTCGCCAGGGCTGCCAACTGTAGTGCTCTATTAGGCTACATTATACCAGGTATATTTCGAACTAATTAGACATTTCGATATTACCAACTTAATTTCGTCATTATTCTAGATAGGTTCATATACTGTAGATTAATCATTGGCATGAATCTTAATTTTAGGGAAGGTAGGCTCTTTAGTTCGTCACGGAACTTCTTGTTAGAGTTTTAATATGTGTTTGAAATTTGTTGCAAATGATTATTTTATCATATTTTCATACATCATGTGACGGTATGTTGATTTAGGCGTTCAATTTTCCATCCATCTTTATGGTGCACCATATAAGGTTTAATACCAAGGGACTTTTTAGTGTTACGCTATACATTTATCTTGTGTCTTTGATATTTATCAATTCATTCATATCGGCTGATGTTGATGTTTGAGTCTTCAGTCTTTTGACTGGTTTGATGCAGCTTTCCATGCCACCCTGTCCTGAGCTAAGCGTTTCATCTCAACATAGCTACCACACCCTACATTCGAGGCAAACTGTTTAACATATTCTAATCTCGGTCTATCCTTACAGTTCTTGTCCTCGACCCTTCCTTCCATAACTAAGTTTGCTATTCCTGGGTGTCTTAGTATGTGTCCTACCAACGTATCTCTTCGCTTCATTAGCAGTCGCCAGAAACATCTCTCCTCTCCCACTCGTCTTAATACCTCTTCGTTTGTAACCCTCTCTTCCCATCTGATCTTCATCATTCTCCTGTAACACCACATTTCTAACGCTTCAAAGCTCCTCTTTTCTGCTGCACCAATAGTCCAATTTTCACTTCCATAGAGTGCCACACACGATGTCAACTGATTCCTTTTCTGTAGAAATACTTTCCTTGCCTGAGCCAACCTACTTTTTATATCCTCTTTCCTCCAACCATCACTGGTTATTTTGCTTCCTAAGTAACTTAACAGAAGTCTTCTGAGATTCGGAGATATAGAATGCCAGTGAAATATTTCGCACAGCCGCCATGTTGGATTGTTGAAAAGTAATAAAATTTGTAGGGCACGGTCGGGGTTGGCCAGAATGGTATTATGACCTTACCGAATTTAATTGAAATCTATCCAGCCACTTAGATTTTATTAGTGGGAGTTGGGGGCAAACACACCGACACACACGGACAAAAGGTGATCTCATAAGCCTATTTTTTCATAAATAGAAATAGGCTAAAAACGAGATTTAAAAATTGACACTGGCGCCATTTCGTGGTTAAAAAAACAATTAAGTTTGATTGCTGTCACAGATTAGTTGACATTGAGAATCGTCTAAATATTTCAGAAGGTCACCATATTGGATTTTTATATGCATTGTAGGCCATAGAGCTATGTACTATTAGATGATGATTATTGCGTAGGTGCATTGTTCAAACGTTGGTTTCGATCGCATGATTAGGACACAAAAAATTAAACCTTAATTTTAAAATTTCGCACAGCTGCCATCTTGAAGTTATGTAAACAATTGAGCTGAATAGGATGTCAGTGCATTACAAGGTGTATACCATTTGCTGTACCATGTGTGACGGCGCTCAGATGGTTTAAATGCGAGAAAAGTCTATTTAAATACAAAAACTTCGCTTTGCCGCCATGTTCGTTTTGTAAAGAGATTTTTGAGAGTCCCATCGTTACACTTCTATTAGTGCTTTTTTCCACCATACAAAACGTCAAGGTGATATCTGTAATAGTTTCGGAGATATGAAATGCCGGTGAAATATTTCGCACAGTTGCCATGTTGGATTGGTGAGATGTAATAAAATTTGAAGAGCACAGTCGGGTCGGACAAAATAGTACAATGACCTTACCGAGTTTCGTTGAAATCGATCTAGCAGTTTAGATTTTATTAGGGACGGGAGCGAGGCGACGGACACATGCAAACACACACATACGTACACACACATGGACTATATGTGATGTCATTGGCCTATCTTTCATAAATGTACATAGTAAAGGAAGTTTTTCAGTCGGTCAACACGACTGAATAGCTTTCATTATTAGAATTAAGCATCACTGAGAAATGGCTTCTATCACTACTAAATGAAAATAGGCTAACAAGTAAACGAAAAGCAAGAACGGGAGGTTTAATTTAGAAGAGAAATACTATTATTGGTCACAAAGGAGCTAAAGTTCCGCTAACACGTACCTTGATGCTCGGTACAGTTAGGAGGCGAGTTCCGACTGTACCGTTCCATACGTAACGTTCCGCTAACACGTAACTTGATGTTCGGTACAGTTGGGAGTCGAGTTCCGACTGTACCGTTCCAGGGCTGTAACGTTCCACTTGCTCTTACCGAGTTCCAAGTTACAGTTACGGAACGATACCGCAAGCCAGCTCGGGGCCGCGGTATGGCATACACAGCGGTACGTAAAGCATTTCAGTTCTGTTCCGGGTCCCTGATGATTAGTTTAATCGTTTATTAATGTTAAGTTTTGACCAATTGAGTAGCCACAATTGAGATTTGGTAAAGATGGCGGCAAAATAAACATGACACTGAGGTGCCCTTTTCTAGTGCTACCTCTGGACAAAATTTCGTGTTTCAATTGAAAGGGGGGAGCACACATATACACACACAGACACACAATGTTTCTTGAAAAAAGTCCCTTAATACTAGCCACGTTCTTCCACTGGCAATGGTCTGTAGGAAAATCAGGCATTTTTAGAGTTTTAATATGTGTTTGAAATTTGTTGCAAATGATTATTTTATCATATTTTCATACATCATGTTACGGTATGTTGATTTAGGCGTTCAATTTTCCATCCTTCTTTATGGTGCACCATATAAGGTTTTATACCAAGGGACTTTTTTAATGTTACGCTATACATTTATCTTGTGTCTTTGATATTTATCAATTCATTCATATCGGCTGATGTTGTTGTTTGAGTCTTCAGTCTTTTGACTGGTTTTATCCCGCTCTCCATGCCTCCCTGTCCTGAGCTAGGCGTTTCATCTCTACATAGCTACCACACCCTACATTCGAGGCAAACTAACATATTCTAATCTCGGTCTACCCCTACATTTCTTGTCCTCGACCCTTCCTTCCATAACTAAGTTTGCTATTCCTGGGTGTCTTAGTAAGTGTCCCACCAACCTATCTCTTCTCTTCATTAGCAGTCGCCAGAAACATCTCTCCTCTCCCACTCGTCTTAATACCTCTTCGTTTGTAACCCTATCTACCCATCTGACCTTCATCATTCTCCTGTAACACCACATTTCAAACGCTTCAAATCTCCTCTTTTCTGCTGCACCAATAGTCCAATTTTCACTTCCATAGAGCCCACGCTCGATGCCAACAGATTTCTTTTCTGTAGAAACGCTTTTCTTGCCTGATCCAACCTACTTTTTATATCCTCTTTCCTCCGTCCATTACTGGTTATTTTGCTTCCTAAGTAACAGAAGTCTTCTGAGATTTGGAGATATAGAATGCCAGTGAAATATTTCGCATGGCCGCCATGTTGGATTTTTGAAACGTAATAAAATTTGTAGGGCACGGTTGGGGTCGGCCAGAATAGTACTATGACCTTACCGAATTTAATTGAAATCTATCCAGCCACTTATATTTTATTAGTGGGGGGGGGGCACACACACGGACATACACACACGGATGAAAGGTGATCCCATAAGCCTATTTTTTCATAAATAGAAATAGGCTAAAAGCGAGATTTTAAAATTTGACGCTGGCGCCATTTCGTGGTTAAAAATACAATTAAGTTTGATTGCTGTCACAGATTAGTTGACATTGAGAATTGTCTAAATATTTCCGATGGCCACCATATTGGATTTTTATATACTTTGTAGGCCATAGAGCTATGTACTATTGGATGATTATTGCGTAGGTTCATTGTTCAAACGTTGGTTTCGATCACATGATTAGGACACAAGAAATTATGTAAACAATTGAGCTGAATAGGATGTCAGTGCATTACAAGGTGTATACCATTTTCTGTACCATGTGTGACGGCGCTCGTTTGGTTTAAATGCGAGAAAAGGCTATTTAAATACAACAACTTCGCTTGGCCGCCATTGTGGAGAAAGTGAACTAAAGCTCTTTCGAGCAATCTACTTCCTGTAGAAAATAGACAGTGTTTTGATTTACATAGTTTTGATTTTGTTATCTTTGAGTGTAGTGTCTTTGGAATGTCTTTGGATGCGATGTTGAGTTGTGTTAATAAAATATTGATTACTGTATATTAAAATGATTTGGTATGGCATATAACTGGCGACCGTGACAGGACTACTGGCAATCTCAACATCAAATAAAACAGAACAACGATGACCGAACGTCGAGTATTACGCGGCGTATTTACACGTGAGGTAAACAAGCTTGAAGAACTGTTGGCGCTTGCTGATGGTGACCACGTGGAGATTCGTAGCAGATATGCTTCACTTGTGGAACGCTACGAGAAGTTAAAACGTCTGGATGATGAAGTTTACAATGAGCTGCTGCTAAAGGAAGACCTTGAAGACATCGTGCTTGAAACAGAGGTCAACAATTGCAGTCAGTACGACTTGAAATATTTTAAGGTTAGGGAAAAGGTGCAGGCCTTACAAGTTGGAGATCAAGCCGTTTCTGAAGCTAAAATGAGTAACTGTTCACGTACTTCTAATCAGAGACTACTAAGACTACCAAAACTAGAACTGAAAAAAATTGACGGAAACGTGAAGTGCTGGATTGGGTTTTGGGCGCAATTTACTAAAATACATGAAGATAGCAGGCTTAAAGATGAAGATAAATTTGTTTATTTGAATCAGTGTATGGAACCTGGTTCGTGTGCTCAGTAGTTGGTAGAAAACTTTCCTCCTTCAAAGGAAACCTACAAAAAGGCTATAGAATTGTTGAAGTCTAGGTATGGGAAGGCTGAGTTGCTCATTGAGTACTATGTTAGAGAACTTTTATCCTTGGTGTTAAAGAAGGATAGTTTAAGGTTCATAGCCCAACTGTATGACAGTCTGGAGGGACAGTTGAGAGCACTTGATTCCTTGGGCGTAACAGAGGAGAAATATGCTGCAATGTTATTTCCACTAGTAGAGAGTGCCTTGCCAGAGGTTATGTTTAGAACTTGGGACAGATATCGTGTATCAAAAGAAACGTCTACCAAGGAACCTGACTGTTGCTTGAGTGAATTGTTAGCCTTCTTAAAGACTGAGGTAGAAGGTGAAGAACGGCTTAAGCTAAGACATAGTTCTTTTGAAGTTAACGAGAGGACGGATCGAGTTAAGCAAGATGATAGGACCAAGACTAAGAATAGGGACATACCTTCAGCGGCTTCTTTAATTTCAATAGAGGATGTTTCAGTTAGTAAGGGAAACAGAAATAACAAAGATACGGCTTGTATATTCTGTGGCAGAACCTCACATCTTTCTCAAGACTGTGCTGTAGCTATTGATTATTCTCAAGAAGAACGCCAAGTAACGTTAAAGAAAAAGGGAGCTTGTTTTAGGTGTCTACGACCGGGACATGTCAGTAAGATGTTTGTGAAGTGCCCATTTTGCAAGGGGAAACATTACGCTTTGATGTGTGCGAAAACAGACTCAGATGAACCAAAAGGTAATTCGGTTCCAAAAACAGTTAGCATGATGGCAGGTAGTAATAAAGGGCATGTGACCTATCTGCAGACTTTAGTTCCTAGAGTAGTTGTTGGTGGATCCACGCACAGAGTAAGAGTTCTGTGTGACAGTGGATCGCAGAGAAGCTACATAAAGAAGTCTTGTGCTAAGAAATTTGAGTTGGAACAAACTGGAAAGGTAACACTAAGTCAAGAATTATTTGGAGGTAGGAAAACAGCACCTGTTTGTTTCGAGTCCTATCAAATAACTTTGCTGGATATGAACGAGGAAAACAGATGTGAGGTTGCAGTGTTAGGCTCTGATAGTATCTGTGGAGGTGCTCCCCTAGTTGATGCTGACTTGTTTAATTTACTGAGGGACAAGGGAGTTGAACTTAGTGATGTTGGCCAAGATAATGGTGGAAACAGTACTGGCATTCAGGTATTGTTAGGAGCTGACGTGTGGGCTCAGATAATCACGCCAGACTTTCTACATGTAAACAAGAGTCTAGTAGCTGTGAGAACTTGTTTAGGGTGGACACTTAAGGCTCTTCTGAGATCACTTCAACTACTGGCTCGTCTTACACTCTACTTACTTTAACTCAATCAACAAGAGTGGCGGATTTGTGGGAAATTGAGACTTTGGGTATAAAAGATCCTGGCGAACCGATAAAAAAGGAAGAAAGGGAACAAGAAGTTCAGATGTTCTTCGATAGGACTGTGAAGAGAGAAGAGGAATCTGGGCGCTACATTGTCAAACTACCCTGGATTGATGGTTGTACTTCTCTGGAAACGAATCGTGAAATTTCTCAGAAACGATTATTGAAAACTTCAAGAAAGTTACGAGTGATGCAGAAATTTCAGGATTATGATGAGGTGTTACAGGAATGGGTAAACAAAGGGATTATCGAAGGTGTTGAAAACGAGGTTTTGGATGGACCTACACATTATTTGCCTCATAGAGCTGTGCTGAAAGATGGTGGCACTACAAAGATAAGGCCGGTGTTCGATGCTTCCAACAAAGACAGAAATGGTCATTCCTTGAATGATTGCCTCGAGCCCGGACCCAACCTCATCGACCTTGTTCCATCAGTGCTGACCAATTTTCGAACCTATCCTATAGGTCTAATAGCTGATATAGAGAAGGCATTCCTGCAGATTATCATTGATCCTGAAGACAGGGATATGCTCCGTTTTCTCTGGTGGGATAATGATAAGATTACCACTTTTCGACATTGCCGGGTGGTTTTTGGTGTTTGTTCCAGTCCCTTCCTATTGGTTTCTGTACTGAACAACCTTCTGGAAGAGCCCCCAACTCATTTGAAGGAAGTAGCTACAAAAATGAAACCTGCATTTTATGTGGACAACTGTCTTACTGGAGTCGCTTCAAAGGAAGAAATTGGACCATTTATTTTAAAGGCACAAGAATTGATGTTATCCGCAGGTTTCAATTTGAGGGGATGGGTGAATTCCTTTGATTGTGGTGTTGGTAAAACTGAGAATGTCTTAGGACTTCGTTGGTATTGCGACGTAGATGAACTTGGATGTAACTTCAGCCCGACTACCGGTTTAGTAACCCGAAGAGTGGTACTATCCAGCGTGCAAAATATATTTGATCCGATTGTATTTTCAGCCCCAGTAACTCTGATTCCCAAGCACATTCTGCAGAAGACATGGCAGAAAAGTATAGGATGGGATGAGGTTTTACTAGGAAACATTTGTGAGGAATTATGTCGATGGACTCAGCAGTTGCAATACCTACATGACCGTCGGATACCTAGAAGGATTTTCCTGAATGACAACAGCACTTTGCATGTATTTGTGGACGCTAGTAAAAGAGCGTTTGGTTGTTGCATATTTCTGAGAACGGAAGAAGAAGGTAAGATCAAACTGAGTCTTCTGATGGCTAAATCTACAGTGGCGCCTCTCAAAGAACTGACACTACCCCGCCTTGAACTGATGGGAGCGCTCCTTGGAGTTAGAATGTCTCGGTTGAGCCTTCGATGCCTACACCGGAATGACATACACACAGTGTTTTGGTCCTATTCAACAGTAGTCTTGGCTTGGATTGCTAATAAAGGGCTTTGGTCGGTGTTCGTAGAGAATCGGGTAAAGGAAATTCATGAGTACAATGAGGCTAGTTCATGGAGACACATACCGGGCAGCCTCAATCCTGCAGATCTCCTGTCTAGAGGGTGTTCACCAACACAACTTTGGAGATCCAGATGGTGGGAGGGTCCGTCTTGGCTTAAATGTAAAGAAGAAGAATGCGTATTTAATCGTCCTGAACCATTGTTGGAAGAAGTCAACAGGGAAAGGAGGAAAACAGTTGTAGCTGCTAAGAACACTGTTGTGGAAACTATTTTACTGCAATTAAGTTCACGATTCTCTGGATACATCAAAATCGTTAGGACCATTGCTTGGATTTTGAGATTGAAACAAAGGAATCGTAGAGACCACGTATCAACGGAAATTACCGGGTGAGTTAGCCGAGGTCGTTGCGGCATGACTGTTGGCAGTCGCTCACATCCGGGAGGCGAGGAGGTTCGAATCCCCCCGCCGGCAACCTTGAAGATGGTCTTCTGTGGTTTCCCATCTTCCTTCCAAGCAAATGCCGGGGTTGGTCCTTAACTATAGGCCACAGCCGCTACCTTCCAACTCCTCGACCCTCCCATCCAACATTCCTCCCCAACGGTACTTGTAGCTCAACCCATTGGGTGTCCGTCTCGAAGCAGCTACAAAACTGGCGAGCCGAACATGTCCTCGGACACTCCTGGCACTAAAAGCCATACGCTAAAAAAAAAAAAAAAAAAAAAACGGAAATTGATAGCGAAGAGTTTCTCAATGCAGAGAAGAAACTGTACTTCCTTATCCAGAAGGAAACGCTTTATGAAGAAGAGAGAAAAGAACAATTGAAGAATCTGGAGGTGTTCACAGACGATGAAGGAATTCTACACATGAAGTCAAGAGTCGTTGATTCTGACGACACTCCTGAGTATACCTATCCAGTTGTACTTCCATCAAAACATGTGATGGTTGAAAGAATGATTGAACAATTTCATCGATTCCATAACCATACTGGGACGCACACACTGCTTGTTTTGTTGCGCCAAAGGGTTTGGATAGTTAGAGGAAGAAGGACGGTGGCAGCAGTTGTGCGGAAATGCGCAATCTGTCGTCGTAACTCTGCTAAGGGTTTTGAGGTACCTTTTCCTCCGTTGCCACAGGATCGAATCAAGGCATCGAGCGTTTTCCAGATCACGGGCACAGACTTGGCCGGCCCTGTGTTTCTACGAGGAGGAGAAAAGGGATGGATTGTGATATTCACTTGTGCAGTTTATCGGGCTGTACATCTGGAATTGATCACTTCACTTAGTACAGTAGCGTATATCCAAGCACTACGCCGATTTGCGGCAAGAAGAGGAAGAGTGAATACCATGTATTCGGACAATGGGACGAATTTCACCGGACTTCGCAGAACCATGGAGCAATTGGATTGGACTGAAATAGAGAGGACGTGCAGCCTTCTGAAGATTAAATGGAAGCTGAACCCTCCCACTGCAGCCTGGTGGGGAGGATTCTGGGAAAGGTTGATTAAGATTCTAAAGGATTTGCTTCGCCGTAATTTGGGTAAAGCTTGCCTAAATTATGAGGAAATGTGTACTCTTCTGTGCGATTGTGAGAACCTGATGAACAATCGACCTTTGACTTATCTTTCTGAAGAAGATGAACTCAAGCCAGTCAGACCCTCCATGTTCCTACAGAGCCTAGAGGGTAATGATGTAACCGACTTAGACCAAATTCAAACCAGCAGTTTAAACGACAGATGGCGTTATCTACAAGCTGTTCGGGAGAGCCTGAGAAATCGCTTCAAAAAAGAATACCTGGGATTTCTCCGATCACGGAGCAAAAAGCAACAGGGATCCATACAAGTAGGAGACATAGTACTGGTGGAGAGCGACAACAAGAAACGTATCAACTGACCCTTAGGGAGAGTGGTGGAGCTGTTACCAGGAAGAGACAATGTGACTCGTCTGGTTAAAATTAAGACAGCAACTGGCATTCTACTTCGTCCAGTACAGCGACTTTATTCGTTAGAGATAAACTGTCTTAACAAACGTGATTCTATCAACACTTCACAACACCGACTAAGTGAGCCGGTCCTTAATGAAGATATTCCCTGCAGTAACTCAGGAACTGAAAAGGAGAGTGAATTCAAGACTCGTTGTGGTAGAACTGTTAGGCAACTCAAGAAACTAGACTTATAGTGGTTCACATTCCTGAGCTCAATGTTCAACTATAATTTTAGAATGTTTACTTCAGTTTATGAGTGTGTGTTGCAAAACTACCTTTTGCAAGGTGGGAGAATGAGGAGAAAGTGAACTAAAGCTCTTTCGAGCAATCTATTTCCTGTAGAAAATAGACAGTGTTTTGATTTACATAGTTTTGATTTTGTTATCTTTGAGTGTAGTGTCTTTGGAATGTCTTTGGATGCGATGTTGAGTTGTGTTAATAAAATATTGATTACTGTATATTAAAATGATTTGGTATGGTATAGCCATGTTCGTTTTGTAAAGAGGTTTTTGAGAGACCCATCGTTACACTTCTATTAGTGCTTTTTTCCTTCATACAAAACGTCAGGATGATATCTGTAATAGTTTCGGAGATATGGAATGCCGGTGAAATATTTCGCACAGTTGCCATGTTGGATTGGTGAGATGTAATAAAATTTGAAGAGCACAGTCGGAGTTGGACAAAATAGTACTATGACCATACCGAGTTTCGTTGAAATCGCTCCAGCGGTTTAGATTTTATTAGGGAGGGGAGCGAGGCGACGGACACATGCAAACACACACATACGTACACACACACGGACTATATGTGATGTCATAGGTCTATCTTTCATAAATGTAAATAATAAAGGAAGCTTTTCAGTCGGTCAACACGACTGAATAGCCTTCATTATTAGAATTAAGCATCACTGAAAAATGGCTTCTATCACTACTAAATGAAAATCGGCCAACAAGTAAACGAAAAGTAAGAACGGGAGGTTTAATTTAGAAACGAAATACTATTATTGGTCACAAAGGAGCAAAAGTTTGCTGTGTAGGTTACACTCTGCCTTATATGGCAACACTGCGAGAAGGTGAGTTGGATTCCCATCTAAGCCATCTTAGATTGGTTTTCCGTTGTTTCCCACTTCTACTCCAGGAAAATGCGTGGATAGTTCCTAAGTCAAGGCCACGGCCTACTCCTCTCCAAGCCATGCCATCATTACAAATACACACGTTACTACAGACATCACAATTACAAAGTTTAGACCTATCAGACAAATTCCATAAAAACCTCAACTACATGGACCGATGAACAATAACCTATGTTCCAAACCTCTATATGGAGCAACAATAAATATTTCGAATCAATAGGATCCATCGTATTGTTTTCAGGAAACATATTTCTAACGTAGGCTACAGTATGACCGCGATCGAAACGAGCAACGTGCCTTGCTTGCCCTGTCTGATGCGGCACGCACTCAGACTGAAATCAGTATTTTTATTTTTATTTTTATTTATATTTCAAGAAGTAATTATCCTATGTTTGAATAAATAATTTGCCTGGAATTGCATATGGCATCGTTCAAACTGGGATAGTTGTTGACGCAGAAAAAATGATCTTTTCATCAGGGTTCTAGGTAGGACAGTAGATACTGAAAAAATTCCTTAGGCTAGATAGAGTATTTCGATATCATGAAAGAAATGCCCCTAGATTAGATAACAGGTATGTAATTGATATAGTTGTTGTGTAATTAGGCTATTATGTGACAGTTTGTAACAACCAGCGTAACAGTGTAATAAACGCAGTGTTACAATTGCCGTGGTAACTAAATAGACTGTGTAATAGCCGTAATAGTCTACGTAAAAATTCGGTGTAATAGCCATAATGGTTTTAATAGCTAATGGACAGTAGTTCCGGTAACAGTCCTGTAATAGTATGTAGGCCTACATACATTTTGGGAAATGCTGCTGTACTGTTACAGGCTCTGTACCGTTCCACTTTCCGTTGGAACATGAGAACCTGGAACGTTACGCATAGATACCGGGTGGCTGGTTGGTATAACCTGGAACGGTACACAGTGTAACCGGGAACTGGTGGAAACGTTACTCTATTTCGATAACCAAGAACGGTACGCAGAGTAACTTTCCAACTGGTAACGCTGAGGAATCGGTCCAGTCATGTACCGTTCCATACGTAACGTTCCGCTAACACGTACCTTGATGCTCGGTACAGTTGGGAGTCGAGTTCCGACTGTACCGTTCCAGCGCTGTAACGTTCCACATGCTCGTACTGAGTTCCAAGTTACAGTTCCGGAACGATACCGCAAGCCAGCTCGGGGCCGCGGTATGGCATACGTAACGTAACGTGGAACACAGCGTTACGTAACGCATTTCAGTTCTGTTCCGGGTCCCTGATGCCAGGTATACAGTATTTCGAACTAATTTGAAATTTCTATATTACCAACTTAATTTCGTCATTATTCTAGATAGATCCATATAGATTAATCATTGACATGAAACTTAAATTTTAAGAAAAGTAGGCTCTTTAGTTCGTCACGGAACTTCTTGTTGTTGTTGTTTTTTAAATCTCAGTAAGGTTTACATGATACTTGATTATCAAATCCGTATTTGTAGACTGAGTTCTACCATATTTATGAGAAATTAATAATAATAATAATAATGATAATAATAATAATAGTCTAATAATAATAATAATAATAATAATAATAATAATAATAATAATAATAATAATAATAATAATAACTGCTTAAAGTTTATACAGTATGTACAATTTTAGGTCTTGTCGAACTTTGAATGTCTGCGGACGCTAATGATACTCGTAGTTACAATTCACAAGATCGCAGGTTCAAACCCAGCCGAAGTCGTCAGATTTTTGAAGAGCATTAAAATCCCTCAGCGTGCCTTCCTTCGGAGGGGAAGTAAAGCCGGCGGTCCCATCTCATAGATTTATGGCATGAAAAAGAACCTTCCACTAACTACACTTGTGTGAAGCCAAACTTTGTAGGCTAGAATTGATAACGCTCTAATAGTTCCAAAGTTCGCCGCCAGGTGCTGACTGCGATGCCGTCCGTTACCCAAGTCCGCAGGCTAGGTGTCGTGGACGGTAGCATTTGGTAGAAAAAGTAGGAACTATTTGAAATTACTGTCTGCAGTCCTCACTTGAATTAAAACAGATAACACACACTAATACAGCCATGACAATTAACACCAGTTAACAGACAGATTCTACACACGCCCAAAGTACACGGGGCTACAAGACCGCGTTGTCACAGCCCCTAAACTAAGGTACCAACCTACCAACCAGTTACAATTCAAATGCTGAGAAAGAATTACAATAACAATTATGCTGTACAGGCCGGACGTTTGTTTTAGACGATTGCCCTTGACCTTGAAGCCTGTGGGTGAGCCTACACACACTCACTCTCTCACCCTATCGCTTCACACTTGTCACCACCGATCTGATGTAATGGAATTCCAGACTTGAGCAGATAGTACAGTCCACATCGAAGTATTGTGTGTCGCTGAAGTACACGTTACATAGTTACGAACAGAATGTCATTATATTTGCCAATGACTGTACTCCTAGCAGAAGTGTGAAACAGATTTGTCAATCATCGGATCGCTTGGGGCAGCTGATAACAACACAGGTACTGCAGTAACTCGCGCTCGCCTCCAGGCTTCCATTAAGATTTTTCACTCGTCTAAAACAAACGTCCGGCCTGTACAGTCCGATCTTTCTAAGCTTTTGACTCTTTCTTACAGTGCCGCCAGTAGCCTAGTAGCGGTTGTTGTTGTTGATCCATTTTAGGGGCTTTGTAACATCGGGGTAATGTATCCCTGTGTACTTGGGTGTGTATGTGCATGGAATTTGTCTGATAACCTGTGTTATTGTGATGGCTGTAAGGTAAGACCGAAAGCCGAAATCTGAAAAAAATGACTTTTTTCGTTTATTGACTTATGTTACAATTTGGACTTGAACGAACATTCCGGTGTATCATTTATATAGAAATTCGTCCTAGAAGTATTTTTAATTATTTTTTTAAAATGGATTTTCGTTTCAAGTTGCACCGATTGGTATAGTCATTGATACATCAGGAACTTCTTGACCTAGAAGGCTGTGATTTGGTTCATCTTAGAGTTCCGGAAGTTGGCTATACTGTTGCGCCACATGACTTGACGGTTTGGTGCTGGCCGAAGCTGGAGAGGTAGTTTCGCTCCGAAGCTAGTATTTAAATGTCCAATGATTGGAGATTGTTGGAAGAAATGGAAACGTAAAAAGACTTAATGCTTAATAACCTTCAATCATGGGAATTCAGGCAGATTTAAGGTTCTTGAAGAACTGGGAGTAGAAATAGGAAAGCATACAGCATCTGGATTGGAAGTACTGGACAGGTTAAGGGTGCAAAAAGCAGAATTTGCGGCAAATCTGACAACAAAAGAAGCAAGAAAGAAGAAAAATGGAGCAGATTAGCCAGTGAGGAGTCAGCTATGGTGCTGGATGCTTCTAATTGGTCAAGAAAAACGTATAGGGTAAGTTAAGGATACTTTTTTCACTCTTCAACTTTGGAGTTGATTTTCTTGAAACGTAAAAAATATCAATAAAATATGTTTCTTTTTGTTCAAAACTATACAATGTATAACCATGAAATTTTGACAGGTACTTAATGTGTTTACAATACAGCTGGGGATCTTCAATCAGGTCATTGTGACTAATACCTTGAGAGTTATGTCTCATTGTTCATGATTTTTAGCCTACTTTTCACATTTTGCAAAAATGAGGAAAAAGTAGACTTATGAGATCGATCCGGGAAAATGTGTGTCTGTCTTTCCGTCTGTCTGTCCTTCTGTCTGTCTGTCTGGCTGTGTGTGTGTGTCCCTATCAACTCCTAAACGGCTGCAGCAATCGAAACCAAATTTAGTATGAGTAAAGATGTATACCGGAATATCTCAAGCCCATATTTGAAAATGATGTCAGTGCTACCAACTGCTGAGAAAAACGTAATAGAAATTTGAGCTCCATATTGGATATCATGAAAGGTATGCATGGGAGCTATTCCAAAATTGGCACACATGTAGATAATACTATTTCAGTTTAATTTCCAGGAGGTCATACATGTCAGTGATACCAAAATAATTTTAAGCCTTCTGATAGGTCCAATTTTTAAATGCATATAACTTCTACACTATTAATTGGATTTCAACAACATTTTGTATCTAATATGTGTACAAAAACAGATATGACTGAGTGTATTCTTAAGAGCCACCAGGGCTGCCAACTGTTAATAATTGCTCTCTCTATTTTCTTCATCCAAATACCAATATATCTGAAAGTATGCAAGCCTACAGCTTTAAACTATGCGCACGTATCGTACCTGACATTTTAGATTAATTTGGAGTAACTTAAATACTTTAGTTCTACCAACATGATTCTAAGCCTGCTGATAGGACCAATTTTTAAATACATCTAACTCCTATACTATCAGTTGGATTTCAACCAAATTTCGTATGTGCTATGTGTAACATGACAGATATGACTATAAGTATTCTTAAGAGCAATCAGGGCCGCCAACTGTTAATAAATGCTGTCTATATTTTTTTACCCTGATATCAATACATCATAAACTATGCAAGCCAACAGCTCTATACTTTGCGCACGTATAGCACCTGACACTGTAGATTAATTTGGAGTAATTAATGTAAGTCAGTGCTGCCAACATGATTCTATGTTTGCAGATAGGTCCATTTTTAAAATACATGTCACTTCTATACTAACAAATGGATTTCATCCAAAATTGCCACAACAAAATATCATAATAGTTCCGATTATTTCTAACCAGCACACGCATGCCATTGTTGCCAACATGCTTTTACGCGTGCTGATAGATCCAATGTCTAACTGCATGTAATGTTCATTGGACTTCAACCAAATTTTGTATTCTGTACCTTAAGAGATGGAATTAAGAATTTATTCAGTCACCAGGGCTGCCAACTGTAGTGCTCTATTAGGCTACATTATACCTGGAATATTTCGAACTAATTGGACATTTCGATATTACCAACTTAATTTCGTCATTATTCTAGATAGGTTCATATACTGTAGAATAATCATTGGCATGAAAAGTAGGCTCTTTAGTTCGTCACGGAACTACTTGTTTTTATTGGAATATATATTTTCCAAAAAAATAATAATAATACTTCCACATTTATTGAACCACAGTTCCAAATGTAGATCCCAGCTCTTAGTAAGAGTTGGGAAATATACTGTAAACATTTCATGCATTTATCCTTAGCAGTTTCTGAGAAAATGGAACATAAAATATACAAAATTTCCATTGGCGCGGTAGGGCATTCGGTCTTACCAGTTAGGAACCATACCGGCATTCGCCTGGAGTAGAAGTGGGAAACCACGAAAGACTACTTCCAGGATGGCTTAGGTGGGAATTGAACCCACCTCTTCTCAGTTTTGCCTCACTAGACTAGTGTACCCCGATCCAGCCCTCACACCAGAATTAAAGATCTTGGCAGAGACGGGAATCGAACCCGGGCCTCCGCAGTGTCTCCCAAGAGTGCTAATCACTACGCAATAAGGCGGCCGAAAGTAGTAACAATAACACTCACTACAAGGATTCTCAGCGAGTATTTTCGCTGTGGAGGACCCGAGAGCTGTACTTCTTGAACCGGTCTGGTGACCATGTATTCGTAACATAAGCAGACCATGCGATACAAAAAAAAAAAAAAAAAAAACTCGACACGAATGGAAATTGGGAATTAAGGTTCCCCACGGGGAAACTTACAAGGTTCGATGACGTAGAGCAAAGTTAGTGTGACGGAATTACTGACACGTCATGGTTTGAAGGCCATGAGCATCAGTGGTCCGTCCAGTTCGTCCACTGGAGCTCAGTTGCGGTCTGTACTGGCTGCAGGATACCACAAGTAGCAGGTAAGACAGAATCGCTACCAATCATCGTGCGCTATTCAGCCAGTAGAGGCTCCTTCTATTTACCAACATTGGTGTAGGCCAAATGTGAAAAAGTAAATAAATTAATAATAATATAGTTGCAAAACACATATTCAAAAATACAATTCTGTGTAAAAGTTAGTTTACATGTATGCGTGTTTTCCGACAGAATACAAATGCAACACTCAAGAAATGGGTTCTAAATTTTCTGCATACATTTTATTTGGCAAATGACTAAAATGCGATTTTTGTTTGCAATTCTTGAATTTATTTTAAATATGGAAATTCTTTCCATGCCAGACTCTAGAATTCCAAAATGATATCGTCCCTAGAAAGTCAGAATATCATAAGTAACCAATAAAAAATACCCGATATACTAATGTATTAGTGATAGAGGTTGTGTTAGGATTGTGTCTATAGCAGAATATAGTTATAGCCTGAACTTAAACGGTAACAATCTACGATATTTTTCCTTCAAAATGTTATTGTATTTTCATCTAGGGCCTTGGATATCGTGGTCATCGTTCCCGTGTACTTGGGCATGTGTAAAATTTGTCTGTGGTAGTAGTTTGCGTATTTGTTATTGAACCAAGGATTAGGAAGGAAGTGGTCGTAGTCGCTATGCTAGAGACCATCCTGGTATTTGCCTAGTGTAGAAGTAGAAAACGACGGAAAACCACTTCTAGGACGACTGACTCTTCTCAGTCCTTTTTATTCCCACAAGGCTGAGTGTACCCAGTCCCTTTCCTCAGGCCAGAACTAATATCTTGACAGAGCCAGGAATCGAAGCCGGTTCTCAGTGAGGCAGCCAAGAATGCTAACCACTACGCTAGGAGATCGTCTTACCTGCATTATAAATGGCTCATGTTGTAATAGTAGCATTGAATTGTCTTCGGGAAATGACTGCGGCGTGGTGGCGCATCGGTCAAGCTTTCGCCTCTCAAGAAGATGGACCGAGTTCGATTACTGGTCAGTGCATGTGCGATTTTCAAAGTGAAATGCCATGTCCTGCGGTTCGAATTTCACGTAAAAAGGAGGTCCCGTGGCTCATGATCGCTATATTAACGGTCACGTAAAACTACAAGCTTCAATACATCTTCTTGAACGGGGCGTGGTGGCTCAGCGGTCTAGCTGTGTGCCTCTCACCAAGGCGGTCCGGGTTCGATTCCCGGTCAATGCATGTGAGATTTTCAAAGTGAAATGCCATGTCCTGTGGTTCGGATTCCACGTAAAAAGGAGGTCCCGTGGCTCATAATCACAAGATTCATGGTCACGTAAAACTACAATCTTCCTTTTTACATCTTCTTGAGCAACATGATACCCTGACTTTCAAATTGCTGACATTTGCATTACAATGGTTTGGGATAGAATTGTACCATCAGCTTGAGTTGGTTGGTTGGTTCCTCAGTTTAGGGGCTGCGACAACGCGGTCATGTAGCCCCGTGTACTTAAGGTGTGTGTAGAATCTGTCTGATAACCGGTGTTAATTGTGATAGCTGCATTAGTGTGTGTTGTCTGTTTTAATTCAATTAAGGACTGCAGACGATAATTTCAAGTAGTTCCTACTTTTGCTACCAAATGCTACTGTCCACGACACCTAGCTTGCGAACTTGGCTATTAGATGCAATCGCAACCAGCGCCTGGTGACGAACGTTGGAACTTAAGAGCATTAATCAAAGCTAACCTACACATTTTGCTTCACACAATTGAACTTAGTGGAAGGTTCTGTTACATGCCATAGATCTATGACATGGGCCCGCCGGCTTTACTTCCCCTCCGAAGTCAGGCATACTGAAGGATTTTCATCGCTCTTAAAAAATCCAACGACTTCAACCGGGGTTGACCCTGCGATCTTGGGCATAGAAGCTACGCCACGGAAGCCGCCATCAGCATGAGTATTTCAGTATTTTGAGTGGTTTGTCCCTACAGTGAGTTTCCTCCATTCAGTTCGGTCCTGTGCAGTACGTTTGGATGACCAGTTTCGTTCGTCAAGCGATCATCATCAGATCCGTCACACTTAGGCTGTAAAATCTATGTATCTATGTATCGATCTATCTAAGTATCTATGTATCTATGTATTTACAAATCTCATGTAATTTTTTTCAGGATTAGGGTATAACCCAACTCTTTAGGGTAGATTCGTGTTGACCGACTGAAAAGCACCAAACTTTTGTTTATTAAGGCAACAATGAAAAATGGCTTCAAACCCCACAACGTTATGCCCAACTTAGGAGCACGTTAGAACTTGCTTAGCGCAATGTTTCTTCTTTTCTTCCCAATATCCTTTTACGTTCTTCTGCCCATACTGTATTCTTCCGTGTAGGTCCACCTCGTTGCCTAGAGGCTAGCATTCTTGGCTGTCACCGCAGAGGCTCGGGTCCAATTCCTGGCTTTGCCAAGAAATTTTAATCTGGTCTGCGGGCTAGAACGGGGTACACTCAGCCTCGTGAGGCAAGAATGATGAGAAGGGGCAGGTTTGATTCCTACCTCAGCCATCATGGAAGTGGTTTTCCGTGGTTTCCCACTTCTACTACAGGCAAATGCTGAGATGGTTCCTAACTTAAGGCCACGGTCACCTCTTTTCCAATACTCATCTGAATTACAAATAAACACAATAATACAGCCATCACAATAACGCAGGTTATGAGACAAATTTCACACACACACACACACAAATACCCGAGGCTACATGACGACGATGGCTCAAAGCCTCTAAAAGAATCAACAACAACTCTTCCGTGTATGTTTCTCGGCAAATTTGTGTCTTTATTAGGGTTCTAAATTTTTAGCCAACATTTCTCATTTTGCAACAATATGTTCAGTAAAGAACATATAGCCTACTTACTCCTAAATGCATGGGTATTGTTATAACTCTTTGTCCTTTTCAAGGAGTATAATTGAATGTTGGTTGTAGTAGCTTGTTGAAATACAACGTGCTATACGGATATTAAACATGAATATAAGGTGCCCTTTGCTAGTGTCACTTCTGTAAAAAAAAAAAAAAATCGGTTTCACCGTGTTTGAATTGATATAGGGAATCGATTTGCACACATACATGGCCGCTATCTGCAAAGTAATGAGCTGATGACCTTGTAGCTCGGTCAAAGGATGCTTCCCGCAAAAAGGTATTTTGTTGCAATTTTTGGTAGAGATCAAGTGATAAGTTTGGTCGTAATTTGATATAAGCTCTTAGCATTTGGGTGGCCGCCATTCCGTTTCCGTCAAGCTGGCGGCGATATAAAACATGACACTGAGGTGCCCTTTTCTAGTGCTACCTCTGTACCAAATTTCGTTCAATTCGGTATCACCGTGTTCGAATTGCTAGGGGAATCGATTTGCACACACATGGTCACTATATGCAAACTATTGGACTGACGACCTTGTAGATTGGTCAAAAAACGCTTCTCACATGAAAATATATTGTTGCAAAATTTGGTAGAGACCAGATGATTAGGTTGGTCGTAATTTGATTTAAGCCTTGAACATTTGGGTGGCCACCATTACGTTTCCGTCAAGATGGCGGCGATGTGAAACGTGACACTGAGGTGCCCTTTGCTAGTGCTACCTCTGTACCAAATTTCGTTCAATTCGGTTTCACCGTGTTTGAAAAGATAGGGGGAATCGATTTGCACACAAACATGGCCGCCATCCGCAAATTATTGGGCTGATGACCTTGTAATTTGGTCAAAATATATATATACATAAATGTATAAAGTTGCAAAATTTGGTAGAGATCAGCAGATTAGGTTGGTCATAATTTGATTCAAGCTATTAACATTTGGGTGGCTGCCATTACATTTTCGTCAAGATGGCGGCAATACAAAACATGACACTGGAGTGCCCTTTGCTAGAGCTACCTCTGTGCCAAATTTTATTCAACTCAGTTTCATCGTGTTTTAATTGATAGGGGGAATCGATTTGCACACATACATGGCAGACATCTGCCAACTTTTGGGCTGATGGCCTTTTAGTTTAGTCCAAAGATGCCCACCATATGAATATATGTTGATGCCAAAATTTAGTAGAGATCGGATGATTAGGTTAGTCGTAATTCGATTTAATCTTTGACATTTAGGTGGCCGCCATTACGTTTCCGTCAAGATGGCGGCGATATATAACATGACCCTGAGGTGCTCTTTGCTAGTGCTACCTCTGTACCAAATTTCGTTCAATTCGGTTTACCAGTGTTTGAATTGATAGGGGGAATCCATTTGCACACATACATGGCCGCCATCTGCGAACTATTGTGCTGATGATCTTGTAGTTTAATCAAAATATGCTTCCCACATAAAGGTATGTTGTGGAAAAATTTGGTAGTGATCAGATTATTAGGTTGGTCGTAATTTGATTTAAGCTTTTAACATTTGGGTGGCCGCCATTACTTTTCCGTCAAGATGGCTGCAATATAAGACATGACACGGAGGTACCCTTTGCTAGTGCTACCTCTGTACTAAAGTTTGTTCAATTCGGTTTCGCCGTGTTTGAATAGATAGAGGGAATCGATTTGCACACATACATGGCCGCCATCCGCAAAATATTGGGCTGATGACCTTGTAGTTTCGTCAAACGATTTTTCATAGATAAAGGTTTAATGTTGCAACATTTGGTAGAGATCAGATGTTTAGGATGGTCGTAATTTGATTTAAGCTTTTAACATTTCGGTGGCCGCCATCTCGTTTTCGTCAAGATGGCGGCAATATAAAACATGACACTGAGGTGTCCTTTGCTAGTGCTACCTCTGTACCAAATTTCGTTGATTTCGGTTTCACTGTTTTTGAATTGATAGGGATATCAATTTGCACACAAACATGGCCGCCATCGGCAAACTATTCGGCTGATGAGCCTGTAGATTAGTCAATAGGCGCTTGCCATGTAAATATATGTTGTTGCCAAATTTGGTAGAGATTGGATGATTAGGTTAGTCGTAATTTGATTTTAGCTGATATCATTTGGGTGGCCGCCATCACGTTTTCGTCAAGATGGCGGCGAAATAAAACATGACACTAAGGTGCCCTTTGCTAGTTCTACCTCTGTAGCAAGTTTCGTTCAATTCGGTTTCACCGTGTTCGAATTGATAGGGGGGGACAGACATTCAGAGTACACACACTCACACACACACACACACACAGACTGACACACAATTTTTGGCCCTGTGTAGATCTCATAAGTCTACTTTTTTTTTTGAAAAAATCGAAAGTAGGCTAAAAATGAGGAGAAAGTGGACTTATAGGATCGATCCGGGAAAATGTGTGTCTGCCTGTCCTTTTGTATGTCTGTCTGTGTGCCCCCTCCCCCCTATCAACTCCTAAACGGCTGAACCAAATTTGGTATGAGTAAAGATCCATACCTGAATATCTCACGGCCATATTTGAAAATGACGTCAGTGCTACCAACTGCTGAAAAATCGCAATTGAAATTTCAGCTCTATGTTGGATATCTCATAAGTTATGCATGCTAACTGTTCCAAAATTGGCACACATACAGATAATAACATTCCAGATTAATTTTCAGGAGCCCATACATGACAGTGGTGATTATAAGCCCGCAGATAGGACCAATTTTTATATGCATGTAACGTCTATACTATTGATTGGATTTCGACCAAATTTCGTATGTACTATGTGTACTATAATATATATGAATATGCGTATTCTTAAGAGTCACCAGGCTGACAAATGTTAATAAACGCTCTCTCTATTTTGTTATTTAACCCTAATATCAATATATCAGAAAGTATGCAAGCCAACAGCTCTAAACTTTGCACACGTATAGTACCTGCCATTGTAGATTAATTTTGGAGTAACTAATATACCTCAGTGCTACCAACATGATTCTAAGCTTTCTTATAGGTTCAACTTTTAATTACATGTTACTTCTATACTAATAAATGGATTTTATCCAAAATTGGCATTATAATAGATCGTAATATTTCAAAACTCTGAGCGACACATTCATGACATTGTTGCCAACGTCATTTTACGCGCACTGATAGATCCAATATCTAACAGTATGTAACGTCCATACTATCCATTAGACTTGAACCGAATTTTGTATGTGTATTCTATACCTTAAGACATGGAACTATGAATATATTCAGAGTCATCAGGGCTGCCAATTATAGTGCTCTATTATGCTACACTATTCCAGGTGGATTTAAAAATACAGTACTTAGAAATGTTAGTATTACCAACTTCATTTCGTCATTATTCTAGATAGGTCTATATAGATTAATCATTGGCATGTTCTTTTTTTTAAAGTTAGGTATTCTCTTTAGTTCGTCGCGGAAACACTTGTATCTATTGTGAATGCTTTCTTTGTTGTTACCAATTTCTTATAGATCTTGTGTCATTTATAACAGCCAATTGTTCTGATTATTCAGAGTTAATTTATTATTATTATTATTATTATTATTATTATTATTATTATTATTGACGAAATCGCTTGGACATTTTGTGGATTATTGATGATACGGGTCTTTTCTGTAATTCCGTATACTGTGTTTATATTGGTGGTGTGATGTCTCAGTTGCCAAGAAGAACCGGATTCGATTCCTGGTTAATGCCTTTGAGATTTTCGTAGTAAAGTGTTACGTACAGCCGTTCGAATTCCACGTAAAATGATCCTACGATTAACAGTCACATAAAACTACAAGTTTGAATTTTTATTCCTAACAAATTTTAACCATTAGCCTACATCTATGCATTGGTGTTGTTATAGTTGGGATTAAAGGACTGACCACCGGCACCCCATGAGACACTATCAATACAGATAAAACGGCAGAGAGAAAGAGAAAAAGTTATAAACTGTGTTCATAACTTCACTCACCTATCAGCTCTTCCGTAAGTGAAGCAGTTTAATGCTTTGTTTTCGTTTGATAACAAAAGCATTTTAAAGCGTTATAATTAGCACTGCTGTCCGGACACTACAAGAGATACATCAGGTTGCAAACGACTGAACTGATTCATTTAGTGGATTAGGCCGTTATAAATGGTAATATTAGTGGATATTTTTTCTTTATAAATGGTGGAAAGGGGTGGCACTAAAAGCACACCATCTACCATATTAACGCCACTGCATCTACCCATAATTTGCCTTCAATCAATACAGTTATATTAATATTTTCTTAATGAAATCTTCCATTGACACTACTGTTCCCGTATTTATTCGTTATCATCAACTTTCGGCCATTACTATTTGCTTTTTGTTTATCAATACAAATTATATCCGCAGCCCTCTTATACTTGCAGTCGTAAACTGAGCAATACACTTTCCCTTTACTCATTTAGTATTCTAACAATGAGTAAAACTCATTAATCTATACTAATATAATAAAGCTGAAGAGTTTGTCTGTGTGTTTGTATCTTTAAACGCGTTAATCTCTGGAACTACCAGTCGGATTCGAAAAATTATTTTTGCATTTGATAGCCAGATTTAAGAGGAATAGCTTAGGCTATGTAGCATTATGCTACACCTCTTAGGTAACCATAAAGATTGATTTTTGTTCAGTAAGTCGGAATAACAAGCGCTCCTGGACAGCTCCAATAATACCTACAGTAAGTCTATTGTTGCCTGGTAATGCGGGATGCATCACGTCGCCCCTACCAGTGATCTGGTGTAGAATTGCGAGCTGCTTATAAATTGCAGTCACGGGGAGTAATTAGTGCAAAGAGATTTCTAAGGCCCCTTAAAACAATTATCATCATGACAATAGTATGCCTCTGTATAAGGGCGATGGCGTTCGTGCAGTATACTGAGGTTATCAGCTGCAATAAGCGTTGGTGATTTCCGAACCTTATCCCTGATCGCTCCAGTTCTGCAGTAGTATTCATTATCATCTATAAAACAAATAAATCCACCGGACGAAGCCGGGTATAAAAACATGAACAAATTAACACGCTCTGTTCACCCATGCAAGAAACAATACAAACTATCACCAAGTGGCAAATTTATCCTACTTACTAAGATTCTCATTTTCACCGCTAGGTGTCATATCAGATAGCTGGAGTTACCAATAATTCCGTGAAATACAAAAGCTGAACAAAAATTCTTCGCAGCATTACTGTTCACTTTCAGTCCATGTGTAGGTTTGCGTGTTTGTACTTGATTATACAGAGGAATTGTGGCTGTCACTCGTGCAAATCTTCCGTGAGACTCATTTCCAAGTAATTCATGGTCGTGAGAGACTAACTTCTCAGAACGTGTCCGCGCCTTGGGGGACTGATCACTCAACAATGTTGGTGTACAACTAAATAGTATTCATCCGAACACATTTCATCTTGTACTATCAATGCGCGAAGTTCTAAGACAGTGACTTTCGTCCGCCTCGTTGAGTATTGGCTAGCATTCTTGGCTGTCACCGCGGAGAACCGGGTTCGATTCCCGGCTCTGCCCAAGCAAATTAATTCTGGTCTGAGGGCTAGAACGGGGTTCACTCAACCTCGTGAGGCAATACGGAGAAGAGGTGGGTTAGATTCCTACTTCGGGGCGTGGTGGCGCAGCGGTCAATCTGTTGGCCTCTCACCAAGGTGGACCGGGTTCGATTCCCGGTCAATGCATGTGAGATTTTCGAAGTGAAATGCCATGTCCTGTGGTTCGTATTCCACGTAAAAGGGAGGTCCCGTGGATCATGATCGCATGATTAACGGTCACGTAAAACTAAAAGCTTCCTTCCTTCCTTCGATTCCTACTTGGTCATCTTGGAAGTGTTTTCCGTGGTTTCCCACTTTGACTCCAGGCAAATACAAAGATGGTACCTTAACTTAAGGCCACGGCCGCTTCCTACCCAAATCCTATCCTCAATTAAAAATTACACACCCTAGTACAGAAATCACAGTGACACAGGTAATCAGACAAGTACTACATACACCCAAGTACACGGGGCTACATGACCACGATGTCACAAATCCCCTAAAAGAATCAACAACAACGACGATGACACCAGTGACTTTCAAACTGGTTTGCAAGTGCCTTGTTATCAAACTGTGTATTCTTAAGTAGCCTACCCGTGTAATTCGGAAATAAAACATCAATAATAATTGTGTCCACCTTAAAATAAGCTATAATCTGAAGCTGTTGATGTCGTCGATTCGTTCAGGAGCTTTGAGACATCGTGGTCATGTAGGTTTTAGTATGTGTTTGGAATACTGTATATCTGATGGATATACCTTGCGTATATTTGTAGTTGAGGCTAGGACTTGGGTAGGAAGCGCCCGTGGCTTTTACCCTTGGGTACCGTACCTTACGACATTCGTCTGGATTGGAAGTGGGAAACTAGTCTACTATTGAGATAGGTGAGGTAAGAATCAAACCTACCCACTGTCAGTTATGGCTCACGAGGCGGAGTGTAGCCCGTTCCAGCCACCAGACCAGACCTGAATTTCTTGGCAGAGCCGGATTTCGAATCTGGACCACCGTTGTGACAGAAAAGAATTCTAGTCACTTCACCACGAGGTGGACATGGCTCGCTGTGGGACGCAGCGGTAACTCTTTTGCTCACTGTGTCTAAGATTGTGGGATCAAACCCTTTGGACAGTCAATTAGTTTTAGGGCGTGCTTATATGCGGAAGAATCGTGTCAGTGTGTTTTATGGTGTGTTGAAGATCCCCTTCAGGGTTAAATTCCGGCACACTGGCGTCTCTAAAGCCATAATAGTTAAAAGGGACGTAAGACCCACGCCATTATTATTATTATTATTATTATTATTACCGGCCATGGTGACCGAGAGCACCAGCGCGCTAGCTCGTGCCTCGCTGGCATCGGGAGAGCATGGATTTGAATCTTACCTTGGCCGTACTGAAAATGTTTTTTTGTGGTTTCCCCACTTTCACCACCAGGCAGATGCCGGGATGGTTACTTTCGACAGATCCACGGCTGGCTTCCTTCCAAAATCCCCTCTCTGGCCCTTTGTTAATTTGACCCAAGTTAGAGGTCACCTGGGAAATCGGCCTGTCACCATCCCCAGTTGTATCTGCTGCTGATAAAGTGTGTTCAGCTCCCAGACACCATCCTTGCGACGGTAGAGGAACGATCCTTCGCAGAATCCGATTGGGTACAGTAGAAATCGATGAACCTCAATTCCGAGCGCTGCCTCATTGCGCGCGGCTAACCTGATACGGTTTCCGGGACATGTGTAGCCCGGAACATCAAATGCTAGATCTGCGTGCAATAAGGACATATAAACCCTATTTTAAACCTCAATAACTCCCAAATAACGCAAAATGTTAATTGACCGATAAAAACCATCATACTCAGTGATGGCAAAATATTCCCTTTTTATATTTGGAGCCAAATCCAGCTCTCTTGGTTTAGATACCTCCCTTGTTAGTCCAGTATAGCTCACACCTTCTCTCGTATCCTCAGTGCACCACTATAGGCACAAAGCTGACATCACTCTCTCCTCGCTCTTTGCACCATAATATACATGAGTTGCCTGCCATTTATACAAAATTATTTTTATGAATATTATTATCTTGTTGAGTAAGCGCCATAGATCTCTATGCAGAGTAATGATATTTTTTACATCGAGGCTTTTAATGTTCGTACCTAAACAGAGGGCTCTGCACCTTTGACCGCCGTATGATAGGATCTTCTTTTCCCACCGTCAACAAAATGATGTCGTAATACTTTGAGAATATAGAAACATTTCTAAATAGTCTGAGTCGTTATAATAGTTTATTCAAAATGCCGGTCGAAAATAGTTTACTAGTATGTCATTTGCGAAAGATTTACAAAAGGATCAAAAGTTTTCATTTGTCATTTTTTAATTCATTATTACCACAGCTGCAAAATGCAGTGTAACTAAAGCTTTGGTTTATTGTAAAGAATGTAGATAAACATTTATTTTTAAAATGTCATATGACAACAATTAATTATAAAAAAAATATCGTTAAGGCGAATTAACATCAAATTCATTGCCAAAACATTTACACCACGACTGGATTTCTTATCCGATTACCATTGTGGTCCAAAGTAGGAGAGTAATTCATAGATAATGTATTCAAATGTTTGCAAATACTAGATTCAGATCAGAACGTTGTGTATTTTCAACCACGATTTTTCCCCTAGAAAGTACGTTTTATCAAGATGCCATTATTTTATGTTACAGTATACATTATATGATAAATGTAGCCCGTACTGTATCCTCAAGAGACGTAGGTAGGAGCACTTGTCGTCAAAGGTTGCAAACCACTGTGCTAGCATTCTCTTCCTCTCTTGAAGCTGAGGGGCAGATGACCTCGCTTTCCACCCCTTAAACCTACAATAACGAAGTCTCTTGAAACTGTGCTCAGGAAATAATGGAAACTCTGATTGGCTTGGTCACATCAAATCATCTAATCGTCTGCTGACTTATGTGATTGGAGACGGTTTGATCCAAAAGAGAGACTCTTAAAGAAATATAAACGAACTGCGTTATTTCTGAGTAGAAATGAGGTAAGGTGACTTGTTCTTTACATCCTTTCTGTCATAGTGTCAAGTTGACTAGATGCACTTACAGAAATAACTTAAGCATTACATCAGCACAATTAGACGAACTCCTTACAAGATGTTACACTTTGCAACGTAACGCACATGAGAAGAATGTGCTTCAAATATAAGGAGACACGTGTCTCATCTTTCTTCCTATAGGCTCTACATCAACCACTCAAGTTATTAAATGTATATAGCCAGCGTTTTGACTTTATATGGCAGCAACGGTTTTGGTTAATCGTAGGGAATTTATGTTACTTCAAGTTGAAAATGAATTGAAATAAGCCGATGCGTGTTTTCTTAGATTGGCATAGAAAAACAGTGCTTTTTTTAACATTTCGACCCGCCTCCGTCTCGTATATATTCACGGAGCAATGCTGACATCAGATTTGGCGAACTTTTCAAAGCAAGTAGACGTTAATTTACTCGCACAAGTGTTCAAACAACCCTACACAGATAACAGGAGAGAAAGAGGTAGTTTTTCATTTCATACTGTAAGTATTATTGTACCCGAATCCTCTTTGGTTAACCTATTACTTATCCATTTGATAAGTATTCTTGTATCCGAGTCCCCTTCGACTAGCTTAACTCTGTCCCTCGTAATAGTTCACGTACACTACAGATGGAATACCCCTGCTTCAAGCGATGTAGTATAGACCCACGTTTACTCTGGTGAGGTTGGTTGTTCGGGAAGGAGATGAGCCTCTACACCCACTTCAAAAGTGCAGCTATTCATTGAACATCTCTTCCTGCTTAGACTCAGGGTTACGCCAGACTCCGAACTTCAGCTTTGGGAAATACCGAGATCTCGCTCGTATGTATGGCACGTCTCTGAACAGGTTTATAGAACATCTCGAGCACTATTCTCGGAATGAAGCCATCGGTCTTAAATGCTTTCCTCATTGAGAACCAGTTGCTATCAGATTACTTGCTCCGATGTAAATAATTTACTTGCAGTAACGAGTAATTTATCGCTGACTCATTATAACTTTCTGAAGTATTTGGCAATTAATCACGATGAAAAGTGAAGAATTAGTGTTCGATTCCTGGTGGTGACCATATGTCCAGTGCAGTGGTCCAATGGGCACCAAGGATACGAGGAGACTTCCCGAGTATATGTGTTCTCGGATACTCTAATTCAGAGACAACACGGGATTTTCTGTACGTGTACACTTGGTCTTTGTGAGCAGAGCAAGCATCTTCATTGCTTTATAAGGAGTGACAAATCTCATTTTCATAACATTTAGAATTTAATATCGTGTGCATGTGATTCTTTTAATGTAATTACCACACGTTGTAAGCTGCGTGGTTAGTCACATGAGTAAATTCAATTCCCCACCCTCTATGTCTCTGTTATACACACGCGTAGAGAGACCGCTAATCTGATTGTATATGTACTACCCGACCAGCGAATTGTTACCGGTGGCAGAAATCGGAACTAATGCGCTCCGCCCAGCCACACGCCTGCGATGGACGTTATTTGTGTGCCTGATTCAGGCTGGGCCGTGCGCTGTGCGGTGTGTTCTCATTGTAGCCTATGACTGTACAGAGTCCCCCCTGCCCCGCAAGCCGCTCGCTGCAGCCATAGCGAGGCGAGATGACGTAATGTATACACAACAGCCGCCCTTCTAGCGGTAACAATTCCGTGGTAGGGTAGTATGTACTGTAAGTTACGTATGTTACCGGGTGAATCAGCTGCTCCTAATAATATTGTTTTATGCAGCCCAACTAGCGTTGTTATCTCTTGATATTAGTCAGTAGTCCCATCGAGAGTAAACGAATAGTGTTGAGAATCGATTGCAGGATAAGCTTGAAGTGCATTAGTACCATACGGGATGCAAGCAGAGAAATATCGACCTTCCTGACAACAGGTGTTAAATGGACTGCATAAAACAATATTATTAGGGGCAGCTGATTCGCCTGGTATATGTACTCGTATGTTTATTTTCCTTTGATACACGGGTTACTGTGTGTAGTGAGAATGTTGAAAGTAACCAGATTAATACAAAGGGCATCTAGGAATATACACTTTTGGGCACGAAGTTTTTAAAAACACGAGTGAATAACCCAGTACATATGCTGTATATGGCTCCATGTATGTTTTCGAAAGTTTTCTTCGGTTGTGTTGGCTTCGTGGTAATATCAAACATCATAATCTCTAAACCTACTTTCGTCCACCATTTGTACCTGACATGAATTAAGTTGTTTCATCGGCAAAAAAAAAAAAAAGTATCACAAAAATCGTACAATGATGCCGTGTATAATTATTTTTTGAAAATGACGTTTGTACCACCGATGTTTTACAATGGTTATCCAAATTGAAGTGATAGAAGCCATTTCTTAGTGTTGCCTAGTTCTATTAAAGAACGCTTTTCAGTCGGTAAACACAAAAAACGTTTAGTTACATAGGTTTATTCTAAACTTGCGTAACTTATCAGATTTTTTGATATGTGATTCTTTCGTTGTTTAGTGAGATAAACTATAATGGTTAGCAAATGATCAGGTTAGTGTTCTGACTTAGATGTGGGTTTAAAGTACTTAGCTGATTGCTTCGGCGATGCGGAGTTCTTTCTCGTCCAGCTCCTGTCACACTTTACTTCGTTCAAATCGGACAGTAAAGTGCAATGTTTTCTTTATCGCAATAGAAAGAAATAATACCACTTTGCGTTCAAGTACACCCTCTGTCTGAAAAGTTCGGTGAATGGGCTATATTACGAAAGGATTGTTGGCTTACCTGAAACAGCCGTTACTTATCCTTCGAAGTAATCCCCGTGGATGGTTATGCACTTCTGAGAATGATTGAACAAGTCCTGGAAACTCCTGGCATAGTCTTCTTTAGGAATAGCCTTCAGTTTGGGTCGTTAAAACTCTAAATTGAAAGCAAGAGAGAAGCGTGAATTTATGCAACCTGCCTTGCACACCTGATAGACGGGCGGCAGTGAGAAGGGTGAATTTATGCAACCTGCCTTGCACACCTAATAGACGGGTGGATGTGAGAAGGGTGAATTTATGCAACCTAACGTGCACACCTGTTCGACGGGTGGATGTGAGAAGCGTGAATTTATGCAACCTGCCTTGCACACCTAATAGACGGGTGGATGTGAGAAGGGTGAATTTATGCAACCTAACGTGCACGCCTGTTCGACTGGTGGCAGTGAGAAGGGTGAATGTTCCGTGGAATGGAATGGTCCTGAAAACCATCGTCACGGGTGATGTGACCTGATGCCTGAGGTACGACCTCGAAGGCAAGCGTCAAAGTAAGGAGTATCGGAGTCCAGGGTCGCTGAAAAGTCCTGAAGGGCCAGAGCTTTTCGGACATTTTGAACATCCAACGTAATGTGACGATCCAACTGAAGGATATCCCTCAGGAAGACTATGCCAGGACTTGTACAGTCGTTCTAAGAAGTGCAAAACCATCCACGGGGATTACTTCGAAGGATAGTAACAGCTGTTTCAGGTAAGCCAACATTCCGTTCGTAATAAAGACCCATTCACCGAACTTTTCAGAAAGAGGGTGTATATACAGTAGCAGGCGAATCAGCTGCCCCTAATAATATTGTTTTATGCAGCCCAACTAACGCGTGTTGACAGAAAGGTCAATAATTCTCTGCTTGCATCCCCTATCGTACCTATGCACTGCAAGCATACCCCGCAAACGATACTAATATAAGCATTATTATTTCTTCCTGTAGTCATATCGAGGGAAAATAATATGGTTCAGAATCGTTTGCAGGATATGCTGGCAGTGCATTAGTACCATACGGGATGCAGGCAGAGAATTATCAACCTTCCTGATAACAAGCGTTAGTTGGGCTGCATAAAACAATATTATTAGGGGCAGCTGATTCACCTGGTCGTATATAACGAGTAGTCCCGTGAAGAAATATTGCCATTTTTAGTGTTGCCTTAGTAAACGAAAATTTGATGCTTTTCAGTCGGTCAACACGATTGTACCCAAATTCCCTAATCCGAAAAATTTAAATATTTCAGGATTAGGGAATAACCCATCACATTTGGGTACAATCGTGTTGACCGACTGAAAAGCATAAACTTTTCGTATATTATAAATATCCGTTCTGTTATATACATCTTAGAGTTGTTGATCCTTTTAGGGGCCCTGCGACATCGTGGTCATATAGCCCCATGTACTTGGGTGTATGTAGAATTTGTCTGATAACCTGTGCCACTGTGATGTCTTTACTTGTGTGTGTTTGTAATCGATGTAGGCTTTGTGTAAGAAGTGGCTGTGGTCTTACGTTAGGTACTATCCCGGCATTTACCTTGAGTAGAAGTGGAGAAATCACGAAAAACCACTTCCAGGATGGCTGAGGTAGGAATCGAACACGCCTCTTCTCAGTTTTGTCTTACAAGGCTTAGTGTACCCCGTTTCAGACCTCAGACCAGAATTAAATTGATTTTCAGAGCCAGGAATAAACCCCGGCCTCCACGGTGACAGACAAGAATGACAAATCTTAGAAATAAGCATTTTCACGGAAAGGTTTTATGGGAATCTAACGAAAGAACTGTGTAGAAGTAAAGTATGAAAACTAAGATAAAGAATTAGGAACCGAAGGATTCCACCATTTCATGGAGTGTTAAAGAAATTCGTTTGTGAGGAATTAACATTCTACTGAAAACTACGCTTGAAGATTATATGCAGGGATATTTAACTCATGGTACCGGCTCAATCTAGCCTACCGGTACCCGATTTTACTTAAATTGTCTCTTTCCGTAGCGAGTTAAGGAAATTAATTTCTGAAGAATTACCATCCAATTTGCATATAATGGAAATCAACTGCTCTTGAAAATTACATGCATGAATAATCTACCGGCACTCCTTTTATCGGTTAATTAAATTAGATTTCTCTGTGATCGAATAATTAGTTGAAGAGTTACAGTGATTTAATTTTGTAGATTCTACATGCTGTATGAAATGATTTATAAAATCTAAGCCCCGTCTATTTGGATTGTAGTAGTTCTTCATTATAGAAAATTTCGTTGAGATTGTTTGAAAAGAAGATGTGATATAAAATTGCTGTCATAGATTAGTAGATATTGAGAACCATCTAAATATTTCGGATGATCACCATGTTGGATTTTTAATTATGTAGACAATAGCGTTATTTACTATTAGATGACGATTATTTCGTAGGTTCATTATTCAAACGTTGACTTCGATCGCATGGTTAGGACACAAGAAATAACAACTTAATTTTAAAATTTTCCTCAGCCGCCATCTTGAGGTTATGAAAACAATGGAACTAAATTAGATGAAAGTGCATTACAATGTGTATAAAGATTTACTGTACCATGTTTCACTGCACTGGGATGGTTAAATAACGAGAAAAGTTTATTTAAATGTTTTAACTTCGCTTCACCGCCATGTTCGTTTTGTACTTACAGAATATTGATATTCATATAGATAAACTACAATATTTCAATGAAATATCAGTAATAGTTTCGGAGGTATAGAATGCCGGTGAAATATTTCGCACAGCCGCCATGTAGGATTGGTGAGACGTAATAAAATTTGAAGGGCACGGTCAGGGTCGGACATTTGCATTGCCTCCATGTTGGTTTTATTGATGCCACAATTTTGAAAGTTATATCAGTGAACTTATATCATTACGACCTACTGTCATACACATTCCATGTTGATTTCTGTTTTAGTTTCTGATGCAATATAAGCCTGTTAAATATTTCGGGCGGCTGCCATATTGGGTTGTTGTAAGCTACGAAATTAAAAAGAAAGACATGGTCGGGGTCAGACGAAGTACGGTAATACTAACTCTTTACCTAGTTTCATTAAGGTCGCTCCAGCCAAATATGTTGTGAAGGAGGACTTACACATGGACAAAAAGACATATGGACACACTATGGACAATAGTTGATTTTAAAATGTGTGTTCTCCAGGCATTTCTCATATTCATAAATTACTTTCGAAAAGTATGCCTCTGGTCAGAGATAGAAACTTACTGAAATCAATGGCACTGAATTTCCATTTTAAATACATGCAAACACATTACGGACAACAGGTTTGGCTTTAGTTTACTCAACAGCTGAATACTGCTCCGGCGTTTGGCTTAACAGTGCACATACTCAGTAGACATCCATCTACATCAAACCATGCGCACCATAACTGGCATGCTTCGAGCTACTCCAACTCAATGGTTACCAGTGCTCAGTAACATACAACCTCCACACATCGGAAGACAGAAGGCCCTCTTCAACCTTTGGTCTAGGATGCTGTTGAATGAGGCACTCGCTATACATGAGGACGTTGGATAACAAAGAACCACATACCTTAATTCTCGCCAACATGTCTGAAATTAAGGTATGTGGTTCAGATCGGTGGAACGGTGTAGATTTGTGCAAAACGGCCTAAATGCAGGGAAAGGAGTGGCCTGTTCGAAATTTAAAGTAGACAGTGCTTTCGTCGGGTTCCAAAGGGGAAGTAGACAAATTTTGGTTCAGATCGGTGAAACGGTGTAGATTTGTATAAATAATAGACAGACAGACAAACCAACATTGAGTTTTATATAATATAGATTTACACATCCTAGTGCAACAATCACAATAACACAGGTTATCACAAACATTCTACACACACACACACACACACCTATGTATACGGGGCAAAATGACTACTATGTGGTTAAAAACTAGATACAGCAACCCCAACGTCAGCTGGCTAACAGAATGGACATCATCTCCACCACGTGGCATATTGGAAATTAATAATCCCTCCTCAAAACCTACAGGATTCAATCTGCCCCGCCGTACCTGGTGTAGTTTAAATCGTATAAGATGTGGAGTGGGAAGAACTACTGCTACTCTATACAGTTGGGGATGAACAACTGCCTCTTTCTGTGACTGAGGAGAGGTCCGGCAGACAAGAAAACACATTGTGCTACATTGTCTACTTCGTGCCTTCCCTGGAAGCGTTGAAGACCTTCACTCGGCTACGCCTGAAGCAGTGCAATGAATTGAGAATCTAGATATCCTTCTACAGTCCAGTCGGAAGAGAAGTTTAGTTAATCTAACAGTATTTATTGTAACAATTTCTTCATCTGGCTTCATAATTAGTTATTTCTATTACTTTGGTTAGTCAATTATATAGTCGACTAGAATTTAAGTTATTATTTGGTAATTTCTGAAGAGAAGCCTCCGTGGCTTAGGCAGCAGCACGCCGGCCTCTCACCGCTGGGTCCGTGGTTCAAATCCCGGTCACTCCATGTGAGATCTGTGCTGGACAAAACCGAGGCAGACAGGTTTTTCTCCGGGTACTCCGGTTTTCCCTGTCAACATTTCATTCCAGCAACACTCTCCACTATCATTTCATTTCATCTGTCATTCATTTCGTCATTGCCCCAGAGGAGTGCGTCAGGCCTCGGCAGCCGGCACAGTCCATATCCTCGCCGCTAGATGGGGGCTTCATTCATTCCATTCCTGACCCGGTCGGAGACTGGAAGCAGGCTGTGGATTTTCATTTGGTAATTTCTGAAGGATGTCATGTAAGCATCACACGCTAAATAAAATAAACACCATATTTGTAATTTGATTAATGTGAACTGGAGGGGTGATTGGATTTTAATAGCTCTGTCTAGTAGTGGGAAGATGACCTCAACTTTTAAAACAACTGCCTAAAGTCTTCTACAACCGCAGCGTCATAATTTGAATCACTCGTGTGCCAGCCTCCGAGTGGCATTTACAGTCGCGATATTGTACGCTCAAGTTCAAATTAGAAAAGCTACTCGTTTGGCGTTATCCTGATGCGGGAAGAACATGCATGCAAATTGCTCTGACACGGAGGATAGGACGTTCAACTAGAAATTGGTAAGTCTTAGTGTGAATTTTGAGGATTCTATTTAGAAACCCTAATCACTTAGGCCTATTGTAAGCTGTTTTTCTCTACGTCTACGAACTTATACGAAAGTACCACATAATGTGGTATATACACTGAGACAAACATATACTAAAGTATCATACAGTACTTAGGATCATACAGATACATAAACTTACCCGAAAGTATAATACGATAATCAGGGACATACACTAATACAAATTACTAGCAACTGTAGGTCATCAGGAGTGTAATTGAGTGCATGAGTAATGAAATTAATGCCAATTGCCCCATATTTAAACGAATTATTCTCACAGGAGTTAAAGACTTCGTTCAAGACAATAAAAGTTCAGTAAATCAATGCGCAACAGATTAATATTACATAAAGATGAAATGATATGAAATCGTCAATAGAGTCTACACATTATCTGGAACCTGGGTATGTTTTCTTTTAGAACTAACTTTAAAGTCATTTTTCTTCGTACACAGAAGTTCCCATAGAAGTAGTTGGACCTGGATCTTGACTCAAGATTTACCAGCAAGAAAATGCATTAACTTCAGATGTGCGCACGTGATTACTCGCTAAATCTGCACAGTACAGTAGGTGGTCGTCCTTCAGATGTCAGCTACTGTCTTTAACAATGGCTGTCTCAGTGAGGCAACATGGCCGTCCATTGTGCTACTCAATATAACCACATGCTTAGTAATCCCGGCCCTGGGAGTCTTGCATTTCACATTGCTTAGTTCAAATTGACCTAGGAGGTTTCGAATTAGTTAATCATTTCAATTCAGTTTAATTTAGAACTATATAGGGGAGAGTTTTGAGTTTATTAAAGGCGGGGGAAGGGATGATCTTCACTAGTTTGTGACTGGTGGATTGAATATCTCAAAAAAAAAATAGAGACAGTCAGTCTGAAAGATTGGACTTTATATCATTTTAAATGCTACGAATGCTGAAAAATGCTAGAAAGGCTGGAGGCTTCTCGCTTCGCTCGAAGCCAAAGACTCTTGACAGAATCAGAACGCTAGAAAGTTACAAGTCATGAGGGAGCTGGAACGCGCGGTGAAAGGGGGGAGCTGGTTGGATGACGTCACGCTCGCCGTGTCGTTACCGTCTCGTTACTCCAGAGCTCACCTGTGAACTCAGTACACATGCACCAAGCGGTACTATGATGTCACACACCTCAGTTTATTCTCGGTACATTTCGTGACGTCACCGTAACGTAACGACAAAGTCGACTAGATCTTTTAAAATGATAAAAGCACAGAGGCTGGTAAGGTTCAAAACTTAAGAAGGGACGGGAAAAATTCCACCCTCCTCTGCATCGGACTTTGAAATTAAAGGTGATACGTAATTGCCGTTATGGCCATTTCTTCAATGTAAAGTTTGAGGCAATTTCTTCAGTGTTGTCAGTACGACTATCAGCTGTAACTCTACAGTCAGTCAACACAAATTTGCCCAATATGAATGTGTGCGGGCACCAGTACATATATATTATAACAATATTTATAAAACCATAAGTCAATATATATTATAAGTGTTATTTATTCCAACGTTTTCATTCCATTATTTCTCCGTTATTTCACAAATGCATACCCAACAAATCTGTTGTTGTTGTTGTTTTTTTAAATTTTAATGTCTGTGCTTTTGGACGAAGAATATTTTTATAATTTTTGATAATATCCTCTGTTATGGCAGATTTATATTGAGCATATTATGTTCTTGCACCTTTTCATGTCCTAAGTTAGGCTGAAGAAGGTCGCAATGTGAAGGAAACCGGTACGATATTCAAGTACAATATATATTGTTTTATGGTTTTAAAAATATTATTATAATCACATCTTCAATAAGGAATCGATAGATGATGGTCATTTTTATCTCATTTTTATCCATAGGCCTATATACTGTTACTAAATAAATTAACACTCCTGAAAATTTTACGTGTATTAATTATAAGCACTATTAATTACTTAATAGTGGTTAATACTTGCATAATTGTGACTATAACTAATATAAGGTATGTAATTCTTTAAAGGGTGTTTATTTATTATGTATATTGTAACCCCCCCCCCTCTATCCAGTCATATAAACAAATTTGTGTTGACCGGCATACGAGTTACAACTGATATCTTTAATGTGTTACAGTGTCATATTGACTTGAGTGCTCTGACGAATTACTATATACGATTCCCAACGGGAACATTTCATGATTCGTGTTTCCAAGACAGTTTGTTCTCCAAGATCATGATTTGTTAGAAAGAACACGGAAAATAAATTGAAGAAATATTCAAGAAGCTCTTAGAAAACCTCGAGATTTCCAAATTTCTTCGGTTATATTAGTTGACCGGCACGGAAAGTTAGTGAACGTGTCTAGTAATTTGGAGGTCTATGTTCTAGTCTCCTGATTACAATTTTTGAGTTGGAGCCATTTGAGCAACCTTCTTAATAATCCCCAATTTGTACGTTATGCTTTTGTCTGTCACCTGGAAGAGAGTCTGGAATTCTATTGACCAACATGTGACTGAGATTTAATTGCTTTTTGCTTATAATCACCAATTAATGTGATGTGAGAGTTTTTTATGAGCCAACATCATACGATTCGAAATGCATTGGATTCTTCCACGTTACAAAAATTTGACATCTTCAGCCAGGAATGGTATCCGGGATCTTTCTTTTATTTATTCATCTATCTATTTATTTAATTGTATAGAAAAAGATTCCCGAGAGCAGAGCTCTGTCGTGGGGGAACAGAACATATTTCATTACACAGATGACGGACTAACTATACAAAGGCTAAATTATAATACATTTACAGTACACACATACTGGCAGACCATAACTTCAATCTTCATGAAGCCTGGGCAGAAAATTGGTACACAAACACTCCACCAGAGCTACATAGTTTTCTCCATAGTAACAACAATCCATGGGAACTTGATCTGCCCCGTAGGACATGGTGTACACTGAACAGGATACGCACCAACCATGGGAGATGTGGTGATCTACTATACAAATGGGGAAAGATCACCTCTCCGGAGTGCACGTGTGGCTTCCAGTGTCAGACCATCAAGCATATAGTTGAAGAGTGCCCTCAGAACTTATATCCTGGAAAACACTTTGACTTTTTGTTTTCTAAAGCAAATGTGTTAAACTATGTAAATAATATGTCTGTAAATTTGTAAATTATGGTTATATTTTCTTTGTGTTCCAAAAAGTGATGTGTAATTGCCATACGATTAATAATAATAATAATAATAATAGTATACACATAGCCTATGCAATTGAAGGGTTCATTCCAAAAGCCAGACAAGTCCATAAAATTGACTTTTTGAGATAAATACATCTTCTTCCTCTTGAAAGTCAGCTCTACGTATAAGTTACATATTATTGCTGTCTCCAAAAGCAGACAGGTCGGGTTATATACGAGTGTGAAATATTGGGGATTCTACAAAAATAACTCAAGTCCAATGCTTTTTCAAGATAATTACATGGAATGTTTGGCATCCAATAATGATTTGTAATTTGTTAGGATTTACATAATAAATAAATCTTATTTGAGGATTAAAATATTTTTTAATTTTTGTATTCAAAAATGACGCGTGATGGGCTCCATCTCGACAACGCTGTACAGCTTTCACCAGAGCGGCTAGCTGGTGAACCATGTCTTATTTCCCGGTACAAATACAAACCGATGTAAAATAAGTGAATTAATTTACGTATTTCACAGTCATACAGCATAACGTTTTGATGTATAAGGATTATAACGCGACCAAGAACTACATTTTACAACCACCCCGGGCCGAGAAAAAGTTACCTTACAAAAATGATAACAACTTTGTTTCTTGGAAACACAAAGTTTTGAAATTAATACACTAGTTATAAAACATTCCAATGTATATTGTGATAAAATTTGGATTCGATCTGATGACGGGTTTCTGAGATAATAATTCTTAAATGTGACGCATGGTTGAAACACGCTTAAAAACGGGTCCTTTTTTATGTTCCAGCTGCGATAAAAAATATTAAAATATGAATTAAAAATTCCAAACCTACATGAAGTAACGTAAAATAGAACGACGAAAATGATGATGTTATTGTATTTTATGTAGGTCTATTGGTTACTTCACAAACAACCTTCAAACTCGAGTGCACATAATACTTTGGTCGACAGTAGTCCAAAGGTTTTTGTAGGTTTTCTCAACTATCCTCTTAAAAATATATTTACTTTATGTGCAATGTAAAGCTGTTAGTGAGACAATAGTAGGTCTAAAAGCAATTTTTATTTCATTCTGCACAAATGAAGCTATATGTGTCTTTTAGTTTCTGAACAATCTAATTTTTGGATCGTAGGCTTTCGTGGTCGGTGTCTAGTTTATCATCTAGGCTTACAGGATGGAGCCGCGTCATGTATCGGTGATTATTTCCCGACGTTTGAGTACGAACACCAACTCGTACCTACCCATGATTAAGGCTGCTGCAATGTGAGCCGAAACGCGGCTCTATCCTGTAAGCCTAGATTATAAATTTAATCTTTGGACTTGTCTGGTTCTTGGAATGCACCCTTCAATTGAAGTGTATTCCTAGCGATGTTTCTGACACATTATAGTTCACTTATAATGAATTACATGAATAAGGAAAAAGTGTTACAATATAGTTGAAAATGAGAGTATAAGTAAACGAGCATTTTTACGAATGCTTTGAAGATATAATTAATAATGATAAACGTAAAAATATTAGGAAGATTGTAGCATCACAAGTGTAAACTATTATATATTCAGAGTCAGTAAATAGTGCCTTTTCAACTTTTCACGAAATGGTCCAATTTTATCGATTCTTGCTAGATCCCGTGGTACATGCTTGTATACAGAGATGAGCGAGTGCTGCAGTGCTTTGACTCCAAATGTAGTCGTTCTATTGCTGACTACATGTAACTTATTCTTAGCCTACTTTCTACTTTTGCAAAAAATGAAAGTGGACTTTGGCCTATGAGATGTACGCAGGGTCAAAAATTGTGTGTGTGTACTTTGCATGTCTGCCCCCCCACCCCCCCTGTCAATTCAAACACGATGAAACTGAATTGAACGAAATTTGGTACAGTGGTAGAACTAGCAAAGGGCACCTCAGTTTCATGTTTTATATCGCCGCCATCTTTACCAAAAATGAATGGCAGCCACTCAAACGTACAAAACGTAAAATCAAATTACGACTAAACTAATCATCCGATCTCTACCAAATTTGGTAACAACATACAGTACCTTTATATAGGATGCATCTTGCGCCCAAACTACAAGGTCATAAGCCGTGCCAGTTCAGGATGGTGGCCGTGTGAATTATGCAACCATTATAATCAATAGCTTAAGACCCACCAATTCTGATTATCGAGCTATCCTAAAAGACGTGATCCGTTATTTATTATAATCTAATATTATAATATTATACTGTATGAGTGACTTAAAAGAGCTGAGGCGTCCCTGTCACATGACAAGCTGGTAGCTGACCTCTTGTGCCTGTCCTATATTTCAGTAGTTTTAGTATGTTGTATGTGACATATCCTACTGATAGAAATAATATAAACTTTGTATGAAATGATTTATAATGAAGATGAACTGCAGTGAAGAAATCGTTTACTTTTTTCAAGACATTATTTGCTAACACGTTGTATCTAAGTCAGTTAATAACAATCAGATGTTAAGGACATGGTTGGCTCTGGGCTAGTGCGTTAGTCTCTCACGCGGTTGACTGGGGATTGAATCCTGCAAGAATTAACTTTTTCTTTTTACTTGAATTCTTTTACAAATGATGTGGACGAGATCTTTACGCAGATACTAAATAAAATTTAGCTCAAAGGAGAGGCTAATGCATACACTCGTTTATTAATAATCACAGCCCCAGCATCGCATATTAAACAGAATACATTAGAAAAAGGAGAATATACAATATATATATATATATATATAAGCACAAGATACACGTTGTCATCAACCACAGCCTTCTCAATGCCTCTGTTCGGTGCTGACCTCTTGTGGGTTACGTAGGTAATTGCTCCAAACATCCCGCTTGGTAAATTCCTGGCCTCCTGAAGCTGGTCCTGTCCTGAAGTATGCCAATTTGGTAATAGTTCAAGTTCTAGCCACGACCGCGCTCCGATTACCTTTAAACACTGCCAGCTGGATCCCATACCTCCTGGTTGTCTTAATACTGCCTGCTCATTCAAAACTCAGAGGCGTACAATATATACATACGAATTCACTGCTAGGGCACAGCCGCCACCCAAAACGAAGGATTCTGCAGTTTGGAGGCTTAATATCGAGATTAACGGACGTGAATGCATTTCAGTAAGATAGTAGTTTAGATATTCAATCATCATAAAGTATATGATATTGATTTTGACACTTACTGGTTAATTCATCATCATCTAAAGGCCAGGCCTTGTCACTGCAACCACATTTGTCTCTCACTTGCTGAACGTTTTAAGTCAGCATACTGTTTAAATTGAAGTCCATGCATCACACAATACAGATGAACCTACCGCAGTCCTCCTCTTCCTTTCTTCCCCAGAACTTTTCCTTCCAGTATGGTGGTCAGGAACTCTTTATGACATAGGGTGTGGACAACGAATTTTGCTTTCCTCTTTTCTATAGTAGTGATTAATTTTATTGTTTCGTCTACTTCCTTGAGGACCCATTAATTAGTCTTTTTCTCCGTCCAGCTTATTTTCAGCATTCTTATCCACAAATGTTTTGATAAACGATTTTCTAGTTTCAATGCTAATGTGCCTGCTTGTCAGAAACTGTCTCTTATTGCTGAAAGCCTGTTTAGCGAGGGCAATTCTCCTTTTGATCTCTGTGGTGCACCTATTATCGTCAGTGACAATGCTTCCTAAATAGCTGAACTGACTGTTGAATGGTTTCACCATTGATCTTGATGATTGTTTGGATATTTTCATTGGATTTTTTGACAACTAACACTTTGGTTTTGGAGGTATTCAGTTTCAAATTCACTTCCTTTAGCGTTGATGACAAGACTCGCAGCACTTTACTTAGTCCCTTCTCCGAGTCTGCGGGTAATGCAATGTCATCTGCAAATCGTACGCGATGTATTTCCTGTCCGTTCACTTTGATGTCCTCGGTCTATTGTTTGAATTTGGATATGGCCTCCTCAATAAAAAGAAAAGAAAACAAACGAGTAGTTCCGTGACAAACTAAAGAGCCTACTTTTCTTAAAATTTAAGATTCAGGCCAATCTATATAGACCCACCTAGAATAATGATGAAATTAAGTTGGTAATATCGAAATTTCTAATTAGTTTGAAATATACCTGGTATAATGTAGCCTAATAGAGCACTACAGTTGGCAGCCCTGGTGACAGTTCGTTCCATCTCTTAAGGTACAGAATACAACATTTGGATGAAGTCCAATGGATAGCATGGACGTTACATGCAGTTAGAAATTGGATCTATCAGCGCGCGTATAATCATGTTGGCAAAATGTCACGAATGTGCTGGTAAGAAATAATCTGAAATATGATGACCTCTTGTTGTGCCAAATGTGGATGAAATCCATTTGTCAGTATAGAAGTTACATGTATTTTAAAATTGGACCTATCAGCAGGCTTATTCATGTTAGCAGCACTGACGTATACTAGTTTCCCCAAATTAATCGAGAATGTCAGGTACTAGACATTGGATCTATCAGCGCGCGTAAAATCATGTTGGCAACAATGTCATGCATGTGTTGGTCAGAAATAATCTGAAATATCATGATCTCTTGTTGTGCCAATTTTGGATGAAATCCATTTGTTAGTATAGAAGTTACATGTATTTTAAAATTGGACCTATCAGCAGGCTCAGTCATGTTAGCAGCACTGACGTATATTAGTTTCCCCAAATTAATCTAGAATGTCAGGTACTATACGTGTGAAAATTTTAAAGCTGTTGGCTTACATAATTTCTGATATATTAATATCAGGGTAAAAAATACAGACAGCATTTATTGACAGTTGGCAGCCCTGGTTGCTCTTAAGAATAAGCATAGTCTTATCTGTTATGGCACACATAGTACATACGAAATTTGGTTGAAATCCAATTGACAGTATAGAAGTTACATGTTTTTAAAAAAATGATCCAATCAGCAGGCTTAGAATCATGTTAGTAGCACTGACGTACAGAAGTTACTCCAAATTAATCTAGAGTGTCAGGTACTATACGTGTGCATAGTTTAAAGCTGTCTCTGATATATTGGTATTTGGATAAGAAAAGAGAGAGAGATTTATTAACAGTTGGTAGCCCTGGTAGCTTTTAAGAATACACTCAGTCATATCTGTTTATGTACACATAGTACATATGAAATTTGGTTGAAATACAATTGATAGTGTAGAAGTTATATGCATTTAAAAATTGGACCTATCAGCAGGCTTAGAATCATTTTGGCAACACCGCCATGCATGGCCTCCTGGAACTTAAACTGAAATATTATCTATATGTGTGTCAATTTTGAAATAGCTCCCGTGCATACCTTCCAAGATATCCAACATGGAGCTCAAATTTCAATTGCGGTTTTTCAGCAGTAGCACTGACATCATTTTCAAATATGGGCTTGAGATATTCAGGTATAGATCTTTACTCATACCAAATTTGGATTCGATTGCCGCAGCCTTTAGCAATTGATAGGGGGGACACACACAGCCAGCCAGCCAGACAGACAGACAGACAGAGATTTGCCCGGATCGATCTCATAAGTCTACTTTTTCCTCATTTTTGCAAAATGTGAAGAGTAGGCTAAAAATACATGGTGGTAGAGGTGATTGTTTTAAGGATGAGGACAAAGAGTTATAAGTATACCCATACATTTAGGAGAGAATAGGCCACGTGTTCTTTGCTGAACATATTGTTTGTCTTGCTCAGTGCATGTGAATGTATTTAACGAATGAGAATGTAATGTTAGTGATCACGAGACTATGCAATATGTTATAAACCATTAAAGTGGAATTGAAAGACACAAGCAGTTTAAAGGCAATGCATTAGTTTCAGTGTACATTCTACAGTGCGGGTATGAACGATCTTGGAATCAGAAAGCTGACACTCTACCACTGATCGACCAAGGAAGAATACAAATTTGTATAAACACCGTCACTTTCATGCGAAATGGTCTGGTTCTAATCCAAAGACCGATATTAAACTGCTGCAACCCACTGAACTGGAAAGTAGTGCTAGTTGCATAAGCATGCGTGCAGAGTAGTAAATGAACAGTTCAAAACGGTGAAATAATGAAATGGATAGCACAGTACCATATTGTTTTAGATCCCTTATTTGGGGGTGGATCTAAAAGGGAGAGTTGTTGTACTAATTTATAAGGTGGTGCCTAAAAGGGTAGCTTCCCTTGTCAGGGTAAGCTGACCAGTGTAGAGTGTTGTGGTGTGCTAGGAACTAGGGGGCGTTCCTATAAATAATGTGGTAGCGTTTGGAGGGATGGGACCCACTGCAAAGGGTCGCTGTACTGGTCGCTCAGCTGACTGCTTATTACGTAATTGAGTCTGCTTGTATCAGCTGAGTGGCACGCGCTGCTCGCTTGCAGCCGGGCCGGCTCGGGGAATACAAAAGTACTTAAGTTGGCGCTAATAGACTGCTGTCTGTCACGTCTTTACGTGACGGGAATAAGGAAGGGCGTTGGGATGTAAAGAGGCGTATAACAGTAATGCTAGTGTAGAGTGTGGACCAAGTGTTTTATTGGTCTGTGATTCTGATAGTGAGTCCCTTGTAGGGAATGAAATTAGGTTCACAATGTATTAACAAGTGTTGGGTTACAGGTTACAAAGTAGGAATTCTGAACACGATTGACTGACTCACCTCGGTTGACACCAGCGTAGCTTCGGCCGTCTCGATGGAGCACTGACAATGAAGAGAGAGTTTGACCTCATTAGGACGTCTTCTTATACCTTCTGACGCCCTGCTGTCAGCAATGTATTGGCCCAGTTAGTACTATGTCGCTGAGTGTAATGATTACGTAAGGCTTGAGCTGCTTTATGGAGTAGCAAGCTGTCCTTACGGTATTAATGGATGTTGCCCCGGCTTTCCAAGAGTTGCCATTTAGGGGATTTAGCCAGATGCCGGGGGGATGGTCTCCAAGGGGTGCATACCCCTGGGATACTGTACAAGAGTCTTCCTTCATTTGTTCGCGTCCTCGCGAACGGGAACGGAACTGGAAGTTGGGATGTTGACGTAGTGGTCCTTGGAACCCCCTCGTATCTCCTGGTGGCGTCGTATCGAAGTGTGGGTGTGAGGTCAGCCCGTGTTCAGAGGGGAGGGTTATGGGATTTACAAATATATGTATACATTGACATTGTGAAAGAACAAACAAAAAAAATTGACATTGCGAAAGATTTGATTAACATTGGGAAAAAAATGACATTTTGAGAAAAATTTAACGTTAAAATAAATTCGACATGTAAAAAAAAAATTGCCTTTGTTATTGCTGGCATATTGCTAGTTTAAAAAAAAACATGGTTTCTGATGGTGATGTGTTACATAGTTTTGCAGGGAGGAAAAACCCAGGGCCGAACGGATGATGGCGTCGTCCGCCCTATCTTAGGGAAAAAGTGCTCCCTGCAATAAGAAAGGTGGAAGAAAATAGAAAAATGGGTGTTCCAGGGTATCATTTAAGGGAAATATTCAAAAGACGTTTATTGGTTTGGGAAAAAAACGGAACACCCTGACAAATGGGGAAGTTAGAAGAAGGAAAGATGAAAGAAAACAAATCATACATATTATGTACATTGGCATCTTGATACACAAACAAAAAGATATATAGTGTATAATTGTATAAAGTGTATCCTGAAAAAATTATAAATTACAATGACCTTATGTCTATTGGAAAAATTGTATAAAGTTTATCCTTAAAAATTAGTAATTACAGTGGTCTTATGTCTACTTAATCGCGCTAATCCCTTATTATTATAGTTGTTGTGAGGTACCTCGCGTGCACGCTACCCGTCTGTACGTACTCTTGCCGTCTCACGGCTGATTCTGTACGGCCACTCCTTGGTACGGTATAGTGGTCGTACCGCTTGCATGTATGCTTAATACCTAATCTGTGAAGCATCCTCTGTGGGTGAATGCTTTCACACTTGACAATGAGAGTCACTGCCACAAATCGGTTGCGCCCTCATTGTCGTAATCTGCGTCGCCTTTTGACGCTTTATGTGTTTAAATTTTAGTTGATCTGCCAGTAAGCCTGGTACCCCACAGGCACCAGTCCTGCTGTGCAGATTTATTTTGGAGTGTGTAGCTGAAAAAGAAAAATGTGGTGAGTGTTTGCGAGTGTGTCGGGATTAGTGCACGTTGAAAAATAAAAATAAAATAGTACACATCATGGCATGCTGTAAATAATATGCCACTGCAATATGGTAGTGAAATTCCTGTCACCAGTTTCCTGTATCTGGTGACGAGGCCTGTGAAAAAAAATGGCGAGGTTTAGAAAAAACATATTAGTACTGGTTGAAGCTCTTCTTTCACTGAAAAAAATAGCATGATTAATGTTACTTAGCTGCAAGGCCGGGCTTACCCTATACGGTGCCGTAATGCCGTAAATAATATGTAGTTGGTCTTACCCCGGTAGCGGAATTGTGGTTACCGGGTGCCGATATATTCCACTTTGATTATGCCTATTTTAACCTAGTTTATCCTAAGTATTGTCGGGCTTACCTCGGTAACGGATTTATAGTCACCGAGTGCCGATCGGCGTTACTTAATACTATCTAACTTAATTATGGTCTAATAATAAAAAAAAAACTATTACTAAGCCGAGAGGGTTGCCTTAATCTATTGCCGAAATGTGCTGCGCCATAGCTGGCAACAGCGGTGAATAAATTTGCTTAATCCTAGGTTGCGTGTCAAATGCAACCGTCTTACAACTAAATTTGGCCTAGGACGATCGCCTGGGGCAATTAAATCCCCAGATCACCACCCGCACGAGCCCCAGAAACACCGGTTGTCTCTAGGGTCGCTAGATTCCGTCCCCTTAACTCTAGGTGTCGACGTCTATTACTAGGACTAATCTATTCGCAGGCGCTTACGGTGCCACTAAGCTAACCGTTTCGCCCGCTGTAACTTCCTTGTTCATGCCCGTTTGCTGTTCCGATTTATCATAGTTGAGCCGCCCACTTGGCTCCTGTGAGGGGCGCGCAATGCCCCTTTCTTAATGCCCATTGACTGCCCGCTGCGTCGCCATTTATGTGGGCATTGGACAGTGTGGTCCAATGGCATAATATTGTCTTCGCCTTAATCGGCCGTCGCAATCTGCTTTCGCAGTGATATTTGCCTCTATGGGCCGCCGTAGTATGCATTTTCGCATTGATATATAAATTTGCCTCTATGGGCCGCCGTAGTATGCATTTTCGCATTGATATATAAATTTGCCTCTATGGGCCGCCGTAGTATGCATTTTCGCATTGATATATAAATTTGCCTCTATGGGCCGCCGTAGTATGCTCCAACGCACAGGAGTTTTGCTTCCCGCTATGGAAGCCGTGCCTACTTAAATTTAAACTTAACTAGAAGTCTAGTCATAATGGGGTCGTCTCTAGGGATAGCTCCCGAGGCCGGCGCGGAGTGAGCTATTTCTCCCGCCATTCTCAGAAAGTCTCCCTGCAGGTCTTGGCTTCGACGACCGTGGCACAAAGTGGGTTTAGCATCCCTTCCTCCCAGGGGCGGTTTATGCGCACCTAGGATTCCAGAGCTTGCCCGACCAGGCCGCGAATGCTTTGACCTTACGTAGTTCGTCTGTTTGGTCTAGTCGTCAGTTAAGTGAGGTCGCTGCGCTGTCGCGCCAACTGGGGAAGGGTCCACATCGCCTTCCCCATCTCTCAAAGTGTGGTTCTCCTGACCTTTGGCTTACACCGTTGTCAACCATCATACCGTATCAGATTCCTTTGTAAGAGAAAAAAAAAATGTAGCGTAACCTGTGTAAATAGTGTAATCTCTGTGTTAAAATGTAAAATATTTCCAGTGTAGCGGGGTTGTAGATCTTCTAAGTACATAGGCTACTTCTGGCCTACCATCGCTATGTCAGCTTTCCAGCAATAATGCTTTCTTTACCTTAATGGAGGTGTTAGTAGGGTCTGTAATGTCAGGTACCCTGTTATTAGGATTTGGGGGTAGTTATTTGTTGAGTGGGCTTAAAGCATGGTAGGAAGGGTTTGCGCACCTTTGGGTTCCACGTTAGTGGTGGCCTAGAACCGGTGGTGGCGTTGGGATGCTCCTATAGTGAGTGGATTGGGGAGGCAATTCCCGGGATTGCAAAAATACGAAAATTCATGCAGGTTTGATATTAAAATCCCTGGTAAACGGATGGGATACTCATGCATGTGTCTGGATATGAAGTTTCTGCCTTCAAGTACGGATAGGTGTAGGATGGGGCATAATACCAATATATCCCTTTCATGCGGGAGTGTTTAAGTACTAAAGAATGGTTAGTATATATCTATGGCCTCCTCTCTCATTTGGAGAGGCGCATTATGCTTCTTTAATGTTTGCTGACACACCCCTAATACTCAGGTGTTAGCATCGGGACGCAAGGCGTAGCTTGCCTGCTCTTTAGACGCCTGAAGTCCATCAACCCCTGTGTGTATTTTGTAATGTAGTGTAGCTGTTTTTGGTCGTGTAGATGTGGTTGCGTTGTTTATGTTGTGCGTGAGAAGGTTATGGGAATGGAGTAAGGTGGTACGCTGGTAGCCTGTTCTCCTGTCGTCCTCCCTTGGTCCATGTTGGCTTTCTATCCGCGCCTTGGGATAGTAGAGCTGCATGACCTAATCTGGTCGGCCATTTGCAGTGTAGATGTGGCCAGTGGTCGTAATGCGACTGGTCATGTGCTAGTTATCTGTAATGACTCCTATGCCTTACGAGCGATAAGAGAAGTTATTAGGGGGGAGATCTTGTCTGTGTTCGCTCCTAACTGTTGAGTGCGTGTGCGTGTGTGTGACTATGTACCGCTACACCACGCGGACGGTTGGTCTGTTATAAGGCTAAGTCCTACTGTGTATATTGTGTCTGGGCGGGAAGCGCCCGTGGCCTTTCAACGTCTTTGCGAACGTGGAGGCCCAGGATAGGTTCCGCTGTGTCACGTCTTGTCCATTGCCAAATGTTTTTTTTGCAGTGTGGAGAAAAAAATGTATGGTGTTATAATTGTTATGTGTAACCTGTTAGCATGGTATATGCACGAGCATATTGGCTTCGTGTAATACCAGCTTATTTGATCGATGGAAGTGGCTAGTTGGTAATTGTGTTTTGCGAGTTTGTGTTGGAGGTTAGTCAGATCGTCTCGCAAGATGCTCGTGTGTATGGTGTTCTCGGGTATCTTATGTTGTCTGCATGCCATTAAGTCTTGCTGTCTGTGCATGCTCATGATGGCATTGTAAATACTTATGGCATTTCCCATAGCCATTTGGGCCGTGGAAGCCAGTATAGTGTCTTGCGCTTCTTTGTTTGCTCGGGTTGCATTCGCAAGTGTTTTGATTTGTTCCGCAATTGTGGCAATAGAGTCGTGTACCGTGTGTGTCCAATTGTTTAGCTTAAGTGTAGTCTCGGTTAGGTCCTTGTGATTCGCGTGGATCATTTTACCTAGGTTGTCTGTGTAGCTCGCGATTTGCTGCTGCGTCATTCGTAATGTTTTACTATCTTCTTCTGTAGCAACGCCGCAGCAGTATTGTAGGAAGTTTCCTATAAATGTTAATTCTCTCTTGTCCCTCCCCCGCATAATCTGCACAGGGGTGGATGTCCCTCGGAGTTGTTTTGTATCACCGTGTATGTTGAGTGCTTGCTCGATGGCCTCCCATAATGAGTGTATTTGGGATTCATGGCCCTCATCTAGTGTAGTCGACGGTACCGGTACGTATTCCTGTTTTACCGGTACGTCATAGGTGATGGGTATACTGGCCTGATAGACCGTCTGTCCCCTTATGTGTTTCCAATGGACGCCCGGGGTGATCTTTACCCTCGCCCCCCTTGGGTCTTGTTTTAAGGCGTTTGTGAGGATCCCGTTGATCATGAGGGTGAGTAGTAGTGTAAGTATTGTTGTGGTACCCCTATTGGCTGTACGGCTTGCAATCTCTGCATGAGGTGCCATTCTGTCTGAAGTGTATGGGCCTACAATAAGAATAATATTTAAAAAAAATCTGTGCGTGTTTGACAGTGTATTCTTATATTTCTCTGATTCTGTATGGGGCTAGGGGGTTGGTTTATTAAGAATTTCCCCTGTGTAGCTAGTTTGGAGCACATAAAAAAAAATGGTGCTTTTTGTCTGGGGGAAAAATTTTCTCACTATTTGCTTGGCTTTTTGCGGTACGGAAGGGGTCGTTTTACCTACGAGGGCTCGTTGGTTGAGTCCCTTTTCTCTATGCGTAGGCCCGCGCCTCCACCAGTGTTTTAGATCCCTTATTTGGGGGTGGATCTAAAAGGGAGAGTTGTTGTACTAATTTATAAGGTGGTGCCTAAAAGGGTAGCTTCCCTTGTCAGGGTAAGCTGACCAGTGTAGAGTGTTGTGGTGTGCTAGGAACTAGGGGGCGTTCCTATAAATAATGTGGTAGCGTTTGGAGGGATGGGACCCACTGCAAAGGGTCGCTGTACTGGTCGCTCAGCTGACTGCTTATTACGTAATTGAGTCTGCTTGTATCAGCTGAGTGGCACGCGCTGCTCGCTTGCAGCCGGGCCGGCTCGGGGAATACAAAAGTACTTAAGTTGGCGCTAATAGACTGCTGTCTGTCACGTCTTTACGTGACGGGAATAAGGAAGGGCGTTGGGATGTAAAGAGGCGTATAACAGTAATGCTAGTGTAGAGTGTGGACCAAGTGTTTTATTGGTCTGTGATTCTGATAGTGAGTCCCTTGTAGGGAATGAAATTAGGTTCACAATGTATTAACAAGTGTTGGGTTACAGGTTACAAAGTAGGAATTCTGAACACGATTGACTGACTCACCTCGGTTGACACCAGCGTAGCTTCGGCCGTCTCGATGGAGCACTGACAATGAAGAGAGAGTTTGACCTCATTAGGACGTCTTCTTATACCTTCTGACGCCCTGCTGTCAGCAATGTATTGGCCCAGTTAGTACTATGTCGCTGAGTGTAATGATTACGTAAGGCTTGAGCTGCTTTATGGAGTAGCAAGCTGTCCTTACGGTATTAATGGATGTTGCCCCGGCTTTCCAAGAGTTGCCATTTAGGGGATTTAGCCAGATGCCGGGGGGATGGTCTCCAAGGGGTGCATACCCCTGGGATACTGTACAATATTAACACTGATTCAAACCTCGGACCTCCGAATGGTGCAGCCCCCCACTCAGTCATTCTGTCCGAGGATGGCAGTGAACACTCGTATAATCACCCAACCTTAGCTACATACCCTTGGGACAGACACTAACTTATATTCCAAGGTTGGTTCAGGGACATTCATAAAACGTGACCTTGTTCTGCACTATTGGAACAGTACAACTAAGTTATGTTTTCCTATTTTATTGAAGTAAATTCTTAAATTTATCGGAATGTGCACCTCCTAATGTGTTTTAACAATCTCCGTCGAATTGTGTCGTCAAGGTGGAAGAGTAATAAACATTAGTCAAATAGCTGGTAAAATTGTTCAAATTACCTCAATTGTTTGTCCTATCGTTAATCTGCCTTGAAAATATTTCTAAGATTGCTAAGGGGAGGAAATTAGGAAAATTACTTCACGGTAGGTAGTTCTCACATCGTCCTCTTACTAATTTTAGAAATAAAACTATAATGTCCTGTTCCAAGTGAATCTTCGGTTTATTCCCATGCATTAAAGTTACCTGTAATGCCTATAGCATGTCCTGCTGTACAAAATTAAATTTTATTGGCCTGATTCTAAACTACACAGCAACTCTGTTTTAAGTCACATACATTTTCAGATACACTCAAGAGAAGTACGCGTTTCAGTCTGTTTTATGAAGAGCTACATTCGTGTAGTTCAAGTACCTTGAGAGACATGTGCTGATGAAAAGGAGGTCAGTTTTTGCATCATCGGACTTAAGAAATTTATAAATGCCTTTCTACAGCCTTTCATCTGTACATGAAGTGCAAGTGTTTTGTCATTTTGTGGTTATAAGCATATTTGGTCATCAGCCCATTGCACTGTGCGCGTGTGTGGAACTTAGCTTGTGTCCCTTTTATTGTGTTTTATAGTAATTGTTCGTGGCTAGGATTGAGATAAGTGGCCTAAAACTTGTGATATTTCCAATATTTCGGTTTGTACAACGTCGGTGTTATGAAATGTTACAATTTGCAATTTCATGTGTGGTGTTGGGAATATATGGGAGGCCATCAGATGTCCTGTAGGCCTCGTGGCGTAGGGCTTAGCGTCAACCCCAGAGTCATGGGTTCGATTCGTGACTCAATCAAGGAATTTAATTATTGTTTAAGGTACCCTACTACTGAAACGGTATAGTTGACATGGAAGTCCTTAAAGTGATGTCAATTTCGAAGACATGCACCAGACCATTGGACTAGGTGAGTTTACTATTTATCAGGTCCCTCTCTGTGATGGTTTCTAGTTCACTGTTCTAGAAATAGAATTCAGTACTTAGTGATACAGGTAGCTCTCTTCAGTCACACTAGGCATATGAGGATGACTCAATAGACAATTAAACCACCAGGGTATGCAGTCGAAGGTTAAGGTCGAAGAATGGCAAAGTGTTATTGTATGAGCGGTAGTGGCAGTCTGCTCCATTTGCCAAGGGTTATAATCAGGGTTAGGATTTTTAGGTGCGCACCTTTTTCTTAGGGTAAATTAAAGCTGTTCGGAAAGATATCACAGTGTGAAACGTTGTTTCTAGTTGCGAAAAGAGGCATTTTTCACGCACTCTTTTCCTTCTTTTTGGGACCTGTATCCCTTTTTACCCCCAACCGTGCCCATAATCCCCTTTCCCCCCTTTTTACTTTTAACCTTAATTCCAATTTATTCTATAAGATTTCTAATCAATATAAAATATTTAACTTTTAATTAACGTCTCCTCAGCACGCTGTGTACGTGCGAATAGTAAGCCTACCTAATACAGTGAGCACCGCGCGGGAGTTGAAAGCACACCCCAACAAAGGAAAATAATTGTATGTTCGAAAAAACCTCTTTCCCTCGCTTTACCGCTATAATGTAGCCCGCAATGATGCAATTGACAATGAATGATTCTATCCCACCAGAATCAGTAGCCTGCTGTTCGTGAATGTGAGTTTGTTACTGTGAGAGACGTCATCTGTTTGCTTGGAGGCTGGGGCTGTTGACGCAGCGTTGTCAGCAACCGCACCCACGTAGTTCCGAGCATTGAGACTGGGTTCTGCTCGAAGCTACTAGAAATCGCTGAGACTGCAGTTCCAGCATGAATGAGAATATTCTGGTAATTGTCGCGGTGTTATTAGAGAGTGTGGACAGCAAGTGAGTGAGCGCAAGAGTGAGTTGTGTGATAGTCGCATTGAGTTAGCAAGTGAACTGGTGTTAGCACTTTGTTAAGTTACTAAACGAGTGTACTACTAGATTTCACCATTGTCAAAGGTGTACAGTTCCCGATTTATTGCTCTGGGTCAGGAATTCAAACAATATTTCATACATACTGATCGAACTGTTATGAGATGTACTATTTGTGATTCAGGATTTTTTAATGAAACACATCAGCGAAATCGCATCAAACAACTCATTTTCAGCTATAAGCATCAAATGAATAAGACTATTAAAGCAAACAAATCGCGGCAACCTCTATTACGAAATGCGTTTAAACCGAGTTCTTCAAAAACCCAAAATTGGACGGAATTAAACATTGATTTGTGTGCAGCTCTTACATAAGCAGGAATTCCACACAAAAAGGTGAATCATCCAGCCTTCAAGGGATTTCTTGAAAAATACACAAAGATATCAATGCCCGATGAGTAAGAAAAATCTACATGGAGCCTGTTTACCGAGAAACCATACAAAGAATCAAGGAGAAAGTGTCTGATTACGATGTGGGAATCATTGTGGATGAAACCATAGACTCAATGAAACGATATGTTTTGAACATTTTAGTTTTTCCCTTAGCAGGGGAGAACATTAAGCCGATGTTTTTAAAGATGTACAGTATGAACTGCAGGAAGCCAATGCCAGTACAGTAATGCAATCAATTATGGACTTCTGCCAAAAATTCTGGCCTACTGGTATCGAGTTTGAAAAACTTCTTCTTGTGGTTACGGACCATAAGCTACATGGTTGCCGCTGTTAACGAATTGAAACCTTTATTTCCTAAGTTGAAGCATGTGCCATGCTTGGTTCATGCCCTTCACAGGGTTTGTGAATCCATAAGGAACGAACTTCGACATCTCAAATCATATTCATCTCTGCCCTGAAGAAGATTCTACTGAAAGCTCCGAATCGTGTTGTTGCCTACAGGGAAACCACTGGCCTGCCCCTTCCAAATTTCGCGGTCATTACTCGCTGGGGATCGTGGATTAAGTGCGCTGCTATGTTGCATGAGAATTTTGACAAAATTAGAGAGTTTGTGCTTTCTTTGGATCCAGCCGACTCAGGTGCAATTTCCAAGGCACGGCATCTTCTGTTACCGGAGAAAACACATCATTTGCAGACAGAAATATAAGGTGCGTTCAAAAAGTAACGAGCCGGAGGCATAATTACTGAAACCACTACCTGTATGTTAGAAGTATTGGCCTTGACTGTTGAGGCACTTGTCCCACTGTTACACGAGGCGGTGAATGGATGTCTCATAAAATTCCCTGGGCAGCGATGTGAACCAGTTCCGCACGAACAGTTGGACGTCGGCGTCCAAGGTGAATCGTTGGCCACGCAGAGCCCTTTTCAGGGGACCAAACATGGCGTAATCACAGGGAGAGAGGTCAGGACTGTATGGAGGGTGGCCGAGAACCTCCCATTTGAATTTCTGCAGGAGTGCCGCGGCTGTGTTGGTCGTATGAGGTCGTGCATTGTCGTGGAGCAGAATGACCCCACGGGTGAGATTGCCTGGTCGTTTTGTTTTGATCGCTTGGCGAAGGGTAGTCATGGTTTGCGAGTAACGCTGGGCATTCACTGTTGTCCCGTGCGGCATGAAGTGTATCAGAAGGGGGCCATCGGGTCAAAGAAGAACGTCAGCAATACCTTTCCTGCACTCGTGTGGATGGCCTTGCCTTTTTTGGGTGGTGGTGACCCTGGATGCTTCCACTGGACCCTTTGTCGTTTGGATTCTGGTTCGAAGTGATGACACCATGACTCATCTCCAGACACCACTCGTGCCAGGAACCCATTCCCTTCTCTCGCATAGCGCTGCAGATGACCAAGACAGTGGGTCATTCGACATGCTTCCTGGTGTGGTTGAAGACTGTGGGGCACCCATTGGGCACAAACTTTGCGCAAGTGCAGTCGTTCCTTCATATGGTGAGCACACTTCCGACGCTCAATCTGACCACGGTGGTTATGGCGTTCACTGTCACTTGGTGGTCCTGGGTAATGAGTGCATCAACCAGCTGGACGTTGTCATCGGTAATGCAGGGAGGTGCCCCAGACCAGTCATCATCGGCTAACGACACCCGTCCTTCCCTGAAGCGCTTGTGCCACGCCTTGACCCTTGCAAGGGACATGCAGTGTTCGCCGTGCACCTGTGACATTCGGCGATGAATGTCCGTTCCCCCTACTCCTTCCGCTGTCAGAAACCGAAAACACCTCTTTGCTCTTCGTTTGACGCCTCCATGTCACTGTTTGCAATGCGACTGGCAGCGTTGGACGATTGATACATGCTTCTGCTCGCTTTGTATCGTCATGTGACGTGCACGCGTGCCCTCTAGTGACGGGCTGTAATCTTTCACGCTCTGGTCGGAACCATATCTCGTTACACACGCCACGATCAGCCGATGTCGTCACTGGTTTGCGCATTCCAGCCTCCGGATCGTTACTTTTTGAACGCACCTTATATATTTTGCCCATAGTTACAAGTACCTGACTGCAGTTATTAAACGATTAGAAGAACAAGGTCTGGAAAAGGAGAAACAATGGGATATTTTTACTTCCGTGATGGATCAGTTAGATGGCTTTGCCAAAGACAAACTTGAGTATAGTCTTCAGAAGAATCCAGACATTGTGGAATTCGCCACATCTGTAGAGTTACCATTCCAAGAGGATACGAGGTTTGTCCCACTGGTTTCTGTGGATGTCGAAAGATGATTTCGCATCTACAAAGGCATTCAATCTCCTAGTAGAAGCAGACTTACTTTTAAAAACGTAGAGATGCTTAATGTCTTGAAGTACAACAGCTTCCTGTCTTTTCCTTCTTTTGATGAGTGATTTGATGAACTTGTATAGAGGAAAGAGAAAATTAGTCGAATAAACCAGCACCTTTTTGCCCCCCCTATACTTACAACAAATGGGAGATAATATAACACAAAAGAAAAACAAGTTGTTCCGTGAAGAACTATACAGCCTACTTTTCATGCCAATGATTATTCTACAGAATATGAACCTATCTTGAATAATGACGAAATTAAGTTGGTAATATCGAAATATCTAATTAGTTCAAAATATACCTGGTATAATGTAGCCTAATAGAGCACTACAGTTGGCAGCCCTGGTGACTGAATATATTCTTAGTTCCATCTCTTAAGGTACAGAATACAAAATTTGGTTGAAGACCAATGGACGTTACATGCAGTTAGACACTGGATCTATCAGCACGCGTAAAAGCATGCTGCCAACAATGTCATGCGTGTGCTGGTCAGAAATAATCTGAAATATTATGATATCTTGTTGTGCCAATTTTGGATGAAATCCATTTGTTAGTATAGAAGTTACATGTATTTTAAAATTGGACATATCAGCAGGCGTAGAATCATGTTGGCAGCACTGCCTTGTATTAATTACTCCAAATTAATCTAGAATGTCAGATGTTATACGTGTGCAAAGTATAGAGCTGTTGGCTTGCATACTTTCTGATATATTGATATTAGGGTAAACAAAATATAGACAGCATTTATTAACAGTTGGCAGCCCTGATTGCTCTTAATAATACTTATAGTCATATCTGTTATGGTACACATAGCACATACGAAATTTGGTTGAAATCCAACTGATAGTACAGGAGTTACATGTATTTAAAAATTGGTCCTATCAGCAGGCTTAGAATCATGTTGGTAGAACTGAAGTATTTAAGTTACTCCAAATTAATCTAAAATGTCAGGTACGACACGTGTGCATAGTTTAAAGCTGTAGGCTTGCATACTTTCAGATATATTGGTATTTGGATGAAGAAAATAGAGAGAGCAATTATTAACAGTTATCAGCCCTGGTGGCTCTTAAGAATACACTCAGTCATATCTGTTTATGTACAGATATTACATACAAAATTTGGTTGAAATCCAATTGATAGTGTAGAAGTTATATGCATTTAAACATTGGACCTATCAGAAGGCTTAAAATTATTTTGGCAACACTGTCATGGTTGGCCTCCTGGAAATTAAACTGAAATAGTATTATCTACATGTATGCCAATTTTGGAATAGCTCCCATGTATACCTTGCAAGATATCCAACATGGAGCTCAAATTTCTAGTGCGTTTTTTCAGCAGTTGGTAGTACTGACATCATTTTCAAATATGGACGTGAGATATTCCGGTGCACACCTTTACTCATACTAAATTTGGTTTCGATTGCTGCAGCCGTTTAGGAGTTGATAGGGGGACACACACACACAGCCAGCCAGACAGACAGACAGACCGACAGATCGACAAACATTTTCCAGGATCGATCTCATAAGTCTACTTTTTCCTCATTTTTTTTTTTTTTTGCAAAATGTGAAAAGTAGGCTAAATATATAAATAAAAGTAGTTCTGTCTTTAAAGGGTTTATCAGGCAAGTGAATAGACCTAGCTTCATAGCTTATTAGATTATCTCCCCAGAAGCAAATCCTAGTTACGCCACTGGCTACAATGTTTATTTTCTTCATCTCTAGATCCTTTAATACTCCAAATCAGAGCTGATGATCAAGATGACCCAAGCCCCTAACAATACCAAGAATAACAAATCCCAAGATGTAGTTGCCATTCCAATGGATACTTTCCATTTTAGCAAAAAATGAAAGTAGACTTATGAGATCTACACAGGGCCAATAATTGTGTGTCTGTCTGTGTGTATATGTACTCTGCATGTATGTCCCCCCCCCCCCTATCAATTCAAACACGGTGAGACCGAATTGAACGAAATTTGGTACAGATGTAGCACTAGCAAAGGGCACCTGAGTGTCATATTTTATATCGCTGCCATCTTTACCAAAACGGAATGGCGACTTGAGACCCACCAATTCCGATTATCGAGCCAAGGGTGGTTTAAGCTCTCCTAAAGGACGTGATCCGTTATTTATTATAATTTAATATTATAATATTAAACTGTATGAGTGGCTTAAATAAGCTGAGCTGTCTCTGTCACATGACAAGATGGTAGCTGACTTCTTGTGCATGTCCTGTATTTCAGTCGTTTTGTATGTTGTATGCGATGTAGCCTACTGATACAAATAATATAAACTTTGTATGAAATGATTTATAATGAAGATGTACTGCAGTAAAGAAATAGTTTATTTCAAGACATTATTTACTAACACGTTGTATCTAAGGCAGTTAATAATACTCAGGTGTTAAGGACATGGTTGGCTCTGGGCTAGCGCGTTCGTCTCTCACGTGGTTGACTGGGGATCGAATTCTACTAGAGTTAACTTTCCTTTTTTTACTTGAATTCTTTTACAAATGATGTGGACGAGCTCTTTACACAGATACTAAATAAAATGCCATTTAGCTCAAAGGAGAGGCTAATGTATGCACTCGTTTATTAATATTCACAGCCATAAACGGAAGACATTAGAAAAGGGAGAATAGAAGAACAGGATACACGTCATCAACCACAGCCTTCTCAATGCCTCTGTACGGAGCTGTCCTCTTGCGGATTACGTGGGTAATTGTTCCAAACATTCTGCTTTGCGAATCCCTGGCCTCCTGAAGTATTGCAATTTTGTATTACTTCAACTTGTAGCCACGACCGCTCTCCGATTACCTTTAAGCACTGCCAGCTGGATCGCTTCCCTCCTGGCTGCTTTAAACTGCCTGCTCATTCAACACTCAGAGGCGTACAAGATTCAAGTATATATTAATTTACTGCTGGGTTGCAGCACCAACTAACTGTGATCGCCGCGTATTTTAAAAAGGGAAGATACCCAAAACGAAGGATTCTTAAGTTTGGAGGCTTAATATCGAGATTATCAGACGTGAATGCATTACAATAAGTTAGAAGTTTTGTTATTCAATCATCATAAAGTATATAATTTTGATTTTGACACTTACTGGCTAATCTCTATATATATAAAAATGAAAGTTTGTCTGTTTTTTCTGAATTTCCAAGGAAATTTGCGATATTTGCGCGTTTCAGGCTGTTTTATGACGGATGCGCGCAAAAATAATTTTTTTGTCTGTCTGTCTGTGTGTCTGTGGACAACTTCTACGAGTCCTTATAACTTGAGAACGGCTGGGTGGATCAACGTAAAATTTGATACAGATATCCATCAGAGGCACCACACTAATCATTGATGTAACTCTTCTCCGTACCTCTCATAAAAGGGGCCCTACCCCCTTAAAATACATGCTGAAATAGGCGTAGAAGGGTGAAACAAAGCTCATTTTCAGCCCCTCAATGTGAGAAACGAAACTCGGGAGGGCCCCCGAAAACCACATTTTAAGGCCCTAAAACCAACAGTTTTTGAGATATTCCCAGAAAACTAATTTCACTTAATAAATTAATGAAAGAATGCATGGCGGTAACCATGGCAACTGAATATCCGAGGTCCATCTATTTCTGTAAGACGCAATGCAATTTCATTTATTACATTACTGTGAAGGTTTGCAAACGGCTATAAGGTTATAATGGATCCAAATTAAGCTGAAATATTCATTAATACATACAATGCGCTTAAGGGGTCAAGGGGTACTCTAGATTTTTTTCACGCGATTTACACGTGCGGGTGTGGTACGGAAGGTCTATTATGTCCCTTCTCTATTATATATAAATGAATGTTTGTCTGATTTTTCAGCTTTTCTACGAAAATTTGACATATTTGCCCGTTTCAGACTGTTTTGTGACGGATGCACGCAAAAATATATTTTTGTCTGTCTGTCTGTGGACAATTTTTTGTGTCCTTATAACTCGAGAACGGCTGGGTGGATTAACGTAAAATTTGATTCAGATATCCATCAGAGGCACGACACTAATCATTGATGTAACTCTTCTCCGTACCTCTCATAACAGGGGGTCTACCCCCTTAAAATACATGCTGAAATAAGCGTGAGACGAAGATCATTTTCAGCCCCTCAATGTGAGAAACGAAACTCGGGGGCCCTAAAAGAACCCCGAAAACCACATTTTAAGGCCCTAAAACCAACAGTTTTTGAGATATTCCCAAAAAACTAATTTCACTTAATAAATTAATTAAGGAATGCATGCCGGTAACAATGGCAACAGAATCTCAGAGGTCCATCTATTTCTGTAAGACGCAATACAATTCCATTTATTACATTACTGTGAAGGTTTGCAAACGGCAATAAGGTTATAACGGATCCAAATTAAGCTGAAATATTCATCAATACATATAATGCGCTTAAGGGGTCAAGGGGTAATCTAGATTTTTTTAACGCGATTTACACGTGCGGGTATGGTCCGGAAGGTCTATTATATCCCTATCCCTATTTTGTTATATTATTATTATTAGTAGTAGTAGCATTATTATTCTTTTAATTATTATCATTATTATGGCGTACAACGAAGAGATAAAGCTCATTTTCAAACCCTTGGGGTCAGAAACAAAACTCGGGGCCCCTCAAGAGCCGTAAAGGGTCCCCGAAAACTATATTTTAAGGCTCTAAACCCAACAGTTTCTTAGATATTCCCAGAAAACTAATTTCATTTAATAAACTAAAGAAGGAATGCAAGCCACTAACCATGACAACAGTATCTCAAGAGGTGGCATCCAACTTTCCATCTATTTCTGGAATAAGTAATGCCACTCCATTTATTACATTTCTGTGAAAGGTTGCAAATGGAGTACCCTAGATTTCTTTCACACGACTTACACGTGCGATATGTCGTACATAAGGTCTATTATATCTCCAAACATCAACATTATTTTCAAAAATTCCTGAATAGAAATAGTAGACTGTTTTTGCTGATTTTAGGAATTTGGGCCATTGGAGGCTAAAAACACTGAATTTTCATGCACCACAAGCCTTTATAATTTATAAAAGGGGTCTTCCTGTAGTTGGGCACTTGACACAACGGTTAGGGTCAGTTCGTATGTGACGTGTATTGCGATTCTTCTACGAAGTTTTCACTTTTATTTTCACGCCAGGAAGAACACGTTAGGTAAATTTAGTTTGAGAGCACATTTTAGCTAATAATTTTTCTTTGCCAACAAACAGGTTCCAAGCCCCTAAACATTGCAACAGTAGCTCAATTGATAACATCTGGTTATTAATACCGAAGACCGTTCGAAGAATGGGTACTTCTGCTAGTCAATACATATAATGCGCTTAAGGGGTCAAGGGGTAATCTAGAATTTTTTAACGCGATTTACACGTGCGGTATGGTCCGGAAGGTCAATTATATCCCTATCCCTATTTTGTTATATTATTATTATTAGTATTATTCTTTTAATTATTATCATTATTATGGCGTACAACGAAGAGATAAAGCTCATTTTCAAACCCTTGGGGTCAGAAACAAAACTCGGGGCCCCTCAAGAGCCGTAAAGGGTCCCCGAAAACTATATTTTAAGGCTCTAAACCCAACAGTTTCTTAGATATTCCCAGAAAACTAATTTCATTTAATAAACTAAAGAAGGAATGCAAGCCACTAACCATGACAACAGTATCTCAAGAGGTGGCATCCAACTTTCCATCTATTTCTGGAATAAGTAATGCCACTCCATTTATTACATTTCTGTGAAAGGTTGCAAATGGAGTACCCTAGATTTTTTTCATACGACTTACACGTGCGATATGTCGTACATAAGGTCTATTATATCTCCAAACATCAACATTATTTTCAAAAATTCCTGAATAGAAATAGTAGACTGTTTTTTGCTGATTTTAGGAATTTGGGCCATTGGAGGCTAAAAACACTGAATTTTCATGCACCACAAGCGTTTATAATTTATAAAAGGGGTCTTCCTGTAGTTGGGCACTTGACACAACGGTTAGGGTCAGTTCGTATGTGACGTGTATTGCGATTCTTCTACGAAGTTTTCAATTTTATTTTCACGCCAGGAAGAACACGTTAGGTAAATTTAGTTTGAGAGCACATTTTAACTAATAATTTTTCTTTGCCAACAAACAGGTTCCAAGCCCCTAAACATTGCAACAGTAGCTCAATTGATAACATCTGGTTATTAATACCGAAGACCGTTCGAAGAATGGGTACTTCTGCTAGTTATCAATATAAACGAAAACAAGCCATATATGGTGGTAGAGGTGATTGTTTTAGGGATGAGGACAAAGAGTTATAAGTTTACCCATACATTTAGTAGAAAGTAGGCTATATGTTCTTGTTTTAAACCTTGCATCTTCTATTTCACGCTGATCGGGGACGTGGGATGTTGTTGTTGTATGGAAGCTTATCACATTGTGGTCAGCAGCCTCTTGTACTCGCATGTGAATCTGAGATTACGGCTGGGGTCTTGTTGAGCAATACTGCCCTAAAAGTGATACATTTAGGTTGCCATACTGGAGAATATCCTAGATAATGTGGAATACCCTGGGAAAGAACCACATTCAAAAAGGCAGGTGTAGGCACAGGGATTCAAATCTCAGAATTCCGAAAAACCAGCTCCTCAGTTATGTATGTACTATAAGTTACTAATAATTTCTGGGTGTCTGTGAGTGGAATCCAGGTCGTCCTCCTGAATACGTATGAGATTTTTGAAAGGAAATTCATGCCCAATGGTTTGGAATTTACATGATGAGGATGTATCCATGCTTTTGATATCTACAATTACAGTCAGTTACTAGCGTTCTATTTCTTTGGAAAATAGGATTAAAACACAAACTGTAGGGCTGTCCAAGAACTCAGAGGTTAGGGTTCAAGGCTTTCCTCTAGATCAAAGTGCGAGTGAAAGACAATAATAATAATAATAATAATAATAATAATAATAATAATAATAATAATAATAATAGGCTTTTTAAGACGCAGGGGTGCCGGTGAGGGATCTTTAACGTGCTAGTAAATTTACTGACACAGCTCCCTCGCATTTACGCACCCTCAGATGCCAACTGACTGCGCCAAGATTTGATCCTGAAGCCTTGGAAACAGCAGGCAAGAACGTCACCGCTGCGCCACGTAGCCAGTCGTGTGAAAGATAGGTGTGGCGTATCAACTCTTTGTTGATACTTGCATATGTCATGATCTGATTTGTTCGTACCGGAGTTTTGCGGTGAACTTGTGAATCATGTATTGGACAAGGAGGCCAGTTGCTCGTGGAATGAATAACACACACTGCCCGTGCGGATGCTTGTCTTGGAATAGAACCTTATTGAAAGTCAAGTGCAGTACGCTCGAAGGTCACACACTTGCAATCTCTATGGTGTGATCTTAAGTTCCCATCTCATCGATTTTTTTCATTTTAGTCACATGGTTCTTGAGTCAAGAAGACTCCTCTTAGAGTTTGAAATATTACTTATATAAGGATTAGGAAGAAAAAGTCAAGTGGGGAAGTATATTTGATTTTATCCAGCTTCTAGGCTGGGGATGACGTTTGATGCTATTGCAAGATGAATAGTCTTGGGTATATTGCACAGTATTACTGGAAGAGAGGGGATGGAGTTGCTAAACTTCCAATTTCTACTAAGCTGGGTTTGAATGTCGAGACTTAGAGTGGTATTAAATACAAATATCACGCGTTGGGCATCCACCCTTAAGCCCATTGCCAAAATAAATAAATATATAAATAAATGATCTATTTTTGCTGAAGTTCCAAAATTTGTTTAAATGTATTTAATTTCCCGGTGTTATAATGGATACAGTGTTTTCCAATTTATTAAAACTCAGAATACAGTTCTCGCATGAAATAATATTTGAAGTATTGTAAGTTGGGGATCAAGTGTGTGCACTGGGTTTAGTTGCATATATTCAGACACTAGGAGGTACCATCATCTAATAATCCAATCATATCGATGGTATTGTGGCAACAACTTCACACGTTGAAGATAGTGGCTATGCCTACTCATAAATAGTCGAAATTAAATAAATCAGAATCCTTGCGAGCAGTTACCACGACACATGGTGAAAAAGCACAATTTGTAGGATTCACAAGGATGTTATAGCAAATAATATGCTAAATCGCCATCTTGAATAGGTCTACATCATATACTTGAAAATATGAAATATTACAATAACTTTTTCAACATCTATTAAAGCTACAAGAAGGAAAATTGGCAATATTGTATTATCGTTTACACTGCTTGAAGCAGTACAATTGCTACTGAAGATTGCAAAAGAAAAATCTATATAGAATGAAAATTGTCCGATGTATAAAAACAATGTATGATCATTACGCGTATATAAAGAACGCAATTTGATACTATGGATAATATGAAGTATAATGCTGAAAGATGGCAAACATATGTGTATAAGAGATGTACTCAGCTCAAATAAGAACATAATTGCCTATTATAATCAAATTAGTGAATATACGTACAAGTAATCTATAACATTAATATCGAATTTCATTAACCTTGGCATAAGAAAGACCTTCTGTACCATATGGAATTCAAACAGAATGATTACAATATTTTAATTCAGTTGGGGGAATCATGGCAATTGGAAACCTAATTCAATATAGTATTTGGTTGTTTATTTTACAATATATTTCCTATTTTGAAATTTTCAAAGTTTAGTTGCTTGGTGTACTTTAATACGAACATTGACTAAAAAGCTCATTTCCAGTTGCCGTTGGCTCTTTCTTCGAACTCGTTGATTTGAATTACCAGGATGACCAGTCTCACTGCGACGTGTGCCTTTGTACCCTTGCATAACACACCACAGTATCGTACCTTATAGCCAGGTAATGCTGGCAATGCGATATGGTCGAGAATAATTATCGATTCTACGTTACCAGCGATACCCATTTCCGAGACCAGCAACTCTGTTCTTCCTTCTTGCTTGCGACACAGGACGGCAATAAGAAGCTGTTTGCACGGATCTAGTTAGCGCTCACCAAGCGTTCATCAACATCTTTTCGTAACATTGACATTGTGGGTCAACATTAGTTAGGGTTGCCAGACGTTCCGTTTTACCCGGAACAATTCCGTTTTTTTTTCTTTTGTTTTGTTCCACGTTCCGTTTTAATCTTTAACGGAACACCAAATATTCCGTTTTTTATGTATAACATCTTTTCGCTCGGTTGCTGGATAGTTTTGTGGGAGTGATTTTGAAAATTGGGGACGGAAGTGGATCGGAACGATCGAGCTGGCAGTGATGGACAACGGAAGTATGCACTGCCCGCTCTATCGATCCAACGGAAGTGAACTAGCTGGCAGTGATGGACAACGGAAGTATGCACTGCCCGCTCGATCGATCGAATGGAAGTGTGCCCTAGCTGGCAGTGGTGGATCGAACGGAAGTATAAGACGCACTGCCAACTCGATCGATCGATCCAGCTGGCACTGGTAAGAGAAACAATCAGCGCGCGGTGTCGAAAATTGATACCATGACGCACTCTCGGCCATGTGGAATGTATATGACATACTGAACGGAAAACGCTCATGCGAACTCTGGTGTCAAGTGATTTAAACAAATGACATGGTACATGTTCGAAGTCATCGTATCAGTATTTAAATGGTAAAATGCCTTAATATCAAACATTGTAAGTAGTCGGCATTGCATTGGCATAAGGCATTTTAGACTCAATGTCACTCAGGAACAATTTCGAAACAAGCAAAATATAAATGAAACTTAATTCCGTAATGCAGTATTATTGGAACGTGGCAATAAGTCACTATCTTGTGCACAATATTTGCGTAGTCGAAGTAGCCGCGGGGTTATTGCGTATGACTGTGGATCTAGAGATCTTAGGTTCGAATCCTTGGCGGGGTAGTTTTTTTTGTGCCACCAGATTATCATTTTAAACGATATTTATCATATCAATATGACTCATTTTAACAGAATCCATATGAAATTACGTGTTGGTCTGTGAATCAAGAGGACCTGTTTATAAGGAATTTAAGGTTATGAGCGGTGTCGCGTCTATTAATCTAGTTGATCCATATCGTATTCTTTATTTAGGCTAGTGCTGGTGGAAGCTACAAATCATCTAATAAAATGAGTTCCGTATTATAAACTACAATATCTGTAAAACACTCCCTTTTACAATAGATTAATATTTGTGCCAATAATACTACAAAATACCGGTGTATCAACAATTTCACGTGAGGTTTCTTCAATGTCAGATGTTACACATCAAATGCGACTACTATAAGGCTAGTATTTTTTTTAAATTGCATAATATATTCAATTTTGCACCAATTTTCAAATGTCCTGCTTCATAATTGATTGTAATGTGTAGCTTGTTTTCTGGTGATACAGGAGCAAGTTTGTAAGAGAAAATGATTTCTATGTCTTTGTCGGATAGACATGTTATACATTTATTTAAAAAAAGGTCAACCCCTGGCACTGTACAGCCCATGACGGGCTAAGGCCGACCAAGCGACCGCTGCCCAGCCATTCGGCCTGCAGATATTGGGGTGACGCGTGATCAGCGCGTCGGGTCCCCTCGGCCGTTAATCTTGGTTTTCGTGATCGGGGCGCTGTCTCACTATCAGACAGCTACTCAATTGTCCTCACGAGGCTGAGTGCACCCCGTTCCAACCCTCACGTCAGTTTTAAAATCCCTGACGGAGCCGGGGATCGAACCCGGGGCCTCCGGGTGAGAGGCAGGCGCGTTACCCCAATACCATATACATTTATTAGGGGCAACAAAATTAAGGAATATCTTAGTTCATACTCAGCATTCTCCCCTCCAATGCTTTTACGGTGAGAGTTTCTTCTGTCATGAATATCAAATGGAGAGATGATAGAAACAGAAGCTCCATTAGTTTGAAACAACAAAAACGTTCACTTATTACAATTGACGAACATTGTAGTGAATTTTATCAGAAGGTACTTACAAATTTAAAAAAATCCTTGCAAAGGTTCGTTCAAATGGAAAAGATTATTTTTAAGTTGCTGGTGTCTTTATGATATGTCAGCAATAACTAGTTTTATTTTTTTATATTTGATTATGTAATGCTTATTTAATACATACTGTATGTGTATTATAACATTTAACAACATTGATTTTAAAAAATGTTTCGCGACGTGTATTCCGTTTTTCCATTCTTGAAATCTGGCAACCCTAACATTAATAATAAATACTTTATTGCGCACAATGTGCATGAACGTGGTTCTTACGAGCCATCATTCATACAAAATGTTGTCGTTGTCGCTGTAAATGCCTCTTTCCGAGGGGTGTCCATATATTTCTAATTTTCACAGAATTTCGTCAGAGACACCTCTCTGCACTTGTATAGCGTGGCAAGTTAGACCTGGCCTGCCATGGCGGAGTCTCGTCTAGGAGGGGAAGTGGTGGGATCACTAGGCGCAAATGCGATTTCCCCTTTTTGGTGCAACAGCTGTTTGGGGCTGCTCGCTACTCGTCGTGGTTATATTATGCAAGCATAAAGTATCGAATAGGAGCATTCTCAGTGACATAGCATTGGTATTGGTGGTAATGAACTGATAGCGCGCCCACTTCACACACTCCTGACAGCAAGCTTGTTGCCGTGCTTGTCAAAGAACAGAGCTACTCAGTCTTGGTTCGCATGCCTTGACAGCATCTGTACCCTGCCAAGGTTCTGGGAATAATGACTACTTGGCAACATCTAACCAGCGAGTGATGAAGTATGTGCTCACTGGTTGACAAAGAATCCAGGCGGGGGGATGACGTAATGCAACTGGACGCACATGCGCATCGGAAGGTTCAGATCTAACTTGTTCCGTTATACGTCCTCTCGTGGTATCTGTCGCAAGGACCCTTTTACAAAGCTTGCACACGCATAGTTCGTCTGGTTGGTGATAGACGTCTCTCATGCAGATCCGGTGGTGGAAACCACGGACCGCAAAGAGCGTCAAGATATGTCTCATCTCGTAGGACCATTGCATCCAGTCCTGTGTACTCATAGCGCCCGACGTATAAAATTCATGCCAAATGTAATTTCTCTTTGCTGTCATGAGACGTAAATACTCCCCAAATCCCGGTGTGTGCGGCAGGAGCATCTGTAATCTGACTTCTTCCATAAAGGGTAGTTCCCCTGTCATGACATACACAGGCCGCGAGGGCGTGAACTTGGATAGATATAAGGCTCTTTTTAGATACATTGCCTTGATCCTTTCCAGCGTTGCCAGATGTCTGTGCCTAAGATGTTTCCAAATAATTTCCAGGCCATACATCACGACTGGTGCTATTTCTAACCAGAAAAGTCGTATTGCCCTAACATTAATGCAAGCATCCCTTCCATGCTTTTCTGGTGCCGTTCCACGTCCCCCCAGCAAACACCTGCAATTGGCCACTGGTATTAGCATAGATCTACAAGATACTAAACGGTCTCTGCACTGCACCTGTTCGCCTCGTAACTGCCGTGTAATTACTTGGGATATTTTTTTGCTCTCTTAACAATCCCGCTCACCTTGACCTTGGAAGATTCGGAGAGTTGTCTCTCTGGCGTTGTATGACATCACTGAGACTATTGACCAAAACATCGTGCACGTATTATGTGCACTTCATTGAGGCGTATTTTGAAATTCTCTAGTACAGATAACATCAAATGCACGTCGCTCAGGTAAGGTAGAACGAGCAGGAGTGTTGGAGAGCAGAGTATAACCATATTGACCAATAGGCAAAATTAATACAAATAACTTTTGATTAAGGGACCTTTCAGCTATTGGTCTTGTTGTGTATGTTGAGTCGAAGCCATAAAGATGTGAAGTAGAAAGTTAATTGCACATGTGTGGGAATCGAACTGGCAACCTTTGGTTTTGGTCGACAATGCGGTCATTAATAGACTACTGTCGTAAATAATCATAGTCTTGGAATTGATTCCAGCAGCGATCTACAATACAACATGGTTGCGTTAGCAAACGCTAGCTCCACTGGTACCGGTATCCTTGTCTAGGGGGTTAATACTGTCGTGCCGGCTAAGATCAATTGGTAGAGCATTGGTAGCCACCAAAACTGAAGTATTTGGTTCGATTTCTGCATGTAACTCCATCTTTCAATTTTTTATTTTTTTTAGCGTATGGCTTTTAGTGCCGGGAGTGTCCGAGGACATGTTCGGCTCGCCAGTTTTTTGTAGCTGCTTCGAGACGGACACCCAATGGGTGAGCTACAAGTACCGTTGGGGAGGGAAGTTGGAATGTAAGGACGAGGAGTTGGAAGGAAGCGGCTGCGGCCTATAGTTAGGGACCAACCCGGGCATTTGCCTGGAAGGAAGATGGGAAACCAGAGAAGACCATCTTCACGGTTGCCAGCGGGGGGATTCGAACCTCCTCGCCTCCCGGATGTGAGCGACTGCCAGCAGTCATGCCGTAACGACCACGGCTAACTCGCCCGGTTTACATCTATAGCTTGTACTCAGTGTGCTAATGGTTGAAAGCCTGCCTGCTCTTCCATGCAGTTCCAGTTGGTGGGTTGGGTGTTGTATTACCCTCCTGGGAGTCTATATTACTACTACTAACAACACTACTGCTACTACCACCATCACCACTGCTACTAACACTACTACCACAACCACCACCACCACCACCAGCACTGTTAATACTATCACTTCCGTCAGTACTGCTACGGGGGCATGATGGTGCAGTGCCTCTAATCAAGGTGGATCGGGATCGATTCCCGGTCAATGCATGTGAGATTTTCCACGTGAAATATCACGTCCTGTGGTTTGGATTCCACGTAAAAATAGAGGTCCCGTGGCTCATGTTCGCGAGATTAACGGACACCCTAAACTACAAGCTTCCTTCCTTTCTTCCTGCTACTACTTTGTGCTTCTTCGCGCTTCCTTTATTAATAAGACATGGCAGTCCTTTTATTTATTTCTAATTTGTATTATTTTCAATATTCAGATAATGTCACGATGACGCTAACTCAAAACAAACGTTTTATGCTGCACTGAATCAAACTTCTAACTATTATAACTCATATTGTCATTTAGACTTTCACGGCCCGTGTTACTATTCATAATGTTGAATTTTGGGCTTATGCCGTGTTTTATTATATTATATTCCTGACGAAGAAAGGCATGGTTTCTTTCGAAACGCGTCGAATATTAATATAATAAAACACGGCATAAGCCCAAAATTCAACATTATGAATATTATAACTCAATCTCACGCAATAACCAGAACAGCAATTAAAAGTAAGATTGATGATAGTCCACATTGATCCAAGGTCATCGAAGAACATTGGCTGCAGTTAACATCGTGCCCATATATTCTTTATGTTCAACCCTGACTGTTATATGTCAGAAAACTGTACTATAATGAGGCTCATTATAACACTATTCTTTTTTTCATTATGAAACAGTTTCTCCCACCAATCAGAGCTCAAGAAACAGTTGTTTGACCAATTAGATAAGGATATCATCGCACCTGCACTGAGTTCCACGGCCTTTTAATTTAAATTCCACTCGAGGCCTAGTGTCATAGTAGGGTAATCGAGGAGGCCATGGTCAAATACAAGGCATTCTCTGCGTCTCATGCGCTCTGTTCAGTACATAAAACTGGCGAAATTTCGACAGATATTTATGAATATTTATGTTGGAATATAAAATAGTTATACTAATTATCGTCGAACATAAACAATCGTATGAAACTCGTCTACAGTGGTAATTAAGACACTCGTATGAAAATTATAAAACTCGCATACGCTAGTTTTATAAACATACTCGTGTTCAACCCTGACTGACTCGTATGAAAATTATAAAACTCGCATACGCTCGTTTTATAAACATACTCGTGTCTTAATTATTGCCATTATAGGCTCGTTGAATAATGTACTATTGCATTTTCAAGAAATCGATAAATAAAAAAGGTTAATATGACAAGACTCTTCACTGAATTTAGCGTTAGTATATTTATAATCCATTATCATTATTCTTGTTTAAAGACCAAGTTTTGCAAATCTGTAAAAATGACTCATTCCATTACGACTCTGCGTTAAAGAAACATTTGTGAAACAAGTCTCTCTATATATCCATATTTCACTGCTTGTAACAGAATGATCTGTTTGAGATGCGCTTTTGTACCTAAAACATGACTCAATAAGGATAAGCGAGATAGGGGTCCCTGTAAACCTTTCTTATAAATTTGTCTATCTCTTATAAACAGCAGTTTATGTTAAACCGCATTTTTATAATGTTACAAACAGGTTTCCTGGAGGAACAGGTTCTGCACTGTATTTCGACATCCATTATTATCGTGAAGATTTCTTTTTACTTCTTGTCTTCATGTCTCAGGTGGTAGTTAGCACACGAGGTACCTGTAGTGCTAAGCACGTAGGATCCTCTGGCTTGTTAATTCGAAGCTAACTTGATTGACCTGTTTAAAGCTATGTTCACTCTATAGTAATATTTCGATCACTGCGATTATAGAGACGTCAGAGTGCTGGTATTGCTCTGAAGGGGACCTAAAGCATGCCAGTAAATCTGCTGATACAAGTATCAACTGACTGCGTCAGGATTCGATCCTGCAACCTTGGGCAGAACAAGTGCTGACTGCGTGGCTGTTGATTCTGTCTAGCATTGCTAACAGCAAGTTGCGATATTGGTGAAACGTGACCCTTCCACTTATGGTATTCTCAGGCCTTGAGCGATGTTGTTGGCTTTTCAAAATAGAAACAAGATTAAGGGTATTGTGCACTCTCGAGTATGTGAATTGTATACATTTCCAAGCATCATTATAGTAAGTATTTTATCGTTTTATACTAAGGTCATGGCTAAGATATTTACTTGTAACGTGAAAAAGGTTAATTTATTCTGAATGGGATGAGAGCCATATGACGATATTTTGATTTTATAAAAATCTAGAAAATTAATACAAAGTTTAAAAACGGAAATTCAGGAGGAGAGTAACATTGGGTTATTCAGGAAAGCTTATCACAGTTATTAGCCTACTTTCGATTTTTTCAAAAAATGAAAGTAGACTTATGAGATCTACACAGGGCCAAAAATTGTGTCATCCGCCGTACAATTTCAGGATGGCGGCCGTGTGAATTATGCAAACTTTATAATCCATATCATGGGACCCATCAGTTCTGATTATCGAGCCGAGAATCGTTTTAACTGTTCTAAAGGAAGAGGCACGTTCGAAATTAAAAGTTCATTTTGTAATACTATAGTGCAGAAGTGATTTTAAAAAGCTGAGCCGTCTCAGTTACAAGGCAAGATGGCAGTGGATATCTTGTGCTTGGCTTATATTTCACTAATATGAGTATTGCATGCAATATAGCGTACTGATACAAAATAAATAAACTTTGTATGAAATGCTTTATATATAAATAATATACTCCACTGATGAAATCGTTTAGTCTAAATCATTATTTGCTAACACGTTCTATGTAACTCATTTGACATCAGAAAATGTTCGTTGGCACGTTTGGCTCCGTGATAAAGCGTTGGCCTATCACTTTTATGGCTAAGGTTCAAACACCTTCAGAGTTATGTTTTTTTGCTTGAATTTTTTTATATTTATTGCTTTGTAATGACTCAGACGTTTTAAAATTAAGCGTTAGATTGTGCATATTACGATGGAAAATATATATTTAATTAAAACAAAATTCGCCAGCAGATTTACACGAGACATCTAGCAGCAATAAAGTGAATTATCATGCCAACTGGCGGCGAACTGCACGCCGGCCTACAGATTAACTTACAGATTTTATTGAAAAGTTTCTTTTTATGGCCGCTAGAATGCACTCGCCCTGTTAGGATTATCTTGTTCGATACTTCTCCACTAGATGTCACGGCTGGTCTACGTGGGACTCCATTGATTAGCATACCATTGGCATTCTATGCGCATCGAATTTGAAGAACGACAAGATGATACTACGATACATTTTTACTTTTTATTTTAAAGGGTTTGTAACAGCCTATTGTGCGTTATTTGAACATGTTATTTGAAGTAAAGAACTAAACGATTTCACATAGTACCTGAACTCTAGCAGTTGGTGCTAGTTCAGCATATTAATTAATACTTTTATTGCAGCCAAATAGCAATCAAAAATATCCACGTAGTTGGTATACACACGTCTGTGTAGGGTCATGGAAAGATTTGTTAATTCAATTAAGGTTGTGAAAGCGATGCACAGCCAAATGTGTAAACATATGCCTCAACTCAAAGTTGGATGTTACCCACGTCAGGTCGATTATGTAATAATAATAATAATAATAATAATAATAATAATAATAATAATAATAATAATAATGTTATTGGTTTTACGACCCTTTTAACTACTGTGGCTTTTTGAGACGCCGGGGTGCCGGAATTTTACCCCGAAGGGGATCTTTAACGTGCCAGTAAATACACTGACACGGCTCCCTCGCATTTGTGCACCCTCAAATGCCAGCTGACTGAGCCAGGATACGAACCTGAAACCTAGGGCCCAGCAAGCGAGAACATTACCGCTGAGCCACGCAGCAAGTCCGGTCGATTATGTCTCCAGATCCATAACATTCTTGAGATACTTCTTATGTTTCTTTCTTCAATGATGGTAGCAGTTTTTTTTTCGAGGTTGTGGTGTTTGGTAGAGGTAAATAGTTTCCAAGGTCTTCAACCAAGCAATGATTCTATTATACTCTTTGATAAAAACTACGAGTTATAACTATACTCATACATTTAGGATAAAATAGGCTATATGTTCTTTACTGAACATCTTGTTTTTCAACCAAATGCTTTCGAAGTTATTTACATTCTGAGAATAGCTAACGTCAGAATGTAAAACCTATTTAGTTCATTAATATTAGAATATAATTTTATAAATCCTATCCAACTTAAACTATTTTTAAATCGATTTTTAATTAATTATATTTTTTCTCGGCTTCCTAATATCAGATGAAAATTATTATAGGTTAGGATTCTTAAGGTAGCTATTCTCAGCATGTGGAAAAACGTAGAGAATATTTGGTTGGAACAAAACTGAGATAAATAAATCAATTTTACTTTCTTCTGAATTTTCTTTTGTTATAATTTGTATTAATTGTCCAGATTTTCTAACCTCAAAATATCATCATATGGTTATCATCCAGTTCAGAATAAGTTACTTTTTGCACGTTACAAGAATTATAGTCATGGCCTTGGTACAAAAAGAGAGAAAATGCTTAGTATAATGATGCCTGATAATGAACACAATGCACATGCGCAAGAGCACACAGTATCCTTAATGCATCTGCGACTACTTATTACAATGACTGATCATTATTTATTCCGGTAGATGTTAACTGTTATTGTGACTCATCAGAAACAAATTTTTGGAGGATTCCAATATTGAATCACTGTATCCAAGACCTCCCCCTTCCATTCTGTTCTTCCCAGCTGGTAACTGAATGGCAACCGTGGGGCTCCTGACCTGAGTCTGAAACTGATTTTATTTACTCATGCCATGTTCTAATCTAATTTTATATTTCTTATATTCCGAGGATCTCTTATATTTTCAACCTCACCCTTTCCTTTCCTGAGTCACTCATTCCTGTCTAGCTGCATGCCTCTCTCCAAGGCAGACCGGGTTCGATTCCCGGTCGATGCTTGTGAGATTTTCGAAGTGAAATGCCATGTCCTGTGATTCGGATTCCACGTAAAAGGGAGGTCCCATGGCTCATGATCGCGAGATTAACTGTCACGTTAAACTACAAGTTTCCTTCCTCATTCCTGTCTCATCTTCTATTAGTGTTTTAGACTGGAATAATGGTTACCAACTGCTTGCCATGACTGCATAACCTTCAGAACATTTTACTTAAAATAATATTATCTTCCTGATTGCAGGCAGTTAGGTCTACTAGCTTAGGATATTTAGATATCGATCAATTAATCTCTCAATAGAATAACTTCCTATAATAAATAAATAAATAAATAAATAAATAAATAAATAAATAAATAGAAAGTAAATAAATAAATAAAATATTCTTTCTGGCTGTTCATTAATATTTTTGGTAAATACGATTACTTCGATTTTATACTGGAAAAGGTTCATAATCATCTCAAATATAACTTCGATTTATTTGTACTGTGCGTAGGCCAAGTTAGGATTATCACACCAGAACGACTTAAAATAATAAAATTCAGGAACGTGCGCTTCTACTGTACCACGTCCACCTGTCAAAAAAGGATGGGATCCATAGTGGAAAAGGGTCTATGTAAGTCTTGTACAGAGTCTGTTCAGAGTGGCTGTCGCTTTTTGATATTTATTGCAGGTGAAGAGGATATGGTTCAGATCAGCGATTTTGTCTAAATCGGTACCGTATCACAATGCGGTTGGGTGAGAACGCCAATTCTAGTAAGGTTGCTTGGATAGCATCCGTGGCCTAATCGTATGGGAATTATAGAGGTGAGGTGACGTCTGCTCATGTGTATGGTATATTTGGTATGGATGGTTGATGTGTGGCACAAAACCTCCCTCTATCCCTGTGAGACATGGTTCAATCTGATGTCAAGGCTTGTAGAGCACGGTGACGAGTCGACGGAAGAAAATAATAATATGGTAAAGGAATAGGCCTTGTAGTTATTCTTCTGAAGGAACATGTTGGCCACTTGCGATTCATCTTTCCCGTTATTGTTATGAAACACACTCTCAATACACCGCATAATCTATTCAACCAGACATTGTATGAGAACAATGTTGGCCAATTGGTGTGTTATTTGCACGGTCCAGAGCGCCGCTGTTCATCATTATATGGGGTATCTCCGCTTCCTAGGTCGTTTGTGCTTTGCTGCTCTCCCTTACGTCACGGTTGACTGCGATAACGTCCTCTATGATGATACATCAGCTGGCGTTGGTAACAGTGACCTCATCATCAACTTCTTCTTATTATAGTTACTGTACTGCGGTTTGAATCTAGATCTACACCAATGTACGTTAGAATTTCACAATTGATATTGTTAACCTTTTAATCGGTCAAAACAATACAACTCCAATTACTGAAATGTGCGAAGATCTAACCTGAAAAAAAACATGTGATCAAGATAATAGGCCTATGATGGACTATAGAAGAGGTAGAAAACTAAAGGACGACATGTTTCGCTCGGCAAGGGGGCATCATCAGATCCAAATCTATACTGTACAAGACAAAATAGCTCCACAAAACACCACCAAACCAAACATAAAACACGTCAAAAACTTAGAAAGTGTGGTCACTATTATTGGTAAAATACTAAAGTATAAAGCATCCAAAAGAAGATCTATTTATATATCGGTACCTACTGTGTTACAAGACTGAGAAATTAAAATCTCATCAACAAACACTCTCATTCCACCAACTAATCTATGAAGGTGTAGCTACTATTGCTGTGATATTCCGTACCTAAGCAACAAGTCCTAAACGACTGTAGAATTGTAAATTAATGGAGAAATGACCTACGAGTACTCCGCTGAGATTATGGTAAAAAGTAATATGCAAAAACAGTGTTTGACTGCTAATAATGTGTTGATGTTGAGACTTATCTAAAATTGTGGAATGTCTATAAGCTGCTCAGAAAACCACTTTTGTGATGTAAATAATAACTGTATGTAGAAACACTTCCACATTATTAATCTGAAGATTAATTCTTTGAATTTGAGGAGCTTTTATAGGTTAAAAGCAGTTACCGGTTAGCTGTTGAACAGAAGGTTACATTCAAACAGTGGTGTTAATGGAAGGAAAGATAGTAAACCTAAAAAACAAAGATATTAGAATTCAAAGAAAGAGGTTGATATTTGAATTGATTTAAGAGGGGCAGAATAGCGAGGTCATCTGCCCTTCACGCAAGAAAGAAAACCCTGTCTTAATAATACTGTCCTGTGGTCATGCGAACCATTTCTTGCGTATGTCAAACAATTCTTGACCTTCACAGTCTACCATAGACCAATCTTCCATCCAGTCACGGCCAAGGATTATTTTGGTCCTATCACCAATAAATCAATGCACACAGTAATTGGTATACTGGGAGATTTATACAAGGGGCCAGGTGATAACATAATCAGATTGATGGTGGTAGTGATTGTTATTTTAAATGGAGAAACACCTATGTCATATGGCCCTTAAATATAATTAAAATGATTGCATGTGTAAAGAATACTACAACTACCACTAAATACCTGATGAAAGAGACGAATGCGTTTAGTAAAGAAAAAGAAATTGTGTGTTTGTGATATTTACGTACTAAAACGAGAAATCGTCAACCATAGAAATAAGGGAAATAGCCACCTTCTGGTGTAGCAGGTAACATTCTTCGCTGCTACCCCGGAGGTTCGGGTTTGCTTTCTGGCTCTGCCAAGTTATCTAAGTCTTGTCTGAGAGCTGGAATGGGGTCCACTCAACCTCGTGAAGCAAACCTGAAAAGAGGCGGGTTTGATTCCCACCTCAGAAGATGAAAGACTTCCTGGACTTCTGGTATCCTAATACCACCGAGGTCGGAAGAGAACAAAAGTTGGCCATGGGAGAGTGACAGCGAAGATGAAAGAGATGAGAGCATATACTAACGTGAATAAATTATTGTGTGTTTGTGAAAATATTTCGTTGGAATTTGCATGAACACAAATTTGAACAAAATTCTTGTTTGAAATAAGAATGAAACCAAGATTTATATTTATATTACATAACCTCATGGAACACGATTAAGTGTTATGCCATTGTAGCTGTCAAGTTTCTTCACTTAACAACCGAAACGTCTCGAGGAAATGGTTGTCACTGTGGAGAGTAAACAACAAAACCACACCAGTGCAGGATATGCTTACTGTCCTTGAACTTTGTTTAGCAGGATATAAATTTTTAGACGTGGATTTGCGCACCATCATAATGACGTATGTCAACTTTTATTCCTTATTCTTTAGCACAGTAAAAAGCGTGACGAGCAACATAAAAAATCCAGACAACAAAATTACAGCAATCAAATACCCACATCAGGCTGCTAATCTCAGATTTGTTCCACAGTGGTTCTTATACCTCACATACAGCGAACAGTATTTGCTCTCTTGTAACGCTAATATTTGGTAACATGTTTGAAAATACTCTGGAATGTGAGTGATAAACAAATTGTCAAATTTCAAATTAATATTCACTTCGTAGTATTCTGAATAATAAAGTGCTGGTTGGCGAAGATGAAAAAGAGTAAAAGTCGGGGTAGAAACGTTCCTTTATTATAGTAATTGGCTGTGCTTATTGATAGTTGTCAATATTTCTTCCATTCTTTTCTTTTGTCGTGTGGCCTCCTGAGAAGCCGAGTCCAGGTCTTTTTAGTCGACGCCCGTGGGCGACCTGCGCGCGGGATGAGAGATGGAATGGATGAAGATGAATGAAACGGGCAAGGATGTGTAAGGAAGCGGCCATGGCCTGTCAGAAGGTACCGTCCCAGCATTTGCCTGGTGTTGAAAATGGGGAAACCACGGAAAATCATTTCAAGGACGGCCGACGGTGAGGCTCGAACCCACGCGTCTACCGAGTCAGCAGAGACCTTGGCCCCATGACCTCACGCTGCGCTTTAGCGAGCGTAACCACTGCTGTCGGTATTTCTTCCATTAATCCTCATTAATTCATCTATAATAAATTATAGTGTTGGAAGCCATTTTTGGTGTTCCTTAGTAAACGAAATTTATGCTTTTCAGTTGGTGAACATGATTGTACCCAATTGTATTGGGTGTTATGCCTTAACCCTGAAAAACATTACTTGAGGTTAATGAATTCCCTTCACATTGAGCAGTGGACAGTGCTAATGATAACAGGTACACAAAACGTACACCACATCGCTGCAACCATCTTAAATCCATTCCAATTTGCAAACACCAATCTGACTATTTACTATCTACTACAGATTATCTCACTAAACAAGTAAATCTGCAGCCACCAACAACAGCATAACCAAAATCACACAAAACTAACAATGTTGACAAGTTGTTCAAGTTTACAATAAACGTGTGTGTTTGAGTCTTCAGTCTTTTGACTGGTTTTATGCAGCTGTCCATACCTCCCGGTCCTCAGCTAATCGTTTCATCTCTATATAGCTAACACACCCTACATCCGAGGCAAACTGTTAACATATTCTAACCTTGATGTACCCCTACAGTTCTTGTCCTCGACCCTTCCTTTCATAACTAAGTTTGCTATTCCTGGGTGGCTTGTAACTAAATTAGAGTAAATATTGTAAATACCTTTTTTTTAAATCGAGTTTACCCTCCAGGGTGGTGGCTCCCACGGACTCAGCGAGAGAACTCACCCCTACCGTCTTTTTCAGGCAGTGTCCTAGAGCTGGTAACTTCTGGTCGGAGTGGATACAACTGGTGAGGTGTGATCAGCACCTCGCTCAGGCGGCCTCACCTGCAAAGCGAACAGGGGCCTCATGAGGGAAGGGAGTGGAAGGTTAGGATGGATAGGCAAGGAAGTAGGAAGGGGGCGACCGTGGCCTGACGGTAGGCACTATCCCGGCATTTTCCCGAAGACGAAGGGGTAAACCACGGAAATCAGATACGAGGATGGCTGAGGTGGGAATCGAAACCTCTCCACTCACTTGGTTCACCCGAGGCTGAGTAGACCCCGTTGCAGTCCTCATACCACTTTTCAAATTTCGTGGAAGAGCCGGGAATCGAACCCAGTACCATCGGGGCGGCAGCTAACCACACTGACCGCTACGCTACGGAGGCGACATGTAAATACCCTAACCCGCATATATGTAGACATAGGTTTTATAGCCTGAGTGTAATGGATCTGATGATGATCGCTTGACGATCGAAACTGGTAATTCCAAGTGAATTTATTAATCTCATGTAAGCCGGCGTTCCCATGTCATAGATTTATGGCATGTAAAAGAACCTTCCACTAATTACACTTGTGTGGAGCTCAATTATAGGTCAGATTTGACTAACGCTCTTAGGTTCCAACGTTCGTCGCCAGGAGCAGACTGCGGTGGCATCTAGTAACCAAGTTCAGATCTAGTTGTCGTTGACGATGGCGTTTGGTAGCAAAAGTAGGAAATACTTGAAAATTGAATGTCTGCAGTCCTTACTTGAATTAAAAACAGATAACACACACTAATACAGTCATCACAATTAACACCGGTTATCAGACAGATTCTACACACACCCAAAGTACACGGGGCTACATGACCGCGTTGTCGCAGCCCCTAAACTGAGGAACCAACCAACCAGCCAGCAGCATCAGAGCGAGAAGAACTTCGGTCCAAAGTCAATTACTGTAGTGAACTGAGTACACACTATGTAATAAAGCTTCCCTCTTGTTGAAATTTGTATGTTACTTTTCTCGTCTAACTCTTGTAATTTATGATGGAATTACATATTTTTAATGAAAATGTCACAACAACCAGTCCCCGAGCACAGGGAATGAATCATAGGACATAAAAATCCCCACGGCCCGATCGGTAATCGGACTCAGAACCCTCCTGGCCTAGGCCTAAGCTGCTAACCAATTAGCTACAGAGCCTGACCCATTTGGTACGTATCTTTCTACAATATGTTAAGACACCACCCGTGAAAAGCCGGATAAACCAGCTAGAAGTGGGGGACTATGAACTGAGTTTTCATGGATTTCGTCTAAAAATTCGAAATTTCGTTTTTGGTGATAACGAATTTCTATTTTCGATTCCAGCATTTTTAAAGCCTACGGCATCCCATTAAAACGGGGCTGCTCTGTAATCAATTTATCATAAGGTAAACAATCTTGATACTTTCTAAGATGCGTACATTGAATATTAGGGAGGACAGTCCTCTTCTTCAGTATAAAAAAAACATACAATGCAATTTTCTCCTGATTCAAATGAAATTTTGTTTACAAGTAGGTAAATAGTACATTTTTATAATTTAGTATGCATTCTGTTGTAAGAATAATAGATCGTCATTTATGACCTACTAAACTTAGCATTAACTTGCTTTTTGAAAGAAAAAAGGACAGTACTGAATATCAAAAAACCTGTATATCTCATACTAAACATCAAACAACTTAGTGGTATTACCAGGAATCTTAGGTAGTATTATGCCAAATTTCGTGTCAATCCAAAAAACAAATGTCTTGCAAGGGACTTTTTATCTGAAAACCAAAGAATAAAATTGTACATTTTGTTTCTCAAACATATTTTACTGTACAAAGCTGAAATTTGAGGTGAACAAAATTCTTACATTGAGGTATCTGTGGTTCAATTTTCATGCTAATCGGATACAAAATACCGAAGTTATAAATTTCAGTTCGGTGTCCCCTTAATGTGACGAATGCTCACCCCATTAAGGCTGCGTGTAATTGCCAGTTTCATAGAATTGAGACAGTGAGTGGAATAGTGGACTAATCTCCATACGAACATTTGGAATTTTGGCCAAAAAAAACTTCGTATTTATCGTGGATGAAGTGTATAGTACATAATAACAACCTCGGTTTAGTTGTTTCTATTTGTCTGTTCGTTTGTTTTTTGCCTGTTTGTCATTCGTTATGGGTTGGCATTAAACTACTGGAGTGAATGGCAACAAAAATTCGTAAGTAAAAATCAACTCTAAAAAAGAAAGTTCCTACGTTACACTGAGGAACATCGAATCATGGATATATTTTTCAGACGAGTTTACACCCCTCGCGATTTGCATGAGGATAGGTTTGTAAACCAGTTTGTTGACACGCGAAGTTTGCATTGAAGTTGCGGGGTCAAGTAGTTAGTTAGTTAGTTATTAAGGTTTTAAGGGGCGGAACTACGAGGTCATCTCCCCTAGGGGACATTACAAATTCAAAAGAAGAAGTGCGCAAGTTAATCTACATCTGTGCAATAAAGTATGGAAGTGTTACTTTATACTGTACATCTGCTTCTCGCTTGGCAGAGGCAGTAATGTGATGCGGGTTGCTTGTTTAGTGGCAAGGTGCGTGGTAGACCCTTCCACTTCAATGTGACTCTCATCCCAAAAATAGATCGTTGTTAAAATTAAACTCGGCTAGAAACGATTTATGAAATACTGGGGTTAAGAGGAAGCTTCATCTCCCCCCAGTTAACAAGAGCAATCTGTGTCCATGGCTTGACAAGGCAAGGACAGGTTTGAGGAGGTCTTGGCGACTCTCACTGCTGTCGCTAACTTGGGAATATCGTGAGGTGAGAAGCTTGCCTTCCTTATGTGAATGCTCGAGACAATGTGTCTCGAGAAGTGTATAAAAGTTTATATTTAGTCCATGTAAATTTTCCAGACCGGCCGCAATGGCCAAGAGCGCTAACGCGCTAACTTGTGCATCGTTGGCATCGGGAGATTGTGGGTTCAAATCCCGTCTCAGCCGTCCTGAAAATGGTTCTCGTGGTTTCCCTACTTCCATCGCCAGTCACTGCCGGTACGATTCCTTTAACAGGTCCACGACCGACTTCCTTGCAAAATCCTTTCCCTGACCCATCCCTTATTAACCCACCCAAGTTAGCGGTCACCTGTCACCATCCCCAGTTGTATCTGCTAACAAAGTGTGTTCAGCTCCCAGACACCATCTTTGTGACGGTAGAGGAATGATCCCTCACAAAGTCCGTGAGTAAAGCTGAACTGGAAGGATAGGCTATTACAGTAGAGTCACGCAAACTCGGCACTCGGTAACTCGGCACTCTGGATTTCTCGGCCACC